>OX336375.1:32815651-34222963 GCA_946902895.1 Fragum fragum | reverse complement strand
AAAGACAGAACTATTTTCGACAAAAATAGAAACAAAACAAGGTCAGGGATTTCCGATATTGGGAATTCACTTCCAAGAAATACCCAACTTGTTTTGTTACTATTTATAGTCATCACCCTTTGAATTTCGATTTCCTCGAATTCCTTTATACTTCCAAGGATTTTCAATAAATAGATAAACAAATAGTGTCCTTATAACAATTATAATGTTCGTTTTAAACATGAAGATTTCGATAACTCACCTTTATTAGCCGTAAATCCGAGATGTCAAATCGGCTTCACCACATCAGCATGCATCGTGTCAATGTGGTAGGTTTATATTTCTTGTCTATTACAAAGCATCTATTCATAATTCTAACTGTTATCGACCCAGATATCATAATTCACAGAGTTTAAAGTTAGTATTTGCTCATAATAATTCCAAATAAATCCAACTAATGTTCGAATTTCCATTTCAAAAGACCCAAGCGACAAAATAAAATGTCCGCCGTTACAATGACTCGAGCGATAAACTGTGTCAATGTATCCATACGCCTGTCAAAGAAAAAGTAACTCCGCCCACAGTTCGTTTATTTGTTTTTATTTTCATCTCTCTATCCGTTTCGGATTTGAAAATAGACGTATTGCAATTATATGGGCTGAGTGTATTTTTCACTGCGTTTATTGGAGTATAAAGTGCAATTGCCTTAGCACATGGCTTAAACATAACGCCCTACGGGCGTTATTTGCCATGTGCTAAGGCAATTGCACTTTATACTCCAATAAACGCAGTGAAAAATACACTCATCCCTATATTGAAAATCCGTGAAAGTATAAAGGAATTCGAGGAAATCGAAATTCAAAGGGTGATGACTATAAATAGTAACAAAACAAGTTGGGTATTTCTTGGAAGTGAATTACCAATATCGGAAATCCCTGACCTTGGTTTGTTTCTATTTTTGTCGAAAATAGATCTGTCTTTTATCGAGGTATAAAGTGCAATTGATTTGATCACGTGATACGATTTGGGCCAATGAAAATACTCTTTTTTGAAGTATTGCAATTATAGCAAAATGAAACTGCGGAGGGCTCACTAGAAAAATTGCTGTTCTCAATACATATTAACCAATCCCACACAATTCCGCAAGTTTACATCCTTCAAGAAATAAAAGCTTTCGAAATTCCATAGTGATTTCTACCCTTAAAATATATATCCTTTCATTAATTTCACCATCATGATATTTTCGCCTACAACTTTTTTGAATTGTCTTGAAACATTTAGGGAAAAGAATCGCTTTTAAAACGTTCATAATATTTGAGTGTTATATATTAAAGCGGCTCTTGGCAAGGTTTTCATGAAAACTTTGATATATGAAAATTATCTACTTTTTCAATAGTTATTTTTTGCTTTTTCACAATAGATACTCTTTCTTCGTTTTAAATCTAAAACATCCACTATAAATCTAAGTTGTGTTATATTCCCTATGCCCTAATTTGAAACATAAGAATTCACCGGACGAGATCAATCGTCTTTCGGTTATGTCGATAACAAATGAATTGCTAGCGAAAGACAGGCCGAAATTGATACGTCATGGAAACTACAAATAAACAATTTAAAGATTGAGAGACAACTATTTTTTCTTTCGTAATTTGTGCAAGAGCCACTTTAATTTTTTTGTGACCATGTTGTATCTAACAGCTGTTATCTTTTTTATTGTGAGTTCATTTTCATTTAATAAATTTAGAGATTTTTTTTTCATTGAGGTATTAAGAGAACTTAAAACCTTATTACACTGTAATAAGCAAAGGGGATTCATAAATTTGCTTGACTAAGTTTTTAGGTCTATATAAGTTTATTTTTTATTAGACATGAAAGTCCGTGATGTACAATAATGAACATAGTAAACATATCATACAAGTGTATTGCAAAATACAGACGCTTTAGATCCTTGAAAACAGCGGTTAATAACATGTTTTATGTAGAAGTGAATAGATCGAAAGATAGGAAAGAGTGAAGTTATATATATATGCTTGTACTACATTGAAAAATAAATGAAAATATCTAATTTATATGAAAAGGTGAACTTCTTTTCCCTGCCTTAAGCCACGTACTTTTCGATCACCCGTCGTATCTAACCCCCCCCCCCCCTCCTCCTCAAATATTCTTATATGTAACGATGCTTTGGTATAGACAAATTTAGATGTCTCCTGTATCCTTGGAAACGGAAAAGGGTTCTATCTGTTACCAAGATCCTTATATTAGAAAGCAAGTCTATACTCGACTTTCATCGATAACGCTACAGCTAATAATTATCGTCACAGAGAAATTAATTTATTTCTGATTTATAAGTGACAACGGACCCAAAGGTAAGACTTTTTTTCATAGATAGGTTTCATATTTAAAGGCAATTAATTTTAGAATTGAACCGTTGCTCCTAAACTGTTGCACTTGAATTATAAACAACCAACGTAATGTTAGACCAGCGAAAATTTATAACATTTGCAGACAAATTAACATTTTGAAGTTCCTTTATTTTGTAACGGAGTTTAAGATGATAGAAACACTAAGAGAAAGATCTGGGGCATATTATTTCACCGTTTCCTGTCTGTCCTTCTGTCTGTCGCATTTAACCAAAAAATCTGAACATTTACAAATACTTTTAAGTATACAGAGATAAAAAGCTAATATTTGGCATGATGATAGATCTCATCGATACGCATCCGCAGATACCAAGGTCGAGGTCATGATAAAAGGTCAAAGTCACTTATCAAGGTAACATTTCCCCAAACAAAGGCTATTACGGAGGCCTTGTGTTTCACAAATACGCCTAGTTTATTAATCATTATATTATACGATAAGAGTGAAGTAAAAATTGTGTAAAGCAGTACACTTGTAAATAGAGCAAGTTCTGCAATAAACATTAGACAGGCTATTTCTACTATTTTGAAATTATAACTACCCTGATATTATTTCCTCTTTTGATGAATAAGATCTTGGAAAACCTCTCTTTAACATTTAATTATATGCATGACTTTACAGACAAATAATTTAATTTTTAGTTTCGTCAATCAAAAACGAGCGTTCTGATTGGTCGAAAAACTTTATTCATAACTCCATGAACAAAATTTTGAACACGCAGCGATTTTGTATGCTTCCGCACAAAATAGTCCTGTAGAAAAAGGTATCAAAATTTGTAAAACTTTTGGGTTTTTTGCTCAATGCTATTAAATTATAAGAAATGAAGAGAATATTTTTTTGTTTTCATGGAGGTATGAACCGAAAAACCTAATCACACAATGTATGAATCCGCTTCGCGTATTCATACAGTGTGATGAGGTTTTTCGGTTCATACCTCCATGAAAACAAAAAATATTCTCTTCACCTCTTAATTGAAGGATAAACGCCAAACCCGCTCAAATGTCGGCTCGTTATTCTCAATCAAACAATAGATAGAGCAATCAAATCATATATTTAGAACGTAATTGAACTTTGAACTCCTACAATGATCGACATTTAAGTGAAGCATTGAAGCGACTTGAACGTCGTTCCTACAGATTATCCTAGATGTAGTTTTGACGTTTAGGTCGGCTACCCGACATTATAATCTGTGTTACACGTGACCGGCCATACACTTTGCAAAAACAACGTCATTTAACCCATTCCCACACAATCACTCCTTTTTACGCCCCAAAGAAAAAAGCTTTGGAAAACGTTGAGGAAAATGAAGAAATTGCCAGTATCAAGCAAGTTCTTCATTATTCACAATATTTTCTATCCAATATGACAAAACAAATTAAAATTTCATCAACTCGAAATTGTAGTCTGCAGCTTCTTTCCATTCGTACCAATCTAAAGAAATTTGATGGGAATGGGTTAATATCGAGGTGGAACATCCTATTGAGAACATCCTACGGAGTTCAGTGATCGTAGCGAGCGATCCGTCGATTCCGACATGACAGTTGTACGTAAATATAACGACTTTAATTACATAAACACTGTCAGATACGTAACACATAAAAAAGGAAATAGTTGGTTGGCAACCTAAACGTAACAACGCCTTGAAAAATTAGTTACGACGTTTACGTCGCAATCCAACGAAATACGGAATAAAGATGTTAGAATTCAAAGTTATTTTCTGGGCAATGTTGATTCGATTTGGGGTTTTTAGAGTGGTGTTTATTTGATTGTTTTGTTTGTTATTGGTAGCGATGCGCTGTCAATAAGGAACATATTGTATGCGCCAGTGAAACAGAAAAAAAATAAGTGAGTCTCAAAAACATAGTGAGAAAAGGAGAAACTCCTTGTTTCATTTGTCATTTACTCAAAGTTTTCATAGACAATCGACAATATAGACAACATTTCTAAATGATCTGTGTTTAAGTTCAGGCTGCTATTTTCCCCCCTTACGCACTGGTTATGTCAACGAGAGGGTCATTTTTCGTAGCATACACACCATGCGAAAACTCGCTATAAGTCTCTATTTGTATTTTGCCTTTAACCCTTAACTTATGACATAATTTTAGATTGGTCCAAATTATGTGCATTATTTGATAAGCGGCCCCTTTGAAACATCGGAATGTCGTCATTATCCTTTTTTCCACACAATCCCGCTTTTTTCGGTATTTTATGAACACGAAATTAATTCAATTTATAATATGACATCATTTTATGCGATAAAATCCCTACCTTTACCTATCTATTGACATTCTTTCATCACATTTGGTTGACGTATTTAATTCTATTTTTAACTCGGGTCACTTCCCAGACAGTTGGTGTGAGGGTACTATCATACCGATTTTCAAAAAAAAAATGACAGAAATGACGTAAATAATTATCGAGTATAACCCTAGTAAGCTGTTTTTCAAAAATATTTACCGGTGTTCTGAATAATCGATTAAGTAAGTGGATTGAAAATAATAATGTTCTAAGCGATGCGCAATTCGGATTTCGCAAAAATCGATCAACTACAGACGCTATTTTTGATCTTCATTCTGTAATTAACCATAACATAAACCGTAATGGGAGGCTATATTGCGCATTCGTAGATTTAAAAAAAAGCATTTGACAGTGTTTACCACAACGGCTTATGGTATACATGTAAATTATTTAACCTAGGGCTTAAAGGTGAGGTGTTGAAAATAATACGCAGCATGTACGCAGCAGTAAAACTACGGGTAAGAAGCCTTAATAGTTACTCGGACATATTCGATTTCGCAGTCGGTTTAAAACAGGGGGAGATGATTTCGCCTCTGTTATTTTCACTATTTTTAGAGGATCTGGAGTTATTCCCAGCAGATGATATCAATTCTGGTATTACGATTGAGGAAATCATGTACATACTACTGCTATTCGCAGATGACATGGTTATTATAGGTAAAAGTCCCGACGATCTCCAAAAAAACATCGATCGTTTGCATTTGTACTGCCAAAATTGGGGTTTAACTGTAAATGTAGATAAAACCAAGATTGTTGTTTTTAGGAAAAGGGGCGGTTTAAAACAGGATGAACACTGGTATTTTGGCAATAATGATATCGAAATAGTCGACAATCTTAGTTATCTGGGAACAGTATTCAATTATACTGGGTCATTTGTATTGAATAATGAATATATTGTTGGAGAGGTTTAAAAGCCCTGCATACACTTATCGCAAATACAAATAAATTTGATTTTAACGCTAAAACTTTATTACAACTTTTTGATTCTTTTGTAGGAGCCACTTTGAATTATGGATGTGAAATATCTGGTTTTTCTAAGAATAAACAGATTGAGAGGGTACATCTCAAATTCCTTAAATATATCCTTAATGTCAAACAATCGACATTTACAATGAGTCTATATGGGGAATTAGGTCGTCATCCTATGTTTATATCTAGGCATACACGAATTATTAAATACTAGTGTAAGTTACTTAATTCTGAAAATGTACTAATACAAAAAATCTATCAGACTATGCTACATGATTATAATAGCGGTTTTAGTAATTGGGTATCCAACGTAAAAACTATTCTTGATAATACCGGTTTTTCTGAAATATGGAATTATCAATCAAATATTGATCATAAATCATTCCCTTTAATCTTTAAAAGGAGAGTTCTTGATATATTTATCCAAAATTGGACCTGTTCGATTGAAGAAGTCAATTCTACAAGGATTTACAAAAGCATTAAAGACTCATTCGTCATCGAAGAGTATATTACATTATTACCTAGAAACCTTTTTAAATACATTGCAAAAATCCGATTATCTTCAAACAATCTTAAAGTAGAATCGGGTCGTTACGGCGCACACCGAATAGAAAACAATCAAAGAATTTGTAGTTATTGTGACACAGGTAAAGTTGAAGATGAGTACCATTTCATCCTCCTATGTCCATCTTATTCTGATTTGCGAAAACACTATATTAAGAAACACTTTAGACATAAACCATCCATGTTTAAATTAGTTGAGCTACTTAATAGCAACAATAAAATAACACTTAAGAATCTAGCTAAATATTTACAAGAGGCCTTTTATGTGACGTCATTTTCGCGAAAATCAAAAGGCGTTATCATATGCCTTAACTCATCAACACATTTATTTCTTTCACTAGTGAAATATCGCCCATGTAAAACAAAAATTTGCAACGGGTTTATTTCAATCCTAATTCGAAGGTCATATTATAAGCCTTGGTATTATAGATTCATTTTAAAAAAAGAAGAAAAAAAGTGTTTGTTTGATTGTTTTCTTTTGTGTATTAACCTATGGACGAAGATGAATTCGTTCAGTGTTCGATCGATTCACCTTTCATTGAATGAATAACAAAAAGTTATATTTTCACAAAAGTGGCAGAACCACATGTGAAAATATAAATTTTGTTGTCTCTTTATGCATCGTTTGTTTTTCATGTAAGATCGATATACCTCCCATTTCGTCAATAACTAAAGCATGTAACTAAAAATATAGCTTTTGTTGTTCACTCAACGAAAGATGAATCAATTCTACACTGGAATAAACAATTCGTGTGTTAATTGTGATACTGTTCCCAGAGTCTATACATTGTATGGACACTTGGAACAGTATCACAAGTAACCCTCGAATTATCCTCCACATATATTCTTTTTAAATATTTTGATTAATTGCGTAAATGATGAATCTTCGTTTTCTTCTTTTCTGTTATAATGTATTTCAAACTTCAAACTTTTCAATAAAATAGCTATCCTGGAATATCTAAATTGATACGTGAATAATTTCACTTTTGAGTAAGTTTGTTATTAAGAATGCATTTTTGCTAAAAATGAGGATATATTAAAATTCTTTGAACTTGAGCTTCAGATGTAAGAAACTGCTTTATCAATATTTAGCATTTCAAGAACGTTTACATGTGGCCCGATTTTAAAGTCTGGTAGTGGTTATGGTGTATATTTAATCCTGAAAAAACAAAGATCTTTCTGCAATCGCAACGGCGAAATAATTGCAGACTGTAACGCAAATGAACATTTTTGCTGATTCGATCGTTTCCTTCCATACTAATAATAATCTTAAAGAGTCTGTAACATTATCTTCAAAGGCTTTTAGTCTATCAAATAATAGTTTGTTTCTTTAATAACTCGCTGGCATATAATTTCTAGCCGCATTAAAGGTAAATTGGAAACCTCAATAAAAAATCCTCAGCATATATCCCAACTGACCCTGTTCGTTTATGTATCGGTATTTCATTGACAAGAAATCTTGGTAGTATCTCTGTTTATCCTTTTGGTGGACACAACACTTTCAGATTATGGATATAGTAATAAGATAAAAAGATAAATAGAGAAAATTGAATGGGTGGTCGTCAAATATCGAATTCATTAAACGAGTCATCTAAAAATAGATATGAGGCTTTGTCGATAACAAATTCAGCTTAATGCATTCGGTATTTAATGATCACGAATAGATATTCATTTTATGATATGATGTGAATCTTTGGGGAAAATCAATAAAATTCCTGTTCTTTGTCGATTTAAGGTATTTCGCGAAACAAGTAACCTCGTTCATCAAATGACTATGCACGCATAGGTTTCAGTTCATTTACATATTTATAACGCTGACGTAATATCACCCATGTAATATCATAAATATTCAGTGGGTATATTTAAATCCAGAGTCGTAGGATGATAAAATATTAAGTAAACCAGAACCGTGTTCAGGATGAAAAAATATGCCCATCGTAACCCGCTTTTGACAATAGTACAAGAGCATATCTTGGTAAACGTTATTCATAAACGTTAGTGAGCGTTTTAAGATCCTGAACGGAGAACAGGATGCTTGTGTTTAGGCCGCAACGTATGTTGCACAGGCTTACATGGTGACAACTTTGGATTATTTTTTACCAAACCAAAAGACCTAGAGCTCTGATATTTGGTGTGTGGCATCATCTAGTAAACCTCTATCAATATTGTATAAATTATAACAACAGGGTGAAAAATAGCCCATTCCGGATGTCACAAATTTAATTAAGGTTTATATAGTGAAACATTTACAAATCTTCTTCTCCAAACCAAGAGGGCCTATAGCTTCGATATTAAGTACGTAGCATCATCTGGTAGTTCTCTGTCAAGAATTCATGAATTATTGCCAAAGGATCAAAATTAACCCGTTCCCGGACGTCACAAGTTTAACATGGGCTTATATAGTGAAAATTGTAAAAATCTTCTCTAAAACATAAAGGCCTAGAGCTTTGATATTTGGTATGTAGCATCATCTGATGAATCTTTATTAAGATTGTATAAATTATGGCACTAGGGTCATAATTAGCACATGCCCGGATGTCACAAGTTTTACATAGGGCTTATTTAGTGAAAAAAAATAAAAAATCTATTTCTCCCAAAGAAGAGGGCCTACAGCTTTGATATTTGGTATGCAGCAGCATATGGTGGACCTTTATCAAGATTGCAAAAATTATGGCCCTATAGTCAAAATTAGTCCGTTCCCAGACTTCACAAGTTTAACGTAGGCTTGTATAGTGAGAACTTTCTAAAAATCTTCTATCCCCCCCCAACAACAAAGACCTAGAGCTTTGATATTTAGTATGAAGCACCATCTGGTTGGCTCTTATCTGAAGTGCTCTTTGGACTCAGGTGACCGTTACGTTAATACGATCTACATTTGATAACTATCTAGAAAAAATGTCTCCCATCGAACCTTTGCACACAATCCATAGACAGAAAATGATCGCTGTTCTCCTATTGAAAAAAACATCTAGAAAGTGTTTACGTTGTGATATTGTAGTGGAAAGTGAATTTCACTTTGTTTTGATATGTCCTTCACATGCCGAATTATCATAATAAACTTATATGATTTTTTTCATGTTGATCCTTACATCCAGACAAACACATTAATTACCAAGAAAGATATAGAATCGATAAAAAATTTTCTGTGTATGTTTAAAATGCATTTGAAACAAGAGCCATGTCGGAAATGGCCATCCCGCGCCGTAAAAGCTTGATAGTAAACTGAAGCCAGTTAGATTTAGGCTTCTTATGCACTGCATTTCTTCTTAATGAGTTTGATAAGAGCTATTATACTTTCAGAGATATGCTCAGGACAAAATCTAAGTCTTCAAAACAATAAAGGGCAATAACTCCCAAATTATGCAAGCCAGAGTTGTGGTTCTTGTGCATTGCACTTCTCCTCAACGAGATCTATCCGCCTATGAAGTATCAAGTTGATAGCAATTATACTTTCAGAGATATGCTCCGGACAAGTTTAGTGATGGAAGGACGGAATGACGGAATGACGGAATGACAGAATGACGGAATGACGGAATGACAGAATGACGGAATGACAGAATGACGGAAGGACGGAAGGACGGAATGACGGACGGAGACCATTACTATAACCCCTTCGCCGAAACGGCGGGGGATAAAAAAAGAAAAGAAATATCGCTATCACTAATCTATCCGTAATCTATCTTGAACCACGATGAAATAAGTTATAATTGCCATTTTTATGTATATTTTTCATATGGGCCGGTGACCAATGTACTGAATAAAGAATTGATAATGTGATATAAGACTTTTTAATGCTTTGTATACTTTGAAATCACCCTTTCACTATAGTTGAATTAATTTTGCACAATTTTGACACTAGATTACTGTCACCCGTTTAATATAAACAATTAGCTAACGGGTTTATATCACTCGCGAGCAGTAGGTCATATCATAAATTGTAGTATTGAATGGAATTGGTTATGACGTATTTCGTAATATATCTTCAGAAATATATCTTGGAAATAGGAATTAAACAGTTTCTTTTAAGATGTTTTGGGTGAAGACTTCCTCTGAAGCAAACCTATCAGCACAAGTAATATTGCTTCTTATATTGAAGATGGCAACCGGAACTAAAGACGAATAAGCGGAACAAAGTAAAGCCAACAAGATTGTCGCTAAATACTTTAGCTTGGTATTTGAAATAAGTAACGCAGACAATCTTGAATTTATGTATCGGTGTACCACAACATTTTGTCCTACGTCGGTTTCTAGAATGAAATGTTAATAGATGAATAAACCAACAATGAATTTGAGAAAACGAGCGCAATGCAACAAGTAATTGGTTAAACTTGATTTCAGATTTTCTTTCAAAAAATGTTCCTGTTTGCCTCGTAATAAACAGGCTCTTTGTGTCAAATTTAGAAACTGAGTGAGTTGTCAGTATGCACTACGTACTGGTGTCATCTATTCCAGTTAGCGAGTGGTCCATTGTTCGAAACCCGGTCGGACCGCTACATTTTTTCCTTATCTTTAGAATTTTGTGAAATACAATAGATCAACTTTTTTCAATGAGAATGCTGGTAGAATGAAACGATACCCTCAACACATACATAGCACGGATATCCCATGTAAAACAAGCGCTTTTCGATGCTGAAGAATAAAACAACGATGAGAAAACATGTGATGAATCCGACCCTAGCATAAAGGACAGATCGAGTGTAAATATGGCCGCTTTCCTAATTTGAAATAGCCTTTTAGAAAGGTAACATTTATTAACAGAATTCTTTCGTGTACAATTAAAATAATTGCTTAAACGAGGTATAAGAAAAAACAACTACAGGTATATCCCTGTCATATCCGCCATTCTATCTGGTGGAACAAACGCGACAACTGAGTCGCCAGGGCCATCTTCAAAAGAGTCATAATTTATCATTGTACATATCTTTCGGTTATCTTTGTATAATTAAATATTTTTATAATAGACTATCCTTAACTTCCTTGCGCGTTCAGTGACCACGGATTTCGTTGATCCGTAAAACTCAAATCAGTACCAAAGATTCGCCACAAGAACGCCGTTATTTTGCTTGACCTTAATAAATTTTTAAAAAATCAGACTTCTCCTTCATTCTTTGTTGATAAAGAGCGTTGTCCAAATTTGATGCGAACTAAATGGTAAAAGTCTGGTCGTTTTCTTCTGGTACTAATGCTCCCACCAGTCTTACTTATCTCGCTGTCGAACAAGTATGGTAGCTACCAAAAGGACGCCATTGAATCCTTAACCCCATGTAAACCCTAATTTGATTCGTAGAATTCATCGAAGGGGTCGATTGCATTTACTATAGTAGAAACGTTAGTACCAGCCAAAAACGGCCTCTATTTATCGCATTTTCAATTTTCAGCCTTCTCTGACTGAGACTTGTAAGTGTTTTAATGAAATGTTGTATGTGTCTACAATTTACATTATATCTCTAGATAATATTAATATTTACGATTTAGTAACTAGATCTAACCTGTTCAGATATTTTCCGGCTTTGAAACTATCAATAAATTATTGTCTATCTGAATTCCGCGTCACTTGTTATTTAGAAGTATGCGTAATTAAATGGTCCATTTGCCGATTCTGCATCGCAATTTCTCTCATGTGTCAATTGGACGGGCAGATGGTGACACTTAAAATCGTGACTCTTCTCTGACGTTCAATGGTTGTTACTTTTACCTCTAGCCATGCATATACACATTAGACACAATGTTAATCTCGAACAAGCTTAAACTTGTTTATCTAAAGGGTGATATTTCCAAATGAGGACGGGCTTGCTCTGTCGACAACAAGCTGTGTTGTCAATCATAGTCTTAAGCCAGACTCGCCGAACGCTTTATCTGATTATTGAGAAAAAATATGCGTGGTTTGTTTCTGACCAAAGGTCATAATGCAGGCTAATAAGAAATGTGCGTTACATGTGGTTCGATTAGTAGTTGGGATCGGATCGAAACTCGTACTTGCAAGGAAAATAGCAGGAGTTCTTACAAACCATCGCAAACCATATATAGTGCATGTATGGTATATTATGTTACGATTGAGATATAGTATCCTGTATTTGTTTTACACGAGACCTACGCAGCGAAAAGCAAATACAAGATAGTAATGTAATATTCCATACATCATATTCCTTTCTTTTATTGTATAAATTTGATGACTTGATAGAAAATCTGTACTTCTAAAAGGATGTGTCGGCCAAAATTTGTCAACACTCTCTGCTTAACAGAAGTATTCAGCTCAAGGGTTAAGGAAGATAAAATGAGATTGGTGTTTCAGTTTCCTGCGAAACACTCATGCGCAGTTTTATATAAAATCAATTATAATATCTCCCAATTTTATGAAATCACATTTTGAATTAATTGCATTTAGGAAAATAAAAAAAGAGGGCAAGAGAGTTTATCTATCAATACCTATTACATTAATGCATATTACAATTACGGTAAATATGAGAACGTCAGTCTAAAAGTTAAAATAGTTCATTAAATATTGCAAAATATAACAAAATACCACAGCTTTATTGAATAATCGATACTTGCATTAAATTAAATTGCTTTTCTCATTCACTATACGGGTCTCTTTTGCGATTAAAAGGCGCCATGCAAGTAATTTTATCTTGCGGAGTTGGACGGTTTAAGCGGTCAGAATACAGACCTTCTCCTCACAATCAACTTCAGTTTTATTGCTTTTACACGCGAAGCTCCGTGTGATGAGAGGAACACAAAGAGCTCATTTTGATACAAAATAACTACGTGCTTTTAAATTACAAATGAACGGTTGATATTCAGAGGCTCTGACTACGCATAACTTTAGGACCAGGCATTTTACCATCAACGAAAACTACAAAAATGTTGTTAAACAATACCAAATCTGGAAGCTTCCACGATGTTTTTGTCACTCTTGTAGTAGACTTATGTCCAGCCCCGGAAATGACATCACACTGGAGGTATTAAGGAGAATGAGAGAAAATTTCTTCAACTACGAACAGCTTTAAAGGCACGATGTTAGTTATACAATTTAAAGTTACTACTACATGTTCTTTTAAATCAAATGTAAAATTGCAAAGTTTAATTTTAAACATAACTGCCTGATCGTTACTACCGTTCGGAACTCATGGGGGTGTGACTTTCTAACTGCTGTTCGAGACGACACATGCATACAAAGCCTTTTCTGTTACAAGGAAGTTTGTCTTTTCTGCAATTGCTTAAAACTGTTATACATGACTGCCCTGTTTAATATCCATGAGACGGCACAAACCGAAGCCTTTTTTCGATGTCATTTTTCCATTCCATTTGTTAGTTTTGTTTGTATAGTGCACGCTTATGTACTAGAGTTTGGTCTACTAATGGTAGAATTGAATCAGTACCAATAACAAATCCCCCATCGTTTAGACCAATAATGATATAAAGAATTTGCAGGATTAAACTAAACTTGGTTTATTCATCATTTCATCCATTCATAAAACAACTGATTAAAAATAAGAAAAAGATACTTGGCACTTCAGTACTCTAAGTGCTTTGATTTTCAAATGAAAACTTTTTATTCAACATTACGCATACATTTCTAGATAGAAATTTTATTAGAAGCAGATAGCTACATTAAGTGAAGTCTTTTAACTACACGTCCATCTATAGGCTTCATTTTCGTAATTCGCTTTATAATTATTATTTGTTAATGGAACTATAAAACAGAAACCTCTCAAGATACAGAAGGGGTACGTTTATATGAAAGTTATGAACAAACTCTCTAAAGGCCTCAGCTCAAAGTGAATCAAATTAAAAAACCGCCATGCTGTACAATATTCCTACATATCAAAAACGAATTACTGAAAGTAGGAAACACATTGATGTAGTATATCCCTATATGTAAGAAGCAAACGAAAAATTTAAAAAGTGTCCTTCTGTAGTATAGCCATATATGTCACAAACAAACGAATGAAATCAGTGAGCGCTTTGGTTTGTAATATCCCACTATGCCACAAATAAACGAATGGAATTAGGAAGTGCCAAGCTGCAGAATGCCCCTAAATGTCACAAACAAACGAATAAATTAGGAAGGACAATTCTGTAGAATACCTCTATACATTACAAACGATTTAATAGTACACCGCCATGCTGTAGAATATCCCTCAATTCCACACACTAACTAATTCAATCAGCAAACGCCATGCAAAAGATTATCTTTATATGTAGCAAACAAGGAATAAAACTAGGAAGCGCCATGCCGTTGAGTATTTCTATATGTAGCAACAATGTAGCAATATGTAACAATCGAGAGAAAATAGGAGGTATATGCTGTAGTATACCCCTACATACCATTAACAATGGTACTCATACAGTGTGATTAGGTTTTAAGGTTCATACCTCCACGAAAACAAAAAATAGTCTCTTCATTTTGTAAATGCTATTAGGAAGCGGTAAGCCATAGTATACGCCTACCTGACACGCACAGACGAATGAAATGTGGATGCGCCATTCGATAGAATAACCATATAGTCAGAGGCAAACGAACGGAATTAGGAAGTGCTATAATTGAGAAATATCCCTTCATCAAGAACAAACTAATATAGTTAGGAAGAGCCATGTCATAAATACCCATATTTGTCACAAACAAACAAATGAAATTATGGAGCGCAAACCTATACGTCATTAATGAAAACCAGAAAACCACTTTATGAATAAAATTTGGATGTGGATTGCTGTAGATCATGTCTTTGTACCACACGCGCACGAATGAAATTAGGAATCACATGTACAACAGTTTAAAATTTCCCAAATCATGTAAACGAATGAATTAAGATGCGCAATGCTGTGGAATATCCGTTTATGCTTTTTTTAAAAAAATAATCAAAGTACAATAAAGATGTGTCCTATTGAAAGTATATAAACAATACGCCGTTATGAAAAAAAAAAGATTCATCAATTGATTGTTTGATTGGTTAACTAATTGATTGATTGGTTGATTAATTTATTGATTGTTTCTTATAAGCTCGGCTGATTTCGGAGAAAAGCCGAGGTATTGCTATAGCCTTGTTGTCGTCGTCGTCGTGCGAAAACTATGACATTTTGTGATATCTCTGGTTCTACTAAAGGCATTCACTTGAAACTTGGCACACTTGTTCACTATCAAAAGAACAATCTATACTATCAAGGGGGATAACTAGATGTATTTTGTCCACTGTCCAGCACCCAATAGCATAGCGTAGGCACTCGTAGGCGGTGCTCTTGTTTTTCTTATTGTATTATTCTTTATTTAATTTACTATTTTCTCCTTTCAGATGACCAAATTTCAGATTATCTTCATCGTCGTCTGCTTTTTGATCACACTACATTATGCGGCGTCTTATCCTATGATAGGTAAGTATGATTCACCAATTGCCACACAGACCTTCGTTTTTTACGCGATGAAGAGATAAAACTTTTAAAACCTTGCGAACATGAGATATTTCTTAAAACAAGCAATTTCTTATTTTTCTTGAAATATTTCGACCCTATATTGCAATTGTTTTTATGAATACAACCGACATCGAAATGTCGCCTGCATAAGCTTTAAATTTGTAAAATCTCGCCCACTTATAGGTTTAACCCTAGCAATCGTCCTCCAGAATACAAAACGAAATCAAAGTACTGAAAAGTACTGTAAGCTAGCAAAGTATTGTTTTGTTCATTAATCTTCTTTGTCAAACATTATCATGATAAAGAAACGCGGTTAAAGGAACCAAGGAGTTAACCCATTCCCACGCAACCCCTCCTTTTTTCCACCCCTCAAGAAAATAGTTATGGAAAACAATGTAGAATATGAAGAAATTGCTTGTTAAAAGCAATTTCTTCGTTTTCCACATTGTTTCTCCCTTAAGGTGTAAATGTTTTAGAATTTTCAACAATTTGAAATTGTCGTCTGCAACTTCTTTTAAGATCGATTTGCTCAGGTAAGCTAAAATACCTAGGAGATGAACTCGCATGCAGAGTTTGCAATATTCTCTGAATTAAATAGTAACTACTTTTTATGGCGTAGGCATGTAACGGATTTAGTGGTTAAGCCTCGAGTGACAGTTTGCATTCGTTGAAGTTTGAGACGACCTCAAAATTTTGTCTGTTAACTTAAGCTTTCAAAGCTGAAGCTTTGCTAGCTAAAAACAGACTATAAAGACGAAAAAATCAGACTAGAGTACATGTAGGTTGTTCTGTGGCTATTGTTTGCCGAGACAGGTATATTGTGATATCAACGGAACCTGAACTAGTGAACATTTCTTGAAGTTTACTTGATGACTTCATTAAACAATTTTTCAGCTAGTGCAACAAACCACGCTTTCAAGTCGCTTCTTACACTTATCTTCCAGCTTAACCCTGACCCGTACAATCCGTGATTTTTACTTCACTGTGATAATACACTTGAGAAAACATAGTAAAAGAAGAAATTGCTCGTGAAGCAATTTCTTTTTTTTTTTTTTTTTTTCCCGTAATATTTTCTAACATATAGAATGGCTACTTTTTGAATCATACCCATTTTACCCATTCCCACTCAGTGACGCTTTTGGACGCCCCTAAAGAAAAACATTTTGTAAAACATGGTCTAAAATGAAGAAAGCAAGTTTTTCAATTTACACAATGTTTTCCAACAAGAAACTTTGAAATATCTAAAGTTTCTTTAACTTTGAAATGTCGTCTGCAACTCCTTTCAGTTCTATTTTTTTTTCCATCTAGTATTAGGTTAATAATATCGTCTGTTACTTCTTTGAATTTGAATAAGTCTAAATATTTCAAAAACAGTAAAGGGTTAATATTCAACCTGCCTATTATACCAAGAAGGTTCTCACGTTACTTTCGCCTATCGATTAGAAGCAACTTTCTCATGTCATTGTGACTATCGTTAATAATATTGTCGGGAAAATGTTACCCGGGCTCGTTCCCAGGATCACAGAATTAGCAGCGCTGTACGTAGCCGTCGAAACTAATTTTGAAACTTACTGGCTCCGGCTTATTATTGCTGTTAAATAGACACGTGTACTAGTACGTGGCAGGTCAGGCGTAAAGGTGTCGACTGGTAAAGTCAAAAAGTATCGATCCTGGTACGCAATCTGCGAAGTCTATTTAGGTTAGATACTGTTCGTGCTTGGTAGTTGTTTTCTTCTTCTTCCTAAAATCTTGAATAGTCATTCTATGCGTCTTTCTGTAGGTCCAATTTATACATCGGAGAACTCAGAAAGAAACTAATGTATCTCTTCTTCCGAGATTACACTGAAAAACCAACAAGATGATATTGATAAATCTTTCTGCGAATTCCTTGAAATCTGGCTAGTCGAACAATTATCGTATTATCTCTTTTGTCTAAGTATCATTTATCTTACAGATATAAAAAACTCCATTCCTTCATTTGATCAATTTGAGCAACAAATGATCTACTTTCTTCAATAATTCTTATCTATTTGTCAAATCTAAAACGAATTGATTGCCAAATATGCTTTATTCACTTCCGTATCAGTTTCCAAGAGAAATCGGCGTTCTAGTCTATGGAAATCAAGTAGAGTCCTATCAGTTATTTCAAATCTCCCAATTTGGACCAGTTTAGAGTTTTGTCTTTTTCGTAATGAGTTAAACAGTGCGTTTATCATTGAAAATTCCTGAAATAGCACACCATAAACATTATCCTAGAGGCGTCGTAATATACACAGTCGTAAATACACCAATCTTTTACTGAGAAGGGTTATTTGTAATCAAAGGTTTCTTATTGATAAAGATGGCACGGTATGGTGTATAAATTTTAGAGAATTTATCCTGAATAAAGTGAGTATAAAACAAATTAGAATATCCCTCCATATTTTTATAAACAAAGAGTGATTAAGTCATTTGAGACGAAAAATTGATAATTAAGAATCGCGAAAAACTGTGTAAATTAGATTAGCGCCGATATCAATTTACCGAATAAACATCTAGCAAACTCTGGAACGTGTTATAAACGAAACTGGTCTCCCGAAACTAAACCATTTTGGTCGTGCGTAACTTAATAGTATAGGTCCGTATTCACAACACTTGTCTAAAACCTAGAACAAGATCTTGGCTTGTTTATAAGGCCCAGCATCTCCTAAAAATAGACTGAATTGAAGGATCGCTGTTGTCAATGAAAGATCAAATCGACCAATCAAAACATTCATTTATACCGGAAGTGAGCTTTGACCTCCACCATTGGCCGGCATTAATGTGAAGCATTTTTGTTGGTTCTATAGACACATAAAGCTGCATATTGAAAGTTTGATATACCTTGAGAGTTATGCTCGACACAAATTAAAGAAAAACATCAAAGGGTAATAATTAACAAGAGACACATGAGGGCCTGCGACGCTCTACTGACTATAACGTCTGTCGTTAAAGTAATCTGATATTTAAGGAAGATAATTTCTTAATGAAGAATGGATAAATGAAAATAGCAAATTTCACGTTATCCCCTTTATAAATTTGAGCAACAGTCCTAAACGCTCCTTTTCCCATGTTTCATGACGAATCCACTCCATGTCCAAAACGAAGTTTCCTTATGACCTTACAATCATCCTGTGAAATTCTCAAAAGAATCCAATAAAAGTTGTGGACTTAATCACATAAACGAGAATGTTGTGAGTGAAAATCCGTAAGGCCCCTTTTCCTATGATTTCAATTGGACCCACTTAATTTCCGAAAGGAACTTTCTTATAATCGCCCAGAAAAATTTTAAAGACAATCTGATGATAATTTTGGACTTCATCACATAAACTAGGATTATTTGAATGTTAATCTGAAAGGCACATTTTTCTATGTTTCCAATGCCACAATAATTCCATACATCTTTGAAGAGAATCCGACAAAAACTGGGGACTAAATTGTGTTAACGAGGATATTTCAATCAAGTTCTCATAAGAACCTTTTCTCTTGATACTTTATTGACCTTACCCATTTGAAAAAAGAATAAATCCTTTGGATAATACAATAATTCTGTGAGAGTTTGAAGAGGATTTGATGAAAACTATGGACTTTATGGTATAAGTAAATATAATTAAATTTTCATAGTGCCCCTTCTCCCATGATTCTTGAATGAACAGACCCGATTTCAAAAAGAACCATCCTAATTATGGTACAATTGGGAAAATTTTAGAGATAGAAGGTGATTTTATTTATCTTAACTTTAAGCTAGTGTCCCTCACTTCAAGAGGTATCGATGAAAATTGCCTACCTTTCAAAAACTTAGCATCATAACATGAATAGTCTTACTTAATTTCAGGGTAAATATAGAAAAACTATTTATAAAATATTGAATTCTCTCAAATAGGGCAGAGACTGTTGTCTTTTCAGCCATAGTGGAAAATTAACCCTTGTCATGCTGAATAAAAATCTTTTCAGAATTTCATTAAAATCCAAGGGCTGAGGAGACTGGTTTTATCTGCAGAAATGAATAACTCTGGTTTGAAAAGGAAACGCAGAAGGTGTAGACTAAGATCAGACTGCACTTAAGCAAGATTGGCCCGAGAGAAAGTTAGAATTCTGGAACGACAGGGTGAGAATTTTGACAGATAGAGATAGAGAGAGAGAGAAAGAGAGAGAGAGAGAGAGAGAGAGAGAGTGAGAGAAAGAGAGAGAGACGGAGACGGATTAATAATCATAGAACCAGAAGCCACAGAAACATCTAAATCGTGATAACCATGTTTTTAATCAATGTGAAGGCCCACTATACTTTATCAATTTAATTAACGACAACCGTACCTAATCAGTAGCTTATCTTGATGATAAAAGAATTTACATGTCAGTTCATATCCCTTTAGATATAAAAACCATAATGACAGCATTTCTAAAGTATTAATTAACCCTTCCCTGTTCGGTCAGAAATTCCCTGGGAATTTGTAACTGAGAAAACAGTTTAGAAAAAGAAGAAATTGCTTGTAACAAGCAATTTCTTCTTTTTCCACAATATTTTTTTACTCTACTGAATGATATTTTTTCAAATCAAATCCAAATTAAATGTTCATCTGAATATCATTTGAATTATAGCAGGTTGAAAAATATTGCAAAACAGAAAAGAGTTGAGAAAGAATAAAACGACAAGAGAAACAGCTTTAATATATAGAGTTTACTCATGCACTTTCAAGTTTTTAGTAGATAATTTCAACAAAATACAAGGCAACCCGTCTTAAGTACCGTCAGTTTCATGGCTTTGTTAAGTGCAAGCTCCTCTTAATATAGATAACGAATTACTGTCCTTTTTGCATACATAAAAAGGTCAAGGTTATATGAACTTATCTCCCGGGTTAAATAAGCGTAATCTAAGAATTCAACTTTATATATCACTATGCATACCGGCAACGTGTGTGCGAAGACAATCGAACTCGCGCCAAACGAAGCGGTGCTCTACTTGCGGGAACAAAGCTCAGTTTATTAATCTTTTCCCACCTGAAAAGAGTTTCGACTGGTCCAAATTCAAAGAAATTGCTTGTTACATTAGTTCTTTTTCAACAATGTATTACCAAGTATGATATTATGGGAACGTAAAAATCGGAGATTAAACAGGAAAGGGTTTACTTGAATTTATTTTATTTAACTGCAAAGCCGAAGCAAGAGGACCATGAAGGTCCTATATCGCTCACCGGAATATAGTGGTTCATGGCTTTATGATATATACAAAGGTCTACTATTAACTGTTTTGGATCAGAAATTTTTTCTGAAGATTTTCTTCTATAATCCTATACAAATCCAAGATCCCATAATATAGGGCTTATTCTCAGAATTGAGTCATGCTTTCGAGTATTTTGGTAGAGGGTAAATGAGTGATGACATATTTCAAATGTTCAAGGATCTAGGATTATGAAGAAATTCTAAGATTTCCTTCTTTATTCCATTATAAAACTGAGATCTCACAACATAGAACTATTTTCGATTTTTTTCCTTATTCCTAGGTGAATTCACAGAAAGGGTCTAAGTTTCAGAGTACGGTAATTCTTTGAAACAGTTTGGTAGAGGGTCAATAGATATTGATACATACCAAATTTCAAGATTCTAGGCCTTGTGGTTTTGGAGAAGAAGATTTTAAAAGATTTCCCTCTTTATTCCTATGTAAAATCAGGAACTGCATAGAAAAGGGCCAGTTTTCAGAGTACGATAATTATTTGAAATATTTTGGTAGAGTATCATTATGTGATGAAACATACCAAATATCAAAGCTCTTGACTCAATGGTTTGGGATTTCAAAAGACTTCCTTCTTTATTCCTATGTAAAAATCAGGGATCGCTAAGGAAAGGGCTAATTTTCAGATTACGTTTATTCTTTAAAGTATTTTGGTTGAGGGGCAATAGAAATTAACACATACTTGAAATCAAGGTTCTAGGCTTTATGATTTGGGAGAAGAAGATTTTCAGAGACTTCCTTCTTTATTCTTTTGTAAAATCAGAGATCGCACAGAAATGGCTTTTTCAGAAAACGGTAATTATCTGAAGTATTTTGGTAGAGGGTCATTAGGTGTTGACACATACCAAATATCAAGGCTCTATGCTTCATGGTTTGGGGGAAGAAGATTTTCAAAGATTTCCTTTTTTATTCTTTAGTAAAGTCGGGAATCGCACAGCAAATGACTTGTTTTCAGAAAACGGCAATTCTATAAGTTTTGTTCGTACTACGCTTAATTCGTATAAATTTCCCCGGTCCCTTGTTCTACGAACTACCGAGGTTTTACTGTATTTTGGTAGAGGGTCAATTTCAAGCATTTCTCGACTTAAAATCTGTTCGACTACTTGAAATGCATTGTAAATTGGTCATTTAGTTTGATTTAACCGTTACCACAAAACCCCGCTTTTTATGCATCAAGAAAATAGTAGGTAATTTCAGCATTTTCCACATTGTTTTCTACAAAGAATGACAAAGATATCTAAAATTTATCAACATGTAAGTGTCGTCTGAAACCTAGTTGAAATTGAACAAGTCTAAAACTTCGTCGTCTGAAAATAGGTTAAAATGAGATAAATAGGTCAAAGATGAACGATTCTCAAACACAAATTACCACATATATGTTATTCAAAAACAAACAAACAAATCTCTCTTCTATATTCAACGCAAATAATACCTTTGCGTACATTACTTGTAAATAAATAAATTTTTAATTTCGTCTATCAAAAACGGTCGCTTTGATGGGTCGAAAAAATATTCACGCCTCCAATAACAATATTTTGAGCACGCAGCTATTTGTTGCTTCCACAGAAAATAGTTCAATACAAAAAAAACTATCAAAATTTGTAAAGTTTTTGCTTTATTCGCTCGATGCTATTAAATCATAAAAAATGGGGAGAATATTTTTTGTTTTCGTGGAGGTATGGACTGAAAAAACCCAATCACATATATATATGAATCATACAGGGTGATTATGTTTTTCAGCTCATACTTCCATGAAAACAAAATATATTCTCTTCATCTCTGAAATAGTTTCTCTCTCTCTCTCTCTCTCTCTCTCTCTCTCCCCTCTCTCTCTATCTCTCTCTCTCACTCTATCTCTCTCTCACTCTATCTATCTATCTATCTATCTATCTATCTATCTATCTATCTATCTATCTATCTATCTATCTATCTATCTATCTATCTATCTATCTATCTATCTATCTATCTATCTATCTATCTATCTCTCTGTTACATTGCGTTCTATCAAGTCAGAACCCTATAGTTTTGTAATACGTTGTTTGTTGATGAGAAGTAACTAGATTAAGTGAATCCTCTATAAGACCCATTTTGTCAATAGCGTACTAATCTAATCTTGTCTTTTTACCATTTATTTATGTATGGCTTCGTTAGTGTTCATTAATACTTATTGCGATGTATAAACCTTGTCGACGGATTGCCGCTCTTAATCACAAAGAATCGATTGACTAATTATTCATTTAGGTCGGGGAGACCTTTGAACTCAGCTATTTATGTAAAGCATTTTTGTTAATTTAGAGATTTTAGCATTGAAACTACGTTTTATTGAAGCTGTTGTTACTACATTAAGGGCGCAAACCGACGATTCAATTATTTCAACTTTGACTATCAAGTTTTAAAATTGAGGGGGGAGGGGGAGGACGCATCCCCTGAACAAATGTGATCTAGCGGCGAAGAAATACATGCTGTTATAATACAGTTATGTATTTGAAAAAAAAAATCTTACTTTGATCAATTCATATTTTTCTTTGATCGAGTACATTTAATCTGTACGTACCTTTAGGTAAAATTGACCAATCGTGGCTGTGAATCAAATAATTAGTTGAGCAATGAAATAATTCATTTAGACTGGAAATTACTATTGAACTTAAGCATTGGCCGCCATTAATGTGAAGCAATTTTTGTTGGCTTGTCTACTTACACGCCGTAACTACAGCTTATTCAAGTTGTTGTTACGATGCTTAGGTCGCAAACCAACTATTCATCTTTCCTGTATTTTTTTTACCAAAATAATGCCGTTCAAATACGAAGCGGAACCGCCTGTCGAAGTCAATTGCCGGGGCAAACGGAGTAAGTTGGCTCGGCCAGCAATTGGTCAATTGCGTTATTTGTCTGATTGCTCAGGTTATTGTGGTCTACTTTTTGGTTAGTTTGTACAGGATTTTCGTGGTTCTCGCAGTAAGGATCGGGGCTTATGATAACTTATGGAGACATTAACAAGATTCCAAAAACTACGTCGAAATAAAATCTAACGTCAGAAAATATCTCTACCTGTATCCATTTTAATCTCTACAATCTTGCAACCATTACAGCGATTTTTTTTCACAAGGAAGTATAAGAAAGGTTATGAAAACAATTTTAAAACAGATGGTAATTTCAGAATTAAATGGGTCAAAGTGAGTATTTGAATGTCAGACTCCATGTTTATACTCAACCGTTATTATTCATACATGTAGACATTGTTATAATTGTATTGGTTGAATGATTGGATGGTGAATAACGCCACTTATAATGGTATCTCAGTCATATAATAATAATAACAGCTTTATTTCATGAAGGTAGAACATTAAGACTTTTTCAAATTCATATTGCGGCGACCGGAGCACCTTACCATGGATTATTGATCTTTCTCACACCGGTACTACGACTACACACTTTCAGAAACTTCAGCTGCTCATCCCACTTAGGTTTACGATCATCCACCCATTGGTAGGAGGCAAATGTCGTGAAGGGTATTCGTCGCGACCGGGGATCGAACCCGGGACCCTATGACTAAGAGTCCTACGTGCTACTACTGCACTTTGACGGGGATAGGAGATGTTGACTCATTTACCAAAAACCTATTATTGCAGACGACTGGCCTGAAAACAATGAATACTAATTTGTATTTTGTAGCTGACGAAGTTGGTGTATACGGAGATACTGGATTCGAGGCTCCGGATGGCATGTTTGAAAAACGGCGTAAAATGGGCTGGAGGTAAGCAATCGTTCATTGGCCATCGTATGACATTCCTAACAATAACACATGTTAACCAATTCACACACAGTGATGCACTTTGTCGCCCCTCAAGAAAATTGCTTTAGAAAAAAATGTGGAAAATGAAGAAATTGCTTGTAACAAGCAATTTCATCATTATCCACACTGTTTTCTACCCCCAAATATAACGGTGTGTTTTTGTGGGGGGTTTTGGGGGGTGGGGTTTGTGTGTGTGTGTTTTTGTTGTTTTTGTTTGTTTGCTTGTTTGTTGGTTTTTTTTTTTTTTGTTTTTTTGTTGTTTTTTTTGGAGGGGGGGGGGGTTGATTTGTTTTTTCTTAATTTCACTAAGCCGAAATAGTCGTCTGCAACCTCTTACGATTTGGGCGAGTCTAAAATTTTGTTTTTTGGTAATGTGTCAAAAGTAAATAATCAGAATAGCCGACCAATCTGTGCGATCTGATCAGAGTCTATCACTCTCTATAGATATTCACTGACCCATAGTTTCTATATGAGGTGAGAATATATTCTAAATTCACTGTGAAGCTGTCCAGTCTGCTCGAGGGGGTGGTCTGTTTTGGCAAAATGGAAATTTGTTAGGAATTTCACGAGCTGGCTTTTTTTAGTAAATTGCTGTCCACGCCTGCTGACCTCCGAAATGACTGTTTGTCTGAGATATCAAAACTTAACCCTTGTCATGCTGAACCCGGAATATTCCGGCTTTTGCAGGAGTTGTAGACCAAGATCAGCCTGCACATAAGTGCAGTCTGAATAAGTCTACACCTCCTGCTTGTACTTCCCCCGCCAGAACTGTTTATGAAGTTGATTACCAAAAGAAATATTGATTTTTGAACAACAAGTTCTGTCAGTGCTTTCAGGCCTTTGATTTTACAGCAATTTAGTAAGGTAATGTATTCAGCATGACAAGGGTTAGGGATTCTTTGCCAAAAGTATTAATCGGAGATTTAAAACGAAAATCTAATCGTTTACGGCAATATGAAAGTCGTAATTACAGCTTGAAAGGGCATTCAAGAAGCCCAACAATGAAAATGTTTGACATAAAGGTCAATATTTCATCCCAGGTTTAAATAATTGAAAAAGTAAGACGAATTTGTTTAATCGAATGGTTACTAAGTAAAACCTTTGTCCTATTCAAATTTGAGTCTATATCGTTTTCATTTGCGTTTAACTTAAGTCTTATAAATGTTTAACAAGCCCCTTTCTTTCTAGTAGTTTAGGAGAACAGATTTAATGTAAAAAAAAGATGAAAGAAAGACTGACAGACGGCAAAGAAAAAAGATTGGATATTTAATATAAAAAGCGTAAACGAATAAAAGTAAATTTTGACATTTTGATACTAGTTTGAGACGAAAAGATGTAAAAACCGCGTCCATATTTCGGTGTTTGGCAGGCAAAATGTCATAACTACAGCTTTATAAATATGTTGATACGATATTTCTCTCGTCCTCTGACGATATATGTGACACTCGCCAGCAGAACAAGAGTTAGACAATGACCTTTTTGATTCTCGAATCATCGCTCTATCACATTGTCTATTAGTGTCTATTATCTCATTTTGAAGCTTGTTGTTGCCACTTAATAGATGATTTATGCCTGCTTTGGACCAGATAATACTCCATAAAGCTTCTCAATTTATGTCATTTACACTGTTATGACCAAAATAGCATAATGGTGATAATGGACAAGGAAAAACGTTGGATGATCAAATAGAAATCTTATATATCTATTTGACACCGAATAGAGTCAGAATAACAGGAGTCGTTATTATGGCGCTCAACAGTATAGACCAATCGCTGGCACCGCCCTTTTACTATGTTTGCCCCGCCCAGAAAGTACGGCTTCGACAGAAAGTTCTGTTTCGATACTTAACGGTGTTATTTCGCAAGATTTATGGTCTGTAGCATGCATAAATCAAAGTACTGAAAGTTCTGTAAGCTAGCAAAGCATAATTGAATTTAGAGAATCTTTTCCTTGTAGGGTAGAAAACATTGTGGACATTGAAGAAATTGCTTGTCACAAGCAATTGCTTAATTGTCCACAATTTTTTCCAAAGCTTTTTTTGAGATGCTTAAAATGCGGAATTGGGTGGTAATGGGTTAAATAGCATACTTTGACAGAGTTCTCTATAATTTGAAAAGAGATTGCAATATTCCTGAAATACATAAGTACTTTTTTTATGGCGTAGGCATTCCATGGATTTGGTGGTTAAGCATACGGTGTCAGTTTACACTCATTAAATTTTGAGAAGACCACTGTTAACTTAAGCTATCAAAGCTGACGTTTTGCTAGCTAAAAATGTAGCATGGTTGGTTTGGAGACCTAAACGGGAATAGGTTAAACAAATTGTCCAATTCTTTACAAGATGAATGTTTTAAAAAATAAAACTTACACCCACTTGTATTCACTCCTAAGTTTCTAAGTTCATCATTTGGTGGGTCGCAGCTGTAGTGCAGTTGGTAGCGCGTCGAACTGCTTATTATGGGCCCCAAGTTCGATCCCCGGCTGGGTCGATTATCCTTTCTGACAGTTCATGCTTACTAACCAATTGGTGGATACCCTAAGTGGGATGAGCACCTGGATGCTCGGAAAGGATGGTATGGTAGTGCGGGTGTGAGAAATAACAGGAACCCATGATTAGAGATTCCAGCCGCCGCTTAAATGACTGAAATACTGTTAAAAATGGCGTTAAACCCCAATTCAATCAATCAATCATTCAATCGTCGTTTGGCTGTTGGCTGTTAATATGCCTAATTCCTTTCTTCACTTTATTTCAGTTTGTGTACCAGTATGTTTCGATGGCGATGTGGTAAAACCAGACTTGTTGTGAGAGGCTGATTAATCTGTCAAGTTCGTCGTCGTCGTTGTCATCGAATTAGTGTTGTTATTTTTACCCAGTCTTCATAATATTGATTTAACCCATTAACAGACGACAAAAGTTTACACTGGTCCATATTCGAAGAAGTTGCAGACGACATTTTTCAATTAATATTACAAAGTGTTTTCCAAAGCTTTTTTCCCCTTTTTTCAGATAACTGGATAATTTCAGACTTAACAAACTCAAAAATGGCCTTCATGTCAACAATGGTATAATGAAGCAATTCTATGGATAAGTCTTGGAATTCATCGGTAATAAACATCGTCTTTAATAATCAAAGTAGAGTTATCAACATTGTTGGTCATATGTTTTTGAGATTTATCATCAAACACGACAGTATGTGACATTGACACTTATCATCGGCTTAATCCGACAGTCAACGGTTGGCCTCAAATAAATAACAAGTTACGAAAATGCCGTATTTAAGACAGATTTGGAGCGACTAGAACTGTACTAAAGTAGTTGAACAGCCCTATATACCTTTCGAAGCACGTCGTGTGTCCCCAACTGCCGCTGAAAGCAATCTCAGTACCCAATAAAAATTAGGGCGCTTAAGTAAATCGTTTAAAGCGGAATCGTGATGAAATTGGTAAATGCCCATTTCGTCACGGTCCGGATGAGCTGTTCTTGCACTCGGACTTTCAGCAAGATGCACCAGCCTGCGGCTAATGTGGTCCTGCAACAATCCAGGTGCCCTGGCTTAGCTTTTACCGTCATCCCGATTTTCTTTTACTACAGCACCAAAAGAATTTTCGAATCAACAGCTATCCCTCAAAGAAATATTTCAACTCATTCACATACACACTCCTTCCTTTTAACGCCCCTCGTGTTAACAGCATCGGAAAACAATGTAGAAAATGAAGAAATTGCTTGATACAAGCAGTTTCTTCATTATCCGCAATGGTTTCGATGCAGAAAGACGAATAAATTTAAAATTCCATCAATTTCAACTTGTCGTTTTTAGCTTCTTTCAATTCGTTCCAGGCTAATTTTTTTACGTGCAGGAATGGGTTGAAAATATTTAAATTACAACGATAGTACAGCTAAGGTACGTGTTTTTCGAACCATGTGTTTTCCCTGTACTGATCGGTCGTTCGAAAGGTTCGCGGGGTTGTATCGGAAGCCTAGAACGGACAGAGTCCGTCTTTTATAACTAATTGCACACTCAATTGACGGACTGTTCCTGTCAATCAAAACTGACTGACCAATCAGATCAATCAATAATATCGAAGGTGCAATGCTGACACACAACATGTCTGTCAAGAAGTCCTTGCTTCAGATTATTCAAACTGTTGTTACGACGTTTAAGTTGCATACAAACGATTTGCTTTTCGTTGTATGCCCCTTACCATAAGTTCTGTCGACTGCATTCTGTTAATACCCCAGTCAAACTACCTTGTGCGAGAACAGTGGGCGCAGTTGGTAATTCTTGTCAGTTGTCGTTGCCACTATCCTTAATATTGGGTGGAAACAAATTGGCTTATCACCGCTATCGATCTCGCAACGAATGTCCAGTAAAGTTACTTCTACTGTCCGTAGATTTACATAAATGTCGGCAAGTGTCGGAGTTCAATGTTTACTTCCATGTAATAATAGGTTATTAGATTGCTCGATTGGTTGTTTGATTGACAAACGCGGTACTCCAATTGTCCTGTCGGTGTGACTTTTGAGTAGGGGTTTTCTAGCAACCCGTCAATTCACGGATCGTCTTGTCAGTCAAAAACTAATTGGTAAATCAAATCATTTCGACCGGAATAGAATGTTGACCTCTGACATTTACATCAAGGAAGTTTGTTAGTCTGATTTCTTAAACGTGGGGTCCACTAAAATCGTCTCTGTCACTCAAAAAATCGATTGACCAATTGATTTTGAGTTTTGACTTTCGTTATTCATGTCTATTGTTTTCCGACTTAAATGTCGTGTTTCAGCTTATTTAAGCTTCATCATGTTTTTACGACAATGGGTGTTGTCAGCGATGCGTCAGTTAGCAGCCAAAAATATTCTCTTCTCAATACATATCACTAACATGTTTTTTTACCTGTCCAAATTCGGCTCAAGTTAATTAAGATAAATGCCTACTACTTGCAAGTACTTACCGATTTTTCTTCAAATAGACCTTTGTATCTATATTTAGCCCGAAAATATTTATTTTTACAAAGAATCAAAGTAAAGGTCGTTAACAACTATTACCAGGTTGCGGATGTCGGACAAAATAGATCGATCAATTAAATCGATCATTATACCGGAAGTGAAATTTGAACTCCTTCTTTTAAAAGGCCGTAACATACAGGTGTTTAGGTCGCCATCCAACGATCTCTCTCTCATTTGATGTCCCAGACACTACATTATAAAAAATAATGTCGAATATCAGCTGGAACTAAAATGCTGGAGTTTAGTGGGCGTGGTCAGCGACCCTCAAATTACACACAAATCGTATAATGACAAGATGGTGAAATAAGCCCAAAAAGTATATTAACAGATTGATTTTTGAAAATTTCATGGGATTGTATATGAATCAGAAAGTATTGTGATATTATTTTTTCAATATTTCAAGACAAGTCATGCTGAACCCGGAAAATTTTATTGGATTGTAATGAGTCAGAAAGCATAATGATACTATCTTTTGAAATTTTCAGGATATTAATCCTCGTCATGCTTAATCCGGAATATTTCTGCTTTGGCAGGTGATACAGACAAAGATCAGCCTGTACATATGTGCCGTTTGATCAAAGTCTATACCATCTGCTTGTCTTTTTAAGTTACGAGAATGACGAGAAAAAATCCGTGAACTTGAACTTGTTTGCAGCTTCTTTTAATTTGGTCAAGTCTAAATTTTCGCTGTATGGGAATGAGTTAAATTGCGTAATTACAGCTCATTCAAAATATTGGCAAAAAATGCCGTTTCATATCTACGTCGAACTTTCTGTCGGAGGAGAGTAGACAAGGCAAGCGATTCGTCAATTACGGCATAGTAAATCAGTGTTTGTCTCCGACACTTTGATTTAAAACTATTCCTAGACAGGGGAACTAAACGTCGTATCTTCGGCGTATTCGAGGTTAGGTCGGCCACCGTGGTATTTTATTGCGTTTTAAGCGAAATGTTTCTAGGTTCTTGAAAATTTCCGAGCGTATTAAAGTGACCGCCCTTCGAAGTGGGTGTGGCAAGTGATCTCTCAGTGGTAGGATTAAGAAATTATATGACAAACTGACATCAATCTCATACATAAGGTAACTTATAAACGAAACTGTAATGTAGATTCTTAAAGGAAGGAAATACTATGTAGATCACAAAAAAGTTGGAAATAAAAAAAGGTTCTTAATTTAGAATCCGATTGTGTTTGGGGTTTTGTTGTTGCTGTTGTTGTTGTTGTTTCTAATCAATATTATGAGTCAATTTAACCCATTCACACCAATTCCCGCATTTTCACGCACCAAAGAACTATAGTTATGGAAAACATTGTGACACAAGAAGAGATCGCTTGTAACAAGCAATTTCTTTTTTCGAAATCTTTTCTAACACATATTGCCCTTATTTTTCATTTTGTTTTGTCGTCTACAACCTCTTCGAATTTGGACCAGCCTAATGTCTTGTCTTTTAAGAAGTCTAATACAATAAGGCATTCCTTTTAAATCTTTATGAAGTTCCTGCATATTTTAGTAACGAGATACATGCAATATGTTAAACAAATCACTGTGGCATTCCATTTATTTTTTTTATGAAATTGGCAGTTTTTGAAATACCATTTTTATCCTACCAATTTACCAAATAATGATGCCATATTATGAGCTGGATAGTATGACAGCATTTATGCATACTTCAATGAATACATCCTCGTTAAGCGTACAAAATGTCGTAACTACAGCTTGAATAAAGCTGTAGTTACGACATTTTGCTCGCCTAACGACGACATGAAACAGGAAAGTATTTCTTATAGTACATTAAACTGATGCAATGCTAGAAAACCACATTGTTTAAGCAACTTAATCCCACTACATTTTAACATATTTGGAAAATAGAAAAAGTGAAATCTATCAAATTGTACATTATTTAAGTATTTCGAGCGAATTCGTTGTGTACCTCTAACAACCAATCCTGGTAAAATAGGCATGCAGTTGTCGCCTGTCAGAGACCAGAAAACAACTACAGATGCTGTACCAACTCACAAGTACCGAAATGAAATAATGAACGTACTGTCTCAGCCTCAATGGCTGATAAGCCAGCCGACTGGCCAATCGCTAGCCCTGCCCACTTACACTTACTCTGTTTGTCCGACCCTTTGACTCCAACAGGAAGTCCCGCTTTGATTTTAAACAACGATGATTTACAAATTTATTGTCAGTGGCATGTAACAAAAAGTAGAAAGTTAGTTGGCGACCTAAACGTCGTAACTACAGCTTGAACAAGCTGTAGTTACGACGTTCAGGTAGCCAATCCAACAAAAACGTGTGGCACAAATGTCGGCCAATGTTGGAATTCAAATCTGAATTCCAGGCTGAAGGTACAATTTGATTGATCGATTCCTTCCTTGATTGACAGGCGCGATTGGTCATTTAGGAAGCAGTTGAATTGAGGAGGTGTTGGTGGCTTAGTTGAAGGCAGATCTTTCATTTACTGTAACTTTCTGAATTTGTCAGGGAAGGAGGAAGGGCGCATACTCCCTCTTCTATAAAATTGATTGCAAACCCAAAAATAGACGAATGTTTTAATTCGTCCGTTCAATCGTGCATTCAAGTCAATCTTTTCGTTACCCATTTTTTACCTATAATTCTTAGATATATCTCATGAAACTTACCCAAGACCTTTAGGGGAATTACAGAGGACTTTCGTAAAGGTCAGCTCATGTTATTAGAGAGTAAGTATCTAAACGAAACTAACGGTTGATAAACAAAACATGGTTATTCCTTCTCCAACAAGAGCTCATGTATTATTGGAAATGCAAAGGAATGCAAAATTTCGGAGTATTCTTTGACGGGAATTGGAGAGAGGAATGTGGTCTTAAAACTCCTACATATGTCAATTACAGATTATTCTGGGTACAACAAGTATAGTCAAGGGGACCGGAAAGAATATATCTTCGTGCCTGTATAAAATGGCCTTATTGTAAAAAAAATCACTGAACAATTAATAGAATTCGTCGATATCTAATACTCCGCCAGACATATAACGAAGCTTGCAAAATGACGACATTACGTGCGTTGTGACGTCATTTTGGCGGTAACAAAATATGTTACCACTGGCTTCGAATTAATTTGCATAGTTATTACAGAGGTGAAATATCACCGTAATATCAAAAATATCCAGAGGATTCATTTCATTTCTCGACCGTTGGTCATTTATTAGTAAAGAATATTTAATGGCTTAAATCATTGCATTTTTGTATGGAAAAACACAAACGTCATTTCGAAATTAACCATCAACTGAAGAAGAAAAACGAAATACACATTTGGAAATTTGTATGAAGGATGAACGGCTATCATAATCTCTGATGTAAGAGACGAAGAGAGAAACTTTTGATACAATCGAGGCATGAAAATTGAGAAAAAATAACGGCACTGTATGAAGCAATAAAGAATATTGTCGATGTTATAAAATAAAATACACATCCTGTTTCCATCGCTTTCTTTACTGTTATAGTACCGCTTGAAGCAAAACCCTAACGAAAAACTTCGTATTCTTTAAGCTTATACATAATTATGATAACTATAACACGTGTCGTAAATAATGAGCCACTAGATATGTATTTTAATGAAAATCTCAAAGTATGTTTGGTAACAATGATATAACGAAAATGAATAATTCCGTATGTTTAACACAATAACTTATAACGTTGCGTATACTTATGATTTCCCTTTTTACACTCTTGGTATTGTCAATAAAATGATATGCATAGCATATATCTACTAACTTGATCAAATTGACGGATCGCCGCTGTTCATTAACCCATTCCAACACAGCAAAATTTTAGACTGGTCCAAATTGAAAGAAGCTGCAGACGACAATTTCAAGTTGATAAAATTTTGAATTTTTTCGTCTTTTTGGATAGAAAACATTGTGGATAATGAAGAAATTGCTTGATACAAGCAATTTCTTCATTTTCCACAATGTTTTCCAACGCTTTTTTCGCGAGGGGCGTAAAAAGGAGGGCTTGAGTTGGAATGGGTTAAAATATAAATTTACCCATCTAATCATTCACTCAAATGAACTTTGAATGTTAAATGTTCTGGTTGGCTCGGCAGCTTTAGCGTCTATTCAAGCTGTAGTCACGCCGATTAGATCGCCAACTAACGATGTGCTTTTAGTTTCATGAACATAACCATATGTTTAACCCTTTCCAGTTTTATGAAATTTTAGATTGGTCCAATTTGAAAGAGGTTGCAGACGACAATAAAAAATTCATGCAATTTGAAATCTGATAATCCTATGTGGTAGAAAATATTGTGGAAAAGGGAGAAATTGCTTGTTACAAGCAATTTTTCCTTTTTACACAATGTTTTCTCGAGTATTAAATCACAGTGACGTAAAATCCAGGGTTTGTCCAGGAAAGGGTAAAAACATAATGGCGTTCATTACCTCAGTCGAACTGCAATGTTGGATTTAATCGGACGTGTTCGGTGATCCGTCACTTAAATCAACGAAGGAATTAACACAATATTGAATAATAAGCAAGAATTTAACAACGAAGCAAAGAAATTTTCTTGTTCTAAAAAGCGATCTTCGCCTAAATCCTACAAATTATGGAAAATACTTTAAGTCCCAGTAGACAAACACCCAGCTCCGATACCAAAGCCATAACCAGTAGCACCAAAGTTCTTTGCATAGCAGCCTGAAATTTAAATAAAAAATATGTTGTTTTTTTTCTTTATCATGACAGTGCCCTGAACCCAACAAACTTCCAACTTTCATAGAATACGCATGACGTTATCATTGACGTCATAAAAACAGAGAAAATATAAGTTCAGGTAAGCTATAGTAACTGTATTTCATAGAATAAACAAATAACCCCAATATAGGAATACGGTTCTTCTTCACGCTCGATTTCTCTTTTTCTTGAAGTTTAATTAATAGTCAAAATATTTTGTAAAGAAAGTAAAGAAAACTCCAATAAACTTGGAAACCTTTCAATTATACTAAACTATATCGCTGTTTAAATGTTTGTATAACATGCACACTTTTAGGGTTTTTTGTTTGTTTGTTGTTCGTTCACTTTTTAGCTCACCTGAGCACGTAGTGCTCAAGTGAGCTATTGTGATCGCCTTTTGTCCGGCGTCCGTCCGTCGTCCGTCGTGCGTCGTGTGTCGTGCGTCGTGCGTCGTCCGTCAACAATTTCTTTAAACAACATCTCCTCCTAAACTACTGGGCCAATTTGAACCAAATTTGGCAGAAATGTTCCTTAGGTGGTCCCCTTCAAAAATAGCTAAAAGAATTGAAATCCGTTAAAAACTCTGGTTGCCATGGCAACAAAAGTGAATTTTTAAAATAATCTTTAAAAATCTTCTCCTCCTGACCCAGAAGGCGTAGAGCCTTGATATTTTGCATGAAGCATCAGTATATTGACCTCTTTCAAAATAGCTAAAATCATGATCCTCGGGTCCCCAGGGGCGGAGCCCCAGGGGGGTGGGGTTTATATAGAAATAAAGAACGATTTTTTAAATGACATCTCCTCTCAAACCACTGGGCCGATTTGAACCAAATTTGGCAGAGATGTTGCTTAGGTGGTCCCCTTCAAAAATAGCTAAAAGAATTGAAATCCGTTAAAAACTCTGGTTGCCATGGCAACAAAAGTGAAATTTTAAAATAATCTTTAAAAATCTTCTACTCCTGACCCAGAAGGCGTAGAGCCTTGATATTTTGCATGAAGCATCAGTATATTGACCTCTTTCAAAATAGCTAAAATCATGATCCTCGGGTCCCCAGGGGCGGAGCCCCAGGGGGGTGGGGTTTATATAGAAATAAAGAATGATTTTTTAAATGACATCTCCTCTCAAACCACTGGGCCGATTTGAACCAAATTTGGCAGAGATGTTGCTTAGGTGGTCCCCTTCAAAAATAGCTAAAAGAATTGAAATCCGTTAAAAACTCTGGTTGCCATGGCAACAAAAGTGAAATTTTAAAATAATCTTTAAAAATCTTCTCCTCCTGACCCAGAAGGCGTAGAGCCTTGATATTTTGCATGAAGCATCAGTATATTGACCTCTTTCAAAATAGCTAAAATCATGATCCTCGGGTCCCCAGGGGCGGAGCCCCAGGGGGGTGGGGTTTATATAGAAATAAAGAACGATTTTTTAAATGACATCTCCTCTCAAACCACTGGGCCGATTTGAACCAAATTTGGCAGAGATGTTGCTTAGGTGGTCCCCTTCAAAAATAGCTAAAAGAATTGAAATCCGTTAAAAACTCTGGTTGCCATGGCAACAAAAGTGAAATTTTAAAATAATCTTTAAAAATCTTCTCCTCCTGACCCAGAAGGCGTAGAGCCTTGATATTTTGCATGAAGCATCAGTATATTGACCTCTTTCAAAATAGCTAAAATCATGATCCTCGGGTCCCCAGGGGCGGAGCCCCAGGGGGGTGGGGTTTATATAGAAATAAAGAACGATTTTTTAAATGACATCTCCTCTCAAACCACTGGGCCGATTTGAACCAAATTTGGCAGAGATGTTGCTTAGGTGGTCCCCTTCAAAAATAGCTAAAAGAATTGAAATCCGTTAAAAACTCTGGTTGCCATGGTAACAAAAGTGAAATTTTAAAATAATCTTTAAAAATCTTCTCCTCCTGACCCAGAAGGCGTACAGTCTTGATATTTTGCATGAAGCATAAGTATATTGACCTCTTACAAAATAGCTAAAATCATGATCCTCGGGTCTATTTGGGCATACCCGGGGGGGGGGGGTGTGTATAGGCATGAAGCATCAGTTCACAGACTTCTTTCTTATTTCTGAAATTATAACCCATGGAAAAAGTTTTTTCCTTCTTTCAAATCGGCACTAAAGCCTTTGAATTTGTAATTCGGACTTTTGGATTCCCAGGTTCATAGTCTTTATATGTAATTGTGGCCCACTTGTTTCATAATCCTAACCTTAACCTGAAACTAGACTGTTGAAAGAAAAAGAGCCTTTATCTCAGGTGAGCGCCCCAGGGCCAACGGCCCTCTTGTTTTAAACTGTTGGCAAGAATCAATGTTAAACGAAAAATGTTTACTTGAAATATCATTTTTTAGTCATAGATTTATCTTTATGTTATCGGGAGCTAGATACGGTATTCGAATATTTTTTACCTTTCTAATTAAAGCTGTTATTCGCGTCTCTTACAGCCAAACACTTTCATGGAACTTATTGCTTTCTTACTTTGGCAGTTTACCTTCATACAAATAATTAATCATATTTGAGATTTCGCACGGAAAAAATAAACAAACATAAACATCTGAATTGAATTGTATTTTTTATGATCTAGAGGTCTACAAGCAATAGTATAGAACAGTGTAAGATAGACAACTCTCATTTTCTATGTATAAAATTATCTGTCATTACCTACCTTTACAATATATTTCTTTTTCGTGTCGACAGAGACCAGATCCGTCTAGCTTCTTCTTACATAATTTACAGCAGCAACAACTCTTATGCCAATACTAAAATGGGGATAAATAGGGAATATCATTTGACACTGTCAGATACGGATTTTTTTCTTATGTGTACGATTATGACTGTGTGGAATGTTCATATTTTACTAGAAATATTTTAGATGTATAAGAAAGTTATATAATATTGTGGACTTTCGTCTAAGTCACAAAAACAAAGGATCGTCAAATGCGTCGATTAAAATAAAAGGCGAAAGGGAGTTAAAATATCTGGGTTTTCACAGAGGGGCCTAGACAATGTTTCATTCCGGCAGCAACCAAAGGTTACATGCAAATAGAATTTATGTCTTCACAAAAATCACATGAGGACAATCGGAAGGCTTAAAACTAAATAGTTTGTAATATTCCATTCTTATTTAATATTGAAATTCGTCTCTCACCGCATTCCATTACACTAATAAAACTAGCTAATGTCATGCTGGCTGACTCTCAGTACTCTGAGTACTTTGATTCGGTGAGATGTTGTATCAAAGCACTAACTACATGTGTTAGGTTGATATTGGCGTAAATGTCCTAAAAGCCTTTTAACTTAACCTTTATTGTTGGTTTGGCGACTAAAACGTCGTTATAATAGCTTTTTAAGCTGCAGTTACGACGAGTCGGTCGCCTACAAACTACCCTTTAGCTAGCAAAAGGTCGGTTTTCATAACTTAAGTTAAAAGATAAGGTTTTGAGGTCTTGTCAATGTGTGCAAACTGTCACTGGAGGCTTAACCAGTAAATCCATTGAATGCCTACCCCATAAATAGTAGTTATTATGTATTTCAGGATTACTGAAGGCTCATCTCCTAGTTTTTTCAGCTTACTTGAGAATGCTGTGTTCAAAATGTGTCTGATCAATGTCTTCACTATGCGCACTACTTTGTATGGCCACATAAATTAACTTTATTCGAATTGTATGAAAATCCTTCAAAAGCAAGCTATTCAACTCCTATGTTGCTTTAACCTTATCATTTATCATGATAATCTCTGAAAAAGAAGGTTACTTAACAAAACCATGCTTTGCTAGCTGACAGTACGTTAAGTACTTTGATTGTAACATGCTATTTGCCATTAATTTTGCAAAATAACGTCATTTAAAATCGAAGGGGAACTTCCTATCGGAGTCGATGTGCGTTGTAAATTGTATGAAATTGGACGGAACCAGCGGTTGGTCAATATCGTGATTGTAAACTCACATCTGTCATACCGTTGACTTTCTCCATCTCATACACCGTCCTACCACATCGACCACAGGCGTTTGGGCCTCCGACGGATCCTCCGAAATAGGCATTATTCGACTTATCACTGAAATGATAATGAATGTTATGTCATAACAAGATTATCGTTACTATTATTACCAATTATCATTATTGTCATTACTTTTGTTTCGACGACCGATAATGGTTCATCATGGGATGGATTAATTTCTCAAAATATCAAATATTGGCCTAAATGCTCCCTGAAATATTTGATCAAAATAAAGAACAACCCCTATTCCACTATAAACGACATATATACTGAACAATGTGACGTAACGAACAATTTAAATATTTTTTGGTCAACAAAAATTAAACAATACTTGGAAAAAATGGTTACAGATATATTTGGTTTGAAAATTATATACCATCGAATTTTTTTCTTACAAATCAAACAGAGAATACGTGATACATATATTCAAGAATTGTATGCATCTGTCAATCTATCGACAAACCTTGAAAGTTATGTGAAATTTAAACAGGAATTTAAATTCGAGCCGTATCTTAACAATATAAAAAATGAAAGTTTTAGAAAACAATTAACTCGCTTTCGTGTATCTTCTCATCAGTTAGCAATAGAGACGGGTAGATATCTTAATATTGATAGAGAAAACAGAATTTGTCTTTGTTGTTCGCAGAACGCCATCGAAACAGAATATCATTTTTTACTTGTCTGTTCGTATTATAGAGATATTCGCAAGGAATTGTTCTCGTGTTCATGGCCCTCGATTTCAAAATTTATCAACATTCTTAGTACTAAAAGCAAAAAAAAATCAACGAAATGTTTCAAAATATATCGTAAAAGCATTTGAACATCGCAAACTAAAACTTGAGGGTAACTAGTTGATATTCTAATATATATACAAAAATGATATAGTATGAATTAAAATCTATGGATGTATGGAACTGCTGTCCGAAATTGACGAAAATTATATCACTTTATTTGATGCATAATTTTTAAATGTATATTATTATTATGTGTTTGTTTGTACAAAACCATTGAGCCATATTCTCATGTTATATATTTGTAAATGGCAAATATTTTGCCGACTTGCCTAATAAATACATGAAATGAAACCATTATTACCCATCATCATTATTGTCATCACTTTTGTTTCGAAGACCGATAATGGTTCATCATAGGGTGGATTAACTGCTCAAAATATTAAATATTGGCCTAAATGTTTTATGTTTAATGATTTCAGTTAACCCTTTCCAGTTTTTCAAAATTTTAGACCTGTCCACATTCAAAGGATTTTGCAGACGAAAATCTAACGTCGATTTAATTTGAAAAATAATCATTCAGTTATCAAAAATATTGTGGAAAAGAAGACATTGCTTGTAACAAGCAATTTATTCTTTTTCTACAATGTATTCTCAAGTATAAAACAACAGGGCCTGAAAAACCAGAGGTTAAACAGGAAAGATAAGATAAGCCAGTCTAGAGCTTAAAGATTGTAAGTGCCTTAATATTATTTTACACTTACTATTTCCTAGCACTAGCACATCTAAACTGCAGCAAAAATGATCAAAAATGAAAGCGATTATGAGAACGATGTAACGAAAGATGTAGAGTGTCATTTGAGAGCGCGGAAGCCTAATCTTCCCTTGTTACCCACCATATGAAAAAGTTATTTCGGGAATTCCAAAGAATCTCATATTTGAACAATTTATCGGGGCGCTAGATTATTAAACTGTGTTCGTACTCACTTGAGAATTAACTCAAACGTCAGACTTAAATAAATGTTGCGTTTCTATGTAAACTGATTATGATGTACCAGAATAATGTATCATTTTCTCACACTTAACGTAGAATTTAAGCTTATGTGCATTTAAGTTTCTAATCGAATTTTGACTAAATTTTCAATTGAGCACATTTTTTTTTATAATCTCGGCCAAGATCGAGGTAGGTCATTGATGGGTTTATTTACGTTTCGTTGTTGATGTTTATATCGAAAATTAAAACTATTCATATTAGAATCTAGACTATCTGTGAGAGGAGGGCAGAGTGCCATTTGATAAATATGACCCTTAAAACTAAAAGAGTGCTCCCGGATGTTGTGTAAAAGAGAAAAAACACACGAAGTGTTCTTCCGAAGAATTCTGAGTTCCCATGAAATATCTTATTGAAGTTTTAGTTTTATCCTCTTTGCAAACTGAAAAAAAAAATTCAATTAAGATTTGCGGTCTGCGTTTAAGGATGATTAAACAGCGAGAATACAGAAACAAGTACTTTCTCCATTTGTTCTAATTTTCAATCGATAAAACACTTATATTTCGAACTTTCTTTCTTTGCAAACTGAATAAATAGGATTTACACATTGGAGATTTGCCGTGTAAGTTACCTGCATAATTGACGGATAACATTTAAATCGCACAGCAATAAAAATGCTTTGGGTAAATGTTTCTTTTCGGATCTAAAGGAGTGGTTTAATTGGTATATCGATGTTCTTATTTACAACAACGAATCGTCGATTCCTGCAAAAGATACATTATATATATGTTCATCTAAAGATAGAAATTGACTATAAAACAGCATCGAATCTATCTTACGTTATTTCAGCTTCACCATCCATGCTAAGTGCTCCGGCACCCTGTCCGAAACCATAACCTTTGGGTCCGAATTTCTTCCCATGACAGCCCTTACAGTAAATCATTCCTTCGTGCTCTGCACAGGTTGTGCTGTCCAGCATTTTGTTACAAGCGCCTGAAATACGTATTTATGTCAGGAAATGCCTTTCGTTCGCGTGATTTAGTCAGGGATTATTTTTTTGGTGTCTGTGGTCGAAAGGTAGAGCATCGGCTTCCAATAAAGCGGTCCTATGTTCGATTCCCTAGAGCGGCTACCGATCTTTGTTCTGCCATTGGCATTTTGGTAGGCGCGAGAACTGGTTTATTCTCCAGGATGCAGAATCTAGGGGGGGGGGGGGTAATATAAGCTGAAAAAAACGTAGTTCCCAATCGTTGTAACGTAAGTAGGTTCAAACCATAGATAGAAGCAACCATTAAATCAACAAAATGGAAACAATTCTGATTTTGACTACAATGAAATATACCAAGTTCTATGTTAACCATTTATGTTTCCGTGCAAAATACAATCTGAATTACTGAGTGATCCAGCTCCCACATCAGTTTGACAAAACGCCAAGTAATTAATATCCTGGAATTCGTAAATTGTTTTATATCGCTGTTCACTGTATAAATCATTGTATTACCTATACGTAAAGGTAATTTTTTGAAAAAGTCATGACGTGACTGGGGATAATTCTTCATGGAATTATCTTTTTATAATTGTTTCGTCGATTATTTGAAAAATACAATCATATCAATGTAAAAGAAAATTTATGAATTCCTTGGTAAGAATTGGGTCGGTTTTTGTTTGATATTCGTTCAAGTTTATAGATTTGTCATTACAAACTAACGGATCGTGGCTGTCGATCAAAGAATCAATCGACCAATCAAATCATTGATTTGGACAGGAAGTGAACTTTGAACTTTGAACGAAACTTGTATGATTTTGTTTGGTTTGGCGACATAAACGTCGTACTTGGTCAGTATGTAGTTCTCGTGTTTAGAAACAAACAACAAATTTACTCTTTTGTTACCTATCTGGCCGTAAACGTTGAAAATTAACTCCGTTTAATATCGCAGTGGAACTTTCTGTCGGAAGTAAGTAGGCATATCCAGCGATCCGCCATTCATAAACCAATCATGTCTAAATTAACCCATTCCAACACAGTGGAATTTTAGACCGGTCCAAATTGAAAGGAGCTGCAGACGACGATTTCAAGTTGTTGGAATTTTATTTTTTTTCGTCTTTTCGGATAGAAAACATTGTGGATAATGAAGAAATTGCTTGATCCAAGCAATTTCTTCATTTTCCACAATGTTTTCAAAAGCTGTTTCGTTGAGGGGCGTAAAAAGGAGGGATTGAGTGGGAACGGGTTAAAACTCATATGGCATGAGTGAGATATTAATAGCACCCAAAATCCAAATTGATTGAATTTGTCCTAAATGGTTCTAAACCTGACCACTTACCGCATTTAAAACAAAATTTGTGCCATTTCTTCCCACCAGCTAATTTTTCTTCTGCAGCATATACGGCCTTCCCACACAACGGACATTTGGCCTGCTCTGGTGGCTTGAACGGCATGCCCTGGTTAAATTGAAACCCTGGGGATTAATGTTAAAACCTCTCTAATATAGACTTTGATTTATTATTAGTATCATTTTTACTTTTGTAAATATTTTATTGTTATTATTATTTATATATTTCTATAGTGTGTAATCGAGTAAAAAAAATACCTTTCAGGTAGAACTAGCAAGCGATTAGGCGTCTAGTATATAATATATCTTATTCGTATCAGACAAATTTCTAACTCGACTTGGCTATTGTAAAAATGTTGGAAATCCTTCTCTAGAACTTGTTCAAAGATCTCAGTGACCGGATTTATTTTTCAGATATAGCAAAGATGATTCAGTTTATATTGAATTCAATAAAACAACACTTGCTTAATCAGAACATTCAGGCCTACGGAGCGATAGAGGCGCTCAAGCTTACAAATACGTAAGTTTCAAAATAATCTTCATCAATTCAATCGTTGATAATCATGTTATTAGTCGACAGAGACGACTCGATCCGGTAAGTTCAGTCGGTATTACGCTGTGTTCTCAATTCTGAGGTCGTTTAGTCTAACCCCTGTTAGGAAATCATTTTTTACGATATTCGACAAACAATTGATTGATTGTTGAATTGGGGTTGACGCCACTTTTAACAGTTTTTCAGTCATATCGCGGCGGATGGAGCACCTAACAATGGATTCCTGGTATTTCTCACACCAGTACTACCACTACATCCTTTCCTGGCCTCCAGCTGCTATCCCATTTAGGTATACGATTATCTACCAATTTGAGAGAGACAAAGAATATGTGCCGCTTCCTGGGATCGAACTCATGACATCCCATGATAGAAGATTAGGAGTCTGACGCGCTACCGACTGCGCTATGACGGCGGCCCCCATCAATTGAAAAGGGTCAAATGGTGTAGTTATACAGTTGGGAAAAATGGCGGGTATTGACGGCTTTTTTCTCAAGGCGCCCCGATATATCTGAGACTCTCTTGAAAATTGCGCCAAATCCTATACAGTCAATCAAACAACAAAAAGATACGGAGAGTGGTATATACTAGCTTATACACCTGTGAAACCCATTCAAAGAAAGAAAAAATACAGCATGCTATTTTCAGGAGGAAGAGTGTTGTAAATATCGTATCATTTACTTCCTGGTATTTAGTCAAAATATATCGTTGTTGAGCTACTAAAACATCGTAACTACAGCTCAAATATGATGTAATTACGATCTGTTGGTAACCTATCGGCTGTGGGTAAAATCGAGTTAAAAAAAACGGAGCATTTGGATTTCAAAATGAATGCTAATGGTGAATGATCGAAGTCTCGTTGCTTTAGCTAATTCAAGCTGCGGTTACTTTAGTTTGACCGCCCAACGAGCATATGTCTCTTAAAATCCGTTTATCTTAATAGGTAAATATGAAAGCTTAAGTTAAATGAATGCTGCCTTTCTCAATATTATTTGGTATCGACTGAACTATGATGAATTCATTCGTCGGTGGGCGAGCAAAATATCGTAACTACAGGTGTATCAAGCCTGCAGTTATTACATTTTGCTCTCCGATTGACGTATCATTACTTTCAAATATAACAATTTGGGTAAGTCTAAGCTAGCTGGATCGAAACATCTATGACCCTTCAAGCGATAAGGAATTCTTTGGAAGAGCTAAACATATCGACCTCTATAAGACTGCGCGGACGACACAGGCTGGCCAGGTTCAATGTTTTATACATATAAGATATCCTTTCAATGAATACTAACCTTTCAAACTAACAGAACATCAATTTTGAAATTTCGTCTATAAATGACTCGATAACCCGATATAAAACGACGTCATTTTGCAAAATTTATGGTCAGTAGCACGTAACAAAAAGTAAAATGGCTGGTTTGCGACCAAAACGTTGTTACTGCAGTTTGAATATGCTGTAGTTACGGTGTTTAAGTCGCCAAAACATCCTTCTTGGATCAGCGGTTATTACGTATTATATTAACCTAGTTTTGACCTATACAGACTGCGTCTATCATACTAATTGTTTTTTATACTGATTCCAGTGACAGGTCGCATTTTTACTGTCTAAAAATCGTAATTTATTTCTTAAGATTTAAAGGTTTACTTGTTATGACGTTAGCCTACAAACTGGCTCGTCAATTCATTTGTGAATTGTCCAATTAGTTCATTTATCTATCCATTTTCAGGTTTTTTGCTTTGCATATGAATTCTTGTATATAATGATTAAATATTGAACTGGCCAACATCCTTTTAAGTGTTATTTATCTTACCTTTAGAAATAAGAGTCAAATCTATTTAGCCAAAATCACTATTCAAGGTACCGGTATTCAGTAGTAAACTTGTTCCAAGACCGATTGCAGCTTTGCACACGGACCAAGGCTAACATACCCATCAAAGAAGAATTTTGCACACGTTTCTTTTATGATGCATGATTATGTTTTCAAAAACTTGTGGATTCTTCTGATACTGACTCACGCATGAAACTTTCTTGTATTGATACACACCTAAACAACACATCCTTTTTAATTAACCCTTTATCATTTTAAAATTTAAACGCAAAAGGAATATTTTTTGCTGCCAAAATAAATCATTAAAAAGGCGTAGGCCTATGTATATATATGTAGAACTAGGTCGAAAAAAAAACCTCACATGTAATTTAACCCGTTCCAACATAATGGCGTTTTTTGACGACTCCCAAGAAAAAAACAGTTTCGGTAAACATTGAGGAAAATGGAGAAGGCAATTTTATCATTATCAACAATGTTTTCTACCAAAAAAGACAAAAGTTTTCCATTAACTATAGACCAGTTTACACATTCACGATTTTCTTTACAACTACCAGGAGTTCTCATGGTCAGAAAAATCGGAATGGATCGGGATAAATCGGGGCGAAAAGTAGAAATATTCAGTGCAACTACGATTCCAGTAAGAATGTCCACGATATATGTACGGTGTTTGCAAGGCACTACGGTCAAGGAGGATCGAGCACGATGGCGCAACGAATGCTCGCGGTTCTTGTACGGTTCGATATGGTACTAGTACGATTCACGGTGGTAGCGACACGAGCCAATCGTGGAGATCCGTAGCGAATGATTCGTAGGACAACCGTACACAATTCGTAGTAAATATTGAGAATTCGTGGTGTCAAAGATTCCACGACTGGCTAAAATCTTTAGCGAATAGCCGCACATATAGCTACGGCGTCAGTACGAATAGGCACAATTCCGCTAGGGTTGCGCTACGAATTAGACCACGCCAAATGACCACCACGATTCGGCACGAAAATTTCAAACAGTTTAAACTTCCGTAGCGCTACCGTGGGGTTTCCCGAATCATCACCATTCATCAAGGTTCGACTACGAATCACCACGGTACACGACGATTTTACAAATCGTGGCGAATCGTAGCGACACCGTAGCCAAAGATCGTGAATGTGTAAACAGGCCTATATAAATTTTCGTCTACAACTTCTTTGAATATGCAACAGTCTAAAATTACGGTGTCTGGTAATGGGTTAAGCTAATTCAGACACAGTGCTGCATAATTTTTCAAATGCAGTACTTTCTATTCATGGCCACATCTGATGGAAACTTATGTTCGATCTTCCTTTTGCTTGGTATTATAAATGTTAATGATGTTTTGGGTGGAAAAGAATCCATTTCGTTATATATTCAAACAGATCTTAGTCAACAACATCTGTTTTGTGTTTAACACCAGTTATTTATGAATTTGATTTACAAGAGAAATAATGACACAAAGACTAAGAACTTTCAATGCTTTTAGTCCTTTGATTTTAATGCAATTGTAAGAAAAAATATTCAGTATGATAAGGGTTTAAACTAATATACGAAAAGAAAGAATGGCCAAAATAGGTTCAGATGTATACCAAAAACCAAAAATTTCCTTTCGAAGCTAAAGTGGTTCTCATTTTACAGGTGACATATCTCCACGTAACAGTCTACAGATACGATGCTTAATGAAGAAACATACATATTTAAAGCCGATTTCAACTTCTTGTATTATCATTATCACATTTTCATAGATACATCTTTTATGCCTTATTAGTTAAATCTAGAAAGAATGTTCAAATAAGGTTAAACGGGTTAAAAAGAATTGGTAAAAAGGTCGTCTGCTTAAAACTTAGGTAAAATTGACTCCGTGTTCTTTACAAATTCCTTATTTATTATTTATGAATTATCATTTTGTTTGTACAATTATTCATTTTTTAATTAAAAGTACACTCAATTTCTATCATTTATCGACTACTCTGGGTCTTGTTTCAAGGTCAAATTCTCTAAAAACCGTACATTCGAATGCCATTATATTTATAGAAGTACAAGTTAAAGCGAGTGGTCAAAGGAACAATTTGTCTAACATGAATACACAAGACTGACCTTTGACCACTCACTATAACTTGTACATCTTTACCTTTATTGATAAAAGCTCCATCAGATTTATCCGTCTCGTGTTTCTTTTCAAATTCTGCAAAATTCAGTGTGTTGTTGTTCTTCATAGCCTCAAGACTTGTGTATTGACAGATCTTTTCAACCTGGTTCTCATTCAAATCCCGACCTAGAAACTCGGCGATCTGTCGAATTGCACCCTTCCTGTCCTGAAAAGAAGTACTACATTTTTTTCTTTGTTTGTTTTATTTATCTTTTTTTTTTAATGAATGCCTTGTTGCATTGTGAATGTGCTTCTACTGGTCGAATTGAGTATATCATTAAAAAACGATTGACCAAACAAATCGATCAATTACACAGGAAGTGTTTTTTTCAAATCCAACATTTAGGCCAAGCATGTTTGTTGGTTTTTTGTTCCTAGTAGTTAATTCTGCAAACTAGCATTGACTTGTCGGGGTCAGTGAGCCTGGAAAGTAATCCGTGAATGATATGAGCGCATGCGTGACATTTCCAACCATTACACATGTGCGCCAAGTAAAGACTCAGATCAGCCTGTGCATCCGCACAGTCTGATCAAAGTCTTCACTCTGCGCTCTGTAGATAGATACTGACCAAAAGCTTCTTTAAACAATCAGCGAATATTCTAATTGCCCCGAATGTCTGTCCAGGGTGCTCAATATGTGCGAGTCACGCACATGTGAAATGGTTTAGAATGTCACGCAAAGGCTCATATGACTAAAAAACTAAGGATCATAGTTCCCTAACTCGCGGAGAGTTTGTCTCGAGTGTAGCGGTGCTTTAGACGGGGCACGTTACGGAACCAAGGAGGTCTATTCTTATTTCTCTCAAGGTCCATACCAAACATACCTATAGCACAGATGGACCTTAATAATTCACACCTTGGTTCGTCATTTCTGCTATCGTCAACTATTGTTATGCAATAGTTTTGGGATGTTCTATTTCGTTTTGTTAGTTTGATTGATATATTGGTGTTGGTGGTGTTTTTGTCAGTTTTTGTTGTTCTTTTTGTTGTTGTTTTCGAATTTTGTTTATATTGTTTTTTATGTGTGTGGGTGTTTTTTTTTTATTAGTATTGTTGTTTGTTTGTTTAATTGTATTTTTGTTTGTTTTATTGTTGCTTTTTGATGTTGTTGTTGCTGTTGTTTCGAGCAAGTGCCTTGAAGAAAGAAAGAAGAAGAAAAAACAAACGCAAAACCTATGTTGAAGATTATTTGAATAAAAGCCTACTCCAATGTTACTTTTATAAATATCTTAATTTATTTTTAAAATGCCAAAATATTATTTTACATGGAGAGCTTTAGAACTTTTTCAATTTTTTATTATTACTTTTGTAATTTTCTTTTATTCACAAATCCTGGACTGTTGGTTTTAATTGGTTATTTGTTGTTCTTACGTGCACCTATTTGATGTTTTAAACTCCACTTAGACGAAAGTCGTACGTTTTTATATGTGACTAGTCACAATACTCCATCATGAAACTACGTTAACCCATTCCCACACAATGCCGCTTTTCAATGCCTCCCAAGAAACAAAATTTGGGGAATTTTTTGTGAAAAAAGAAGAAATTGCTTGTGAAAAGCATTTTCTTTCTTTAAGAATTCTTTCTACCTAGAAAGACAAAGATTTTTTAAAATCTAAACATCTTAAAATTGTCATGTGCAACTCATTTGAATGTGGATCAGTTTAAAATTGGGTTGTCTGTGAAAAGGTTAATTGGATCGCTTGCCCCGCCGATGGAGCCCAGCTACTGAGCTTCGATAGGAAGTTCCATTTCGATATATAAAACGACGTCATTCTTCAAAATTTACGACCAGTAGCATTCAATAAAAAATAAAATTGTATGTTTGCACTTGACAACATGTATAAATGGTGATGTCGTGGTTATATGTAAGGCTGCATGATCGTTATATATACTTTGGGAAAATAATTGTATAATGTAATTTATTATCGACGTCAGGATTTCTGTCGATGGTCATATGTTGGGGCAAGCGACCCGTCTACTCAAACATAAGGCATGCTCATGTGCAAGAATTTTCAAACACTTTCTTATGTGCACCAAGTACGAACCAAACATGGTGTACATCAGAAAGTGTTGGAAAAGTCTTGGACCATACTTGGTGCACATAAGAAATTGTTCAAAAGTTTTGGACCATACTTGGTGTACATAAGAATCTGATGGAGAAGTCTTGAGCCATACTTGGTGCACATGAGAATGCGACGGAAAAGTCTTGGACCATACTTTTTGCACATAAGAAAGCGTTGGAATAGTCCTCGACCATACTTGGTGATGATAAAAGTCTTGGACCATATCTGGTGCACATAAGAAAGTGTTGAAAGTCTTGGACCATGCTTGGTGCACATAAGACAGTGTTGAAAGAATTCGACCATACTTGGTGCACATAAGAATGTGGTGGAAAAGTCTTGGACCATACTTTGTGCACTTAAGAATGTTTTGAAAAGTCTAGGACCATACTTGGTGCACATAAGAATGTTTTTAAAAGTCGTGGTCCATACTTGTTACACATAAGAATTAGATGGAAAAATCATGGACCATACTTGGTTCACATTAGAATGTGAAGGAAAAGTCTTAGGCCATACTTGATGCACGTATGAAAGTGTTGGAATAGTCTTGGACCATACTTTTTGCACATAAGAATGTAATGAAAAGTCTTGGGCCATACTTGGTGCACATAAGAATGTAATGGAAAAGTCCTGGGCCATACTTGGTGCAGGAAAGAAAGTGATGGAAAAGTCTGGGACCATACTTGGTGCCCATAAGAATGTGATGGACAAGTCTCGGGCCATACTTGGTGCACATAAGAATTTTTTGAAAAGTCTTGGATCATACTTGGTGCATATAAGAATGTTTCTAAAAGTCTTGGTCAATACTTGGTGCACATAAGAAAGTGTTGATAAAGTTTTGCACATGAGTATGTTAGATTTTTCCAACTACTTCTTTTAAATTGATCAGACTTTGAATAACGCGATCTCACAAGTGCCCCCCCTATGCTTGATGCAGTTAGTTACTGCAGTTAGTATCATCAGACGATCAGCAAATATTCTACATGCATTTTGTGACTGTCTATGCTGCTCTTTGCCTTACCTTCACACACAAATGAACTCGCTGGAAATAATATACGCAGGCCAAAACAGTTTTTCCAAATTCTGAATTTCCCCCTATTACACCATCACAACGAAGTATCTATTTACCCTTTCCTGTTCAGTTTCTGGTATTTACGTTCCTGTATCTTTTTTAAATTAGAAAAGTTGGTAGAAAAAGAAGAAATTTCTCCTAACAAAAATAATTTCTTCATTTTCAACAATCTTTTCTATCCTACTAAATGATTATCTCCTCAAATTAAATCGATTTAAATTTTCGTCCGCAAATCTTTTAAATTTGGACTGGTCTGGAATTTTTCAAAACAGAAAAGGGCTAGCAGAAAAGATATTATCATTGGATTTCCTTAGTGTTAGGGTATATGTTTAGTTTGGTTTTGTTCTCGTGAAGTCATAAAACTAAAGATCTAATCACTCGCTATCAAGCCGCGGAGTAAGATTTGACAAGCAAGCCTGTCTTAATCTGATGATACTAGCCAATATCGGAGAGCAGCGTAGATGGGACAGGCTCACCAGTCAAAGTATGAAAAGTAACATTTTTTCCTTAGGTCTTTGATATTAAAGGTACCATTTTATCAAAATATTTACTTCCTTAAGACAGAAGTAATGGAAGTACTGTGTTTGCAAGAATTCAAACAAGTTCGATACCTTTCATTGAGGTATAAAAAGGAATTTTGATCTAATCAGAACGAAGCGATTTCGATAGACGAAACTAAGATAATGTTGTATGTCCGTGGGCTGCTTTGACTGGCGAGCCTGTCCTAATCTAATGACACAAGAAATGTCGAAGAGCTGCTTAGATGGGACAGGTTCTGTGGTTTGCTTAGTTATTATCTACAACCGCGACACATTTTGATATTTAAAAGAACTAGTACCTTCACAACTTTTTCAAACTGTAGAAATAGGATATTGCTGTCGTTACGATGTTCCCAGTATTGCCGCACATGAAGTCCCCAGGGGCTTGCATATACTACAGTGAAAATAACTGTCTTCACTCATTAAATTTAAAGACCATGCATATACATTTGATAAATGACCAATCGCGGTAGGCAACCAAAGAATCAGTCGAAAATCAAATAATCCATTCGAACCGGAAGTGAACTTTGATCTTGAACATTGGCCGACATGTACGTGAAGTATCTATATTGGTTTGGCGACTTAAACGTTGTAGTTACAGTTTAAAGAACCTGTAGTTACGACGTTTAGGTTTCCAACCGATCTTTTAGCTCTTCTGTTTCGTGTTACTGGCAATAAATAACGCCGTTTAATATCGAAGTGAAACATCCATGACGGAGTCAGTGGGTGTGGCTAGCGGAGTCAATGGGCGAGGCCAGCAAAGATCCTTACAGTACTTTCAAACAATGCTTTAAACATGATAATTGCGTTATTTAACCCGTTCCCGCAAATTACTGCTTGTGGACGCATTTCAAGACAACATTATGTAAAATGAAGAAATTGCTTGAACCAAGCAATTTCTTCTTTTTCCACAATAAATTTAACCAAGAAAGTTGAAAAATCTGAAAATTCATTAAAATTATCGTCTACAACTATTTTCGATTTGTGCAAGCCTAAAATTTGCCGTCTGATAATGGGCAATCTTCAAGTGTACAGTACTTACGAAAACTATAATTAACCACATGATATTGGCTTGCTTTTCTTACCCAAAGGAGTACAGCGAATGCGCGACGCATACTTAAGGGTACTGATAGCGATTGAAACATTGTTCCTGTTGTAATCTTACTTCTTATTAGTTTCTTTGTGTATAATTCAAAACGCAAGTAACTTTGCGCAAAAAGATTGGAAAACAAATTAAGCGAAAAAAGGTCAGTATGAACTAAGTCAAGTGACCCATGGGAGATACAATGACTGCCTCGATGGCTGAGTGGTATAGGACCTTGACTCGTGATCTAAAGATCACGGGTTCGAGCCCTACCGACACCGGGGTGTATTCATGGACAAGACACTTAATAGCCAGTCTAAGTCTGTCCAGCTGTAAAATTTGGTAGCAGTGGATCACTGCCTCCCTTTAAGGGACGTGAAAACATCTGGATTGTGAGCAATCGAGAGCGACTCTATAAGCGAACAGATTTCGACGCAATCGAATCAAAATAAATAAGTATAAACTAATTCTATTACACATGTAATTGACGTATTATTCTCACCGCCCCTTTCACTGAGGAACATTTCCATATACTCAGCCAGACTCACAGCTGGTGCATTCTTGATATACTTCAAAACTCGAAAGAGAGATGGAACTGAGGATTTGGGGTTTCTGGTGATATACACAATCTGAAATGTATTAGAAAAACAAGATAAGGTATAATTTTTATAGCCATTTTCATTTCAATAAACTTGTAAATAGGCCTACCCTTATCAGTTTTTTCTCAAAGCGGCTCTTGCCCAGATTGTGGGAGATAGGAAGAATTTTCTCTAAATTTTCAAATCTCTAACGGTAATGCTGTCAGACAAATGAAGAATGGGCTAATTAAACTGACTGATCATAAAAGAGGTAAGTGGCTCTGGCACTCACCTGAGATGAGGCTTTTTATTCAAGGCCTAATACTAACTGCGTCTCGAAAAGACCTCCTTTAAAATATATCTAAAATCAACTTATGTTGCCATGGTTACCAGTGCTTTAAACAGATTTCAAATCTATTAGTTATTCTTAAAGACGGCAATTGAAGGGACATTACTGCCAAACACACATGGACACATAGAATTTTGAAGAATTGCCTTCTTGAATTCTATATATAGGCATCATCCCCCATGGGGCTCTGAAAATTTAGCAAATTTAAAAGAGGTCAATGTACTCATCCTTGATGCAGAATATCAAGATTCTACAACTCCTGGGTTAGGAGGAGATGATTTTTAAGGGTTTTTTTCTACGCCCTCTGTGTCAGGAGGGTTTCAAAGGTAGCAATTTTTAAGGTCGCCACCTAATGCCAAATTTAGTTGAAATTGGCACAGCGGTTTGGGAGGAGATGTCGTTTTAGAATTGTTGGCACACGACGGACGACGCACGACGGGCGCCGGACAGAGGATGATCAAAATATCTCACCATAGGCACTTCGTCTATAAAGAAAGGAAAGAAGCAAAAATATTTAGCTTTGCGAGACTCCAAAGTAAAACCCGAATAAAACCGGAATGTATAGGGTAGAAACTTTATCTGTCGATTACATCGAAAATTTCCATGGGTTCCATGACGTATCAATTAGTCAGTCGTTATCGGCATTACCAGACGATTAACGAACTCATCCGATGTATAACGATGTTTAAAAGTATGACGAGGAATATTGAATTGGATTTGTTAATGAATTAAGTAGATTTCACACGAAGAAAGAACATTAGTTGTGATCATGACATTAACAGCTATCTGAAAAGGAGATACTTTTGCATTATCAACAGTTCGTGAAATTCTGCTCATTGATTGATTGATTGGGATTAACGCCAGTTTTAACAGTATTTCAGTCATATCGCGGCAGGAAATTCTGTTCAAGAACCGCTTTAAAATCACATTGACAAAACGGCCAACTATACAAGGACCATTACTCACTATATTATTTATCCATTCCCACACAATGACACTTTTAAACGCCTCTCAAGAAAAACAATGGGAATAACATTGTGGAAAATGAAGAAATTGCTTGTAACAAGCAATTTCTTCATTTTCCACAATTTTTTCTACCAATAAAGTTGAAAAAAACTTAAGTTTCATAAACTTGAAATAGTTGTCTGCAACTTCTTTCAATTTGGACCAGTCTAAAGTTTTGCCGTCTGGTAATGGATTAAGGACAATCGCTACAGTTTCACAATAACATTCAGAATTTTACTTCTTAAGATTAAGTTGACTATGTGCCCGACAAGAAAATATTTGAAAAAGTGGATCACCACCGGTTGCGTCCACAGACAGACTGTCTGATAGTCCTTACTTAACATAAACCTGTTGGCCTTTGACTGATCAAATGAGATTGATCCATGTAGAGGAGACCAATTCAAGCCAATTCTGGGTTAGTGAGTTCTATTTTTGAAGCCGAGAGTGTTTGTATCGTGCATCCAAGTACTATTTTCTTACATCTGACTTCATTTTACACAGGTTACTAAAAAGAGTCAGTTATTATCTGAGGTGAATTGTGTTTTGAAATATGGATATTCTTTCCACTATTTACAGACATCAGAGCATATTTCTTCACAATGTTGCACATCAAGCTCTGGAAAGCAGTTTTTAAATCGCCGTAGCAAATGCAGAGGACTGAATTAATTGGGTAGAAAGTAACCTCTTGTTGTGTAAATCTATTTTCTTTTTCTCACCAGAGATATTATAGTGCTTTGATTATACAAATTACTGTATGTCTAAGAATTATCCAAAGATAGCCATATTGTCAGCCGCAAAGGAACTATATGTATTTAAGAAATAGCTTATAATACTGCTGCTGTTGTTGTTGTTGTGTGTGTGTGTTTGTTGTTGTTGTTGTTTTTTCATTGAGGTATGAATCTAAAACGTCAAACTCACTGTATGAATTCGCGAAGGTGTGATTAAGTTTTAAGGTTCAAACCTCAATGAAAACATAGCAAAATCTCTTGATTTCTTATAACCTAACGCCATCAAACAAAACAAAGTCTACCTCTATGAGTAAAAAATCATTAACCCTTGTCATGCTGTATGAATTACGTTACTTAATTGCTGTTAAACCAAAGGGCTGAAAGCACTGATAGAACTTGTTGTTCAAAAGTCAATATCTATTTTAGAAATCAACTTCATAAGCAACTCTGGCAGGAAAAGTACAAGCAGGAGGTGTATACTAAGATCAGCCTGCACATAAGTGCAGTCTGATCTTAGTCTACACCTCCTGCCAAAACCGGAATATTCCGGGTTCAGCATGACAAGGGTTAATCTTGTTTGAGCGGAAGCATATACAATAGTTGCGTTTTCATTTTTTTCATTTACTTTCTTATTTAAACTTGTCCAAAAACTTGATTTGACCGGCGTATACACTACAAAGCTCAAGAATGAAATCTGACAAGAAGATAGGAAGTAATTGACATATCACGGATGTCAATCAAAGAATCAATCGACCAATCAAATAATACATTTAGACCGGAAGTGACGTTTGACATTTTATGAACCATTTTGATGATCTGGTAACTTATCTATAGCTGGTCGCCAATTTTTATGTTAAATATTACTGGCAATTTTTTTTGCAACATAATGCTGTTTCATATCGAAGTGGAACTTCCACGTCGAAGTCGTTGGCGTGACCAAGGGAGTCACTGGGAGGGGCTATCGATCCGTCAATTAGACATCAATTTTGATAACTTTCATATTGGAACTGCGAAGAAGAGAACGAAAGAGAAACCGATATAAAGATGTGAAATGGTAAAAGACAGGCTACTTCCCTTGAATATTGGTTGGTAGCACAGTTATCAATATCCAGAACGATGAAAAAATTTCGAATTTTAAAAATCAAACTAAATTTGATTGAAGACATCAGAGTCGTATTTTCCAAATTAATGGTATTATGTTACCCTGCCTTTCCCGTTCTTTAGTTCTTCGGGTAATAGATAGTAGTGAAGGTGTGATTTTATCATGCGGACTTCTGTCTCCGGTATATCGTCAATATATGATAAACCCCTGGAACAAAAAAGAATTATTAGCTTTCTTATTGATATTTATTCTCTCCACCATTATGTTTCTTTCATGTAATTATTTATGAAGTAATGTTTCCACTTTATGATAATCTTGATTAGAATTTTTCCAATTTATTTACTCTTAAAGGGTAATTGTGTCTTAAGCTTGTAAAAATAGGATCGTAGTTGCTAAGAAAAGCCATGCTATATTGTTGATACGAACAAATCCATACGACATGTATACCGTAGGTAGCCGACCAAATTATCCGTAAACTCGGCTTTATCCAAAATTGGTCGCCTACGGACGATATAGCCAGCACAGTCCACTCACTCCAAAAATGTTAGTGATTTTCTCTATTCTAAGATAACCTCTTTTCAAGGGAAAGGTCACAATAAATGGACCCTTATTAACCCTTTCCCGTTCAAATACGGGATTTTACGTTCCTGTGATTTTATACTTGAGAAAACATTGTGGAAAAAGAAGAAATTGCTTGTAACAAGCAATTTCTCCTTTTTCCACAATAAGAAATTGCTTGTGACAAGCAATTTCTCCTTTTTCCACAATATTTTCTACCACATAGGGTGGTTTCATTTCAAATAGCATCAAGTTTTCATTGTCATCTGCAACCTCTTTGAATTTGGGCTAGTCTAAAATTTCCAACAACAGGAAAGGGTTAACAGATAGCGACTATCAATCCAAAGATTATCGACCAGTCAAACCTTTCGTATATACGGATATTGAATGTTATACCAAGAAGTTTTCGTTTTGTGACTAAAACGTCGCAACTACAGCTTGAGAATTTAGTTCGCCAACCATCGATTTACTTTCGATTTTATACTCATTGTCGATAGTTATTCACACTAACGCCGTTTGATATCTAAGTTGAATTGACATGTCGGAGACAAGAGGGTGTGGCCAGTGATGCGCTTATTTTTTGCATCTCAAAAACAGAAAGAAAAAGAAAGGGAGAGGGAGAGAGAGAGAGAGAGAGAGAGAGGGGGGGGGAGAGAGAATGTGCAATCCTGATAAGGTCAAAACGTTTCGTTTCAAGAACAAGTTTTATTTTTTGCTATATATTACTATTTACAACATATCTTTATTGGCTACAAAGATATTGTATAATAAACTGAATGAAATTATGATATGTAACCCATAACCAGACGATTAAATTTTAGACTTGTCCAAATTGAGAAGGGTTGCAGACGACAATTTAGATGAAATCTTGATTTTAGATTTAATAAACTTTCTAGGCAGAAAATAGTGTGGAAAATGAAGAAAGTTTTGTGTAAGAATAAAAAGTCTTCATTTTACACGATTTTTTTTTATTTTTTTTTTCTTCGTGGGCGCTAAAAATCGTCATTGTGTGGGAACGGGTTCAGCACATTATGACGATATACAGTTGTGAGACATTCGTCCCTAATGACCTGAGTTGAACTGAATCATTCACTTTAATGCTTTTATTCCTTCTGACTAATTCTCAGATCTTTTAAAATCGTCTAACGTTTGTTCGTTCAGTAACAAACAATTAAAGGCCTCCTTATCATAAAAATACAATATGAAGATGCGGATAAAATTCTTTAAGTAGATCATTTTCTATTAATTTTATGACGTCATTGAGTTAGATCGAGGATGTATGCGATTCGTCGGTGTGGTTCGTCATGTCTCAAGGCGATGACGAAGGTCACTTTTATGATGTTCTTCTGGCCGTGATTAACTCACTACTAGCTAGTTTTATAAATGACTGGAGGAGCTGTAAAGGTCACTTTGATGTTATCAACTTGTGGAAACAAACAGTAATTAAACAATAGCTGGCCCCGCCCACTTCTTTGGCCACGCCTACTGACTCTGACAGGGAGTTCCGGGCTGAATGAATGATTTTATTGGTCGATTGATTCCTTGATTGACAGCCGCGATTGGTTAATTTGGGAAGGGTCATAATTAAAAACATTCACTGTCATTAGTGTATCACACACAAAAGGTGCAGAACTCTACCGGTCAAATACTTTCATTCGCCTCCTTTTTTTAATTACTTTTAGGTCTCAAGCATGATTTTATAACAAAATTATGGTATTGTTGGAGGTCCTCTTTCATGTGCAGCACCTATGAATTTCGACATAATGGCGTTTCTTAAAAGTAGACAGAAGAAATAGGCCATTATTGAAGCGGCGTCTAACGAAATGGTTAAGGAAAAGTAATCTGCTTTTTCAATAATTATTGTAGTTTTGTCATATTCACGATAAATACTATTTCGAAATAAAATTCTCATGGCGCGGGATGGATTCGAAGCCGGAACCCTGCGGCCCCGAATTCTGACTCTTACCACTAGGCCACAGACTTCACAAATTGCCTTGTTGGAAGTCAAATCTATCAATTCTAACAATTTGTAAAGCATAAGCGAAGACTCAGATTGACCTTGACACCTGCATAGTAAGTACATTTAGGTCATCTACAGTGAAGAGGTTTGGCCAGAGGCCACGATCAGAGTAAACAAATGTTCAGGGGCCTTAATTAGACCAATGTGTGTGCACTGACGGATCGTCGCTGTAGAAACAAAATTCAATTGGCCAATCAGCATATTATGCATAAGTTTGGTTTTGAATATTGTTCCCCAAGTGAACAGGCAGAAATAATACAAATAGCTGTAGTTTCAGGCGAAATTACTTCAAGGCAACTTGGTGGAATTGAAATAACGAATTCAGCAGGGTTATTTATTTAATAGTTTACCGATTATTGGACACATTCATGCATTTCACAAAATTGCACTAGGACTCCAAAACGTCGTATAATTCCGAAGACATTCTTAAATCAATTATCTTATAAAAAATACCGTAAATTCGAGAAGTAATCTGATTTTGGTTCAGCATGTGGAAATCTATCATCTAATGGTACAGTTACTGCTTTATCGAAATCCAAGGTCACGATGAGATACACTATCTGCTGGGTCAAGGTAGTCCCTGTAGGTGATGAAATAAACATCTATATTAGGCTCGGTTGTCACTGCAGAGGAAGAGTGTAGGAGATGTCACAGAAAAAGAGTCTCAGCTTTTAGCAGAAAAAAAAGAATCACGAAACAAGGGCGATTTGGGTAGCTCACGCATGAATCTGTTTGTTGCTTGATATTTGATAAATTCTAAGTCGAAAAAGGAGCTTAATTCTTACAAAGATGCATGTACAATTATTACTCTTTTGATAATGAACATGTCGTTAGCTTACTGTAAAATCAGCAGTAATGTCTATACTTTGTATAGACACCTATGGTGTTTTTGCACTTAGCCATCGATATATTCCAAGTTTCAAACGGATGCTTTCAGTAATACCAGGGATGCTACAAAATGGTTTTGCAGGACAACAACGATAAAGATAAAGATAAGACAAAGGAAATAATTACGGTTTATAAAAACAGCCGAGCACAGAATGAAAACGGCGTTAGCAACAATATAATGGTGGAGAGTTTAATCGATTCTGAGATGAGTTAACTTTGGTGTAGCAGGTTTTGCCCTATTCCACAACACAAAATTAGACTCATTCTAAAGAAGTCGCATACGAGCATTCGGAAAGGAAATATTGTACGAAAAGGAAAAATGTTACATTATACATGCATTTTCTTTCTTTCAATAAACGTAAGTTTGTAAACGTTGTAAAAAAACCCATAAAAACACACAAAAAATATATAAAAACATACATTGTTACAAGATTAATTCTTAGTTTTAAAAATATTTCACCTGAATGGGCAAGAGGAAATTATTCTATTCACCGACCAGTGTAAAATTTCTGTTAATCTGGCATTGTGTGACTGACTTGTCGGCCATTACAATTTCAAGATGTTTTAGAAAAATAGGATCAATGTGACACAAATCTCACTGTTGTCGTAAATAATAACGTTTGTCGTAGAATTTTAACTATTAACCCTTGTTGCTGAACCCGGAATATTCCTGTCTTTGCGGGAGGTATAGACAAAGATCCTCCTTCCTAGAATAAACACTGATACACCACCTGTTTGTCCTTTCAAAATCGGATTTGTTTACAGGATAAATTTTAAATAAAAGGTTTAGCACTTTAAAGCTTCAAGTGCTTCCCGCCCTTTGTTTTAATGCAATTCTGTCCAGGGTTAATGTAAACACTTTTAATAGAAGTGCAAGTCGCAGATTTTGAAAAGAATATTGTTAAACAAGAGGGTGGTCCTATATCGCTTCCTTAGGTATGATGACTCATATATACAAAATATCAAAGCCCTACATTAATTCATTTCGGAGAAGATTTTCTACTTTCTCCAAGGTAAATTAAAGATCCAACCGTATAGCGCTAATTTCCAGAGTATGGTATTTCTTTCAAGTATATTGGTAGAGGGTTAATAGGCGTTGAAACACACCAAATATCAAGGCTCTGGGCATAATGGCTGAGGAGGAGAAGATTTTCAAAGATTTCCTGCTTTTTTCATTTCTAAAATCAGGAATTGCACAAGAAAGGGCTTATTTTCTGAGTATGGTAATTCTTTGAAGTATTTTAGAAAAGGGTCAATAGACATTGATACATAAAAAATATTTTAGCTCTAGGCCTTGTGACTTGGGAGAAAAGGATTTCAAAGAATTCCTTCTTTATTTCTATGTAAAATCGGGGATCACAGAGAAAGGGGCTAATTTTGAGTGTACGGTTATACTCATATATATAAGTATTTTGGTAAAAGCTCAATAGATAGTGAGTTACACCATATATCAGAGCTCTAAGCCTTATTGTTAGGAAGGAGAAGATTTTCAAAGATTTCCTACTTTATTCATTTGTAAAATCAGGGATTCTACAGAAAAGGGCTAATTTTCAGAGTACAGTAATTCTTTGAAGTATTTGAGTACAGGGTAAATAGATGATGATTTACACCAGATTTAAAGGCTCTGGGTCCTATGGTATGGGGGGAGATTTTTAAATATTTTCTTCTTTATTTCTATGCAAAATCAGGGATTCTACAGAAAAGGGCTTATTCTCAGAGTATAGTAATAGTTTAAAGAATTTTGGTAGAGGGTCAATAGATGATGATTTATACCAAATATGTAAGCTCTATGCCTTATGGTTTGGGAGAAGATTTCCTTCTATATTTCTTTATAAAATCAGGGATCGCACAGAAAAGCGCTAATTTTCAGAGTACGGTAATTCTTTGAAGAATTTGGTAGAGGGTCAAAAGATGATGATCTATACAAAATATGAACGTTTTTTCACTCGGCTGCCATCGCAACTAAAGTTCTTCATGAATTTTAATTCTCTGAAATATTTTGAAAAAGCATGACTTAAGTATCATTTCTGTGAAGTTTGGTTACAATTCCATAATTAGTTTAGGAGGAGAATTCTTTGTAATTGTGAACGGACGAACGGACAGCTGGACGGACGAACGGACGGACACCGGACGATGACCGATCACTATAGCTCACTTAGAGCACTTCGTGCTCAGGTGAGCTAACTAGTGTTATTCAACCCGGTGTGTAACCAGGTACTCCGTTTTATTTATGTCTCTCAGTTAAGTGCTGCAGGGTACACGCGATATGGCGACAGCAATAACATTAACGTTACACTTATATTCAACATTTAAGAGACTGTAATAAAATCCCGCGTAAACGCTTATACACTGTGAAAACATGGTTGCAAACCTGATCTTGGAAAACTACACACCCAGACATCACTGGGTCGACACCGAAAGCCAGGTAACTTATCGAACTCAGTCCCATGCCAGTGGTAAACTCCTGAGTACTCTTGTATGCGCAACTTTTCGGGGTCACTCTTATTCTGCGCCATTTTAGATAACTGAATCAGGTCACACGATGGATTAATCAGTATTGTACACGGACCACTGATATATATGGATCACTGACAAGTTGTATATACTTACCTTAGATTAACCCATTCCAACACAACAAAATTTTAGACCAGTCCAAATTGAAAGGAGCTGCAGACGACAATTTCAAGTTGATGTAATTTTAAATTTTTTTTTTCGTCTTTTGGTGTAGAAAATATTGTGGATAATGAAGAAATTGCTTGATACAAGCAATTTCTTCATTTTCCACAATGTTTTCCAAAGCTCTTAATTGCGGGGCGTAAAAAGGAGACTTGAGTTGGAATGGGTTAACGTACTATCGCGCGTGTTTTTGCTTTTGAAATTTTATCATGTCCACGAAATAACATGGAAATATTGGTTCATAAAATCCAAAAATCCTTGTAAATATAATGTCTTCAGGATTCGCAGTTTCCCTTTAAACTATTACAGATTTATACGTTACTTACAGATGGGTTGTTATTTTCGGAAATTTCAAAAAAAAATCTAGAAAGTTGGCTATTATGAAGATTAAAGAATAATGTGTCCTTGTAAACGCTGTTACACGATAAAGTAAAAAAAAATACCCTTATGAAAAGCTTTATACAGTAAATAATTTGTCATGGTTAACGAACTGATTTTGCTCCATAAGAACGGTTCGCTTTAGTGCCAAGCATTAGAGGGGCTAGTTACTATGCAGAATTACCATGACTGGAGAAAGTGTAAAGCACGCAGCATAGAAGAAGTTCGTTAAAATATTGCAAAATAAAACTACTGCAGCTTCGTTCGGTCGTTACGATTTGAATCAAATGAAATTCAATTTCTTATTTCGTTACTTTGTTATTAAAAAAGCAATTACGATGACTTACATCAACCATGTTATCTTTGCAGGAGGGCGGTTTCTTAACTAAAGTCTTGTCAGATAAGAGAGCTTCTCTCCACCATCCTTGATTCCGTCAAACACATTGGCAAATGTTTTTTATTAGGAATCACATGAAAATCAAAGGACTGAAATCACTGTATGGCTTTAACTGTGGGTAAATATTTTTTTACAAATGAATTTATAAACAATTCCGACTTGAATTGGACAAGCAGGTGGTGTATACAAAGATCAAACTGCACATATGTGCAGTCTGATCTTTGTATATACCTCCTTCCAAAACAGGAATATTCAGGGTTCAGCAAGACAAGGGTTAATAGAAATCTAGTGGAACTATTCCGATTTCACACTTTTCATAAAATTCTCTTAAAACTTTCACAAAATAGTATACCCCTACAATGATGGCTCTACGTAATAATTAAGAATATGTGATGTAAATCAAATCCAGGTCTTGAGAAGGTCGGAGAGCCAGTTACGTGCTTCAGGCCGCGTGGGGTCTGATCTCAGAAGACAGGTGCCGCCGTCGACTTTAAGAAAGCAGACAGGTAGTTCCCTATACTATTGTATCATTAGATGGGCTTGTGTGTACTTAATGACGTGTATAACATACATTCGATCTGATTGGCTGATCGATTGCATGTTATCAATATGGCGGGAGCGGGACGCCCCTCAAGAAAACTACTTGGGAAAACATTCTGGAAAATGAAAAAATGCTCAAAGCAAGCAATTTCTTCATTTTCCACAATGTTTTCTATCCAGAAAGTTAAAAAAAATTAAAAAAACATAAACTTTAAGTTGTCTTCTGAAACTTCTTAAAATTTGGCCCAGTCAAAATTTTCTCCGTCTGGTAATGGGTTAAGAATTTTCGAGCAGATGCACTTTATCGCTGTCATAGTATCGTGGAGCTCTTTATTGCTTTACATGACGGAGACCGATCTCGGGAAGAGGTTGAGTCGGTGTTGAACATTTCTATCCTTATTAGCATAAACGTTAAAAAAATATTAGATTTTTCAATGATTGCCGGTGGCACCTTTTCGTTTTAAAGAACTGTTTAGATGTTTATTCACATTGCCATTAGTCTTTTATAACTTCATAATGACAGCTAATTATAGTTGTAGCTACGATGGTTTTGTTACAGAATGGCCATATGTGTGTAAAAGGAAGTTCTGGAGTAAAGCTCGCAAACGATGGAGACAGATTTCGATTGATCTTTAAACTGGACAATTTCTTTACCTACTACAGTTGGTTAACCTTGAATAAGATTTATTTGTCATAACCTCGATGAACCTATATTTGAATATGAGGGTCTTCTCAAAATAGTCGAGTACGATTGACCAAATAATTTCCTACTATATGGGATTTTAGCAGTTCAGGGAAATGTGAAATAGTAGAGATGAGACAAGGGGAGAACATATGCGGCCCTTTTTGTCGTTATTTTCGAAGTTGTGGCTAAATATGTATATTTTTTGTATTACCTGTGAAAACACCTCAGAACAATACAAGCTACAGCTCAAACCTAAGTAAGCCGCGCCGTAGCGCAGTTAGTAGCGCGTCGGACTCCTAAACATGGGGTCCCGGGTTAGATCTCCGGTCACGGCAAATTTTTCAGTACATAATTAAAATTCATCTATATATGAAAGTTTCTGCGTAATTTACACTTACTAACTGCGACGCTTTAAGCTACATGTACATTCTATTATTTGTATCTCCTATCATCGATAAATCGGGGACATACACGTATCGGTGTCAATCTGTCCAATCTTATTTTCGTCTATCTGTTGAACTTAGCACGAGAACTTAACATTTTTCTATAACCTCCATACTATTCAGGGTATGATTCTAATATTCGGTATTGAGATGACTTTTGACATTACCCAACTAAGCAAGGTCATATTATCAAGGTCAACGTCAATGTTTTGTCCCTCCTCCTGGAAGATTTACTAAACAACTTAATCCGTGAAGTTAACAGTTTCCCATATAACTTCCGTGTTATTTATCTTTAAATGTTCGTATTTGACATGATGATATATCTCATTGATATGCATTTGCTAATGCCAAGTTAAATGTCACATTACAAGGTCACTTGATATAAAAATGTTAATCTGCTGAAAAAAAACTGACAATATCGAGGGCTTACATTTTGTCATCTGCACGATTCCTAGGTTTTCTGTGAATCTTCTTCAAACATACACGTAATGGCCGAACTATAATAAGATTTGTTGTTGTCGAAATTTAGTCTAATCTAATAAGTAACACGAGGAAAGATCTTTTTAAAAGATTTGATTAAAGAACAGTGAGTTATTTTTCTGTTTGGAACTCGACTAAATGAATGAGAAAAACTTTCATATAATGTCTATCTTACAGATTTTCCAATAAGTTAAAACCTGCTACAGAGGGCAAGGAGTCTAAAAAAATAAAGAACGGTGGAGACAATGGATTATGTAGATCATGTCTAGCTCACATCGGCTCCTTACTAATGCCTTGCCTACATTTGTAAGCGAACCTTATTTGTTTCATTATCTGACAGGTGGTTTATATCAACAAAGAAATGATAAAAAAGGCCTTGTCTCTTGACAAAATTAGAGAGAAAAGTAAAAACCCGAAACTCTAGAAACACACTAGAAATGTTGTCTAATACGAAAGGACAGAAAGTATTGATATTAGTCGACTTTTTCCTGGGTCTACCCCTTGCTGTGCTCACAAATAATTGCACATGTAGGGAATATTACGTTACTATATAGAGATACAACATCCTATATTTGCTTTGAGCTGCGGAGGAAAATTTTGATATTCTGTTCACGAGACCGAAGGTCTAGTTGGATATCAAATTTTCCTCCGCGGCGAGAAGCAAATAAACGTTTTACATCGCAATCGTAAAATTATGTACTTATTCTTTTTGTTGAATGAATTCGATGAAACAATAAAAAAGTCTGTATTTCTACAAGTGTTCCCTTCTCTTTTTCGTTTCAGATTACATTCAGTATTTGCATCTATCTATCTATCTATCTATCTATCTATCTATCTATCTATCTATCTATCTATCTATCTATCTATCTATCTATCTATCTATCTATCTATCTATCTATCTATCTATCTATCTTTCTATCTATCTATCTATCTATCTATCTATCTATCTATCTATCTATCTATCTATCTATCTATCTATCTATCTATCTATCTATCTATCTATCTATCAATCTATCAATCTATCTATCTATCTATCTATCTATCTATCTATCTATCTATCTATCTATCTATCTATCTATCTATCTAATCTAATCTAATCTAATCTAATCTAATCTAATCTATCTATCTATCTATCTATCTATCTATCTATCTATCTATCTATCTATCTATCTATCTATCTATCTATCTATCTATCTATCTATCTATCTATACTGCCTAACTCCCCTTTCGGGTATTACTGGCAAGAATAAAAACTGTAAGACATTTGTTAGGGTGCCAAATTTTAAAAGTATTGTCACTGTTAGATTAAAAGAGCTGATAAAACATATTTTGGTCATTCAGGGACGGCTCATTTTCTGAAAAGAATCGAGACTCTTTTAGAACGCTGCAATATCAGGTTGCTGTACAATTGTTTCTGATAGGCTGTTCCAAAGTATCACTGTTTAGGGGAAAAAGAATATTTAAAGTAGGCTGCATTTGTGTGGATCTGTCTGAATTATGCTGTGTGCATATGTCGGATGGTCCTCACTGGTCTTTCGAGATAAGATGAAGCTGGCACTGGCACTGCAACAAAATTATTAACGATTTTATAACACATGCATGGTGACTCTGGAAATGTTTCGTCTGTATTGAAGAATTTTCCAGCCAAGCTTCTTCTGCATGCAGGTAATACTGTCATAATAAGAGAAATTATTTGAACCCATCTTGCTTCTCTACGCTGTACTACTCTACGCAAGACTATTTCATATTATGGAGCCCTATTTGACACTGTCAGATACATATTTTTTCTACCATGTCCGATTTTTTTAATGTGATAGGTATATATTTTAATAGAAATATTTATTTATTTATCAATGATAGCAAGCCGCATCTACTGCAGCATAACGCTTCTGCTGACGTTTTCCGTTTGCTCTTACGACCCATTCACTGCAGCTTCACGACCGCGAATGTCAATATGTACTTCTGAACTAAGTCTCAAAAGGTGCATTGACTTTGTTTCTATGAATCAAACTGTTGCTTACGTGCATTAAGGCTCTGTAACTTATGATGCGTGGCTTTTTTCTTAATTTTTTTTTTTATTATTATTATTATTATTATTATTAATTATTGTGCATATGTTTGTAATCAAACCGTTTGTCTATTCATTAGCATTGTAAAACAGTGTTCTCACATGTGATTACTTTATATAAGGGTTGTATTTATCGCGGTACAAGTGCGAAGCAAGCTAAATGTAGCGTACTGAAAATACCTCGCATCCGGATTAGCGTTAGCGGCATAGAGTACTTTGATTTTAATGCTGGACACAACCCTCACCACAAGCCATAGCCGGGACACAGCGATTGAAAATGGAGGACAGGAAAAAACTTACAGAGTGACGTCTCAAAAATATGGAATTTGTGTATTTCGTAGGCCTTTTTATGAACCTGTGTGTACTTTGGACGAAGGTCAAAAGTACCGACTGTAAGTTTTTAAAAAAGATAGGTTATCTAAGTGATTATTTGAGGTTATTTCATCAGGTCATATTCCGCGAAACCTGTCCACTGCATATCTTTTAAAATTTGACCACACACATTTTTATATTCAAGCGGTTTTAGTCGGAAGGGTCATACTAAAACAGACAATGTGACATTTAACATCCAGCAGGCGCCCTTCGTAATCTTAATACGCCATATGAGTATATAAGCTTTGAACATTTGTCTTTTGTTTGACTCTTGAGGTGTCCACCAGTGTTTCTCAGTTTGTAAAATCAAGTTGGATGTTACTAGGTTAGAAGAGAGGTAGTGCCCAGTTATTATTTTCAAAACCTGTCTTCCATTAAACAACTATAGGTGAGACCGGGTCTAGTCCAGCCTTTTTTTTTTTACCTGTACAAAATTTCAATGATGATTGCAGATTTATTTATTTATATAGAGCATGATGCAGCGGAATTAGTCAAAGTATCTCTAGTCTTGAATCACATTTAGTTTATAGGTAATGAAAAGTCAAATGGAACAGGGTCGCAAAGGCCAAACTTATTTGCAGTAGGGCAAGTCCTTCCGACCCTGCAAGTTTAGCACTTTTTAAACTCATCAGAGCTTCTACTATATTTTCTATCGTATATTTGAAGGGAAGACACATATGAAAGTGCAAAAAATTTGCATAACTGAAACAATGTTTTAGTTTTTAAACGAGAAAACTATCTCAAGTTTAGAAATCCCTTTGTAAACTATTTAAAATTCTGAAAATATTGGTTACCAGTCAACTCCGACCATTGAATAATTTGGACAGTTCAACTTGACCTGGTCAGCTCGGCCCAAAGGTATAGTACGTGTTTATAATGATGCAAGTATATAACAAAATATATATGAGACCTTTGTAAATTAATACCCTTTAACTTATTTTTTTATCATTAATTTATTTTCTTTTGTTAGAATAATATTGTTACATTTTTAGAATCGGACAGATTAAAATGGTTGTTGTTGTGCAATATAATTATTAATCTACAACCACAAATTCAAATTGACCATCATTACGTATACCTTTATTCCTGACACCTTTTTAATGAAAGAGAATATTTTGATATAATTCGGGTGTATTCACAAAAAAAGAAGCAGGTGAAAATAACAGTTACCCCCCCCCCAAGGTATTTCTTTATTTAAATTTCTTACATCACTCTATACTAAACAAAATCCCTTGGTATACAAGTATGCCACACCAAATATGGTAAATATATGTAATTGTATACTTGTGAATAAAATTGTATTGACTTCTTCAATATACTTTACACATAAGTCCGGAAATCTATAGGCTTTATATTCATTGAAACATCGGGTTATATTATATAAATAACACCCTTTTGATTCACTTGATTCTAATCGAAGTCAGAATTGCAGTTGTCACACTTATAAAACAACATCCCTATTCTATCTACACAATCAGCATGCCCCCAAATCTTGCAAACTGTATGCTCAATTCACTTTTCGTTGGGTCAGCCATTGGTCCAGCTGTCCATACATACAAGACAGAAACACTCCTCCTCGCTATCTGAGTTGTCATCTTTTGTTGCTTGTTTACGTGTTTTTAACTTCTGTTATGGTCCACTAAATGGTTGCTGTATTTCTTTAATTTTAGATTTTGTTCCCCTTTTCTTTGCTCCATTTGCCTTATTTGGCTTACTTTTTCTTTTCAGTCAACATCTTTGTTCTAGACTTAGTTATATTTTGGGAGTATCTGTCAGAAAACATGTCTCTGCGTTTTCTATTTCTATATTTAATTGTGCGGGTTTGTGCCTTAAGATGAAGCTTTATGGTGTCTGGAACAAACACTCTTGGCTTTGAAGGAGTAGACTCTGAGGCAGGATTTTGTAATTCAGCCCAGGGCAGCTTGCACTTGCAGCAGCACTCGTTTGTCTATTCATATTGGTACAAGAATTGTTTGATGGAATCGATATGGTAGATGAGTTAGATTCAGTCGCAGTTTTGTCTATCTTACAGTCTGCACCACTGTAATGGGCAGATGCATCAAAGCCCCACAAAGTGAGATGTAAAGTGAGTTTTGGAATGACTCCTGACTGACTCAGTAATATGTCAACCATAAACATGAAAGTGATTGTCATTTGTCAATAACAAAAGCTTTCATGATCATTGCATTGCACAGAGCACTGAGGAACATGTCCCAGATGATGTTGTAGTACTGTTTATATTTCAGGTACCTTTGTACGGCTATCATAAGGTCTTCATCACCAGCATTCGAGAACTCCTCATAAAATGCATAATGACTGTATTTTTCAGCAGCAAGAAGCTGTCCAAAGTTCTCATCTGTCAACACTTTGTCAGCTACAGCATGTAACAATGAGCTCACAGCATAAAATGACAATGTGACATTGTGCATCACCTGCTACTTAGATGATATACAATAAAACCCCTCTAATAAGACCACTTGCGGTACTTTTTGAAAGTGGTCGTAATAGCTGGTGGTCGTAATACCGAGGTTTGGTGATTTGTTGGTTAAGTAAAACATGTTGTTTTTTTTATGTTAGTTATTTGAATAAAATTATACTATACATATATAAAAAAATAAAACTATGGAAACATGTGCATCAGCGGAATCTAATGTCGTTATCAAATTTACAATCTTTGATAAGTTCTACTTTCTCTCTTCATTTTGATGTGATTCAAAAGTCCCACCCCTAATTATTAACATGTAAGTACAGGTTTAAAGTGTCAAACTGTTGATATCATATTTTCTATAATGTGAATAACAAACATCAATTAAGTTGGAATCAAATTTTAATTGCTGAACGCCGTAAACAAACCAATCTTGGATACTTTTTCATTTTGACATTTCTCAAAACTTGTGACATATTCAAACAACAATCAAAAGTAATACAAGTTATAATTCCTCATTTAACCTGTTTAATAGAAATAACGCTTATCATAAATTGACAATGCATTTGTACCCAATTAGTGTCGCGCTTATCACGTGTGAAATTCGGGTGGTGGGTCTCAAGGTGTGAAGTTACTGGTCGTTTTAGTGGGGTTAGCACTGGCTTTTCTTTTGTTGGCTTCACATGACTTAACAAAGTGTTTCAGGAACAGAAGAAAATTATCTGCTGTCATCAACCCAGAGGGATTGGTTGTCCCATCTGAGTCAGCAGGAGCTCCGTTCAAGAAATGGTTCATGAAATTTGCTCTTGGATTAACAAGGAATGGAGGTGTGGTATTTCCACTTGCTTAGACTGCTGCACAAAGGATCTCAAGTTGCCCTTTTTCGAAAGATGTTAAAGATCCAATTTGTTTAATGCTAGTACCAGCAACAACTCTTTTTGGCTTAACCACTGTCAAAACCCCCGTTTCATCAACATTCCAAATTGTACACACATCAACTTTGTGTTTTTCCATCACTTTGTCCGTTTTTGAAAAGAACTCTGCTATATTTGCCTTATTGAAAGCCATTGCTCTAGCAATACTTGCTTCTGGTCAGCTGAGAGAAAGGTCTGGATGGCGCTTTAGAAACAAAGAAAACCAGTCAGCGCCTGCAATTTCTTTTTCTGACCATGAAATTAGCATTTTATGTCAAATTGTTTGGCACATTTGAAGGCTAATAACCTTACTTCTCTCAGACAGAGTCCAAAATAGATTGACGCTGCATGCTTGAGATAGGTTACGAGTTTCAATTTTTTCGCTCATTCGAAAACACCTGCCTTGGTCATTGATACCCAAACGAAATGTTTCTAGTAGATCTCTCTGGCAATAGCCCTCTTGTTTATAATTTCAAAGCTCTTAAATGTTATGTGCATTAAACTCATTATCAAACAATCAATGCCTTTTTGTTCTGCTTTGAAGCAAAAAAGCTAATATAAAGATCGTGTGAAAAGGTGAAAATGCAGATCATCAGCATTTTCTTATTTTGTACAATATTTTCTACCCCATCTTATACAAGATTCAAAGATTTCACTGTATTCAAATATTGTCTGAAACTTCTTTCAAAAATGAAAATTAAAAAAATTTGGTCTTTATTAAAAATGCAGTAAAATAGAACTTCAGTTTTAATTCATCGATCCAGAATTTGAAAACGATAAAACCTAATGGTTTTAATTTGAAAAACACATTAAGGACCCTAACAACTGCATTCCAGGGACATTTTTATGGGAGGTAATGTCATAGTGCCAAATGACATATGTAGGCCAAAATGATGTCGTATATCCATTGATGACGCCTTTATTTCATTGTTAATTAACCCTTTCCTGTTCAAATACGGGATTTTACGTTCCTGTGATTTTATACTCTAGAAAACATTGTGGAAAAAGAAGAAATTGCTTGAAACAAGCAATTTCTTCTTTTTCAACAATATTTTCTACCACATAGGATGGTTTCTTTCCAAATAGCATCTAGTTTTCATTGTTGTCTGCAACCTCTTTCAATTTGGACCAGTCTAAAATTTCCAAAATCGGGAAAGGGTTAAGGACAAACATTTTTATGCCCCTGCATCGAAAGATCGGCTGCATATTGTTTTACTGTTGTCCGCCTGTCTGTCTGTCTGCAAAACTTATCCTAAAAACTTAACATTGCCAATTACTACCAGCCTATTCAAGATACAATGCTCATATTTGGCATGATACATCTCCATATACACATCTCCTCATGTCAAGGTCATGTGATTATGGTCAAGGTCACATACCAAGGTAAAATGTTTAGTCCTGTTGCGGAGGCATTATGTTTCACAAACACATCTTGTTAATAATGTTAAAAAGTAGAAGTCAAAAAGTTCATGATTTATTCTTGGAAAGGGCATTTTGCCAAAATATTGAAATTAAAGTTAAGAAGAATTTATTGAGTGTAAAAATGTCTCGCCTGTGAATGGATTAAATTGCAGCAGTCTCAAATGCTCTTGGGCATGTCAATTTGTGGTAATATAAAGCTCATTTATCCTGTACTTTCAGATCCCTTGTTGGTGTCACCAGAGGTCATTCATGTTCTTGAAGGTGAAAATATTGAAGCAAAATGCATTGTGAAGGATCTGGGAAAATTTCCGAACAGCTATAATTTTGGATGGAACCTTAAAGGTACTTTAACAAATTACCAGATGACAAAATCTAAATATACAACACCCTGTCTCAAATTTTTGGTAACTTAACCCTTTACCAGACGTCAAAACTTGCAGACAGCAATTCAGAATTTAGACAGTCTTTGTCTTTTAGGGTAGAAAACATTGCTTTTTACAAGAAATTTCTTCAATATCCACAATGTTTTTTAGAGCATTTTCACTAAGGATTGTCAAAAGGCGTCATCATGTGGGAATGGGATAACCTTTAGAAGAAAAGAAATTTAAATTTGTGACAATCAAACTACATTTACATCTTGACCTTGGGTAATTTTTGGCAGAGATCCAGGAGAAAAGGGCCCTATATAGGAACGAAGACAGACATGTTAGAATAACATCTCCCAAACAGCTGAGCCAATTTCAACCAAATTTGGCAGAAATGTACCATCAATGACCAACTTTAATGATTGCTATTATAATTGAAATCACTTAAAGTTCATGTTGCAAAAAAAGCGAAATTCAAAGAGATAAACTTAGAAAGTCTTTTATTGGTCAATTTTGTATGGAGCATCAGTTCATGGTAGTTTTGGAAATTTTTTGTTTTGTTTGCTAGAACCAGACCCTGATGTCATCATAGATAGGGGATGGGGCCTATTTAGAAATAAAGGGATATCTTTAAAGGATGTCTTTTCATAAACCTTTTGTCCAATTTCAACCAAAATATGACAGGAAGTTCATTAAATTGCTCCCTCTAAAAACTTGCTCAGAAAACTTGAATTGGTTTTAAACTTTGGTTTCCATGGCAACAAAAGTTGAAAATTGACAAAAAACAATTCTCCTTTACTTTTGGGCTTGGAGCCTTAACATCTTGCATGGGGCACCAGTTCACTGATTTTAATCTTACAGTAAAGGGGAATAGAGCCACATAGGCTAATTAAAAGACTTTCCAGAAAGTATTACTTTTGCATGTTGCATTGTGACATTTCTGACTCTAATTTTCTTCGACAAAGATTTTTATATGCCCCCTGAGGTGCAGATTTATTAGCAGCATTTTCTCCACCCATCCTGACAATTGTTCATGCACATCTTTTTAGCACATCTGCTAGATTTATGGACAAATTTGAATAAAATTTTCACTGTAATATCTTGACCCATTCCCACTCTATGTCCCTTTTGGATGCCCCTCAAGAAAAATGCTTTAGAAGACATTGTGGAAAATGAAGAAATTTCTTGTTACAAGCAATTTCTTCATTTTACACAATGTTTTCTATCCAGGAAGTTGAAAAAAGCTAAAATTTTACAAGCTTTGAAATGTCATCTGCAACTCCTTTCAATTTGGACCAGTCTAAAATTTTGTCGTCTGGGAATGGGTTAAGACACTAAGTCTTGACCTTGCACATATTGTCGGGGTTGCCTGTGTCACAGGAAAAAAAAGGGGGGGCTAAATGCAAAATTTCACCTTAACCCATTCCAACTCAACAAAATTTTAGACCGGTCCAAATTGAAAGGAGCTGCAGACGTTATTTTCAAGTTGGTGGAATTTAAATTTTCTTTGACTTTTTGGAGAGAAAACATTGTGGATAATGAAGAAATTGCTTGAACCAAGCAATTTCTTCATTTTCCACAATGTTTTCCAAAGCTTTTTCATTGAGGGGCGTAAAAAGGAGGGATTAAGTGGGAATGGGTTAACGCAACTCCTCAATTACTAGTTTGATTTGCATGAAATTTTTAAAGAGTGTACCTAGGTACCTTACCCTGTGCATATTATCTGGTTTTTATACAAAGAGCGATTTTCTTTAAATGTCTTCTCCTTACATAGCATGAGGCCTGTATTATGTCACCCAGTTGCTCTCAACTTAAGTCATAAAGATAATGCCCCTGTTTGTCATTACATAGCTTCACAGGATCTAACCTTATTTTACATTTAAACTTTTCATTGATAAACCTGGGATATTACAATGCTATGATCTTGTACTTGAGAAAACATTGTTGAAAAAGAAGAAATTACTTGTCACAAGCAATTTCTTCTTTTTCCACAATATTTTCTACCACATAGGATGGTTTAATTTCAAATTGCATCCAACTTTTGTTGTCGTCTACAACCTCTTTCAATTTCGACCAGTCTAAAATTTTGAAAAGCAGGGAAGGGTTAACCAAGTAGGAAACCTTTAGTATCCTTCTCTTGACAAACCATAAAGTATTTAACATTTTGATATGTACCTCTTTTCCTGAAACTAATACATGTTCTATCAAAAAAGCAATCAATTCAGTAAAGATAGATGAGTTTAACCTATTTCAAAATAACGCTTTTTGAAACTCCTCAAGAAAAACAAGTGTGGAAAATGAATTAATTTCTTCATTTTACACAATGTTCTCTACCCAGAAAGAAGAAAAAATCTAACATTTCATAGACTTTTTATAGTCCTCAGCAATTCCTTCCGATACTGACCAGTCTATAATTTGTCATTTGGTAATAGATTAAATAATTTGTTTTTCTAAGATTCATGCCTTTTTTGTACAAGCCTGGGAATTTTACGTCTCTATGATTTTATACATGAGAAAACATTTTGGAAAAAGGAAGAAATTGCTTGAAACAAGCAATTTCTTCTTTTCCAACAATATTTTTTACCACATAAAATGGTTTCATTTCAAATGGCATCCAACTATAGCATCATCTGAAATCCCTTTCACTTTGGCCCAGTCTAAAATTTCAAAAAAACAGGAAAGCGTTAAGATATGTTAACAATAACAATGATCTTTATCAAATCATATTTTTTCTTTATTGTTTTTGCTAATCAGAATGATAGTATATTTTAGATTTGAAAAGAAAAAAAAAATTCATTTGGCTTGATGAAATATTTACCCTCGTCATGCTGAACTCGGAATATTACTGTTTTGGAAGGAGGTATAGACAAAGATCAGCCTGCACATGTGTGCAGTCTGATGTGCAGTCTGATCTTAGCCTACACCTCCTGTTTGTCCAGTTCAAGCCAGAATCATTTTTGAAATCATATTTGTAAAAGAAATACTCACCAACAACTAGTGTTTCCTGCGCTTTGATTTCAATGCAATACTGAGCAAGGATTTAATTCAGCATGACAAGGGTTAAAAATTAACTGAAAAATGTTGTCCACAAGATCTATTTGCATCAGTCTAAAACTTTGTTGTTTGGTAATAGGTTACTTGATGGGTGGAATAAAGATAGATTGTTATGGAATGGGTTAACTTCATGCAGGAATGTGAAGATTAGTGTATACTTATTGGTTTGCATGTTGAAAAACATATTTTTCATTCTTAGACAAGAAGAATGGAACAGCCGTACAAGAAAGTAGTGCGGGGAACATCAAAACATTGAAGATACAGAATGCAAGAAAACAGGATGAGGGAATATATAAATGTCAACTGTCCAAGGACAACAGGAATATTGAAAAGACACTGCAAATAAGTGTCATTGGTAAATATTCTTGGATGATTTCTCGAGGATTTTGAGATTCCTTGGTGGATCACACTTACTAGATTTACTAAACAACATCATTGAAATTACTCCATTGTTATGAAATTTGTTCATTGGGGCTACTTAGCTACGATATTGAAGCCCTCTTTCTGATAATCTATTGGGAGGGCTATGATACCAGTCCTTCTTTGCTCCTTGTTGCAGTGCCCAGAGTGATTCACTCTAGGCACTTTGAGGTTAATTATTAGAAGTTGCGTCAGTAGATTAAACACAATTTTAATATCTGAATAGACTTTAACCATTTATTCAAACTTAGGAATTTTTTCTTCTACTGAAAAGAAACCAGTATTAAAAGATTGATAAGATTGATATTCTGATTATATAGAAGTTGTCAATATTATTAACATATGTATGAAACAGATTCGTAGGTAATAGCTCATCAAAAACATACAACATTACGAACTGCAACAAGGAGCAAAGCGGACTGGTGTAGTTAAGAGCTATGAGATAGCAGTAAGGTGCTTCTGAACGTTGTCTTGGTGAGACATGGGGTCAATAGGTTGACATGTGATTCACATGCAATTGGTGTGCTTTTAGACATTTTGAAATGAAAAAAATTATATGTTTAGTGTTCAATTGTTACAAAGAGGTGGCTGAATTCCAATCCATTTTAGCAAATTTTGGGAATTAATTATGAATTCAGCATGTGCACAAAATTTTCCTCAATTTATCATGTGCTTACAGCCAAGGCACTATGCTGCAAAATCATCTAAATTTACATGTATTAAGAATATTTCTCATTATCTTAACCTTTCCCGTTTAATTCCGGGTTTTTATGTCCCTGTGTTTTAATGCTTGAGAAAACCTTGTGGAAAAAGAAGAAATTGCTTGTTACAAGCAATTTCTTCTTTTTTGTCACAATATACCTTATTATTTTTCAAGTAAGTGCAAAATTGTCGTCTGAGAAACCTTTGAATTTGGACAAGTCTAAAATTTCAACAAAAGGGAAAGGGTTAAGATTCCTATCTATAAGGGTGTAGACAAATGGGAAGGCTGAGCGCAGTAGTAACTTCTCACTCAATTATGTGTAATTAATGGAATTTTTTTTTTTGGGGGGGGGGGGCTTTCTTTTCTGTATTCCCTCAAGCACCTGAAGAAACTCATGACAGTTTTGATTGGTATGTGAATAAAGGATTGCAGCTTGCAATAAAAAACAATAGCATATCAAATCATATATTTTGACTGGTAGTGGCTGAATTCTGACAATAGTCGTCATTTATGTAAAGCATTTTTTTTAGTATCGTGACTTAAATTGATTATTGGTCACCTACAAACCATTTAAATTTTTTGTTGCGTGTAACCAATGATTATTTGGATAGCTACAAGGTCAAGGTCACAGCTCAAGGTCAAACACTAAAATTGTGCTTGCCTGGAGCGTTTCTCCTACAATTATGGACGGATCAAAATAAATTGGCATAATTGTTCTCCATCATGAGTAGATAAATAGATGTGCTATTTGAAAGAATTTTTTGGATAGCTTCAAGTTCAAGGTCAAAGCTCAAGGTCAAACACTAAAATTGTGCTTATCTGGATCATGATACCTACAAAACTTTGCGGCTTGACAGCAGTTGCTGGGACAACCATCTAGTTTGACATTTTAAACAGGTCCAAATTGAAAGAGGTTGCAGACAATTATGAAAAGTAGATGCAATTTGAAATGAATCTATCTGGTGATGTAGAAAATATTGTGGGTAAAGGAGAAATTGCACCAAGCAGTTTCTTCTTTTTCCAGAATATTTTCTTAAGTATAGAATCATAGTGTTGTGAAATCCCGGGTTTGTATAGGAAAAAGTTAAATCAATATTTGTTTCTCATTGTAGAAAGCATAAATTCTGTTGTATACAATCCCTGCAACAGTAAATACCAGTGTAAAGATGGTCGAAAGATACATTGTTACCTTCTTTGTGATGGAAACAGAGACTGCAAATTTGGAGAGGATGAAGAGGATTGTATGAGTAAGTCAAATTTGTTGTTATTGAAACATTTATCAGCAGATTATAGTTATAAAAATAAGTCAAATTAAAAGTTCAGATATGTCTAAGAAAGAATTACTAAATAGTTTTCTAATGAAATATAAACAGACAGTTTTAGCTCACCTGAGCTCAAAGGGTTCACAATGGTCTGTTGTGATTACCCTATATCCAGTGTCCCTTGCGTTGCCATGCTTTCCTGAAAAAAAAAATCTGAAAATATCTTCTCCTCCTGTACCATTGGGCCAATTTTGATTAAACATGGCAGGGATGTTCCTTTATTGAGCTCTTTGAAATCTGTTCAAATAATTGAAATCCACCTATAACTTCTTTTATTATGGCAGCAAAAAGGATAAAATTTAGACAGCTGAGAGCTTTACATTTGGTGTGAAGAACCACCCAGGGGATTCCTATAAAGTTCGTTCATGTGATGCTCCTTTGGCATAATTGGGCCCTCCTTGGGCACACCCTATTGTAACAAAAAATCAAAGGGGAAAATCTTTAGAAACCTTCTCCAAAGCAAGAAAGACTAAAGCATTTGTATTTTATTACAAAGTTTGTTAATGCAATTCCCTGTGGGTCATACTTGGGCTCTACCCTGGCACTCTGTATAGTTGTAAAATCCAAAGCGGGAATCTTTAAAAATCTTCTCTAAAACTGGACAGCCAATACTTATGATATTTAGTTGGTAGCTTTCCTAGTATATATCTCTTGCTGATTTGTTCTTTTGATGCTACTAGGAATACTTTTTTTCTCTTCCTTAACACGCCTGAAAATATATAAAATCAAAAAGATTATTAAAAATCTTCATATGGAAAATCTTTAAGCTTAAAGTTTTCATGAATTACCTTTGCTATCAATTTGTGATACGTAATTTGTCCCTTGTTAACCCATTCCCAAACAATGCCACTTTTAAATGCCCCTCAATATGAAAGCTTTGGAAATGTTGTGGAGAATGAAGAAATTGCTTGTTAAAAGCAATTTCTTCATTATCCACAATGTTTTCTACCCTTAAAGACAAAGATTTTGAAGATTTCATCAACTTGAAATTGTCGTCTGCAACTTTTTTTGAATTTGGACTGGTCTAAAATTTTGTTGTGTGGGTAAAGCATTTCTGAACTTTTACTCAGGTGAATGTTTTAGGACCAATGGCCCAAATGTTATGCACTTATGTAGAATAACAGTAGAAAGCATTGTGGTCTAAGGATAAATTGCATATTACAAACAACTCCACTTCTACTGCATTTCTTCTTCCTTTTCTGCAACCTTGTTGAATTTGGACCATTTAAAAATTTGGATGGTAATGGGTTGATTTTGCTTCAGAAACAAGCAATTTCTACATTATCCCCAATGCTTTTTTTACATCAAGAGACAAACAATTAAGATTCCATTCACTGCAAATAAGTTGTCTGCAACATCTTTTAATTTGGGCCAGTCTAAATTTTTGTTGTCTGGTAATTGGGTAATGTTGTTTCAGAAACAAATAATATGATCATTAATGTTTTAAACCTGCAAAAAAAAAAGAAAAAGAAAATTCCATCCTCTAAAAAATGTCTTCACCAACATGTCTGAATTTGGACTAGTCTAAAATTTTGTTGCCTGGTAATTGGTTAATGTTGTTTCAGAAACAAAAGAGATATATCCAAAGGAGCGAGATAACACAGAAGATCACACTGCTTGGTTAAAGACCACTGTATACACTGTCATAGCCTGTACTGTGGGTGTAGTTCTATTTATATCTATAGTAGTTATAGCTGTCTGCAGGATCAAGATGAAACGAGCTGCCGTTAGACGTGCCTTGCATCAGGCAGAGCGCCGCAGAAGGCATGGTCATCATGGGTCTGACAGTCATGGTAATAGTTCTAGGGCACAGCGGAATAATGCTGTAGAACATGAGCCATTTATATCAGCACCGTCACCCACCCATTTTGGTAACATTATTGTCAATGTGAACAACGGTGTTCAATATGTACCGAATGTAGATTTTCATGCCATTGTCCAATCACCACCATCGTATCAAGAGGTGCTCGCAGAAACACAAAGAGAAGCTTTTGTAGGGCGGCATTCCCCTCCACCTGTATATAGTACAATAGATAGAAACCCTCATAGATTATCATGTGATATAACCAGTCAAATTGCTGATAATACAAATATGCTGCCAAATATGCAAATTAACTTGAATAATGAAAATGACAATAATACTGCTGCAGGACAGACTCAAGTTTATGAGGAAAACAGATCTGATAGAAATGTAGATTCATCACAAAACAATAGATTAAGACATTCAAATGTGCCAATAAATGTTGATAGTAGCTTCCAAACATCTCCTTCAGTAATAGCTTCTGGTCGAGATGGTACCCGATCTCTTGAAAGATTGAATAGAAATAGACAGGGAGGATCGAGGACCAGGCCAAATGTTAGAGCAGTTGCTGCACCACGTAGACCAAAGCAATTACAAGTCAGAGATGGCCAAATTGTTCTTGATGAAAATTCATCTGCTGCGTCTTCCCCTGAAACTGTTCATAGAAACACTCAAACTAATCCTGCTGATATTACAACAACAAGTGATAATACAAACATTACAACAAATGAGAACCATAGTTCTAGTGTTACTCAAAGTCAATCTGAAAATACTGCCAATGACAACAGTTGTTCATCACCAACTCGCAATAAACCAGCCCAGTTACGTGTTCAAGCAGGACAAATTGTTCTAGAAGGCCAGTCAGATAGTCCGTCATTGATGACAAGTAGTGTGACAAGTGACCCAGACTCTTCAGCTGCAGGTCAAGGTCATTTGGAGGTCAAAGACGGTTATATTGTTTTCAAAACACCATAGTATATTTTGTTTGAAAACTTTGTTAAGTCTTTCTTTAACCTTCATATATTTAGAGCAAAAATGCTTGTGCTTTCATATTCAATTTATTTATATGCCATTTGCAGATATGGAGAGTGTAAAAAATAGAGTTTGTTTCTCTAAATACATCAATGGACTATTGTCTTTGGTACAATCCACTACAACAAACTGAGGTTTCATTGAGAAATAACACAAAGGTTGCATCATTTCTGCTAATTAATAGGCTAAAACTCTGATTTTTTTTTCTTTTTTGGATGAAATAGGATTCATCAAAAATGAACGTAGAACAGTTGAGACTGTGACTGTAATCTCATTATGTCACTCTTGCTGTTGATTTGAGAGATTTAATCAATGACAACAAATATTTTGGCCAACATCATGTCAATTGTATGACAAAAGTCATTTGCAGGTATGTAATTGATAAAACACAAAAGTTGGTGCCTTTGATTGATCAATAGTATCCTATTTAACACTTGTCATGTTGATAAAATCTTTTCCAAAATTGCATGAAAACCAAAGGGCTGAAAGCACTGAAAGTTCTAGTTGTTGGTCCATATAAATTTTATGAATTTGATATCAAAAATAACTGTGGCTTAAAAGAGAAAAACAGGTGGTGTAGACTAAGATCATACTGCACTTATTGTAGGCTGATATTTGTCTGTGCCTTCTGCCAAAACAGGACGATTCCAGGTGCAACATGACTAGGGTTAATAGAGAGGCTGATGCACTTGACCTTAGTTCCCTTTCTTTTTTCATACCAATAAAGCCACAACCTTGAATCAGATTAGCATTTATTACAAGCGATTTCTCCTTTTTGCCACAAAATTTTCTATGAGCATGTTATTTGAGGGCGTATAAAAAAGCGGCATAGTGTGACAATAGGTTGAAAAGAGGTATGATCAGGCACAGGTCAGTTGGCATTGATAATCAAATAAATAGTGTATGACTTAGTCAGGCAGAATAGCAATAACATGTCAGATTAACCCATTACCAGGAGGAAAAGTTTTAGACTGGTCCAAATTCTAAGGAGTTGTAGACGACATTTTGAAGTGTATGATTTTTTTGAATTTTTTTCAACTTTCTGGAAGGAAAATATTGTATAAAGTGAAGAAATTGCTTGTTACAAGCAATTTCATCATTTTACCTGAAATATTTCCCAAATTGTTTTTGTGAGGGGCATCCAAAAGCATCACTGTGTGGGAATGGGTTAAAAAGGGACCCCTTGGGAAGTTGCAAAAATTATTTACCATGGTTAGACTTTATAGACTGTGCAGGCTGACTGGGGTTGAAATCTTTCTCGCTTTGCTGATTTCCAAAATCTAGAAAGTTTGTTCAAAGCTACTTTTTTTAGTTTGGCCTCTGATAGGCCTCTACTGGATCCTATCTCTTTTTTCAAGAATTTGTCTTCAGAAATCTAAGGAGGTTCCTCTGTGCATGTCAGGTAACAACTGTTGTTCAGTTGAAAGTCTTAGGTGAAAATTTCAACCCTTATCAGCCATTGCAATAACTGCAGTCTTGCATTGCTTTCACATACCAGTAAGTACTTTTCATATTGGACATGTCACCTAGGGTTTAACTTCATCTTCAATCATGGGATTTCACGAGTTCATTCCCATGCGGCAGCACATATCCTTTCCAACATTGGTCTCTCACCAATGGTTGGATAATTGTAAACCTATGTGGGATAGCAGCTGTAGGCTAGGAAAGGATGAAGTGGTTGTACTGGTGTGAGAAATACCAAGAATCAATTGTTAGGTACTCCAGCTGCCACGATATGATTGAAATACTGTTAAAAGTGGCGTTAAACCCTAATCAATCAATCAATTATAAACTTTATTTAATGTGGTCGAGCCTGCTTGCTGCAAGCAAGACATAGTTGTTAGTATGACAAGTTGTATATGTATGTTTATTAGTGTGTCAATTTTGTCTGAATTTGTATGAGCCAAAACTCCAATATTTAAGGATGAACTTCAATGAAACTTGTTGTTCTCCATCATGAGACAATATGCTCATTGAATCAAATTTTCATATAACTCCAAGGTCTAGTAAGGGCTTAACCAATTCCAACACAATCCCTCAAGAAAAAAGCTTTGGAAATCATTATGGACATAGAAGAAATTGCTTGATTCAATCAATTTCTTCAATGTCCTCATTGTTTTCTAAAAAAAAAAAAAAAAAAGAATTTTAGATTTTCATGAACCTGAAATTATCATCTGTATTTTCTTTCAATATGGGCCAGTCTAAAATTTTCTCAAACCCATTCCCAAACAATAAAATTTTTGACTTGTCTAAATTGAAAGAAGTTGCAGACAACATTTTATTGTTGAAGGAATTTTATTTTTGTGTGTGTGTCTTTCAGGGTAGAAAAAATAGATAATGAAGATATTGTTTTTAACAGGCAATTACTTTGTTATCCACAATGTTTTCCAAAGCTTTTTCCTTGAGGGAAATAAAAAGGTGAAAAGGGGTTAAGGTGAAAATTCAACTTGGGCTTGTCTCCTACACTAGAGCAGGGATTTCAAATTATTTTGGACATCAGTTCTCCATCATGATTAGATTTGCATTTGAAACAATTTTTCATGTAAAGGGAGATGATATAGTCAGATAATATAATTACTCACGCATTACCCTCCCTTGAATTTATTCCTGTATTAATAAATCTTATATTTTACCTCCACTTTCACAAGATCACTTGATCTAGTTAAATAAAAGATAAAAGAATACATTTGCTCATTTATATTGAAGAAATCTTGAAAGATAATGCAAAAAAGTATGAGCTATTGAACAGTGTCCACAAACCTGTCTAAATAAAATTTTTGCTTTTGAATTTTATAACTAGAACTGTCATTGGGCAGTACATTTTCTTCTTCCAATCAGAGTCCTTATAATGAATTTTTTGAATTCGATAAAATCTTAACAGGTCAGAAACTTTTTCTATTTCTGATGTGTTTCTTTATACCCCTGATAAATGTATGTAATTGGGGGTATATTGGATTGGCCTGTGTGTCTGTCTGTTTGTCCATCTGTGTACAAAAGTTCAAGTAAGTTTGTGTCATGAACTTTTTCTACAACTTAATACATACATTGATCACATGTTGAAGTTTTGCATCACACTTTATTGGATTCTAAGCTCCTCCTGGACAGAAAAATTATCTCCCCTTGAACTGTCATTTTTCATAAACTAGGCTCTGGCAGGGGTATAAAGTTACCTCCTGTGACAAATTCTAGTTTTAGTTGTTGTTTCAAAACTATTTCATTTCTCAGGAAATGATTTTGCCATGCATTGAATGATAGTAGAAATATGGAGTTTTTGTCATATTTAATTGTTTATTTGTCTCGTAATTAATACAACCTAGAGTCATTGGGCTTTCAACTTTAACATTTACATTTAATTACATAGTTTTGTTTTATGTAAAGTTCATTTTATCAAGATAAAATTTCAATACAATTTTAACCCTTGCCATTCTGATTTTTTTTTCAGAATTCAATTTAAATCAAAGAGCTGAAAGCACTGCAAGGACAAATTTTGGGTCAATATCTATTTTGAAAATTCATCTTATACACAACTATGACTTAAAAGCGACAAACAGGAGTTGTAGACTTAGATCAGCCTACACATATTTGCAGTCTGATCTCTGCCTTTTCCTCCTGTCAATACAGGAATATTATGGGTTCAACATGACATATGGGCTCATCAGGCTATGTTGACAAGCTAGACACAGATAGCCTAATGGTAGTATATCATTATAATCCTTGTCGTTTTTAAGAATAATAAATCAAAGCACCAAAAGCTCTTAAAAGCCCTAATTTGGATCAATATTTCTTTTGGAACTATATCTTATAAAAACTCAGTGGCCTTAAATATCAAACGGGTATTGAAGACTAAGATCAGACTGCAAATATATATTGGCTGATCTTACTCTATACCTCCTACCAAAAAAGAATTTTTTGAGGTTCAGCATGACAAGGGTTAAGTCCATACTTTAAAAAGCTTTGCATTTATACTTCAAAACCTGTCTTAGCTATTTTAATCTCACATGAGCACAAAATGTGATCTTGCTATGTCTGGTGTCTGTCCTCGGTCATCTCCTCGGTCATCTCTTTTTGACTCTCGCCATTGGGTGGATAATCCTAAACCTAAGTGGGATAGCAGCAAGAGGCTAGGAAAGGATGTAGTGGTAGTACTGATGTGAGAAATACCAGGAATCCATTGTTAGGTGCTCCAGCCGCTGCGATATGACTGAGATACTGTTAAAAGCGGCGTTAAACCCCATTCAATCAATCAATCAGTCATCTCTTGTTTTATAACATCTTGTTTTGCACTATATAGGCTACATATAAAGCTCAGTGTCTTCTTGCTTGGTCTTTGTAAAAACTAAATCAAATAACTTTAGAGTCTATATCTTTGAAGGTGTTCATTTGAAATACCGGTATATTGTTGGCTTAATGCAAAAACATCATAAGTTTCTATGCAAAGTATAGACACTTATGGTGTTTTAATACTAAGCTAACGATACATTCACTATCAAAAGAGCAACCTATCCCTTTCCTGTACAATCACTTGTTTTAATGTCCTTGTGATTTTATACTTGAGAAAACATTTTAGGAAAAAAAGAAATTGCTTGTAACAAGCATTTTCTTCTTTTCCACAATATTTTCTACCCTACTTAAATCCACTTTGAATTTTGTCCGCAAAACCTTTGAATTTGGACAGGTCTAAAATTTTTCAAAACAGGAAAGGGCTATAAAGTCAGGTAAGGTAACTATAATTGTATTTTTGTAAGACTTATTTTCTTTTTGTCCACTATCTAGCACTAACCCATTCCCACTCGATGACTCTTTTTGACGCCCCTTAGAGATTAGGCAATTGGGAAAACATGTGTAAAATGAAGAAATTGCTTTTGATAAGCAGTTTCTTTATTTTACACTATGTTTTCTTCTCGGAAACTTTCTGCCAAAATCTAAAATTTCATCAATTTTGAAGTGTCGTCTGCAACTCCTTTGAATTTGGACCAGTCCAAAATTTTGTCATCTGGTAATAGGTTAATCAGATGGGTGTAATGCATCAGTAAGTCGTGCTCTTGTTTCCTCCGTGATATCTCCTACAAGATCAATGTCACATTGGGTAGAAAAATGATCACTAGGTAAGGCTCGAGAAATATCTTGTGTGCACTCTAGCGATCAAAGTCTTGCTTCAAACATCTTGATACATGTATTTAGTTGGAGTGAGCGTCGTCGTAAAACTTGGCCAAGTTTGATACTGGTTCATATGGGGTCAAAAAGTAGGTCATTATATCTTAGAAATACCTTGTCTGCTCTCTAAGGGGCTCATTTTTGTCTCAAATATCTTGTTGGTAAGTCTTGTTGTTTGTCTTCCTATCATCTTGGTCAATGTTCGATTTTAGGTTTACATGAGAGGATAAAAAAGAAGGTCACTAGTCAAATCTTAGAAATACCTTTTGTGCACTCTAGAACTTGAAGGCATATTTTTGCCTTTAATGTCTTGATATTTAGTCAGCATAATTGGCTTCATAATCTAATTGGGCATTGAATAAAGTGTGGGTCATAAAAGAGAAACCTTGTGCTTGCTACAGAATCCATTTTTTGGGGTGGGGTGTGGGACAAAAGGTCTTAATATTTAGTCAGATTATTTAATTTATATTTCTGACTAGATATATATTTGATCCTGTCGGTGAAAAAGTAGGTTCTTTGCTTAAACCGTAGCATACTTTGTATGCACTCTTTAAGTTCTATTTCAGGCTCAAATGTCTCAATTTTTATCCCTTTCTTAGATCCGTCCGAATTCAAATGTTTTGCAAATAAAAACTTGCAGTAGATTTAATTTGAAAAATAACCATTTAGTAAGGTAGAAAATATTGAGGAAAAAAAGATTGCTTGTTACACGTAATTTCTTCTTTTTCTTCAATATTATCTCAGTAAAATTACAGGGGCGTAAAAACAAGGGATAAACCATTAAAGGGCTAATCAAAATGTTTTCCTCATTGATATTCAGGGCAAGTTCAACATTCGATCATTTGAGGTAAAAAATGATAGGTCACTAGGTCAAACCATTTAATGACTTTGTATACATTACAAAGGCTAGATTTCTAGCTCAAATACATTTAAACTTGGTTTAAATGTTATTGTCTTGATGATATGTCCTAGACAAGACTTTTGTACAATCTCACCTTTGGATAAAAAATAAGGTCACATGTGGGTTTTCCCCCCATTTATTGTCACTGACTCAGATGAGCGCTTCAGGGCCAATGGTCCTCTTGTTTTGAGATGGATTGTAAAGTTTACATTTAGTTAATCCATTGGACTTACATTTTGAATTTTGAAACGATTCATGTACTGTTTTATTGAAGGATGATATTAAATTACGATGAAAATATTCAGAATTGTGTTTAATCTTAAAATTACATTTATTGTTTACCTACAAATATTACTTGTAAAATATATAGGGAATATTACAACAGTGTCTTTTTCTATTTGTTGTTACCGTGGTCGAGAATCGTGTGTAGGTATTTTTTATTGGATGAGACCGAAGGTCGAATCTAATAAAAAAAAATACCTAAACACGTTTCGAGAACACGATAACAACTAGAAAAAACACACTGATGTAATATTCCTTTTATTATATACCTTTAGGACTAGACATTAAGAAAATTCTCCTAAATGATTAAGAAATATCCAACTTTCCGAAAAAAAAAACGAACGTCAATACACAAAAAGGAGTCCGTGTTTAACGGTACTCGACGAATACGGTTTTTAATTACACGCCGAATATTGATTTTTTTTTCTGTCGAGTTGTATTAGATAGCCAGATTTTAATTCATATCATTTATAGGTATATAATAAATATACATTTCACACAGACAAAAATCGGATACGCAAGAAAAATATCCGTATCTGATCGTGTCAAATATTGTCCCATATAAGGCGGTCTTGATGACGTCATTTTGATTCTGTTGATGACGGCGTAATGCTTATAAACGTAATCCGAATGGTAAAGGAGAAGGGAAATACTTGTAGAAATTTTTAAATGAATTTATTTTGTAGAAAAAAATAGGTATATTGTAAATGGAATATTATGTCACGATTGCGATACATTTTGTATTTGCTTTGAGCTGCGGAGGAAAATTTTGATATTTCACGAGACAGAAGGTCGATGTTGGATCTCTAGCGTAACATAATAAAATAATATAAATTTCAGAGTTAATACAGTCCACTGTGATTCAGAAATGTTGGCTGCTGTTGATCCACTACCGAACGATTCCTTATTTTTTACCCCGAAGAAAAATGATCAGGAAAACGTGGTGGGAAAAGAAGTAAATATCGATAACAAGTATTTTCTTCATTTCCTCCTCAATTGTTCTTTCGACCGTTTCTGATAATATTTTTTTTTGCAAATTGGTCAAATTTGAAACTCTTTTCAATCTTGAGACTTCTAAAAATTGTTGTTTGGAAAATGGTTATGCAAGTGTTTCCATTTACAGGCCATTTATCAATATTCTTGTCCAATGAAAAATTACCTATTGTAGTATTACGAAATTGGGTAAACGGTACAGTAATGCCACCAAATTACAGTAAATCGCTGCTACCCTAGTGACTCCCTCAGTCTTACAAAGGTCAATGCTTTTGAACTTAGATGCATTTGAACCTAGATGACCCCACTTTAGGTCACCCGACCGAAGGTCATGGTGACCTATGGCGACCGTTTTTCGTCCGTCGTCGTCAGTCATGCGCCATGCGTTAACTTTTTACATTTTCGACTTCTTCTTAAGAACCCTTGGACGGATTTCAACCAAACTTGGAAGCAACCCCATGGGAAGTCGCTCCAGATTTGTACACGTCATGGAGTTATCCCCCGGGGGCCCCATTAGAGACAAAAAAGGTACATCTTTAAAAATCTTCTCGTCATGAACTGGCTGTCGGATTGGATTCACATTTGGTATTTAAAGTCTTTGGGGTAAGGAAAATAAAGTTTGTACAAGAAAAAAAATCTTTCGTTTAATCGCCGTACTAGGGTGGAACGAAGGTGTAGGGGGTATAAGCTTACATAGTGACAACTTTGATTTTAAGCTACACTAGCCGAGGGCCAGCATAGCTGTTATCATGGCGTTGTGTCCGTCGTGCCTCCGTCCGTCCGTAAACTTTTACTTTAACAATCTTCGCAGAAAGTACTGAATGGAATTCAACCAAAGTTCATAGAAAAGATCATTTAGTGACCCTTTATCAGAATTCTTCTAAGAATTTGATCTGATGAAAAACATGGCTTGAATTAGTGGGGCTGATTCCTTATAAGGTAAAAATTTAAAAATCTTTCTCTCAGAAACCATTGAAGGTATTTCAACCAAATTTTACAGGAATGATCCTTGGGTGACCCTTTATCAGATTTCTTCGAAGAACTTTGATCGGATGAAAAACATGGCTTCAATGGGCGGGGGCTAATTTCTATATAGGGTGAAAGCTTTGATAGTCATCTTCTTCGAAACCAGTTGATGGATTTCGAACAAATTTCACAGAATTGGTCCTTGGGTGACCACCCTTTATCAGATTCCTTCAGACAATTCTGATCAAATTAAAAACATAGCATTAATGGATGGGGCTTATTTCCATATTTGGTGAAAGCTTTAAAATCCTATATCTCGGAAACCAGATGGATGGACTGAAAATGGACTGCTGATGGATTTCAACCAAATTCACAGGAATGGTCCTAAGATGACTGTCGGATTCCTTCATATGATTAAGCTTGATTGAAAAGCTTTGCTATTATGGTTGTGGCTTATGTCCATATATGGTATACAGTGAACATTTTGAATATGTGTTAATACCTTTTCATCTTCCCCAGTAAATGAATTATACATAACTTGACTTTTGTTAAAACAATAAAAACGTTGAAATGCTTTTCCAGAACTATTTTAAACATTTCAGTGACTTAGATTTATTTTCTTTATATAAGTTTATAATAATTCATTAAAAAATTGCTTAATCAGTACATTCATGCCTGTGGAGCGATATAGGCGCTCAAGCGCCTCTAGTTTTTCAACTTTCTGATAAAAAAAACGTGTTTTTAAATGAAGAATTTGGTTATACCAACCAATTTCTTCAATTAACACAATTTTTGCCTAAATAGTTTATCTTGGGTGGCGTCCAAAACTCCTTAGGTTGTCCTCTCTCACAATATCTAAAAGAATCGGTTAAATCGGTTCAAAATCAAGTTGTCATCGTAACAAAGTGAAATTGATTTTAAAAAATTCTTCTTCTGGCACAGAGCGCGTGCAACCTTGATGTTTTGCACAAAAATTCAGCATATTGACTCTTAGAATATCGAACATTGCTTCGGCGGGTCCAAGGGGCAGATCCCCTGTGAATAGGGTCTAGATTTGAATTTGTTTGTTGTATGTTACTGTCAATCATTTTTGCAAAATATCGCCATTTTATATGGAATTGGATCCATCAATTGACCAATCGCGGCTGTCAATCAAATTATCAATCGACCAATGAAACCAATCATTTAGACCAGAAGAGAGTTCTTAATTCCGACATCGGCCTCCAGTTTTGTGAAGCACTTTTAGTTAATTTGGTGACTTAAATGTCGTAGCTACAGCTTGAATAAGCTGTAGGTACGACGTTTAGATAGACAATCAACTATTCCACTTTTTTGTTAAATGCTAATGGCCATGTTTTCTTCAAAATAACGCCGTTTCTAATCGAAGCGGAACTCTGTTGCAGTCATCGGGCACGGTCAGCCGGATCGGTTGTTTGGGCCAGCGATGCGTCAGTCTATAAAAGCTTCTCATCTCATTCGTTTTCCTTTACCCATTCTTAACCCATTACCATACGAGCACATTTTAGACTGTTTCAAATCGAAAAGAGTTGCAGACAACAATTTTAAGTTTATGTAGAAAACATTGTATAAAACGTAGAAATTGCGTGTTGAAAGCAGTTTCTTCGTTTTACACAATATTTTCCCCCCTTTTTTATAAATGGACGTCAAAAAGCGCAATTATGTAGGAATAGATTGAACCAATATCCCATTGACGTGAAAATAAACACCCCCTTTGAAAAAAATACGGTAAGTGTCAAATGAGGGCGTTAAAGAGTAGTTTATTTTTATTTCGTGACAGAGCACATGAATTAGGTATATTTGACCATTGAGCGTTAAAAGCTAATAATAGTTCACACGTGTCTCAATGTACAAAACGCATAACAATATGTTACCAGTTTCAGACTCAATGTTTTGTTAAGTACTTTATATTACCTTATCTTAGGTCAATGGTCGTCGGTGACCGAATTTCATTCCTTTTTCAACAAAAACTAATGAGCTATAACGTAACTTTTATGAATCCGGTGGAAGAATAGATTTGAAACATTCGATGACTTCTGAAATTGGGCACAAATATATATACATGTATTTGCACTTACTACCATATATAAAGTAAAATTGTATTACCAATGCAGGGAAGCAAAATAACTGGAAATTACAATAAAAGAACGAAGTGACAGCGACTGTAAGACGTAATAAAGTGGCAACGACTACAAAACACAACGAACGAACGGACTGACAACAACTAAAAGGCACAATAAATGAACAAAGTGACAACGACTACAAAACACAATAAAAGAACGAAATGACAACGACTATATGGCACAAAATAAATGAACGAAATGACAACGATTATATGGCACGATAAATGAACGAAGTTGCAACGACTATAGGACACAATAAATGAACAAAACGACAACAACTATATGGCACAATAAATGAACGAAGTGGCAACGACTATAGGAGACAATTAATGAACGAAGTGATAACGACTACAAACCTCAATAAATAAACGAAATGACGACGACTATATGACACAATAAATGAACGAAGTTGCAACTACTTTAAGAGCCAAAAAATGAACGAAGTGACAACGACTGTGGAACATAATAGATGGACGAAAAGACAACAACTATAAAGCACAATAAATGAACGAACATTAACACCAGGAGCAAATTCGCACGTCCCAAGTGTCTTTTTGTAGAATAAAGTGAAACTTGACGAGAATTGACTTTCAATCTGTATGGCCTGATCAGACCACAGGAGATGTATATACATAAATTTTCGTCCGTAACGCCCACCGACCTCCACCATGATTGTTCGATAAAAGACATACACGACATTATTTTGTGAAATATGTTGGCAGGAACCTAAGATCAGAGGTATATCGTCGGTCTGCGACTTAAAGGTCGTACCTGCCGCTTGAATAACAAAGAAGCTTAACATTAGTACCGAACATCAAAGTTTAATTCTGATAATTTGATGATTTATTTGTAAATAATTTAATTTTCAGTTTCATCTATCATAATCGGGTGTTCTGATTGGTCGAAAAAAAATATTAATAACTCCATGAACAAAATCTTGAGCACATAGCGATTTTGAATGCTTCCGCGCAAAGTAGTTCCATACAAAAAGGTATCAAAAATGGTAAAGTTTTTTGCTTTTTTCGCGCGATACTATTAAATTATAAGAAATGAAGAGAATGTTTTTTGTTTTCATGAGGTATGATCCGAAAAAACTAATCACACAATGTATGAATCCGCTTCGCGTATTCATACAGTGTGATTAGGTTTTTCGGTTCATATCTCCATGAAAACAAAAAATATTCTCTTCATCTCTTAAACAGATTTTTTGATCGATAGCAGCGATCAGCCAATACAGCAATCACTGGCCCTGCCCACTTACCCCGTTGGCTCCACCCACTGGCTCCGACAAGCAGTTCCACTTCGATTCTACACGGCGTGATTTTACATTTTTATAACTAGTTTCATGTAACAAAAAAATATAATGGTTGGTGGGCGACCCAAACATCGTAACTACAGCTTGAATAAACTGTATTTACGAAGTTTAAGTCGCTAAACCAACAAAAATGCTTCATATTAATGCTGACCAATGATGGAGTTCAAAGTATCTTCTGATAAAAATAAATGATTTTGTTAGTCCATTTTTTTATTGCCAGCCGCGATTATTCAATTACAAGTTTAACCCTTTCCTGTTCAAACACGGGATTTTACGTTGCTGTGATTTTATACTTGTTAAAACTTTGTGGAAAAAGACGAAATTGCTTGTGACAAACATTTTCTCCTATTCAAACAACGTTTTCTACCACATAGAATGGTATTGCATCCAATTCTAATTATCGTCTGCAGCCTCTTTCAATTGGACCAGTCTTAAAATTAAAAAAAAAAAAAAAAACAAAAAAACGGTAAAGGTTTAAAAACACACCGAAGGCCAGGGGAGGTATTGTCATGGCGTTTTATGTGTCCGTTTGCTAGAAAAACTTATCTTTAACCCATTCCCACTTGACAAAATTTTAGACTGGTCCAAATTGAAAGAAGATGTAGACGACAATTTCAAGATGATGGAATTATAATTTTTTATCTTTTTCGATAGAAAACATTGTGGATAATGAAGAAATTGCTTGATACAAGCAATTTCTTCATTTTCCACAATGTTTGCCAAAGCTCTTTTCTTGAGAGGCGTAAAAAGGAGGGATTGAGTTGGAATGGGTTAACAAATTCTCAGAAACTACTTATTTGGTTTCAACGAAATTAAATAGGAACGATTCTAGTGCAGATCCCATTTAGATTTATTCTAAGAGTTTTGATCGCACAAAGAGGTCTATTTTATGGACGGGGCTAATTTCCATATAAAATGTATGTTGAAAACTTTGTGAAAAGATTTTTTCTGTGAATAAACTTAGGAAAATGTCACCCAAGTGATCCCTGGGTGACCTTTTATTATGTTAATTAAGAAATATTAATCTTAAATATTGCTTTTCGGGACCGAACCTATCGCCGGTGCGCGACCAAAATGTCTTAACTACACCTTTGATAAAGCTGTAGTTTCGATATTTTACTTGCGGACCGACGATATATTCCTGTAGGGACAAAAATAACAAGAGGTGTAAATACGGCTCTTCCAATGAGTTAAAATCTGGCGGGATTGCCCTTCAAACTTAAAAATACCACGAAAATTGTCTTTCTTTATTATTTTTAAGTTGACTTTATTTGAAAAAAAAAAAAAAAACAATCATTCAGTAGGTTAGAAAATATTGTAGAAAAGGAAGAAATTGCTTGTTCCAAGCAATTTTCACTTTTTTACACAATGTTCTCTCAAGTATAAAAACACAAATACGTAAAAATCAGAGATTGAAAAGGATAGGGTTGAGATGTATACTTGAATCTGATTATGTAAATGAACTTTAAATGACTTTAAAAAAATAATGAAAAGTTTATAACCCATCTCTGGAACAATTTCAAAGATTTCAGTTGCTAGTTTAATTTGTTCGGAATGGCGTCTCGATTCATGCTGTATTGGGTTCATGGAAACATTCTCCATATCAGTGTCACCGTCATAGTTGGAAGCGCATCAGACTCTCAACCTTTAACAATGGGGTGTCATGGGTTCGATCCCCGGCGGCGGCACATATCCTTTCCGACATTTGTCACAAATGAGTGGACAATCGTAAACCTAAGTAGGATAGCAGCTGGAGGCTAGAAAATGATGTAATGGTAGTACTGGTGCGAGATATAGCAGGAATTCATTATTAGGTGCTCCAGCCGCCGCGATATGGCTGAAATACTGTTAGAAGTGGCGTTAAACCCCATTCAAGAAAATCTCTAATTCAGTGCATTCAGGCCTGGTACTCAAGCGCTATTTTGATATATCGATGGTTCAGCGCGAAACAGTTGTAACTGCCTATATGTTTATAGGCAGTTACAACTGTTTCGCGCTGAACCATCGATATGTCATTGTCAACAGAACCACCGCTCTTATATTGTAAATGGTTTAACCGGAGCTTGATTGGGATACAAATAGGATGTGCAGAATCATAACTGTTATTTGGTTTTGTTTTTGTTTCTTTTGGGGTTTTTTTTTGGGGGGGGGGCAACTCTACAGGCTACAAGTCTGCTTCCCGGTGCAAAGTTTCTTGAAGTAATAAAAAGTCCTCGGTCTCATTTATCTATCACAACATTTCTTTGAAATCAAAACTTCGAACGATGTCTTTGAAGTGATAATAAATTGAAAATCACGAACAATCATTAGTATGTCTTCATTTCCTTTGCTCTTCGATTTATCAGAGACATGGGGGCGTTTATAGAACAGTACAATGGCTGGTCACGTGACAAGGACCAACTCACTAATATCGTTAAACAGTTTACCGATGACGAATGTCAATCAATCAAGCAATCAAATAATTGATTTAGGCTGGATGTGAATTTTAAACTCCAACAAGGACCGATATTTGCGTTTAGCGACTCAAACGTCGGAACTATGACTTATTCAAGTAAATGATTGAAATCCTTTGTGTTAAGGTAAAAGCGAGATGGTGTGAGATTGGGATAAACAAGTACATGTACTTAAATGTGAGATTGGAAGACGGACATGTCATTCAAGGTGAGTATTTTCGAAAAGAACAAACACCACACATGCAAAACAACAGCAAAAACAAAACTACCCGTTTCCTATGGGATTTTCGTATCGTAAAGTCTGACCAGATCTATATTTTTGCAAAATTCGAGGTGAGGCGTATTTTCGCTTGGTGCGTCACATATTTTGGTTAATACTAACAGATCCCCCCCCCCTCTGATCCACCCCCGCATTTTATTTTTTTATCGGCGACATGTTGTCTACTAGACAAAACACCAATGACTCGTTGCACACGGTGCGAAAATGGCATCGACCTGCACTAAGTGTAAATTGTGCAGTTTAACCAAGGTCGAAGTTTCCGGATTTTGAGTCCAGGCCAACACGCTATGTTCATTTCGTAATAAGAACCAATATTAAAGAAAAAATATCAAACGAATTCAAAGCTTCGAAGAAAATTGGCAAATCCTTTACAATATAAAAACTTTTCGAAGCCAAACCTGTCAAACGAATTCAAAGCTTCGAAGAAAATTGGCAAATCCTTTAGCAATATAAAAACGTTTCGAAGCCAAACCTGGTCAACTTTGTTCGATATATTTATATATATGATCGATCAGACCAATCATTCGGATGGGACATGCCGGAGGTGTCATTAACCCATTCCCACACGACATAATTTTAGACTGGTCCGTATTGAAAGATGATGCAGGGGACATTTTCTAGTAAGCTGAATTTGAGAAATCTCCACTTTTTAAAATAGAAAACAGTGTGGATAATGAAGACAAGCAATTTCCTCATTTTCCACACTGGTTTCCTAACTTTTTCTTGAGGGGCGTAAAAAGGCGGGATCGTGCGGGAATGGGTTAAACAATTTCTGAAAAAAGATGTGAAACTAGTCTCGGTCAGCAACATATGATATTTTGGAAATAAGTATATAAAAAATTAAATTAGCATCCCAATTTAGAGAATCTTCAATAACTGAAACATTAACCCTTGTCATGCTGTATAAATTACCTTATTGAATTGCTGTCAAATCAAAGGGCCGAAAGCACTAATAGTATTTGTAGTTCAAAAAATAATATTTTTTTTAGAAATCAACTTCATAAACAACTCTAAAAGGAAAAGTACAAGCAGGAGGTGTAGACTAAGATTAGCCTGCACATAAGTGCAGTCTGATCTTAGTCTACACCTCCTGCCAAAAACTGGAATATTCCGGGTTCAGCATGACAAGGGTTAAGACCCTGCTTAGACTTCGAAGACGGCGCGATCTCACCAGGGCCCGAACATTTTTCGTACCGACTAGGAACTCCTCTACTATTCACGGCTTACAATTGACGGATCGCTGGCCCCGCCCATTCAGTTGTGATATGGAGTTCGAGACACCTCTAACGGCGTTATTTTGAAAAAATTACTGTTATTAACGTGGAAATGAAAAAAAATAGTTGGTTTGCGACTTAAATTCTGCAACTTCTGTTAATCAAGCTCTAGTTACGACGTTTTAGTCATAAAATGTCTTAAATAAATGTTGACCAATGTCGGAGTCTTTGATGGACAGACGCGATCCGTAAAATTAGGTAGCAAAAATTCCGAACACCCAGATCGATAGTAAGCAAAGGGTTAAAATTTATAAAAAGAGATCAAACGGGATACAGCACAACAAAACCAAGTCGGATCCAATATAAGCTAGTCAAGGCTAGTTATCACAATGAGCACATGCACAGTAAAAACCTTTACGGAATTGCCTTAAATTCAATGGGCTGAAATCACTGCAAGCACTAGTTAAGGGTCAATATTTCTTTTGAAATTTTATTCCAAAAACAAAGGTTTGGCTTAAAAGGGAAAAACAGGTGTTGTAGACTAAGAATTGACTTCACATACGTGCAGGCTGATCTTTGTCTGTACTTCTTGTCAAACAGGAATATACAAGGTTCAGCATGAAAGGGTTAAATGTCGACGGTTAACATTGACCTCTGGTCTAAATGAAGGATTTGGTTGGACTATCGATTTTCACTGAGGCGGTGTAATCCGTCGATTGAATAGAAAGGTAGGGAGAATTTCATAAAATGCAGGTATTCGGCAGTGGTCATAAAACGCTGTTAGTCGCGTTCCAGACGAAGAGACGCATATATTACAAGTCCATTGCAATTGTTTGCAGACATTGTTTGCAATTGCAGTTGTTTGTTTACGTAAAACAATGTGTGCAACAGCTTTCTTAAATATAAATTCTACATAAGTAGGATTAAAGTCATTTTGTTATGTCTGTACCGTTTTCAAGCTCTAGTAAGATCATCTTCATGTATGAAAACAGGGATGAGTTGTACCGAAGAATAATATTTCTGAATGGTTACTTTACCACTATGCATATATAAGTTATTTTTATTCAAGTCGTAGTTACGACGTTTAGGTCGCAAACCAACTATTTTACGTTTGTTTCATGAAACTGGCCATAAACATTAAAACGCTGTTTAACCTGTTCAGTCACTTGATTTTCCGTCCCTGTGATCTTATAATTGGAAAACATTGTGGAAAAAAGAAGAATTTGCTTAAAACAAGCGAATTCGTCTTATACCACAATATTTTCTGCCATACTAAATGAAAAAGTAAATCCTCTTTAAATTTTTGTCTGAAAAAACCTTTGGATTTGGACAAGTCTAAAATTTAAAAAACAGGAAATGGTTAACGCCCAAGTCGACACATTGACGCTTTTTGACGCCCTGAAGAAATAAGATCATTTAAAACCTTGTATAAAAAAAACGCTCGTGCCAAACGATTCCTCCTTTTGATGCAAACTTTTTCTACCGTATTTTTTAATTATTTCCAAAATCTATGATTACTTAGAACGTCGTCTACAACTTCTTTCAAGTTGCATTAGTCTGAAAACATTGTCGTCTGGTATGGGTTCAAAATGTTGGTACACCCGATTAATTTTTATGACAAATGTCATCTTGCTCATTCTTGGGATAATCCTCACACCCACCGCAACACACACACTATATATATACACATCATCCATGGTCTTTATTCCTTTCATCCCTTTACCAGACAACAAATTTTTAGACTGGTCCAATTGATTGATTGCATAGGGATTAGCTACACTTTAAACAGTATTTCAGTCATATGCTGGAGCACCTAGCCATGGGTTCCTGGTATTTCTCACACCAGCACTAGCACTACATCCTTATCCAGCATCCGACTGCTCATCCCAATTAGGTTTACGATTATTCATCCATTGGTGGGAGAGTAATGTCGGAAGGATATTCTCCGCGGCTTGGGATCGAACCCGGGACCCCTTGACTTGGAGTCTTACGCGCCACCACTGCGCTAGACTGGTTGTTGCACATGTAATTTGAAAGAGTGCTGAAATTCGATAATAAATGTCATAAAAGGCTGGAAATACTGTAAGAGAAGGAAAAATTACTCGTTTCGAATAATTTCTCCTGTTTCGCCCCAAGTTTTTCATAAACGAATTCCTTCATGACTTCAAAAGGCTGGTAAGCATGGTAAAGGGGTAAATCATGAATGGTAGCTTATTATTGGGCTATAAATGGGACAGGGACGAAAAACGATCTAATGAAAAAAGAATTTACATTTTATTATTATTATCATATTACAAAATTAAGATTAAATCTATTTTAGACGGCTGACTGGGAAAAAAAAGAACACTTTACTCGGTTAACCAAGGTTTTACTGCTCAGATACATATCGTCGTTGGGCGTGCATAATGTCGTAACTACAGCTTTAATCAAGGTGTAGCTACGATATTTTGCACGTCAAACGACTATATGCCTATCCAGCTGATTCAGTGGTAACGTCGGCAAATGTCAAAGCAGAGGTCGAGAGTTCGATATATAGCTAGGAAAACATTCTTTTGGAAAAAATAACTCGACATGCGTCGTTTGGTTTAACCAATGAATGAAATATAAGTAGAATCTCCACATGGGGTCGAAACTGAGCCGAAGAGGCTGAATTATGCTGTGTTTGAACGTCAGGGAGGGAATTGAGCGTAGCGATATCATGAAGTGATATACCATTTGCCCATCACAAGAAGACAAAATTCTAGACTGGTCCAAATTGAAAGTGGTTGTAGACATCAATTTCAAGTCGGTGGAATTTAAAAAAATAGTTGATTTTCTTGGCAATAAACATTGTGAAAAATTAATAAATTGCATTTGACAAGAAATTTCTTCATTTCGCTCAGTGTTTTCCAAAGCTTTCTTCTTGGGTGGGTGGGGGGCGTAAAAAGCGTGCATGACTGTGGTAATGGGTTAATGTTAATTACGCGCCATACAATGAGCTTTAGTTCATTTGAACATCCTAGTACTATGGGGGGTAATTTAGAAACTTCTAAAAGAATCGACACCGTTCAGACTGTTCAAACAAGTCCTCGAAGCGAAACTGATTGTTTTGTTGCAATTTATTAATCGCTGGCCCCGCCCATTTACTCCTTTGGCCCCGTTGCCCCCTATTAACTGTCGCCGTCATAGCGCAGTTGGTAGCGCGTCGGACTGTCAATACAGAGCTCCTGGGTTCGATCCCCGACGGCGGCACTCATCCTTTCCGACTATTTGTCTCTCACCAATTGGTCGATAATCGTAGACCTATGTGGTATAGCAGCTTGAGGCTAGGAAAGGATTTAATGGTAGTACTGGTGTGAGAAATACCAGGATTCCATTGTTAGGTGCTCCAGCCACCGCGATATAACTGAAAGATTGTTGAAAGAGGCGTAAAACCCCATTCAAACAAACAAAACAAACAAAAAGCCCCCTATTCACTTCCACAGGAAGTTCAGCTTCGATCGATTTTAAACAGGGTTTCTTGCCAAATTTATGGATGTAGAATGGTTGTTAAGCGACCTAATCGTCGTAACTACAGCTTGGATAAGCTGTAGTTACGACGTTTAAATCGCCAACACAACATAAATACTTTCCATAAATGTTGGCCAATGTCGTAGTTCAAATTCCACTTCGGACGTTTTTTTTTTTTTTTTTTTTTTTTTTTGATGGATATCCATGATTGGTCAATTGTTTCCTTTAAGATAAAAGAATCAAATCTAGTAAAGGGTTTAATTTTGTCACTATATATAGTAAGGGTGTAGTTTATCCTGATACCCGTATTCTATTACATTGGGGGAAAAACGCACTGAAAATCTTGGCATTCCATTCCAAATTTAACTTTAAAGAAAAGCGAGCTTCAAAAAAAAATAAATAAATAAATAAAAAAAAAAATAAAAAATTACAAAGATGATGTTACACACTATTATGCACGCATGGGCAATAAATAGCAATAGAACTTGTTCTATGCAAAAACTTCAAAAGGGCGTCGAAAACAGCAGTCAATTGAAAGTATCTTTTTATTGTTTGGAAATACAAAACCATCGGAAGACAGCCATATAAAGAATATCTTTGTCTAACCAGTACCCCCAAGTCCATTTAGCTGAGCTGGCAGAGCAATGGACACCATATTTTAAGATCGATTGTGCGAGCCCCAACTAACCTAGCAAACAGACTAGTTGTCTTTCGAACGAGATTTTAGGCCTACTTCCCACCCCAACTCCAAAAAGAGACGAAAGATAATAGAAAATACATTACAACACTAACAATTTTTCATTTGCTTAGAGGTCTCCGGCCCATGCAAATAAGGAGTGGGTGGGCGGGGCAAGCAATTGGTCAATTAGTAAGGCACTCAACTTCAAACCTCGGAATCGCGAAACGACCAAGCTAACAAACTAACTTGTCTGTTGAATGAGACTCAAACCTTTCGTGTTTTGAAGGAATTTAGACCTGTCCAAGTTCAAAGGTTTAGAGAATGAGACTCAAAGTGGATTTAATATGAAAAATTAATCAGTCAGTAACATAGAAAATATTGTGGGAAAAGACGAAATTGCTTGTTACAAGCAATTTCTTCTTTTTCTTTAATGTTTTCTCAATTATGAAACCAGAGTGGTTGAACAGGGAAGGGTTAAATCAAGGCCCTCTGTGCCAGTGCTATGCATCGGACACGTTGAAGAAGCGTTCAATGCTCTCAGAAATAAGGCTGTTGATAATCTTAAGCCTAAGTGGGATGAGTAGCTAATGACTCGGAAAGGCAATTGTACTGGTGTGAGAAATAACAGGAATCTATGGTGAGATGCACCAGCCGCCTTGATATGGCTGAAATACTTTTAAAAGTGGCGTTAACTACCAATCAATTTACTTATAAAAGAGCAACTTTAAAACCAAGGTTACCCGCATTCCTGGGTAGAATGATTTGCAAGCGATTTCTTCATTTTGCGCAATGTTTTACCAATTGTTTTTCTATAGGGGCGTCAAAAGGAGTCAATGTGTACGAATGAGTTAATGCAACCATATGGTTGTCCCAGGACAACTGCTGTCGAGCCAGCAAAGTTTTGAAGGCAACATGCTCCGCACAAGCACATTTTAGTGTTTGACCTCGAGCTTTGGAAGTGAGTAATTGTCCGGACAAATTTTGGACGGTCGGACGGACGGACTAACGGACTAACAAACTAACGCACTACACCGACTTGTCATAGTGACAACTATGTCTCGCTCATCGCAAGCAGGATCGACAAAAATACTGTAGTCTGTAAGATATGTTTTATATGAGAGGCATGGCACTTTCATTTTTTTCTATTAATTGAGCGCTTGCGTGACATTTCCAACCATTACACATGTGCGCCAAGTAAAAACTCAGATCAGCCTGTGCATCCGCACAGTCTGATCAGAGTCTTCACTCTGCGCTCTGTAGATAGATATTGACCCAAAGCTTCTTTAAACATTCAACGAATATTCTAATTGCCCCGAATGGATGTCGGGGTGCTCAATGTGTGCGAGTCACGCATCAGCGAAATTGTTGGAAATGTCACGCACAGGCTCAAATGTTCTGTCCCAACACTTAAGGGTGGAGGCTCCGAAGGGATGTAGTGGTAGTACTTGAGTGAAAAATAGCAGGGATTTATGGTTAGGAGCTCCAACCGCTGCTATATGGCTGAAATATTGTTAGAAGTGGCGTTAAACCCCATTTAAACAAACAAACAAATCGACCACTTAGTGTCGGTTTATCTTTCGGGCATGGATCATTAATTACTTTCATTATTTTCAAATAAAGAAATCTCTTTGTTTTTTATTAAATATTGTTAATGATACGTGTAACATTTTATTTTTACCTTGTCCGTTTTTCTGAGTTTTTGTTGTTGTTGTTGTTGTTGTTGTTGGAATTTTGGACTGATTCAAAATGAAAGAGGTTCCAGGCAACAATGTAAATTGGATACAATTTGAAATGCAACCAATCTGTGTCGTGGACAACATTGTGGGAAAAGGAGAAATTGATTGCTACAAGCAATTTCCTCTTTTTCTACAATGTTTTTTCTCAAGTATAAAATCAGAATGACGTTAAATCCAAGTTTTTTCGAGGAAAGGGTTGATACCCATTACCTTTCGAAATATTCTGTTTTAGAGGATGTGTCACTGGAGGTTTAGATATTTCGAGAAAAAAGTAACCGTTTATTTCAAAGATTTTCTCATTTTACTCTATATTCAATGCGGAATCCAACGGATGTATGAAAATCGAAAGAGGAAGCTGAATGTATTCCAAATAAGGGAATTTCGTCAACCGTATCGAAGAAACAATACTTAATACATCAGCAGCTCTTAACGGGGTTATTTGTATTTTGTGAGTGGAGATATGATGACTATGGCTCTAGGTAAGTCATTTGATGGTTATAACGGAACGAGGGATCGACGATGTCAATTAACCCTTGTCATGCTGATCCAGGAATATTCCTTTTTTTTGCAGGAGGTATAGACAAAGATCAGTCTGCACTTAAGTGCAGTCTGATCTTGGTCTATATACCACCTGCTAGTACTTTTCAACGCAGTATGTATTTGTAAAATTAATTTTCAAATGCGAGTCCTCTATAAGGGCTTCCATTGCATTCGGTGCTTTGATTTAAAAGCATTTTAGGTGACCAATTTTTATTCAGCATGACAACGGTTAAAAAATCTTTAGACTTATCAATTCTTTCATTTAGACTGGAAGTTAACTTTGAACTGAGATTTGTCGACATTTGTATAAGGCATTTTTGTTGGTTTTGCGATTAAAACGTCGTCACTTCTATTCATTCAGGATGTGGTAACGATATCTATTTCGCCAGCCAACTATTCTATTTCGTTTTATCAATATTATCATTATTCCTTTTTATTGTATGTTCCTAGACATTAATTTTGAAAGTTAACAAAATTATCACAGTGGGACTTTCTGTCGGAGTTAATAGGGTAAGGCCAGCGATCGGTCAGTTTGGATTGTCGTATCGGATACCTTGTTTGTTTGTTTGTTTGGGGTTTTACGCCGCTTTCAACAATCTTTCAGTTATATCGCGGCGGCTGGAGCACCTAACATAGATTCCTGGAATTTCTCATACCAGTACCGCCATCACGTCCTTTCCTAGCCTCCAGCTGCTATCCCACGTAGGTCTACGATTATCGACCCATTGGTGGGAGACAAATAGTCGGAAAGGATGAGTGCCGCCGTCGGGGATCGAACCCGGGATCTCTAGATTGACAGTCCGACGCGCTACCAACTGCGCTATGACGCGTATCGGATACGTGTATGTACTTGTATTCGTGTTTATTGTACAGTAAAAACAAAAAAAAACTTAACTTTTAAAAACTTGTTGTGGGTGGCAGAGTTTTTGCTGGAGTCTATTTAGAGTCTCAACTGTTCGTGTGTGCTCGATACTCGACGGCGGCATATATACTTTCCGTCATTTGTCTCTCACCAATTGGTGGATAATCGTAAACCTACGTGAGAGAGCAGCTGGATGCTAGGAAAGTATTTAATTGTGGTACTGGCGCGAGATATAACACGAATCAATTTCTAGGTGCTCCAGCCGCCGCGATACGACTGGCATTTGTTTAAAGCGGCGTTAAAGCCCATAAATAAACTAATCTGTCAGCCATAGGCAGTCGAATGTCTTCTACATATCTATATATACAAATACTGTTTCATATACTTTTACTGAATGAAATATTTTCAAGTGGTTTCTCCCCACTCGATGTGTCTTTTTATGATTCATGGCGAACAATTACAGGGTGGCGACTATAGCGCAGTGGAAGCTCGTAAGACTCCTAGTCATGGGGTCCAGGGTTCGCTCCCCGCCCGCGGCGAATATCCTTTCGAAGGATGTGGTGGTAGTACTGGTATGAGAAATACCAGGAATTTATGATTAGGTGGTCCAACCCCGCGATAAGACTGAAATCTGTTAAAAGTGTTGTCAAACCCCATTCAACCAAACAAACAAACCGAACACTTAATGTCTGTTTATCATTCGGGCATACATCATACATCACTTAAATGCAAAATGATTACAGCGTGTGGGGCAAATTCCACAGTTTGATAACCATCGGCCCTATAGATTATTATATGTTTATTGTACAGTGAAATGTATATAAAGGTATACGACAGTCTTGTCTTGTCTATACTCTTATTACACTGTATTATGGGCATCGTTTTCACTAACCCTTTCCCATACAATTCCTGATTTTTACATCCGTGTGATATAATACTTGAGAAAACAAGTCAACACATTCGATATTTTCTAACAATAAAACCTCCCGATTTTACAATATAAACCCAAAGTACCAGCCTTATCTTTTAAATGAAAGCAACTAAAACTGGTTAAACGAGTAATCTAGTCGTATCTATGACCTCGAAAAATCAAGGCTTTGCAGAGTTTGTATCTGTTTTAGATGACGGGTTTAATAAATTCGGTACCTTGCACGTGTAGCTCTAGCATTTTAACCTATTACCAGATCGCAGAACTTTAGACAGGCCCAAATTCAAAGAAGTTGCAAACGAGAATTTAAATTTTACTAAATTTTGGTTTTTCCAACTTCCTGTTTAGAAAGCATTGTAGAAAATGAAGAAATTGCTTGTAACAAGCAAATTCTTCATTTTCCACAATGTTTTAAAAAGCTTTTTTTCTAGAGGGGCGTCTAAAGGCGTCATTGTGTTGGAATGGGTTAAAGGCATTTAAAGTGACTGTCAACCCTTCTGAATGAATCAAGGTTTGTAAATACTGTCGACTGAATTTACATGTCAACAGTGCATGAACGACGCACCAAATGATATCAAATTTCTACTTAGACTTTAAGTTGATTATTGCATCTTTTACATTGCATACAACATAACTTACTTCTTGAAACTTTCGTTAATTTACTAAAGAGACGAAGAGAATATTTTTTGTTTTCATGGATGTATAAAACAAACAAACAAACAAACAAAACAAACAAATCACACTAATGTATGAATCCGCGAAGCCGACCGTAGAAATTGACAGAAAGTGACACTTCCGATAATCCGAACATCAGAGATTTATATATAAAAAGACTAATGTTTGCTCACAAATAAGCTCGTGAGGTTATCAAACGAAGATGGTGTACACTTTTTGTGGCGCCGCCGTCATAGAGCAGTCGGTAGCACATCAGGCTCCTAATCTTCAACCATGGAATGTCATGGGTTGGATCCCCGGCGGCGGCTCATATTCTTTCCGTCATTTGTCTCTAACAAATGGGTGGATAATCGTAAACTTAAGTGAGATAGCAGCTAGGGTCTATGAAAGGATGTAGTGGTAGTACTGATGTGAGAAATACCCGTAATCCATTGCCGCTGCGATAATACTGAAATACAGTTAAAAGTGGCGTTAAACACCATTCATTCAATCAATCTTTTTGTGGCATACGAAGTACCAACTCATTTGCGAATATATCAAAAGCACTACTTTCAAGAGATCCTATATATAAGCCCCAAAAACATACCCACACGTTTCAAAAATGAGACATAATTAGGTTAAAATAGCTTCATATAACCTATAAAATCATGTCAAGGATAAATTTCAAATATTTGCATTTTAATGTTTCAGTAATTACATTTTTATCGGAATATTTATCGAAAGCTCCATGTAAAAATGGATATCTTTTAAATAAATGTGAATAATTATACACTAAATCATGTATTGAGCGCCCACTCATGGAATGACTAAAAGGTGGTCGCTTAAGATAGTGGTCGCTTAAAAACACATTTCTGTGAAGGATCAAGGATTGATTCGATTGCATACATAATTTATTACAGAATTCTCGCTGAATCCTTTGTTGTTGGGGCTCATTAGAATCGTCTCTCTGAGACGATTCTAATGAGTCTAAAAACAATAGAATTTACAATGGGCTTTTAGCAAATACACCAACTTTCTATGTCAGTTTTCGAATTTGAAAGGGGATTTTTCATTATGGTCTCTTAATGCAAGTAGTCACTTAACAGAGGTAGTCGCTCAAACACGATTGGTCGTATTTCAGTTTGTATTCAGCGACAACACAAGGGACACACAAAATTTCTTCATTCTACCGAATGTTTTCTTCAAAGAATCTAGAACTTCATAAACTTTAAATTGTCATTTGCAACTCATTTCAATTTGCAACCGGTCTAAAATTGTGCCATCTGGTAATTGGTTGAAAGGTCACACTATAGCTGATAGGTATTATGCTGGCATTACAAGGCCGCTTTGTGAAAAAGTCAAGCAGAGGGGTCATAGCAAATCTGCCTTCAGGTGTGTTCTTCGATCCTCACACAAGACTACTATTGTCTTGGCTGCTATTCAAGAATGTAGTTTCCATCTACCTTATTCAGCTGACTTAGCACCCTCTGACTATTACCTATTTCCTAAAATGAAGAAGAACTCAGCGGCGGACGTTTCCGTACTGATGATGACGACAAACTAGCTGTTGACACATTTTGGACCCCAAAATTGACCTATCGAACCATGTTGATTTCCTATATATTAAGGTTAAGCATGTTAATCCGTGATCGCCTTAAACGTCGTAACCACAGTTTTATTCGGGTAGTAGTTACGACGTTTTGGTCGCTCAACAACGATTTATCGAATACAGTTGTCGTCACTTGGCAATAGAATTTAGTCCATAAGGCAATAACTCAAAACAATGGAATATCATTGTATAACATACAAAGCACACGCAATGAAATTTATTTACAATTATTTAACTCTTTAATGTATTACTAAATCTAGACTTATCTAATTTCAAAAGTTTTGTCGATGATTCAATTCGATTTTATTTGAAAGTTGATAATTCAGTGACCTAGAAAATATAGCAAAGCGTCTTTTATAGCTTAAGTTCGTGACTAATATTTTTGAGGTCTTCTCAATGTTCAACGAGTGCAAACTACCACTGGAGGCTTATCCACTAAATCAATTGAATGACCACTCAATATATATTTTAGGAATAATGCAAACTCTATTCAAATTGTAAAGAACTCTTTGAAATGCATTCTATTTAACCATTCCCAATCAATTCCGCTTTTTAAGCATCTCAAGAAAACATTGTTACAAGCAATTTCTTCCTAGTCCACAATGGTTCTACCAAACAAGGGAAAGATTTCTAAATTCAACTAACTAGAAATCTTCGTCTTTTTATAATTTGAACCAGTCTAAGATTTTTTCGTGTTGTAATGGGTTAACTCCTGGGTTACTTTAACCATGATAACCTTTAGCCAAAGAAGAATATTTAATAAAACCATTCTTTGCTAGCTTACAGTACTTTCTGTTTGGGCCATTCTTAAATTTTGTCATCTGGTAATGGTTTTAAACAAAGCGAGATGTTCTTGGGAGTCAACAAAATACATATAAAGACACTCAGAACAGATTGGCAATTGTCCTTGAAATGAACACAGAATATATTAGTTTGCACCAAGTTACTGTTCGATTTTGATTTGTTCGCCTCCCCTAGGAACATTAAAATGTCTGGCTATCTGATGCGGAATGAATTTAAAATCGTTGTCAGATATCTGAAAAGGGAACTTCTGGAATAAGTTAAAGCAGAATATAAGGGATTTGGCTGTCCAGATCGTGTACAGAGTCGGATGACAGGATTTGGCAGTAAACCCATTACCAGATGATTAAATTTAGGACTGGCTCAAAATTTAAAGGAGTTGCGGAAGACAATATAAATTATATGAAGATTTTTTTACAACCTTCTGGGGAGAAAAAATTGTGGAAAAATGAAGAAGTTGCTTGCTTCAAGCAATTTCTTCATTTTTTGAAATTGTTGTTTCTTTGGGGTATCAAAAAGCGCCGGGGATCGTTTAGGAAAGGGTTAATAGAAAGTCTATGCTAGAATGTAATCATTTCCTTGCCAGGATGCACGAAAAGGGAACCTCTTGCAGTTCACAATCTGTTTCCGCGTTTTGCAATAGAAACTAAAATCAAAGTCTGCATAAATAGCCGAGTTCTTAGAAAAGCTGTACAGAAAATGAACTTATTTCGGCTGAATTTATAGATGATTTTAAGTTTTTATGTTGCAAGATAAAGTTTTCTATAGCTTGCATTAAGTAGTTCGAAATAATTCGGTGATGAACGTTTGAATCTATAGATGTGAGTGATCAAAGGTAAATCGATACAGCTATAAACAAAATTGACCTTTGATCACTCACTATAACTTGTACATTTATATTTGTTTTTGTACATTATGCGCCAAAATTCACCTCAAAGCATGGTTTATTATAACCATCTTTGTCAAAGATCACCATGGAAAAAGAACAAGATAAAAGTAACCCAGGAATTAACACAATAACATGACGAAATCTTGGACCGGTTCAAATTGAAAGAAATCGCAGACGACAAATTCGGGTTGTTGGAATTGGGAAAAGCTTTTAGATAGTAGAATAGAAAAATTGTGGACATTGCAGAAATTGCTGGTTTTCCAAGGTAAAGGGCTCTTTCTTGAGATGCTTTAAAAGCGGGATTGAGTGGACTTTGGTTAAATGGCATGCTTTTGGAGGAGTTCTCTACAATTTGAATAACATTAATTCATTAGGCCCTACAAAGGTGAATTTGCAGGCAGAATATGCAATTCTCTTGAAATACATAAGAACTACTTTTAATGCGTAAGCATTCAATGGATTTAGTGGTCAAGCCTCCAGAGGCAGTTTGCACTCGTTGAACTCTGAGAAGGCATCAAGATTTTGTCTGTTAACTTAAGCTATCAAAACTGATGTTTTGCTAGCTAAGAAACTATTGTAGACTGTGTTTTTATAACCATTTCTAGTAAGATTTTGACGGACCATGACCCCTATTTGCATAATTACGCGCTTGACTTTTTGTCTTCGGTATTTCTCGCTTTATTCCGCTAATCGAAAATAACATTTAAATATTTGTTAAATACACAAATTCATAGACTGAAATGTCTATGAATGTGACAGATCGAAGTCCCACTGCACTGAAAGTCGGGAGCTCGAGAAGAGAGCAATCTTTTCTCTTTATGTTTTAATCTCATTTGTCTTCTTTTTAATTATTTAATCTCAAAACATAAGATAATAACAGGCTTATTAGTACTCGGTACTCTACATAAAACGACTTCGTCATTCTTTCGTTTTTTCACGTTTTTATACTGTACCGTTGTTCCTCCAAATTCGCTTCGGCTGTTACTGGAAGATGTGTCAGTGGTCACTGAATATGTTTATCCGCTGACAGATACATTTTATCCCTGAAATGTCGAATCGTGCACACACATTTGATTAAAAAAAGCAAAAAAAAAAAAAAATGAAAAAACAAACGATTATGGTTTCTTAGCAGTTTCGAACTCGTGTTGGCTGTCAATCAAGAAATGTATCGACCAATCAAACCATTCGTTCAGCTCGACATTGAGACTTGAACTCCATATTGGCCGTCATTTGTCTGAAACATTTTTGTTGGTTTTGCGACATAAACGTCGTAACTATAGCTTATTCAAGCTGTATTTACGGTGTTTAGGTCACCAACCAATAATTTTACTTTTTTGTTACATGATGTTGGCCATAAATTTTGCAAAATAACGCCGTTTTAAATCGAAGCGGGACTTCTTGTCGAAGTCAATAGGCGTGGCCAAAGGAGTAAGTGGGCGGCGCCAGCGATTGGTCATTTAATGTCTATTGGTTATTTATCATATCTTTTAGGTATATACATGTAGGCTACAAAGAATTTACTTTTTAACCTGATGTCAGCCCGATTAGCTCAGTAGGTAGAGCACTTGACATCTAACCTCAAGATCACGGGTCGAGCCCTGGGCTGACCACATCAACTAACAAACTAATTGTCTTTCGGGTGAGACGTTAAACCGAGTCCCCATGTGACGGTGCTATCCATCAAGCACGTTAAAGAACCAGGCGAAGCTCTCAGTAGTTTCGTCGTGTATCCTTGCACTATCCCACGTAGCAACTAACCGTCGTTCTGGGGCGTCGCTCATATGGGCATGTGCTACGGTAGCGATGTTGAATAAACGGAAATACACACACTTTTTAACCTGCATGATGTGATCGTAGATATACGTCGTTCTTCGTCAGGTGTCACATTATCGCCGTCGAATTATACAAAGATGTATAATGTTCTATAATTCAACGAGGACCATTTGTCACCTTTTACCAACGAAAAAAAATTAAAATAAAAACGTTTGTGATTGTTCTAACCAATTCGCGTCTATTGGTTACTAATACAGTATCCTAGGTTTTTAGGTATAAAATCTTTAACCCATTCGTGTTTAATTCTAGACTGGTCCAAATTGAAAGAGGAAAATGAAAATTAAATACAGCATGAAATAACCATCCCTTGTGGTTGAAAATACAAGCTACAGGCAATTTCTTCTTTTTCCACAATGTTTTCTTTAGAATAAAATCACAGGGACGTAAAGTCACGGATGTGTACAAGAAAGGGTTAATGGTTAAACCCGCATTATGTGAGCGAAGAGGAAAGTCGATCATCGTCAGGTGACACTATTTATCGCCGTCGAAGTATACGCAAGTATTTTTACGTACGTTATTAACGATCTCAACCCTTTACTATTCTACAAAATTTTAGACCTGTCCAGTTTCAAGGGTTTTGCAGACAAAAGTCTGAAGTGTATGTAATGTGAAAAATAATGAGTCAGTAAAATATAAAATATTGTGGAAAAAGAAGAAATTTCTTCTTTTTCAACAATAATTTCTCAAATATAAAATCACAGGGACGGAAAATCCATGAATTATAGGGTTTACTTTGTAAAACGCACTGAATAAAGTGTTTATTGACGGCGTTTACTTTAGAAGTAAGGAATGGGTAATCGTTGAAATTCTGTGGTCAATGCACGACTTTACCCATTCTCATTCAGTGCCGCTTTTAAACGCCCCTCAATATGAAAGATTTGGTAAACAAATGTGAAAAATGAAGGTATTGCTTGTTAAAAGCATTTTTTTCATTGTGGACGATGTTTTCCGTCCCAAAAGACAAAGATTTTAAAGATTTCACCAACTTAAACTTGTCGTCTGCAACTTCTTTGAATTTGAACTGGCCAAACATTTCATTGAAATGGGTGAACTGGTCAATAAATACGTCATTTCCTCACAGGGATTCCTCTTATAACTTGACAGATCGCAGTTGTCAACCAAAGAATCAATAGACCAATCAAATCTTACATTCATACGGGAAATAATTTAATTGTTAGTTTCGTCTATCAAAAACGAGCGATCTGATTGGTCGAAAAATTGAATTCATACCTCCATAAACAAAATTTTGAGTACGCAGCCATTTTGAATGCTTCCGCACAAAATAGTCCCATACAAAATGTTATCAAAATTTGTAAAGCTTCTGTTTTTGTTTCGCTCGACGCTATTAAATTATAAGAAATGAAAAGACTATTTTTTGTTTTCATGGGGGTATGAACCGAAAAAACTAATCACACAATGTATGAATCCGCTTCGCGTATTCATACAGTGTGATTAGGTTTTTCGGTTCATACCTCCATGAAAACGAAAAATATTCTCTTCATCACTTAAGTGAACTTTAAACTCCTTACATCTGTACGAACGATGTTCTGTAGTAAAATGTAAAGGGTGATATTTGATTACATGTGCACGAGTGCATATAAGATTAGTATTTATTTCAAAGGATTGTGCACATAGATAAGATCAATGCACATAGTTATGAAAGTCTACTGCACTAAACTTCAAATACAACACATAATCAAATCCTTTATATTGTACTGAGTATACGCGACGCAATGTTCTGGTGTTATCATTTTCCAATATTTCCTTCTCCGCATCAAGATCTCGAATACCATCAAATTGAATGGGGTTTAACGTCGCTTTTAACAGTATTTCAGTCATATCGCGGCGGCTATAGCACCTAACAATGGATTCCTGGTATTTCTCAAACCAGAACTACCACTACGTCCCTTCCTAGCCCCCAGCTGCTGTCCCACTTAGGTTTTCGATAACCCAGCCATTGGTGAGAGACAAATGTCGGAAAGAATATGTGCCGCCGCCGGGGATCGAACCCATGACATTCCATAATTGAAGGTAAGGAGTCTGACGCGCTACCGACTTCGCTATGGCAGTGGTTTATACCAAATACCATCAAAAAGGATACAAATGCAGACATTTAGGATAATACGAAAATGCCGATTGTTATGATAATAAACTATACCAAGCCGCTAAAGCCAAACCTATTAAACCCATTACCAGACCGCAAAATTTTAGACTGGTCCAAATTGAAAGGAATTGCAGACGATAATTTAAAGTTAATGGAATTTTAGAATATTTCAAAATATAGAAAACATTGTGTAAAATGAAGAAATTGCTTGTAACAAGCATTTTTTTCTTTGTACACGATGTTTACCTGGTTACTTTCTTGGGGGCGCCCAAAAGCGTCATTGTGCAGGAATGGGTTGAAAAATCAAAATGCAAACTTTATGTTACTCATAGTTATGGCGTTAATTTTCTTGTATTTTTCTCTTTCCGCGTTACGATCACGTGTACAACAGTAAGATAGAATGCAAACAATGCTGACTACAATAATCTGTGTGTGTATTTCCGTTTATTTTTCGTCGCTACCGTAGCACATGCCCATATGAGCGACGCCCCCAGAAGACGGTTAGTTGTTACGGGGGATAGTGCAAGGATACAGGACGGAACTGCTGAGAGCCCCGTCTGGTTCTCTAACGCGTTCGGTGGATAGCGCCGTCACACGGGGCCTTGGTTTAACGCCTCGTCCGAAAGACAATTACTTTTGTTAGTTGGTATGGTCAGCCCAGGGCTCGAACCCGTGATCTTCAGGTTTGAAGTCAAGTGCTCTACCAACTGAGCTAATCGATCTGACATACAATAATCTTCTTCTTTCCCCTTGTTTTATACTGCTGGCCCCGCCCACTGACACCCGAAATGACAGTTCGAACATGATATCAAATGGCACCAGTTTGTACAAAATATGACCGGGGACGTGAATGGTGAATCATTTGTAGGCGACCTTTAACGTCGTATATACAATTTGAATAAGCTGCAGGAACGACGTTAAGCCGGTCGGCACAAACAAAATTGTTTGAATCAAACATTACACTTCCTGTCTGAATGGTTCGATGTTTAACCGATTCCCTCATAGCGACGCTTTTTGACACCCCTCGAGAGAAACAGTTGGTAAAACATTGTGTAAAATGAAGAAATTGCTTGTAACAAGCAATTTCTTCATTTTACGCAATATTTTTTAATCCAGAGATTTGGAAAATCTAAACTATCAGTTCCTTTAAACCGTCATCTGTAACTCATTTGACTTTGGACCTGTCTAAAATTGTGCCATCTTGTAATGAGTTTATCGCTTTTGTGTTCACTGCAGCAATCCATCAACCGTCGATCATTTTGTGCATGCCCGACAAAGTTTTAACACATTAACACACGACAAAATTTTAGACCATTCAAAATTCAAAGAAATTTCAGCCGCCAATTTTCGGTTACTGAAATTTAAAAAAGAATGTCTGTCTTTCGGGGTAGAAACATCGAAGAAAATTAAAAAAAAATACTCATGATTGTTTTCTCAATGTTTTCCCAAATGTTTTATTTCGGGGGGGGGGGTGTCAAAAGGCGCCATAGTGTGGGAGTGGGTTAATAAATAATGTAGAAAGGGAAAATCAAAAAGAATTCCACTATCTTTTCCTTGCCAATGTTCTATCTTTAAATCAAAAGGACGTCAAATTTTAAACAAATATATGCAATAATTTACAGATCGCTGACCCACCCACTGATTTCGCTGGCTACCTCAACTGACCTCTGATTAGAAGTTCCACTTCGATATTAATGGAGTCATTTCGCAAAATATTTAGGCCAGAAACATGTACCAAAAAAGTGAAATGGTTAATTGGCGACCTAAACGTCTTAAGTACAGCTTGAATAAACCAACAAAATGTTCATATAAATGTCGGCAATTGTCGGAGATCAATGATAACTTCCAGTTTAGATAAATGATTTTATTGGTAGATTGATAGCGCGGTCCGTTAAATATCGGAAACATACAAACATTTAAGTCATCAAATCACACACACACACACACACACAAAAAAAAAAAAAAACCGGTGTGCGAAAAAGATGCATCGTGGCAACTCGCTCGAATATCCTTAAGGATTATATCTGCGTTGATTTCTTTTTTACATTTATCCTTACCAAAACCTGTTATTAGACTTTGTGGTTGTAATATAACACAGTAGTTAAAGTAACTTCGACCTTTCCATAGCGTTCTGTCTCTTTCTGATTGCCTGTCTCCTACTATTTTTTCAAACCATGCCTATCTGTCTGTCTGTCTGTCTATCTGTCTGCCATTCGTCGTAATATAAGACTTTAAAAAAAGCTAATCGTCAATAGTCAAAGAGATTTACAATTAAACGTGGGTGTCAAGTAAAAACGGATAGTACATGATTAGGGAAACCATGAAAGTACTTACATAACAACTAAAGATTTTATTCCTGTTTCACAAAATTTTAGACCTACCAAATTCAAAGGTTTTGCAGACGAATTTCAAAGTGGATTTAATTTGAAAAATAATCATTAGGCAGGATAGAAAATATTGTGGAAAAAGATGAAATTGCTTGTTACAAGCAATTCCTTCTTTTTCTACAATGTTTTCTTAATTATACAATCACAGGGACGTAAAAACCAGGGATTGGACAAGAAAGGATAGAAAGATAAGACAGGCAATTTGGGTTTATATCGTAAATCGGAAGGTTTTATTGTTATAAAATATTGACTGTGTTCTACAAAAACCTCGTAGCTACAACTGAAGCTTAAATTAAGCTGTAGTTACGAGGTTTTGATAGAACATTGACGATGTGATCTTCAAAAATATCAAACATGGAGCATCGTGGAACCTTACAAACAATAATTCAGGAGTAAAAAGCAATACATTTCGTCGGTGTGCGAGCAAAATGTCCTAACTACTGCCTGATAAAGTTGTAGTTACGACATTTTGCTCACACACCGAAGATTTCTTTTTGTCTATATTTTTTATCACGACTCTCTCTACTCAGAGAGTTGAAAAAATCTAAGATTTCATTAACTTTAAATCATCGGCTGCAATTCCTTTCAATTTGACAATATGGAATAACTTAATAAAGTTTTACTTTTTTTTTTAATTAATAGATTTTATTAATGTGTTTATCGTAACTCTTTCGCTAAAGACCAAAATCTTCAGTTTACTTCTAAAACCTGGTAACTAAAGCTTGGCTCAGAGTTACAAGGTTTTGGCAGCAAACCGACAACTCGAAATATACTTCGGAAAGATCTTGTTCGCAGCATGATATCCACAAATGCTTAAAAGTCACGAACGCAGCGGGTATGCTATATTAACCCTTTTCTGGTTTTTTGAGACTGGTCCAATTCAAAAGTTTTTTAGACGACAAATTCAAAGTTGAATTTATTTTAGAAATAATCATTCAGTAGGGAAGAAAATAATGTGGAAAAAGAAAAAATTGCTTGTTACAAGCAATTTCTTCTTTTTCAACAATGTTTTCCAAAGGTATGAAACTACAGGCTCATAAAAACCAGGGATTGTACAGGAAAGGGTATTAAAGGGTTAAAAGTGAATCAGTGAACCACGCGAGGGTACTATAAAGAATATAGCCATCTACCTAACTACTGTCGGGGCGATTTCATTCATGGTTTATTAATCTTTCGTTTTCAACTGGAATACTCAAGGTATTTTCTTATTTTGATTTTTTAACTGTATATGATAACCGCAATCAGTTTCTAACTGCTGTCATTTTCACGAATTCAATCTTAACCGTCCCTGTTCAACCCCTGGCTTTTACGCCCCTTTTAACAGTATTTTAATCAGATGGCGGCGGCAGGAGAACCTAAACATGGATTTTTGTTATTTCTCACACCAGGGCTACCACTACATCTATTCCAAACCTCCATCTGTTCAGCCCACTTAGATCTATGATTATCCACCTATTGGTGGGAGACAATGTTGGAAAGGATATTCGCAGTGGTCAGGGATCGAGCCGTGGACCCAATCACTAGGAGTCCGATGTTCTACCACTGTGCTATGGCCGCGGACTTAAGAGATTTAGAACTAAGCCAGACAAGTTAACCCATGTCATGCTGCATAAATTACCTACTGAATTGCTATAAAATCAAAGGGCTAACGGCGCGGATAAAACTTGTCGTTCAAAAATCAATATTCATTTTAGAAATCAATTTAATAAACAACTTTGGCAGAAAATGTACAAGCAGGAGATGTAGACTAAGACCAGAATCCAATTATGTGCAGGCTGACCCTGGTCTACATCTCCTGCCAAAACCGGAATGTTCCGGCATAAGCATGACAAAGGTTAAGACACATTTAACTATATGATGTCGCAGATATCGTAAATATTATGACAGATTTATATCAAATAAGTAGTTACCAGTATTTGAATAAGGTCGAAAATTAACAGATTACTGAGGCGACCAAAAAATGGATTGTTTAATCAAATAGTTCATTTTCATCGGAAGTGAACTTTGAACGCCGACATTTATGCATTTCTGTTGATTTGGCGACGTAAACGCCGTAACTAAAGCTTATATCAGATCACCAAACAAATGATTCGCCTTTTCTTTTATGCCCCAGACAACACATTCTACTTAAGAATGACCTTTATTACCTCCATTCGGACTACAGTGTCGGAGTTCAGAGGTCGATCAGCGATCCGTCAATTCGTTTGCACGAGGGTTCCAAATCGGACACTTTTTGCGTTACATCTCACGTGGACAAGACGATTATACCCAGTGCTAATACAGGGTTAGTTACTAAAAATAGGCACGAATAGTTTGTTTCGTGATTGTGCACCGATGCAATAGGTGCACTCTGTCTAAATGACGATAGGTCACGAGATAGAGTTACATACTAGACTAAACTTCAAACCTAAACGAATCTGCGATGTAGAATGGTTTACACTTAAACTATTGGGGGCAGCGATCGTTAACTCATCGCAAAGAACATGTTAAGAGATCAGATAACTTATAAATTCTGTGATGAGGATTTAATTGTGTAAAAAGATTTAAAAGAAGGATAACGATTGATTTATTAAGCAAGGGAGATCTACCAGGGTGAGTTTGTGCGTGTGTGTGTGTGAATCGACCAATCGTGGCTGTCAATCAAGAAATATGTCGACCAGTCAAATCATTCATTCAGCCTGGAAATGCGATTTGAACTTCAACATTGATCGCCATTTATGTGAATTATTTTTATTGGTTTGGCGACTTAAACGCCGTAATGTTTTCCCAATCTCAAGAGAGGGATTAAGTGTGAATGTGTTATGCTGAATGATAAATAGACGTCTCACGATTTCCATCTCCCCACCCAGTTGTAAAAAACTAGAGGACCCAATACCTTTTTGCACTTTAGTCACTATGTCCTTTCGGCAATATCGTATTACTTTAATTTTTACTATCGTATTTCTAAAACTGATTATTAGCACGTAGACACGGGGTTATACTCTTCGTTATAATCACATTTCAGTTGCGTTTTTAGGAGAACGCTGCAAATAGCTATAAAACGATTGCTTGTTCACAATTGACAAATCACAGCTGTCAATTAAGGAATAAACCGACCAATCAAATAATTCATCAAGCCCGGACCTGAGTTTTTGAAATTCGACATTGGTCGCCATTTTTGTTAACCTATATTATTGGTTTTGAGACTTAAACGTCGTAAATACAGCTAATTTAAGTTGTAGTTACGACGCATAGGTCGTCAACCACCTTTTTACTTTTTAGTTACTTGCTACTGGTCATAATTTTTTGCAAAATAACGACGTTAAAAATCGTAGCTGAACTTCCTGTTGGAGTTAATAGGCGGGGCCCAGAGTGTCAGAAGGTGGGGCCAGCGATTGGTAAATTGACGTGTCAGCCAAATGAGCTGCAACAGGATAATCAGGATAAGCAATTTCTTCATTTTTCACAATGTTTTCCAAAGCATTTTTCTTGAGGGGCGCCAATGTGTGGGAATTGGTTAATACTATTTCTACAAATCGTTTTAATCACAATGAGTTGACACAAACAATGCAACCCCGACATGATTGAATGATTTGATTGTTCAAACTATATGTACGTTGAGGAGACTACATCTTTCTTCTTAATCGATAAATGACGGATTGCGTTTGTCGATCAAATAACCAATCGACCAATCAATTCATGCATTGATAAATGAATTGAGCTTTGAACTCCGACATTTGCCGGCACTGTAAATCAGGCATTTGAGTAAGTTTGACCACTTAAGCGTTTAGGTCGCCAACTATTGTAATACTTTTTTAACAGGCTAGTGACCATAGCTTTTTTGAAAATAACGCCGTTTTATAATTAAGAAATGAAGAGAGTATTTTTTTTTTTTTCATGGAGGTATGAACCGTAAAACCTAATCACACTGTATGAATACGCGAAGCGGATTCATACATTGTGTGATTAGTTTTTCGGTTCATACCTCCATGAAAACAAAAAAAGTCTCTTCATTTCTTATAATTTAATAGCATCGAGCGAAACAAAAACAGAAGCTTTACAAATTTTGATAACATTTTGTATGGGACTATTTTGTGCGGAAGCATACAAAATCGCTGCGTGCTCAAAATTTTGTTCATGGAGATATGAATAATTTTTTCGACCAATCAGAACGCTCGTTTTTGATAGACGAAACCTAAAATTAAATTATTCGAAGTTGAATTTCCTGCAGGAGCTTAGTGGGCGTGGCCAGCGATTCTACATTTCATGAGACGTTTGGAATAGGAAAGGGTTGGAAACGAGCTCCCTCACTCAAACTGCAGTTTGGACAATTAATTCCCTGGTAGACGTTATATTACTTCTGCAATTAGTTTTAATCGCAATAGGTTGAGTTAAACTAAAGACCCGGAGATGAATTACTCATTTGATGGTTGAAATGGTATTTACGTTGACTACGGCTATTTATCATTTTTATATTACGACGTCAACGTATTTTGTCCCGCAATTATGATATGAAGGTCGATTTTTTCTTCTAAACCGACAATGGACCACCGCGAGTGTCAATCAAGAAATATATAGACCATTCAAATCATTCATTCAGCCCGGAATTGAGCTAAGAAATCCGCCATTTTACGCCATACTTTGAAATATCTTTGTTGGTTTGGCGACGTAAACGTCGTAATTACAGCTTATCCAAGCTTTAGATTCGACGTTTAGGTCGCCAACCAACTAATTTTCTTTTACTTACACGCTTCTGTCCACGAATTTTCCAAAATAACGCCGTTGAATATTGAAGCGGAACTTCCTGCAGGAGTACATTGGTCTGGCCAACGGAGTTAGTGGGAAGGGCCAGCGATTGGTCAATTCAAGTCGACATATGAGCCTTTATGTTACATTTTAACCATTTCAAATTTGCGAGACTGCCTCGATGGCCCAGTGGTATAGCTTTTTGACGCCGTTTAATATTGAAGCGGAACTTCCCGTCGATGTCAATGGGCGGAGCCTTTAGGTTGGCCAATAATTGATCAATTTAACTGGTCTGTCGTTGAAAAGGAAATTATGACACACTCTGAGGCCTCACTATTTCAATATGAAGCTTATAGAAATTTAATATCTTTCACGGAGGTCTACCATATACTTGTATCAAATATAGGGATACAATATCATAGATAATAAATTTCCCATCTACAAGTAAACAATAAAAATCGCATAACATAAATAACCCTTTTAAAGCCTTGCAATTCTCTCACAGGGACAAAATTTCTCACGAAAGGATTTGTTCGTTTTTTAAAAAATGGGATTTATCGCCGCTTTTTACAATTTTTTCAGTCATATCGCGACGGCTGGATTACCTAACAAAGGTTCCTGGTATATCTTGCCCCAGTACCACCATTATATCCTTTCCTTACCTCTAGCTGCTATCCCACATAGGCTTACGATTATCTACCCACTGGTGAGAAATAAGGTCGGAAATGACATGTGCTGCCGCCGAGTCAGCAGAAGGAATCCTGAAATCCTCGTTGTTTTCTTTTGTTGTTGTTGTTGTTTTGTTTTTACAGATCTCTTCACAATTATAACAGGAAAGGCCACAATCCCGCTATGAAAAGTATTTCCGAACAGAACACGTAAATAAATTTCAAATGAAATAATTGAGACATTTGTTTTCGATTTCTGCCCGGTTACTCTTTTCACAGCGGGCTTGTTACCGTTTCTGCAATTTTTGGTAGAAACATCTGTTTACAATTTTAACGTAAATTTCACGATTTCGTTGGTTGATAAATTTATTACTACGAGAACCATAGATCCTTTAAGATTTATTACCGTTTAAATCCACAATTATTCGCTTTATGCGTTAAAAGGCAAATTGTATGTAAAATTCTTTCAAGGCCATTTTTTAGATGTTCAAATTAAACTTCCATATTTTACTACGCCATATTTTACTTCGTGAAAGTGTTTTGCCTTTTTCCACTGCTAAAGGTGATGGACGCGCAATCTAAGAGAAGTCAGTGACTTTGGGTTCGAATCCCAGGCACAACGGTGGCTATGTGGGCTTAGCAATTGCGACAAGCAATTTCTTCATTTTACACGATGTTTCCTCCCCAGAAAGCTGAAAAAAAAAAAACTTTCATAACCTTAAATTACCGTCTTCATCTTCTTTCAATTTGGACCAGTCTAAAATTGTGGTAAGGGGCTAAACATTACACAAACTAAACTTCAATTTTATGTATTACAAACTAAACTACGGTGTGTGACACAGTAGGCTCACGAGAGGCAGTGCGTGACCAGAGGAGATATGATTTGTTTTCGAATTTAAATTATCACAAACATTCTCTAGTTCAGATATATAGGCTTACAGCACGCACGAACAGTATTGTGTAGTTATGTCCCTCGGACAAAATTTACCCCTTGTCATGTCGAACCAGGATTATTCCTGCTTTGGCAGAATATATAGACAAAGATCAGCCTGCAAAAAATTGCAGCCTGATCTTAGTCTAAACCACCTGCATCGTTAAAAACCCATTTCGAACTTCCTGTCGGTGTTTAGCGGTTGTGGCCATCGATCTATCAGTAGACGTACCGTTGGGCCCGTTTATTGACTCCGCTGGCGACAACCACTGACTCCAACTAGGAGTTCCACTTCGGTATTAAACGACGTTATTTTGAATCATTTCTGACAGAAACGTGTAACAAAACTAGAAAATCGTTTGCGATTGACATAAACGTCGTAACCTTAGCTTGACAAGGCTGTGGTTATGGCGTTTAAGTCTCAAAGCCAACATAAATGTCGGCCAATTGCGAAGTACAAAGTTCACCTTCGCCTAAATGAATGATTTTATTGGTCGATTCATTTTTTATGCAAACTCGCGATTGTTCAAAGACTGGTAGAATAGCCCTTTGAAAAAAATGGATTATTAGTAATCATTGGAGCGAATCAGACCGGCATATATATTTTTTTCAATAACAATTTCTGAATGCGTTCCGGTCTAATTCCTAGGTTGGTGTGTAGCCTATTGTAAACCTATCCGTCCAACAAGTTAGTTTATGACCCCGATCTCTCCTGAAATGGGACACCGGGTATAATTCAGAAGTCAAATTAATCGCACGTTTTACCCTTTCCTGTTCAATCCCTGGTTCTAAAATTCCTGTGATTCTCTAATTGAGAAAACATTGTAAAAAAATGTAACAAGCAGTTTGTTCTTTTTACACAATATTACCTACTCTGCTGAATGGTTATTTCGAACGAAAATTTTTTTCCGAGATCCTTTTAGCTAGCAAAGCGTCAGCTTTGATAGCTTAAGTTAACAGACAAACTGTTGAGGTCTTCTCAGAGTTTAACCAGTGCAAACTGCCAAATCCACTGAATGCCTACGCCATAAAAAGAAGTTCTTGTTTCAGGAATATTGCAAACCCTGCTACTGCTTTTTATGGCCTCATAAAATTAACTTTATTCGAATTGTAGACAACTCCTTCAAAAGCATACTATTTAACCCAATCCCACTCAATCGCGCTTTTGAAGAATCTCAAGAAAATAGCTTTAAAACGCTTGTGACAAACAATTTCTGCATTGTCCACACTGTTTTTTACCCTACAAGGCAAATGTTTTCTAAAATCCACTACTCGTGATAACCTTTTACAAAGAAGATTACTCAATAAAATCATGATTTGCTGCTATCTAACAGTACTTTGATTTTTACAAGATAGGTCTAACTCATAACCTCTATGCCACCGTAGATAGCTGCTAAGAGTGCGCAAGATTTTCTAGTTTTAAATATGTGTTCATGTGGAGATATCGGCATTGTTGGGACCATTTCCAACCATTAGACGCGTTCACCGTGTAAAGTCTCAGACCAGGCTGTGCATCCGCACAACCTGATCAGAGTCTTCACTTTGCACTTTATGAATAGATATTGTCCAAATGCTCAATGGCTTTGCTTTACGCACATTTGGTTTATACTTATCTATTTTAGTTCGATTGTGATGAAAGCCTAAAGATTATAGAGTCGCTCTCAAAATCTCACAAACCAGATGTTACAATACGTCCCTGAAAAAGGGGCGGTGGATTAGACTCACAGCTGCCAAATTGTGCAGCTGGGTAGACGGGGCTGGCTATTGAGTGCCATACCAATGAATACAACCCAGTGACAGTGGAGCTCGAATCTGATATCGTCAGATCACGAGTCAAGCAGCTATACAACTCGGCCCATCGAGGCAGTCACGCACATTTGAAATGGTTAAAATGTCACATAAAGGCTCCTATGTTAATTCGAACTGACGAATTGCTGGCCCCGCCCACTTAGTCCGTTGACCACGCCAATTGACTTCAACAGGAAGTCCCGCTTCGATTTTAATCGACGTTATTTTGCAATTTTTTTATGTCCAGTATCTCGTAACATAAAAGTAGAATATTTCGTTGGTGACCTGAACGTCGTAACTACTGCTTGAAAAAACTGTAGTTATGACTTTAAAGTCGCCATACCAACAAAAAAGCTAAACCATAATGGCGACCAATATTGGAGTTCAAAACTAATGAATTATTTCATTGGTCGACTCGTTTTTTGATTGACAGCCGCGGTTGGTCAATTGTGAATTAATATAGTGTTTTTGCAATCTACATTTATGACGTTGCCGATTCTCTTTACCCATTCCCACACAATGACGCTTTTGGACGCCTCTCAAGAAAAACGATTAGGAAAACATATTGTGGAGAATAAAGAAATTGCTTGTAACAAGCAATTTCTTCTTTTTGCACAATATTTTCTACCAAGAAAGTTGAAAAAATCTAGAATTTCATAAATTTTGAATTGTCGGCTGCAACACCTTTGAATTTTGACCAGCCCAAAATTTGTCGTCTGGTAATGGGTTAATTTCTTCATCTTGTTGCCCATTCTGATTTTTCAGTCTTCCTCATTTTTATCGTGTTTGATCATGAGGACTCGTGGCTATTTCTTTCGTGATAAAATATTGATGAAATTTATGAAATGTTTTTTTTACATCAGAAAATACCATACGTGACTACTTTAATCACCACCGACCAATTTTTGGTATATGATTTGGCACTTGTGTGCGTCCGTACGTACGCGTGTCTGTCTTTCTCATTCAATCCATCTGTTTAACAACCTGTTATTACCCCCGTCTTTGACCGGATCATATTTCAGAAAACTTTAGCAATGGATAGGTTACTGTGAAATAGAGCATTACACAAGATCCATAACTGTGTAATGTTTATTTCTTCAGATATTTCCCTTTATTGCTTGTCAGAGGTTATTTTTGTCCGGACTATCCAAAACGCATAATATCTATCATTATGTAACATAATCGCCGATAAATCCCAGAAAAAGAAAGCAGTTCAAAGGCACAAACACTTTGATATGCTCGTTACTTCCTCTGTTGTTTTTTTGTTGTTTTTTTTTTTTCGGAGTGCATGTAAGAAATGAAAATAGCCATGAACTGAAACTTTATGTGCGCGGATTGATCTTAATTAGCAAACTTGGATGCTATATACAAGGCGCATAGTTGTGCAAGCTTACATATTCAGCTTAAATGACCATTTAATTTCAATAAGTTTGAAAACTGTCGACATTACCTTTTTGAAAGGATAGATCTAAACGAAGAAAAGGGACAACATACTTAAACAGTGTGTATATATATAACAGAAAAATAATAACCATATTGCTTAACCTAGGATGATCGCCCTATCTTGTTTCTCCAAACACAAAATATCAGATCTTGTCGGATCTCCTTAAAAGATCTATTTCATCTCGAAAACATTATATTCTATTAACCGCTGTTGGATCCAGTCACGTGTTTTCCGGAACATCAAGGAGACTCTTTTCAACTGGTGGGGGGGGGGTCGCAATTATTTTATGTACATACCTGTGGCTTTATCAGTGTGAATGACTTTTTATCTGAACATTTATCAAAATTGCACACGAAAAGTTGATTTAATATATTCAACTTTTAATCACTTTAGAATGAATGTGTCACGATGGATTATTTAATAGACTTCAATGTGATTGGCATTGGCCGTGCTGTTATTATCAATCTTATTAACAAGTCAAATTAAAAATTCCTTTTGCGATCAATGATTGGGCTATACACATGACTAGTCCAATCAGGGGCTTCGTATTGAAATTCAAAGACAATGCTTAAGACTGATTGGCGAATAAGGAATCCAATCTCTGTTCAAAATAGTCCGTAATCCTAAGTCCGTCCGATACAGATATAGATACTTTATTAGACATGAAGCTATGACAAGCTCATTAGTCAAAATACAAACATTTAAATCAACATGCTATGGAAATCGGTAGTGATTTTACATGACATATATATTCAATGATGATAAATGATAATCAACGTGAGAGTATATAGAAAGAACAATTCTAATCAGGGATTGACCATGAAAATGTTAAACTGTATTGACATACTTGGCCGACGATTAATTTTTTGTAAAAGATCTGTTGTCATCTTGACCCAAAAGATTGATTGACTGATTGATTAATTGATTGATTGATTGGGGTTTAAAACCACTTTCAAAACAGTATTTCTGTCATATTGCGGCGGCTGGAGACCTAACAATGGATTCTTGGTATTTTTCACACAAATACTGCCACTACACCCTTTCCTAGCCTCCAGCTGCAATCCCACTTAGGTTTACGATTATCCACCCATTGGTGAGAGACAAATGTCGGAAAGGATATGTACCGCCGCCGGGGATCGAACCCATGACGATCCCCGGCGACGGCACATATCCTTTTCGTCATTTGTTTCTCACCAAAAGGTGGATAATCGTAAAGTGGGATAATAGCTGGAGGCTAGGAAAGGATTTAATGGTAGTACTGGTGCGAGATATACCGTATATAGTTAGGTGCTCCAGCCGTCGCGATATAACAGAAATACTTTTTAAAGTTGTGTTAAACTCCATTCAATAAATCAATCAATCAATCAAATCGTTGGCAATGATTCTAAATTTTCACTTGTTATTCTTTTTCAGATGCATGATTTCTACGTGTTTTTCGAAAGGATTTTTCAATATGCACGACGTCGTCAAAAAACATGATCAACATATGATATGTGGAACCTAATAAGACGATGTTTTTATCAATCACTTTTCTACCTCATTGGACTGATATTACAGCTCCGGTTGAAGTGCATCAGTTACAACACACAGAAACAACAAATACGATTACTAAATAGCATTCTGAAAGAAAATCAAAATACAAAATGTTTTCGAACGATTGGACTCAAGGTTAATGTAGATTTAGATTCGTATAGGCGTTTCGTGCCGTTAACATCTTTTAACGACTATGCTGGTCTTGCCGATGATGTCGCTAACAAGGGAAGTGAAAATGTCATGTTTCCGGGAAAGGCCGATTACCTAGCCATTACTTCGGGTACAGTCAGCGGGGAAAGCCACGTATTTCCGAAGAAAATAGACATTTTAAAAAAGAAAACAGGTATTTGGGTTCTACTTGCCCAAAAGCTATTTCTTGAAATCCCAAGAAATCGTTTTTTGCGACCCTGGTTAACGGTCACAATTGCGTCAAAATTACGACAATCACCAAGCGATATCACTATGGGACCAATCTCTAGTATAGCGTCAAGTATGTCTGTCAGTATATCCATGTATGTAACTCCGCCAGAGTTAATGAAAGAGATAACTTGTGAGTCTAGTGCAATATACGTCCACCTTGTGTTTGGACTTGGAACCAAAGACATCGGATATCTTTTCTTCCCGACTGCCACCACTGCTCTAACTTTCTTTAAAACCTTAGAACGGGAATGGCCTAGGATATGTGATGATATAGAAAATGGATATTTAGACAACAACCTTGAAATTGATGGAAATATTCGAAGCCGGTTAAACAAACTTATAAAGAAAGGAAACAAGGATCGTGCTAACTTTTTGAGATGCGAATTAAGCAACGGTATGAAAGACATTGCTGCTCGTGCATGGCCAACTTGTGCGGGGCTTTTTTGTGCTGCTACAGGATCCTATGCTGCTCAAGTAAGAGTTCTAGATATTTTATAAAGATTATATATTTGACCTATCAGGCGAATATGGACCTCCTGGCTGGTTTAGACTGTGCATGCTGCGCTCTTAGATGGTTTTAGAAGTAAGTAAGAAATTGACCAATCGCTGGCCCCGCCCATTTACTGCGTTGGCCACTCCCACTGACTCCGACAGGAATTCCAGACTCTAATTCAAACGGCGTTATTTTGAAAGTTCTATGGCTTGCAGCATGTAACAAAAAAGTTGAATAGTTTTTTGGCGACTTAAACGTCGTAACTACAGCTTGAATAGGCTGTAGTTACGACTTTTGAGCCACCAAAACAATAAAAAAGTGTAGTAACAATGGAGGCCGATGTCTTAGTTCAAAACTCATTTCTTGTCTAGATGAACGATGTCATTGGTCGATTGGTTATTTGATTGACAGGCGCGACTGATCAGTTATTTTATAATGAATAAATTATATTTGAACAAGCAGAGTAAATTATATTTGGTATTTAAAAAGAAAAGTTAGATGGCATGTCTGTCTTCAGAAAATTTGAAACTAACACAAACTGTCAACTCTGGTCGGTCTATGTAATCTATACAGTCTATACAGGGTCAAAACTTTTCGCACTTCAAGGAAATTCCCTTGTCGACAGATTTTACTATTTTTAACCATTTATCTGATTGGTACCATCTTTTAAATCCAGAGCAGAACAAGTCATGTTCCGCCAGATCCATTCCTCTAGAATGCCTCAGGCTATATATGAATAAATTGTGATTTTTGTCGACCAAGGTACCAATATCAGCATGCTACTGCAAGCTCTAGGTAGCAGCATTATATTTCAATATACACGTATCCTAAGTAAAACTTAATTGTTCTTTTAAACTTTATGATTGGCAGGGGTCAATAATGTTATTATAGACAAGTCTTTTGTATTTTAGCGGGTACTTATGTGGTGATACACTGTATCGATCAAATACTACTATGGGTGTTTCGGTTTCTTCCAGGCAAGATACGTCAAAGCACAGTACCTTGGTTACCTGCCCATGTTTTCCCCCTTTCATGCGGGAACAGAATCTCTGTTTGGCATGAACATATACCTGATGGACGAAGATACAACATACTTAGCAATGACTCCTTACAACTTCTTCGAATTTATTCCAGTGCATGATGTCGATCAGCCCAATCCTAGAACGGTCCTGACACACGAGGTAAGAAGACTCTTTGAGATAATTGTAGATCTTGTTTTAAGAAATGGGCGCATATTTCAGAAAATCGCATCTAGTGCAATTATAAAATATGTATATAACTATGTATGCCTTTTTGACTCAGGGAAGGTAACAGTTTACCGAAACACAAAATCGGTCATATTGTTTTCTTTACCATGCATGCGCGAAAATGCAGTAGATGATCGTTTGCGTTGATAGGTTGGCATTTGTCAATGGTCCCTATTCTCAATCTAAGCCCAATTCAACCAATAAACGGAGATTAACCCATTCCCACACAATGGTGCTTTTAAACGCCCCTCAATATGAAGGCTTTGGAAAACATCGAGGAAAATTAAGAAATTGCTTGTAACGTGGAATTTCTTCATTATCCAAAATGTCTTCCTAAAACACAAAGATTTTAACGTTAGTCGCCCAAACTGTCTCCAACACATAAACTCCGTATATTCGTTTTTCCTAAATTTCATTTCGTCATTTTCAACTATTTCATCAAGCCCAACTATTCTTTCGACCCCCCTTTCAAATATTTCCAGACAAAGTCAACTAAAGAATATTCAATGCCAATTTTTGGGGTTATGCAGATCAATTTGTTTGTAAACCCAAAAACAAGTTAGTTTAACCCATTCCCAGACGATGTCGCTCTTAAACGCCCCTTAATATATAAGCTTTGGAAAATATTGTCGAAAATGAAGAAACTGCTTGTCACAAGCAATTTCTTCATCATCCACATATTCTTTCTACCCCCGAAGACAAAGATTTTAAATATTTCACGTTGTAATTGTAAAATGCAATATCTTATAATTTGGACTGGTCTATAATTCTATTATGTGGGAATGGGTTAACAGCCCTAGATATTGATGAATGGGACTGGTTAAACCAGGAGTCTTCCTGGTAGATTTTTTCTACATTTTTTTATTTATAGATCTTCATAAGTAGAACGATTTGCTTACATATTTCACATGGGCCTGTTCTACGTATCTTCTACCAGTGGCAGGCGGCGTTTTTCGAACACCAAGAGAAAGGTTCCAAGAAAATATTTCACCCGTAGAAACGACAGAACCTGATTATTTCATTCGTGTTGAACACGTTTAACAACTATATAACTTGGTTTAATCTCAGTTTGAACGTAAATTAATATCTTTTGGTCTTTCATGCAATTTCACGATCTTTCCATTTCTGGATGATTTGTTGCACAATTTCCACCAAGCTTCGTAAAGGTTTAGCAACGGGCGGCCTTTTGGAAGCAAGAAATAATTGATTCCAACAGAAATGTGCCATTTTCAATAGGAGTAATCCTTTTGACATAAAAAACATTTTGATCAAGTTTCGAAAAATATAAGCCAAATATGTGGCCTGTGGATACTAAAATATAAATTGTACCCAAAAGCCCATTTTTCAGTGTCTTTAAATGGAACCGCCCCGTTTTCAATAGTGTGCATCTGACAAACATTCTGACCAATCTTTTAGAGCTTAAAAATTCAAATTCCTAGTGCAGCACGATACACGACAGACGATAGATACTCAAGGCTCACAAAAGTTCATCATATGTTATGTTTAGGTGCGATAAGCATTATTTGGAAAGCACATGATATAGTTACGGTTTAGGTTATACCTTTTTAGATCTGCTATACATTTATCTAGAGGCAACTTTTATACTTGTTGTATCATTCCAACACGATCATGCTTCCTTGAGAACAAACGCGCCGAGTGTGTGGGCTAGTGCAATGTCAAAACTTTCGGGGAGCTTACTCGGAACCCTTAATTTAAAACCAAATGCCCTCTCTCATCACACTGTTATTTAATAAGATAACATCTTTTGAGAAATAATTTTGATGTTCATTTTGACGCGGATATTTACATGTGAATGAATAATTCATAAGGATTTATCATCCTAATGACCTATATTAACACGTCCTTGGGGGGAAAATTAATGAAAATATCTTATCCTCTGCACGGAATTAGTTCATATTTTTTCATTAAAATGCGCGAACGAAAAAAAATCGAATCTAAATTCAATTAGATCCCACTTTGAATTATCTAATGATGAAATAAACATTTTGGAAAGACGAAAATCTACGGATTGCTAACCTATCCCACTGACCCCCGACATGGCAATTGACCGATCTCAGCTGTCAATCAAGAAAACAATCGATATATGACGCCTGTGCGTGATATTTCTAACCATTTCGGTTATGCGTGACTCGCACAAATTGAGCGCCCTGGACAGCCATTCGGGGCAATTAGAACCTTCGCTGATTGTTTAAAGAAGCTTTGGGTCAGTATCTGCTTTGGGTCAGTATCTATCTACAGAGCGCAAAGTGAAGACTCTGATCAGACTGTGCGGATGCACAGGGTGATCCGAGTCTTTACTTGGCGCACATGTGTAATGGTTGGAAATGTCACGCATCCTCTTATATCAAATCACCCATTTAGCCTGGAAAAGAGCTTGAACTCCAACATTGGTCGCCATTTTTGTGAAACTTTTTCGTTAGGTTGGCGACTAAAACGTCGCAATTACAGTTTATTCGAGCTGTAGTTACGACGTTTAATTCGCCAACAAACTATTATACTTTTTTATTGCATTCTACTTGCTAGGAAATATGCAAAATAACGCCGTTAAAAATCGAAGTGAGACTTCATGTTGGAATTGGTGGGCGTGGCCAACGAAGTAAATGGGGCGTGGCCAGCCATTGGTCAATTCGACTGAGTTAATAGATGTCATTATTTAGTGAAAAAAGGATAAATGATAAAAGACAAACCACTGGTTGGCCACTTTACGTCGTAACTACAGCTTGAATTGTCTGTAGTTACGACGTTTTAAGTCGCCACACCATCAAAATTGTTCACAAAATTTTGAAATTGAAGTTCACTTCCGGTATAAATGAACCGTTTGGTTGGCCAATTGATTTTTCGGTGGACATCGGCTATCCTTCTTTACATAAATTGTCCTAAATTAATTTTGAATTCGAGGCTATATCTCAAAACTAAAAAAAAAAAATCACTGTACCTTGAGTAACCTGCAGCTGTTATGCCCAACTATCCTTTTTCTTCAGGACTTTTTTTCCTGGAAAAAGCCGCTTTCATCAATAAATTGATGAATCACAATCGATTACTGATTTATTCTATTCGTCCTGGTCCTTTTTTCATTATGATTTTGTGTCCATCCTCACGTAATTAGTCAATTATGTATAAAGATGAGCTTTTCCCTTTTCATGAGCACTGTAATATTCTGATTGGATTGTGTCCTAATATAAATAAGAGTAGATAACAGTTTGTTTCATTGTGACGTCGATTTTTTTTTTTTCTTGTTTGTTTTTTTTTTTTTTGTTTTTTTTTTTTTTTTGTTTTTCACTGAGATAGATCGATTTTACCCAAGGGACAAAATATGACAGAAAGACAGATAACTTTATTTATAGATTTGAACAAAGTACATCATCATATAAAAACATAAGTACATTACATGTATATATGATAAACAGAAAGTATGACATGTCTTTTAACATTTACATAACCACTCATTTTTTTTAAATTTTTAATATGATTGTATTTCAACAAAATCTGTGGCTTACATGGTAACCTGGTGACGTCATCACGACTTTGGTCCGGCTGATATGACGTTCAATAATGGTAATTGAACAAAAGCAGGGCTGCATCTACCAAACTGTTTTTAGTCAGCAAAGCGTTACCTCTGATAGCTTACGTTAACAGACAAAATTTTGAGGTCTTCTCTAGACGAGTGCAAACTGCCACTTGAGGCTTAACCACTAAATCCACCGAATGCCTACGCCATAAAAATTAGTTCTTGTGTATTTCAGGAATATTGCAAACTCTATTCGAATTGTAGAGAACTTTTTCAAAAGCATTCTATTAAACTTACTACAGCTCAATACAGTTTTAAGCATCTAAAGAACACATTGTGGACAATAAAGAAATTGCTTGTAACAAGCAATTTTTTTTTGTCCACAATGTTTTCTTTCCTATTAGCAATTTCTTCTTTATCCGCAATATTTTCTACCCTACTGAATGGTTATTTTTCAAATTAAAACAAAATTAAATTTTTGTCTGTAAAACCTACAATTTGGATAAGTCTAAAATTTTGCCAAGCTGGAAAGAGTTTATAAAATTTCTAAAGGTCAAGGTTGGATGTCAATACGAGATGGTGGTGACAACGTGGGAGGGACTATATCGTTATAGAACTGGTGATATCATAGAGATTGCTCAGTGGTATGGACAGATTCCAAGATATAGATTTATAAGAAGGTAGGTGCTAGTTAAGATGGTGTGGCTTTTTAGTTAGATATGGAAAGGACTATATCGTAATAGAACTGGTGATATCATAGAGGTTACTCGATGGTATGAACAGATTCAAAGATAGAAATTTATAAGGAGATAGGTTTAAGTTAATTGGGGTGTTGCTTTGCAGTTAGATGTGGGAAAGAATATATTGTTACGGAATTGGTGATATCATAGAGGTTACTCGATGGTATGGACATATTCGAAGATAGACAGGTAGGTTTTAGTTAAAGGCGCCTGGCTTGGATAGATAGGAAGGGGAGGGACTATATCGCTATTGAACTGGTGATATCGTAGAGGTTGCCAAATGGCACTAACAGATTCCAAGGTAAATATTAATAAGCGGGTAGGTTTTTGAAAATCGGAGCGTGACTTGGTAGTAAGGTATGGGAGGGGCTATATTAACCATGTTTTCAGAACAGGTGATGCTCAATAGAATGAAAAGATTCCAAAATATCGATTTACACGAAGGTATATGTAAGTTACATTGGCGTCGTTTGGCATTTTTATTTGAAAGGAACTGTATAGTAATAGACTGTACCATGAGGGTACCCAATCGTATGGACAGATACCTAGATAAAAGAATAAGAAGGTTACTCATTCCCACACAATAAGACTGTAGACAGGCTTAAATTCAAAGAAGTTGCAGTTGACGATTTCAGGTTAGTGGAATTCTAAAAAATACTTTACTTATAAGGTAGAAAACATTATGGATAAGTAGGATTTTTTTGTTACAATCAAATTCTTAATTTCCCACAAATATTCCAAAGCTATTGCTATAAGTGGCGTAAAAAAGTAAGATTTTGTGGGAAAGGGTTGAAGATGTGGGCACGGGGTTGTGGTATCTAATTCGAAATCGAGACCTTTCTAGTTCGCTAGAGGACAGATGTTACTGCAGAAACGTAGCTCTCTTTTTGGCGGTCTGTTTGGCGAAAACTACCTACCATCAGACTATCGAAACGGGCGTGGCTATCGCAGCTAAGGACAAATGTGGTAGAATTTTTTATTGCGACGCGTGCAATTTCAAATATGAGCGCGCACGCCCAAATTAAACGTGTTTACCTATATTATTTAAGCATGCGCGCGTTCTTCGCTCTAAGACGACTTAAACGGGACTATTGACCCAAACGGTAGACCATATATTATGCCATACTCTTGGTGTCATCCTTCTCCCTGTTTCAAGTTTTAAAACTCGATCAATGTAATAGGTTGCTTGAATTTGACAAAATTGTTCTCGCTCTCTCTAACTTGAAATAGCATTACCCACGACATTAACAATACATAATTTTGAAACCTAATACTCCTTGCCAACATACTTTCACTACCTTCCACCTTGTGATACATACAATTTTATTCGACACAAAATAGTTTTCGCTATTGAAAATTGACAAAAAGTTCGCGCTAATGTAACGCGTTATATGCGACCGTTAGGAAGTCGTTACAAGATGACGGAGAGAAACATCAACATAGGTAGGTATGTTAAACTAATTGTGGTACCTACCTAGAGTTGACTCTTCTGTCCGCCATCTTGTAACGAATCGTAAACAGCCGCCTATGATGTATAAGCAAACTGTGATGTTTCATATCGTTTGGATGAAAGTTCTTGTGGCAAGAGCGCGTACATTGTAATAGTTTACCATCCAACAGTGTGGTTCCCAGTGCGTGTGTCTCGCTTTGATATTCTTCTAAAAAAGATTTGGTCCTGCAAACTTTTTTTGAATCAGATTTAACCAAGATCATTAAATTTCATATACACAAAGGAAGGATCGTAAGTCTGGCGTACTTCAAACGGTATTTAGATGAGAAAGTCCGGTCTGAGGTACCAGTCTATTTTTTTCTGGTCATTGAGGACAACTTTACAAAAGTTAGATCGTTGTTGGAGGACCTAAATATCATTGCGAGACCTTTTATTTGCATTAGCTACGTTATTTCGGTCAATCTCGAACGAAATGGTTCTACATACCCGGGAGAGATAAAATCGCCGGGAGTAAATAGTGATGAGATTGGCGATTCGTTTATCTACAGCGGCGATCTGCCATTTATTAACCGTCTTATATAGTTTTTTTTTTTATAATAGGTCAGGTGACATTTTGTCTGCCGGAACAGAGAAGGTACCAGAAAGCATGGTTTCGTTAGCCGTCCAACTTGCTGCCGAGAAGTGGAACCAGTCTATATATGATATGACGTCAGTCGAAAGTATACACGTGGAGACAATACAAGGTAACTAGGGAAGCTAAAAATCATTTAATTTTGGTATACCGTTATACCAAAAACAAATATGTAGGCTTTTAACTCGAATATCGCGATCGGTCGAGAGAAAGTTGGTTATAACACTGAAGAACGATGGTAAGGTTACGTGAGTGCAAAGGCGGGGAAACAGAGGAAACGATGTCGAGAACAAAAGTTAGTATTGTCATCTCACCATCGTAATATCGCGATGTCGTCCACGTGATATTGTGTTAGAACCACCATTCTATCGAAATACTGACTTCATACTGTCACGTTATCACTACTGTAGTATTGCAATATCTCCATCGTACTGTCGTGATATCTCCATCGTACAATTTCGTTATCGTCATCCTTCTATCGTGCTGTCGTTGACATATTATCGCAATAAGGTCATCGTATTTTTCCTATATTGTCATCTTACTTTTGTGATATCGCTATCTTTATATATGATTTCCTACAAAGAGTCTAGGGTGAATACAAAATTGCACGCGGATAAGACAGGAAAGAAAATTTCTTATTTGGTCGTGTCAAGTACGAATACACTATTAGACATTTTCTGAAGAGCACATGATGTTAAAGTGCAAATTAAGTTACAAAAGATATCAATTATGTAGAAATATACAATCATTGTAATATTAAATAAAAATTTAGGCGAGTACGCCAATGATTTTCTGATGATTAACGTAATGAAAAGCTCTCGAAATCAATATAAATACAGAGCAATTTGGTTTAACATTTTTCCCCTCTTTTTTTTTTTTTTTTTTTTTTTTTTTTTTTCACTTGTACTTGTACTTCGTGTGATAATAGTTATTGTCCAGCTATATGTGTGTTCATATGCGCTGGTCAATAGCTATGATCTTAGTTTATTTGCAAAATAAATGTAATTTGCTAAATTGAAGATTATTTTATCAGAACTGCAAGTCATCAAATTAATGAATTTTTGATTTGACGGCCATGTATGATAGTATTTCTTAATGTATATTTTTTTCTTTTTAAGTTTCTAAATCTCGAGCAGATTAATAGGAAGTGGTATTAGGAACGCACATAAAATGTAGAAAAAAAAAACACAAACTTTGCATTCTGATCATATCTTTTATAATTGTTATATTAAAACTCGTACAGGTACAGTTAACCACAATATAAAATTTATAAAATCTTATCAAAATTGATGTTATATGTATCCGTTGTATCTTTTATCATTCATCCATCTCATGAAATCGAACCATTTTGGATTTTCTATAAGTATCGACCGTCCTGAGACCTGACCTGATCGCCGTATATCATGAGTTAAGGAGGTACCCACTTTATATAAACAGATATTGTAGAATAATTAAATTCTGGGGTGAGGTATTAATGTCGAATAATTTAATTGTAAAATCAACATACGAGACTTTACTTGCAAGCAACGAGAAAAAGCGATAATTGGTGTAGTAATGTTAAACTACTGTTATCAAAACATGGTTTTAGTTATGTATGGAATGATCCACTTACTGTTGACCACAAAGTTTAAACAACAGTTAATCGACGAATATAGACAGACTTTGTTCAATGACATTCATACGAGTACGGTGTTATGCACTTATAAATTCGTTAAAGACTACAGTCAAATATCTCTTTATTTAAACATTCTTCCACGAAAATGGATATTATATATTTCGAAATTTAGATTGTCATCGAATTCCCTCAGAATCGAGACAGGCAGACATGGTCAAAATAGGATTGATAGAAATCAACGTTTGTGTTTGGCGTGTAATATGAACGACATAGAAGATGAATATCACGTTTTATTGGTTTGTCCTGTTTTTGCAGATATTAGAAAAACATATTTGAAGAAGTACTTCTATAATCATCCCAGTATGTGGAAATTTAATAGATTGATGAATTCAAGTAACAAAATTACTCTTTTCAATTTGGCTAAATTTATCAAGGAAGGCTTCTTACCAAGAACCAATTTAATCTACGATACGTAAAGTATGCTGCTGGTGGGTGCGATAGTGTTTTAAGAGCAGATACATTATATCAGCATTTATGATAATGTCGTATTTACCAGCGACATATACGTTCTCTGTAATTCACAAATTTCTCCAGCTACTCTTCTATGTTGTATATAATGCCTTTAGATTGTTTGTCAATATATCAACGCTTTTTTTTTTGTTGTTTGTTTGTTTGTTTGTTTGTTTGTTTTTGTTTTTGTGTGTGTGTTTTTATAGGCTAACTTTGACCGGAGTAAACGGGATATCAATTCGACAAAAGTACTTGTTTGTATCATTCTTCCCGAAAACAACAAATGTTATTTGGTTTTTCATTCAATAAAAACAAGAAATATTCTCTTAGCCAATTACCAGACGACAAAAATTCAGACTGTTAGAAATCCAAAGATTTTACAGACGACAATTTTTAGTTGATGAAATATTAAATTCAGTGTCTATTGAGATAGAAAACATTGTGGATGGTAAAAATATGCTCATTTTCCACAAAAGTTTTCAAAGATTTATTGTAGGAGCGTCAAAAATGGTCAATGTGTGGTAATAGGTTAATATATTCATTATACCTTAATGTCATAACAAATCAAAAACAGATATATAATCAAAGTACTGAAAGTACTGTAATGTTGCAACGCATGGTTTTGTTAACAAATCTTCTTTGCCAAAGGTTATTATGATAAATAAACGAGGTTAAAGTAACCCAGGAGTTAACACCTTACTACACGACGAAATCTTAGACTGGTTCAAATTGAAACATAAAGGTGCAGAGGACAGTTTTAAGTTGGTGAAATTAGATCAACTTTCCCTTATAGGATAGAAAACATTGTTTACCAAAGCCTTTTGCTTGGGATGCTTAAAAAGCGGGATTGGGTGGTAATGGGTTGAATAGCATGCTTTTGAAAGAGTTCCCTACAATTTGATAAGAGTTTGCAATATTCTTAAGATAGATAAGAACTGCTTTTTATGGCGTATGCATTCAATGGATCTAGTGGTTAAGCCTCCAGTGGCAGTTTGCTCTCGTTGAACTTTGAGAAAACATCAAAATTCTGCTTGTTAACTTAAGCTACCAAAGCTGACCTTTTGCTAGCTAAAAAGGCAAAGGTACGACAGTTTGGGATCTACTTTGTATGGAAACGTACAAAGTATTCCGTACTAAAATCTTTTTTATAGGCGTATGAAACAAAGTTTTAAGCCAATCAGAATTTAGAAGTTTTGAATTACGTATCTAGAATTATCATATTCTAGTAGTGACAGATACGTTTCCATAAAGACAATAGTTTTACGACGAGAACGATATTTATTATGTTTTTCAGGTCACGTTTCGGAGAAACCTTATTACATTGTATTCCTACAACTTCATGACGCGAGTGTTGTTCTGAATCCAGAACAGAGAAGCTTCGTAAGTTTGTTTTAGAAATAAACTTTTTTACGACCCTTGAGACGAACAGTCCGGAAACGGTGTCAAGGGAAAAAAGCGCCTATATTGACCTATTACCAAATGACACATTTTAGACCAATCCAATGTTATAGAATTTCCAGACGATAATTTAAAAATTTCAAAAATCATTTTGCTCGAAAAACATTGTAGATAGGGAAGAAATTGCCTGGATCAAGCAATTTCTTCATTTTCCACAATTTTTCCAAAAGTTCTTGAGGGCGTAAAAAGCGAGGTTGAGTAGGAATGGGTTTAGAGAGGTAATCTTAATCAGGCATTGTGGCTTTTTGACATTTTGTCAACACGAAAAAGTAACAATTTCCAACCCAGAAACCTTAACCCATTAGCAGATGAAAAAGGTCAGACATCCTATTTTAAAAATAATGGAGATGCCAATTGTTAGTTGATGGAAATGTGCGAACTTCAGATGAATTTCAGCGGATGGCGTTTTTCAAAGTTCACTTCCGGTGTAACTGAATATTTATATTAGTCCATTTCTTTTTGTATTTACAGTCGCGATCTGTGAATTGGGGTTAGGAACAATCGGTATTACTTTCCTACACCATTGATAATTGGCATTTGTATTCATCTATTATAGGTTGACTGCGAATTGTGCAAACTACACAAAGTTTACGGCGCCCTTCGGGAAAACGAGAAAATGTTTCCATTAAAGGTTATTCAACTACGCAGTGGAACACTGGAAAAGATTCGAGACGTTATCATGGACGCGAATCAGAATATTTCCTACGCACAATACAAACAACCACGAATAATAAGACGAGAGCATTTGCTACGAGTTTTACTAGACAGCGAGCAAAATGTTCCTCAAAGCGATTTTATGTAGTGGTACTTCGTTATGCCGATTTTTAACCCTTGTCATGCTGAACCCGGAATATTTATGTTTTTGCAGGAGATATAGACAAAGATCAGCCTGCACATAAGTGCAGTCTGATCTTGGTCTACACCTCCTGTTTGTCTCCTTCAAGCCAGAGGTGTTTAAATAATCATCTTTCATAAGAAATATTGATCCTCATTAAGACATTCCTGTGCTGTCACTGCTTTGATTTTAAAGCAATTCTGTATGGGATTTTAAATTAGAGTGACAAGGGTTAAAATTACTTATATTGTAAAAGAAACTTGTTATGTGATAAACTTGTCAAGCTATATGGGACCATATGAGAATTATTTAACATCCCCGTCCTCCGCCGATAGACGGAGGGATTGTACATCGTCCGCCATAACCACCGTCCAAGTTAATTCAGATTATTACTCCTACATTAAAGCCATTCGTTCAAAATCTCGCCCCAAGATATAATTCAGCACAGTTGTTATCCGTCATAAATAGCACAGTTTTTTCTTCGTCATAAGTAGATGTGCCGCTCGAAAGATCATGACGCAGTTGGTAGCGCATCTGACTCCCGATCTTCAATCATGGGGTGTCATGAGTTCGATCCCTGGCAGCGGCACATATCCTTTCCGACATTGGTCTCTGACCAATTGGTTGATAATCGTAAACCTAAGTGGGATAGTAGCTAAAGGCTAGGAAATAATGTAATTCTAGTGTTAGGTGCTGCAGCCGCCGCGATATGACCGAAAAGTGTAAAAAGCGGCGTTGAGCAAGAAAGGGAAAAAAGATAAGTTAAGGATATATGAGTAATTGACCAACTGCTTGCTCCGCCCACTTATTCCGTTGACCCCCACCAACAGGATGCCGCCTCGATTTTAAACTGTGTAATTTTGCAAAATAAAAAAAGTAGCTAGTAGCATTAACCTTTCCAACAAAGTGGAATTTTAGACCGGTCAAAATTGAAAGGAGTTGCAGACGACAATTTCAAGTTGATGGAATTTTAATTTTTTTCGTCTTTTTGGATAGAAAACATTGTGGATAATGAAGAAATTGCTTGATCCAAGCAATTTCTTCATTTTCCACAATGTTTTCAAAAGCTTTTTCGTTGAGGGGCGTAAAAAGGAGGGATTGGGTGGGAATGGGTTAAATTAAAAGAGTAAAACGGTTGGTTGACTACCTAAACGTTGTAACTACAGCTCATATCAGCTGTTATTACTATGTTTCAGTCGCCAAACTAAAAAAAAACGTTTCACACAAATGGTGGCCAATGTTGGAGTTCAAATCTCAATTTCAGGCTTAATGAAAGAATTGATTGGTCAGTTGATTTATTGATTGACAGCCGCGAATGGTCAATTCTAATCAACGCTATTATCATTTTTTTCTGACCACATATTTTGCAAAATAATGTCGCATGTTATCAAAGTTGAATTCCCTGTCGGAGCTCAGTGGGTGTGGCCAGCGATCTCTATATCGTAAGATTGGTATGGATTGAGCTTGTTCGGAACGTTTCTTTTACATTTATGCTTAGATTTGAAAATAATCTTGCGAATCTGTTGTTCATCTTGGGTTCATGTGCTGTTTTATTGAAATAGATTTAGGAAAAATCTGAAAGACACATTTCATGGACAATGCCCTTTCGGCTGGAGAATTCATCCTCGGCTTATTAATATGTTACTTTTATTTTCATTATTACCATTACATGTATTTATATCATTATTAGACCGATATCGTTTTAATTTCAGTACTCAAGAGCGAGATTGTTAAATTTAAGTTCATTTTCTCATCCGCATAAAAACCGAATATCTAAGAAATCCACTTATAGTTGTAATATAATCGGAATGTATTTCTAGAATAAGTTAATATTTTATACAAAAAAAAAACACGAAAACTGAATCAAATTTTAGAAATGGAACTGAATATAGGGATCGCGGCTGTCAGTACAATTACCCATATACAAATCAAACCATACATTTAGATCGGAAGAGAACTTTGAACTCTTACATTCGCCGTCATTTATGTGAGGCATTTTGTTGGTTTGGCGACTAAGACGTCGTAAGTGCAGCTTATTCAAGCTGAAGTTACAACGTTTAGGTCGCCAACCAACAGTTCTATTGTAAGCAATTTCTTCGTTTTCTACAACGTTTTCTCATCTATAAAATCACAGGAATGTAAAATCCAGCAATTGACCAGGAAAGTGTTAACTTACTAAGATACAGAAAAGTAAAATGGTCACTTAGTTTTCAGAAAGTATGCCAAAAAAAGTTCATCGTTCGATCCTGCACCATACGCTCATTGTAACTAGGGTTGATAATTTCCCGTTTCCTATACTGATCTTTGTCGCTTGACGGGTCAAATGTCGTCGTCGGACGAGCAAAATGTCGTAAATACAGCTTTTGTAAAGCTGTATATACGGCATTTCGCTCGCCAAAAAACGATATATTGACGTATATGACGTATATGACGTATCATGTCTTTTGCTGTTGGTTATACGTTTATTACTTGATATCTATTTATACACTAACATAAGTGAAAACATTGACATGTGTTCCTTTACATAAATGTTCTTTAACTCTTTCTAGTACTTTTTTTCTCTTTCTGTACTCTGAAGTCCAACATTTATGAGAAGCATTTTTTCTCGAACGGGCTCCTCAAACGCCGACACTTTAGCTAATTAAAGCTACATTTACGATGTTTAGGTCGCTTGCCAACGATATGACTTTTAATTCTGACCCATACCAAACATTTTACAAAATAATGTCGTTAATTTCCATATTCAAAAACAATTTTGGAGGTCAGTGAGAGTAGCCAGCGATCCGTCAATTTTGCAGATGTTGATTGGCTGCAAATTCTAATGCGCAAGTATCATATAAGATCTATCCTACTGAAACTTAGCCATTTGTGTAAACAAATCCCGTTGAAAGCGATTGAAGGCGGACGAGACGGTTTGAATGAGTCCAATTTATTGTTCAGTTTTTAAATCAAACTATGCCTACATTTGAGTCTGAAGTTTGGAATATGTTAGCCAGTGACGGAACACCGAATTTCTGAAATGTACCTCCTCGTTTTTTTAGCTAGCAATTCATTAGCTTTGATAGCTTAAGTAAACAGACAAAATTTTGAGGTCGTCTCAAAGTTCAACGAGTGCAAACTTCCACTAGAGGCTTAACCACTACATCCGTTAAATGCCTACGCCATAATTAAAATAGTTCTTATGTATTTCAGAAATAACGCTATCTCTGCATGCAAACTCATCTCCTAGGTAGTTTATCTCACTTAAGAACTTCGATCTTCAAAGAAGTTGCAGACGACAATTTCAAAGTGTTGAAAATTTTAAAATATTTATCTCTTCAGGTAGAAAACAATCTATAAAATGAAGAAATTGCTTGTAACAATCAATTTCTTCATTTTCCACATTGTTTTCCACAACATTTTTCTTGAGGGACGTAAAATGGAGGGGTTGTGTGGGAATGGGTTAACTCCTTGGTTACTTAGCCTCGTTTCTTTACAAAGAAGATTATTGAACAAAACAATGGTTTGCTAGCTTACAGTACTTTTCAGTACTTTGATTTGAATCGTCGGGATTTAATACCGTCACGACAACTAATGGAGTAAGTTTGAAATACGATAATTTTGTAACTCGTAGACGACAACTATTAAGTTGTTACACTAGTCTTTCAAACAGAAAGGGTCGATCGCGTCTGTAAATCAAATAATCAATCGACCAATGAAAATCATTCATTTAGATCAGAAATGAATTTTGAACTCCAACATTGGCCGCTTTTTGTTTATCTTATTTATTGGTTTGGCAGCTGAAACGGCATTACTACTATGATAGATTATTCAAGCTGTATTTGCGACATTTAGGTAGCCAAGCAGCTATTTCTATTTTGTAGCATGCTACTGGCCATAGATTTTACATAATAACGCCGTTTAAATTGAAAGTGGGGCTTCCTGTCGGAGTCCAAAGGCGTGGCCAACGGAGTAAGTGGGCGGGGTTAGCAATTGGTTACTTGTGACCCGTCATACCGAACGGTAGGCTTAATCACTTGAAATCGCGGAGAGTATCGACGCTGGCTAGACTGCACAGGCAGACTGAGCTCTAAACTTGTTCTTTTCTCGCAATAAAGTAAAATTGATTTTTTAAATCTCTAAATATTTGGTTCAGAAAAAGGAACTCTTAGGTGGAGTTTGGTGTGATGCGATTTCTTTTCAAACATATTTGTAGTTAAGAATTCCGGTATCACCCGTTTTCGCGTGACAGATCAATTATTTTTAATTTCATGACAAAATGACCTCCTTTGATAATGCGAAAAGTATTGACACTGGTTAGACTGCTGACTAGGTCAAAACGTTCGCTCTTTGCCGATTCTCTGAATCCAGAAAGACGGTTCTGCCTTATTTTTCATAAAGTATCTCCAGTATCGCGATCTCCAGTTGACCTCTACTAGACGCAAACTCTTTTCAAGATATTTGTTTAACTGAAAACACGAGAGTTCCTTTTTCGTCTTGAAGGTCACATTTGTATTTTTGGCAAATTGACTATGACTGTCGTAGTACGTCGGTAGGTGAATTGTGCAAGAGAAAAAATAAACCGAAGACAAACATTTTTAAAAGAACAATTGTCTGGTACTATTACTTTAATTGAGAACATATTGTATTGTATGCTTATTGAACAAGACACGTGCAATTAAAGTACAGCAAGTTTGCTGATATATTTCATAAATTTATAGGATATATTTCCTGTGCTTGTATACGTTTATTCTATTAAGTCATTGTCTAGTTTTACTGATTGATCTTAATACATGTCCATGAAAAATTATGCATGACAAATCACAAGGTGATCTTAATTCTCTGGATACGGAGTATCGTTTGTGCTCTTTGGACAAGGATCCCTTCTTATAGATAAAAGGCGAAATATATTTAAAAACCTTAATTATACCCTTTGATTATTAATATAGGTGAAATGATTTGTTTTGAGGCAATGTCAAAGAGCTCAATTAGATACAGCAAAACTTTTCAATATCGTTTTAATTGACAGCAACATTATAACTACTGTTGCGTTGATTCTTCGATAGTTCATTTTTTTTAACTATACGACGTATTTTGATCATTCTTTTTAATTTGTAAATGTACTGTCTCCCTTGGTTCCCATGTATCCTCCCCATATCTGCTTGGATGGGGGTAAAAACCTTAATGTAGTTAATTTATTTTCATTGTCCAGCCAACCCATTTTCTCATGCAGTGTAACATTTATGGGCGTGTAAATCTCACGCTGTAAAACATCCTCCAGACTAAGTTTGAAAATATCGACGTTGAACTTCATCTTCACGAATCTGGAACAAATAGAGAATACTGTGTTACGACAGCCATGCATACAGTTTATATTTGCTTTGAGCTGCGGATGAACATTTAAGGTATTTCACGAGACGGAAATTTCCTTCCGAAAACACAATATTCCGACTATTATACACCTAATTTTTATTTAACCCTTTCCAACACAGCAAAATTTTAGACTGGTCCAAATTGAAAGAAGCTGCAGACGACAATTTCAAGTTGATGGAATTTTTTTTTTTTTTTTTTTTTTTGTCTTTTTAGATATAAAACATTATGGATAATGAAGAAATTGCTTGATACAAGCAATTTCTTCATTTTCCACAATGTTTTCCAAAGCTTTTTTCTCAAGGGGCGTAAAAAGGAGGGATTGAGTTGGAATGGGTTAATGAATCAATTCGATGAAATTTTCGATGAATAAGTATTTCCCTTCTCTTTGGTGATTACCTTTATTCGCGTTATGACGTTATCAACGCCATCTTAGATCACTTTAAATAGAACCGTATTTGACACTACAATGAAGTGCCGGATTTCATAGTTTGTATATGTATGGAATGTATATAATTTACTGGTATGTAATAAAAAGTGACATATAAAGAAGATCCCCGGCGGCGGCACATATCTTTTCCGACATTTGTCTCTCACCAATGGGTTAATAATCGTAAACCTAAGTGGGAGAGCAGCTGGAGGCTAGGAAAGGATGTAATGCTATACTGGTGCGAGATATATCAGGAAAACATTGTTAGGTGCTCCAGCCGCCGCGATATGAGTGAAAAATTGTTGAAAGCTGCGTTTAACCCTACTGGAACAAATAAACAAGTACATAGGAGATAATTGTTTCAGAGTTATGATCGATATATCTTCCACTGAGGGAACGACAAAAGGCTGTATTTTCACGAATGGCCAGATACCGAGTGAAAATATAGCTTTTGTTATTCAAATGAAAGAAATATCGATCTTTCACACAAAAAAGATTATTCTATTTCTTTAATGTAAAAAGAGAAAAAGCATGACGTTTCTTTTCGAACACGATATCGCAAAGCGCCGAAATAAGCGCGATGAGTGATAGTCCACCGAGAAATATAAATAACCAACCGGAAAGCATTAACACTTCGTCGTTGTCATTCTAAAACGACGTAACTACAGCTTGAATCAAGCTGTAGTTACGTCGTTTTAGAATGACAACGACGACTTACTGTTCAATCCCTGGTTTTCACTTCCCAGTGATTTTATAGTTGAGAAACATTGTAGAAAGGGAGAAATTGCCTGTAACAAGCAATTTCTTCTTTTTCTACTATATTTTGTACACTACTGAATGGTTATTTTTCAAATTCAATCCACTTTAGATGTTCGTCTGCAGAAGAATATATAATGATCTATTAAAATGAAATATAACACAAAAAAAAAAAAGAAAGATTAATTTATTTTAATGCAAATGATGAACATGATGGTATTCTTGATATGTCGGACTACTCAGTTAAGAGATAAAAAGAATATTTTGTTTGTTTGTTTGTTTTGTTTTCATGGAGGTATGAACCGAATGAAATAATCACACTGTATGAATACGCAAAGCAGATTCATACATAAATGTGATTAGGTTTTTCGTTTCATACCTCCATGAAAACAAAAAAAAAGATTCGCTTCATTTCTTAGTATTTAATAGCATCAAGCGAAAAAAGCAAAAACTTTACAAAATTTGATACCTTTATGTATGGGGCTATTTTGTGCGTAAGCCTACAAACTCGTTGCGTGCTCAAAATTTGGTTCAAGGAGTTATGATTAATTTTATCGACCAATCAGAACGCCCGTTTTTGATGGGCGAAACTGATAATTAAATTATTGCGAACTAGTGTAAATATCATTTGTCCCGGATTTCCATCCGATTTCAGTCTACAAGATCAACTTTTCAGTTGTGCTCATTGCAATGATAAAGAGCACAAGAACCATTACTCTGCCGTGCCTATTTCTACATTTTTTGCTTTCAATGTGTTAGACCTATTTTCCCGTGATGCCTCATCATACCTGTACTGGCAATAAATTTGAAACTTCATATGTTGATGGATCTTATCAAAGAGAATAGGAACGGTAATTTTACTTGCTTATTGTTTGAGTCATTGCTCTTACTGTTTCTATACTTAAACATGTCTCCAATCTAAAAATATGAATTGAAGAACAGCAAGTTAGATGACGAATACTTTATAAGGATTTTTCCTTGAGTGTATTACCTTGATATTGTCATTTGAAGAGATTTAACGAATCTGGCTGCATCACACATTTTATTAAATAGAATCTTTATATCATCTGATAAAACGTCTTCCTATTTAACCCATTACCTCACAATGACGCTATATGATGCTCTGAATGGACACAATCTTGGGAAACACAGAAGGAAAAGGAGAAATTGCTATTTCTCCTGTTCTCACACTGTTTTCAACCTTATGTGTCACTTTGTTTTATTTTTACACTTTATTTAATACTTAGCATAATTTGAAACCTCGTCTGAAGTTTATTCCAATTTGGACAAGTCCAAAAATTGGTCGTCTGGGTATGGGTTAACCCATTCCAAAACAGTTGAATTTTAGACTGGTCCAAACTGAAAGAAGCTGCAGACAACAATTTCAGGTTAATAAAATTTTGAATTTTTTCGTCATTTGGGGTAGAAAACATTGTGGATAATGAAGAAATTGCTTGATACAAGCAATTTCTTCATTTTCCACAATGTTTTCATAAGCTTTTTTCTTGAGGGGCGTAAAAAAGAGGGATTGAGTTGTAATGGGTTAAAAGAGATAGACAATCTACTAGTTTATTCAAAACCAATGATAAACACATACCTGAACGATATGAAAGTAATGGTACTTATAAATTAATTTATTATTTAATAAAATGGGTGTATTATTATGAAATAATGAAGAGCCTTTCCTTATCAACATTTGCTTCGAAGTCAAGGCAGAGAAACACTTACCTGGCATATTCATCACGAAGAACACCGACGGAAACCAAATTAACGATAACGTCAAGTTTCCCGTCGCCGTCGACGTCGCCAAGGGCTCCTGCAAATATAGGAGATTAATGATTTATCATAACAATGCTCTATAAACATCGCCAAGACATGAAATTCAACCCATTCTTACTCAATGACGCTTTTTGACGCCTCTAAAGAAAAAAAATCAAGAAAAAGCAATTTCTTCATTTTACACAATGTTTCCAACCTAGAAAGATGAAACAAGTATAAAATTTTGCAAACTTAAAATTGTCGTCTACAAGTCCTTTCGATTCGGACCAATCTAAAATTTTGCCATCTAGTAAATTGTTAAAAAAAGAAGAGGCTATCCAAAAGTTCTGAGATCTTAAATTCGGCCATACCATTTGGTGAACTTAGACCATATAAATAGCCGCCGTCATAGCGCAGTCGGTAGCGCGTCAGACTCCTTATCTTCAATTATGGGATGCCATAGGTTCGATCCCCGGAGGCGTCGACACATATTCTTTCTGACATTTGTCTCTCACCTATGGGCGGATAATCGTAAGCCTAGGTGGGATAACAGCTGGAGGCTAGGATGGATGTAGCGGTAGTACTGGTGTGAGAAATACCAGAAATTCAATTTTCGGTGCTTCAGCCGCCGCGATATAACTGAAATACTGTTAAAGGTGGCGTAATTGTAACAAGCAATTTCTTCATTATCCACAATGTTTTCTACCCCTGAAGAGACAGGAGTATTAAGAATTCCATAAATTTTAAGTTTTCATCTGCAACTTATTTCAATTTGGACCAGTCTAATATTTTGTCGTTTTGTCAAATGGTATGTCATAAGACCCGTTTCAAAGACTGTCGTGAAACGTGGAATAAAGTACAAATGTAATGCAAATCTCTTGCCTAACAAACTAATTTGATGCATGGCTTTTCGGAAAACCTATTAGATTAATTTGTGTAAAATTGAACAGATTTTTAAAAAGTGTCTTTTTTTTTCCAAATGTAGGTCTGTTTATCCAAAATGTAGAATTATTTACTCTCGGTGAAAATTCGGGCAAATTTCGGAAAAAAGTTAAACGCTATTAGTAGTATACAATTGGCCCGAAATGATGAAGTAATGGTTCGTGTTATTTCAACCCTTGCCATATTGAACCAGAAATATGCCTGTTTGGGCAGGAGGTATAGACAAAGATCAGCTTTTTCTACGTAGACAGCTAACCGACTAATGTCTTTGTAAAGGTTAAGAGAGTGGTAGATCTTTAAACAATAGCCTGATCTAGGTCTGGCGGCCTCGATATGATTTTCATCCAAAATCTCCCCCGTCTATGGTTGTGTAAATACCACACGCTTTTAAATGATTGAGTGATTGAATGGGGCTCAACGCAACTTTCAACAGTATTTCAGTCATATCGCGGCGGCTGGAGCACCTAACAATGGATTCCTGATATTTCTCACACCAGTAATACCACTACACCCTTTCCTCGCCTCCAGCTGCTATCCCATTTAGGTTTAAGATTACCCACCCATTGTCGAGAGACAAATGTCGGAAAGGATATGTGCGGCCGCCGAGGATCGAACCCATGACATCCCTTGATTGAAGATTAGGAGTCTGACGGGCTATGACGGCGGCTTCACACGCTTTTAAAGAATACTTTAAAACTGAACACAAAAAGAATTATAGATATGATTCATAGCCTTACTTTAAATTAGTTTTTTCACTATCCAAAATGTTGAATTATGCAATCTTCTCAAATGCTCTAATCTTAGTGTACTTTTGGGTCTTTTTTTTATTTAACATGAAAGGAAATACAGATGTATTGTACAACGAATGTAATTAAACACTTATCGTCGAATGTCGAACGAAACACCATAACTACAGCTTTGATAAAGCTGTAGTTACGATGCTCTGTACGCCCAACGACATTATGTTATTTAATCTTGATTCATAATGCCCAAAAATAGATGTATCAAATGATGATACGAAGATCCTGTCTGACATTATTGTAAGATTAAGATTATGTCGATACCCGAGTTATTAATAAAATAAAAACGTTTGCATTCTTAAACCCATTACCAGAAATTAAAATTGTAGACTAGTCCAAATTGAGGGAATTTATAGACTTCAATTCAAAGTTTTTGAAACATAAGATATTTTCCACTTTTGGGTTAGAAAACATTGTGGAAAATGGAGAAATTGGTTGTTGTAAGCAATTTCTTAATTTCCACAATGTCTTTCTAATTGTTTTTCTTGGGGGCGTCAGAAAGCGTCATTGTATGGGAATGGGTTAAAAGAAGTGTTATGTGGATATATGGCCCTGTCTTGATAAAGATTTTGAGAGACTGATTAATTGAATGGGGTTTTCACTCTTCTAACAGTATTTCAGTCATATCGTGCCGGCTAGAGCATCTTACCATGGATTCCTGGTATTTCTCACACCAGTACTACCAATCGATCCTTTCTGAGCATCTAGCTGCTCATCTCACTCAGGTTTACGATTACCCATCCATTGGTTGGAGGAAAATGTCGTAGAGTATATGTTGAGAGAAAAATCAGTAAATTTCGACATGCGTTTTAAATTTCGTCTGTCTTCAACTTTCTTCAATCTAGATAATATCTAAGATATTGTCGTCTGGTTGTTTTAAATTTCACCTGTGGTTCTCTCGTCTGGTTGTATTAACACACAGAATGCGTCTTTTGAATCTGACATGGCCGTCTCACGTCGACCACGTGACCAAGGAACCTCGTTTTCAGTCATAGTGTGGTTTCCGCCATATTGTTCAATGACTTTTTGTATGGCTTTTCTGTCCTCTTTGTCCAATTCTGTAAATTTGACAAAAGATTATAGAAAAAACCCATTAAATACGAAATTTGTTACTGAAATTAGTTTATTTCCCTTATCATTGCATTTCTATGTCGTTTACTTTCACTTTTAATCCTTTCATATTCATCTAGAAAATGGTGTGAATAAAGGAGATTTCTTCAATACTTCAAATTGACGAAAAGCTGGCTAAATCCGACAGAAATTTTCGCTTAGATATTAAATGGCATTATTTCGTAAAATCTATGGCCATTAGCATGTATCAAAAAGTAAAATCTTTGTTTGGCTACACAAATTTCGTAACTGCAGCTAGAAGGAGCTTTAGTTATGACGTGAGCACAAGAGTGCTTCTAATAAATGTTGGCCATTGTCGGGGATCAACGTTCACTTTCGATGAAAATTAATTGGTCGATTCATTCTTTGATTATAGAGCCGCGTCAATTCGTCATTTCCAAATGATCATTTAATTCTTTTCAGCCTACATTTAAAAAAAATCTAAGCCATGAATCAGAACCATTCTAAAATGTATGATTGTCCATAATTTTAGACTGATCCAAATTGAAATGAGGTTCAGACCTTAATTTCTAGTAGAAGACGTTTTACATTTTTTCTATTTTCTTGATAAAAGAACATTGCCAATTTATTCATATTATGCATTTTTTTCTCAATATTTTTCTTGGTGGGCGTCAAAAGCGTTATTGTGTGGTAATTAGTTAACGAAATAAATCAAGTAAAAGAGTCTTTAAAAAGAGTATAAATGGTTTCCTTTTGACTAAGATTTCTCTACAATACCTGCAAATGTCCCTCAATGCCCTCATATATAGAAGGAGGGTCAATATCTTGGTATGGCTAAATTGTCTTACTATAAAAGTACTTTTCTGACCCTCGCTCCCACAGCTTGATTGGTGCCTTCATCACCGTTCTGTCAAGAGCAAATAATTCCGCTAGAAACACCTGTTGATCACTTTCACATTCTATGTAGTCCTGGGTGTAGAAGACATAAGATAAAGACTATGAGCTTGAAATGATGGTTATTAACGCATCACCACACAAAAAAATTAGACTGGTCCAAATTGAATGAAGTTTCAGAAGGCAATTAAAGGTTAATAAAATATCATTTTTATGTCTATTGGAGCAGAAAACAATGTGGATAATGAAGAAATTGCCTGTGACAAGCCTAAGCCATTTTCTTGAAAGCGTCATCGAGTGGAAATGGGTTAACTGTCTATCCGTCAATCTTTATTTAAACTCCATAAATACATATTTGAAAATAGATTGAGTGCAACAGATGTCAACCAAAGAGCGCATTTTGAAAATACAGATACCGTCATGTAAATTGGTCATTCCTGATTCAGAAAATATGCCAAAGCAAACAGAATCGACCCGAGTTTGTCTACGAACCACGCACAGCCTGACAAGAGTCGACACTTTTCGCACTTCCGATTGTGTCACTTTTTTTACCTATCATGTGATAAGGATTGATTGACTGATTGATTGATTGGGGTTTAACGCCGTTTTAACAGTATTTCAGTCATATCGCGGCGGCTGGAGCACCTTACAATGGATTCCTGGTATTTCTCACACCAGTACTACCACTACATCCTTTCCTAGCCCCCAGCTGCTATCCCACATAGGTCTACGATTATCGACCCATTGATGAGAGACAAATAGTCAGAAAGGATGAGTGCCGCCGTCGGGGATCGAACCCGGGACCTCTAGATTGACAGTCCGACGCGCTACCAACTGCGCTATGACGGCGGCTCATGTGATAAGGAACTTTCTTATATCTTTAGAAAATGAGTATTAAAGAGAAATCAATTATAACCACATAGTTATGTTATTTGGTAAAAGAGCTCGAAGAAAATACATGGCATTGTTTTAAACCCATTCCTATAGATCAAAATTTTAGACTGGTCCAAATTGAAAGAAGTTGCATACGACAATTTTAAGGTGATGAATTTCAAAATTCTTTGTCTTTTAGGGTGGACAATTTCTTCATTTTCCACAATGGTTGCTAAAGTCTTTTCTTCAGGGACGTAAAAAGGAGGGATTGTGTTGGAAAGGGTTAATAGACAATTAGAGTTTCATTCATATCATTTGGTCGTGTTTGACCAGCCTAGTTGTTCAAGCTTTAGTTACGACGTTTAGATCGCCAACAAAGTATTTCACCTTTTTGTTCATGCTACTGATTACGGATTTTTCAAAAAGACGCCGTTTAAAATTGAAGCAGAAATTCCTGTTGTAGTCAATTGGCGGGGCAACGAAGTATGTGGACGGGGCCAGCGATTGGTCAGTTATAACAACATGGCGTTCAACGGTGCAAACGTATCGCAGTAAGCTTGCCAAAAACTTATCCAATCTTTTAATTTGAGTTCCTTCTTGGGTAAGTGGTCTAGGCGGGGAACTCGTAATTTGAGACAAGTCTAGGGATGTGGGTTCGAAACTCAGCCGCCACTAGTTACAAGGGTATGTCCTTTGGTAAGACATTTCAGAGCCCGATACTAGTAATGGTGAAACCCAGGGAGCACATGAACACGTGACCTTAGCCCTGACATAAATAAAGGATTGTTGTTAAACCCCCATACAAACAAACCAAAGTTGTTTTCTTTCACAACCCGAATATACCTTATCAATAACTGCTCGTTTTGATCTAAAATGGCTATCCGGTAAAAGAACACCGCTCATGTCTTCATTATCTGACGTCACTTCAATCTCCTCCGCTTCCCATGAACCTTCTGACGTCACACGTCGGTTGATCTATTGTAGAAAAGAATCGCTTATTTTTCATAAGGAGTTATTCCTTATTGCTAACTTATTTAAAACAACTGATTAATTGCGGCTGTCAGTCAAATAACCAGTCGACCAATCAAATCATACATTCAGCCCGGAATTTAGCTTTGAAACACGACATTTGCCGTCGTTTTTTGTGAGACATTTTTGTTTGTTCGGCGACTTAAACGTCTTAACTACAGCTTATTTAAGCCGTAGTTACGACGTTTAAGTCGTCAATTTACCATTTCGCTTCTTTATTTTATGCTACTAGCCATAAATTTTGCAAAAAAATGCCGTTTTATATCGAAGCGTAACCTGTTGGAGTCATTGGGAGGGGTCAAAGAAGAAAGTGGGAGGGGCAAGCGATTGGTCAGCTGTTACGATATGCAGATGTGTAAGCGTCGGCAATTTTAGACCAGTCTAAAATTATGCCGTCCGGTATTGGGTTAACCCTTTCCTGTACAAACCCGGGATTTTACGTTACTGTGATTTTATACTTGAGATTATTTTGTGGAAAAAGAAGAAATTGCTTGTTACAAGCAATTTCTTCTTTTCCCACAATATTTTGTATCACATATGATCATTTCATTTCAAATTGCATCCAGTTTTCATTGTCGTCTGCAACCTTTTTCAATTTGGACCAGTCTAAAATGCCAAAGAAACGGAAAAGGGTTAAAGTAAAAAAAAAAAAAACAGTTGCAACTTTGTCAATTCATACGCTATTGACATTCTTTTCATATTTTCAAATCATAAAGACAGTCTATACCAAAAACTGAAAAGATGGAAAAAATATCATTTTTGTCATTTAAGTAATTTTTTCCCGGAAAACTTAGCAAATACCTAGATACCAAACATAGCTTTGTAAATAAGCGTCTGCAATAAAAATTTTATTCAAGAAGGTGGAGTATATACTTTCTATCGAATCATTTGTATTAAAAGACTTGTTTGTGGCCAATGTCTGTATTGTTAGTCACAATAGGCCAATCGCTGGCCCCGCCCACTGATTCCCTAGGCACCGCCCATTCACTCAGACAGGAAGTACCGATTCGATTTTCAATGACATTATTTTGACGAAAGGAATGGCCAGTAGCTTGTAACAAAAAAGTAAAATGGTTGGTTTGCGACCTAAACGTCGAAGGTACAGGTTGAGTAAGCTGTAGTTACGACGTTTAAGTCGCCTTATCGATAAAATTGTTTAACAAAAATTGCGAAAAATGTCGGAGTTCAAATCTCAATTCTTGGCTGAATGAATGATTTGATTGGTCGGTTTTATTCCTTGATTAACGGTCGTGATTTGTCAATTGGCCTTAAAATCGTGTTATCTAGAACGCTGCATCAGAGCTTCTGTTGTTCTTTCAGATGCCTGAGCTCGCCAGGAAAGATAAAACCAGTAACTTGAACCTTGACGTAACATTTCCAACGATTAGACATGTGCGCTTAGGAAAGAGATAGCTCGGATTGTTCACTATGCGCTCTGTAGATATCTACTGACCCGCTCGGATTGTTCACTATGCGCTCTGTAGATATCTACTGACCCGCTCGGATTGTTCACTATGCGCTCTGTAGATATCTACTGACCCGCTCGGATTGTTCACTATGCGCTCTGTAGATATCTACTGACCCAAAGTGTTTTTTTAACCCGTCCCCACACAGTGACGCTTTTAAACGCCTCTTAAAATGAAATCGTTAGAAAACATTGTGGGAAATGAAGAAATTGCTTCTTACAAGCAATTTCTTCATTAACCACAATGTTTTCTGAGCTCAAAAGAAAAAGATTTAAATATTTCATCAACTTAAATTTGTCGTCTGCAACTTCGTTGAATTTGGACTGGTCTAAAATGTTGTTGTGTTGGAATGGGTTAAAAGATCAGCGAATATTCTTAAAGCACTGAAAAATTATCTACGATGTTTCATGCATGCGCATACCGCACGTCTGATTAACACAATATCGTCGGTGCGTGAGCAAATGTCATATCTACAGCTTTATCAAAGCTGTAGTTACAACATTTTGCTCTCGCATCAACAGCTGCAGTTATGACGTTTTGCTCGCGTACTGACAGCTGTAGTTACGACATTTTACTCGAGCACTGACAGCTGTAGTTACGACATTTTACTCGAGCACTGACAGCTGTAGTTACGACAATTTACTCGAGCACTGACAGCTGTAGTTACTACATTTTGCTCGAGCACTGACAGCTGCAGTCATGACATTTTGCTTTTACTCTGTTGAAACATTCCTATTTACCACTCTCTGTATCCCAGTGGCCCCATGTATGGCCCCGTCATTTTTATCGTCATGGCCGTTCCGACCTTGAGCCCTAAATATAAACACATCCCTGTTAAGTGAGTTTGTCCGAGCCACAAGATCAGAAGACACGTCGTATTTGTTAGTTGTAAGGTTCCACAGTATACTCCCATCTTTACCGTCAATGATGACCGTCTGAAATAAAGTTATCAAAAATTCTTCAGTCCAGTGCTATATATGGCCAAATTTTAGACTGGTCAAGTATCGGAAGAATGAAGTTGTTTAACCATCACTAGCTGACAAAATTGTAAACTGGTCGAAATTCTGAAGATGCAGACGCCAATTCAAATTGTTTAACCCATTACCAGATGACAAACTTTTAGACTGAATCTTGTCAAAATTCAAACAATTTCAAGTTTGTGTTAAGCTTTTGGAGTAGAAAACATTGTTGATAATGAAGAAATCTCTTGTAACAAGCAATTTCCTCATTTTCCACAGTCTTTCGAATAGCATTTTTCACGAGAGCGTAATTTATTTGATTGATCTGTCGACTTTTTATTGACAAACGCGATCCGACAATTCTGATCCTACGTCTTGTATTTGCTTCCAGGTATATGGACATTATAGATAATCCCCAAAGATATACTCGTTGTTCGGCTCATAAAGCAACTAAAGATTTTTCAAACGTTATCTGAGTGTGTAGCACCACCTTTTACCCTGTCCTGTTTTCTCTAATTTTTAGTCCTGTCCAATTTGAAAGAAGTTGCAGACGACAATTGAAAGTGAATGTATTTTGAAAAGTAACCAACCTATGGGATATTGTCGGAAAAGACGAATTTACTTGTCACAACAGTTCTTGTTTTCCCTCGATATTTTCTTGAGTATGGAATCACTAGGACACAATAAGAAAGGGTTGTACAGGAAAAGGTTAAATGGGAATTGATACCGGTGTCTTGCATTGCTTTCTTCTTCAAAACAAATTTGCCAATCGCACATATTTCGCCTTGTCGATCCATATGTACAAATGGTTACCAATTAAACACCCACTCATGCTCTTTGGAACTGAATCGAATCGTCAGTGTGCAATCAAAATGCCGTAACTACAGCTTTATTAAAGCTGTAGTAACGACATTTTGCCCGCTCACCGACGTGATGTCATTTTGGTCTCTATACAGATAAATGGGTCACGAATTGCTTCAAAAAGTTTACTCGAGTATCGAAAATTATTTTAACGAGATATGGGATATCGAAAAGTTATCGAGTTCATATTCTTATATACTCCTTCAAGATCGCCCGTAGCGTTGGCATCTTGATTGGGAAAACAGTTGACTTTTGTTTTTACTTTGTAATTTTAGACTAGTCCGAATTGAAAGAGATTGCTCCCGACAATGAAAACTGGATGCAATTTCAAGTGAAACTATCCTATTTGGTGAACAATATTGTGGAAAAGGGTGAAATTGCTTGTTACAAGCAATTTCCCCTTTTTCCACAATGCTTTCTGAAGTATATAATCAAAGAGGCGTAAAATCCCGGGTTTGTACAGGAAAGGTTTAACGTGAATGCCGTTTTCAGCGGTGTTTTGAACTTTTCGATCTATTTATGTGTCTATGTACAAGTCACATAAATGAATGGGCATCTACGGACTACATACGTCTGTTGTATTATAGAATGGCCAGGCACCAACACTCCAGTGAACCATGAAATCTATGACGTCATCGTCGTTAAAATATCCTGGAGCTGGAGTGCTGAAAAACAATCGCGTGAAAAGATAACTTGGGTTTAAATGACAAATAAGCAACACAATAATCAGAATAGATTGTACAGGGAACCAAAACGGGACGACTTTGCATTCCCGTAATGAAAGGATCGCTGGCCACGCCCATCTACTCCGCTGACCACGCCCACTGACTCCAACTGTAAGTTCCACTTTGATAATAACGTCCTTAGTTTGCAAAATTTATGACCAGTAATATATACGTACATCATAGAGTTAAATCTAAATAAGCTGCAGTAACGACGTTTAAGTCGTCAAACCGACAATAATGCAGCACGTAAATCTCGGCCAATGTTAGAATTAAAAGTTCACTTCGGATCTAAATGGATTATATTATCATCCGGTTGATTATTGGAATGACACCCGCGATTGGTAAATTATCAAACTGCAAGCTGGCTGTTTTAAAATTAAGAAATACACAAAATTTTTATATATATATATATATATATATATATATATATATATATATATATATATATATATATATATTTCAACCTAAAAGGGTACAGTAAATATTTATGAATTTGAAGTTGAAGTGGTTAAAAATGCTTGATGCACACTATAAATAAAAACATAGGTTATGTTTGGTATTTTGAAAGTGATCCTCGAATATTCCGATGATTTACTGTTGCAAATAAATCTAACGACGAAACATATTTGACTACCTCATTGATAACACGTTACCGGGTTTAACGCCGCTTTTAACAGTATATTAGTCATATCGCGGCGGCTGGAGCACTTATCAATGGATTCCTGGTATTTCTCACACCAGTACTACCACTACATCCTTTCCTAGCCTCCAGCTGCTATTCCACTTAGGTTTACGATTATCCACCCATTGGTGAAAGACAAATGTCGGAAAGAATATGTGCCGCCGCCGGGGTCACGTTACGTAAGAATTGGCGAGAAGCTACAGTGTACCTGTACGACTCTCTGTCCTCAAATTTGATTTTCCACAATCGGTTTAAGGTTTCTCCATCATAAAGTACCATATAACCGTTGAATGCGTTCACAAGAATATCCTTGACGCCGTCATGGTTCATATCAATAAGAACTGGAGGTACCATCACACCTTTACCCTCGCTCCTGAAAAGAAAAATATCTCCTGACATTTTATTTCTATGAAACAAAGTTGAAAATGGTAGAAATTGGAAGAAGTTGCAGACGACATCTTAAATTGCAATTTAATTGAAAAAATGAAAGCCATATGGGGTAGAAACGCCATGGGTACAGGAGGCACCTTAATGCCTTTGTCCTCACTCCTAGAAATTAACACCATCCACAAAGGTCATAGAACATCCATTGACCTGGTCTTATATCTAGAATTAAACGAAAAGCGTGTTTTACTGAAAACCCTTTTTTTTTCTTCTTTATTTCTCATAATTCATTGTTACCAAGGCATAAATCATAAAAAATGTCAAATAAGCGAAGATTTTACCAGTTTCAGACGTTTCGTGGTTTATAGAAAATTTAGTGTTCAGTTGTTTGAATGGTTCCGTATTCATTTTTTTTCATGAACGGATGAAGCAATCATCTCAGTCAATCATACAGAAATTTTAATGAACACAACCAAAACTAGATAAAATTTCGATGATTTACAAAATGAAAACATCATTTTTACCTCATCTTCAAATATAAATCAGACTGCCTGAAGCATTAAAGAAGTCTTCCTGTTTTTTCTGATCGTATTTATATAGTGAACCGACGAGATAAAAAACAATCTTAGCCAAAGACTAACACATGATCTCGTATTTTTAAGCACCATAGAAATGTAGCTATGGAAATCGTAATACGAAGAGAAGAATGTGCTTGTAACAAGCAATTTCTTCTTTTCTCACAAAATATTTCAACCTAGAATGGCCCCCTTAATTTTTCATTTAAAAATGCACTTGTTTTTGCCAGTTTAAATTTTTGTCGTTTGGGATAAATAACGACATTGTTTTTTTTACGCGCTGCTTAAAATCATAAGTCAACCTACTTAAATATAGGAATGGTCCCATTATCGTAAGGTTCCTTAAATCCCCATTGGTCGTACTGGCCACGTGTGTTAGCGACTGGGTGGTCCTTGGGAAGATCTTTAACATAGCGGTAAAAGTCGGGAATCGACACGGCTACTAACTCCCCTGAAATGTATTAAAATTAGTCAAGATTCTTTCGAGATAGACACTGGTGTTGGCACGATTTTATACATGACCGAATATTAAGGTTTAATGATTATTCTGTATTCACAATGTTTAGCAAGGGTGGAATATTTTGACAATGGACACCCTGTGCAATTTGTGAAGCCTAACATGGTTCGAATCTTTTAGAGCTTTTTTCTTCGATTCATTCTTCAATTTACCTATCAATGAATTTCAGGGATTTTAACAATTACCTTTTTTTTTCGTCAAGTTTTGATGTGTATATCAGAATGTGATGATCGGTCCATTTTGCTCAGGAGCAATCGCGAGATTCGCGCGAATTCTCATGTTTACGACGTTTGTCAATATTACTGAAACAAGATCACAGAATGAGCATGTAACATTTGACGGTAGGTACAAGGCACTGAAAACAATCTTCGACAAAAAAAGAGGCTGATTCTTACAAACTATGCCTTAAGAGTTATCTCCCTTGCCAGTATGGGTGGTCTTTTGGTGGTGAACATACATGCAAAGTTTCAAGTAAATATCTTCAATAGTTTCATAGATAGAACCAAGGTTTAAGTTTGCCACGCAGTCTACAACTACAACCTACATGTACGCCGAAGCCGACGGTGACAAGTTGTTGACGATTTATGTCAAGAAACCGAGCTATAAACATGACAAAAGATATACAGTTGAGGTCGCCTGTATCACAGATTCATACGTACTAATTGTGATGTATTTATCTAAAATAAGTTCCTAATAATGATTTAAGCGAAGATAATTCATTTGTTAACTTAAACACATAGAAACAAAATTTCAGATAGGTCCAAATTCAAAGAAGTTGCAGACAACAATTTAAATTGGGTACAATTTTTTTTATTATTATTATAATTAATATTATTATCATTTGAAGTTGAAAACAATGTGAATAAAAAAGAAATTGCTTGCAGCAAGCAATTAATACAAGTATACTACCTTTTTGTTACATACTACTGGCCATGGATTTTTTTAAAAAAACGCCGTTTAAAATCGAAGCGGGACTTTCTGTCGGAGTCAATGGGCGGGGCGAAGCAAATGGGCGCGGCTAGCGGTTGGTCAATTACGATAATGTTACATTACCGTCGACTGTTTCTCCGCCTGTACCAATGAGTATATACTGAGAGCCATCCTTCCTTTCATGTATGACTGGTGACATATATGTCTCTCGCTCATTTGGTGTCTTCATGTATGTACCAATATTGCGACCAGTCTTTCCGGAAACCATCATTATGTGGCCTGAACGTCGATTGTGATCCTAAAATGGGTACGATATCTAGTAAATTGCTTTTTCCAGAATCTTTTGATGCGATTTCATTAGTTAAAACACACACACTTATTTATTACATATATCACACCCGCGTATGTGGTGTTCATGGTCGAGAGATAGAACGTCGGTTTCTCGATCAAGAGGTCACATTCGGCACAAGTACTGGTGTATTCTCCAGTAAGCAGAATTGAGAGGGATTAATCCGAGTTGAAAGAACGTTATTACGTGATTTGAAGATTCCATTGATCACTAGGTTATGTGTTAACATTGTAAATCTTTCCCTATCCATTTTCACGAACACGTTAATTCGAGAAAGACAACGACTTTCTTAACAAAGAAATTCCTCGTATTTTGAATTAGATTTTTGAGAATCGCACTCAAACAGGGTAGCTTAGCATATACTTCTAGTATTTTGTATCAATTTACCTCTGCTTTGACTGTCGGGTCTCCGCCATGCGCAATGACAATATCCGCTACACCATCATCGTCAACATCCGGTAAAATGGCGGGAGCGTAAATATTCCATCCTCGATTCAGGTACCTCTTGTCTAGTGTCCAAAGAACTTCACCTGTATTGGTGTTATAATTTGTATTCAATGTTGAAAAAGTAAAATTAGTGAATAAAAAAATGATTTTTCATGGCTTGAAATACTCTGCTGAAGTACAGTCCATTGATACACACATACGATAAAGGTAGTACCACGTGTCCATTTTTTATATATATATATATTATTTTTTTTTTTTTCGAAATCGAAAATCTGTGGTGATCCTCGTGACTTAGTAAGGTAGAAAACGAATCCCATTAATCAATTAGGTGATTCTAAAAAATGATTTCGGTGTTTTTATATAGCTCACTTGTAGTTACATACAAACAAGACATTATTGAATTCGTCGACAATCGACATAGTTTTGTAATCGAATTTTTCCTTGCTGAGACAAGTCACAGTTTTTAAATATTTTGAGTTACACTTCGTACGTATTATTTCTTTCGGCTTTGACTGAAACTAAAACTCTGTTACAGGACTCCTATATAACAGTATTTAGCCATGCGTACCCTGTGGAAGAAATCAGTAGTGGCATTAACCCAATACCAAATAACATTTTCTTAGACTAGTCTGAATTGAAAGAAGTTGCAGCGGACAATTTCAAGTATATAGAATTTTGAGTGTCTTTAAGAAATTGCTTGTACAATCTTCCGAATCTTTTCTTGTATGGGAATTGGAATGTAAAAAAACCCCACACACAATTATATTCCTATTTAAAGAATACACTCCATGGTTGACTTTCAGTATCCTACCATTAAGGACGTTGATGGCCCTCATTTCGCCCAGCCGTCCTGTGGCTATACAGTCATCCACCCCATCATCATTCACGTCAATACCATGACAAACTAGCTCAAACACTTCAGCATACGCTGGGGCTTTCCATAAAAACTTCCCGTCAATACCCCGTAATGCTACAATAGCTCCGGCACATGGCATATCCAAACCTTAAATTTTGAGACAAAAGCGTGGGAATTTTATACAATTTAAGTAGGTTTTAGTTCCAAATCTCTTTAAAAACAAAAATATTATCTTCCTCTCCAAAGTGAACTGCATCCTCTTCTATGAAGAGGCAGTACGATCATTTTTAAAGGACTTATGATTCCCGAAGGGAGTTGTTAATCCCGGCCTCGCATCTGATCACGTAGATATTTCATACAATGCCCTAGTTTAGCACTGGTGATAAAAATCATACAGTAAATTTGATTTCCCCCTTTAAGTTGACAGTGTTAAAAGGCATGTGTCAAATGCCATTATCATTAGATTAAAAAGATTACAGAAGCAACTTTATTTCATACTAGACTCTTCCATTAGCCGATATCTAAAGAGAAAATTTACCGTTGTAGAAAACTCCATGTTCTCCATATTCAAATCTTTACCAAGAACAAAACCTATTTTCCACATTCATTAGCTAATAAACTCCCATCATAGTTTATATTGAATTCCCTTCAGTCCGATTCAGTGATCATTGTATCTAAATCTATACCGACAGTAAATCTAGCTACAATATTTACTAGCAAATAAAAACGCCGTACTGTTTTATACACAACTCGAATACGTCCGACTCAATTATCATTGTATCTCAATCTGGACCGACAGCACCATTTACTAGCCCTTAAGGACGACGTACCCTGTTTTATACAGAACTCCTCCATGTCCGACTCAGTCAGCATTGTGGTGACATCTTTACCAAGAGCAAGTCCAATAATGATATCCAGTACACCGTCTTGGTCAACATCAACAAGTCGTACACAACTCTCAGTTCCTGGGTTTAAATGGAGTAGCATCTTATTTTATACCTTATATACATCTACGCTTGAGACCCATATATCGTCAATGGGTGACCAAAATGACGTTAATACAGCTTTTTTCAAGCTGTATTTACGACGTTTGGTTGACGTTTGCATGGTTGACCATTGATGAAATCGCGTTATGACTTCAAAAAGTGCTAATTCAAAAACCAAGTTGGTCACCAACCAGAATAGTTTATATTTGTCTTAACCAATTCCCACTTGACAAAATTTTAGACTGGTCCAAATTGAAATAAGCTGCAGACAACAATTTCAAATCGTTGTAATTTTAAATTTGTTGATCTTTTGGGAAAGAAAATATTGTGGATAATGAAGAAATTGCTTGATACAAGCAATTTCTTCATTTTCCTCAATGTTTTCCAAAGCTTATTTCTTGAGGGGCGCAAAAAGGAGGGATCGTGTGGGAATGGGTTAAGCGTGTCTTTTTGGTCGAGATATAAGTCTTAGGCAATCAGAGCCCTCTATATGTAATTCAAAATATATTTTGTTGATTAATGAAGCTTTTGAATACAGACCCTGGACCATCTGTAAACCTGATACAAATCAAGCATAGATTCCGGGCGGATATCAATCTCTTGTTTATGTTTATTTCTGTGTGACAAAACTAAAGGGAACCACTAAACCGTTAGAATTATTTACAATAATTCTGACAACTTCAATATCACCACAAAAATAAGGACGGTAGAGACCAATGTTATAGAGAAAGTATTGACGATATAGAAGATGGGTCAATATATTGACGCAATATGATTGTCAATGATATTGATAATGGTTGTCCCCCCTCCCCGACACACACTCCTCAATTTTATCTATTTACATCATTGTGGGTTCAGGGTAGACCAAGAATTGGTCATAGACAATGCGCGGTGAAAAACTCGTAACTTCGCCTTGAACGAGCTGGAGGAACAAGGTATGGATCGTCCAATAACGAGTTTAACCCTTTCCTAATCAATCTCTGTTTTTGTTCGTCCCTGTGATTTTTTTGAGAAAACATTGTGGAAAAAGAAGAAATTGCTTGAAGAATTCTTTTTCCACAATACTTTCAACCCTAATGAATTATTTTTTTAATTTGAAATATAGTTAACATTAAATTGTCTGCAAATCCACTTTCGAATTTTATAGTGGTTTATTTTTTAAAATATAGAAAAGGGTTAAGAACAACACAAATATCACAACATTTGACCCTTTCCCGTAAAATTTCTGATTCGTACGTCCATGTGATATTATATTTGAGAAAAAATGCGGGGAAAAATGCTTGTAATACGCAATTTCTACTGTTTACACAAAATTTTCTATCAAATAGAATGGTTATTTTTCGAATTCTAATTTCTTTATGATATATTCAGCCTTCCCTTTGAATTCGGACGAGTGTAAAATTTTGAAAAAAAAAACAACAGTAAAGGGTTAAATAATAAGAAACAAAATACTAACCCCAGTCTGTCATTTTTGTTCTCCAATTATCCGTCCTTTTGCTGATATCGAGATCGCCTTCAGATCTAACTGCGTCTTCTGGTTTGTTAGCAGACATAAACCCGATCATAAATCCAGCGCCAAATAGAAGAATCGTAAAGGCCAAGGTAACGGCAGCGGTCGGTGCAGTGCACACACGACTTGAACGATCGGAAAGCCTCCTGAATTTGAGTTTGTGTCTGTGTTTCTTGTTTCTCTTGTCGACGTCATGAATAATGACTTCTGGAGCATTTATATGGCTGTCGGCTGCTAGAGATGTCGTCTGTTTATCGTCATCTTCCCAATAGTCGTCGGAGTCGTCGTCGGCCAGTGGAAGTAAAGGGTTATATTTTGCTGTTGCTGAAAGGGGTATCGGAGGTTTACCCATTCCAAGACTACAGAATTTTAAGCTGGTCCAAATTGAAAGAAGCTGCAGTCGACAATTTCAAGTTGATGATTTTTTTAAAAAATTGTTTTCATCTTTTAAGATAGAAAATATGGTGAATAATGAAGGAATTGTTTGATACAAGCAAATTCTTCATTTTCACAATGTTTTTAAAGCCTTTTTTATTTAGGGGACGTCAGAAAGCGTCAATATGTAGTAATGGGTTGAATCCTTCATTTTGTTACGCTGTAAAATCTTCTGTTAAATGTACAGCAATAATGACCGAATATATAATACTAGTAATTGAATTGGTAATAGTTTGCACGTTGTTTATCTTAATCTTATTTATCTGATACTTAGAAGAATTAAAAGAAATTCTATAAAATCTATTTGATCAAAATTTAAAAACTTAAAAATTACAACTCAAAATATTTCCTGTTCAATCCCTGGTTTTTACGTCCATGTGATTTTATAATTGAGAAAGCATTGTAGAAAAAGAAGAAATTACTTGTGACAGGTAATTTCTTCTTTTTCCACAACATTTTCTACCCTACTGACTGGCTATTTTTCAAATTAAATCCACTTTCGATTTTCTTCTGCAAAACATATGAATTTGGACGGTTCTAGCATTTTACAAAACAGGAAGGGTCAACCAAAACACACCGACAACAATAACTTCTGATCATTTTGATTTGTGTAAAAAAGCTAAACAAAGGTACACTTAGTAAAACTGCTTGATGTCAGTTATGCAAATGTTTTAATTTAGATTGCTTGGTTTCTTTAACTTGAACTTCAGATTTTTCAGATAAAAAATCATTAGAAATGTAATAACTACGCCCGAAGTGGATACATTTGACCGAAAATGAAAGGCAATTCTAACGAAGTCCATTTAAGATAACTTAAGAAGTGGTGCCTTGGCAGTAAAACTTGATTTTGGAGAGCAAGTCACTTTTGAGTACAAATGATTTACTACGTAAAAATATATTTGTTTTATTATTGGAGATTCAATATTTGTGTTTCTGCCACGTGGAGTATAGAATTATTAAAACTCAACGTGTCTCTGCGTAACATTCACCGAACAGCTAAAACAACGGAAGAAAATGTGTAAACAATTAGTTGATCATCTTTAAATTAAAAGCATCGATTGATCAATCAAATCATTCATTTAGACTGGGCGTGAGCTTTAAAATCAATTTATCTTTTTTAAGTATTTTGTTGGTTTTGCGACTAAAACGTCGTAGATACAGGCTATTCAAGCTGTAGTCGCAACGTTTAGGTCACAAACGAATGATTTGCTTTTTTAATGAGACTGCTGTTGTGAAAAGGGAACATCCGGGGTATTCGTAAAAAGCAAATATCGGAAATAAGCAGATCGGATTCATCTCAGGTCAATCAGAGTTTGTATTTCAAAAATAAATATAATGCGACGACATAGAATGAGTGTTCAAAGTAAAGGAAATATTGTAAAAGCCACACGTTTAACCCATTACCACATGGCAACATATAAGACTGGTTTGTAATTTTAAGAATTTTTCTTCATTTACAAAATTGTTTTCTTTAAGTCATTTCTCCATGGGCGAAAAACGGGATTGTGATGGTTAAACCCTGGTCAATACGTGCAGTTTGGCCTAGATCGATACTTTTCGAACTTTCGAGTAAGGCCCATTTCACATGACGTCAGAATTGGTCCAATGAGATTCAAAGAAGAGATGCATTTTACCTTGATGACCTAAAAGTACCATACGACAGATTTTCGTAAATATTTACGAAAATTCATAGTCATATGCAACGTACGTTTGTCTTTTCACCAGATTGTTTTGAATTTTGTTTTCAACTGACGGTGTATTGCTGTCAATCAAATCATTCAATTAGACCGGAAGTTAAATTTGAACTCCGACATTGGCCGACATTTATATGAAGCAATCGTTACAACGTTTAGGTCGATAGTTAACAATTCTACTTTTTTAACACTGGCCATAAATTCTGCAAAGTAATCCCGTTTAATATCGAAGTCGAAATTCTCGTGGGAGTCAGTAGGCGTGGCCAGCGGTGTCAGTCATGCAACATGGCCGGCAATCTGTTAATTGCAACCAAAGACTCGATATTGTATGAAATTTTGTACATATTATTTGATACTACTTATATGTCAGCCGTAGAAAGAAACATTTATGATTTATATAGGTTTTGTTGTATTTATTAATTTAAATTAACCAAATACCCACACAAGTTCCCCTTTTTAAACCCCTCATGAAAAGGACTTTGGAAAACATTGTGGAAAATAAAGAAATTGCTTGTATCAAGCAATATCTTCATTATCCACAATGTTGTCTATCCAAAAAGACGAAAAAATACAATTCCATCAACTTGAAATTGTATGCAGCTTTTTCAATTTGGACCAGTCTAAAACTGTGTTGTGTTGGAATGGGTTAATTAAGAAATGAAGAGAAAATATCAAACAGGAAAATGATAGTCTCTTGAAACTCACCTGTCATTTTAACTAGATAAGTCTTTAATAAACATATCACAAAAAATAAATAAGTCCCAAAATGACAGAAGACTACTGGTGACCTATTCAGATGATTTGTGTACTAGATAAGACATTATACAAGCGAGATAAGGAAATCGTTTAAATCAGTTGGTTCGTACGGCATTGACCCCAAAACCCCCATCGCTATGGTAATTCCTCTGATATTTAAACTTGAAAGCTGACCTTGAACTTGTAAGATGGTCCTTGACATAGAGATGTGCCTAGAAACCTAATATGAGCATGGTACCTATTATAATTTTCATGTAACAGGAAAACGATAAGTTCGCAGGTTCAGCTTTGGACATTCAGGCGGACAGGATGATGGACTGACATTGGTAAAAAATAAAAACGTTGTCGGTGAGCGAGCAAAATAGCGTAACTACAGCTTTATCCAAGCTGTAGTTACGACATTTTGCACACTCACTTACGATATGCCCATGACCATATCAATGGAGAGGAGAAATTAAACATAAATGATTTCGACCTAATGATGCAAGGCGAATTGAAATCATCTGGACTGAAAAATTTGGAGAGATGGAAAGAATTTTATTTCGTCGGTGCGCGAGCAAAATGTCATAACTACAGTTTGTATAAAGCTGTAGTTATGACATTTTGCTCGAACACCGACGATTTGCTTCATTCAGATGTGTACGTTAAACCTTATTACACTGATTAACATTGATTTAACTTAGGCGATTGCAATCAAAGGATATCAAATAATCAAACACTTTTGTTTGTTTTTTATTGAGCTAACATGTATACATGCATTAAACAAGAGACTAATAGGCCATAAAGCGCTCACCGAGGCAAATGTAGCATGTAAAGACACTCCCAAAAAATCTATGAATATTGTAGAAAAAAAAATACTTCTCTATTGGCTCAAAGGTGTGACTAAGGCTTTGATAAGATTAACCCATCTCAAACAATCACGCAACAGGGCTCCTCTTAAGAAAAAAAACTTTGGAAAACACTGAGGAAAATGAAAAAAAATGCCTATGATATATATTTTCATTTAAATTTCATCAACTTGAAATTTTCGTCAACAACTACTTTGAATTTAGACCGGTCTAAAATGGTGTCTTCTGGTAAATAGTTAAGGTGCGATGTTTTTGGTGGGGCAAAGACGATATGGAGAAATAAGATAAGCTTGTCCACCTGTTAGATTCTCTGAGGTAGCCTTGATATTGAACTTAGGATTAGGAATAACTTATAGGCTATTTCTAATTTCTTCAGTAGACTATGATTTAAACCCTGCTTAGACTATTTTCAAGCTGGTTCAAATTGAAAGAAGATGCATACGACTATTTCAAGTTGATGAAATTTAAAAACCTTAGTCTTTTGGAGTAGAAAACATTTATCTCAATGTTCTCCAAGCCTTTTTCTTGAGGGGGACAGAAAGGCGGGATTAATTGGGGATTGTTAAACCCATTTCCTCTCAATCCCGCATACATAGTGGAAAATGTTCGAAACATAGCGAAAAATGAAGAAATTGCTTGCTACAAGTAATTACTTCATTATCCACAATGTTTTCTAACCTAAGGACAATGATCTTTAAAGTTTCGCCAGCTTAAAATTGTCATCTACAAACTCTCTCGATTTGGGCTCGTCTGAAAATTTGGCGTCTGGTAATGGATTTAGAGTAATGATCTAAAAAGAAGACAAAGAAACAGTTTTTCTGTAACGCTAAGTTGTCACATCACCTCGCGATCTTTTCGAATATGTCCTTGTTGCGATTAGCAAATTAGTTTGTCTTGAAAGCTCGGTTGTTGCCTGTCGTCGATATAAGTGATTTCTGCTTATTTACATGTGCGCTTGTAGAGCGGACATTAAAAAGAATTCAAGGAATCCTGGTGCGTTTCTGTAAAACCCTGTATGACTTTATGACCGCCCCAAACACCAAATCGTTCTGAATTTCCTAACGATGCAGGTAACTTAGCTCCGCCTGGTTCTTGAACGTGCTCGGTGGATAGCACCGTGACGCGGCTCCTCGGTTTAACGTCTCATCCGAAAGACAATTAGTTTGTTAGTAGATATGGTCAGCCCAGGGCTCGAACCTATGATCTTGAGGTTTGAAGTCAAGTGCTCTACCAACTGAGCTAAACGGACTGACAAAACAATTTACTTTAAAGAGGGGCAACTACGTTTATGTAATAAATATGCACTGTACTGTAGTATCAGCTATTTCCCTTCACTGTTATTTTTAAAATAAGCTTAAGCCCCTAGTATCACCGGTATTTAACCTAATATATTTTTTCAAGAATTCTGGTGAAGCGGCGCCAAATGTTCACTCCTATGAATTTTGTTTGGAATCCATCCTTCAGTTTCAAAGATCATTTTCAATATACACCGTATATGGTAATAAGCTCCGCCCACGTTATTAAACCAATCCGAATTCTTTGAAAGAGTTTGATAGAGGGTCACCTAAGGTTGATGGTATCTGATTAATGGTCACTAATGGATCATTATTGTGAAATTTGTTAGAAATATGTACTGTAGTTTCTGAGAAGATTTTTAAAGTAAAAACTTACGGACTAATTGCCAGGTACGCACTGGCGCACGACGGATTCCAAACCATGTCAACAGCTTGCTGGTTTTCAGCCAGTGGAGTTAGAATTGGCAAAGTTTCAACTACTCTTGTAAATTAACCGTCGTAATTCAAGACTGGTCCGAAATTTAAAGAATTTGCAGCTATAGTTGCTTTTTCAAAAATTTAATTCTTTGGTGGAAAATATTGAAACAAGCTGAGAATTGTGACGTCAAAAAACACCAGAAGTTTCCATCGTAACTTTTGACAGTTTCCTTTTAAAGTAGGCGAGTTAAAATTCAATGTTGAACAGCTGTGTTGTTCGTCTATTGAGAAACAATGGAATTATTCGTTTATCTACAGCAGTCTGAAAAGATTCGTATCAACGCGTGTGAAGATGGCTGACCAATTGCCGCTGTCAATCAAAACGCTATTGACCAATCAAATTATTTATTTAGTCCAGAAATAACTAGACATTTTCGCAAAGCGGACTAAATCCCTCCCCCCCCCCAGCAGCGCTTGTCCATATACAAAAGCTATCCGCCAAAGGGCCGTAACAAAAATGGACTTTTTAATTAAAGGGCCATAAATCAGTCAAAAATATATGGACCTTAACCAAAATAGGATATGCACATGTCTGACCTCTCTTTGGTAAGGTTGAGATTCTTTCTATATTTACACGTGTCTTGACCAACTAGAGGGGAGCCGCGGTCGGTAGTTGGTAGCGCGTCGGACTATCAATCTAGAAGTCCCGGGTTCGATCCCCGACGACGGCACTCATACTTTCCGTCTAATTACTCTCACCATTGGGTCGATAATCATAGACCTATGTGGGATAACAACTGGAGGCTAGGAAAGGATGTAATGGTAGTACTGGTGTGAGAAATACCAGGATTCCATTGTTAGGTGCTCCAGCCGTCGCGATAAAACTGAAAGCTTATTGAAAGCGACGTAAAACCCCATTCAAACAAAACCTACTAGAGGCGCATTAGCCGCCGACCTTGAAATATGAATTGTGATTTTTAATTTTGATGCAGTCATAGAGGAAGTATTCTTCCTTCCAATTTACCTATCCCATTACCAGTAGACAAAACTTTAGACTGTTCCAAATTGAAAGGAGTCGAAGATGACAATTTAAAGTTTGTGAAATTTTAAAGTTTCCATTTTTCTGGGTAGAAAACATTTTGGCAACTGAATATATTGCTTGACTTAGATAATTTCTTCATTTTCCAAAATGTTTTCCTAATTACTTTTCTTGAGGGTTTCAAAGAGCGTCTTTGCATGGAAATGGAATAGAGGGAGGTAACTTTATTTTATGCAACAAAACCTTCAGTCCAGCTGCATTTATATACATTAGCTTAAGCGTCATTGGGATCTGTTACTGAAACTGGACCCATCCTAACCTTAACAGACACACCTATTAAAATTTCAAGAAATTTGAAAACAGGCCACTAAAGGATAATTTTTTGAGGATTTTGTTGATATTTAAGCAGTAGTTTCCGGGGTTAAGGTTCCCAAAAGTTTATACTGTGTACCATTTAAGGCAACAAACTTCATGAAAGCCATGGTTTTTATCTGTTTATAATATCTCAAAGGATCCTGATAACAATCACTCTGTGATCAATCCTACGGAATCCATCGAACAGTTTCGGAAAAAGTTTTCCCTATTCCCAGATGACAAAACTTTAGGCTAGTCCAAATTGAAAGAAGCTGCAGGTGACAATTTAAAGTTGATGATTCTCAAAAATCTTAAACATTGTGTATAATGAAGAAATTGCTTGTCACAAGCAATTTCTTCATTATAAGCACTATGTTTTGAAGCTTTTTTCATGAGGCGCCTAAAAAGCTGTGTTGTGTGGGAATGGTTTAAGTTTTCATTCAGTACAGTTAATGGGAATCATTGTCATTTGATCAAAGTTTCTTGAAAGAATGTGGCAAGGGCTCAACCAAGGATCATTCCTTTTAAATTTTGTTGAATTCCATCCAAACATTGCTGCACTAAAGATTTCAAGTTTTCACTTTAAAATACCATAATTATGTGGAAAATAGCTTCAATAGAAGCATTATTTTTCTTCAAACCGAGGATTTTTGAAGAAAACTGAAAATGAGTCGCCAAAAAAATATTCCAAATTAAAAGAAAAGGATTTTTAAACTTTATGGAAAGTACCAGGTAGCTCCACCTATTGAAGTCACTTTCTTATCCGATCAGATTCTTAATCAAGGGTCATCAAAGTAATAATCCTTTTGATTTTACTTGAAATCTGAGCAGCACTTCTCAAGAAGATTTTAAAGTAATAGTTTCCGATTGAGAAGCACACTGATGGACAAACGCTGGACACAACGTCATGACATTAGCCAGCCGACTTTCAGCCAGTAGAGATTAAAACCTGACTTTAATCTGTATGTGCATTCAAAGGTCCTTGTATGTATTATAATTCTCATATAACTAGGAATAATTCAATAATTCATTACATGATCGTTATATAGATATGCGCGGGCAAATAACGAAATGCAATGGAACAGCCGATCTTGTGTGATCGTTATATGAAGATATGCTGGTATTAAATTGAAATTTCGACGATATTTCAACTAATCCAATTCAATTCATAGTTTTGTCTTTCAAAAACGAGCGTTCTAATTGGCAAAAGAAATATTATTCATAACTCTATAAACAAAATTTTGACCATGCATTTATTTTGTATGCTTCCACACAAAATAGTTCCAACAGAAAGGTATCAAAATTGGTAAATTATTTCCTTTTTTTTTCCAATATCATTAAATTATAAGAAATGAAGAGAATATTTTTGTTTTCATGAAGCCTAATCACACTTAATGTACGAATCTGCTTCACGTATTCATACAGTGCGATTAGTTTTTTTTTCGTTTCAAACCCCCAAGAAAACAAAGAAAAACCTTTCTTCAACTCCGAAATAAACATGTGCAGATAACATACAATATTCCTTGAAACAACCATATTTCAAGAATACGATGCTTCTAGATGGTAAACCCATTTCAAAAACAATCACGTATTTTTGTGCACTGAAGAAATATGGATGTAGAAAACATCGTTGAGGGATAAATTGATTGATTTCAAATACAATTTCAAAAGAGGTCGGCTTGTGACAAGAAACTTACCCTTATCTACCATATTTTTTCTTGTTTCCAAATTCAAATACTATTTTAAATGATGTGTTTTTGTGACCAGCAATTTATCCTTTCTCATACTGTTTTCTACTATATGTTTCAGTTATTTTTCAATTTAAATACCATTTGAAATGACCTCTTCTTCTTCCTTTAAATTTGGACCAGTCCCAAATATTGCCAGATTGTAATAAAAGGGAGATAATAAACAACAAAAAAAGAGTAAATTTTTTCTATCTTTACAGATGTCAAATACAAAATATACAAATCACGATACTTTTACAAAACAACCAGGTTTTATAACAGTAATTGTTCTGTAAGTACAAAATCTAGCCAAACTACAATTAATAAAAGGGTCTATTGACTTGTTACTAAGACAATATTTATCTACTTGTGAGGATTCCTACTTTTTAAGCTGAAGTCAAGAAGAGAAAAAGTATAAAAAAAGATTAAAAAAAATATCTAACTTCATGCAGACTTGCTTAAATAGATTTGTTTGTTTGAATGGGGTTTTACGCCGCTTTCAACAATCTTTCAGTTATATCACGGCGGCTGGAGCACCTAACAATGGAATCCTGGTATTTCTCACACCAGTACTACCATTACATCCTTTCCTAGCCTCCAGCTGCTATCCCACATAGGTCTACGATTATCGACCCATTGGTGAGAGACAAATAGTCAGAAAGGATGAATGCCGCCGTCGGGGATGCTTCAATAGAAAGAGACCAGCTCCAAAAATAGAGTTTAAAATCATCAAAAATTGAATAGTTTTAAATTTATGCTATAGTTTTGAGAATAAACAGGCAGGCGTATTTCTTAAAGAAATCTTATTTGTCAGATGTGAGTTCCTTCGAATTGGATCAATTTAAATCATTTAGTCTGTTTATGAAGTTATCAAATAAGAACATAAAGTACAAGATCAAACCATTAACCCATTCCAACACAATCCCGATTTTTTACATTCTTCAAGAAGAAAGCTTAGCTAAACATTGTGGAAATAGAAGAAATTACCTGCCTCAAGCAATTTCTTCATCATCCACAGTGTTATCTATCCCAAAAGACAAGGATTCTATTTTATTTTATCACCTGAAAATTGTTGCTGAAAACTCTTTGAATATTGACCAGTCTAAAATTTTCTTGTATGGTAATGGGTTAACATAAAAGTACACATTTCGCTCCCTACCCCAACTCCTAAAGAAAATAATGATATTTCCTTATCTCTAAATTTGAAATAAAGCATAAAAGGTAATCATAATGTTTATTTGATCAAGTTTTGTTAGAAATAAAAACAAATAACGAAATATGGAAAATAACCTAAAAAGAAAAGACTTAATTTTGGAGAGGCCAATGAAAGCGCACTATTCTAAAAGCTTTAATTGGATAAAAGTAACACAACAGTCTACATTCTACATTTTGATGTTCTGTTTGCTTTACCTGATTAAGTACATGGTCATAAAAAAATAATCTTAGGCCAGTGAAGTGCATGATTTCTTAATAAACTGTACCAAACTCCTTCTACAACATTGAAGTCACTTACTCCCACACTATCCCACTTTTTTATTCTCTTAACTCATTCCTACACCATCCCGCATTTCTAAGCACTGAAGAAATAAAGCTTTGGAAAGATTGTGAGAAAAGAAGAAATTGCTTGCAATGAGCAATTTCTTCTTTTCTCACAATGTTATCTACCTCAGTTTGACCTAGTTTTTCAATTTAAAATATCTTTGTTAAGCCGTCTTCAACCTCTTTCAAATTGGACCAGTCCAAAATTTTGTTGTTTGGGAATAGGTTAAGAAAAGTAAACGAAAGGAGGTTTCAGATTTATAGAAGTAAGAGAAAACTGAACAGTTGCTTAATAGAGGGTAAATCCTTTAGGTAAAAAGAGGGGCATAATCTAAAACAAAAAATGTTTTTAATGCCATGCCCCTTGTTGATAAAATTTGCACTTTTGTTCGTAGATATATTCTGAGTTTCAAGTGAATGTGTCCAGTATACCAGGGATATCATAAAATGTCAAAGTTTTCAGATGTTGAAGATGCTGATGCAGACTGCAGCTCCAAAAACAATTGTGCTAAAAGTAAATGGCATATTAGGACAGAAATCATTGTGATAAAAGCAGAAATTGCTTGTGCCTTTCATTTCTTCTTTTTTATTTTGTTTCCTCAATAAAATTCAGTTTAAAAATGAGGGATTGTGTGGTAAAGTGTAAACGGAAAAATTAGAAATTTGGTATAGAATACTTGATGTTAACCCTTTCTTAAACAAACCCCAGGATTTTACGTGGCTGTGATTTTATACTTGAGAAAACATTGTGGAAAAAGAAAGAGAAATTGCTTGTAACAAGCAGTTTCTCCTTTAGCTACAATAATTTCTCCCTCATAGGATGGTTTAATTTTAATTGCATCCAAATTTAATTTTCAACTGTAATCTATTTCCATTTGGACCAGTCTAAAATTTAGAAAAAAACAGGAAAGGGGTAAGTCTAAGACTTTTTAATGAGGCATGAGAAATGAATTTAAATCATGTATAGACCCAACTGAAGACTGCTAAAATTTAGGGCTGTTTTGAGTAAAAACTGTTATAAAAACTCTAACACATTGCATTAATTTTGCAGCACAGCATCAACCCTTGACCTATTCCCAGACGATTCCGATTTTTACACACCTCATGAAAAAAGCTTTGGTAAACATTGCAGAAAATAAAAAAAAAACTTGTATCAAGCAACCTTTCATTATCCACAATGTTTTCTATCAAAAAAGACAAACAAACAAAAAATTCCATAAACTTGAAATAGCTGCTACAACTTTGTTCAATCTAGACCAATTCAAAATTTTGTTGTATGGGATTAGTTTTGACAATTTACAGACGACAAATTTTGATCCAAAGTCATAAGAGCTGCACATTACAAAGGAGGTTTGTAAAAAGTGGGAATATGTTAAACAGTTTTTAAGATTGATAAATGGTAGAAAACATTGTAAGTAAACAACAAAGCACTGGTCAGCACAATCCTCTTACCTACAATATTATAAACAAGGGTATCACATGTCAATACTCAGCTGTTCAAGTGCTTGATAGAGGGTAAAAATTTTAATTTCAAAAAGGGACTTAATTCCTTTAAAAATCCATTTAGAGTTACCCCCTAGTTGAGCTATAGTAATACCTCAGGTTTTGTCCGATAAAAGCCATGTTAAAAAGCATCAATTCTAATATGTGTAACGTTAAAAAAATCAAGGCTGATAAGGAAATGGTTGAAATTTATTCCAATATTATCATTCATGTACCTACTTGGCAGAGTTAGCTCCCTTGTTTGAAAATCTACAGTAGCAAGAACATCTGCAAAACAGGATTTAACTACTTTCTTCATTATATATGAGTGTATTTATGAAAAAGTAGATGTAAGCATTGAATTTGTTAAAAAGGACAATTATAAAATACAATGACAGTAACATTCACAACATGTTTTAACATTTACCTTGTGTATGACAATAAAATTAAAAAATTGTTGAAGTAAACTATAGCAAGTAAGATTACTGTGCTTAGTTCACCCATTCCACTTTTTGATGCCCCTCAAGAAAAAAGCATTATAAAACATTGTGGACAATGAAGAAATTGCTGTTAACAAGCAATTTCTTCATCATCAACAATGTTTTCTACCAAAGACAAAGAATTTATAAAATCTATCAACTAAAAATTGCTGTCTGAAACTTCTTTAACCCATTCCCACTCAATCCCTCCTTTTTATGCCCCTCACCAAAAAAGCTTTGGAAAACATTGTGGAAAATGAAGAAATTGCTTGGATCAAGCAATTTCTTCATTATCCACAATGTTTTCTATCCACAATGACGAAAAAATTAAAAATTCCATCAACTTGAAATTATCGTCTGCAGCTCCTTTCAATTTGGACAGGTCTAAAATTCCACTGTGTTGGAATGGGTTAAAAGACTACAATTCTGTTGTCTGGTAATGGGTTTAATGTACTTTCTATAAATGCAAATTAAGTTATGGTGATCAGAACATCTACTCATGACATTTTTTTTTTTTTTACATCCAGAACATTTACAGAATCCAAGCTCAAAGAATTTTCCCCCAAAATTATTCAGTTGAAAAACCGTTAGAGACACCTATTAAATAATGAGATTTTTCTTTTATTGAGGCTTGCTAATATTATATTGTCGTTGGGCTTGCAAAATGTCATAACTACTGCTTAAATGAACCTATAGTTACTACAATTTGCACACGCAACATTGATATCAAGCCCTACAACCACTCAATTTTCAGCACAAGGAAGGCTATACAACCTGTATATCTTTAAATTTATAAACATAAAAAATTTGTTGTTGTATTTTAAGATAGAAAGACTTTCTTTAGTAACAGGACAAGGACTAAAGCTTCAACATTAAACATAAAAATATTGATTAATGTAAAAATGAAATGTATAAATTGGTTTGGTTAATATAGGGATGAGTGTATTTTTCACTGTGTTTATTGGAGTATAAAGTGCAATTGCCTTAGCACATGGCAAATAACGCCCGTAGGGCGTTATGTTTAAGCCATGTGCTAAGGCAATTGCACTTTATACTCCAATAAACGCAGTGAAAAATACACTCATTCCATATAATTGCAATACGTCTATTTTCAAATCCGAAACGGATAGAGAGATGAAAATAAAAACAAATAAACGAACTGTGGGCGGAGTTACTTTTCTTTGACAGGCGTATGGATACATTGACACAGTTTATCGCTCGAGTCGTTGTAACGGCGGACATTTTATTTCGTCGCTTGGGTTTTTTGAAATGGAAATTCGAATGTTCGTTGGATTTATTTGGAATTATTATGTGGAAATACTAACTTTAAACTCTGTCAATTATGTTATCTGGGTCGATAACAGTTAGAATTATGAATAGATGTTTTGTAATAGACAAGAAATATAAACCTACCACATCGACACGATGCATGCTGATGTGGCGAAGCCGATTCGACATCTCGGATTTACGGCTAATAAAGGTGAGTTTTTCAAAATCTTCATGTTTAAAACGAACATTATAATTGCTATAAGGACACTATTTGTTTATCTATTTATTGAAAATCCATGGGAGTATAAAGGAATTCGAGGAAATCGAAATTCAAAAGGTGATGACTATAAATAGTAACAAAACAAGTTTGGTATTGGAAGTGAATTCCCAATAACGGAAATCCCTGACCTTGTTTGTTTCTATTTTTGTCGAAAATAGTTCTGCCTTTTATCGAGGTATAAAGTGCAATTGATTTGATCACGTGATACGATTTCGGCCAATGAAAATACTCTATTTTGAAGTATTGCAATTATTGTATAATACTGTGCATTCAATGGACCATGCTTGTCAATCCAAGAATCAATCAACCAATCAAATGACTCACTCTGACCAGAAGTGAACTTTGAACTCCTATTTGGCCATCGTTTAGGTGAAGTTTTTTTGGTTGGTTTTGCAACTTAAACATCCTAACTACAGCTTAATAAAACTGCAGTTATGAATTTTAGGTCAACAATCAACAATTTCTCTTTATCATATGCTACTGGCCATAATTTTTGCAAAATAATGCTGTTTAATATTGAAATGGGACCTTCTGTCGGAGCTGAGTGGGTGGAGCCATCGATCCATCAATAATATAAAAATGTAAAGTTTCACAATCTCTTACTTTCACATTGAAGCTACACAGTAGTGTCAAATATTTACCAAAAATATACAAAACAATGTATACAATATATATAAATAAAACATCTATGTTAAAATGTTATCAGTGATTCTTCATGAAATGAGGCTTTAGTTCACAACTTTGATAAAATGTTCTCTTTAACAATATACCACACTTGGTTGAAGCTTACCATTTTTAAACAAGAGTAATTAGTAAATTGTATACAATTAAACCATTACCATTTAATCAAGCATTCTCACGCACTGAAGGGATAAAGTATAGTAAAAGGATTAAAAGGCATTGAAAATTAATTATTTTCATGCCGATAAAATTCTTTTAGGAAATGCATTAAAATCAAAGTGCTGAAAGTAGTAGATGTTGGTCCATATTTTTTTTGAAAAATCATTTCATAACAAATACAGGTGGTCTAGACTAAGATCAGAATTAGCGAATGTACATACTGATCTTTGTCTTAACCGAAAATGGTTAAATTCAAGATTTTACATCAACCACATTTAAATGCGCATCCTGCAATTTTAATTATCATTTAACCCATTCCCTCTCAACCCCGTTTTTTTATGCCCCTCCAGAAAAAGATTTGGAAAACATAGTGGAAAATGAAGAAATTGCTTAAGGAAAGCAATTTCTTCATTATACACAACATTTTCTACCTCAAAAGACAAAGAATTTTTAAAATCATACCAACTTCAAAATGTAACCTGCAACATCTTTGAACTTGAACAAATTTTATTTAGTGAGAATGGGTTAAATAATCTGTACATTTCAGAGACACCCCATTTCAATTTGACTGAAAATATGTTTATAGGAATAAAGCCAAGATCGTAATGATAAGCGAGACTGGACATGTATGTGTATTGACTAATATTATGAAACATGAATCATTTGTGTAAGACTATTATGACAACTGAATAAGGGGCTGAGATAGCAGGAATTATGAAGGTGAATGCAAGCCTGTATTCAGTGTCTGAATATTCTATAGACAATTAGATCATTCTTGCTTTCATCCTGTGAATTTTTTTTCTGGTAAATTACAATTCTTTACCAGTTCATAAATGACATATCATTTTACTCACATTTGCCTGTAAATTGAGGCCTACCTATATCTTCAGGGCCGTCAAAAGTTTGCTTAACCCATTCCCACACAATCCCTCCTTTTTACGCCCCTCAAGAAAAAAGCTTCAGAAAACATTGAGAACATAGAAGAAATTGCTTTTTTCAAGCAATTTCTTCAATGTCCACAATGTTTTCTACCCCAAGGCGAAGAAAAATTAGAATCTTATTAACCTAAAATTGTCGTCTGTATCTTCTTTCAATTTGGACCAGTCTGAAATTTCCTCATATGGGAATGGGTTAACCACCACTGTCAATCAAAATATCAAGTGACCAATCAAATCATTTGTATCCACTGGCAGTCGAATGTGGACCTCTGACAAATTAATGGATAACTAAAACAGAAATATTGCTGATTAAGATGTAGTTGCTTCACATAAATGTTCAAATTTCACATCTAGTCTAAACAAATAATTGGATTTGTCTATTTATTATTTGATGACAGCTGTCATTGGCCAATTAGAAAGATGTTTATGAAACTCTTCTAAATTTAAGTTACAAATAGTATATATCATTTGACAAGTGGAACAGTTTTACTTTCACCCTATGATTTAATACAAGTAATTCCAAAAATTATTTCTGATTTCAAACAACAGAATCACTTTAGCAAAATCAAAATTCCTGCAATCTCAGCTTTATTTGATGTGATGACTAAATGGTTTTAACTTTGGTAGAGATTGGCATAAGGCCCTCCACGCGCTGGGTAAGGAGATTTTTCTTGTGTTCGTGCCATTTCATAAACTACATCGTCTTCTCTTGGTGCAGGAGATTTACGTAAGTAGAAGAGGAGTAGAGATACACAAATTATCGCTACAACCTGTAAATACAAAGACATAATAGTAAAAAAATAAAGCCAACAACTTTACATTTTGAACTAGTCTTTTAACATTTAATTCATAATTGTCTAACCCATTCCCACACAATGATGCATTTGACACCCCTCATGAAAAACAATTGGAAAACATTGATTAAATGAAGAAATTGCTTGTTGCAACAAGCAGATTCTTCATTTTCCACAATGTTTTTTACCCAGGAAGTTGAAAATATCTGATCATTAAAAAAATTTTAATTTGTCGTCTGCAACTCCTTTCAATTTGGAGAATTCTAAAATTTACAGTCTGGTAATGGGTAAATCTTGTCAGTTCATAAACAATGAGGTGACTACCAGAAGGGTCAATTAAAAGAAAAATACTATCAGCATTCTTTGCTCACTTAAACTTAAAACTAGAGGTGTCTAGCCAGTGAAGATAGGAAAAGAATAACAAGAGCACCACCTACGGGTGCCAACGCTTGGCTGTTCGGTGCTGGATGGTGGACAAAATGCATAGTTATCCCCCTTGATAGTATAGGTTGCTCTTTGATAGTGTACAAGTGTGCCAAGTTTCAAGTGCATGCCTTTAGTAGAACCAGAGATATCACAAAATGTCAAGAGTTTCCACATGACGAGGACTACAACAATGACAACAAGGACAACGGCACCAAGGCTATGGCAATACCTCAGGATTTCTCCGAAAACAGCCGAGCTAATAATCAAAATGGGGTTCAAAAAATTTCAAGCACCTTTGATTATTATTTCTAAGTAAGTCGTTAAAACTAGAGCCGCTTGAGAACATCTTTTGCTCTACATGTGTAATTCAACTGATTAAAACGAGCATGATAAAAAATTTTCATACCATTACCAGATGATAAAATTTGACAAGTCTCCTTTTCTCAATATGATTTTCTTAGTATTGTTTTACAAGGGCATCAAAAGAGATTATTGGTATGAGCAAGAAAAGCAACTCATTTGCATAACCAGAGGGTCATTTCCCTAGTGCACCCATCCAAGATAAAGGGGCTACCTAAGGAACATTTCTGCGAAATTTGGTTGAAATTGGCACCATGGTTTGGGAGGAGATGTTGTTTAAAAATCCTTATTTGCTTCTCAAATAGAATCACAGCACCACCCCTCGCTCTGCCCCTTGGGACCCGAGGGTAATGATTTTAGCTATTTTGAAAGAGGTCAATTAAATGATGTTTCATGCAAAATATCAAGGCTCTAGGCCTTCTGGGACAGAATATGGATATTTTTAAAGATATCTTTTTAAATTTCACTTTTGTTGCCATGGTTACCCGATTTTTCAACAGATTTCAATTCTTTTGGCTATTTTTAAAGGAGGACACTTAAAGAACATTTCTTCCAAATTTGGTTGAAATGGACCCTGTGGTTTGGGATAAGATGTCATTTAAAATCCTTATTATATTTTGTTAATTTCACTTTTGTTGCCACAGAAACTGAAGTTTTCAACAGATTTTAATTCTTTTATATATTTTTAAAGGGGGGCAACCTTAGGAACATTCCTGCCAAAATTGTTTGAAATTTGCAAGGTGGTTTGGGAGAAGATGTTGTTTAAAAATCCTTATTTGTTTCTATAAAGAAATTGTCAACTGCAACTTCTTTGATTTTAGACCAATCTTATGAACCTATTCCCACACAGTGATGCTTTTAGACCCCTCAAGAAAAACAATGGGAAAACATTGTGTAAAATGAAGAAATTGCTTGTTACAAGCAATTCCTTTATACATGATGTTTTCTACCAAGAAAGTTGAAAAAAACTAAAACTTCATAAACTTTAAAATGTCTTCTGCAACTTCTTTGAATTTTGACCAGTCTAAAATTTTGGCATGTGGGAATGGGTTAATTGTCATCTGGTAATGGGTTAAGACAATTGAACATAAAACACAATTTCCATTACCTTTATCAACAATAACCCCTATTTGATGTTCTTGTGATACATGTGTCATAAAAGTAAAATTAATTTACGGTTTGCTGGCCCCGCCCCAATGAGCTCCACTAGAAAGTTCCACTTCGATATTGAACAGCATTTTTTGCAAAGAAAAAAATTCACATAAATGAAGCCCAATTTCGGAGTATAAAGTTCACTTCCAGTCTTATTGAAAGATTTGATCATTTCATTGTTGCTTTTATTGACAACAACAATATGTCAATTTCTTATTTTGTCTACCCTAATGACGTTAGTTCAATTTACATAATGAGACTATACCCATTCCTATGCAATCCCTCCTTTTTACGCCTCTCAAGAAAACAGCTTTGGAAAACATTTTGGAACATGAAGAAATTGCTTGTAACTTCATTATCCACAATGTTTTCTACCAAAACAGATGATGAACCTAAAATTCCATCATCTTGAAATTTTTGTCTGCAGCTTCCTTGAATTTAAACCAGTCTATAATTTCATTGTTTCGGAATGCTAGATCCCAAATACTTACCAGTAATGCTACAATACTGAATGCTATTGCTGCAGCTATACTGATGTTTTCTTGGATAAATTTTACAAATGCTTCTCCACAACCCTGAAAAGAATGATATTACAAGATCAACAAGTATACAACACCCACTTTAAAGGCTCTTATAAGGACACATTCTCTCACAAAAATATAATCCTAAAATCTTCATCAAAATTGTGTAAAGATCCCTATATCAATGATTTAAGTATAGGTCACAAGCCCAATATGAAAAACCTTGCCGATCAGAAAAAGAAAAATTTTACAACATTTTTTACACCAATTTTTAGATGAAGGATTTTAAAGTATCTTTAAAATATTGTGGATATCGAAGAAATTGCTTTAAACAAGCAATTTCTTTATTTTCACCATGCTTTCCAAAGCTTTTCTTCTTGGGGATGTCAGAAAATATTATTGTATGGGAATGAGTTAAATAAAGTATTTTTTCCTGACATAGATCAAGATTTTTCGATGTTATCAAATTCAAATCTAAAACTTTTTTTTACATTTTGATTTAATACTGTTAATTAGACTGAAAAGTATTCAATTTTTATTTTAGACTGGCATCTTTCAAATTTCTATTTAAGATCAAGTGTTCCTTGGACTTTAACCCATTCCTACACAGTGACACTTTTGGTTTGGAAAACATTGTGTGAAATGAATAATTTGAAAAAAATCTAAAATTCCATAAACTTTAAATTGTCGTCAGCAATTCTATCCATTTTGGATCAGTCTAAAATTTTGCTGTCTGGTAATGGGTTAAATCACAAATCTGAAAAATAAGGACAATTTAGGGAACAGAAAACACAAACAATAGTAGAAAAATATTCTTTACACTTGTGACAGAATTTTTTTCATTTTATATGATTGATTGAATGAGGTTTAACGCCACTTTTAATAGCATTTCAGTCATATCGCAGCAGCTGGAGCACCTAAAAATGGATTCCTGGTATTTCTCACACAAGTACTACCACTACATCCTATCCTAGCCTCCAGTTGCTATCCCACTAAGGTTTACAATTATCCACCCATTGGTGACAGACAAATGTCGGACAGGATATATGCAGCCGCCTGAGAGAGAACCCATGACATCCCATAGTTGAAGATAAGGAGTCTGATGCGCTACAGACTGCACTATGACTGCGGCACATTTCATATGAAATTGCTTACATTAATTTGGATTTTTCACAAGATTTAGATAAAAAAAATCTTTTTCTGTTATTCATGATTCTGTCTTCATGGACAGTTTTTCCTTCCTGCATTGTATACTTTGGCAAGTTTCCGCCAAGAGGTTGAATGGTAGGTAGATGATAAGGGATAATCCATAGACTAACAAAGTTGGTAAAACACTCACCGTACTATAAACATTAGCATTTCTATCCCCTAAAATGTTCCCACTAACTTCCGGATCAATTGTGTATATTGAGCAGTACTTATAGTCTGACAACTGAATATCTTTGTATTTCCAATAATCGCTACAGCATGTTGACGGCACCTTGTTTTTACGTTTATTGTTCTCGTGAGGATCATCGATACTCCATAGTGAGTCAGAGTAATCAGTGTACGATCTACCTCCGCAGCATTTTAACTGAAAGAGAAAATAGAGAGTATTTAACCCAATCTCAGATGACATGCAGTAATTTTAGATGGGACTATTTTCAAAGAAGTAGCAGACAACGATTTCAAAAGAAATAGAGGGTTGATACATTTTGAGAGGCAAAGTTTTGGGTCACAAGCAATTTCATCTTTTTTAACAATACCTTCCACCAAAAATGTCATTTTTTTTTTCAATTTACATACAATTTGAATTGTCTTCTGAAACCTTCTTCAAAACGGTCTGTAATTTTCAAATTTTTCTTATATTATTCTTTACCTAAAAAATTCTTGCCTAGGTTCTAAAATATTGTGTTGCTGGTCAAAATTGCCTTTAATGCAATAATACCAGTACATGACTGCACATATTTTGTTTTACAAGTACTTTCAACATAAAATGGTGGTAAATCCTATGAACAAACAATGTGATTTTGTATAATTTATGGTGATGCTTGTAAATCAACAAGATGTGTTTGTGAAACACCATGCTCCCGTAGCAGTCGTTTTTTCTAAATGTGACCCTGACCTTGATGGTAGCCCCAAACCTTAAATCTAATTGATATCTATCAATGTCAGGAAACCATGAATAGAAAAGAGCCATAAATCTTCAACAATGTTTGAATAACAGCAACATGTTAAATTTTAGTTTTTAAGTTGACCTTCTTAAGTGTTCTTAACCTTGACCTTACAACCAACTCATGCTATAAATACTACTTTCAAGTTATCCTCCACGCCTCTCCCCCCTCCAAAAAAAACAGTTGGACATGCATGTTGGAGTTCCACATTGCAATTAACCCATTCCAACACAGCAAAATTTTAGACTGGTCTAAATTGAAAGAAGCTGATACAAGCAATTTCTTCATTTTCCATTATGTTTTCTAGAGCCTGTTTCTTTAGGGGTGACGTAATTATTTAATCACAGGGGCATTCCTGCTATTGGTAACCATTTTGTCTTCATTCAAGGTTCATTTTATTACAGCAACTATTAACACTTCGAAGGGAAGTTACTCATTTTCAAAATTATCTTAATATCTTTTGAGTAGCCTTTCTTGACAGGAACTTTCTTTGTCAATTTAATTGTTGATTGATTGAATGGGGTTTTATCCCTTTTAACAGTACAAGCCAATTTCATGCCACCCACCATACTATGGCCATGGCCTTATCAATTTGAATACAAGTATCAAAATCTATTGGGATAGCACATGTTATTTCTGGCAGTGTATTTGCCCCATGCCTTTCTTTTTGCCCCATGCCTTCCTTACCATGCAATCCCTGGAAGAAGACACCCTGTCACTTGCTGGGCATTCCTCATGTACCATCATCAATTTACCCATTCCCACAAATCCTTCTATTGCACACTTAAAATTTAAGTCTTTAAAAAGCTAATTTTGGAAATGAAGAAATATCTTGTTTCAAGCAGTTTCTTAAATTTTTCACTCTACAGTTTTCTTTATTTACTTAAAAGTTCACTGCCAGAAAAAAGAATTTTAAATTCTTCATCAACAACTTAACACTTGACATTCTGAACTTAAAATATTCCAGTTTTGGTAGGAGGTAAAGACAAAAATCAAACAGCATATGAGGGGTCTAATCTTAGTCTTCACCACCTTTTGTTCCCTTTCAACCAAAGCTGTTTAACACTTTCAAGTTTTAATTTTAGACCGGTCCAAATTGAAGCAGTTTGCAGAAAACAATGAAAATTTGGTGCAATTTGAAATGAAACCATCCTATGTAGTAGGATATAGTGTTGGAAAAGGAGAAATAGCTTGTTACAAGCAATTTCTTCTTTTCCACAAAATCAGTGAAATAAAATTTCGGTTTTGTACAGGAAAGGTTTAAAAGAAGGAATTTTCAAACGAAATATTTATCCATTTGAAACAATCCAGTGCTTCCAGCTATTTGATGTTAACCCTTGTCATGCTGAACCCGAAATATTCTGGTTTTTGACAGGAGGCGTAGACCAAGATCAGCCTGCACATAAGTGCAGTCTGATCTTAGTATACACCTCCTGTTTGTATTTTTCCTGCCAGAGTTGTTTATAGAGTTGATTTCTAGATGAAATATTGATTTTTTGGTAACAAGTTCTATTAGTGCTTTCAGCTCTCTGATATTGCAGCAATTCAGTAAGGTAATTTATGCAGCATGACAAGGGTTAAGTTAAATTTTGTAGTGGATTTTATTAAGCATAATATAGGCTAATTGTTGTCAATAAGATTATGATTTTCTTCTATGGTAATGGGTTACCCAGTGTGTCCATTGAAAATGTTCACAGTTTTTTTGTTTGTTTTTGTTGTTGTTGGTTTTTTCTCTTGGTAGGTAAAGTTTGGGATACAAAAAGAAAGAAAATTGAAGATAAAATAGTTTTTGGCACCAATTTTCATCAGTTCTAGTTTCATCTTTAGAAATACCCTCTAAACTTCCCCTTTCACACGCCCCTTAAAAAAGGTGCAAGAGGACAATGTGAAAATGTTACAACGTAACAGGCAATTTCTGCATTTTACACTTAGTTTTTGATCCTAAAAGAAAGAGACATTTGAAATTCCATCAATTTGAAAATGTTGTCTGAAACTGTTTTGGTTTTAGACCAGTCTAAATTTTTGTCATTTGGTAATGGGTTAAAGAGAGGTATCCATAATTCTGAAACCTGGATAAGAAAAATTTGTCGATTGCCATACCATACGCTGAACATTTATTACTTAAATATGAGTCAGATATTGTGTCCATGACAATCTGATAGGCAGACAATGGCTTTATGAGGTTATATGGGAAAGTTTCAGCGGAATTCCAGGTTACTTTTAGTCAGCACGGAATTCGGTTGTCGACACCACATTATCTTATTTGCATATGACCCAAAGTCAACAGAAGATGAAAAAGTGACAGGGGAAACAACCAAAGTACTGAATAATGTCACATCAAGTGGTCAGCGCAAAACTACAGTACGTACTCATCTGACAGTAGTTTTGACTGATCTTTATAGAATTAAGACCTACTCATGAAAATAACTCCTGATGAGGTCATATGACATTGTTTGAGTGAATTCAAACTGAATGCATGATTCAAATTGTTACTCTCACCATGTGAATGACAACTGTGTCTGCATATTCTAACAATACATTAACAGCCTATGTAGGCTATTAGGGAAATATCCTGGTTTATTTTGATAAACGACAGCTGGTTTTTGCAACACTACTTTTCAGAATATTGTATTCAAATCTGAGAGGGAATAAGAATAATTAAAAATTTATGACATGAAAAAAAACTTCGAGACCTACCTTTATAATGACATGCATGTATAATATTATTCTTCCCATGGTCAAATAAAGCATATTACTTAGTTAGACCGGCCGTCGACTTTAACAAAGCCTACAGGTAGATCCCAAACGACTGCATATAGAGATTGGCTGATGGGCATTTAAAGATGTATGCCCAAAAAGCGGGATGCGGAGTTCCTTATATATATTGCACGAAAAGGATAACATTCCAAGGTTTTTCTCACACACAATTTCGATTGCTCATGTGAAAATTGTTTTAACATTAAAAATGAATACTTTAAACTACAAAAGTAGGATTTTTATCATACTAAATGGTAATCACACGGCATGTCCAAATTTTTTCAACAAAATTAGCTGCGCATGCGTAAGCCTATTTTTTTAATTTAGTACAGGAAAAACGTAACGTGCCACGCTTTCTGTGTATGTACTGAAAATCGGTGTATACCTGTTGACTTTGTTTAAGTTGACAGTGGCACCAGTCTAATCACTTTGTCTTCAAGGGTGGGGGGGGATCAAAGTAGTGTGATTACAATAATTTTTTTATAATCAAGAAATAGACTCGCTGACATTATTTTCAAACAGCCAATGTCACTGTAATAACGGAAACATTTTTCTTTTGTTCCTGGGCATATTGGGCTCAAAGTCTGCATGATCTTCGTTAATCCTATGTGATATACATTTATTTCTTTGCGATCATGTCCCTGTTTACCACTACTCAAACCCTACTCAAATCTTTGATTTACAAATTCCAACAAATCTTGGCCTCCTACCTCTCTCTGCATGTAATCAATGCCTTGTGTCACTCTGTCATCTACTCCATATTTCTTCTGTACAATGTCAGTTAACAGTTGAGAGTTCTTTATTGTATTTTCAATCTGGAAAATAGAAAAGACTTTTCACAGCTTTTCAATGATGCAAAGCATTTATGACTGACTTGTTAAACCCATCTGGAAAATAGAAAAGACTTTTTACGCTTTTTCAATGATACAAAGTATTTATGACTGACTTGTTAAACCCATCTGGAAAATAGAAAAGACTTTTTACAGCTTTTCAATGATGCAAAGCATTTATGACTGACTTGTCAAACCCATCTGGAAAATAGAAAAGATTTTTACGCTTTTTCAATGATACAAAGCATTTATGACTGACTTGTCAAACCCATCTGGAAAATAGAAAAGATTTTTACGCCTTTTCAATGATGCAAAGCATTTATGACCGACTTGTTAAACCCATTTCTATACAATCTCCACTTCTTATACCCTAAATAAAAGATTAGGAAAACATTGTTAAAATGAAGAGTAATGAGCTATTTCTTCATTTAAAATGTTTTTTACTGTACTTAAAGTTATTGTCTGAAACTTCTTTGAAATTGGACTGGTCTACGATATTATTGTGTGGGTTAATTATCCTCCTTAACCAATTCTCACACAGTGACACTTTTAAATGCCTCTCAATATAAAAGCTTGGGAAAACATCGTAAACAATGAAGAAATTGCTTGTTACAAGCAATTTCTTCATTGTCCACGATCATTTCTGCCCCAAAAGTCAAAGATTTTAAAGATTTCAACAACTTTAAATTGTCGTCTGCAACTTCTTTGAATTTGGTTAAGTCTAAATTCTTGTCGTCTGGTAACGGTTTAAGAAATATGTGAAATTGTGTTTGTGTGTGTGAAGATAAAGATCCCCCTATGATCTTGGCATAACATGGTATGGATCATGAGAAAGAAATGAGACGAATTAACCCATTACCACACGGCAAAATTTTAGACTGGTCCAAATTGAAAGGAGATGCAGACAACAATTCAAAGTTGATGTACTCTTAGATTTTTTCAACTTTCTTGATAGAAAATATTGTGAAAAATGAAGACATTGCTTGCTACAAGCAATTTCTTCATTTTACACAATGATTTCTTGATTGTTTTTCTTGAGGGGCTTTAAAAAGCATCACTGTGTGGGAATGGGTTAACCCATTCCCGTTCAATCACTGGTTTTTACGTCCCTGCGATTTTATAATTGAGAAAACATTGTAGAAAAAGAAGAAATTGCTTGTTACAAGCAATTTCTTCTTTTTCCACAATGTTTTCTAGCCCATTGATTTTTTCAAATCAAATCGATTTTAAACATTTGTCTACAAAGCCTTTGAATTTGGACAGGTCTAAAATTTTGAAAAACAGGAAAGGGTAAGAAAGTCTGGGTTCTGGGTTAGAACTATGGTAAGCCCAAAGCTCTGAAACACAAACTACTTTTTTCTTTATACATACATGTAGTAGAAAGCACAAATATGAAAGGTATCTTTAGGTTAAACTTATCAGATTAAAAAAGCAAAAGAACCAAGGTTGCACTCAGTTGCATTCATATGCTTTGATAACAGAGAACTTCAAAAACCTTGTATATACAGCTTGGTTTAACTGTTTTTACAAGGATTTTTGACATAAAGTGACAGCTTTACATAACTTATACAGCATCATTTGTGGGAAATACAGAGTTCAGTCTAACAAACAGGCTATGTAAAATCTCAAATTATCAAACAAATGCCTTGTAATCTGTCCAATTATCTCAAAGAGCACCTGGCATATCGAGAATCGTTAAACAATTGGTTGAGTCTTAAAACAGCTCATTTTATTACTTGCATGTGGATTTAATATCTACATAGGATCAAATAAACTTCCATTAATATTCTATAATAAAACTGTATGCTTTGAAAATACACAGTAAAACTCCATTTACAACTATAGCTATCATCAAACATGATTAAATTGGTGCACCCCCCCCCAGGCATCCTTGTCACAAAAAAGGTCATTATTGCAGAATGTACTGGCATGATAATCAACTGTAGCATTACTTTAGTCAAGATTTTTAATTCCATGTTGAAACACTGCAAGGTAAACCCATTCCCACACAATGACGCCTTTTTACCCCCCTCTGGAAAACAAGCAATTTCTTCATTTTCCACAATATTTTCTACCCAGAAAGTTGAATTTTTTTTATAATTTTAAAAAAATTTCAAATTGACGTCTGCAACTCCTTTCAATTTGGGAAAGACTAAAATTTTGTCATCTGGTGATGGGTTCAAGAATGTTAACCCTTGTCATGCTGAACCCGGAATATTCCGGTTTTGGCAGGAGGTGTAGACTAAGATCAGACTGCACTTATGTGCAGGCTGATCTTAGTCTATACCTCATGCTTGTACTTTTCCTGCCAGAGTTGCTTTTGAAGTTGATTTCTAAAAAAAAAATATTGTATTTTGAACAACACGTTCTATCAGTGCTTTCAGTCCTTTGATTTTACTGCAATTCAGTAAGATAATTTATACAGCATGACAAGGGTTAATATTTAACCTATGACCTTGACCACTGACCCATGTAGTCACTTCCTTGGATAATCAGCAACACCTGAGAGAAGATTTAGGGTCCTAAGCTCGTAAGATATAAACCCATGGTATGCTGAACAAGAATATGTCTGCTTTGACATTGGCTACCATTTTCATTAACCTTTTTTGTTGGTTATTCAAGCTGTAGTTACGACGTTTAGGTTACTAACCAGTCTTTTTGTTTTTTGTTACATGCTACTGGCCATAAATTTGCAAAATAACGCTGTTAAAAATCAAAGCAGTACTTCCTGTCGGAGTTAATGGGCGGGGCCTAGAAGTCAGTGGGCGGGGCCAGCGATTGGTCAATTGCACATACACAAGTTCATATCAACAGAAACGTTGTGAGTAAATTTGAGTTCATTGCATACAACACTGTTGGGGTGTTGCTCCAGACAAAAATAATTCTGGACAAATCATATGTTCGATAAGGTTCGAAAATTTTGAATCAATGATAAGAGGGATCATAATTATATACCATCATTTCATCACATAACGTCATATACGTGTACTGATTTCAATTAAAAAACTAGTGCATGAATACGAGATGATTTTAAGCTAGTTTTTCGAATGATTTTATAACAAAAGCAGTTAGATGGCTTAAAGGTAAATCATCTAGTTTTATTTCACTAAATGTTTAATTTCTCTTCCATTCCTTGGTTTGACAAGAATATTGTTATTTAGCCCATTTCAGAGATGTATCTTGAGAGTAACGAACGACAACTGTGCTTAGAGATTGCAATACTTGCAGCAATGTAGAAGAAAAGTTATAGACAGACAGCCCTTGTAATTCCAGCTAACAACCTCCAGTTGGTAGCTGGGGACAGGACTTGTGCTAGCCTTTGAAAGCCAGGGGTCATTAACTCCTTACTATAATTCTAGAGGTCAAACATAAATTTGAAGGTTTAAATACATTTCTTGTTTATGCTGATTCACTTTTACAAATCCTTTATATGAAGATACATGTATACAGTTAACAATTGATTTGTACAATTTCAACAGAACATGATTATAAATCATCACTGAAAATCTGAGCTATCAAAATACTATGTTTCAACACTTAGATATTTCCCTCCAGAGGGTCATATCAGGGTATTTTCATATTTCTTAGTGTCAGAACCCTGGTTAACGAGTCAAACACAAGCCCTTTGGTAAAATATTACTAATAGGACCAAAGAATACATATTTAAAAATATCCTCATCTGAACTAAGACAGCAACGTTGTTTAAAGTGACATGTCATTTCAATCCATTTCGAGATGAAAAAGTTTTAGACTGGTCCAAATCAGAAGAAGCTGCAGACAACTATTTCAAGTTGAGACTGGAATTTCTAAGTAATAGTTTAGATATGTAACAATAATAAAAGTTTTTTTATGACTTTCTGAGTATAAAATTCTGTGTGTTGGGTCTGTCTGCTATTTTTTGTCAGACAAATGATGCCTTTATAGCTCTATTACAAACATAATTCCAGACTGCTGATAAGCGCCAAGCAATTTTTTGATGCTACACAGCTTAGAGATTTTTCCATGATAAAAAATCTCTTTCAGATTTCAAATACACTTTACCTTCTACATATTTAACTTTAAACTACTGTTTACCCACACAATCTAGCTTTTTCACACCCTCCCCAGGAAAAGTTTGGAGAACATGAATTGCTTTTAATAAGCCATTTCTTCATTCAAAAAATTTTTACCCTTAACCCATTCCAACTCAAGCCCTCCTTTTTACGCCCCACAAGAAAAAAAGCTTTGGAAAACATAATGGACAATGAAGAAATTGCTTGTAACAAGCAATTTCTTCATTATCCACAATGTTTTCTATCCCAAAAGACGAAATAATTGAAATTCCATCAACTTGAAATTGTCGTCTGCAGCTTCTTTCAATTTGGACTAGTCTAAAATTTTCTTGTGTTGGAATGGGTTAAATAAAGAATTCAACCCTTGTCCTGCTGAATATTTATCCTCTTTCATAAAACTTTAGCATTATCAGATCCTTGTTGGGGTCAAAGATTTTTCTCAACACATTAAGAGCAAGCAGGTAGTGTATCCTAAGATCAGACTGTGCAGGCTGATTTTAGTCTATACACCTGCAAAGCCATTGAAGTAGGGATATTCCAGCATGACAGACAGACAGCCAGATGCGGCTATATGCTCACCCTATTCCAGATATGTTAAATTTTAAAGTACAACTTTGAGCTGTGACCTTGATTTTTTTTTCAAATGGCACATCTACTCATGATAGCAAACAACATTGCAAAGTTATTTTGACATCCATCCATAATTTAAGGAGCTTTGCTCCAGACATGCTTAATTTAAATATTTGACCGTGAGCTGTGATCTTGACCTTGGATATTATCAATAATCCTTTTAAATGGTACATCTGCTCTTGATAGAGAGCAATTGTGCAAAGTTATATTGAAATCCATCCATAATTGAAGGAGCTATGCTCTTGAAAAGGTCAATTTTAATGTTTGATTTTGATCTGTGACCTTGACCTTGAAAGTTTTTTTTTTTATTTATTTCTTTTTTTTTTCAAATGGTACATCTACTCATGCTAGAAAACAACATTGCAAAGTTATATCAAAATCCATCCATTATTTTAGGACCTATGCTCCGGACATGCTTAGTTGTAAAATCTGACCTTGACCTTTGACCCATCTCAATATCTATCTCATAGGAAAGCCTCTCTCATGGTGAGTGCATGTATGAAATTTGAGCCCCCTAACACTGGTAATAATAAAGATATAAAAGCTTTTAACAAATTGTGACTTAGACACTGACACCGAGGGTATGATAAAAGCTCTTCAGACATTCATCCCGGGTGGGCCAAAAGATGTCTGTTTATCAATATAAGATGATGATTTCTATCAACCCATTCCCAAATGATGACCGCAATAACAAGAGGGCCAAGATGGCCCTAGATTGCTCAAATGAGTTCAGTAGGTCTTATCTGTGAAGAGAAAAGTATTACACAAGGCTTGTAAAATTTGTTAGTGTTGATCAAGTTGCCATTGAGGTCCCCTTTCCATTGTTTAAAGATGGAACCATCTCATTTTCAAAAGGGTTCATCTTTGTCACCTTATAATTCTGACCAAGTTTTATCAAGATTGGGCCAGAATCATGCCCCCTAGAATGTAAACAAATATATTGTCATTAAGGTCCCTTTTCCCTTCTTTTCTGTAAGAACCTTACCATTTTCCATAGGCATTTTCCTTTTGACCTCAGAATCATACCTACCAAGTTTCATCCAGATTTATGAAAACTTTAGAGTGTAAGCAAAGAAATTGTGATTAAGCCATTCCCACACGATAAAATTTTAGACCAGTCCAAATTCAAAGTTGCAGACAACAACTTTAAGTTAATGAAATCTTCAAAATTTCTGTCTTTTATGGTAAAAAACATTACGGATAATGAAGAAACTGCTTGTTACAAGCAATCCATGATCCGCAATGTTTTCAAAACCTGACATATTAAGGGATGTTTGAAAGCGTCATTGTGTGGGAATAGGTTAAGGTTTATTTTGCTGTGTTTTTCCAACAGAACCTTCCCATTATCAATAGGGTTCATCCTTAAGACCTTTCAATTATCCTGACCATATTTCATCAAGTTTTGGCCAAAATTGTTACCCCTACAGTGTAAACAAAGATATTGTCATTAAGGTCCCCTTTTCCATGTTTTCTCATGGATCCTTCCCATAATCAATAGGGTTCATTCTTTTGACTACACAATCATTCTGACAAAGTGAAGATCGAGCCAAACTGTGGCCTCTGGAATGTAAACACTTAAAATGTTAACAAGGCAAGACAGACGGCAGTTGACAGACGTTCAAGGAACATGTTATGCTCAGATGAGCTAATAAAAAGTTAACAAAACTTGGCTTCACACATCACCAAATTTTCAATGGTACAAGCTAATAACTACGGTACATTGATTTTTCCCCTTTTGACTCCAATAGAAGAATGTATAGGCAGTGGGGTTAGCTATTAAGTGTCTTTCCCTTGAAATTAACCAAGCCATTATTGGACTCAAACTCACAATCTAAGGATCACCATTCAAAAACTATGACCAACCATTGAATTATATATATTGACAAGACAAAACTAGTATTTACCTCTTCTCTATAAATGTAAGCATAAACCCCTCCTCCTACTATGGCTCCAAGGATGATTGGTAGGAAAATCAAATACTGAAAATAGACAAAAAATCTTCTATAATATCACAGTATCTAAACTTAATCCTTGTCATGCTGAATCCAGTATATTCCTATTTTTGTATGAAGCATATACAAAGATCAGACAGCACATGAATTGTGTGCGTGTGATAGTAGTTTTCACCACCTGTTTGTCAAAAAAGTATTGTTGATAGAATTACTTTTTTTGACCTTTGACCAGCACTATTGGTGCTTTTGACTCTTTCCTTTTAGTGCATTTTCGAACAATGATTTAAAACAGCTTGCTCAGTGTTAACCCTTGTCCTGCTGTATAAATCACCTTACAGAATTGCTGTCAAATCAAAGGGCTGAAAGCACTGATAGAACTTGTTGTTTAACATTCAACATTTCTTGTAGAAATCAACTTCATACACAGCTATTACAGGAAAAGTACAAGCAGGAGGTATAGACTAAGATCAGCCTGCACGTAAGTGCAGTCTGATCTTAGTCTACACCTCCTGCCAAAACCGGAATATTCCGGGTTCATCATGACAAGGGTTAATATCAGTCTACCTTTGAAATTGGTCAAGTTGTCGAAAAAAGAATTTTCAGATAACAGATAATCCTGCATTTTGGTACACTGAGGAAGCATTAGGATATGGAAATTCCAAATTAACAGAAATTTCAGGCAACAGTTTTAAGTAAATGAAACTTAAAAAATATGTGTCTTTCCAAGTAGAAACAGAAGAAATTGCTTATCATATTCTACAAAGTTTTCCAAGGCTTTTTGTCTTCATGGTCTCAAAAAGTGTGCCTCTGTGGGAATTGGTTTAGAAAGGACCCTTACGGTACTGGCTGCTGTCAGTCTTTCAGATCTAACTATGCTGATTTCAGACTCAAAATCCTGCTAGTGCAGCTCATAATAAATTCATGATGCCAATACTTCTATCTTTTGTTCCATAACAGCCCAAGTAAACGTAAAACCATCACTACACGTGTAATTATGTACCTCTTATTTATTGACCATTGAACCCAAATAATCATGCTTTTTATCAAATTTGTTGCCCCTTTAATAATTATCAAAACTTGTTGTCATCGGACAACACAAGACGGAACCCTAATGATAACAAAGTTCATTTTGACCATGATGTGCTCAGGTAAACTGTCAGTTTTCAATATTCCTGAAATACATAAGAACCCCTTTTTCTATAGATTTAGTGGTTAAACCGCCACTGGCAGTTTGCAATCATTGAACTCTTAGACTTCCTTGAAATTTTGTCTGTTAACCCATTCACCTTGAAATTTTGACTGTTAACCGATTCTTCAACAACAAAATTTTAGACTGGTCGAAAAAGAAGCTGCAGACAACAATTTCAAATTGATGGAATTTCAAGTTTTTTTCCTCTTTTTGCGTAGAAAACATTGTGGATAATGAAGCAATTGCTTGCAACAAGGAATTTCTTCATTTTCCACAATGTTTTCCAAAGCTTTATGCTGGAAGGGGAAAAAAAGGAGGGATTGTGTGAGAATGGGTTAACTTAAGCTAATGCTTTGCTAGTTAAAAAGCTTCGGAAAACATTGTCAACAATGAAAAAAATCACTTGTCATAGGCAATTTTTTCATTATCCACAAGGTTTTGTAGCCAAAATGACAAAGGATTTTAAAATTTTCTTTAGCTGCATATTGTCCTTTGTAACTTCTTTGAATTCAGACCAGTATAAAAAACAAATTTCAAGGTAATTAGTTAAAAGTTGACAGAAAATTAGTTATGGTTACTTTTCCAATTTTCAGGCTAGTGTTGCTCTAACTACAGCTAGAGACTGGAAAAACTGTAACAAGTGCCTGGTTAATTGACATAAAATGAAACAATGTATTGATTTTAACTTAGCTCCAAAGCTCTCTTAAAGGTATTCCAACTGGTCTGAAAATTACTTTAACCCATTTTATTATAACAGCACTCAGGTCCAAATTCAAAAAAGACTGCAGATGAATTTTGAATTGGTGAAATTTTTAATTCTTTGTCAAATGGCAGAAAACATTGTAGGAAAAGACAAAAATACTTTACAAAAGCAATTTCTTCATTTTCTATGATGCTTTCATTAACTGTAAAAAGCAGGATTGTGTGAGAATATGGGTTAAAGAAAGGATTTTAGGCAGACATATATTATAGCAGATCGGAAATCTAAACAATTTTGTATCATTTCAGAACCAAGATCAATATTCAATTTTGACAGGTTACAAAAAGTAAGTTATAATGTTAATCAAAGCCCTTTCTCTGACAATACATACCATCTATTTTTGATAAATCCTCGTCATGCTGAAGCTGGGATATTCCTTTTTTTGGAAGGAGGTATAGATAAAGATCAGCATATATGTGTTGCATAATTATATGTGAGCTAGGGCTTTTGCTAGCATTTGAAAATGAGAAGTCAATGACTCTTGACCACGAAATTCTATCTGTCAAAATGGATTTTCAAAGGAGTCATTCACGACAACAAAAAAGCGAATTTGAAAGTTTCAATCAAACAGTTGCAGCCAATAACCAATTAGAAGATGACAAACTTTTAGAATGGTCTGAATTGACAAGAGTTGAAGACAACAATTTAAAGTTTACAAAATTTTCTATATATTCAAACTTATGGACCTATTGATTGAATGGGGTTTAACACCAATTTTAACAGTATTTCAGTCATATCACGGCAGCGGCTGGAGCACCTAACAATGGATTCCTAGTATTTCTTACACCAGTACTACCACTTCATCTTTCCCTAGCCTCCAGCTGCTATCCTACTTAGGTTTACGATTATCCACCCATTGGTGAGAGACAAATGTCGGAAAGGATATGTGCTGCTGTCGGGGATCAAACCCATTACATCCAGTGATTGAAGATTTGGAGTCTGACAGGCTACCAATGGCGCTATGACGGCAGCAAATTTATGGACAGAAAACATGCTGTAAAATGTAGCAATTGCTTGCAACAAGCAATTTCTTCATTTTACACAATGTTTTCCCAATTCTTTTTCTTGAGGGGCATCAAAAAGCGTCATTGTGTTGGAATGGGTTGATCAAATTACAAGTCGACACCAATAAAATCATTCATTTAGACCAGAAATGAGTTTTGTACTCCAATATTGGCTTCAATTTTCGTTAACCTTTTTGGTTAGTTTGGCAACTCAAATGTTGTAACTATAGCTTATTCAAGCTGTAGTTATGATGTTTAGGTTGCTAACCAACGATTCTAATTTTTTGCAAAATAACACTTTCAAAAATCAAAGAGGGACTTCCTGTTGATTAAAGTGGGTGGAGCCAGCAATTTGGTCGATTGACTGACCTTTTCTTGTAAAGATATGAAGTAAGCATTTACAATAGTATTGAAGATACATAATTGAAAAGTTGACAAATAAAACCATGTTTTGACTCTTGAACATTTGTCAAGGGTGCTGATCTATGTCTATCTCTCATGCCAAATCAGGAATACTCTTGGCTAAGTATGACAAGGATTAAATCAATACAAGAGGGCCGTTGGCCCTGGGGCGCTCACCTGAGATTAAGGCTCTTTTTCTTTCAACAGTCTAATTTCATGTTAAGGCTAGGATTATGAAACAAGTGGGACACAATTACATATAAAGACTATGAACCTGGGGATCCAAAAGTCTAAATTATAAATTCCAAGGCCTTAGTGCTGATTTGAAAGAAGGAAAAAACTTTTTCCATGGGTTATAATTTCAGAAATAAGAAAGAAGTCTGTGAACTGATGCTTCATGCCTATACCCCCCCCCCGGGTCTGCCCCTGGAAACCCTAGGATCATGATTTTAGCTATTTTGTAAGAGATCAATATACTGATGCTTCATGCAAAATATCAAGGCTCTTTGCCTTCTGGGTCAGGAGGAGAAGATTCTTAAAGATTATTTTGAAATTTCACTTTTGTTGCCATGGCAACCAGAGTTTTTAACGGATTTCAATTCTTTTAGCTAAATTTAAGGGGGACCACCCCTGGGGCTCCGCCCCTGGGGATCGGAGGATCATGATTTTAGCTATTTTGAAAGAGGTCAATATACTGATGCTTCATGCAAAATATCAAGGCTCTACGCCTTCTGGGTCAGGAGGAGAAGATTTTTAAAGATTATTTTATAATTTCACTTTTGTTGCCATGGCAACCAGAGTTTTTAACAGATTTCAATTCTTTTAGCTATTTTTGAAGGGGACCACCTAAGGAACATTTCTGCCAAATTTGGATCAGATTGGCCCAGTGGTTTAGGAGGAGATGTCGTATAAAGAAATTGTTGACGCACGACTAACGACGCTCGACGGATGCCGGACGGACGCCGGACAAAAGGCGATCACAATAGCTCACTTGAGCAATACGTGCTCAGGTGAGCTAATAAACACATTCACTGTTACAAAATGAGGAAATTTAATTCTGAAGTTCGTCCTTCATTTCATTGTGTTATACATATTTTGAAGTTTCTTATACATGTACTTTGTTTTCATTATGTTTCTCCCAGATCCACAACCAAATATCACACATGACTGGAGACTAATCTTCGAAGAAAATCCCTGATGGAAAATATAAATGGATTAGTCGAGAGTCTTTCTCTGCAATCCATTGTGATTGTCTACTCCAATTTTAAAGAACCAAACCACTTGCTGGGATAGCATTAATAATCATGATTGAAAAATGGATTATTTTTTGCAAAAATAGATTTTTCATGTTCAAAGAGAATTGACGATGGGTCGTAATGTCAGATAGTGACAGAGAGCTATCGATGAGTCATACTTAAATACTCTGGCTCTATCATTTTATTAGCATGTCCTTCACAAAAATTCACCGTTATATAATAATCAATCCTGCAGTTGGATCTACTTATCCCATGCAATACCAAACAAGAACTTAGACATTTGGAATGGTCCAAACTGAAAGAAGTTGCAGAAAACAATTTTCAGTTTATTGAATTTGTAAAATCTTCGTCTTCTTGATAGATGAGAGCATTAACCCATTCCAACACAGTGGAATTTTAGACCATTCCAAATTGAATAAAGCTGCAGATGACAATTTCAAGTTGATGGAATTTTATTTTTTCTTGTCCTTTGGGATAGAAAACATGGTGAAAAATGAAGAAATTGCTTGACAATTGCAATTTCTTCATTTTCCACCACGTTTTCCAAAGCCTTTTTCTTGAGGGGCGTAAAAAGGAGGGATTGTGTTGGAATGGGTTAACTTTATTAATTTACCATGACATATCACAATATAGAATGTGCCAAACAGTCTGACATTGCCTTTTCTGTCTCTTGAAATGCAATATTTATTGATGTTCAATTTATGGTGAGTGATCAAAGGTCAATTTTGTATTTACCTGTATAGACAAAGTTGACATTTGATCACTCACAATAACTTGTACATCTATAATTTGTCTTGCCCCTCCCCCCTCCAAAATTGAGTCAATAATGACATAATTTTTCGATTAAACTCTACATAACTTAGCAAATGACGCCCAAAAGTTAGGAAAACACTGTGGATAAAGGAAAAATGGCTTGTAACAAGCCGTTTCTTCTTTTCCAACAATGTTTTCTACCATATTCCATCATTATTTTTCAAATTACCACACTTTAAAATGTTGTCTGCAGCTCCTTTTTGGACAAGTTCAAAATTTTGTCCTTTGGGAAAGAGTTAAGTGAGACCAGAAGCAAATCATAGTCAACCATAACTGCTCCTGTTTTATAGACAATGCAGTGTCCCCTGGGGTCAATAAAATCTGGGAATCATGAAAACTGGCAATTATTACTCATGAAATCAATAACAAAATCAATTCATCTATTTGCTGGACCGGTTTTGTTTTTGAATTTTGAAAGAAAAAATACATTCCTTTAAAACTGAGTAAGTTGAGATAGAAAATGACAATTTAACCCCCTGTCATGCTGAATCCAGAATATACCTGTTTGGGCAGGAGATATCGATAAAGATTAGCCAGCACATAATGTGCAGTCTGATCTTTGTCTGCATCTCCAGTTCAAGCCAGAATTTGTTTATGAAATCATTTCAAATCAGAAATGCTGACCAGCAACTAATGCAACTATAATGCTTCCTGTGCTTTCAACCCTTTGATTTAAATGTGATTCTGAATAAAGATCTAATTCAGCATGACAAGGGTTAAGTTAACCCATTCACAGACAGATACAAAGACTGACAATGCCAAAACCAGGGGTCGACACTTACAGTGTCCCGGGATTCTGAGGATCCCTTAAAATTGGAAGGGACCCAAGCAATCTCAGACTCGGGTCCTTCAATATTTTTCCAGTACAATAGATGTTAATGAATCAACCAATGCCCCTGATCTCTTTGTTTGCTTTTTTTTGTAGAAAATGTTTTGGAAAATGAGGAAATTGCTTTATTTTCCTCAATGTTTTCAGAAGCTTTTTTTTCAGTTGGGTTTGAAAGGGCAGGATTGTGCGGGAATGAGTTAATCTATACTAAGGAGTGATTCCTGATTATCTGGAGGAAACCCTAAAGTAATAAGTAGGGATTCCTGTGAGATCCCACTGAAGCAAAGTTGGTGGCGACCCCTGATTCAAACACAATGATGCTTTTTGACGCCCCACAAGAAAACCATTTGGGAAAACATTGTGTTAAATGAATAAATTGCTTGCAACAAGCAATTCCTTCATTTTACACAATGCTTACTACCCAGAAAATTGAAAAAAAAATCAAAATCTCATATACTTTATCATGTCATCAGCAACTCCTTTTGATTTGGACTTGTCTGTAATTTTTTTGTGTGGTGATGGGTTAACTCAATATCTGAAGACAAGAGGACCATGATAGTCCTAAATTGCTCCCCTGAGTATGATGGTTCATGGCTTTAGGATATAAACAAAATAGTTGGAGAAGATGTTTATGGATTTCTCTTTTAATCCTAGGTATGGTAATGCTTTGAAGTATAGACATCAATACATACAAAGTATAAAAGCTCTAGGCCTAATGGTTTAGGAGAAGAAGGTTTTCAAAGATATCATCATTTATTTCTAACTAAAATTAGGGGCTAATTTTCAGAATACTGTAATTCTTTGAAGTATTTTGGTAGAGGGTCAATAGTTGATGGTACCAAATATCAAAGCTCTAGGCCTATTCATTTGGGAGAAGAAGACTTAAATAGATTTCCTTCTTTATTCATTTGTAAAATCAGGGATTGCACAGAAAAGGACTTATTTTCAGAATACTCAGATATTCTTTGAAGTATTTAGGTAGAGGGTCAATAGGTGATGATATGTACCAAATATCAAATCTCTAGGCCTTATGGTTTGGGAGAAGAAGATTTTAAAAGATTTCCTTCTTTATTCCATTGTAAAATCAGGGTTCGCACAGAAAAGGGCTAATTTTCAGAATACGGTAATTCTGTGAAGTATTTAGGTAGAGGGTCAATGGCTGATGATATGTACCAAATATCAAATCTCTAGGCCTTATGGTTTGGGAGAAGAAGATTTTAAAAGATTTCCTTCTTTATTCCTTTGTAAAATCAGGGATCGCACAGAAAAGGGCTAATGTTCAGAATACTGATATTCTTTGAAGTATTTTGGTAGAGGGTCAATAGGTGATGATACATACCAATTATAAAAGCATTGGTCCTTATGGTTTGGGAGAAGAAGATTTTCAAACATTTCATTCTTTATTTCTTTGTGAAATCAGGGATCGCACAGAAAAGGGCTCATTTTCAGAGTATGATAATTCTTTGAAGTATCTTGGTAGAGGGTCAATAGGTGATGATATGTATCAAATATCAAAGCTCTTATGGTTTAGGAGGAGAAGATTTTTAAAGATTTCCTTTGAAAAATCAGGAATGGCACCGAAAAGGACTAATTTTAAGAGTACAGTAATTCTTTGAATTATTTTGGTAGAGGGTCATAAGGTGATGATATGTACCAAATATCAAAGCTCTAGGTCTTATGGTTTGGGAGAAGACGATTTTCAAACATATCATTCTTTATTCCTTTGTAATATCAGAGATTGCACAGAAAAGGGCTAATTTTCATAATACAGTTATTCTTTAAAGTATTTCGTAGAGGGTCAATAATTGATGATACATACCAAATATAAAAGCTCTAGGCCTTATGGTTTAGCAGGAGAAGATTTTTTAATAATTGTTTACAGACTGACAGACGGATGGACGGACAGACGGGCGCCGGACAATTGCCAATTCACAATAGCTCACCTGAGCCACCTGTGCTCAGGTGAGCTAAAAAAGCTTAAGAAAACTGCGGAAAATGAAGAAATTGCATGTTATACGTTTTTTGTATACAAAAGAAAACGTTTTTGAAATACTGTCAACTGAAAATTGTCGTCTTGAACTGTTGAACAATTTGGACTAGTCTAAAATCTTTATGTCTGGTAATGGGTTAAACAGACAAAGTTTCAAAGTGTCATATTGGATTGAGGAGAAAATGAAAAGTTGCTCATTTCTTCTTGTCTTAAAATGTTGTTTGTTTTTTAATCACATTTTTATCTTCTCCCCACTTTAATTGGTTAATGTTTCACTTATCGACAATGTTTCCAATTCCATGAAGCAAATTCTTTAGATTTTAGCATTTTCTGAGATGTTGTCTGCAACTTCTTTCACTTTGGACCAGTCCATAATTCTGCTGACTGGTAATGGGGTTAGTCTAGAAACTGTTAGATTCAGACATGTATTTGTCCAATAATTGACATAAATTACATAATAGTTGACTTCTGATATCAAGATGAAAACTAACAAAGGTCATACCAATTGAGCTGCTGAAACTCTAAAACATAACCCATTACCACAGAATAAATTTTAGACTGATCTAAAAATCAAAGTTATTGCAGACGACAAAATTTTACAAGTTGAAATAATTTTGAATATCTTTGTCTTTTTGGATAGAAAACAAGTTATTGCTTGTTACATGCAATTTCTTCAATTTAAACCTTGGTTACTTCAAGTCTTTTCTTGAAGGGAGTAAAAGGCAGGATTCTGTGAGAATGGGTTAAAGTGACACTTTTAAGAATTATGAAAATAAGAGAGACAAAGTTTGGTGACATTTACAAAAAGATTTAACCTTGATCAGAAAGACAAAATCCAAAATTTTAAATTCAGAACAATGATGTATACAATATACATTAAATATTTCCATGAGGCAATTCATTAACCCATTACTGAATAAACTTTGGATGAAATGGAGAAAAATGATTACGGAAAACATTTCGGAAAGAAATATCTACAGGTGATTTCTACATTTTCCACATTTTTTTCCTGAACCTTTTTCTTGAGGGGCATCATTAAGCAGGATATATATGGCTTAACCAATTACCAAACAACACATTTTTAGACTCGTCCAAATTCAAAAAAGTTGCAAACGACAATTACAATTTAGGAAAAATTTGAGTAACTTGTTCTTTTTGGGTAGAAAACAAGGTTGGAAATGTAACAAGCAATTTCTTCATTTTCAACCTTGTTTTCCTGAAATCTTTTCTTAGGGACAGAAAAAAGAGGGACTGTGTGAGAAGAGGTTTATAATTTGCAGATGAAAATAATATTCTAAGTTGATGGGATTTCAAATTATGTCTATTTGGATAGAAAACATTATGGATAATGAAGATATTGTTTGTAGCAAGCAATCCCTTCAATTTCCGCAATGTTTCTAAAGCTTTTTATCTTTGGAAGTTTAAAAAGAAGTAATTGTGTGGAATTGGGATAACATTGAAAAGCACAATTCTAAGAAACTGAAAGATCAATATTTCAATTTCAAGGCTGAAGACCAACCAGACTGAATTAGGTTAAGAAATGCAGAATGAGGCACCATTCCAATACGGTAGAGTTTTATGGAGTTACTTGCTTGAAAAGAGCCCTATCATATTTTAACCATCTGGTTTAATTTAACTGATAAGCCACTTTCTCTGAATCATACTCATATCAGTTGACTTGATAATTTATTCTTCATTTACTGCATAACACATTAACCTATAACCAGATGGCAAAGTTTGAGACTAGTTAAAATTCATAGGAGTTGCAGACAAAAGTTTAACTTTTATGAAATTTTAGATTTTTTCAACTTTGTTACAATCAATTTCTTCAACTTTGTCACAATCAATTTCTTCATTTTAAACTATTTTTTACCATTTTTTTTCCTGAGGAGTGTCCAAAAGCGTAATTGTGTTTGAATGGGTTCTCTTCCAAAGTCTTTACTCTCTTTTAAAAATCAAGTACTATATATAATCCGTTCCAACTCGATCCTGCTTTTTCACACTACTCAAGAAAAACACTCGAGAAAACATCGTGGACAATGTAGAAATTTATCAAAAACTACATGTTTTTCTTCATTCTTCACAATATTTTGTACTCTTACTCTAACCCATACCCACACAATGACACATTTTGACAATTCTCGAGAAACACAAAAAGCATGGCAAATTGAAGCCCCACAGTGAATGACATTTTAACCCTTTCCTGGATGAATCCGGGACTTTACGTCACTGTGTTTTATACTTGAGAAAACATTGTGGAAAAAGGAGAAATTGCTTATAATAAGCAATTTCTCCTTTTCCCACAGTGTTTTCTACCACATAGGTTGGTTTTATTTGGAATTGCATCCAATTTTCATTGTCGTCTGCATCCTCTTTCGATTTGGACCAGTCTAAAATTTCAAAAACCAGGAAAGGGTTAAACAATTTAAACCCTTTCCCACACAACTATGCTTTTTGATGCCCCTAAAACACAATGGGGAAAAATTGTGTAAAGTGAAGAAATTGCTTGCAACACACAATTTCTTCTTTTACAAACAATGTTTTAACCCAGGATGTTGAAAATTCTAAAATTTCAAAATTCTAATTTGTAATCTGCAACTTTTTGAGATTGGACCAATCTTAAATTTTGATGTCGATAATGGACTAAAGTGCTTGATACTTTAAACCCATTTTCACACAATGACACTTTTTGGCGCCCCTTGAGAAAAAACATCCAGAAAATATTGTGTAAGATGAAGAAATCACATACAATAAGCGATTTCTTCACTTTACACAATGTTTTCCACCTAGAAATTTGAACAAATCTAAAATTGCATAAACTTCAAATTTTCTTCTGCAACTCATATCAATTTGGACCAGTCTAAAATTTTGTTATCTGGTAATGGGTTACTAAGCACTAAGTAACAGTAGTTGTGTGCTTACCTTTTGTCACAATGTCTTCTACAGCTTATTTTCTTGATTGGATAAAATGTATGAATGCTTAGCAATGCTCAATCTCAGACTATCCTTGGGTAATCCTTTAGTTTTGAAGGAAAATATTTTTGAAATAAAGGATCACAAATGAAACCTGCATGCAAAGTTATCATTCATAGAAGTCACTGTTGAGCTTTCCTTTGACCAAAATGTTCCTTACCCTATTTGACACTTGTTTTTTTTTTATTCAAATGAGCTTACCAGTTTGGACCAGCCTAAATTTTTGTAGTAAGGTAATGGGTTAAATTCTTCTTCAGCATCTGCACTATTCTAAAGCATCTAGTCTTTTTTTTTCCAATATCTTGTGATTATTTTTCATGACTAGGTTTTAGTCTGGATCTTTCTAACATCCTGAATTTCATTTAGCAGCTCAAACTACCATTACCATCAAATTCTAGCTAATATCTTACAATGTAATTATAGTCAAGACCACGCAAATTGACTGAGAAAATTGTTAGACAGTGAAGTTCTATATTGAGTGTGAACTTAAGTTTCTTTATTAGGAAACAAATTACTGGTAAAATCTAGAAACTTGTGCCATGAAGATTTACATCAAACCTTATATTTTCCCCTATACTTTCAATATATTTACAAATCTATCTTCCATTACTTTCAATATATTTATGAATTTATTTCACTCATAGGCTTAGCTTAACCCATTTCCACACTACAATATTTTAGACTGATCCAAATCAAAAGTGGTTGCAGACAACATTTAAAAGTTTATGAAATTTTTTTATTCCGACTTTCTGGGAAGAAAAAATCGTGAAAAATGAAGAAATTGCTTGTTTCAAGCAATTTCTTCGTTTTACACAATGTTTTCCCAATAACTTTTCTTGAGGGGCATCCAAAAGCAACATTATGTGGGAATGAGTTAATGGAAGTAAAGTGTTACAGTAGGCCTTTATCTTTCATTGATTTTGAGTTACATACGTAATTTGGCAATTATCTAAGGGCTTTTAAGTAACATAATCATGGGCTGTCTGAAAAGCATTGTGAGAAATCCACGAATTTAGAATTTGGTTGAAATACACTTGACAATGTTTTCTACTCAGAAAGTAGAAAAAATAAAAAAAAATCATAAATTTTATTTTCTCGTCTACAACACCTTTCAATTCAGACCGGTCTAAAATTTTGCTGTTTTGTTATGAGTTAAGAAATAAAGATTCTCTCAAGGACCGTAATTATCTTTAGAATTTAGTTGAAGCTGTCCATGTTATTTCTCAGGACAAGATTTTCATTAAAATAACATACCACATTATATATGTGAACCCCTCCAACTAATAAAGCTATCATCCAATGCAAACATTTTTTCTGGGAGTCAGTTAACCAATATTACCAGATAACAAAATTTAAGACGGGTCCAATTCGAAAGAAGCTGTAGACGCCAATTTCAAGTGGATGGAATTTTATTTCTTTTGTCTTTTTGGATAGAAAACATAATAATCAAGAAATTGCTTGTTTCAACCAATTTCTTCATTTTCCACAATGTTTTCCAAAGCTCTTATCTTGAGGGGCATAAAAGGAGGGAGTGTGTGGGAATTGGTTCAACAGTCACCAAGGGAACATTCTTGTGAAAGGGGTATGAAATCAAGCCGTTAGGTTCTGAAAAATTATTTGCAAACAAAAAGTTTATGGATAAACACAATGATGCACATGGACAGATGCACAATGGACACAACATTACAGAAGCCTACAGTCCCTTTTGGCCAGAAGAGATAAAACCATTACAAACCAAGCCTTACAAATGGAGGATATCATAATTCAATTTCTGCTGGTAACTTCAAATCATCAATTTAAACCTTTCCAGTACAATCCCTGATTTTTACGTCCCCAAATTCCATACTTCAGAAAAAAATTGCGGGAAAAAAAAAGAAATGGCTTGCTACACAATGTTTTCATTGTAATATTTTGGGGAAAAAACCCCATTTTGAATTGTCGTCTGCAACTTCTTTTATATTGGACAAGCCTAAAATTTCTTAAAATAGGAAAGGGTCAATACAAGAATCTCAAGGCATCCAGTAAACTTGTAACATAAGTAGTTTTCTACAATTTTATCTTCAAATTCACTTTTGATTCATTCTTGAATCTCAGACTTACCCTTGTCATGTTGAACCCAAAATCTTTCTTTTTTGGCAACGCGTTAAGACAAAGATCAGCCTACACATATGAGTAATGTGATCTCTTTTCCACACAGTGATGCTTTTTGACGTCCCTCAAGAAAAAAAAACGGGAAAACAAGCAATCTCTTCATTAACCACAATGTTTTCTACCCCAAAAGTTGAAGAAGCCTTAACTTTTATAAACTTTAAATTGTCGTCTGCAACTCCCTTCAATTTGGACTACTGGTAGTCTAAAATTTTGCTGTCTGTTAATGGGTTAAATCAGACTTATCCATAGGATTTATTTTTTAAAAGTAAATTTTGACAGACATATAGTGCTTCCAGTGCTTTCAGCCCTATGATTTAAATGAGATTTTATTCAGAATGACAAGGGATAACAGGGGTCGACACTAACTTTATTTCAATGGGATCCCCCTTTTACTTCAGGGTTTCCTCCAGATAATCAGGGATCCCTCCTTGATATACATATACACTCATTCACATGCAATCCTGCCCTTCTAAGCTCAACTTGAAAAAAAATGCTTCAGAAAACATTGTAGAAAATGAAGAAATTGCTGGTCACAAGCAATTTTTTCATTATCCACAATGTTTTCTACAAAAACAAGCAGACAAAAAACAGGAGCATTAGTTGATACATTAATCCATTGTCCTGGAGAAATATTGAAGGATCCTGATGGTATCCCTAGCCTGGGATTGCTGGGGTCCCTTCCAATTTTCAGGGATCCTCGGGATCCTGGGACACTATTTGTGTCGACCCTTAGATAATATTCCTAAATACTAAAAACGTACAAAGAAATTCCTTTAAACACTACTCACAACAATGAGGGCAAGTCTGTCAGGTCGAGCAGCACCGTAAATACCGACAATTCCAAACAGGATCGTCAGCGCTCCTCCAGCAATGAACACGTATACAAATACAGTGTATTTGGCAAGTTCCTCATTGGTCCCGACATATTGGTTGATCCAGTAGTCTACACGAAGATAGATAGAAAACCCTAGAACTGCTGCCCCTATCAACTGAAATGAAATAATGTTATTACAATAATATGGTGTTAACCTACGACAAGGAGAAAAATTTAGACTGGTTAAATTAGAGATTACAGATGATGATTCAATATGCCTTTAATCTATGACAACTAGAAATTGTCGCAAAGCGGACTAATACCCACCAAAGCAGCGCTTGTCCATATACAAGTGCTATATGCCAAAATGGACTTTTTAATCAAAGGGCCAAAAATCAGTCAAATAAAAATAGACCATAACCAAATTAGGATATGCAAATGTCTGAATTATGCCGAGTCTCTCTGTGAAATCCGTCCAATGGTTGATACAAGCAATTTCTTCATTTTCCACAATGTTTTCCAAAGCTTTTTTCTCGAAGTGCCTTAAAAGGAGGGATTGAGTTGGAATGGGTTAAATTAAGACAATAATAACAAGAGCCATGTCGAACATGGCCATCCCCCGCTGTAAAAGCTTGATAGTAAACTGAAGCCAGTTAGATATCGGCTTCTTGTGCACTGCATTTCTTCTCAATGAGTTCTGTAATAGCTATTATACTTTCAGAGATATGCTCTGGATAAAATCTAGGTCTTAAAAATGACAAAAGGCAATATAACTCGGCAATTATACAAGCAAGAGTTGTGGGTCTAATGTTCACTGAAGTTCTCCTCAATGAGATCTATCCACCTGTGAAGTTTCAAGTTGATAGCATTTATACTTTAGGAGATATGCCGTGGACAAGCTTAGTGACGGAAATGAAGGAATGAAGGACAGAAACCATTACTTTATCCCCTTCGTTGTTTGGCAGGGGTAATTAGAGTGACTATGACAAAATCTAAGTCCTTAAAACAACAAAAGGCAATAACTCGGAAATTATTCAAGCAAGAGTTGTGGGTCTAATGTTCACTGCACTTCTCCTCAATGAAATCTATCCGGCCCTGATTTTTTTTAAGTTGATAGTATTTATACTTTAGGAGATATGCTCCAGACAAGCTTAGTGACGGAAATGACGGAATGAAGGACAGAGACCATTACTATATCCCTTCGTTGAAATGGCATAGGATAATGACAAAATCTAAGTCTTAAAAACAACAAAAGGCAAGCAAGAGTTGGGAATCAAATGTTCACTGCACTTCTTCTCAATGAGATCTATCCACCCGTGAAGATTCAAGTTGATAGCATTTATACTTTAGGAGATATGCTATGGACAAGCTAAGTAGCGGAAATGACGGAATGAAGGACAGAGACCATTACTATATCCCCATCGTTGAAACAGCAGGGGATAATTAGAGTGAATAACAGTCCAGTAAAAGAGGTGGTTACTTATAAATACAATATTAACAGTATCATTCAAATGATTTCGAACAATTGGAGTTGACAAATGATATATGTATCTTGTATTTCATGTATTTGTTAATTAATTGTAAAATCGCTGCATTATAAGTTGGCCGGAAATAAAATGAAATAAAATGAAATGATTTCTTCTAAACACCAAGCTGTGAGATTGCTAGGAAATTCTTTAATTTCATCTTTTATAAAAGAGACAACCTGATTTAAGGAGATAAAATTCACCTAGACAGTGATCATAACATTCCCGTTTAATCTGCTCTGACAATTCAAGGGAGAAATCAATAGTATTTGCAATAACAGGTGTGAATACTTCAGTCGACAGCATCCATCACTTTCACTGATTAGTTCTGAGGTGTTAAATCTGTACTAGTTAGTGAAAACACAAAGATCTAATTACATATACATGAGTTGAGCTACTTCCGCATGTTAATTGGAAATCATTTTGGAGTCCTCATATAGTTTGTATGTACAAGAGATTGCTGTTATAATCAATTGAAGTTCAACTATGATTTCCTGCACATATTTTATTGTATCACTGTCAAATTTTAAGCTTTTGAAGTGTCCATTTAAAATTAGCAAGTTCCAGCGAATATCATGCTAACAGGTTAACGTATATTAACCCATTCCCTGGTACATAATCCAACTTATAATTTAACACCCCCTAAGAAAAAAGCTTTGGAAAACATACTGAGGACAAAATTGCTTGTAACAAGCAATTACTTCTATGTCCACAATGTTTCAATGTTTCAACTTGTTTTCCACACAATATTTCAATTAAGACTTGTGTAACATTTTGTCATATGGTAATGGGTTAACCCATTCCCACTCAGTGACGCCTTTTGAAGCCTCTCAAGTAAAATAATTGTGAAAACATTGTATAAAATGAAGAAATTTCTTGAACCAAGCAATTTCTTCATTTTTCACAATGTTTTCTACCCAGACAGTTGAAAAAATCTAAAATTTCATTTACTGTAAATTGTAGTCTGCAACTCCTTTCAATTTGGACCAGTCCAAAATTTTGTCGTCTGGTAATTGGTTAAGGTGGTAATATGGAATTGGGCATAATTAACTTCTTTTTATCCATCAAGGCTTCAGATTATTCTCACTGTAAATGTTTTGTCATTTAGCAAAGAGACAGTAAATCCACTTCCTGATGAATATCTTAACCCTTGTCATGCTGAATCCGGAATATTCCGGTTTTGGCAGGAGGTGTAGACTAAGATCAGACTGCACTTAAGTGCAGGCTGATATCTTAGTCTACGCCTCCTGCTTGTACTTGTCCTGCCAGAGTTGTTTATGAGTTGATTTCTAAAAGAAATTTTGATTTTTTGAACAAGTTCTATCAGTGCTTTCAGCCCTTTGATTTGACAGCATTTCAGTATGGTAATTTATACAACATGACAAGGGTTAATACATGTATAGTCTATGCTATGTAAGAAAGTAATTGTTGGCACCAAAACAGCTTCCTTTAATACATTCCCACACAACAAAACTTTAGACAAGTCCAAATTGAAAAGAGTTGCAGACAACAATTTAATGTTTATGAAATTTTAGATTTGTCCAACTTTCTGGATAGAGAACAGTGTGGAAAATGAAGAAATTGCTTGTAACAAGCAATTTATGCATTATCCACAATGTTTTCCAAAGCTCTTTTTCTTAGGGGCATCTAAAAGCGCCACTGAGTGGAAATGGGTTAAAATTCATTACTATGAAATGTCCTTTTGGTTATTTTTACACCTTTGAGAACAGTTTTGGCCCCTAAAATTCAAAATGTCAGAACAAGGCTTGTACAAACTGAAATATTTGGGAGAGAATCCACTGCTTGATTAACTAAGATCATAATTCTTCAGAGTCAAACACGAAGTAGTCTGAGTCAATGTTTCCAAATACCTCTAGGTAATAAGGGTTTGAGTCAGAAACTTGGCTACTCAACAAAGCTACAGATACATTAATTGGATGCATCAGATATTTCATCATTGGTTCATCAAACTCTATGGTGTGAGTGTCAATTAGAATCATTTCAAGACAATTAAGATGAATACCAACAACACAGGGTTTGGAAGAAAAATTAGATTTAGAATGTACAATATTATCACTCCATCTTATCTTGAGCTCTGATTTAAGTATGCTGCACTTATCAAAGTCAGACATCTAAGACTTATTTGAATTTAATTGCTACTGCTGAGCACAATTCTCTAATTAAATCATACAGGGTTGAATTTCTACAGTATTCTTAATTTGAAGAAACTTTATATATCACATAACTTGCACATTACCAAAAAATCCCACTTACTGATGCCCCTCGAAAAGGATTTGTAAAACTTTGGGGAAAAAGAAGAAATTATTGCTTGCAACAAGCAATTTCTTCATTATCCGCATTGTTTTATACCCCAAAATACAAAGACTTTTGTAAATCCATCTGCAACTTCTTTCAATTCTGATCAGTCTAAAATTTTGTTGTCTGAAATTTTGGTTGTAATAAGCTATGATGGATAGGCTACTATTCAGTAGAGGCTCTGACAATGCACTGCTTTGACCAAGAATGTGATCACCATGACCCACTTCATGGATTGATTGAATAGGGTTTGGCACCACTTTTAACAGTATTTCAGTCATATCGTGGTGGCTGGAGCACCTAGCAATAGATTTCTGGTATTTCTCACACCAGTACTACCAATACATCCTTTCCTAGCCTCCAGCGGCTATCCCACGTAGTTTTAAGACTATCAACCCATAATGTAGGAAAGGAATGGATATGTGCTGCTGAACCCATGATTGAAGATACGGAGTCGATACACTACCCACTGCGCTATTGAGGCGGCCCCACTTTATGGACATGTAGCCACAAGGATTCAAGATAGAAGATATTCCTATACAACATATTGTAGGAGTCCCTTGTCAAACTGCAGCAGAAAGAGAAAGCACCAGAGGAAAATGTTGTAAACCATGTTATACATCATTCTAAACATGTTACTGTCTACCAGTGAAATGCTTATGAATGAAATATGAGACCTGTTCAGTACACTAATTGCTTTTCAAGATTTATCAGTATGCCTTGGACAACATTGTTGAACAATCTTGTCTGACGAAGAACATTATATTTCTAGAAAGAAAATACAGTCATGTGGGTAGGTGGAGCAGTGACACATGAGGGAGGGAATTGTCAGACTGCCTGTCACACCCACTTACCTTTGATATGGTATTTAACCCATTCCTGGACAAACCCAGCATTTTATGTCACTGTGATTTTTATGTTCAAGAAAAGATTGTGGAAAAAGAAGAAATTACTTGTAACAAGCAATTTCTTCTTTTTCCACAATTTTTCTGATCTATAGGTTGGCTTTATTTCAAATTGCAATTAATTTTCTTTGTCATCTTCAACCTCTATCAATTTTGACCAGTCTAAAATTTAAAAAAAAAACGGGAAAGTATTAGCCCACTACCAGACTGCAAAATTCTAGACTGGTTCAAATTGAAGGGAGTTGCAGACAACAATCTAAAGCTTGTGAATTTTTTTTTTTTAACTTTGAGGTAGAAAACATTGAGGATAATGAAGAAATTGCTTGTAGCAAGCAATTTCTTCAGTATCCACATCGTTTTTAGAAGTTCTCTTTCTTTGGAGGTGTCTAAAAGCATCATTGAGTAGGAAAGAGTTAAGGGGTAATATTTTGTGAAATATATGGCAAAGGAATTAACACAAAAGACAAATTGTTGTTGGGCAACCACAGCTTTTTCATGCCAAAGTTATGACATTAAAGTCGAACACATTAGCAAGTGTTTGAAATAAACATTAGAGTTCAACATATCACTTGTTGCCTAAATGAAGGATTTGATTGGTCAGTTGATTTTTTTTTTTTTTTTGACAGGGGCAATCTGTCAGTTACTTTACCTAGAGTCTTATAGTCTAAGACTGTCAACAGGAGCTCATTATCTCCAGATAGCTAGAGACAACGATTTCAATTCTAATACACAAAATTAAATTATTGTATATCCCATTAGGTACATGTACTCATTAGACTTCTCTCAAGATGATTCCAATGGATAACCACAACATAGGGAGTGGATGAGGAATCTATAACATAGGGACTGGGTGTGGAATCCCTATCAAATTTTAATAGATTCACTGTCATAGCGCTCTGTGTCAATGCTTAATTTATCTCATTTCAGTGCCAAAAAGAAAGAATTTGATACAACTTAACCATTGTCATGCTGTATATATTACCTTATTGAATTGCTGTAAAATCAAATGGCTGAAAGTTCTGATAGCAGTCCTTGTTCAAAAAACAATATTTCTTTTAGAAATCAAATGCATATACAACTCTAACAGGAAAAGTACAAGCAGGGGCCAAGATCAGACTGCACTTAATTATGTGTAGGCTGATCTTGGTCTACATCTCCTGCAAAAACCGGAATATTCCGGGTTCAGCATGACAAGGGTTAATAACCTTTGCCATACTGAATATAATCTTTTCCCAAACTGCATATAAATTAAAGGCGGAGGCACTATATTTTGTTGATACCTCTTCTAAAATTGATTGATTAAATGGGGTTTAACACAACTTTTAACAGTATTTCAGTCAAATCATAGAGGCTGGGGCACCTAACAATAGATTCCTGGTATTTCTCACATCAGTACTACCACTACATCCTTTCCTAGCCCCACTTAGGATTACGATTATCCCGACCATTGGTGAGAGACAAATGTCAGAAAAGGGTATGTGCCACCGTCTTCCGCTGATCTTGGTCTTTACCTCCTGCTAAAACAGGAATATTCCGGGTTAAGTATGACCAGGGTTATATTTAAATTGAGCTTATAATGACACCATCCTAGCTTTTATTATTAATTGGCTATTTTTTTGTATCTGACAGAAGACGTAAAGGGAATCAACACAAGAAGCCCTCAATATAATTCTTTTTTAAAGTATTACACCCACACAATCTGAATCATTTGTTGCATTTAAATGCTTAGCAATCCTAGAAAGAAACAGGCCGTTTCATGAATCCTTCATTCTGCAACCTCTAGAGATAAAGTTACATAACATTACAATTTTTTAACAAAATATTTGCCATATTCAAATTGAACTTAACTCACAGTATCAGGTCAAGTTAACCCCTTTCCACTGAGCACTCAATCTTGCATTTTTTTGCCCATCAAGGAAAAAGCTTTGGAAAACTTTGTGATCAAAATTGCTCTTCTTTCCCAGGATATTTTCTTTCAAGATAGCCAAAAAATTACTTCATCACCTTGAAAGTGCCTTCTATAAATTTTTCAAACTGGACTCAGGTCTGAAGTTTTTTTTCATCTGGTAATAGGTTAAGGCAGGATTCCTTTATAGATTTTAGTGCATGATTTTATCAATGCTCAACTTCTAGGTAATTCATGCATGCAGCAAATGGACAAGATTTTAAAAATTACAAATTCCAAATTTAGAAGTCTGCATCACAATTAGGAGGCTACCTAAGTGTTACCTTTTGTGCTTAAATATTTGTTCAGCGGCAAAGTTACAGCTGGCTTTATTTCTCATGTTTCAATTTTTTTCAACACTGAATACCTGTATTTCCAATTTTATAGCTGTTCAATATATTACAAAAGCATAAAACATTAATGACCAAGTAATGGATGAATTGGGCTAATCATTTTTTGTAATAAATGATACCGATACTTGTAATAAAAATACGATACGTGACTGTGATGTAAGCATACTTTGATACCAATTTAATTTTTCCTACTTTGAAAGAAATGGAATATGTGTATAATAATTTAGCATGGACTGGTATTTCTTTGTACAGTACTTCACACTCCTTGCACTCCAAACAGTCAACCTCCCTTCTTTTAGCAAATCAAAGTGCTATTGACCTTTTCCCGTTTTTTTGTTTGTTTAAATTAAGACTTGTCCATTTGGGAAGAAGGTGAAGACAATAATAAGTGAAATTTGAAAAGTAACCAATCTATAGGGTAGAAAATATTGTGGGAAAAGAAGAAATTGCTTGTTGAAAACAATTTTTTTTCCTACAATGTTTTCTCAAGCATAAAATTACAAGGACCTAAGAACCAGAAATTGTGCAGGAAAGGGTTAACACTGCAATTCTTTTGTCAATAAATGATTGAGTAATGATATTTTCACCAATGTGGCGGCTGAAGTTTGATGCTGTATACTTTTTGAAAGACAAAATCCAAAAATAGTTTGCTGAATGCTAAAAACTTATTTTATGCTATTTAGGATTTGTTCAAAGCACTAACAAAAACAGTAAAACTGTTTCTGATTGGCCAATGTTCATCAGCCATGCTTTTCAACAGCTATCAATTTATGTGTAGTTAAGATATTTGGCAGAGAAGGTCGTTGTATCAGATTAGTTGTCACATTAACCTTTAATCCTTTCCCGCTTTTTATTAATTTTAGACTGGTCGAAACTGAAATAGAGTGCAAAAAACAATTAACATGAATGCAATTTAAAATGGAACGATCCCATGTGACAGAAAATATTGTGGAAAAAGGAGAAATTGCTTGTTACAATCAGTTTCTCCTATTTCCACAAAGTTTTCTCAAGTATGAAATCACAGCAACATGAAATGCTGTATTTGTATAGCAAAGGAGTATAATTTGAAAGAAACGACCACCATTCCCCTACCTTCAAAACAAGAAGGCCATTAACCCTGGTGCACTCACCTGAGATAAAGGATTTTTTTCTTTCAAGAGTCAAATTTAATATTAAAACAGTTAACTAGGATTATGACACAAGTGGGCTGCCTTACCATACCGTATACATTAAGTGGTGGGGGCGTAAAAATTGTTCCTGTTTTATGAAAGGGAAATCACTCGCTCCCGATGCAATTTTGTTCTACTTTATTCAAAGTCACAAGGGTTTTAGAAATAGTTTCACACAAAGAATTTCTTGTTTTATATGCTTATAATTTCAAATGCACATACATGTAACGACATTTTTATTTCTACGTTTTGTTTTTTTTCCTGTGCATTCCCTCTCTGTCCTGAAATTTGAGACAAGAGGCTTGTTCAATTGAAAAATAACAAGCAGCTACTATTCAAAGCAAGGGACTAGGGTTATTTAGCTGCAATATCCTAGCCATCTATCTAATAATCTGTTGGCAGAGCTCACTAACAGATTATCAGAAGAGGGCTATGATATCATAGCTAGGGGTTCCTTTGCTGAAACCAATATAATCAAATGGTGAAAATACATGCCTTGTTCATAAAAGAGGCAGAATTGAAAATGTAAAAGAGCAGTAAATGATCTAGGTTATCTTTATCATCAAACGATGATATCATTCAGTAACTGGACAATATCCCCTCCAGACAAAATCCCCTTCCATGTTTTTGACAAGCTAGACATTATCCTCTTCCTAAATTTATTAATCTTTTTCTTTTTCAAAAATGATATTGGGTGCCTAACTGTTAACAATAAATTAAACAATATTTCAGAAAGTTAAATTCATTATACCAGCCTTTTACTTTCTTTGAACTTTCACAGAGAACCAAACTGTCAATTGGCATATTCTAAGAAATCAAAGAAACAACCTGAAGATCAAGGAATCCAGCCCTTGGCTGACCAAACTTATTGTCTATCAGATGACAATGCACATGGGAGTTTCATTACCCAGTTTTTACAAATCTTATGTAGACAAGGAAAGAGTTAAGGTGGCAGCTTAAGGTCCACATGGTGATCTTCTGGCCAGGTAGACTGTCATGTGTTTTGAGGCATATAAAACCTGATTGCATAAACTGATAACTCAAATGTGTTGTGATCTCATTTACAATTTCATTGCGCAAAGTTTTTAGAAATCAGCCATACTCATTCAAGTATTTCTTTTCTGGCCATGCATAAAAAATAATGGGATTATTGTGCCAGTTTCAGTATTTTGCAATAATTGAAAGCAATGGATATGGAATGCCTGGGTTGTTTAAAATAGGTTTTACATTAAATGTTGGGATTTCCATATGGAAAAACAAATTAAAACCTGATTCTCTGGTGAAATTCAAGAGTTCTAACCAATCCAGAAACTGTAAAAAAAAAAAAAGACTAGACATTGTCTATGATATATTGTAGAAAGGAGCTGTCCACGCTAGTAAAATAATGAAGGGTGTATTGTCTGACCTATTGATACTTGGAGGGTTTTTTGTCCAACCTGTCAGAATAACTAAGGGGCTTATGTCTGCCCTGGTTAATTTGGAAAGGGAATAATGTCCATTTTGTCAAAAAACACAGAAGGGGATTTTGTCCAGAAGGGCTTTTGTGGCAAGATTCTATCATTTATAAAATCATTTAAAGTTGAAGGTTCTCTGTGTTGCTTTATAACACAATGGTGCGTAAGATACGATTTCTTGATGCTTTGAACTGCTATCTTTCAAAACAAAAAACAAAACAAAAAAATACGCAATGTAAACAAACGCTGATGTCGTCAATTTATGAGCATATTTTATCATAACACCGTCTGTCGCTCAACTTACCCAAATCAATATTGTGAAAATAATCACAAAGATCCGAAAACAAAGTGCTTTTCTTGAAGTGTTCATCCTGTACTAATCCAAACACTTCCTGTTATCATTATTTCACACCTATGTAAGTTTTAAACCCTGACTCATTTCCCTTCGGTTATGCTTTTGTTGAGATTTCCGACTGTCTACTCTGTGACGAATTGACCCGCTAGGTGTCGCGGTCATAACCGGTGCATATGTAAACAAATACCCGTCGCAGTGTAAGTGAAAAGTCTCTCTACACAAATGTTCACGAAGTTTTTTCTTCACTTAACATTCTGCAGGATCTAATTGTATAACTAAAATGTGAATAGCGGAATGTTAATAAAAAAAACTAGTAGTTGTTAGGCTCCAGTGAGCCAAGTCCAATTTAGGAATCCGGGTCCGTTCGACCGAAAACACGTTGCCCTAAATTACTTTTCGCCCTAATTCCTGTTCGCCCAGGGTCCGTTCGCCCTATTATTTCTTTAATAATCCTTTCCTGTTTTGCAAAATTTTAGACACGTCCAAATTCAAAGCTTTTGCAGACTAAAGTTTAAGGTTCAACCGTTGATTTTAGTTGAAAAATAACAATTTAGTAGGGAAGAAAATATTGTTGAAAAAGAAGAAATTGCTTGTCACAAGCAATTTCTTCTTTTCCACAAAGTTTTCTCAATTATAAAATCATAGGGACGTACAAACCAGGGATGAACCAGGAAAGGGTTAAATAGACGCACAGAAACTTATGCTAGTTTCTTTTTTTGTTGCTGAACCCATTACCAGAAGAGGAAACTTCAGATAAATCATGTTTAGATAGAGACAATACTTTAAAGTGAGCATGATTTGAAAATAACAAGTTAGGAAATAAAACTAAAGAATACATGTGGACAGAAATCTTCCCTAATCGGTACTTCTCATGATTTTTCATAGTCCATACTCATGCAATAATTGATTAACGATATGGACATATGGTTACTTATGATTGAGAACGGCCTCGTCCCACTTTCTCTCACTTAATGTACCCGGTCCCTAATGTACCGTTAGTCCCCTACCAGTGAAACAGAAGGGCTGGGGCTTTAGGTTTGTCAGTCGGTCTGGTCGCTCAGCTTTTCAGACTTTTCTAAACACTCATAAATTTTGAGCTGATTTTGTTGTGTGATTTCAAAATACTGAGTTACAGATCAAGATTAAGTTTTGTTCAAGTCTATTGATTTATGAAGGAAATACTGTTGCTAAACACCTTGCCATAGAATAAAAGTTTTTTACTGTGACTTATTTTTCATACTGATTCATCTATCTACTATTTACAAATATGAAATCAGAGTGTGTATACCTTCCCACCCTCTGAAAGTGTCATTATAAATATTTTATTCAATGAAGACAAGTTCTTTTGATTTGTCATTTAAAGAGACCATAACTGTTTAGAGTTTCATGTGTATCATTGAAAGACTGGGTAGACTGTGAATTGAAGGAAAGGTGTATTTGAGATAGGAATATCCTATGTTAAACAATTTACAAATTTACTCAATAAGGACCTGCCATATAATGTATGAGCAATATATCGGAAGCTTGATGAGTGAATTTGTAATTCATATTCAAATTACATCCTCATTTTCAGTTGGCACTCATCTTTTCAATTGTCAGACAAATCACATAGTTGCAGTTAAATTGGTGGAGCCTGTGGCCATCCTAATTAAAATGCCCATAGTTAAGTGTTGTATTCTGTATTCATGCTGCATATTTGCCTCTATTATTAGTTTGGCTATAGGGTCTGACTTGGGATATTCTAAAACCTATTTATTGATTGATTCATTCATTTTTGTGTTTGTAAATTGACTTATTTCCTTCACTAATTTCACTGAAATACTGGTAGAACTGGCATTAAACCTCACACGATCAATTAGTTACTGTCACTTTTAAGTTACCGGTAAGCCTTTCCCGTACAAACCCGTTATTTTACAATGTTGTGATTTTATACTTGAGAAAATATTGTGGACAAAGAGGAAATTTCTTGTAATAAGCAGTTTCTTCTTTTCCCAGATTTTTTTTACCACATAGGATTGTTTCATTCCAAATTTTATCCAATTTTCAATTTGGACCAGTCTAAAATTTCATAAAAACAAGAAAGGGTTAGATCAAAATTATCTCACCAATATGTAAATGATAAGTAGTGCGGATGAGATGGATGGCTCTGAATTTTGTAGATGTATTAGTGTGAGAAAATGACAGGAAGCCATGGTTAGGTATACCGTCCATCGCAAGATTAAATGAAATACTGTTCCAAGTGGCATTTAACCTCTGAGCAATTCATGAATCATTAAAAATCACTTGCTGAAAAGAAGGATAGCATAGTGTATAAATTTGCCATGAACATTTTATTTTACTGTTTAGTTAGTCAAGGTCCAAAATTGAGTGACTGAGGTTTTGATGGAATCACTTAAATGCTGTGAGTTGACAGAAAATAAACCATAAAGGTCCCACTTTACTTTAGGAAAGGAACTTATTCATACTGCTGCAGTATAATTGATGGATCATGGCTGTCAAGAATCAACTGACCAATCAAATTATTCGATTTGATTGGAAGTGAACTTTAAACTCCGATCACTGGTCCACATTTATGCGAAGTGTTTTTGTTGGTTTGGCTTTTTTTAGCTCACCTGAGCACAAGGTGCTCATGGCGAGGCATTTTGATCATACATCGTCTGTCGTGCATCCTGCCTCGTCTGTTGTGTGTCAAAAATTTCAAATGACATCCCCTCACAAACCACTGTGCCAATTTCAGAAATGTTCCTTAGGTGATGCCCTTTAAGAATTGCTAAAAAATTCAAATGCATTTAAAGCTCCCGATGCCATGGCAACAAAAGTGAATTAGTAAAACTTTAAAGGAGGTCTTCTCTAGACCCAGTTAGTATTAGGCCTTGAAAAAAAAATAGCCTTACTTTTCACTCATTTTTAATTGTCATCTGAAACTCTTTCAAATTAGACCAGTCTAAAATTTGGAAACAATGGGAAAGGGTTAATATCAGATGGGAAACTACCTGTCAGAGTCAGGGGAATCATTGGGCGGGGCCGGCAATCCGTCCATACGCTGACATAGACGATAGTGTTAGACTATTAGTGTAAGATCAATTTATCTCTCTTGATCAATAAAAGTTCTATTTTCACATGTGGCAGAGCAACTTGTGAAAATATATCTTTTGCTGTTCTTGAAATGAAAGAAAAATTGATCTTACTCTGAAACTAGCAATTCTTCTATTTCTGTGATACAAAAAAGGAGACAATAGGCACTGTTTTGCACTAAAAGTGCATTATTTCACACTAGAATAACATGGCAACATGATGACATCTTAACCCATTCCAACTCAAGCCCTCCTTTTTATGTCCCTCAAGAAAAATACTTTGGAAAACATTGTGGAAAATGAAGAAATTGCTTGTATCAAGCAATTTCTTCATTATCCACAATGTTTTCTGTTCAAAAAGACAAAGAAATTCGAAATTCCATCAACTTTAAATTGTCGTCTGCAGCTTCTATCAATTTTGACCAGTCTAAAATTTTGTTGTGTGGGAATGGGTTAACTTGTCCCATTGAGATGAATTTCATAACTGCAAGATGATTGACATTAGGTCTACCAAAACAGTGAGTTTATCATATTGATAATTTCACTGGTTTTTCCGTGAAATTACCTGGTGATAGTCCACCCCGGAACCTTGAACCCTTTCCTGTTTAAACCATGGTTTTACGTCCCAGTGTTTTTTACGTGAGAAAGCATTGTGGAAAAAGAAGTAATTGCTTGTTACAAGCAATTTCTTCTTTTCCCACAATATTTTCTACCCTACTAAATGATTATTTTTCAAACAAGAGGGCCAGAATGGCCCTAAAATCGCTCACCTGACTAATGTAAGATGATTCAAAATTGAAATTGGCCCAATGGTTACTGAGGAGAAGATGTTTAAAGATTTCAAAGTCAAAAACTGCCCTACCCTTCCAAGCCCTTATTTGGTCATCAATCAAAATTCTAGAACAACTTTTGAAAAGGGTCACTCAAGGAACATTCATACCAAATTTGGTTGAAATTGGCCCAATAGTTACTGAGGAGAAGATGTTTAAAGATTTCAAAGTCAAAAAAGTGCCTGACCCTGCCACGCCCATATTTGGGCATAAATCAAAATTCCAGGAACAACTTTTGAAAAGGGTCACCACAGGAACATTCATGCCAAGTTTGGTTGAAATTGACCCAACTGTTACTGAGGATAAGATGTTTAAAGATTTCAAAGTTAAAAAAACTGCCACGCCCATATTTGGGCATAAATCAAAATTCTGCGAAGAACTTTTGAAAAGGGTCACCCAAGGAACATTCATACCAAATTTGGTTGTAATTGGCCCAATAGTTACTAAGGAGAAGATGTTTAAAGATTTCAAAGTCAAAAACTGCCACGCCCATATTTGGGCGTGAAACAAAATTCTGCCGAACAACTTTTGAAAAGGGTCACCCAAGGAACATTCATACCAAGTTTGGTTGAAATTGGCCCAATGGTTCCTGAGTTGTAAATGTTTAAAGATTTCAAAGTCAAAAACTGCCACGCCCGGCCACGCCCATATTTGGGCATAAATCAAAATTCTGCGAACAACTTTTAAAAAGGGTCATCCAAGGAACATTCATGCCAAGTTTGGATGAAATTGGCCCAATGGTTACTGAGGAGAAGATGTTTAAAGATTTCTAAGTCAAAAACTGCCACGCCCTGCCACGCCCATATTTGGGCATAAATCAAAATTCCATGAACAACTTTTGAAAAGGGTCACCCAAGGAACATTCATGCCAAGTTTGGTTGAAATTGGCCCAATGGTTACTGAGGAGAAGATGTTTAAAGATTTCTAAGTCAAAAACTGCCACGCCCTGCCACGCCCATATTTGGGCGTATATCAAAATTCCACGAACAACTTTTGAAAAGGGTCACCCAAGGAACATTCATGCCAAATTTGGTTGAAATTGGCCCAATGGTTACTGAGGAGAAGATGTTTAAAGATTCCTAAGTCAAAAACTACCACGCCCTGCCACGCCCATATTTGGGCATAAATCAAAATTCCACGAACAACTTTTGAAAAGGGTGACCCAAGGAACATTCATACCAAATTTGGTTGAAATTGGCTCAATGGTTACTGAGGAGAAGATGTTTAAAGATTTCTAAGTTAAAAACTGCCACGCCCTGCCACGCCCATATTTGGGGGGTCAATCAAAAATCCGCGAACAACTTTTGAGAAGGGTCACCCAAGGAACATTCCTATCAAGTTTGGTTGAATTCCGCCCAGTGGTTACTGAGGAGAAGATGTTTAAAGAATTGTTGACGACTTCCGACGCACGACGCATGACGCACGACGGACAAAAGGTGATACCAAAAGCTCACCTTGAGCACGTTGTGCTCAGGTGAGCTAATAAAATTAGCTTTAAATTGTTGTCTGCAAAACCTTGGAATTTGGACAGGTCTAAGATTTTACAAAACAGGAATTTTTAAGGGTTAAAGTATTGAAAAAATTCTTTTTCTTTCCTACTTAATCTAGAATGATGGCTAGCAGAACAATTACTTTCAGCAGATTTAAGTTTTACAGAAATCTTTTGAAACAAAGGACAGATAAAGATTACATAATTGGTGAAGTGCGGAAAAAGGGGATTCTCTGTAGAGCTAGAAACATTCTGCCATATGATGCTACTGGAGTGATATATGGCTCAATGATTCACACACACTGTCATCTAAGGACCGGAAAAAACGACGCTTGTCCGTCTGACAATTCAAAGATCCAACATAACAAACTTTTTGATGATTCACCTGATGTAGCTAATCTTGACAAAGAACTGAAAGCTACGATGAAGCAATATCAAAAGGCCCGTGAAGAGGTTGAAGCCAGACTTAGTGGGAAGAAAAAAGTAGCTCAATATAAACCTGAAGGAGCTCTTCATGTACCAGTTTTATTGGGAGAAGTCCTTGATTGTTTTAGACACCTGGAAAACAAGGTATCTCAAAATTAGATAGAGGGAATGATTTGATTTGAAAATGAGTGTATTCATTGTACTTTTATCAACCTATTTCCAGAACGCAAAATTTTAAACTGGTCCAAATTGAAAGGAGTTGCAGACGACAATTGAAAGCTTACAAAATTTTAGAATTTTTGAACATTTGGGATAGAAAAGCTTGTGGATAATGAAGAAATAGCTTGTTTCAAGCTATTTCTTCATTATTCATAATGTTTCCCAAAGTTTGGGTTTTTTTCTTGTGAACATGTAAAGGCGTCATTGAGTTGGAATGTATTAAATGAGACAATTTGAATAAGTACCCACAACACATTCCACATTTTTTTCTGAACCTTTTTAGCTCACCTGAGCACGTAGTGCTCAAGTGAGCTATTGTGATCCCCTTTAGTCTGGCATCCGTCCGTCGTGTGTCGTGCGTCAACAATTTCTTTAAACGACATCTCCTCCTAAACCACTGGGCCAATTTGAACCAAATTTGACAGAAATGTTCCTTAGGTGGTCCCCTTCAAAAATAGCTAAAAGAATTGAAATCTGTTAAAATCTCTGGTTGCCATGGCAACAAAAGTGAAATTTTAAAAAAATCTTTAAAATCTTCTCCTCCTGACCAAGAAGGTGTAGAGCCTTGATATTTTGCATGAAGCATCAGTATATTGACCTCTTCAAAATAGCTAAAATCATGATCCTCGGATCCCCAGGGGCCGAGCCCCAGGGGGGTGGGGTTTATAAAGAAATAAAGAACGTTTTTTTAAATGACATCTCCTCTCAAACCATTGGGCCGATTTGAACTAAATTTGGCAGAAATGTTCCTTAGGTAGTCCCCTTCAAAAATAGCTAAAAGAATTGAAATCTGTTAAAAACTATGGTTGCCATGGCAACAAAAGTGAAATTTTAAAAAAATCTTTAAAAATCTTCTCCTCCTGACCCAGAACGTGTAGAGCCTTGATATTTTGCATGAAGCATCAGTATATTAATCATTTACAAAATAGCTAAAATCATGATCCTAGGGTTTCCAGGGGCAGACCCAGGGGGGGGGGGTGTATAGGCAGGAAGCATCAGTTCACAGACTTCTTTCTTATTTCTGAAATTATAACCATTGAAAGTTTTTTCCTTCTTTCAAATCAGCACTAAAGCCTTGGAATTTGTAATTTAGACTTTTGGATCCCCAGGTTCATAGTCTTTATATGTAATTGTGGCCCACTTGTTTCATAATCCTAACCTTAACATGAAATTAGACTGTTGAAAGAAAAAGAGCCTTTATCTCAGGTGAGCGCCCCAGGGCCAACGGCCCTCTTGTTTTTGAGGAGCATTAAAAGTGGGATTGTGTTGTCATTTGCTTTTACCCCACACCAAAGAGCAGAGTGACAGGCACTCCTAGTTTGTGGTCTTTTCTTACAGTTTTTTTTAACCCATTCTCACACAATAAGATTTTTGACTAGTCCAAATTGAAATCTGCTTGCAGACAACAATTTAAAGTTTGTGCAATTTAGAAAATCTTTGACTTAAAGGCTAGGGTAGAAAACATAGTTGATAATGAAGAAATTGCTTGTAACAAGCAATTTCTTCATATTCCACAATGCTTTTCAAACCTCTTTTATTGGGGGATGTCAAAAAGCATCATTGTGTGGGAATGGGAATAGTATGGCTTGAAAAGTGAACATGATAATGAAGTGTATTGTCTTCCACAATAGTTCTTGTGATGTTGATTAGCCATAAGTACTTCATTTTTTTTTCAGGTTATTTTAGACATGACTTTCGGATCTGGTGGCCACTCAAAAGCAATACTGGAAATGTTTCCTGATTGCCATATTTATGCCTTAGACAGAGACCCAGCTGCCTTCCAATTAGCGAATAACTTGTGTGAAGCTGGGTAAATGTGTTTATGTACCCATGACACTCTTTTACGGCCCTAAAATAGCAAGCATTGGGAAACATTGTGGAAAATGAAGAAACAAGCAATTTCTTCATTATCCACAATGTTTTCTGTCCCAAATGACAAAGAATTTTAGAATTTCATCAACTTGAAATTGTTGCCCGCAATTTCTTTCAATTTGGACCAGTCTAAACTTTTCCTGTGTGGTAATAGGATTACCCTTTCCTGTTTTACAAATTTTAGAACTGTCCAAATTCAAAGGTTTTGCATATGACTATTCAAATTCCATTTTATTTGAAAAATAATCTTTTTGTACGGTAGAAAAAATGGTTGACAAAGTAAAAAATGTTAGAAGTAATTTATTCTTTTTGCACAATGTTTTCTCAAGTATGAAAACAAAGGGATGTAAAAACCACTGATTGAACAGGAACAGGTTTATTAGGAGTTAGATGAGTTCAAATCTGTACTAAAACATATAAAAAAATTTAAACATTGGTATGAAATAGCAAAGCCATTTAACTCTTTCCTGTTTTTTGAAATTTTAGACTTGTCCAAATTGAAAGAGGTTGCAGACGACAATGAAAATTGGGTGCAATTTGACGTGAAACCATCCTATGTTGTAGAAATTATTTTGGCAAAAGAAGAAATTGCTTGTTACAAGCAATTTCTTCTTTTTCCACAATATTTTCTCAAACATGAAATTACAATGACGTAAAATCCCGTGTTTAAACAGGAAAGGGTTAACCCATTCCAACACAATGAAGCCTTTTTATGCCCCTCAAGAAAAACGATCAAGAAAACATCGTAAAATTTTGCCATCTGGAAATGGGTTTATGCAAACTATCTTTACTGTATTTTATTTAACCCATTCCCACACAATGAAGCTTTCTGATCCCCCTTTAGAAAATACCTTGAGAAAAAATTGTGGGAATTGAAGATATTGCTTTTTTGGAGAAAACCTGAGGTATTGCGATAGCCTTGGTGTCTTTGCCAATTTGGACCAGTCTGAAATTTTGTCCTCTGGTAATGGGTTAACCCATTCCAACTCAATCCCTCCTTTTTACGCCCCTCAATAAAATAGCTTTAGAAAACATTGTGGAAAATGAAGAAATTGCTTCTTACAAGCAATTTCTTCATTATCCACAATGTTTTCTATCCAAAAAGATGAAAACATTTAAAATTCCATCAAATTGAAATTGTTGTCTGCAGATTCTTTCAATTTGGACCAGTCTAAAATTTGGTTGCGTGGGAATGGGTTAAGGCTACCTAACATTACACTATGACATAGCTTCAAATTATTTATGAATATCATAGGGTACTCTACAATATAAGTATGATATGGTTAGTTCTTGATGACACAACTTTAACCCTTTCCTGATTTTCAAACTTTTAGACTTGTTCAAATTGAAAGCAGTTGCAGAAGACAAATCAAAGTTTATGAAATTTTAGATTTTTTCTATTTTCTGGATAGAAAACATTGTGTTAAATGAAGAAATACTTGTAACAAGTAATTTCTTGATTTTACAATGTTTTTCTAAATTGTTTTCTTGATCAGGGGTGTCAAAAAGCGTCACTGTGTGGGAATGGGTTAATGATGACCACTTATAAGTCATTGGAAGACACACCATGTGTCCCAAATAGTCCAGGACAATCTGTCCTGGCATTTGGCATTATCTGAAGATGTCCCAAAGATGTTTTAAAAGAACCCAAGTGATTCCTTTCTTTTTTGTGGCAATACAGGTTTACCCATTACTAGGCAACATTTTAGAATGGTCCAATTGAAAGAAGTTGGTGAAATCAAAGTTAATTAAATCATAGAAATCCTGGGCTTTCTGGGTAAAAAAAACATTGTGGTAATTAAAAAAGAATAGCTTGTTAGAAGCAGTTTATTCATTTTCAACAATGTTCTCAAAAGTTTTTTTAGGGTATAAAAGTGTGATCGTAGGGGTCCTGGGAATGAATAAACCCATTCCAACACTATGATGCTTTTGAATGCCCCCCCCAAAAAAAGCAATTGGGAAAACAAAGTGTAAAATAATGAAATTGCTTATAACAAGCAATTTCTAGATTAACCACAATGACTTGTTGTCTGCAACTCCTTTCAATTTAGACCATACTAAAATTTGCTGTCTGGTATGGGTTAAATTGTGTTGGATAGGCACAGTGACTATGATAAGTGTTGATTGCCTGCCATAATTTGATTTACAAACATAGTTATTATTCCTTTGCTTTAGGAAGTTGTGTCACTTTAACCCATTACCACATCACAAAAAAATTAGACTGGTCCAAATTGACAGAAGTTGCAGACAACAATTTTGAGTTGATAGAAAATAAAAGTTCTTTGTCTATTTGGGTAGAAAACATTGTGGATAATGAAGAAATTGCTTGTAACAAGCAATTTCTTCATTTTCCGCAATGTTTTCAAAAGCTCTTTTCTTACAGTGTGTAAAAAGGAGGGCTTGTTTGGGAATGGGTTAAGCCATATCAGACCACAAAATTTTAGACTAGTACAAGTTCTAAGAAGTTGCAGACAACAATGCTGATAGAATTTTGACATCACAGTTGCTTTGGGTAGAAAACCATGTGGAAAATGAAGAAATTGCTCATTAACCCTTTCCTGTTTTTTGACAGTTTAGACTGGTCCAAATTGAAAGAGGTTGCAGACGACAATGAAAATTCAATGCAATTTGACTTGGAACCATCCTATGTGGTAGAAAATATTGAGGAAAAAGAAGAAATTGCTTGTTACAAGCAATTTCTTCTTTTTCCACAATATTTTCTCAAGTATAAAATCACAGCTACGTAAAATCCTGTATTTGTACGGGAAAGGGTTAATGTATCTCCAATGTTTGCTATCCTATATAGCACTTATTTTCCAGTTTAAATGCAATGTTATTGGACTAATCTAAAATTTTGTTGTCTAGTAATTGGTTAAATCTTTTTTTTCTCAGATCATATGCTGTAACTCCCATGCTTGGAAGATTCTCCGACTTGCCCAAGTTACTCTCTTCCAGAGGTGTAAAACTCAATTCTATTGGTGGAGTATTGATGGATTTAGGTGCATCCTCTATGCAATTTGACCAACCAGAGAGAGGCTTTAGTTTGAGTATGAATGGTCCACTTGATATGAGAATGGATATGAACAGGTAACTTTAGTAAGAAAGCTAATTGACTAAATTAACCAAAATTTTTGCTCACCCACAACAAAAGTCATAGAAGAACTATTGTCATACCATTGGATTTCAGTGTCGGCGTTGTTTGTCAGAATCATACTTAGTGAAGCCATTACCACACAATAAAAATTTATACCAGTTCAATTTATTTCAAAGAAGTTGCAGATGACAATGTTAGTTTGTTGAAATCCATAAAATATTTTGTATTTTGGAATAGAAAAAAATGTGGATAATGAAGAAATTGCTTTTAACAGGCAATTTCTTCATTTTCCACAATGTTTTCCAAAGCTTTATATTGAGGGGCATTTAAAAGCACCAGTGTGTGGGAATGTTAAAGTTTTATATCTCGGTCAATATAAACACCCATTAGGGCAAGACTTTTTATTAAAATCATCACCCGTGACCGCTTGACCTAGTTCCCTTCACCAAACTTAAACTTAATTCAAAACTTAAACCCAAATTTTAACCTTAATTATATTTTCTAAATGCCTTTACATAGGTCAATCATATGCAACATACACATTTTTCCATTTGACAACAAGGATCATGATCCTTTGATCTACTTTTCTAAAACTCTAACCTTGGTAATAACAAGCTCTGTTTGTTAGTTGGTAACAGGCTGTGATCTCAATCCTGGGGTTGTGAGTCCAGCATTCTTCCAGATATTTTGTGTACCGGTAAGTAATTGTGATGCGCATTATTTGTCTCTCACCAATGGGCCATTGGTTAGTGGTACATATAAGTTGTATGAGCAGCAGGTAGCTCGGAAAGACTACCTGTAAGATAAATGACAGAAAGTCATGGCTAGGTGTGTTAGTCTACATGATATTGTGAGATTGGTATGAAAAGCATGTTACAAGTAAGACAACTAGGCTTTTACTAGAATAAGGATATACAGAGTTGTTTCCCATCATCACTCATGAAAAGTTAAAATTTTGTCAACTGGTCCAGCTCTGGGATATAGGTAGAATTAGGGACATCAGTGAATCATTTAGACATATATTGCTTTACCCATTACCACATAATCCCACTTTTTTTTAAGCTTTAAAAGTAGTTGTAGAAAAATTTTTGGGAAAAGGAGAAATTCCAGCTATTCCAGAGACCAGCTATTTCTCTTCTTCTCACAATTCTTTCTACCCTATGTGACTCATATTTTGGAGTTTTCATTCACTTTTAGGTTGTCTGCAACCTCTTTCAATTTGGAGACGTTCTGAATGTTGTTGTCTGGAAATGGGTCAAGCCTTCTCTTATCGTTTTTATGTTTCCTGACCATTTTTGGTAAAAATTTTGTGGAAAACATTTTTGTGTAGAAGTATTATTGTTCATTGAAAGCAAGTTTTCCTTAACCAAAGATTTTCTACTATGGCATGGCTAAAATATTATTTCATTGACAGAAATGAATCAACCCCAACGGCCGCTGATGTGATAAATTCCCTTGGTGAAGCAGATCTGACTTTGATTTTAAAGAAGTATGGGGAAGAGAAGAGAGCTGCAATCATTGCTCATGGAATTGTGGAGGCCAGATCAGCCTATGGCAGAATTACCACCACTCATCAGTTAGCAGATATTGTAGAAGCAGCTTGTCAAGGGTTAGTCCTGATTATCATGAACCCTTTACCACCTGCTTTTTGATGGCTATCCGAGAAAAATGTTCAATAAACAATGAGGAAAATGCAGAAATTGCTTGTCACAAGCAATTCCTGCATTTTCCCTTTTTTTCTACACAGAAAAACGGTTCAAAATTCTATCAAATTGAAATTGTTGTCTATAACTTCTTTGATTTCTGACAAGTCTGAAATTTTGTTGTGTAGGAATGCTGCGCATGACATTTCAAACATATTCAACCATTTAGCGTCTTTGATAGCCATTGGATACACACATATTATTCCCTGGTCATTATATGAACTTTGAGTGAGTAGCTATGTACAGAGCATGGATATGCAGTGAAGATTATGATCAGACAGTTTTGATGTAAATGCTAGTGTTAGTCTTTACATGGCGATACATGTTATTGGAAATGTCACAAACAGGCTCGACTCTCTAATAGTGCAGTTACACAATCGACAAACATTCTGCCCTCCAAAAAGAAAATATTTAGAATTATTGTGCATATCTCTTACATATTTGCATGGATACCAAAATAATTTTCTTTTTAACAAGTCTCCTCTCCTGATGTGTTTCTGAAAGTAATACTAGCCAACGTATTTGAATCACTTAAACTTACAGCAGGCATAGCTTGACTCTGGACAACTTTTTAGTCTACTCTCTCGATGTATTTATGCCATATTTATTATGTCCTTTTATAATTCTTCCTTGCAATAAAACCTTCTGCCAAAACCAGAATACTCAGGGTTCAGCATGACAAGGGTTAAAATCAAAGGGCTGTAAGCATTGGAAGCACTAGATGTGGGTTAAAAATTCAAAATTAATTTCACAAAAACCATGGCCTGAAAAGGACAAATAGACTGATGGTGTAGACTAGGTCAGACTGTGGATATGTGCAGACTTACCTTGGTGTATGCCTCCAACCAAAAAAGCAATATTCCAGGATCAGCATATCAAGAGTTAGAGGATCTAACAGCATCTTATTGATTTTTTCAAAACCCTTACCAAATATTCGATTAATAGTGAAAAAGAATATCTTTCTCACAAGTGCTTTTGGCTGTGTACATTTAACCCATTCCCACACATTGAAGCTTTTAAACACCCTTTCATGAAAAAGCTTTGGAAAACTTGGTGGACAATGAAGAACTTGCTTGTTACAAGCAATTTCTTCATTATCCACCATGTTTACTACCAAGAAAGACAAAGCTTTTCAAAAATTTATCAAATTGAAATTGTTGTCTGCAATTTCTTTGAATTTGGGCCAATCTAAAATTTTGCCTTCTGGTAATGGGTTAAGATCCATTAACACTTCATGTTTTGTTTTGTTTTTTATTTATTTTCAGTGGCTATGGTACTGATAAACTGGGAAGAGTGTCACATCCAGCAACCAAAACTTTTCAAGCTTTACGAATTTTTGTCAACAATGAGTTGAATGAACTAGATATTGGGCTTAGAGTAGCACATAAATATCTTCAAAAGGGCGGTGTTTGTGTTGCCATTGCGTTTCATTCTTTAGAAGAGAAACTAGTTAAAAATCATTTCTACAATATTCATATTGAAGAGACTCATGAAAAATATTTCCAAAATCGTCCATTTTCAAGAACCCGGAGTGCAGCTGTTGTTCATAGTGTAGAAGATTTAACAAAGTTAACAGAAAGGAACTGGAAGCCTTTTGAGAATGGCGCCTTTACTCCGAGAGATAATGAAGTTAAACAGAATCCGAGAAGTAGGTCTGCTGTTATGTATGCTGCTTCCAAAAACATGTAAATTTACACTGTGTTATAGGGGAATGAAGAGTATGTTGTTTTGTTTTCATCAGGTTATCATGGACTTGGCTTATTTACCATATATGGCAAATACATGTAGTCCTTGGTTTATGGTCTGAGGGAGACAACTTGGTGAAATAGTCAAACAAATTAATTATGTCCCTTATACCTTAGATCTAAGTTAGATATAAGACTTGTTGTTCATATTTACATGCAGAGTTTGTTTGTTTGTCATGAAAAAACAAGGAAACTAGGTCCATAGAAGATTATTTTACCCATCAATAGACAACAAAAGTTTAAATAAAAAAAATGAAATTGGAAGATATTGTAGATGGCGATTTCAAGTTTATGAAATTTCAAAAATGATTTTTTAAGGTAAAGAAAATCATGCAAAATGAAAAGAGTAGTTAGTTATCATTTTTTAGCTCCACTAGCCGAAGGTCAGAGAACTATTATCCTTTGTTGTGTCCTTCATACATCTGTCCATATGGTTGTCTGTCCGTACACCTTTTCTTCAAAAAGTTTCTCCTCAGTAACAAGTAACAACTGGCCCAGAGTACAGCCAAATTTTAACAGAATGATACATGGATGACCCTTTATCAGATTCCTTCAAAGAAAGGACGAAAAGGCTTTGCCTGGGGAAAGGGGCAATATAGCAATAAAGAAAGATTTTTAGAATTATCTCCTGAAACTAGTGGGCCATTTTTCAAACTATTTGTAAAATTATTACCCATTGATTGAGAGGTGAGGAAAAGTGTTCACAAAACATATAAGTCCTGGAGCCTTGAACTTTGTCATTAAGAATCTATTTATGGAATTCTATAAACATCACTAGAATCCTGACTTTTGGATCCCTAGGTACAGAGCTAATATATGGATAAAGAATGATTAGGTCCACTTGTATCGTAAACCCAACCTTAACATCAAATCTAATTGTTGAAAAAGAGGCTTTATCTTAGGTGAACACGCCAGGGTCAACAGCCCTTTTGTCTGAAAATTTATGTGATTGGTACCTTTTGGCAACTCCCAACGAATTCAAATTAGTGTGTGATTGATACTTTTTAGCAATATCTTCCAACTAAATAAAATTTGTATCTACTTTGATTTTTTAGGTTAAATTCATATCACTTATAGTTCCAAAGGCAATTTTTAACTTATAGTTGAAATTTTAGCTTAGATCTTTTTTTGCGGAACCCTTGCCTTGCGAGACTTCTTGTTGTTGTTGAGATGTGCAGATGGTTGATTTTAAAAGGAATTGAAAAAAAATCGTCCATTGAAAATGGAGAAGGGCTTGTTTAACAATGTTCATCTTTAGTTTAGATCAACGTTTTTTGACGAAAAAAGTTGAAGTGTTGCCATCACCCTGGTGTTGTTTGCAATGGTGACAAACTTTTTCATTCGTATCATCTTCCATGCTTGCTAGTCATAAAACATATTTCTTCGTGTGTTATTCATACTTGTCATGCTGAGCAAAATCCTTACGGAACTTCATTAAAAAGAAAGGGCTAAATGTAGTGGGAACATTAGTTATGGGTCATAGTTTATTTTTAAAATCAATGTAATAAACAAAACTGACTCGGATGATGCATGCAGGTGTTGTAGATAAGGATCAGATTGCACATATGTGCTGGCTGATCCTTGTCTATACCTCCTGCTAAAACGGGAATTTCCTGGGTTCATCATAATAAGGGTTAATATGGAATTTTCCATCAGAGGAAGTTTGTAAATTTCTTAATAATTTGTATTCTCTAGAACATGAGATTATCTTTAAACTGAAATCATTATGCCGGCCGTTTTGTTTTGTGAAATACTTTCTATGGGTGGTTATATTTCAGCAAGTGGAGGGACACGGGCCCTCTTTGACCTCTTGTTTTTATAATGGAAAAAGGTAATTGTCCAATAATCTATTACACAGCGTCCTTAAATGTAGAAGTAATTCCTTGTTAATACAGGATATAACCCGGTTTTAACCCCATGCCGTGTTTAGGAAATTCAAGAGACATAAATGGAAAGTCTATTTCAATCCTTGATCTTGACATGAAATAACGAGGCTACGAATCAATGATTGTCTCTAACCCGCTGATTCTGAAGGTTGGTTGATCTATCTTTGACGTAGAAGTTTGACTAGTCCATCTCATCAGGTATACACCGGAGTGCAACCAAAACATTGGAACTTCATCAAGCTGTATTTAGGATGTTTTGTTCGCCTATTGACGATATGATCGAGTTCGTGTGATGTCACAAGGCAGAATTTTAACCCATTGCCAGACGATAAAATTTTAGACTTCTCCAAATTGAAAGAAGTTGCAGAATATGGTGTAAAGACAATGAAATTATATTTATATTTGTGACAAATAATTTCTTCATTTTCAACAATATTTGTCAAACTCTATCAAACGGGGTATAAGAATAAACCACTGAAGGCCTACCCCTGTCACATCTGCTATTTCATTCAGCGGAACCAAATGGCATGTCGCAAGACGCAACTTCAGGGTCTTCACAGGAGCTTTAAAAACGCCTAATATTCAAATAGACAAGTTGGAATAACATTCACAAGAGTGTATTTTGAGTTAACTCGCCTAACAATATGAATTGCGTTATGAGTATTTACTTTAGGTTTCAAATAAAGCAATAAGTGATTACAAAGATAAAAAAGAAGAGATAACTGATTTAGTAAAATCGTGATTAGTAAGGCAAAAGAAGACCTTGAAGTGCGAAAAGTATCGACCCAGAACAGGCTGCCAATGGTCGAAACTCTTCACTCTTTAACGATTCTCTGAATCTTCTTTACTACATCCTTTTTATGAATGCGGCCGCAGGTTTGACCACAACTTTGATCCAGTCACTTCTTGATGTTTGACATAAAACACCCGGGGCCTGACGGTTTAGTTTCTCGACGACACTCGATACAATTGACCAATTTCGGCTGTCAATAAAGGAATATATATCGACCAATCAAATCAATCATTCAGTCTGGAATTGAGATTTGAACTCCGATATTGGCCACGACTTTTGTGAAACACTTTTGTTGGTTTGGCGACTTAAACGTCGTAACTATAGCCTTTTCAACTACAGCGGCATGAATGAACGATTTGATTGGTCAATCGATTTTTGATTGACAGCGGCTATCCGTTAATTATGTTTAATAATATATCGAGGGTTTAGTGCTCAACTTTCGCAAGGGCCTTTATTTATCTGGTTACTTACCACTATCGTGCGCTGAATCCTTATACACATCAAATAAAGCTGATTTTATACTATACCAACTTGCAGTCTGATCATTGTCTTTATGAAAATCGCTATTGAAATGGAAATGTCTTTACAGCATAATAATATGGTCGTTTACCTGGAACAAGGTTAATAATACAGAGTTTATTTCAGTTTTATTTCAGTAATTAGCGAGAATACCATTATTTTTCTCTTATTTCGTCATTGATAGAACTTCTCTATTCTACGGCGGAAAAAGTTTATAGAAACAAGATGTGTTTGTGAAACACAGTGCCCCCGCAGCAGGACTAAACGTTTGACCTTGGTATGCGACCTTGACCTTTTCATATGACCTTGACCTTGACATGAGGAGATGCGTAATATGGAGATGTATCATCATGCCAAATATGAGCATTGTATCTTGAATAGGCTGGTAGTAATGGCAATGTTGAGATTTTTTTGTTAACCTTTTTGATGGTTTGGCGAATTAAACGTCGTAACTACAGCTTTTCAGCTCGCCAACCAACTATTCTACCTTTTTGTTACATGCTGCTTACCATAAATTTTGTAAAATAGCGCCGTCAAAAATCGATGCGGGATTTCCTGTCGGGGTCGATGTGCGTTGCAAATAGAGTTAGTGGGCGGGGCCAACGATTTCTCATTTGACGCCCACTGGCCTCGCCTATAAAATTCGACAAGAACTTTCCCTTCGATATCAAACGCCGTTTTTCTTTTTTCTTCTTTTTTTTTTGTTTTTTTTTTTGTTTGTTTGTTTTTTTCATAATATATGGCCAGTAACGTGAAACCAACTAGTACAATCGTTGGTTGACGACCCAGCTTATTAACCCATTCCAACTCAACAAAATTTTAGAATGGTCCAAATTGAAAGAAGCTGCAGACCAAATTTTCAAGTTGGTGGTATTTAAATTTTCTTTATCATTTTGGATAGAAAACATTGTGGATAATGAAGAAATTGCTTGATACAAGCAATTTCTTCATTTTCCACAATGTTTTCCAAACCTTTTTTCTTGGAGGGCGTAAAAAGGAGGGCTTGAGTGGGAATGGGTTAAAGCAGTAGTTATGACGTTTAAGTCGCAAAATTAACAAAATTTCTGTCAATACCGGGGTTCAAATTTCACTTTTGGTCTAAATAGATGATTTAATTGGTCAAATGATTCTTTGATTGACAATCGCTTTGTCGGATCGGTCAGTTGTGTTTCCTACAATCAGGGTTACAAACTAACAAAATGCCTCATGTAAATTTCAGTCAATACCGCGGGGTACAAATTTCACTTCCGTCTAAATAGATGATTTGATTGGTCGAATGATTCTTTGATTGACAATCGCTGTCGCGGATCGGTCAGTTGGGTTTCCTTCGTGCAGGGTTGTAAATATACTAAATATAACTTGAGAGGACAATGCCAAGAACAGTAATGGAAGTAACATCACAATACATTAACGTAAACAATGCTTAATTGTTGATTGAGGTTCTTTTTATCAAACTGAATGCCTTGTACATAATGACCGTTAATGGGTATACACGGAAATGAGAGGGAAAATTAGAAGGCATTGAACTAATTGAAAATTATTTCCCGTCGTACCAAAATGGCCCTGTAGAAACTGCGAGATCTGTCAGTCCTGCTTCAAATCATTTGTCTTAACCCTTTCCTGTTCAATCCCTGTTTTTACGTCCCTGTGATTTTATAATTGAGGAAACATTGTAGAAAAAGAGGAAATCGCTTGAAACAAGCAATTTCTCCTTTTTCTACAATATTTTCCGCCCTATTGAATGATTATTTTTCAAATTTAATCCACTTTAAATTTTCAAATCTTTGAATTTGGACAGGTCTTAATTTTTTTTAAAAGGGATTAATTTAGACGAGGTAAATACAAGACTCGTGTTTGTGTCGTAAACCAGGCTTTTTACATAGAAAATTCCGAAAATATACTCTTTGGACCCAAACGAAAATTTCGAAGGGTCAATACTCCTAGAAGTTCCATTGATTTTAACTTCATATACTTATGACATTATTTTAAAAGAGAATCGACACAAATAAAAAAATGTCTGTTGTTACTTAATCGTTCATTATTTTGGACACAATATTCCTCCTTTTTGTTGTTTCCGATCCCTCAAAATCAATTTGACCCCAGTATTTCAAGGTCATAGAGTGATTTCAAGGTCATAGAGTGAACGCCTCCTCTATTTCAAAGGCTTACACAAGCACTGTAAAAGAAGTCTCAATCCTGAGATTTTGCACTTGTTAACCCTTTCCGACTCCATCCCTGGTTTTTTACGTCCCGTTGATTTTCTTAATTAAGAAAACATTTCAGAAGAAGAAGAAATTGCTTGTAACAAGCAATTTCTTCTTTTTCCACAGTAGTTTCTACCCTTCTGATTGATCATTTTTCAAATTAAACCCAATTTAAATTTTCGTCTGCAAAACCTTTGATATAGGACAGTTCTAAAATTGTGCAAGACAGGAAAGAGTTAATTCCTAGGAAAGACCTTGAGTTCTTCTGATATCTGCTATACCTATAAAGATATACGCTTAAAGGAAAACGAACTATTATCAATGTAATAATAATCCTTATTTTGATCAGCAGGTTGAGGCTCGGAAATAATGTAGTGGTAGTACTGGTGTGAGAAATATCAGGAATACATGGATAGGTGCTCCATCCGACGCGATGACTGAAGTGAAATACTGTTTTTAAAGTAAGGCGTAAAATATAACTGTTCATATTTAATAACCTTACACGATTTGGTCTTCCTGTGTTCTACAAGTATTTAACTCATTACCGCATCATTCAAGACTTACGCTCCGAAGAAATATAGTTGTAGGAACGTCGTTGTAAAAGGAAAATTGCTTCTTAAAAGTAAATCTTTTGAAATTTCGAATATTTTTCAGTTGTAATGTAATTTGAAAAGTCAGTTTAAAATTTTGTCGTCCGTTAATGGGTAAAATGAACTAGTTCTGAGATGATTCTGTTTTCCTTTATAGTCTACAAATTTCTTTAGTGCACTGGAAGAGCCGATACTGTGATATTTCATAAGTAATGGGCCTAGGTTGGATACCTGCTTTTTAGTCATTAGTAAAACATTAAAAAGGATTTAGATCCTATCGTTCGCATCGATTTTCCGAAGAAATTGTTACATGTGTTTCGTCAGATGAAAAGCGACCTTCTAGAAAGTGCCATAATCTTCGCTCCGCTGGTCCCGCCACTTATACCACTGGCCGCGCCCAATTACACTACTGGCTACGTCCATTTACTCCACTGGCTACGCTGAATTACTCAACTGCCCTCGCCCACTTACTCCGCTGGCCGAGCCCACTTACTCCACTGGTTACGCTCATTTTTCCACTGGTTACGCTGACTTTCTCCACTTGCTACGCCCGCTTACTCCACTGGTCGCGCTCACTTACTCCGCTGGCTACGCCAACTTAATCCACTGGCTATGCCCATTTACCCCACTGGCTACGTCTAATTTCTCCACTGGCTACGCCTGCTTACTCCACTGGCCGCACCCACTTACTCCACTGGCTACGCTCACTTTCTCCACTGGCTACGCTCACTCCACTAGCCGCGTACATGCACTTACTCCACTGGCCGCGCCCACTTACTCCACTGGCTACGCTCGCTTTCTGCACTGGCCGCGGCCTCTTACTCCACTGGCCAAGCCCACTTACTCTACTGGCTACATTCGCTTATTCCAGTAGCCGCGGCCTCTCACTCCACTGGCCGCGCCCAATTACTCCACTAGCCACGCTCACTTACTCCAATTATTACGCCTACGGTTTATCGCAAATTGTTTGGCCAGTATTATGTACAGTAACAAAAACGTAGATTAGTTGGTTGAGGACCTGAACGTCGTTTCTACAGCTTGAATAAGCTGTAGTTACGACTTTTAAGTCGCCAAACGAATACTGAAAATGTTTCAAATAAGTGTTGGCCAATGTTTGGGTTGAAAGTCCATTTCCGGTCTAAACTGATTCTTTTCGGATTGAAAATCAAGATTGGTCAATTTGTTTTCAGCCCTATCTGAAAAAAAAAAAAAAAAAACTCTTGTCCGATATATTTCGCTCTTGGCATATGTTCAGCATGTAGATTCCCTTGATCTAAAATAGCCTTACCTTCGACATTTCTCTTATTGACCTCTGCTGGAACCGATCTTTTTTCTTAAAATTTGTTTCTTTGGATACTCATTTGTTCCACATTTGCATCAGCGGTCACGCGCAAATCTTGCTAAGTGAGGCCCACTGAAACCACTCGACAGTTTTAAGTTTCAAAACCTTTTTATATTCAAATTACTTTGGTATTGCTTGTGGCAGAAATACGCCACCATATTATTCTTGACCTTCTCCTCGGTGCTTTGATTTGCAGAACTGGACTGCAAAGTGTGTTGCGAATGACGATACTAAATTACCGAAACCCAGGTAAATGGACAGGTATTTGATGTCACATTTTCAGATCATATAGACGGGTAGCCTGGCGCTGATTATTAAGTGTCTTGTCCATCAATACATTCCGGTGACGGCGGGGCTCGAAGCCGTGACATTTAGGTCATGAGTCAAGTACCTCCACCACTCCGGCGGCCGTTGAAGCTCAAAGTTAAACAAGGTGACCGTGGGTGGTTGTCGATATTTTAACTAGTTTGAATCTGAACTGATCTGTGGATGAGCAATAGGCAAGTCAAACATCGTAACTACCTCCTGATTAAGATTAAACTGATGTAGAATTTTGTAGCTGTCTAACAGTCGAGATTTTGTGGCAAAGGGTAAACACTTGGATCATATTACAAACACAATATTTCTGGGGTATATTCAATTAAAATAGATTATACAGTCAGTTATTTTTAGCCAACAACGTGTTTGGTTTATAAAATGTGTGCATACACGTTCTGTATGGAATTGTGAGAATGGATAACTCGGTGATTTCTGTGAATGTTGCTATTGTTTTGGGTCTAGGTTGTTTGTTTTTTCCTCTGGAGATTTTTTTAAATTATTATTTGGTTAACCCATTACCAGACAACACATTTCTAGACCGTTCAATATTGAAAGAAGATGCAGCCGACAGTATTTGTCGACGAAAATAAAAAAAATCTCTGTCGTGTTGGGTAGAAAACACTGTGGGTAATGCATTTGCCTGTAACAAGTAATTTCTTGATATTTTCCAGGGGGGGGGGGGGGGGTTGCAGTAAAAAACGTCATTTTATTGGAATGCCATCTAAATATAGCTTACTTCTAATAATATTTCGGTAAGTGGGAAATCAAAATGTCCTGTAGTCGCAACCACAGCCAGCCGTAATTACACCCACCCGTTTTCAATTTGTTGAATTAACGTCGGACCAGTACCGAAATTTAGTTGCTTTGCTTTTACGTTCCTCACACCTTTGCGTATCGACCCGCGTAAGCGTGGTGTATCATGATAAGAAAGGAACGCCGTGACAACGTAGCAGGAACGCGGGTTTACGTAGCGCATACGCCTCGATACGTAGCATGATCTCATCGTACGCCGAGGGTCGACGAATTTTTAAGTGTGCACTTCAAAATGCGTAGCACGTACGTGACAGCTCTGATACGCCGCGCTTACGTAGTGCATACGCCGTAGAAACGAAAACAACGTAGCAGTTACGAAGCGGGAACGTAGCTGTTACGCCTTGTACGTGGCACGAACGAAAAGCTAATCATGCTACGTAACCACGGCGTAAGCCCGCGTATGCGTGGCGTATGTGCGGCGTATGTGCGACGTAACCCGCGTTGTCACTACGTTTTCTTGGTTTTGATTCCGTAACCACGGCGTAAGAGCTACGTTTGTACGGCATATCTCGCGTTCATGCTACGTACGTGTTACGTATGTTTCATTTCTATTTCGTTGCAGCTGCGTTGGTGTTGCTTTGTCGGAGTTTCTATGGCGTTCAAAGAGTTTGTGTCTGAATCGCGCCATAGTAACAGTATCCTTGGTCTGCTCTCATTATTTCCAAAGTCATGGACCAAGAAGATTATGATTTTGCTGTTGTCGGACTTACCTGGACATTTTGCTTACAAAAACAAACTGAAACAGCTAAGCAAAGATACGCCGGACGTCATGCTCAGAGAGCACTAGTTAGGCGAAGGCAAAGACCTTTGACGTGAAATAAACATTTTTATACCCCAAAGTAAACAGTAAACGTCGTAATTATGCAGCGGGAACGCCGTGCGAACGAATGGAACGCCGTGCTTACGTAGCGGTTACGCCGCGACAACGCCTTATACGACACGCTTACGCCTCAGAACGTGGTATTTACGCCGCTGGATCTCCATACAAACACGGTAACGCAGCAGGAACGCCGCGGAAACGCCGCAGGAACGTAGTACATACGCCATACCATTGAGATCGAACAAATTACGCCTTGGTCATCGGCGTTTGATCCACGTAAAACATTTTTGGCTCAAACGCCGCAGATACGCACAGGTGTGAGAGCAGCTTTAAATTTCTACCTGCCGCATAAGGTTTCAGAGCGAAGCACACATTCTCTGTGAGCCGCTGTCATAGCGCAGTCGGTAGCGCGTCAGACTCCTAATCTTCAATAACGGGATGTCATGGGTTCGATCCCCGGCGGCGGCACATGTTCTTTCCGACATTTGTCTCTCACCAATGGGTGGATAATCGTAAACCTAAGTGAATAGCAGCTGGAGGCTAGGAAAGGTTGTAGTGGTAGAACTGGTATGAGAAATACCAGGAATCCATTTTTAGGTGCTCCAGCCGCCGCGATATGACTGAAATACTGTTAAAAAACGGCGTTAAAACCCATTCAATCAATCAATCAATCAATCATTCTCTGTGAACATAAATGATTCGTATTTTGGGAATCGCTACGGATGTAGGTATCCCGTTTTGATTACTTTCACTCTTCCTATCGGATTCAAGGGATTCTAATAAAAGCGAAATACAATAATCTCAGTAAAAGGTCATATTTGTGTGGTCTGTTAGTGGTTCATGTTATCATATGATAGCCTTTGAGTTGCCGTGCATGACATTTCCAACTATTTCATATCAATAGTTCAGCGCGAAACAGTTGTGACTGCCTATAAACATATGGACAGTTACAACTGTTTCCGCTCCGAACGCTCGATAGATGTTGAAAAGCGCATAGACCATCGCACTGCAAGTATAAGAGCTTAGTCGGTCCCGGCAACGTGACAGGGCATTTAGAAATTATCCACTGATATCATTTTCGAGAAACTTTTTCTTGAGAAACTAGAACTGTCATCGACTGAGCGCCAAGTGAAATACTTTAATGATTAGGATCGGCGGATACAGAGGCTGATCTGGCAGACGGTTTTTACTAGTCCGGCACAAATGTCTGACGAATCGCTGGCCACGCCCCTTAGCCTCTGCCAAAGTACTGAGTCACCGTGCTTTGAAAAGTATGTAACCATGAACATAAAACAAAATGCGAAATCATTGATTGGCGACCTTAACGTCGTAATTACAGCTTGAATAAGCAGTAGTTACGAAGTTACAACTCTTCATTCGCTACTAGAAGCCAATAAAAATCCCTGGAAATAAATGTCGAAGTCTTAACCCTTTCCCACTCAAGCCCTCCTTTTTAAGCCCCTCAATTAAAAAGCTTTGGAAAACATTGTGGAAAATGAAGAAATTGCTTGTATCAAGCAATTTCTTAATTATCCACATTGTTTTCTACCCCAAAAAACACACACACAAAAAAAATTCCATCAACTTGAAAATGTCGTCTGGAACTTCTTTCAATTTGGACCAGTCTAAAACTTTGTTGTATGGGAATGGGTTAATGAATAGTCTGAACAGTCAATCGATTTTCGATTTTTTCGGGAGCGGCGATCCGTCTATTGTTTGAACTATCACGCACGTTATTTTTTCTGTCGTTGTCAACATCCACTGGAACGACGACAAGTCGCCAGTAACGTTATAAGCAATATTTGTCTTTTCAATTCTATGTTGTTGGTAGATCTATTCACAACTGTCGTAACGATTATCGCGAGTAGCCTAGACTACATAGGCTTGAAATTGAGCAATCGTTGGCCCTGCCCACTGATACCGTGGGCCACGCCCATCGGCTCCAACAGGAAGTCCCGCTTCGATATTCCACGGCGTTGTTTTGTATGACCATGATTGTGGAACAAAAAAAATTGAATGGTTGGTTGGCGTCCTAAATAAGCTGTAGTTACAACGTTTAAGTCGCCAAACCAACAAAAATATTTCACACAAATGGCGGTCAATATCGGAGTTCAAATCTCAATTCCGAACTGAATTAATGATTTGATTGGTCGATATAGATTCTATTCCTTGATTGACAGCCGCGATTGGTCAATTCACGGCACCACAGACGTATTGGCCTGTCCGAGAATCGTCACAGTACGGTAACATTTCCCCAGTCGACAAATTATTCCACTGGTACATATATATGAAGAAGTTGCGGACGATGTTTATGAAATAAATGAAAATTGTGGATATGTCATAATATAAAAGAAAAGGTTGTTGGAAAAGAAGAAATCGCTAGTCATAAGTATTTTTTTCTTTCCTATAGAGTATTTCATAATTGAAAAACCATGACTGTATGGAGAGGGTTAAGGGAAAGGGTTCGGTTTTATGCCTGATTTTCCAGTGGCTAGTTTAGCTTTGATAAATAGATCGATTAAATGGAAAGGATGTTTAAGTTGATGACAGAGCCACAAATTGACAATAGATGATGTTTGTTGTGTAGATTATTTTGAATTGGACGCAGAGAGATTCGCCATGGGGAGGTGAGTTCAGTTAACGTTCTTTCTACATGTATGATCATATATGCATTTATCTGTGTTGTCTGTTATTTATGTATACACATTGCCTCATATGTATGTTCTACTTCTGAAAAAAAATTAGAGTAGAAGAGAGATTTATGTGCTAATCGGCTTGGTTGTGCGATAAATCGGACTGCTTTCATGTCATCAGAACCTATGTTGTGGGTATTGTTCGCTTACGAACAGAACCCTATGTTGTGGGTATTGTTCGTTTTCTGCGTTACCTTACGTAAATGCTATAGTCTTTTAATTCAAAACAGATGACATGTCAATATGCTGATCATTAAAAATAGGTTGGTAAGTTTCTAATCACTGGTGGAAAAGGAAAAATTGCCGATAACTGATATTTCTTTCACGTTTAATTGATGGATCGCCACTTTCAATCAAAAAGGCGATTGACCAATCACATTATCAAACTGGATCTAAACGGTAATTTTGAATAACGACATTAATCAAAAGCATTTTTGGTTATTTTGCGACTTAACCTATTACCAGATGGCAATATTTTTTGACTGGTCCAAATTGAAAGGAGTTGCAGACGAAAATTAAAAATTAGTGAAATTTCAGATTTTTTCAACTTTCTGGTTAGAAAAAATGTGGAAAATGAAGAAATTGCTTGGTTTAAGCAATTTCTTCATTTCCCACAATGTTTTCCCATTTTTTATGAGGGTCGTCCAGATGTATGGGAATGGGTTTAAGGTCGTAACCACAGCCTATTCAAGCTGTAATTTTGACGGTTATGCCGCTTACCAACTACTTTTTACCTGTAAGTGACCATAAGTTTTGCAAGGTAACACCTTATCAGATTCTTCTTCGAGGAGCCTCTGTGGGCGTGGCTAGCGATCCGTCAAAACCTTTACCAAACGTGATATCAACCATAAAGGCTCGTTTTAGCCGTATCGAATGTTCGATTTTGTAAGTTTATCAGTAATTTTTATTGGAGGTCAATGGGCGGGGCCAATCGGATTCGTTATGTGTCATTTGAGCGTGTACCTTAGTGTAATGACAAATCATTCGAAAAGGGACAACCTGGGAAGCGTGGATAGCGGACTGCAAAGACTGCAAAGAAATATGATTGAATTTGACTACTTTGAGCTCACCTGAGCACAACGCTTTCATTGTGAAATTTCTTTTATATTTTGATTGTCCGTCGTACGTCCCTCGTATTGTCCGTCCAGCGTGCTGCGTCGCTAACAATTCAATGTTACCACTCTACAGATCATAATTTGACTAAATCGTTCTCAAACTTGCTGTAAACCTTTTGAGTGAAGTTACATTCTAATTAATATCAAGGGGAAATGGACCTTAATGACAATTGCCTTGTTACCACTCTACAGGTAACAAATTTTGGCTCAGTCTTTCTCAAAATTGCGGAAAATGATTACAGTATGGCCACGAGGAGGAGCCATATAGTAGCCATTTCTTATCAAGGGGAAAGGGGTCTTATTGACAATATCATTGTTACCATTTTGGAGGTCACATTTTGAGCCAAGATGTCCTGAAACTTGCAGAAAATTATTGTAAAGTCACGAAGAAGAACTCTTTTGAATATTATGACATTTTGACCAACATAAAAGGAAAATTGTCTATTAACTTAAGCTATTAAAGCTTAAGCTTTTCTAGCTAAAAATAGATTCAAATCAAATAGTTCAATTAGACAAGAGGAAAAACTGTTATCTCAGTCTTGTTTTTCTTAGCCAATTTAGTTTGTGGGTAACTTAAACGTTGTAACTACAGCTTATGCAAGTGTTTATGTCGCCCTTGATGAATCACCTTTTTTCATATCCATGATGATATATTTAAAAAAAGATTTCTCAGTCGAATCGCCATGTCAGTGGGCGTGGACTGCTTTCCGTCAATGGTTATATCAAGAGTACCCACACCAAAGGGTTGACAAATAATAGTTTTTCTCTTGCTTGTCTATAGCTCTGACAAGGGAATCGGACTTACGACTTGTTATACGCGGCGAATACAGGGCTTTGTATGGAATTGTACCTAGCCTTTCCCTCTTGAAATATGTTTATAACAAAAAAGAAGGTGCAAATCGAGTGCGAAACACAAAACTTTGAAATTCGTAAGAGTTCAACGAGTGCAAGCGGGTTTCTCGCGGCTTTTGAATCCTTGACAGGCGTGCCTGTCACAATCTAACGATATTAGAGAGTAGTGTAGATTGGATTGATTTTCAGTCTATAACTGAAGACTTGAAAATAGTCCTCCGGTGCAAAAATATCGTAATTTTGAAATAATTTCTGAGTTTGATACAAAATAGGAAGATAATGAACGAAATGAATCTAGATAAACTTTCCAGTTTATCACAATAATGTTCCGCAGGGAACTGTTAAAATTATCATACACAATCACTCTTATTCTCAATATTTCCGAAAAAAATGCCTTTATCAAGAAACGAAAACAAACCTATATCTAGAACATAACTTTATGATCACTCAGTCTAGCAATATTGTTTTTTCGTTTCTTGATAAAGGTAATTTTTGCCGAAATATTGAAAATTAGGGGGATTATGTATAGTGCTATCCAGTTTAATTTCTTCATACATTTAATAGAGATAAATCTATTTATGAATAGTGTTAAACCCATTGACCCATACTAAATTTTGCCTTTTTACTACCGGATTTGACCTATTGCATCTGTCAATCAAACCATAAATCGTCCAATTAAAATGTTCATGTTTGACCGGAAGTGAAATTCGAACTCCAACATTGTTCGATATTTCTATGAAGCCTTTAAGGCGGTTTGCCAGTGACTTAAACATCGTAACTACAGTTTACTATCAAGTACAGCTTAACCCATTCCCACACGACACAATTTTTGACTGGTCCTAATTGAAATAAGTTGCAGACGACAAATTTCAGTTGATGAAATTTCAAAGTTCTTTGTCTTTTAGGATAGAAAGCAATGTGGGACAATGAAGAAATTGCTTGTCACAAGCATTTTTTCATTGTCCGCATTTTTTTCTCAAGCTATTTCTTGAAGAGCGTATTAAGGAGGGATTGTTGGGGAACGGGGTAAACTGTAGCTTAGACGTTTAGGTCGCCAACCAACCATTTAACTTTTTTGTTGCATTTTAATGACCATTGGGGCTATTGTCATGACGTTGGTTCCTGTCGGAGTCAGGTGGTCAGGTAGGACCAGCGGAGTCAGTGGGTAAGGCCAGCATTTTGTCGTTTGGGGCCTTATGATTTATTTCAGAATTTTCTTGTCTTTGCTTAGAAATTTCAAAATAATGTTCCTCGTCGGATTTTGTTTAACGGGAGATTCGCAACGTCCGTCTGTCCTAAAGTTGTTTTTTTTTTTTTGTCTGTTTATCTATTTTTTACAGAGAATATCTCAAGAAAAGTACAGCAATATGAAACTTTGCGGTTGTTAATTTTAATTTTGAGAACCAAAATGGAGAAGAAACACAAATAATCGCCTGAATAAAATTAAATGAAGAAATCCACGTAGGTTTATTTTAGTATCAAAATTTGAAAACCTATATAGGGTTACGATCCGTTCACCTCAATAAGAATGATACACTTTTGTTTAAGAATCCTACTGAAACAAAGTCATGATTCCTAGGTATAGTAGCACTTTGAGTACTTTGATTTGAACGAAAACGGTATCCTGGACGAAGGGTAGATTCTTAGGGAGGTGTGAATTCAGAAAATATTATAGGAAGTAACACAAAGATTGTTAAAAGCAGCGTAAAACACCATTGAACAGCGTAGAATGTATAACTTGTTAGGGAAAAAATCTTATTTGCCTGAAGTCTTGATATAGATGTTGTGATAATATTTCAATTAAGATGTTCTCAGGTCAAACCTTTGTTCAAGTTCAGGTTCAACACTTTATTTCATTCTAACCAACAAACTGTTAATACTAGATTAGAGTTAGTAACATGAATATTGTTGAACCCGTTACCGGACGACAAAATTTTAGACTGATCCAAATTAAAAGGAGTTGCAGACGACAATTTAAGTCTATGCAGTTTCAGATTTTTCAGCTTTCTTGGTAGAAAACATTGTATGAAATAAAACAAAAATGCTTGTTACAGGCATTTCATTTCATTTTACAATATTTTTTTCTGGGGGGGGGGGGGTATGTAAAGAAAATAAAGAGTAATGAAGCTTGCCGTTTATTCAAGAAAAAAAGAAAGAAATTGACCAATCGCTGGCCCCGCCCACTTACTCATTTGGTCACGCCCACTGACTCCGACAGGATGTCACGCTTCGAAATTTAAACGGGATTATGTAGCAAAATATATGATCAGTAGCATGTAACAATAAAGTAGAATGGTTGGTTGGTGACCTAAACGTTGTAACTTCAGCTTGAAGTTACGACGTTCAAGTCGCCAAACATCTAAAGTGTTCCACGCAAATGGCGGCAAATAGCGGAGTTTAAATCAATGAATTATTTGATTGGTTGATATGTTCCTTGATAAATAGCCGCGGTTGGTCAAATTCCCCTTTTCTCACTGTGTTTTCCAAATAAATCATACATGATTTATTACCGGTAGAGCCAAAATTGGTACAATACGAGTACAACTTACTTCTTGTCAGCGAAAAATGGAAGCTCGTATATTGTTTATTGTAGCGGAACATTTGTTTGAAATAGACACATTACTGATTTAAGCACATGTCTCGTTTTTTTAGGACGCTCAGTGATACATATACCAAGAGGGTTATCAGAACAAGATATTATTTCAAAAAGTGTTATAATTTCACAAACATCGCGTGTGCGAATGGGTCTTCCGGAAACTTGTTTTCCGATGGCAATCAAACATGTTCGAATTAGGTCATGCTTTACCTTTGGTATCTCTTTTCAAATCACAAATTTCCTGAAAATATCATCGCTCTTGGTATTGAAAATTGGCGTTTTCCCATTCTGCCTGAATGTTTATTAACCCTTGTCATGCTGAACCCCCGGTTTTGGCAAGGGGTGTAGACTAAGATCAGACTGCACTTATGTGCAGGCTGATCTTAGTCTATACCTCCTGCTTGTACTAATTCTGCGAGAGTTGTTTATAAAGTTGATTGCTAAATCAAATATTGATTTTTGAACAACAAGGGTTATCAGTGCTTTCAGCCCTTTAATTTGACAGCAAGTCAGTAAGGTAATTTATTCAGCATGACAAGAGTTAAAATAAAGAGGGCTGGAAGGTTGATCCAGAATTTACAAAACGATGGCCACGCCCACTGACCACCGAAATGGCAGTTCGACTGAGATATCAAACGACGTTAATTTGTAAAATATTAGTCTAGGGACTTGAAACAAACAACCCAAACAAACAAACAACCAACACACCGTTGGTTGGTAACCGTAACGTCTCAATCACAACTGCAAAAAGGTGTAGTTACGGCGTTTAAGTCGTTAAACTAATAACATGCTTAAGAAAAGTGCTTGAGTTCTGGATTACATTTCCGGTCGAACTTGTTTATTTGATTGGTCATACGATTTCTAGTTAGCAAAGCGTCAGTTTTGAAAGTTTAAGTTAACAGACAAAATTTTAAGATCTTCTCATAGTTCAACGAGTGCAAAATGCCACTGGAGGCTTAACCACTAAATCCATTGAATGCCTACGCCATAAAAAGTAGTTTTTATTTCAGGGATATTGCAAACTCTGCAACTTTTTATGGCCACATGAATGACATTTTTTTCAAGCAGTTGACAACTTATAAAAGCATGCTATTTAACCCCAATCCCATTCAATCGCTCTTTTGAAACATCCTAAGAAAATAGCTTTGGAAAAGAATGTGGACAATGAAGAAATTGCTTGTATCAAGCAATTTCTGCATTGTCCACACGGTTTTCTTCCCTACAAGACAAAGGTCTTCTAATTCCACTAATCATGATTACTTTTGATAGGGAATATATCTTAATAAAAGTGTGCTTTGCTAGCTTACAGTACTTTCAGTACTTTGATTAGCTACCATGACCGAAGCTTTGGGGCTGTTTTCCTGTGTCCGTCTTGCTTCAGTCCACAGTCCGTATCCTTTCTTAAAAAGAAAAAAAAATAATAAAACTGCTAAGAAGTTACTATATGAATTTTGAGCATTATAGTAGTGGCCCTTTATCAGATGCGTTAAAATAACCATAACAAAAGATATGCAAACACTAATTCGTATTCTGTTGACTACCATCTTGTTGTACCAAGAGCGGCGAACATTCTACGTTCTATCTAAAAAGATAACCCCGATTTCCGTCACTGTTGAGGATAAAACATTATTATCTAGATCGGTGCATTCAGGCACCAACCATACTTCAAAAGATTGTTCCCTAGATGGCCCTCTAACAGGTTCATTGCAATCAAGGTAGTGTTCATTAAAAATTATTCATTTGATTTCACTGTTCTTTTGTTGACATGATCCTTAGGTCAAGGTTTGTCCACCTAATTCACTGGGTTCTTTTTTGGGATTTGTCAAAAAACGGCGTTTTTATCTGATGAGCTTTTTCCATATGTTTGTTATATTTATTGTATTTGATTAATTGGCTAAGAGAGACAATACATACTATTTTACATGAATTATCTCCCTTGTATCTTAAATAGGAAGCAAGACTTATTTATATTGACTGCCAAACTTGGTCGATGCTTAAAAAACGAATGGTATTTAACCCATTGCCAAACAACAAAGCTTTAGACTGATCCAAATGAAAAATGTTGCAAATGATGATTTTAAGTTGCCATCCCGTATTACTCTAGTTTCGTGTCATCGTTCTACCGCGAAATCTTATTGGTTTAGATCTATTTCTATTTTTCATTGCACATGCTCAAATGATGCATTATATTTTATATCTATATTGACCAATAGAAGTCAAGCTGTAATATCCGGTTGACTTGATACTGGGTTGCATCATGTTTATGTAAACGTTTCGAAATATCATCACTTTTGATTGTAGAGCCCCAGATTTGAAAGCATTTCGGAATTTCATTATTTACCTTATTTACCCACAAAAGTACCAGTTCGTGTACTTTGTCCATTACAGAGAACCGAAGACAATTAATTGTTTAAATTGCTATTTCTCGTGTTCAGTTTCCGAGTTGCAAGATTCTTATGTTTGTATAATTTGTGACCTGTAAGGCGTAACGAAAAGAGGTACCGCCCGAGAATTATGTGAAACAAATATGTTTGGACCTCAGCTTGTATACGAAGCAAGTCAAACAAAATTTACTTGCATAGAAATGAAATATATATCATCGTTTTAAAACCTGGTAGCTACAGCTTGAATAAGGTTTTAGAATGAGAGCGACGATATATGTCCTACAGTCTATAGTAAGTTTGCCATCTGCAAAGAAGTGAAAGTCTCGATCCTTGTAAACCGACGCTGTTCCAAGATTATCCATTTTCGCGTGATGCAAAATATTTGTCCTATCTGCCTGTTTCAATAAACGTCGTCTTCTCGTAATGGAGTTTCGTGATGTTGGGTAGTTTAGTTCAATTTGTAGACAGAATTTATGATTCTCTGGTTTACAGATCATTCCTTTGGTACTTCATCATATCCGACAATAAATAAATGCTTTGCTTGATTTACGTGGTCAATTTTTAACTTTAATCACACACAATGATTGCATCTACTCACTGCAGGTTTTTAGGCCAGCCCCCAAGTATAAATCAGTAACTATTGTCATGTTGAACCCGGAATTTACTGGTTTTGACTGGAGATGTAGAAAATATCAGCCTGTATATAAATGCAGTATGGTTTAAGTCTACATCTCCTGTGTTTCCTTTTCAAACCAGAGTTGTTCATGAAATTAATTTTCAAAAGATGTGTTGACCATTGAACAAGTACTACAAGTTCTTTCAGCCCTTTGATTTTAATGAAATTCTGAAAGGATTTTATTCAGCATGACAAGGGTTAAAATACATAAAAAATACAATAGAGAGACCGGATTTCTTCTTTACGTTTTATCAAAAACATCCTGGTCGGTTGACCTAGCCATCTTTGTCATCCATTTACCAGAAGGATGTTTGTTTGTTTGTTTTAGTTTTTACGCCACTTTTAATAGTATTTCGTTCATATGGCGGCGATTACATGCTTCCTGGGCCTTCTGCTGCTCATCCCACTTATATTATCATATGACTCTTTACTGTTCATTCCCTTAGTTTTAGGTTTCAGTGTTTTTATACTTGAGGGAACATTGTGAAAATGAGAAGTTGCTTATAACAAGCAATTTCTTCTTTTCCCACAATATTTTCTACCCCATTGAATGATTATTTTCCCAATCAACTCGACTTGGAATTGTCATCTGCGAAACCTTTGAATTTGGACAGGTCTGAAATTTTGCAAAACAGGAAAGGGTTAAAAAAATAAAACAAGTGACTTGAATAAGGTAGAAACAGGCGTGAGAAAAGTAGATCTTAGTTTTCACAAGCAATTTCAACTTTCCCATATTTTTTCAGTGGTCGTATTTCTTCAGTTAGACTAAATAGGGATTGTGAGGTAATTGACCAATCCCTGGCCCCGCCCACTGACCCTTATAGTCACTCCTATATCACTCCCATTCACCCCGACATGAAGTCCCATTCGATTTAAACGGCGTTTTTTTGCAAAAATCAATGACCATTAGAATGTTACAAATAAGTAGAACGGTTAGTTGGCGACCTAAACGTCGTAACCACAGCTTGAATAAGCTGTGGTTACGACGTTTAAGTCACCAAACCAAAAATAATGATTCACCAAATGGCGGTCATGTTGGAGCTCAAACTTCACTTCCAGTCTAAATGAATGATTCCATTGGTCGACTGATAATTTTATTGACACACGCGATTATTGGTTAATTGGTTAATATGATCTTACACTGTCGATTATATCAACTCGAGGAAACTCGATCAACGTCAGGATACAGGACTGGTAGACACTGGTTCGGAAAAAAATAAAAGATTCGTGTAAGATCGGCTAGCTAAGTTATCGGAAATCATTCGTTGATCATCTCAGTCTAGAGTCTTGTTTACTGTTGGAGAGATTTTAACCCATTTCCAGGTGACAAAAATATAGACTTGTCCAAATTGAAAAAAGATGAAGACGACAATTTTTTGTTGATGAAATTCTAGAATTCTTTGTCTATTGAGGTAAAAACAATGCGGACATTGAAGAAATCGATTGAACCAAGCGATTTCTTAATGTCCACAAGGTTTTCCAGAACTTTTTTCTAGTGGGACGTCAAAGGAGAGATTGTGTGGGAATGGGTTAAACAGAGTCAGACTGGCGACCAGCGATAGCTTTGTGATATTTAATTGGTCGGAATAATCGATCGAAAATCAAACTGTGCCATGGACGTGTTAATTTAGTCTCTGATCACATGAGATAGCGCCTATGATCGAATAGTACAGAAATAACATAATCAGATCACCGGGTGATTTGTTCATCCCAAGACAGAGGTCTCCAACTGTTTCCACCAATTCCTTACTTAACCCTTTCGCGTAGAATCCCCGATTTTAACGTGACCATGATTAATACTTGAGAAAAAAATATGGGAAAGGAAGAACTTGCTTTTAACACAAGAACATCTTCTTCCTTATAAGGAGAATAACATTTTGAATAAAGCTCACTTTAAATAGTAATCTGCGACCTCTTTCAAATTCAACTAGCGTAAAAGTTCATGAAACAGGAAATGGTTAAACTTGTGGCTAGCAGAAAAGGGCCACCCATCATCTGGCAATACAAATATTTTGGGGGGAAAGTCAGAATCGGCAATATGATAAAAAGATTCAAATATGAATCTACACGAAATAATGCCCATTTTATTTGAAAACAATAAACAGTCAAACGAACAGAACAATACAAGTAGAAATTTTCGAACCTGGACAAACAAATGCAATCTGACCAGCGTCGACCCTTTTCGCTCCCCGAACGAGAAGATCCTTCTTTTATTTACCCAGTCCAACACAATGACGCTTTGGGAAGGCAATTGGGTAAGCAGAGTGAAAAATAAAGAAATCGCTTGCAGCAAGCAATATCTTCATTTTCTACAATGTTTTCTGCCCGGAAAGTTAGAAAAAAGTTCAAAAACTTTAAAATGTCGTCTGCAACTCCTTTCAATCTGTACCAGTCTAGTTTAAATTTTACGGTTCAATCCCCGGCGCCGGCACATATCCTCTCCGTCATTTGTCTCTCACAAATGGGTGGATAATCGTTTACCTAAGTGGGATAACAGCTGGAGGCTAGGAAGGGATGTAGTGGTAATACTGGTGTGAGAAATAACAGGAATCCATTGCTAGGTGCTCCAGCCGCCACGATAGGACTGAAATACTATTTAAAGTGCCGTTAAACCCCATTCAATCAATCAATTTTAAATTTTAAAAGTTTGTCGTCTGGTAATGGGTTTAGGGGTCACATCATGTTATAAACTGCTGACATAATTTTTCCGAAACGTGAACATAATTGTCATATTATTTCCATGCTATTCCAGAGTAAAATTTGACCTCGTGTTTTCATTCCCTCACTGTTAGTCTGAAATTTGTTAATGGCATTAAGATGACCATTTATTTCAACGCGTTGTGGGAAAACGTTTCCAATTACTACTCTTTATTGAAATCATTTGATGGATCGCTGGCTCCACCCACTGACTCCGCTGGCCACGCCCACTGACTCTGCTGGCCACGCCCACTGACTCCAACATGAAGTTAAATTCGCCATTACACGGCCTTATTTTTCATAATTTAAGGTAACATGTAACATATAGTAAAATATTCGATTGGCGACTTGAACGGTGTAACTACAGCTTGAATGAGCTGTAGCTACGACGTCTTAGTCGCCAAATCAACAAAAATGCTTCACCATATGTTGGCTAATGTTGGAGTTCAAGGTTCACTCCCGGTCTAAATGAATTATTTGATTAGTCGATTGATTCGTTGATTGACAGACTCGATCGGTCAACGAGTGTTGTATGGAGACTGATTTTTCATTCAATTGCGTATTATTTAGACATTACGCGAAATGTAATTAAACCAATAGCATTTGCAAGTTGAAAATACGTGATAAAACACAGGAATTTAATGGTGTTATTTTTAGAAGATCTGAAATTGTAGGAGATTATAAGTGCGTTCCGTGGATATGAATTGGGGCATTTTAGAGCAATACATTCTTTAAATATGACGCAGTATGAAAAAATAGTAGATTTAAAAAATATTTATAAAGGGATTGAAGCAATGTCAAATTTAAGTAATGTCAACTTTGGATTAGAAAACATTGTTGTTAAAAGAGAAATTGATCTTCAATTAGAAAAATCCAAAGGACTATGGAACCAATATATCGAAATCCTTTTAATTGCAATTCTGATAATAGAAAATCACTCCTCAATTGCAACTGACACTCAGACATGAAATTACTCCTCTTAATATTAACTTCTGGTTCATTCAACAAAATTCTGCAAATTTGTGTAGCAATTAATAGGATTCCAGTGTACTGTCGCGCATAAGAGCATTGATTTCTCAACAAGAGGAAAGCACTTACCAACGCTATAGCACTGAGCAAGATGTTTGGTACTAGTCCTTGCTTATATACTATGTGACCTGCAACATAAACAGAGATCTCTATCGTGCGAATGTAACGACCCTGATCGGTCCGCTGTGAGGGCTGTCGTGTAGGCTGATCTTTATCCAAGCTGTCGCTCCTTGTAGATTTCCTGAATCATGATTGATCGTCATGTTCTACCTCGTCATACGTTTCTCTTCAAAATAAATTATCTTAATGACCTCTGCTGGATCAGATCTCTTTATCAAATACTTGTTTAACGTAGTTCCTGTGAGGACCTTTTTCGCCTGACGGATCTTTTGTAGGAGATTTTTTTCGCATGACGGGTCTTTTGTCGGAGATTTTAAAAAAAGAATTTAAGATTCACAATTACCTAGTTTTCATTTTGTGGTCGACGTCTGTGATATAGCGCGATTAACTCATTACCACAAACGAAACATTTTAGACTCTTCCAAATTGAATGAAGTCACAGACGACAATTCAAAGTTTATGAAATTTTAGTGGTTTTTTTCAACTTTCTAGATAGAAAACACTGTATGAAATGAAGAAATTGCTTGTTACAAGCAATTTCTTCATTTTACACGATTTTTTCGATTGTTTTTTCTTGAGGGGTGGTTTTCTTGAGAAGCGTCATTGTGTGGGCACGAGATAAATGTTTATCAAAATCATTTAGTTACACAAGTTCATGTCAGATGGGTTCATTCCTAGAACGTCGCCCAGATGATTTCCGGTATCCTTAATGATAAACGAGAAGTAGGTCTTGTCCATTAAAAAGTATTGTTAAGGAGATACCATTTTTCATGGACCTATATCGATTCATGACACGCAAAGATCTTTTGACGTTGTTTGTTTGTTTATTCATTTGTTTTCTAACATCGTGTCTGATGAAAAAAATCTCTTCTTCATTTAACTCATCTGAGTACATATACGTTAGATATGAGGATCGGATAGACTGCCTACATAAATAATTGCAGGATTCTCACTTAAGGTCTAACGGAAGTAAATCATTTTCCATAGACGACCATTATAAAATATTCGCTTATAGCTCTGTCCAAGAGTTTGCGAGAATAACCAGACCTACTTTAAATTAAAGAACATCCATTCATACATCCAAAAAAATAAATTTTAGTATGGCATGATCCCTTTGCTCTACGACTTTTTACCCCATTTTTGAGATGACCCTCTCTGTACAGCTGTTTCTATATGGGCAATTCAAGAAAACGTACCCGCTTTTAAAACCCGCTAGTCAATTGCCATAATGATTCAAAATCGTTACTTTTGACTTCATATTTTTTCAACGGAACATAAAAGGTCCTGAAAAAATCGTTGATTTTGAATTTCAATGATATTGTCCAATCAGAGGCCACCTTGATCTTGTGTTGATATGAACCGGAGTTTCCCTATACCTGACAGATGACGGGAAAATGATTGACTTCCCTTAGACCTTAAATGTTGATTGAACTCATTAGATTCTAACGAGTTCCGTCGTCTCATGGTTGAGTTTTGATTATCTTATTGGCAAAAAGTTCTACTCATGAATATCCTTTGTTTTGGGAAAGGGATCTTTGATGTTTGTTCCTTAATCAAAATTGAGCCGCCGTCATAGCGCAGTTGGTAGCACGTCGGACTGTCAATCTAGAGGTCCCGGGTTCGATCCCCGACGGCGGCACTCATCCTTTCCGACTATTTGTCTCTCACCAATGGGTCGATAATCGTAGACCTATGTGGGATAGCAGCTATGCTAGGAAAGGATGTAATGGCAGTACTGGTGTGAGAAATACCAGGATTCCATTGTTAGGTGCTCAGGCCGCCGCGATATAACTGAAAGATTGTTGAAAGCGGCGTAAAACCCCATTCAAACAAACAAACTTAATTAAAATTGTCGCTTCGTAGAGGTATTCGCTTGGGCAAGATCGACTACACTTAAGGTGATTGTTGATCTACCTTGTTGTTGGTTAGCCGCTGTCAATCTAAACAATTCTGGCTTAAAAGGGCTAAGCAGGAGGTGTAGACTAAGATCAGACTGCACATATGTGCAGTCTGATCTTTGTCTATACCTCCTGGCAAAACAGAAATATTCCGGGTTCAGCGTGACAAGGGTTAAGAAAGAGAAAGAACTTTGAACTTCGACATTGATGTTTAGCATTCTAGCTCACCTAGTCACATCTTGCTCATGATGAGCTTTTGTGGTACGTGATTGTCTGTCGTCCAACGTGCGTCGTCCGTCGAACAACGACAATAATTTAAAATGTTTTGTGAACCTATTTGACGACTATGAGAAACGATGTATGATCATCCTGTTCCTCTGCATATCGCTAAACTTTTGGTTTCATCACCAAGGAAACCTGTGTTTGTGTATGCGTCAAAATGTTACTATTACAGAAATAGTTTAAATGTACGATACTTTACTTATTCTTATTATGCCAAATATAAATGCTTCAGTATTTTATTTAACAATTTGAGATATGTGGTCAAAGGGAGATCAATATGTTACTAATGTTGGAAGATTTTATTGGTTACTTCCCTTTAGTTGGAATTTTATTGATATGGCTGAAAAATAAGACTTTTCATTTGATAATGCTTTAATCGTTTATGTTGCAACTTTGAAAATTAGTCATTACTCACCGACCTTTGTATATTTTACCATTCTATAGCAGAAAATAGATAAATTGAGTACAGTTTTAATGTAATTCTATATACATGTATACTACAAATAATATTAAATTTTAATGAACGTTGACATAAATCTTGTATCGCCAAAGAAATAAAATGATCATATTGAAATTGAGAAGATTCTGTTTGAAAACATATAAAAAGGGGCTTCTATTTTGTTTATTAATATTTTTCTGGTTATTTGTTATATATTCATATTATCATTTTATATAACATAACATTTTTTGCCATTTCTCTCGAAATGTTACAGAATATTGTATATAGCCATATTGATGATACCTAATTAGAATGGTAAGATTGTATGACACAGGGAAAAATTTGATCAATGAAAGGGCCTGTCTATTTACTTTAAGATTAACTTAGTCATTTTGAAGAGTTCGTCATGAACTTACATGTTCACTGATAACTGTTAGCCTTTTCCTGTTATGCAAAGGATGTTCAAATTCAAAGGTTTTGCAAACGAAAATGAAATTTGGATTTGATTTGAAAAATAACCACTCAGTATGGGAGAAAAATATTATGGAAAAAAAAAAGAAATTGCTTGTTACAAGCAGTTTTTAGCTCTACTGGCCGAAGACCACTAGAGCTAAAGCGATGGCTTTTTCCCGTCCGGCGTCCGTGCGTCCGTCCGTCGTCCGTCCGTTAAACTTTTCCTTGTTTACGCGATAGAGTCCACAGTTTTCATCGGATTCCCTTCAAACTTTCACAGAATGATTGTACAATCATAAGGATCGTTCCTTTCGAAATTGGGTCAGATCCGTAAAGAAACACGGGAAAAGGGGCCTAATTAAAACTTAATTAAAAAATCCTCGTTTACGCGATAAAATCAACAGTTTTCATCGGATTCCCTTCAAACTTTCTCAGAATGATTATACCATCATAAGGATCGTTCCTTTCGAAAATGGGTATGATCCGTCAAGAAACACGGGAAAAGGGGCCTTATGAAAATTTAATTAAAAGTTCAATTAAAAATCCTCGTTTACGCGATAGAGTCCACAGTTTTCATCGGATTCTCTTCCATCTTTCTCTGAATGATTGAACCATCATAAGGATCGTTCCTTTCGAAAATGGGTATGATCTGTCAAGAAACACGGGAAAAGGGACCTTATGAAAATTTAATAAAAAAATCCTCAGTTTTCATCAGATTGTATTTAAACTTTCAGATTGTTCCTTTGGGAATTTGGTCAGATCCATCAGGAAACACAGGAAAAGGGGCCTTATGAAAATTTAATCGAAAAATCTTTATAGAAATGCTCTTTAACACTCTGGAGTCAATAGTTTTCATCGGATTCCCTTCAAACTTTCACAGAATGATTGTACTATCAGAAGGATTGTTCCTTTCGAAATTTGGTATGACCCGTCAAGAAACACAGGAAAAAGGGGCCTTATAAAAATTTTAATAAAAAATTCTCATTTATAATCTAAAGCCAACAATTTTCAACGGATTCTCTTCAAACTTTCACAGAATGATTGTACCATCATAAGGATTGTTCCTTTCGGAATCGGATATGATTCCTCAAGAAACATAGGAAAAGGGGCCTTATTAAAATTTAATTCAAAGATCTTTGTTTACACTCTTGAGTCCACAGTTTTCATCTGATTGACTTCAAACTTTCACAGAATGATTGTACCATCATAAGAATTGTTCCTTTCAAAATTTGGTATGATCAGTCAAGGACCACGGGAAAAAGGGGCCCGATAAAACTGGATTGAAAAGTCCTCGTAAACACAATAGAGTCATAGTTTTCAACAAATTCTCTTCAAGCATTCCCAGAATGATTATTACATTAAATGGATTGTTCCTTTCGGAAGTAGGTTTGATCCATCAAGTTTCATGGGAAAAGGGGCCCTATGAAAATTTAATAAAAAAATCTTAGTTAACTCATAATGGCACTAGATTTCACCTGATTGACGTCAAACTTTCACATATGATTGTACCGTCATAAGGATTGTTCCTTTCAAATTGGGTCTGATCCATTTAGAAACATAGGAAAAGGGGCCGTAGGAAAATTCAATTAGAAAAATCTTAATTAATGCTTGTAAGTCCACAGATGAGATGGGGTTGTCTTTATACTCAAACAGAATAATTCTACTTTTGTAAGAAGAGTTCCCTTTGGAATTGGTTCAGATCCATCAAGTAACATGGGAAAAGAGGCTGTATGAAAATTCAATTAATAAAATCCTGTTAACACAATGAAGCCCACAGCTTTGATCAGATTTTGTTGAAACTTTCAAAGAATGATTGGAGGGTCAAAACTATCATTCTTTTCATAACAGGGTTTGAACTGTCAAGAAACACAGGAAAAGGGGCCTTATGAAAATTTCATTTATAAATCCTTGTTACCAAGTCCAGAGCTTTCATCGGATTTTCTTCAAACATTCACAGAATAATTGTACATTAATAATGATTGTTCATATTTGCATTAGACCTGATCCGTCAAGTATCACAGGAAAAGGAGCATTATGAAATTTAATTTTAAAATCATTGTACCACAATAAAGTCAACAGTTTTCATCAGATTTTGATAAAACTTTCACAGAATTATTATTTCATCATGAGGATTCTTTCTTTTCAAATTAGGCATGATCTGTGCAGTATCATGGGAAAAGGGGCCTTTTAGAATTTCATCTATAATCCTTGTAACCAAGTCCAGAGCTTTCATTGGATTTTATTCAAACTTTCACAGAATCATTATACAATAATCACGATTGTTGATGCTGACATGAGACCTGATCCTTCAAGTATCACAGGAAAAGGAGCCTTATGAAAATTTTATTTTAAAAATTTTACACCAAGATAAAGTCTGCAGTTTTCAACAGATTCTGTTCAAATTTTCACAGAATGTTTGTACCATTATAAGGATTGTTTCTTTCCAAATTTGGCCTGATCTGTCTAGTATCATAGGAAAGGGGGCTGTATGAAAAATTATTACCAAAACTTCATAAACACAACAATGCCCTCAGTCTTTATCAGAATCTCTTCAAACTTTAATAGAATGATTGTACCATCATTTGGATTGTTCCTTTGTAAATTAGGTCTGATTGGTTAAGTGACACAAGAAAAGGGACCTTATAAATTTATTACAAAACATCATTATTACAATAAAGTCCTCAGTCTTTATCATTTTCTTCAAACTATGATTAGGATTGTTCCTTTGTACATTGGGTCTGATTTGTTAAGTTTCACGGAAAAAGGGGCCTTAGGAAAATTTTGTTACAAAAATTCTTGACACTATTCAGTCCACTGTTTTCATTGATTCTCTTTAACTTTTAAAGGGGCCCTCTGAAGATTTCACAATAAACTCTTTAACACAATAAATTCCGCAGATTAAACAGATTGATTGTACCATCATTCCAATTGTTGATTTTTACAGTGGATCTGACTATGGCAAGGGTCACATAAAAAGGGGCCTTATGAAAAACTCTCTTAAATATTCTGGTTAACACAATGATGTCCCTTGATTTCACCGAATTCACTTCAAAATTTCACAGAATGATTGTACAAATACTTAAATGGTTCTTTTCAGAACTGGGTACAATCCATCAAGTATCATGTAAAAAGGGGCCATATGATTTTTTTTTTAAATATTCTAGTAAACATAATGAATTCCCAATATTTCATCAGATTCACTTTTAACTTTCACAGAATGATAAAACCAACAGTAAAATATCACGGGAAAAGGGGCCTTGTGCGAACTTGAATTTAATATCTTTGTTGACACAATAAAGTCACAGTTGTATTGGATTCTCTTCAAAGATGCATGGAATAATTGTGGCATTCGAAACACAGGAAAATGGGCCTTACAGATTACCATTCAAAACATTCTTGTGTATGTGATGAAGATCACAATCATTATCAAATTGTCTTTTAAATTTCACAGGAAAATTGTAGGATTGTAAGGAAAGTTCCTTTTGGAATGAAATTGATCCATCAGAAAACACAGGAAAAGGGGCCTTATTGTTTTTCATTCAAAACAATCCTGTTTATGTGATAAAGTCCACAATTATTGTCAGATTTTGATGAAATATTCACAGAATGATTGTAGGGTCATAAGGTAACTTTCTTTTGGAAATGGGGTGGATCCGTCATGAAACATGGGAAAAGGGTCCTTGAGGATTGTTGCTTAAAATGATAAAGGGAATAAAGCCCTTTTTTTTTCTTAATGCATTCTTCTTTGAGCAATTTACTTCCTTAAATATCAGATTTCTTTAACGGAAAACTTGATAACCAGTAGAGCGTCTCAGGCCCTCATGGGCCTCTTGTTTCTTTTTCTATAATATTTTCTCAATCATACATTCACAGGAACTTAAAAACTAGGGATTGAACTCGAAAAGGTTGACCAATGATGGAGTTCAAAGCTCACTTCCAGTCTAAATGAATGATTTGATTGGTAGATTGATTAATATATAGACATTCACGATCCGTAAATTTGCGTCTGGAGTAGTTTATTTTCGTCAACCTGTAAAGGCCATTGCTAAAATATCCCAAGGGGCTTTAGTTGATTTTGATTCTCATTGTGTTATTGAATGGCCTAGAAAGAAGACGAGAATCTTTGAGAAATTGCTAAGTCTCATAGTTTCCATTATCTCTTTACCGATCCATACGATTGTACTAAATGTGTTTTATATGATGTGTGACACGCAAAATACTGGGTTAACCCTTTCCTGTTTTTCAAAATTTAGACAAGTCTAAATCGAAAGGTTTTGCAGATGAAAATTTAAAGTTGATTTATTTTGAATAATAACCATTTAGTAGGGTAGAAAGCATTGTGGAAAAAGATGAAATTGCTTGTCACCAGCAATTAAGTGAAGACTCTAATCAGACTCATTTTGAACACGATATGCTCAAATGTGTTGAAAATACATAGTATATGAACTTGCAGGTAGAGTTTGCGATATTCCAGAAATACATAAGAACTACTTTTTATGCCGTAGGCATCCAATGGATTAAGTGGCTAAGTGCTCAGTTGTAGTTTACACTCATTGAACTCTGAGAAGCCCTAAAAAATTTGTCTGTTAACTTAAGCTGACGCTGATGCTTTGATGGCTAAAAGTAACAAGTCAGACCCAAGTGGTCGTTATCATAATGACTTTTATTTGTATTGTATTTGTAAATAGTTTAATGGTTTTGTCTGGTAATTGCTATTGTAGTGTATGTTATTCCATTAGGTAATTTATATTTATTAAAGGAACTGTACTGAATCTAAGACAGCGTGGTTTTGTTTTCGCTTTAATTTTCCGTTTGCTAGGAAACGGGGTTTAAAAAAACGAAAACAAACTGATATAAAAACACACAAACACACAATAAATGAACACCAAAAAGCCCCGAAAAATGGTTATCTACTAAAATCTACTTGGTTTTCTATCAAGGCTTGTTTTGTAAAACTGAGACAAAACATTTCGTCGATGGGGACCGTAATATCATAAATATAGCTTTATTAAAGCTGTATTTACGGTATTTTGGTCGATTCATAGTGTAATAAATTTGCTTTAAAGATTGTTTTAACCCTGATTCGACGGCTTCTTCTTTCTAGTTTAGCTTACCTCAGTACGAAGTGCTCAAGTGAGCTATTGTGATCACCGGCGTTCGTACGTCGTTCGTCCGGCATTGCTTTTGTGGTCCCCTTTAAAGATAGCTTTAAGAAATGAAAAGTGTTGAAACCCCTGGTTGTCATGGCAACAAAGTGAAATTTGAAAATAATCTTTAAAAATATTCCCCTTCTGACCCAGAAGGCGTAGAGCCATTCCCACGGAAGCCCCTCTTTTTACGCCTCCCAAGAAAAAAGCACAGGAATGCATTGTGGAAAATGAAGATATTGTTTATTACAAGCATTATCCACAATTTTTTCGATCCAAAAAGATGAAAGAATTAAAAATTCCATCATCTTGAAATTTTCGCCTGTAGATTCTTTCAATTTGGACAGGTGTAAAGTTTTGTTGTGTGGGAATGGGTTAAGTATTGTAATCACATTGCAGTGATAGTTTGGCGTTTTCTCTCTGTTGTTTGACAGAATATGATACTCTAACCTACCCAACATAATGAATTCTATATCAATGGCAATGTTCGTCATCGAGCGGTTATTAATTATCTCTGTTCGTAGCCACGAGAATTTGGTCGTCAACCAACGATTTTCTGTTTTAGCTCACCAGAGCACCACGTGCTTGTGATCCTTGAAGTATTCGTCCTTCGTCTACGTCTGTCGTGCGTCTTCAACAATTAAAGTGTTTATATCATACAGGCCACAATTTTTGTTGTTTCCTTTTGAAACTTAGTCAAAGTGTTTGTCAGGTCCTAAGGATAAACCCTATTAAAATGGGGTATTCTAACGAATAACACAGAAAAAGGGGCGTTATTGACAATTTCTTTGTTTGCACTCAAGAGGTCCTATCTTTGGCTACATCTTGATGAAACTTGGTCAGAATGTTTTTCAGGTCCTAAGGATTATCCCCATCGAATTTTGATTTTCCGTTGTAAAACCTAGGAATATATAATCAATAAAGGCGAGGTGATTCCCCCTTAAATAGAATTTTGCCTTGAGCATCCATATCTACCATACTAATCATATTGTAGGACAATCTTTGTTTGTCCTGCCGTTTTGGAAGCGAGGCGCGCATGCACAAAACTTATTTCTTATCTTAGTAACAAATCGCCTGAACGATTGCTGCTGGACATCCAACATAGAAATATTTTCGGTGAGAAGAAAATCAAAGTACTGAAAGTACTGAAAGCTAGCAAAGCATTGTTCTGTTAAGTATTCTTCCAAAGTATTTTTCTTGAGATGCTTAAAAAGCGTATTGATTGGGAAGGGTTAAAGAGCATGCTTTTGAAAAGTTTGCTTTATTCCTGAAATACATGAGAGCTACTTTTTATGGCGTAAGCATTCAATGTATTTAGTGGTTAAGCCTCCAGTGCTAGCTAAAAAGGCATTTCAAAGCATGTTTCATTATTTTCATACGATGTTTCTACTTAATATGGTTCTTATTTACTTTCGCTTCTTTCAATTTTGATAAGTCTGAATATTTTTTCGCCTGACAAACTTACACATTAACCCATTACTAGATCGCACATTTTCAGACCGGTCCAAATTGAAAGGAGTTACAGACGACAATTAAAGTGTATGAAATTATAGACTTTTTCAACTTTCTGGGAAAAAAAACCATTATTCTTCATTTCTTCATTTTCCACAATGTTTTCTGAAACTGTCTTTAGGGACGTCAAAAATCACCATTGTATGGTAATGGGTTAACACATTCCAACACAAGCCCTCCTTTTTACGCCCCTCAAGAAAAAAGCTTTAGAAAATATTGTGGAAAATGAAGAAATTGCTTGTATCAAGCAATTTCTTCATTTTTCACATTGTTTTCTATCCAAAAAGACAAAAAAAATCAAAATTCCATCAACTTGAAATTGTCGTCTGCAGCTTCTTTCAATTTGGACCAGTCTAAATTTTGCTGTGTTGGAATGGGTTAAGTGTGAGTCTGTAAATTCATCTATCTGTGACCTTTCCTTGGACGTGACGCTGTATGACCTGTCCTGATTTTGTCCTCGACTAATGAACTATCTCGACGTGATGTTTACAAACTGTTAGCTCGTCAAACGGTAATTAACCCTTAGTTCACCATAGATTATCAATTCGTCTAATGTGTACGTCTTTAGTTTGTCTCGTTCGTAAATAACCCATTCCCATACCAACCCGCCTTTTCACACCTCCACCCCACCCCCCTCCGTCATCAAAAAAGAAAAAGCATTGGAAACGTTGTGAAAAATGAAGAAATCGTTGTTACTTCAATACTCCCAATGTTTATTCTTTAGAGAGCTAAGCTATTGAAAAAGCAACTGGCACATGTAACTTACGGTCGTGTTTTTCGCTTAGAAACATTGTAGAACTGCCTACACTTTCAACCATAATAAGACTGCTTCAACCAATTTTCCGGAATATCTGCATGTGGACAGGTCAATCGCTTCATACTAAGGGAAACAAATCTTTCTAGTACAAAGTTCGCAAAGTGTTTGTTTACTTCCCTTTTCAGTTCCCTTTCAGTCTATTCATATACATATTCGCCGTTTTGCTTTATATTTTTGTCATTCTAATGAATAAAACCTTCGGCTATTCAAGGGATGTTTAAAGAATTATTAGGAAAAAGAAGAAAAAAAAAGTGTATGATGAATTTCACGAGATCGAAACTTAATTTGAACACAGTGCACAATTAACACATTACCAGACAGCAAAAATTCAGACCGGTCCAAATTGAACGGAGTTGCAGACGACAATTTAAAGTTTATGGAATTTTAGATTTTTTTCTTTTTTTTGGGGGGGGGGGTAGAAAACATGTGTAAAATGGAAGAAATTGCTTGTTTTAAGCAATTTCTTCATTTTGCATAATGATTTCCCAATTGATTTTCTTGATGGTCGTCTAAAAGCGTCACTGTATGGGAATGGATTAACTAAGTGTTTTTTTGTATCTCATCCCAGTCACCAAAAAACATCGACCCTAAAATTGTCTCGGTGGTTTTGTTTGCATAACTATAAAATTCGAAGAATTAAATTTTTATTTGCTTCATGCCTCTATCATCCACGCTCATGTGGTTTTGCTGAACGAAAACAGCCCTAATGTTTAACCCTTTCCTGTTCAATCCCTGTTTTACGCCCCAGCGTTTTACAAGCAATTTTATCATTACCCACAATGCTTTCTCAACCTCAATTCTTGAGAGGCGTAAAATGCGGGATTATGTCGGAATGCTAATCCATCATTCTCAATTTGGAGACATAAATTACGCTTGCAGGAATGGAATTTCCAAAAGCATAACATCCGAGCAGTCATCATCAATACTTAAACCTCATATTCTTCAAACATTTCATGTTTTTGTTGTCATGGTTGATGGAGTGGGGGGGGGGCCTAACCTTCATTAATGACACAAAGAGGTTCAGTTAATAATCGTCCTATACGACTCCGGGCCAACAATCTGAGGTTACACCATACATCGCCTGTCTCAAGCGAAGATGAAGTTTGCTAAGCTTACCATTCATACTCATTTTTAGCTAGCAAAGCGTCAGTTTTGATAGCTTAATTTGACAGACAAAATTTTGTGGTCGTCTCAAAGTTCAACGAGTGCAAACTACCACTAGGGGCTTAACCACTTAATCTGTTAAATGCCTACGCCATAAAGTAATTCTTAAGTTACGCATTATTTCAGGAATATTGCAAACTTTATTCAAATTGTAGAGAACTGTTTGGAACCCACTATTTAACCCATTCCCACCCGATCCCGCTTTTTGAGCATCTTAAGAAAAAAAAAACATTGAAAAAGATTTTAGACAATGAAATATTGCTTGTAACAAGCAATTTCTTCATTGTCAACAACGTTTTCTACCTTTCAAAGACAATGCTTTCTAAATTGAACTTTTTTAAGATAATCGTATGCAATTTCTTTCAGTTAGAACCAGTATAGGATTTTGTCATGTTGTAATAGATTAACTCGTTGGTTACTTGAACCTCGTTTATTTGTTATGATAACCTTTGACAAAGAAGATTACTAAAATAAAAAACATGCTTTGCTAGCTTACAGAACTTTCAGTACTTTGATTTGAAATAATTTTATTTATCACTTACAAGGTTTTATTTCATTAAAACCATTGGCTTAAATACGGAAGCACATAGCTAACATAGCTCACCATGCTTGCACATACACTAATATTTCTGTTCGAGTACACATATACGTTAGTCTGCGTGATGAGACATTTTCAGACGTTTTCAGTATAAGTGCGTTAACAAGTGTGATTGTGATTGGTAGTTGCACATGTGTGCGGTTTAGGCCAGATGCACATGCCATCATAATTTAATTTCTAGTTTCGTCTTTCAAACCGAGCGTTCTGATTGGTCGAAAAAATTATTCATAACTCCATGAACAAAATTTTGAGCACGCAGCGGTTTTGTATGCCTTCGCACAAAATAGTCCCATACAAATAGGTATGAAAATTTGTAAAGCTTTTGGTTCTTTCGCTCGATGCTATTAAATTTCGCGTATTCATACAGTGTGATTAGGTTTTTCGGTTCATACCTCCATGAAAACAAAAAAAAAAACACTCTCTTCATCTCTTAAATGAGTTGTTTAGGAACCTTCTACCATCAACTAAGTTGTATAAGCTTGTAGCCATACCCTTTTGTCATAGTTGTATTTGGAACGGTTGTGTATATTAACCGTGTATGTAAAAAACAATGACAATAAGCTATTTTAAAAATAAACATACAGTGATGACTTTTATTAATTAACCCTTATCATGCTGAACCCGGAATATTACCGTTTGCAGGAGGCATAGACAAAGATCAGCTTGCACATATGTGCAATCTGATCTTAGTCTACACCTTCTTTTTGTCATTTTCAAGCTTGATTTTGTTCATAGAATCAATTTTCAAATGAAATAATATCCCACAACTAGTGATTAAAGTTACTTTCAGCCCCTTGATTTTAATGTAATTCTAAAGAAGAATTGTATTCAGCATAGTAAGGGATAATTGACTAAGCCCATTACTTTTATGCAACTAACACTGCATTCGAGGAGGTGGAAATTTATTCCAAATTTAACCTAGATAGGGTTGTTTGGGGTAATTGTCCTGAAGACAATGACAAATGAATTTAATGAATTCAAGAAACACATTTCAAGTGTCATATAAAAAACGTTCATATTTGATTGGCGTAAAACAATGGAAATGTGTGCCGAACTTAGAGTTTGACCAAAGGTTTGATAGCTGGGATGGACTTACAATTGAAGGTCTCATATCTCAATAAAAATCGAGTAACCAATCAAATCGTTCATTTAAAGTCACATTTAATTCAAACATTTTGCGTTTGATCGTTCACAAACCATTCTCAGTATTAGTTTAAGAATATATTTTGGTGTATATATAATACTATTGAAAGCGGCTTTTGCCAGCCCTAGACCGGCCATTTAATTTTAGGTCTCTGGTCACATATCTGAGAGAGAATCGTCCTTTGATATCTCAGGTGAACGTTCAGTAGACGTGGTCAGCGTACTCGAAAAGTATATTGTACTTTATTTTATATAAAAAATAGAGGATAATCGTTTGTTTCAATGTAAAATCGATTTATCTTTCATTGAGTGAGCAACGAACGCTATATTTTCACGCGTTTACGAAATGAAAAATATATAGATATCACACGAAAAACAAACGATTATATATTTTTTAAAACCAAAGATAACAATCTATGAATAAAATCACTTAAAGTGCACCGTTACCCACGTGAATAACATTGAAACAATATGACGTCATCCGTATCTTGAGTCCTGCCTTAAGATAATCTTTAGAAAAAAAAAGTCGACGAAAGCTGGGCTAAATCTCTCAAAACAGGAAGTTAATCATTTTGATAATTCAACTATTTCCAGAGAAATCTCAATAATCCGATGGAAAGCTTTGGAGAATTTTTATTCTTTGCGTGTTTCGCGTGGTGATAGTAAATGGTTAGTTTATACGAGTAAATGTAAGAAGTTTTATCTAGGACACCGACACGTTACAGTTGGCGGGATGAACAGGGCCGCATTGTGATTCTTCCACACTTTCAACAAACGACGCAGCTTGGTCATAGAAATCTCTGAGAGTCGGTTTTACGCTCTATGTTATTATTGTACCCAGGAGAACGCTATGTGTTCCAAAAGGAGCAAAAACGCTCGACCCTTATCAGACACTGTAAATAGCGCAGGTTACGGCATGGATCGACATTTTTCGTTCTCCATTTAAAATCTTAGATTGGGTAAATCTACCTTTCACTGCATTTATGTTTCTACTCTTTTTATTCATAATATTTTCTTAAGTATAAAAACTCAGGGAAGTAAAAAACAGGGATTGATCATAAAAGGGTTAAGCAGTAACCTTTTTGTACCATATTTAGAGACGAGTAAGATGATTATTATAATAATAAGGACTTGTCCCGGATATTTTCATTCATTATACATGCATGCACATAAAAGTCTGTCAGTTTTCGAGAAATAAAGGCGACCACCACATTAGCTAAATCCTTTCACTTTTTAACTTTATCCGACCACACATGCTCAATGACAGCTTTAGTAGTTGTGTGATGTCCGACAATCGTCGTAATGTCGCCCGTCGGCAACATTTACTTTGTGAAAACCCTACAGGCTACATTTTTACTCAACTATCCTGAAAATTGGTGAGAATGTTTCTCTGAGACAAGTTCGAAAACTAGGTGACTAGGTCATAGATTGGAAAAGTTCTATTAACGCTCTAAAAGCTACATTCTATGCTAATCAACTTGTGAAATTGTCAAAATCTTTGTGTTGATAAAGTTTTTGCTCTAGTTTGGAAGTTGGTCACTTGGGTTCAAAAAGGGGTCAAATGTCAAATTTTGAAATAAACTTGTTGACACACTCAATCTGTGTTCAACTATCCTGAAATTTGATCAAAATGTTTGTCTTCATAAAATCTGGGACAAGAACTTAACTGGGTCACTTGGTGTACAAATTATTTTAACCAACCAGAAAATTGGTCAGTTCGTGTGGATTAATTCTTTGACAGTATTAAAGTTGACTCACCATGGTTAAAAAAGGTCTTTATGCCTTATCTTAGTTAAACCATGTGAGCACTATATAGACCACTTTTTCGCTCAATATTCTAAATGAGAACAATAATTTCGTTGATAAAAAATTTAAACAAGGTTGGAAGATAAAAATTTTAAACAAGGTTGGAATTGGGTCACTTAGAAATAAAGACTAAGTGACTAGGACATGTTTACTCTCTGGAGTCAAAACTGGGCCACAAGGTCAAATAACGAGAACTTCGTGGAAAGTGTATCAGCTACAATGGATTGAAAACTTGTCCGTCTCCTTGTCTTGATATGAGCGATTTAGAGCCATTATAAACCTCTTGTTATATTTCAATAACATAACAAAAAGAAACAAAAGCAATCAGTTGGAGAGCGAACTCCACCATCGATGCCACGCTCGACTTTAGGGTGCTTGAAAATGAAATAACATGCATGTCCTTAAAAAGAGTATATATGTGTCGAAATGATTACGTGTTTATATCAGTTTTCATACAGAAAAAATATTCTTTGAAAGAAGAAGGAAAGAAAATGATCACATTTGATTACGATGTCAAGAGAATTTTGACATCGTTGTTTTAGATATGCTTCAAGCAGTTCCTTCCTTTTTGGTGATTTTCCCTCCTTTCTTCTCATGCGGTCACACAGTCTGACCCGAGTCGATACTTTTCGTACTTTCTTGAAGGAAATACATGTATTTAAGAGATGAAGAGAATATTTTTTGTTTTCATGGAGGTATGAACCGAAAAACCTAATCACACTGTATGAATACGCGAAGCGGATTCATACATTGTGTGATTAGGTTTTTCGGTTCATACCTCCATGAAAACAGAAAATATTATCTTCATTTCTTATAATTTAATAGCATCGAGCGAAAAATGCAACAACTTAACAAATTTTGATACCTTTTTGTAGTGAACTATTTTGTGCGGAAGCATTCAAAATGGCTGCGTACTCAAAATTTTGTTCATGGAGGTATGAATTAAATTTTTCGACCAATCAGATCGCTCGTTTTTGATAGACGAAACTAACAATTAAATTATTACGTGTTGAATGGCCTTCAAATCTGACCAGTGTAAAATGCTATAATACTGAACTGGTAACGTTATGTTCGTTCTTTGCCATCTTCTTCATTAGATACGCGGTATCAAGTATGAATTATTAGTTAATTATGACATGACGTGAGATTGTTGGGTTCATATCAATCATCCGATATATCGCAGAAACTTAGACCATTAAGTGCGAAATTAACTCCTTCCTCCTTTGACTGGTATGTATTAAATATGTTGATGGACTAATGCAAATACATCGTAAGTGTCTATACAATGTATAGACATCTACGATGTTTTTGCACTTACCCATCGATGTGTTAGTATTACCACCGCTAGGTGTTACTTCGAGCTATGAAAACCAATTTCAAAGGCCATACTTACAAAACCAGTGGCCGCTATGACGGAATTCAAAGCTTAGATCAAACTTTTTTCAATATGGAAGTATGTACGGAGGCATTGCAAAATTACCGTTCTTTTCGCCAGATAGTGTTATATGTTAGATATAGTGATTAAAAGATTGTTTTCCAAGCCAAAAAGCGCGTTCTTAATCGCTCACACAAGAATGGACATTAACCCTTCCATATAATTCGTTTCAAATTGCGCATCTTCCGATGGAAGAGAAAAACTGCCAACTTATCTAATAATCATTCCATAGATTTAAAATAAGAATCTAGAATTGTGTCCTTGAAAAGGTTAAAGGTTTAATCGCTGGTCACGCCCATTGAGCTACGGCAGGAAATTACACTTCGATATTAATAGGCATCATCTTCCAGAATTTATGGCCAGTGGTATATATCAAAAAAGGGGGGCTGTCTTAGCATCTGAACGTTGTAACCAGAACTAGAATAAACTGTAGTTGCGACATTTAATACTCCAAACCAACAAAATGCTTTCTATAAATGTCGGCCAATGTCGGAGTTCAATGATCACTCCCGGTCTGAATGAATGATTTGTTTGGTCGATTGATTATTTGTTTGACAACCACAAATAATTAACAGGAAAAAATAAGGTAACACCATTCACCGAAGCAAACAGTAATAGCCTGTCACTTGATTTTAAACATACATTGTACCTTATTTAACCTTTCCTGTTTAATCCCTGGTTTAAATGTCCCTGTGATTATATAATTGATAAAACATTATAGAAAAAGAAGAAATTACTTGTAACAAGCAATATCTTTTTTTCCAAAATATTTTCTATCATACTGATGTTTTTCATTTTAAATCCACTGAAGATATTCGTCTGCAAAACCTTTAAATTTGGACAGGTCTAAAATTTTGCAAAAAGGATAGGGTTAAGTATAAATAAATTACGAGGCGGGCAAATGGTCCTTTTGAAATCATCATGTGATGCTACTATTTTATGAAACACACGTTATAAAACCCCTCTGCGTTTAATGCGTTTTTGAAATCAATCAATTTCTTAGACGATTGATGGTTTCCGATCGCGATGGCTTACCAGACATTATTTCCCGGCGTGAAACCTTGGGCGATGCAATATTAATAAATCTTGTGAATCACTCTTAACGGTCCAAATTTATTAATAGCATTGATTGTATCATAGCTTTGGATGATATATGTGTTGGAAAATCGAACCTTTGTGGTAGCCCCTCCAAGATATGTCTATATTTCGTCGTCGGTCGTTCAAGGTGTCGTAACTACAGCTTTATTCAAGCTGTAGTTTCGACATTTTGAACGTCCAACGAATATTTGTATATATTTGTCCTTTATCACATCTCCAACTTAATTTACTCAGTGAATCCCCAAACGTGGGACCCACATGTTGTTAAAATGTTACTGTGATTCATATTTTTAAACAATTTAAAGCAACCTTTTTCGAATATTTGTTCTACAAATATACCATTTGTGTTTCAAAAAGACATCTTGATGGTCTCTTTAGTGTCATTTAAAGCAAAATACATCATCTTTGCGAAATTTGAGTTCGCCATGAAAATTGCATTCGTTTCTGTTAGTTTTATTTCAAATACTTGAATGGCTTTTGAGTTTCATTTAAATATCTATACATGTAGTTCAATTTGAATAAGTTTATTAAACCGTATAAGGACCTGTTTTCACGAATCTTTTGTATATGAAAAGTTCAAGAAACTACTACTTAAAGGGAGGTATCGATGTTTCTGAAACTTAGATAAGAAAAAAATACAAAGTGCCGAAAAATACACTCCAACGAACATTTTATACTTTAAGTTGAGTCAGGTATTGTCTTGGTAGTAATCTAATAGGCCTAAAGTGGCTTCTTGTGGCTATATCGGAAAGATTCAGCGGAATTCCAGGTTATTTTTAGATATCACGGAATTCGGCTGTCGACATCGAATGACCTCATTTGCATACGTAGGCTATTAAGGAAATACCCTGCTTTTTTCTGATAAGCGACCTCAGATTTTTGGCAAAACTACTTTTCGGCATATTGTATTCAAATTGTATACGAGAAGAAATAGAAATAATTAAAATTTGTGACATGAGAAAAACATCGATACCTACCTTTAATATGTGAATAACCTAAGTGCGTTTCAAATTATATTTGCCGTTTAAGATTTGTCTGAAAGTTCCCAATTCCTTGACAGTTATGTTAGATACACAATTTTTAACTCAATATAATCCTGAAATCTTAATAAGTTGCAAATATAAAATTCTTTTTAGATTTATTTTTGTTTACTGTTCGGTTTAATATTTCTTAGAGGACTTTTGACCTATTCCTCGTCTTCGTCTTCCTATTCAGAAGGTGTAGAGCATTAATATTTTGCATGAAACAGTAGTATTTTGACCTCTTTAAAAGCAGACCAAGGGAATGGGGTTTATATATAATGAAGAAAGATTTCTAAGATTCCATATGAATCCACATATAATTTGTCTTGACTATTTAAAACTTAAATGTTGACAAGACAACAAGGGCTTTTTTCTGAGGGTCACGTGAACAGGAATATGCTGTCACGAGGGACACAAACATATTCAGGAAAGATGCAACTGTTATTAATTTGAAAGAAGCCTTCAAACAAAGATGATGAGATTTAACCCTTTTCTGCACACTCCCTTGTTAATACGTCCCTGTGATTTTATACTCGAGAAAACATTGTTGGAAAAGAAGAAATTGCTTATAACAAGCAATTTCTTTTTTCCCCACAATGTTATCTAACGTGTAGGTTAGTTAATTTCTTAATTGCGTCCACTTTGAATTGTCGTCTGCAACATCTCTAAAATTGGACGAGTCTAAAATTTTGAAAGACGGGAAAGGCTTAAAGCCATTATATATACTTACAAATTCAAGTTACATGGACCTTCATTTACGATCGACTCGGCTTCATTTAATTTAGTCTTCGATATTTAGCCTCTGTCAAGGTTATTTTGTCTTACACGTAATAATACAGCTTAATTTCTTAAATGGCTCTTATTTCCATATTTGTCAAGACCATTATTAACACGACGAATAACATTCTGAACAAACAAACAATTTTATTATGCATCTATTTCTACATTTGATTCGTTACCGTGCCTTTAAAATTCCACATATACCGGCACATCCTTTTCTTCATGAAAAGCAAGCCAGTCAGTTTAAGAAAAAAATGTATATTTTAGGAATTTAAACATGAAGCGGTCGTTGGCGCAAATCTACACAATTGAGAAATGTTTGATATATCAAGCTCTTTGTTTATAGGAAATAAATCCAACATCAATGTTGAAATAATAGGGGATCTTTGCAAAAAAAATTTTTTTTTTTTTTGGGGGGGGGGTTCCAAACCCCCTGCCTTAAATCATTACTGAAAACTTATTTGAACGAATCTTAAAGCCATAAGTTTTCAAACTTTGCCTTTTACATCATCTAATGAGCCTTTCCGAATTCATATCAAATAAAAGCCACCGAATCAAGTTTGGTGACAGCCTATCTTATATTGAATAAAGCTGGTAATCTCTTAAACATTTTAGAATAAACTTTCTGGACCCGGAATAATGTCGCAAACCAACGGCTTATACTTTGTTTCAAGCCCTGACCGTAATTTATGCAAACTAGTCTCGTTGATATCTCAGTGGAGCTGCCTTGTTGGAGGTAGGTGGGCGGGACTAACGATCCGTCGATAAGCATCCGGGTACCTATACTGTGCAAATATAAGGGATTAACATTCGCCGATCTCCTTATACACTTCAATTTATATCTTCCTCCATAACGCATACTGAAAACTCCGATCAGATTGTGAGGATCCTACGCTGGTCCGAGTATTTACTAGAAGCTTCTGTGTATACTCGTTGTAATCAAAGTACTGGAAGAACTATAAACTAGCAAAGCATGGCTTTAACTAATTAACATTCTTTGTCAAAGATTATTATGATTAGTGGAATTAGAAAACCTTTGTCTTGTATTGTAGAAAACAGTGTTGACCATGAAGAAATTGCTTGTTACAAGCAATTTCTTCATTGTCCACAATGTTTTCCAAAGCTAATTCTTGAGATGTTTCAAAAGTGCGATTAGGTGTTATTGTGTTAAATGGCATGCTTTTATAAGAGTCTTCTAAATTTGAATAAAGTTAATTCATGTGGCCATAAAAAGCAGTTGCAGATATAGCAATATATCTGAAATAAGAACTACTTTTTATGGCGTAAGCAATCAATTAATTCAGTGGTTAAGCCTCCAGTGGCAGTTTGCACTCGTTGAACTCTGAGATGACCTCAAAATTTTGTCTGTTAACTTAAGCCATCAAAGCTGACGCTTTGCTAGCTAAAAACCAAGTAAGCACTCATTCCTTCGCTAGAAAAATTGCTTTGTGAAACAATCTTTATAATCACGATCCAAGTGATTGTTATGTCCGTGCTCGTTCCCACAGATATTGGGTCATCGCGTGTCGTGACGATCTGGGCTATCTAGCCTTGACCTACTATTGTCATGTATTATTGGTCTAAATAGAAAAGACTTAAGCCCAATTAACAAGGCTACGTGACAACTATAACAAATGTCGGAATATGATTTCCTCTGAGAGCTCATTAAGGTCGAGATAACAAGTTAATCCGAATAATATCTGCGTCAATTAAGCAAATGTTTATTTTCTAAGCTTTGTTTCTTTAAATGTCCAAAGCCATGTCACCTTGAATGAAAAGGAGTCTAGTTTAAGTCTAGTTAAAGTGAAATATTATAACACAATTTTAACTGATAAACGTCGAAAATAATGTAAAGAACGTGCGAACGTATTTCACTCAAAGTAACATTTACTAATTAAGGTCAGATAGTGCTGACCAAAAAACTAGCTTGCCAACCTTTTTTGAAAACTTGTCTACAACTCTACGAAATGTTATTCTGCCCCCCCCCCCTCTCCTCGACCTCAAAAAATTTCATCCTTCTAGGTAGGAAAAGGTGTGTAATGAAATTGCTCGTCACAATCAATATCCTCGTTGTCCACATTGTTTTCCAAATCGTTTTTCTTACGGGCTTATACGAAAGGGATAGTTTGAGAATTGGTCAAACCCAGAACGAGCTATATTAGGTAACACCAATCTTGATTCTACGAATTCGCTTTACGCTTTACGCATTATCATGTGTTAGGGAAAATTAAATTGGATGAAATAGAATTTTTCAAAGGGGGCTACACACTATTATAATAAATGGAAATGTTTAAAGCGGGATTATACCATATACGCTAATGCGCCAAGCTAACAAAAAATGGTTTACAAAAATGGCGGCCAATGTCGGAGTTTAAATCTCAATTCCGGGCTGAATGAATGATTTGATTGGTCGACTTATCTCTTGATTGACAATCACGATTAGTCGATTGTTCGACTGCGTCACAACAACTACTTCAGAACAGAACAAATATTGCAGAAAAAGAAAAAAAATGCGTTAGGCAGTCCAACATTTATTGAAATTGCTATTAAAATATATAGCAATTTTAGTTTTTATTCACATTGTTTCTGCAATGTAAAATTGGAGCACTAAAGTTTGAATTTGAAAAGTAAGGAACGAATTTCATCACGAGCACCGGCTAGTCATCGGCGAACATCGTAATCTTCGTCAACGTTACGGAGTTAATCGATTCAACATGTTCATACCCTTGCAATAAGGTTTGAAAGTCCAATTCTCTGTTAGAACAAGGAAACTTACAAAAACAATGTTGTTGTTGTTGTTGTTTTATCTTGCGTGTACACAATATGTTAGCAAATTGGCTTTAAAAATTGAAAATGTGTATTTATGTGTAGGCTTAATATTTACATTGACTCTCCTCTTACTTGATTGTTCGCAAACGCATATTCTAAAGTTTCCGAACACGGATCACAAATGCATATTCTAAAGTTCCCGAAAATAGTAATTTCTTAAGAACTAAAATACCGAGTGTTATAGACGCAATATGAATGATGCTTTCTTGGCATGATAAATGTAAATGAGCCCAGTTTCCTGTGATTTGTCAAATATACTGTGCAATCTGACGTCTTGGTACCGGAGCTGATTTATTTGGAATTATTTTAGAAAATTAGTCTTTATTTTTTACCAGAGATTTATTACAAACCTGATTCCTCCCGCACTTTTACCCAGATATCATCGTAGATTTCTTCGGATTTTCACAAACAATGACGTCATATATTGCAGTTCGATTAATCATCATCCAATAACATTTCTCTTATATCTCCGACCTTTGCATAGAAGTGTCTTCAACTAGACATCTCTTCCCAAACAAATGGACCAATTTCAACCAAATTTGCAGAAATGTTCCTTAGGTGCCCCTTAGAAATATCTTAAAGAATTGAAATCTATTGAAAACCCCGGTTGCCATGGCAACAAATGTGATTTAAAAAAAAAACTTAAATTTTTTTTTTCCTATCTACCGAGAAGAATTAGAACCTTGTTATTTGGAGTGTAAAATCAGTATATCGAGGTCTTTCAAATAGTTAAAATAGTTTCTTGAGGTCCCCAGGGGCGGAGACCTGGGTGGAGTTCTTTATAGAAACAAAGAAAGATTTTTAAACGACATCTACCCCCCCTAAACCATCGGGCATATTTGAACCAAATTTCGCAGAAATGTTTGTTAGGTATCCCCTTTATAAAAAGCTTAAACAATTTAATTCCATCAAAAAACTTTGCGGTCAAGGCAACAAGCGTGATTTTTTTTAAAAAGATCTTTAGAAATCTTCTCATGAACCAAGAACGCAAAGCCTTGATATTTTGCATGATATATCAGTATCCGTTGAAAAAAACGCTGGTTGCCATGGCAACAAAATTGTTATCGTAAAAAAAGCTTTAAAATCTCCTCCCCATGACCCAGAACCCCTAGAGCCTTGAAATCTTTATGAAACATCAATATATTTTTAAAATAGATAGAATCATTTCTCTCGGGTCCTCAGGGGCGGAGCTTATGAGTGGTTCTCTATAGAAATACAGAAAGATTTTTAAACTACATCTCCTCCCGAACCATCGGGCAAATTTGAGCCAAATATGGTAGAAATGTTCCTGCAGTGTCCCTTTTTACTCAAGCTAAATGATCATTGCTAAAATTTGGACTTTTAGATCCCAGATTCAAAACCTATATATGTATTAAGTATTGCCATGCCCACTTGTTTCATAATCCTATCCTTGATATTGAATTTAACTATTGAAAGAAAAAGAGCCTCCATCTCTGATAAGCACACCAGGGCCAATGGCCCTCTTGGTATACTAACGTGGTATTCTCTTAAAAGCAAAAATTAATTACTGTTTTAATTCATTTTAGTTGGGTTACTAATATATTTTATCAATGTACCGAAGGATGTACAAACTATGCCTTTGGGCTCATGACATTAACATTGTCGAAATCGACAAAATTCTCAAAATTCCTACTTTATTCAAAGATTATACCCTATTCAATTTCTATAGAATCTTTATGAAAATCTGACATGCATTTTATGTTTCAAAGCGGTCTGTCAACCTTGTAATAAACGGGCCTCCACGATCTAGTCTGACTTTTCCGATACATCTCGAAACCGACAGTGCATATAAACCCATTGACTTTGTTCCACTACATGGCCCTATGTAATTGACCAATCGCGGCTGTCGATCAAGGAATAAACCGACCATTCAAATAATTTATTCAGCCCGGACCAGAGCTTATCAACTCTAACAGTGGTCGCCATTTTTGTTTACCTTTATTGTTGGATTGGCGACTTAAACGTCGTAACTACAGCTTATTCAAGCTGTACTTACGACGTTTATGTCACCAACAAACCAATTTTATTTTTTATTACGTGGTACTGGCCATAAATTTTGCACAAAAACGTTGTTAAAAATCGAAGCGGAACTTCCTGTAGGAGAAAATGGGCGTGGCCTAGGTAGTCAATGGGCGGGGCCAACGATTAGTCAATTGATGGATCTCTGCCATCAATAAAAAATCGATTGACCTATCAGGTCATTCATTTGGTACTTAATTGAAATTTTGACCTCCGATAAATATTTATTATATTTTCAATGTTGGACGTCTGACGGTTTTCTCTATGGCCACCATGCAAACAAACTGTCACTGTTAATACGGAATACCGTGTCCCTGTGGTCAAATTCTCGTTTCTCGTGATTTCTTGCTTTCGTATTCTTGTAATTTCGCGTTCTAACCGTCTTCATCTCGGGATTCTCAACCACCGTATTCCGTTATTTCCTACAAATAATGAAGATTTACACGCATTAGAGAGTATTAACATTCTTTCAAAAAGGATAAAAAGGACACACAATGCATTGAAAAGTACATGAAATAAACAAACAGAAAAGACAGTATATAGACAAGACAAGACTAAAATTGTAGACGAGAAAGCGCAATAGAGAGATAGACAAACAGACAAACAGGGACAGAATGCGAGAGGTAGAGAGAGAGACAGACATGCAGAGAGAGAGGGTGGGAGAGAGAGTCAGATACAGAAAGAGACATAGAGGGGGGAGAGAGAGGGAGAGACAGAAAAAGAGACAGCAATTGAAATAGGGGTTGGTTTTTTTTGTCTTTATGTATAAAGACACTCGTCACAAATCCTTTTAATTCCTTCATTTTACGACACGGAAAAGAAAGTGCAGAAAAGGATTGTAATGTCTGCATTTCCAACGTTTTTTGAGGGCACCACATGTCCAAAGACCAACTACTGTTCAGATGACATTATAGACTATAGGATTGAGCAAACTGCTATACGATTATGAAAAACCTACTACATGGAATATGGTCGCTGTCATTCTACAACCTCGTAACTACAGCTTTATTCAAGCTGTATTTACGAGGTTTAAAGAATGGTAACGACAAAATATTGTAAATGAACTACAAATTCGAGTATGCTTAGATACACACCTGACGTGGTGAAGAAAGAGAACCACTCAGTAGCTAATTATAGCAAACGTGTTAATAAGCCTGTGTTTATGGCCAACAAAGGCCTCACCAAACTCTATAGTACCCAATGTATGTAAAAATTCGGGGACATTTTGGTCAAACTCAGTTAAAATAGGTTTATTAAAAAGGGCTTGCAGACTTGTACTCCTAGCAGCTACATATGTGTTTTGTAACTTGTCACAAAGTACGCCGAAGTGACTATATGCTTCCTTTTCAACAATATATATTGTTAACCTTTAACCAACAACGTGTGTTATGTGAAAAAGATCGCTCCGACACATTTAAGGTAACAATAGCATGTTCAGTAGATCTATAAACTGAAACACACAAAAGTAAAGGATAATTGAAACAAATATTCAACATGGACTGCAAGGCTTTGTTAGAAAGATAACTTGCTGTCATAACCTCGTGTCCCCAAGCCTATATTCCGAACGTTAGATATATCTGTCGAAGCGCCGTGTCGGAGGTCATGGGTGTGGCAAGCGATCCGTCAAATCAAATACGTAGTTTTCAGACATGAGCTTATAAATATATAGGTAGACCTAATCAGGATGGCAGGTCTTTAACCCGTTACCACACGGCAAAATCATAGGCTTGTCCGAATTGAAAGATGTTGCAGATGCCAATTTCAAGTTGGTAAGTTTTAAAATATCTTCGCCTAATGGGGTAGATAACATTGTGGAAATTGAAGAAATTGCTTGTGACAATTATGGGATAGAAAACATTGTAGAAATGTTCCACAATGTTTTCCCGGATTTTATTGAGGGGCGTAATCAGCGGTATTGTGTGAAAAGGGTTGAATCCTTGAAGAATCATGTTAACAATCACCGCACAATCCCGACTTTTATGCCATTAAGAAAGTCTATTTAGGAAAACCTTGTAAAAAAGGAGATTTTTTTAAACAAACAATTTCTCCTTTTATCACAATGTTTAACCATATTCGGCCCATTTTTTTTCAATTTCAAACTAGATTACGATTTAGACCAGTCTGACTGTTGTGTTGTGGCAAACTAGAACAGAAAGAATCATTAGAGTTTAAGTAGATAAGGCAAAATGTCAATCTCTCGGTCTTAATATAGAAAATGTCAACAGGGGGAATTCCCTGATGAGTTGTCGCTTAAATTAGCTGGAATACTAATCCATGAGCTTGTCCCAACATATTCTGTTGTTGCGAGTAACATTACAGAGCTATTGAGAGAGGGGTGTTTACAACATGCTTTGTTGTTCACCGTGGAAGTCCTTTCCATATCATACCAGGGTTTTTATTGACAGACGGCGTCTTTATAAGGAAAAATGAAATGACCTTTTAAAAAATAATCAATGTACTGAAAGTACTGTTGGAGAGCAAATTTGATTATAATGTTTTCCAGCTGATTAAAGAATTTGTTCGAAGAAGAGTATCAATCGTTTTTCCTTATATACAGCACTGTCTTCGTAAATTTTGTTATTTGTTTTCTACCCAGAAAAAAGGGGTTAGAATCTAATGAATCTGCTGTCTGCATATGCACTAAGATTTTTTATAATCTGAACTGTGTGAAGTTTAAATAGTATTTCAGAGATTTGATTGCTAGGCCTTTTTGCTACACCATCCGCCTGAAGAGAAAGCATGGGATATGTTGCGTAAAATGGAGAAATTGCCTACATAAGGCAGTTTCTTCATTACCCACCCTTTTCTTCTTTCCAGTAAGCGGAAGATTCTAAAATTATATAAACTTCAAAATGTAGGTTTTAATTCGAATCGGGTAACGGGTCGTCACCTTATTTCACATGTAGCGGAATTGACTGTGTAAAAATTCTAGCAGACACCTGTATAATACCTCCATTTAACCTATTACAAGACGAGTACATTTTGAACTAATCCAGTTTCAAAGATGTTGCAGACGACAATTTTATGTGAATGAAATTTAAATTGTTTTATCTTTTAGGGTAGAAAACATTGTTGATTATGAAGAAATTGCTTGTAATAATCAATTTCTTTATTTTCCACAGAGTTTCCAACGATTTTCTTCTTGGGGCGTTAAAAAGCGTCAATGAAGTGGAATGGGTTTACCATGGAAACACGCGAAAAAAATTCAATCTATTTTGTTTTTAGAATGTATTACAATGTACAAATCTATTTTCAGAATAACAGTAAAATGCACAGTTAAGTGAACTCGACCGTATCACCTTTATTTTCAATGAATTTCAATGAACCATAGCAAAGGCAAATTAGACTTGTTTGATTGGAAAAAAATATTCGACGAACAAGCAAATGCATTCTGTAAAACGACATACTTGTATCAAGAGGATATTTGATTGTTGTTCGTCAAAATTTCCTACTCACCTCTTAACTATTTTCTGAGAGTAGTTCAAAAATTGTTTGTCTCGCGCCAATTTACATAATGATAATGCCATAGGAGTGCTATTGCTATCTAAAAGTAATAATGATAAGACAAAAATCTGACTATTCATGACAAAACGAATTTTGTTTAATAACTTCCCTAAACCGAGGCGAGTCACCCTTTAGAGTTATTCGTATTTTGGAAATGGTTCCAAATCACAGTTTTTGTTTGTTTGTTTGAATGGGGTTTTACGCCGCTTTCAACAATCTGTTATTTATATCGCGGCGGCTGGAGCACCTAACAATGGATTCCTGGTATTTCTCACACCAGTACTACCATTACATCATTTCCTAGCCTCCAGCTGCTATCCCACATAGGTCTACGATAATCGACCTATTGGTGGGAGACAAATAGTCGGAAAGGATGAGTGCCGCCGTCGGGAATCGAACCCGGGACCTCTAGATTGACAGTCCGACGCGCTACCAGCTGCGCTATGACGGCGGCGTCCAAATCACAGTAAAATGTGATTAGAGGCGGCTTTGTGATAGGAAACAAGATACATAAATGGTGTATTAAATAAAGTTTGTAATAAATAATTTAAAAGATTTTCTATTTAATGGTCAAAACATTAGATAGATTAGCATCAAATAGTTGCCATGTATAGATAGAATTCGCTACTTTGACCATTGGTCTGTATACTAAGGCACTAAAACAGCTGCTCATGATATCTTATCCGAGGTAAAAATATGTCCATACAGGCGAAAAAGAGATGGCGTACAGCGGATGTCAATTGGAAATACTATTTGGAAAGTAGACAGATTCTGAGATAGAAAAATCACTCTAGGTTTAGAAGAAGAAAAAACACTTGGAATGAAAGGTTTCGACCTTAGTCAATCTGCGAAGTCCGCACAGTCTTACAACGGGCCAGACCTTTGTACTTCCAACGTGCTTTATCCGTTTGTACAATAATGCGGAAGCAAAACAAACAAATCGACTTGGGCGTGCAGAACGAAATATATCTGTATCGTTCTGATCATTAGGTACGCAGTAATTAGGTTGTATTGTATTTACTTTCAATAGTTAGTTAGTCACGTTTTAATGTTAAGGTTAATTACGGTTCAATGCCAAGATCATGGTATAAATGTCATTACCAACAGTGGTTTTACAGGACAATAGACAGCAACTAATTATCCTGTTTACTGATCCTGGACAATCTATCAACATTTCCGTAAGCTATTGAAGCGTGTGGAAGTCTGTTGACCAGTTTCCCACATGGTGACATTGGAAAGGTCTCTCGATACATTGATATATAATATTGATACATTATTGTGAAAAGAAAGTTCTATTCTGTTATGTTCTATGATGTTTTACGAATTAACGCATTATCATAAAGTCTTTCTGACGCCATTAAGAAATACAAGTATGTAATTTTTTGATGGAAAAGGAGAAATCTATTGTAACAAGCAATTTCTCCTTTTCTCACAAGTTTTCTATCCTATTCGGCACTTAGTTACCAATTTTAGCTTCTTATAATTTTGGCTAGTCTAAAATTATGTCGTCTGATAATGGGCCAAAATATAGCCGAAGAATGAACAAACAGAAAGTGTTTTATAATCGCTTTTAAGCCTAGAATATATCATCTGGAAATGATTTAAAGTGGAACGCTTATGCTAGAACGTCCCATTTTATCCAATTAATGAAATCTTGAAAAGCACAGTATGCTAGAACGTCCCATTTTCTCCAATTAATGAAATCTTGAAAAGCTGTTCTATAAGATAGAACATCTTTGATAGACCGCACTAGTCCTTTGAGTAGGAAAGCTCAAATACAATTAGCTTTATCGTGATTTTTTTAAAATCAAATTCATGAGGAAAAATAGCCTTGGTCTGATTACCTTTTACTTTATTGTCTATTTCTTTGAATAAAGCATAGATAGGACAAAGTATACGACCTCTTAACCCTTTCCTGTACAATCACTGGTTTTTACGTCCTTGTGATTTTATACTTGAGAAAATATTGTGGAAAAAGAAGAAATTGCTTATAGCAAGCAATTTCTTCTTTTTCCACAATATTTTCTACCCTACTGAATTGTTATTTTTTCAAATTAAATCCACTGTAAATTTTCGTCTGCAAAACCTTTGAATTTGGACAGGTCTAAAAATATTTAAAATAGGAAAGGGTTAAAGAATCCATTAACCGATCGTCCGATCGGGCCCAAATTTACATAGAAACAAAGAAGGACATCCTTTAAAATGTTCTTCGAATTGAAAAGGCCCAGAACTTTTACGTTTGGTATGAAGCATGCTTAGTTGATCTTTGCCAAGTTAGCTTTTTGTGCCGATTGGGTCATACCAGGGCTTCAGCGAATCCTATTTTACACGGAAACAAAGCAGGAAGCCATTATAAATGCTCTCCAAGAATAACCATAGCTAGCGTCATAGTTGGGCTCCAACCAGGCGCAGCCAATTTTACTTTCTTAAATCAAGGAAGAAACTATTTTTGAAACTATTTCTTTCTAGAGCATTGACATTCGTTTTTAGCACTTGATTGACCTCTACCAATTTTGCTTATGTTATATCCTTCGGATCAAGGAGTCTTAGATGAGCGATATAGGTCCATTAGATTCCTCTTCCATGCGGCTTAGTTAACCCATTCCCACACAGTAAGATTTTAGACTGGTCCAAATTGAAAGAAGCTGAAGATGACAATTTCAAGTTAATGGAATTTTAAACTTTTTCACCATTTTTGGTAGAAAACATTGTGGATAATGAAGAAATTGCTTGATACAAGCAATTTCTTCATTTTCCACAATGTTCTCATAAGCTTTTTTCTTGAGGCGCGTAAAAAGGAGGGATTGAGTGGGAATGGGTTAACCACAGCATAAATGCCTTGTCAATATATTGACACTTGCACTATGTCAGTAATCTTATGATGTTTTATATCAGGAAAAAACAATCTGTCATGTTGGAGTGTAGAGGGCTTGGATAGCTACCCATCAATTGACGGATCGCTGTTGTCAAAACAAAACTCGTTGACCAATCAAAGCTTTAATTTAGACCAGAAGTGAACTTTGAACTCTGACATTTATCTTTAATTGTAGCTAGGTATAAAGATGCTTGCTGTGGCTGGATTAGCCTGTCTCCCAGGCTGCCAGTAAGTGTGGGTTTGAAAGTAAGATAGATCAATCATGCAAGTACATTTTATTCCTTGAAATTACATCCCTTACGTCTCACAAACTGACATCAAAACAGAAAGGATAACAGCTAGAGAAAAGAAACTTTTCAACTGCAATATAAGTGTCAGTGAGACTGGGAGCGAGTCTTTGGCTGGCTATATTTGGCCTCTTTTATTGGCTGTTCATTAATGTCTGCCATGTCAGGTTAGTTAAGATTGTCATCTTGCATGTCTAGTTCAAACACTATTTCAGGTCAATGTCAACTTAAGAGCTTTAATCTTTCGTTATTTTAGACGACACAAAGACAGTCTTTCATAAAAGATTCCCCTATACAAGTCTTGCGTTGTTTACAACAGTTGTGTTTTATTAAAAAAGAACTAAGATTATTATTATCCTTAACCCTTTCCCGTTTTGCATAATTTAGACCTGCCCAAATTCAAAGGTTTTGCAGACGAAAATTTATAGTGGATGTGATTTGAAAAATAACGAGTCGGCAAGGAAGAATATATTGTAGAAAAAGAAGAAATTGCTTCTTTTTCTACAACGTTTTCTCAATGATAACATCACGGGGACGTAAAAATCAGAGATTGAACAGGAAAGGGTTAAATAAGGTTGAGATTATCCTTGAATAATTATTATATCGGGCTTGACGTGTTTTCATTTGACATACAGAACTGTTTTAACCCATACCCACTCAGGGAAGCTTTTAAAAACCCCATCAATATAGAACTTTGGAAAACATCGTGGAAAATGAAGAAATTGCCTTTTTTTGAGGGGTGTCAAAAAGCCCTATTGTATAGAAATGGATTTATATTCGCTAAATTAGTTTCTAGTTTAGGTGAATAGTTTTGAAGTTTGATCACAGATCTTAATTATGTTTTTCCCTTATAGTGTAGGCTATTAAATATGTTTTACTTCAAAGCGGCAATAGAATACACGCTTCAATTGTTGATAGGCATTGATTAAAAGGCAATAAAATTGCATACAGGTGTAATAACCCTTGAAATCTTTATTTCAAAACAGATTAAAGCTTGTACACAATTCTATAGTGGGAATATTATTTGCAGAATATAGATACAACTGTTTAATAGTAATAATAGTTTGTTGTATAGTTTCGCAAGCTTTCTTCTCAAAAATGCCAAAGCTAGCATACTATGTCGATGGATGAACGAAGTACTGTAACTACGACTTCATCAAGCTGTAGTTACGATATTTACTCAATTACCAACGAAAATGTGATTTGGGTCTTGTGACAATAATCCAAATGGTATTGGATAAAAGTAGTAATAATTGGAGATTTCTAATATCTATAAAAACACTCCAAAAACTAGTTTCGATCTTTACTGGTAAAAATCATAATGACAGAAATAGATCAAATAATTTTGATTACTGGCCCCGCCCACTGACACCACTGGCCCGCTGGCCACGCCTACTGACCCGAGAAGTAAGTTCCACTTCGATATGAAACGGCATTACTTTGCAAAATTTATGGCCAGTAACATGTAACAAAAAAGACAAATCGTTGGTTTTCGACCTAAACGCCCTAACTACAGCTTTTATATTGCTGTAGCTACAACGTCATTTATGACTCCAGGTCAACAAAAATGCCCCACCTAATGAGAAGTCTGTAAATATTTGGACCGGGCGAAGTTTTAGTGTAGCTTTAGGGTTTTGCGCCAAACTAGAATAGCTAAGTTCGTATATGGAGACGGGATCTCTGTTTTAATGCGTGTTTACACATTCACGATTTTTAGCTACGGTATCGCTACGATTCGCCACAATTTGTAAAATCGTCGGGTACCGTGGTGATTCATAGTAGAACAGTGGTGAATCGTGGTTAATCTTGATGAATTGTGATAATTCCGGAAACTCCACGGTAGCGCTACGGAAGTTTTAAACTGTTTAAAACATTTGTGGCGAATCGTGGCGAATCGTGTTGGTTATATGGCGTGGTCTAATTCGTAGCTCTACTGTAGCAGAATCGTGTTTGTTCGTACGGATGTCGTGGATTCGATCCCCGGCGGCGGCACATATTCTTTCCGACATTTGGGTCTCACCAATGGGTAGATAATCGTAAACCTAAGTGGGATAGCAGCTGTAGGCTAGGAAAGGATATAGTACTGGTGTGAGAAATACCAGGATTCCATTGTTAGGTGCTCCAGCCGCCGCGATATGACTGAAATACTGTTAAAAGCGGCGTTAAACCCCATTCAATCAATCGATCTTATTCGTACTGACACCGTTGCTATATTCGCGGCTATTCGTTAGAGATCGTAGCAAGTCGTGGTATATTTGACATCACGAATTTGCACGATTCACCACGAATTGTATACGGTAGTCCTACGATTCATTCACGATTTCACTACGCCGCTCCACGATTGGCTCGTGTCTCTAACACCGTACAAGCACCGTGAGCATTCGTTGTGCCATCGTGGTTAATCCTCATTAACCGTAGCGTTGCCGTCATGAACCGTCATTTATTCATAGCGATACCTTACAGAAACCGTACTTATATCGTGGATATTCTTACTGGAATCGTAGTGACACTGAATATTTCTACTTTCGCCAGGTTTCATCCCGATCCATCTCGATTTTTCTGACCATGAGAAATCTGGGTGAATCGTGGTGAATCACAGAGAAAATTGTGAATGTGTAAACAGGCCTTAACTAAGTGATACCATGAAATAAGTGTGCAAGGCGTACAGAAAAGCATCTCATACACTATTGAATGACAATAATGTCAATTCAATAAATTGATAGATCTTCATTGCCGCCGTCATAGCGCAGTCGGTAGCGCGCCAGACTCCTAATCTTCAATCATAGGTGTCATGGGTTCGATCCCCGGCGGCGGCAAATATTCTTTCCGACAATTGTCTCTCACCAATGGGTTGATAATCGTAAACCTAAGTGGGATAGCAGCTGGAGGCTAGGAAAGGATGTAGTGGTAGTACTGGTGTGAGAAATACCAGGAATCCATTGTTAGGTGCTCCAGCCGCCGCGATATGACTGAAATACTGTTAAAAGCGGCGTTAAACCCCATTCAATCAATCAATCAATAGATCTTTATTACCGTACACAAACTCGCATTATCATTGCAAATACTGGTTGTAAATACTGCACATAAACAGTTTTCTACACGAGAATTTTTTAATTGACATTTTTTTAGCTAGCAAAGCTCTGCTTTGACAGACAAATTTTTTGAGGTCTTCTCGAAGTTCAACGAGTACAAAGTGCCACTGGAGGCTTAACCACTTAATCCACTGAATGCCCACACAATAGAAAGTAGCTCCGATGAAATTTAAGAATATAACAAACTCTTCAAATTGTAGTGAACTCTTTCAAAAGCATGCTATCTAACTCATTCCCACCCAATTCCGCTTTTTAAGCATCTCAAGAAAAATGCTTTGGAAAACATTGTGGACATAAAAGAAATTGCTTGTAAAAAGCAATTTCTTCAATGTCCACAATGTTTTCCAACAAATTCCACCTTCTTGAAATTTCGTCTGTAACTTCTTTCAATTTGAACAAACCCATGCTTTGCTAGGTAACAGTACTTTCAGTACTTTGATTCAACTTGTTACAGTGTGTCTAAATGTAGAAGAATTGAATAGCAGCGATCATTGCTTCAAAGATTAGAAACAATATTTGCGCATGCGCGTCTCGCTATCCAAAAGGAAGGACAAACAAAGATTGTTTTACCAAATGATTGGTATGGTAGATATTGAAGCTTAAAGCAAAATCGCATTTAAAACCTAATTAAAAAGGGAATCGGCACATTTTTATTTGTCATGTTCAAGCTAAGGTCGTTTTCAAGATCCCGTTAATGTATATATATATGGATGTTCTAGCGAAAGGGAATTAAAAACGATTTCGCATAACAAGTTTGTGTACATGGTCTAGGGAAAATCATCATTCAAAGAGTGACAAAGTTAAAACCTTCGAAATGGCCTATTCTGAATTATTAAGTCACAAATGTTTACAGGAAATGAGTACATCGTATTATTTGTACTTTCACCGCCATAAATGAATTTATTACCAGCAGAAAAGTACCAGCAGACAAGTTATATGTACTGGTAACTATGTATTGTTTGTCATATCTTTGTGATTTGTGCTTTACGTTAGCGCAACGCATATATTACTTACATCATAGACGATTGTTGAATACTTTTGGTTTGAATCGAAACGTTTTAGATTTTTAGATAACACAAAGACGCATACGCACACATAAGTGACATTAGCGCTCCCAAATACGCTACCTCAAATTAACCATTTCTCGCAATTTTAGACTGGCCAATTTCGAAAGATATTGCAGACGATAATGAAAAGTGACAAAACCAATCTAGTTGGTAGAAAATATTGTGATAAAAGAAGAAATTGCTTGATACAAGCAATTTCTTCTTTTTTTCACAATATTTTCTTAAGCAAAAAATTGCACGGACATTAAAAGCAGGAATTTTACAGTAAAGGGTTAAATAAATTATAAGAAATAAACAATAAGTACGGTGAGATAAGACCAATGGACGCATATTGATCGTACAGTGGATTTGTTCTTTTATTCCCTGTCCAAAAGAAACCTTTCATGGGTTAATTATTTCGGCCTCAATATCATGTTTCTGTCACCAGGTGTTGCCACAACTAATTTAAGAGACACCGACTAAATAAACATCTCAAAGACGAAACATGACAAGCACAAGGTTAGTATTATATTTTCTTTTAGGTACACTGTCGAAAATTATCCGTTAATTAGATTTTTCCCATCGAAATAACCAGAATGGTAATATTTCTTTTGTTTTGGTACATAGCAATAGTTTTACCCTTAGTACAACATATTCCGAAAAGGTCATTATAATACAAACACCCCCCCCCCTAAGATCGGGTGTATATAGAAGACACCTTATCGGTCGGTTTGTAGATTGGTTGGTCTGTTTCTAGCCTATGTTTCTTCTTAACACTTTAAGAACTGTCTTTTGATTTTCTGTAAGTACACAATATCAACCAAAGATGAGTACGTGCTTTTTTGGTGCGTCCCATTCATTCTTCTCGGAATTATGAACATTTGTTTAAAGATCATGACCGCTCATTGTCTCTTCAACTACTGAATGTAATGTTTAAAATTGCACATGTTAACTTCTCTCTCAGTTACGGTACTTTGTCGGGAAAAGGATTTACTTTAGTTACAAAGTGTTTCTACCATGGGGGTTATAAATCACATTTAGTTATAGTCTAGATTTGAATTGGGGTTAGATAATCAGCCTATTAATAATTTGCTCACCTTATTATAAAGTGTAAGGAGCGTCATATGTCAGTTATCTGTCGTTTCACTGTGCCTCACGTGTCGTCAAAAACTACTTTGAAATACATTGAAACCACAAGGCAATTCTTTTCTCTAAACTTTGCTGAAGAATTGAAGGATAGCAGCTTGAAATGAAATAAAACATCGACACATACATTTAGACCGGGGGTGACCATTAAACACTGACATCGCTGGACAATTATGAGAAGCGTTATTGTTAGTTTGGCGACTGAAATGGCAGTTGCAGCTGTAGTACAGCATTTAGGTCATCAACGAACCATTTTGCTATTTTATTGCATTGTTTCATAGTTTTTTTGTTGTTTTTTTCTAATAAAACCGTTTAAAATCCGAGTCGAATTTCCTGCTGAGCCATTGGGCGTTGATAAGCGATCCTTCAAATCCTTCGGTGAACGCTATCATTCTATTATTTTTCCCGCAATCACGATGACTTTTCGTGTTTGTGCAACAACACTTGAACCTATTGACCGACAACAATTACCCTCTAACTCTAGATTATGTTGACCTACAATACCCTCCAACTCTAGAACATATTGACATACAATACCCTTCAACTCTTCAACCTATTGACCTACAACAATTACCCTCCCACTCTAGAACCTATTGACCTACAACAATTACCCTCAAACTCTAAGACCTATTGACCTACAATTACCCTCCAAATCAAGAACCTATTGACCTACAACAATTACCCTCCTACTCTAAAACCTATTGACCTACAATACCCTCCAACTCTAGAACCTATTGACCTGCTACAATTACCCTCAAACTCTAGAACCTATTGACCTACAATACCCTTCAACTCTTGAACCTATTGACCTACAACAATTACCCCCCAACTCTAGAACCTATTGACCTACAACAATTACCCTTCAACTCTAGATTATATTGACCTCCAACAATTACCCTCCAACTCTAGAACCGATTGACCTACAATACCCTTCAACTTTTGAACCCATTGACCTGCTACAATTACCCTCAAACTCTAACACCTATTGACCTACAATACCCTTCAACTCTTGAACCTATTGACTTTCAACAATTAACCCCCACTTCTAGATCCGATTGACCTACAACAATTACCCTCCTACTCTAGAACCTTTTGACCTACAACAATTACCCTTCAACTCTTGAACCTATTGACCTACAACAATTACCCTTCAACTCTAGAACCGATTGACCTACAACAATTACCCTCCTTCTCTAGAACCTATTGACCTACAATACCCTCCAACTCTAGAACCGATTGACCTACAATACCCTCAAACTCCAGAACCGATTGACCTACAACAATTACCCTCCTTCTCTAGAACCTATTGACCTGCAATAGCCTCCAACTCTAGAACCTATTGACCTACAACAATTACCCTCCTACTCTAGAACCTATTGACCTACAATACCCTCCAACTCTAGAAACTATTGATAAATACCCTCCAACTCTAGAACCTATTGACCTACAACAATTAACCCCCAACTCTAGAACCTAATGACCTTCAACAAGTAACCCCCAACTCTAGAACCTATTGACCTACAACAAATACCCTTCAACTCTAGATTTTATTGACCTACAACAATTACCCTACGTACATAACGTTGCCAATGCCCCAAGGAACTTCCCTAGTGTTATGGATCAAAAGTCAAGATTACAACTATACTTTAATCGAAAATCGTTTCCTTGCTCTAACTCATACGCTATGTTCTATGACCTTGAATTTTTTACAAATATTATCCATGACTCAAGAGGTGCCCTTTACTTTTTGCTAACGTAGGCCAAGGTTCAACTGCACTACTTGAGGGACAAAATACTGTTTGGGATGTAGAGTCCGCATTTCCAGTTACTCTTTAATTGCAACATTTTTTTCTGACATTCACTTATGGTGTTAGAACTGACTTGCGAACTAGCAGCATCGATTTGCTGTCTGTAGAGTACGGCTAAACATATGCCATCGATGATGATCTAAATTTTGTAAATTTAGCTTACGCCTGGTTGTCCTCCTATTAAAGTTAATGATTTGCAATTGACGGATCGCTTGCCACGCCCACTGACCCCACTGGCCTCGCCCTATGACTCTGAGAGGAAGTTACACTTCGATAATAAACGGTGTTATTTTGCAAAGTTTATGACCAGTAAGATGTAACGAAAAGGTAAAATGTTTGGTTCGCGACCTAAACTTCATAACTACAGTTAAAATATTGTAGTTACTAAGGTTAAGTCGCCAAACCAACAAAATGATTCTCATAAATGTCGGCCTTAGTTTACTTCTTGTCAAAATAAATGATTAAATTCGTCGATTGATTCTTTGATTGAAAGCCGCGATGGGTCACCAAGAGAGGCAGGTCTGGGAGTTTCGTGGCTTCGACTTCCGATTCCACGCACATGCATCGACATAAATAGTCTTTTTCCTATTTGAAATAGAATTTTCTGCGTCTCTATCTAAGTCACCTGACCTAGACTACACTGTTCAGTTTACTTTTCGATTCTAACACGAAGAGAACAAGCATACTTAAGATCAAACAAATAAGCATGGATTTAGCAAACGTTTGTTTACAAAAACGCTTGCTTAAGCGCGTCATACATTTTACTATAGAGACCAGACGCAAAAACCATTTTCTCACTTTTTTGTACACGTGTTTGACGTCACGAACAATGTAAGACTAACATCTTTACGGGCTTCACATGCAATCGGAACTCCTCGTTCAGTTCTACGCATCAAACCGAGGTTTCATCCGTAGAATTGAACGAGGAGTTCCGAATGGCTTCAATTGATAACTGGCAACATCACTCCGGTGTCATGTAGCCGGTTATTATAATCGCCCCAGGTCCCACTTATATTTATATATTTGTTGAAAAGTTTCTTTTCTATAGCTGTTATCTCTCTTTTTTGTTGTCAGTTTATGATAAGTAAGAGAGATAATTTCAAGTAATGAAATGTAATTGTATCATTGATATACCTTAGTTACTTTCGAACCCACACTGGGAGACCGGCTAAGCCGGTTATATGTAAACATCATAAAAGTGAAGAAACCCGCACAAGGGCGCTTATTACTGTTGCGAGTCCTCAGTTTATAAAAGACGGATCGCTGGCCCCACCCACTGACTCCTCTTACCACGCCCCTTTACTCTTAGGGGAAGCTTCACTTCTACATTGAACGGCATTATTTTGTAAAATTTATGACTAGTAACATTAAACAAAAAGTGGAGTTGTTGGTTCGCGACCTTAACGTATTACTTCAGCTTGAATAAGCTGTTATTACGGAATTTAAGTCGCCAATCCCCCAAAAGGCTTCACATAAACGTCGTCCATTGTCGTTGTTCAAAGTTCACTTTCGGTCCAAATGAACTATTTTATTGATCGATATATTTTTTTTTATTTATAGCTGCAATCGGTCAATTGCGTCGGTAGCACGACGTTTTGGTGTTTGGTTGATTTGGTTTTAAAGCGGCTCTTAAACAGTTTTCATGAACATTTGATATAGGAAAATTATATTCTTTCCCAATAGTAATTGATTTTCATTTATCATATATATATATATCATTTATATATCACTTTCACGATAAGTATTCTTATACCGCGTCTAATCGACTTAATTCACAATCAATTCAATTTAATGTGATATACTCTCATTACTCTACGTTGAAAGATTTTATGGAATTTATCGGGTCAGGTCGTTTGTCCGCACGGATGATATAGATAACGACTGTATTGCTAGGGGAAGCTAGTGATGTAATTGAAACGTCATAGAAACTTCTCGGTGCAATCGATAGAAATCGTTTTTAGCCGATGAATTCCGGTTCCGTTCGGGTTTTTTACTCCTCTGACTTTTTTTGCGTCTCGTAACGCTAAATATTGTGGCTTCTTTTCTTTCTTTTTAAAGTTATGAGTAGTCATGTTCATTAGAAAGTCGGCCTAATCACTTTCTTACAAATTATGAAATCATAGACTGGCCTTAGTCGTTTTTGTTTGCATTTTCCCCTATACTAGCCTCTTTAATCCAGGTTCACGTTATCTATCGCTTTTTTTTTTTTTAGTCAGGGGACTTAATTTACATCCTTGTAAAACTTTGGAAAGATTTAATTCCCTTTAAGAAGAGTCAGGTAAATTTGCAAATTGTCTTTTCTTTAATTATCCGTGCAGGAGTCATTTTAAGCAGCATGTTCAATTCCAAATAAGTACATATCGATAGCTTAGTGTAAAAACATAATAGGTGCCTTTACTTTGTATAGACACTTATGATGTTTTTGCACTAAGCCACCGATGTCCAAAAGGTTTTATTTTTAAGAGGGTTTCAGAAAATTGTAGGCGGATTAGTATTTGTAGAACGAAAGCATTTCATGAAATATATTACAGAATTCGTTTAATTAACACTTTTCTTCAATTTGTTATTGATGTTTCCTGGTAATTATAAAGGTCATTGAAATAGAGGCTGCACGTATTTCGGATATAAATACATTTATACGCTAAAAGACGTGCGAGCTCGCGGAGAAACGGAAGTGCATTATCCAAGTTCTGTATTAATAGGTGAAATACAATATCCCTATTGGATTCTTTCCACTTTATTGGTCGTGGGAGATTTCTTTTGCTACAAGCGATTGACTTTCAGACAATTTTGCAGACGACGCTTATGATTGTTTGATTTCACGTGGTTTAATGTGTATATGGTTTCTTACTTTGGACACTAGGCTGAATAGTGAATGATAGTTATAGCATTGCTATTAGATATTTTATGTCATACTTAGTCTATTCAGTATGATTTAAAATATTTCGGTTATTTATTGCTCCGAGTTGAATGACGGTCACAATAAGATTATAAAAGGTAATCATGGATACGAATAATAGGAAATTTTAACTTCACATCAGAGGTAAAGTCTTTATCATTTTTCAGTCTCCAACCGAATCATTGTAAGGTTAAATGTATCCACATTCCTTCTCGTTATAACCATTTTTAATACAATTGACAAATTTGAAAATACAATGGTATTAAGATAAATAGATTGTTCAGATCGGACTATCATAAAGCAAATTTAATAAATAGAAATAACAGACAACATTTATTTTAATCAAGCTATAGACACACTTGTAGAACGAATAAATTGGATCTACCGAATTGATATGGAGCTCGAATGATGGTAGCTCAGATTATATGTGAAACAAGCGAAAAGAATGCATCGATGACAGCAATTAACCAATCGCTGATCAACAAATCACAGAAAACAACGGCCAATCAAATCATTCATTTTGATCGAAAGTGAAATTCGTACTCCGATATTGGCCGACATTTTTGTGATGCATCTTTGTTGATTTGGCAATTTAAACGTCGGTATTACAACTAGTTCAAGCTGTAAATACGACGGTTAGGACGCCAACCAATTGTTTTACCTTTTAGCTCAACTGATCACGAAGTGCTCATGGTGAGGTAATTTGATCAACCTCTGTCCGGCGTCCGGCGTGCATCGTCCGTCGTGTGTCAACAATTTTAAACGACATATCCTCCTAAACCGCTTATCCAATCTCAACAAATTTTGGCAGAAAGTTTCCTTATATGGTACCCTTGAATTTACTAAAAGAATTTGAATCCGTTGAAAACTCTGGTAGCCATGGTAACAAAACTGAAATTTAGATAAAAATCTTTAAAAATCATCTCCTGACCCAGAAGGCGTAGATCCTTGATATTTTGCAAGAATCATCAGTACATTGACCTCTTTCAAAGTTGCTAAAATCATCAACTCGGGTCCCAAGGGGCGGAGCCCTAGCTGGATGGGACTTGCATAGAAACAAGAAGGTTTTTTTAAAACGACATCTCCTCCGAAACCACGGGCCACTGTCAACCAAATTTGACAGAAATGTTCCTTATAAGGTGCCCTTCACAAATTGCTAAACGAAATGAAAACTGTTCAAAGCTGTAGTTGCCATGGCAACAAAGCTGAAATTAAAAAAATCTTTAGAAATTATATCCTCCTGACCCAGAATCAGTATGGCATGAAGCATCAGTACATTGATCTCTTTCAGAATAGCTAAAACCATCTCTCTCTGGTACCAATGGGGCCGAGCCCAAGATAGATGGGACTTATAAGGAAATAAAGAAGGATTTTTAAAACGACATCTTCTCCTAAACAAATGGCACAATTTTAACCAAATTTGGCAGAAATATTCATTAAGTCGGGCCCTTCACACATTACTAAAAGAGTTGAAATCCGTTGAAAACTCAAGTTGCCAATGCAACAAAACTGAATATTCAAAAAAATATTTTTTAGATAAAAACCTTTGAATTTACTAAAAGAATTTTAATCCGTTGAAAACTCTGGTAGCCATGGTAACAAAACTGAAATTTAGATAAAAATCTTTAAAAATCATCTCCTTACCCAGAAGGCGTAGAGCCTAAATATTTTGCATGTAGCATCAGTACATTGACCCAGGGTAAAGGGCTTTTATAGAAATAAAGAAAGATTTTTCAAATTACATTTCCTCCCAAACCACGAGGCCAATTTCAATCAAATTTTGCAAAAATGGTCCTTAGGTAGTGCCCTTTACAAAAACTTTTAAGACATATCTCCACCTGACCCAGAAGTTGTAGAGCCTTGATATTTTGCATGAAGAATCAATACATTATCTCTTTCTGAACTGCTAAAATCATTACCCTTGGGTCCCCTTGGGCGGAAACCCAGGAAGGTAAGGGTCTCATTTAGAAATAAAGAAGGTTATTTCAAATTACATTTCCTCCCGAACTACTTGGCAAATTTCAACCAAATGAAAAAAGTAAAAAATCATCTCCTCGCTTCCCAGAAATTGTAGAATCTTGATATTTGCATGAATCATCGGTACATTGACCTCTTTCAAAATTGCTCAAATTTCAGATCCCCGGGGTAATGGGATCTATATAGAAAAAAAGAAGGCAACTCTTCTTAAACAATGTGTCCAATTTCAACCAAATTCGGCAGACATTTCCCTTAGGTTGCCACCTTTTGATAATTACTATAACATTTGAAATCTGTTGAAAGCATTGGTTGCCATGACAACAAAAGTTGATTTTAGTTAAATTTTAAAGGAGGTCTTCTGCAGACCCAGTAAGTATTAGGCCTTGAAGAAAAAGAACCTTATATCAGGTGAGCACCAGGGCCACTGACCCCCTTGTTTGTTACATGCTTCTGGTCAAACATTTCGCAAAATAACGCCGTTTGAAATCAAATGACAACTTCCTGTTTGTGTCAAATGACCAACGGAGCAAGTGTGGGGGGGGGAGGGGGGACCAGCGGTTGGTCAATTGTTAATTATCAATCATAACGCATGATAAGTAAAACGACGAGGGTCCATATTCTCAACCACCGCAACCAGTCTGAATTTCGAGTCTATTTTTATTTCTTCCTTTTTTCCACAAGGAGGGCTTTGATTGAAAGAAACGTTTTTTCGATCGATCAGACCTCTCGTTTGAAAGTAAATCAAAAATCGTTGATTTATGCGAGAACCTTAGTCCAGCCTACAGGAAAAGTACATGCATTCTAAAGGTGTGAAGGTTTTCCGTGCCAAAGCGTTAAGTATCAGTCCTGATTAGACCGCATGGACTGCGTAGGTTGACCAGGTTCGAAATCTTTTGCTCTTTGAAGATTTTCTGTATCTAAAACCCCAAGTTGACCTCTTTCGGGTCTGGCCCATCTTCAAAATCCAAGGGTCCTAACCCCACTTTGTTCCTTACGCTCGTAAGGAACTAAGTGGGGTTAGTACCCTTAGATTTTGAATATAGGTCTGATATTTTATACACATTTCCCGGCTGTTCTCGACGTGAATAACAAGTTTTATAATCTGACCTTCGACCCGGAAGTGTAATCAATCCGTTGAATATTTTTTACATTACATAGGGGATATTATAATAGTGTAATAACCATGTAAATGGACTGAAGCCTATATGGTCGTGTTTTCGTTACCGTGAAATGACATCAGGTAATGCGTGCAATGTCATTTTACAAACGGCGCTTTATGTTTCGCGGAATATTTTCAAATCGACAACGAGCAGGAATTTCATCGATTTGTCCGAAAGATTTATGTCAAATTATAAATAGAATACCAAGTCGTGTGCATGAAATACCGGTTGTTTTTGAGATAACGGATAAAAAAAACTCGTTAAAACTTCCTTTTTACTTGTTTAAGAGATGAAGAGACTATTTTTTTTTTTTTTTTTTTTTCATGGGGGTATGAACCGAAAAAATTAATCACACTGTATGAATACGCGAAGCGGAAGCATACAAAATAGATACGTGCTCAAAATTTTGTTCATAGAGTATAATCAATTTTTAGGTTAGTCTTTCAAAAACGGGCGTTCTGATTGGTCGAAAAGTATTATTCTTAGCTCCATAAACAAAATTTTGAGTACGTAGCGATTTTGTATGCTTCCGAACAAAATAGTCCCCGTACAAAAAGGTATCAAAATTTGTAAAGTTTATTCTTTTTTTTTTTTTTTTTTTTGCTGCCCAATAACAGGTTTCAAGCCGCTTCACCTTAATCTATAAGTTTTGAGTTTCCAAGAACTCCCTTTATAGCATGACGAGTCCGAAGTAAATGTCGCGGTTATCGGAAGTGTATCGTCCTAGTCTATGAAATACAATATTCTTTAGGACCTTTTGGATTTTCCCTCTATATTGTCTGCGAGGGATTTCTTCCTCTATAATCAATTGTTAACTTGTTTACTTCATTGCCTTGTTACTATGTGTGGATTTTTTGTAATTAGAAAATTTGAAATCGTCGTTTAAAGGTAACCTGATTTTTTTTTGTTTTCCTTTAGATACGACTGTTGATTTTCCGTTGTCGATCTGTCTTTCCGTAGCAATTATCTGTATCTCCTTGATCCTCAAGAATGTTGCAGATGCAACGCTTTTGTGTGGTTGGCAGGTAATTATTTTGATAAGAGTCTCTTTTAAGCCAAGTCAAACTAATGGTCCATTTTCAAGTCCAAATTATCGAAATATCCAAATGAAGGTAAATGCACCATCAATATTTTATTAATCCTAATTTACCCATTCCCACACAATGACTCTTTTGGACGCCCTCAAGAAAACAATTGGGAAAACATTATGTAAAATGAAGAAATTGCTTGTCACAAGCAATTTCTTCATTTTACACATTGTTTTCTACCTAAAAGGTTGAATAAATCTAAAATTTCATCAAGTATAAATTTTCGTCTGCAACTCTTCTCAATTTGGTAGTCTGAATATTGCTGTCCGGTAATGGGTTAAGTATATGGGCTCTGTAAGATTGTCACTTATTCTTTTTTTCAATAACATTATAATGCCGATATATCAATCAGTGATATTTGAGAGTCCCGAATTCTTTCTTTTGAAGGCCATACATTTTTTAACCACTAACCTCACAACTTTTTAACCCATTACCAGGCGGTAAAATTTTAGACTTGTCAAAATTCTAAGGTGTTGCAGACGACAATTCATAGTTTGATTTTTTTTCAACTTTCTTGGTAGAAAACATTGAGGAAAATGAAGAAATTACTTGTTGCAAGCAATTTCTTCATTTTACGCAATGTTTTCTCAATTGTTTACCTTGAGGGGCGTCAAAAAGTGTCATCGTGTGGGAATGGCTTAAATGGACACATATCAGATAGGTTTGGGGATTAATAGGCCTGCTGACAAAAAAGACGTATTTAATGATTTCGGGGGTCAACATTTTCAATTTTGTCAGGATGAATTATTTGATTAGTAAATCAGTATTTTGATTGATATAGCAGCAGTTCGTTAATTACAACAAACACACACACTCAAATAATTAATTCGTTGTCGTCGTGATTCAAGAAAATATCTTAATATAAACACATTGAAATACATATGATTTTGGAATAAGAAGATTTTTACTGTCACACGGTGGTTTGTTCATTTCCATCAATCCTTTTTACGATCGACAATTCTAAAATCAAAACGGATGACTTTTGCTGGAATTTGATTAACCCTTTACCACGCATTCACGCTCTTTTGTCCTACTCAATTTAAAGGTGCGAGAAAACAGTTTGGAAAATGTAGAAATTGCTTGTAACAAGCAATTTCTACATTTTCCACATTTTTTTCCACCCAGAAAGACAGAATGTGAACTTGTACTTGTCGTCGATGTCTTATTTCGTTTTTGGTCCAGTCTAAATTTGGGTCGTCTTGTAATGGGTTAAGAGTGTTAAGTATTATAAGAAATCTGTGGGATGATTATCTAGTTTCTTTGGACATCGCCACTTCATTGTATAGATGTCTATCAAAGTCTGCAACAATGCCACATTTAGAGGTGAAACTTGTCTGCAATGTGTTACAACAACATCCGCGTTTTTGCTCTGTCCAACTCGAGGGGGGTAATTGCAATACTGTTCTAAATGTGTTTACAATGTATACACACTTAGAACAGTACCGCGATTAACCCTCGAACTTCTTTATGATAGCCATATAAGGAAATGTTGTAGCGATGTAGAGAAGTTTCACTTCTCATTTTAACTCAGTATCAGATAAAACTCTAGACTACTCCGAATTGAGAGAAGTTCAAGTCGACAAGCCAATGCATAGGTGTCGTTTATGGAATAAAACATTGTGACGGGCAGGAGAATTTGATTTTTTATTAGAAAAATTATCTTTTTCTCATGATATTTTCCATGGTTGGTTTTCTTATGTGCTTCACAAACGTGGTATTGTGTAGGGTTGATGTAGTTCTGAGAAGTTGTGCATACTTTTGCACTAAAATGCAATGAAAGGGTTTTTTCGATAAGCCTTATATTTTTACTCTTTCTTGCACGCACTCGGTTATAAACTGAATGAAATCACGTTTGAACATTGGGCGTTTGCAAGTATTGGGGTAACTATGCAAAATTTATGTAAAACAGAATAAATTATTTAAACGGGTTTTACTATTCTTTTTTGGTTTGCATAACAAGTTATTTGTAACCCTAACCCGGCTGTAAACATTAACTCAGGGTTAATTGCGATACTGTACTAAGTGTATGTACTATGTATAAACACTTAGAACAGCATCGCATTTTACCCTCCAATATTTAACCAGCCAAACAATATTTGTGATTTCTGAAATAAATATAAATTATTATGTTGTAGTCGTCAGTTTTGAAAAAGGCATAAAATATAACCATAGATATTCAATGTGGTAAACGGTTTACAGACAAAACGGAAAAATGTTGAATGTTAATTCTTGTAATGCTACAAATTTATTACAGTCTTCAATGGTGAAAATGGTTTGTGACGTTCTGGGTTAAATTACATGTAACTATTATCTGTTAAAAAAGGGGCAATCGTTATGCACCTGATTTCTAAATAAACTGTGATTTAAACTGTGATTTAAAATTTTATGGAATGTACAAAAATCCTGGAACCGGTCTTGTTCTCCTGGGTATTTGGTAAGATTTTGATTATTTTGTGACCTCATCAAATTGACGAATCGCTGGTCTCGCCTACAGACTCCAACAGAAAATTTTGTTTCTATATTAAACGGCTTTATTTTGCAAAGTTTATAACTAGTAACGTGACAAAAAGTAAAACCATTGGTTGGCGACCTAAACGTCGTGACTACAGCTTGAATAAGATGTAGTTACGACGTTTTAGTCGCCAAACCAAAATATATACTTCACATTCATGTCAATAGCTCAACTGGCTCAAATTATTTTCATTTAATCGATAAAGTTGATCTGTTATAAAACACAGGAAAAGGTGCCTTAAGGACTGTTGCTAAAACTATAAAGGGGATAAAGTCCAATTGGCTATTCTCATTTTATACATTCTTCTTTCCTTTAATCTTAGGTTAAGCGAAAACTCGAAAGTCGGTAACCCGTGTCAGGCCCTCATGGGCCCCTTGTTTTAAAGCATATCCATCCGATCAACTTGGTCAATTTCAGCCAACGTCCCTTTTATGGCCCCTTTTTAAATTGGTAATTTGTTTATTCAATGAGGTTTAACGTCATTTTTAACAATATTTCGGCCATATCGCAGCGGCAGGAGCACCAAACATGAATTTCAGTTTTTTATCAAACCAGTACTACCATACAACACCCCCTCCGAGCCTCCATTCCACTTAGCTTTGTGATTGTCCACAAATTGGTGGGAGACTCTACTGACGGAAAGGATATTTGCCGCGACCGGGGATCGAACCCTGGACCTCATGATACTACGCGCTACCAATTGCTAAATGATACCTTTATAAAGTTGATAATGGAAAAGAAATCAATTACAAACTCTGGTTGGCATGGCAGCATATCGAAAAAGAATCAAATGAATATTTGATAATAAAGAGCTTTGATATATATATTTACGGAGCTTCAGCTTATGGGCCTCTATACAACTTTCTGAACTCAATAACCCGAGATCCCCATGGGGACAGGGCCTTTGTAGAAACAAACAAAAAAAACAACCTTATAGGTTGTCGACCTAAATGTCTTAACTACAGCTTTAACAGTAGATGTAGTTATAGTTTTTAGTCGCCAATTCATCAAAATGCTTATACAAATGGCGGCTAATCTTGGAGGGCATAGTTCCCTTATAGTCGAAATGGATTATTTGAATGGCAGATTGATTATTTTTTTGATAATAACAACATTTTGTAAGAGTGTTTCTTGGGTGGTACCCAATGAAGAAAAAAGAAAAAAAAAACTGCTATAAAAAGATTTTGAGTCCGTTTAAAACTTTTGCTGCCATTGTATCAAAAATTGTATCATTGTATCATTTTATCAAATCATTTAGCTAGAATCTTTGAACATCTTATACTACTCATACAGTATAGAGTTATCTCATAGAATATAATTTGCATGTAGTATTAGATAACGAAAAATCTAAATTTCATAAAGTTGAAATTTTCGCCTACATTTCCATTGAATTTGGACCAGTCTAAGGTTTTGTCGCCTGGTAGATCTAATGGGTTAACGGTATCATTGGATTCCAAAATCGAGGTACATTTTGCCTGCTTCCCTTACAAAGCTTGGTTTATCTGCCAACATTTCAATCGACTGATATCAAAATTAAACATCTACGTTGTAAGATAAACACTATTTGCTGAAATTATTCAGCGGAAATTCAAAGGATTACCCGTAGGTTATTCGATCGAGCTGATCAGAATTAATTACTATAAAAATAGGCTTTAAATTACCGAATTTTAATGCTAATAGCTATGATTATATATGCGAACATTGACGCTTGAAACCGATCACAATAGGACATTAACATTGGAATTGTAAATATCACGATTATTTATTAAAAGTCACAAATATAATATTTTAGAGTGAACACAAATGGACTTCAAAACAAACTGTCCTTGAGTCCTTGAAATGTGCCCCTTGGTAAGATACTGTGTAAGACCAGGTATTAACAGATAGAAACATCAAAACATTAGCGCTCAAATCGCCCATTTTCTATTCCAAATCGCCTAATCGCAATTGACCAATCCCGGCTGTCAATCAAGGAATAAATCGACCAATCACATCATTCATTCAGCCCGACATTGGGCTTTGAACAACGACATTAGTCGCCATTTCTGTGAAAATTATTCTTGATTGGCGAATTAAAGGTTGTACCTACAACTTATTCAAGCTGTGGTAACGATGTTTAATCCTACGCGCTAGCACTCCGCTATGGACGCCGCCCCTCCTTGTGAAGATAGACTGTTCTCAAACGCCATCATATTGTTGCATTCTAACACAGATAATAGTGAGCTTTCTTCCTTACATTAAATAGACCACCTGTTAAGAATTTCAATTACAACAGTTCTAAATTGTGTTGATCTTCAAATAGCTTTTATCATGGTCCATTAATTATAGGAATGTCTGAGTAATGGTCTCAATTTTGGACGTTACATAGTACATCGGATGCGACTAGTTCAATAATAGCATTGCATTCCGCGAAGACAGAAATCCGTCCTAGTCTTGGTGCATTTGATCAATTACGGCTTTCAGTCAAGGAATCCACCGACTTATCGAATGATTAATTCAGCCCGGAATTGAGCTTTGAACTCCGACATAGGTCGCCATTTCTAATAAGCTTTTTGTTGGTTTATTCAAGCTGTAGTTACGACGTTAAGGTCGCCAATCAATTATTCACATTTTTTTGCATACTGCTTGCCATAAACTTTGAATGATAACGCCTTTCAAAATCGAAGCGGGACTTCCTCTTGGAGTTAGTGGGCGTGGCCAGTTTAGTTAGTGGACTGGGACAGCGATTGGTTAATTTTAGAAAAAAATTCTCACAATTTAGAGTTTTTGGTCGCGGTTATTTTACGTTTTATTCGCCATATTTGCTTACTTGGGGGATCTATAGCCACGTAGATTTACATATTAAACGGCTATATTTTGTAGTAACACGTAATGATCCAAGTACTGAAGGAACTGTAAGCTAGCAAAGTATAGTTTTGTTAACTTATCTTCTTTACTAAAGGTTATCATGATAAATAAATGAGGTTAAGGTAACCCAGAAGTTAACCCATTACAACATGACAAAAGCTTAGACTGGTTCAAATTGATAGAAGTTGCAGACGACAATTTCAAAATGGTTCAATTCAGGAAATCTTCCCTAGGTAGGATAGAAAACATTGTGGACAATGAAGAAATTGCTTGTTACAAGCAATTTCTTCACTGTCCTTAATGTATTTCAAAACATTTTCCTTCAGATGCTTGAAAAGTGGAATTGGGTGTGATTGGGTTAAAAAGTTTGCTTTAGAAAGGATTATCTATAATTTGAATTAAATTTGTATTATTCCTGAAATACATAAGAACTACTTTTTATGGCCTAGAAATTCAATCGATTTAGTGGTAGAGCCTCCAGTGGCAGTTTGCACCCGTTGAACTTTGAGAAGACCTCAAAAGTTTGTCTGTTAGCTTAAGCTATCAAAGCTGACACTTTGCTAGCTAAAAACTTTTGCTCGCGGACCTAAATTACGTAACTACAATTTGAACAAGCCGTAGTTGCGAAGTTTTTGTCTCCAAGCAAGCAAACAAAAATACTTTACAGAAATGTCGACCATAGTCTTAATTCAAAGTTTCACTCCCGGTTTAAACGTATGATATTATGTCTACCGATATTTTGGAAAAATAAAACAGTGGTCAACATCTTACATCCGATCTATATTAATGATTTTATTGATCTATTGAATTTGATTGGCAGGGGCTATTTGGGGGCCAAAAAGATCGTAACTTGTGAAATATGATCGTTCCACAATTTCATGATTTACGTTTCTCTTTCCTATTTATGGTGTTACAAATACCAGGAATCGATGATTAGGTGCTCAAGCCGTCGTTTAAAATGGGTAGTAAACCCAATTCAATTATTTAATCATCATTGTGTTGGAATGGGTTAAACAAATTAGCTGCAAAGCATTATGTTCATTATCAGAATCCTTATCACAAACAACACATCTTGCAATATGCTGTTAATGAATACGCGGAATTTTAATGAGGAAACCTTAGGTTTCCCGCGAGATTAAATATCCCCTCGGGTATTCTTGCCAGTAACGGCAACAACAAACTTCCCGATATGGATTTGTGGGTGGAAATAAATAGGGAACTCGAGGACCAAAATGCCTCGAGCAATTGACCAATTGCATTGAATCAACTGACCAATCAAATTATTCGTTTGAGCCGGAAATTCAAGTCGTTGGTAGGCGACTTAAAAGTCGTAATAACATTTATGATGTTTTAAGTTTCCCACACGCTAAACTGTTATGAGTTGATGTCAGAGGTCAATATCACACTTCCGTAATTTAAATAACCAGTTGATATTTTGATTAATAACGGTAATAGGTCAGTTATGAGAAGATTCTGTCAAGTTGTATTCACTCTGACACGTCATGCCTTTTAACCCAGAACTTAAAATGAACATAACTGTCACTTAACAATGTAATTGACCAATCAAAGTTGCCAATCAAATAACCAGTCGATCAATGAATTTATTCATTTAGACCAGAAATGTGTTTTGATCTCCAACATTTGCCGCGATTTTCGATAAGCATTTTTGTTGGTTTGAGGACCCCAACGTCATAACTACAGCTTATTCAAGCTGTAGTTACGACGTATAGGTCGCCAACCAACTATTCACATTTTTATTGCATGCTGCTTGCGTGGCCAGCGATTGGTATATTTTGGTGTTAGAGATGATTATTTTAAAGAAGAGCAAATAAAACAATCGTATATTAAGGTTTTTTTTTTCACTAGGTGAATCCTAACCTAAAACATTCTAGACCTGTCGGTACTTCCAAACCAGCACAGTATCCTCAGGCTTTCAAATAACCGGATAGCTACAGCTCGCATGAGTTGTAGTTAAGATGTTTTAACAGCATAAGGCCGTTGCAGGAAGGGCGATTCCGTTGAAAAAGACATGTGCTTTTGACAACAGGGTTTAATTTTTCGGATTCACATTCAAATGAATGTAGTGAATTATAATCAATTTACCCTGCGGTTCATGACGGCGATATATCTGTCCTATATTGTTTTTGCATTTTTGATCACCCGTTTGTTCCGTCGGTCCGTTTAATTGTCGGATCGCTGTCCTCGCCCGCTAATTGCGATGGCTGCACCCACTGTTAATAACAGGTAGTTTCACGGCGTAAGTTTGCAAAATTCATGGCCAGTGACGTAACAAAAAGTAAATCGTTGCTTGGTTCATCTCTCATTTCCTAGGGCCTGCTTTTTCAGAATTTTGCTTGTTGCCAAATGGTTCTACACCCACTAAACACTCTAAATACTTTATCTTAGTCAATATATGGCTAGTTATTGTTTGAGTACTTGGTTCCGGGGATAAAGGAAGAAATCTTGTAATGTCTTTTCCTTCTAACCCATAGGCTAATAGCTTTCAAATAGTGCAAGTAATATTGCCTTATGTTGATTTACCAAAGTCATTAAAATATTCCTCTTTGTGAATTGACTGATTAGCGCTGCCAATCAAACATTCAATTGACCAATCAAATCATTGATATAGACCGGGAGTGAGCTTTAAACCCAAACAAGCTGTAGTTACGTTTAGTTCGCCAACCGACTATTCCATTCTTATTTTTCATCCGTAACCCTTGTCATGCTGAATAAAATCCTCTCCATAATTGCATTGAAATCAAAGGGCTGATAGTACCGGTTGAAAACATAGTGGGTTGATAATTCTTTTTGAAATTCATTTTATATACATTTCTGGCTTAAAAGTGGTAGGCACGAGGTGTAGGCTAAGATCAGACTGCACGTATGTGCAGGCTGATCTTTGTCTATACCTCCTGCCAAAACAGGAATATTCCAGGCTCATTATGACAAGAGTTTATTTTGCAAATAACTTCATTTTGTATTTAAAACGAACTTCCTGTCTGAGGTGAGTATGTGGTGCCACCGATCCGCCAATTAAAGCCGTGTCGTTGTTTCGCATATTGTACATATAGGTAGAGGTTGACTGCTTTCAAAATCTTCTCGAGCAAACTCCGTAAAGCCACGAGCTGTCATACCTAGATGAGCGATACGGGACCATAAATGTCCTCTTGTTTCTTCTTATGTTGTCGGAGTGGTTAATATTATCGTTATCATTATTTTATCATTATTATTGAAATACTTCAAAGACTCGTTTGTGAGAAAATTGCTAAAAATGGAGAAAATATGTTGTGACCCGAATTACTTCACAAAAATTGTCCTGATAAATGGAAATGTGATATGTGATATTGTTACATAATGATGCTATTGAATAACCGCCCGGGACATAAGTAAATGGGCATGCGCGTGGCAGGTCCAACAACCAAACATTTGCGCCAAGTTAACATCCTCATCAGGTTGTTAAATCCTCAAAGTCTAATCAGACAATTATCCTAACGTTCTATGAAGAGGCACAACACACCTCAACACAGAAATATTGAAGGAAATTTTCTCTGATACCAAAAAGCCTTAATTAAAGCATTAATATTTAGTATGTAACATCTTTTGGTGGACCTCTTTTAATTTTGATCATATGATGGGGTTATATTTTGACTCCACTTGGATGCAACCTTTTCATAAATGGAAACAAAGAAGAAATCTAAAAAGACACACACAACTTTTCGAAAACCGGCCTTCTTCTCAAGACAAGGGTTATATCTCTACATTGTTCCTTACGTAAGGAACAACATGGGTTTAGAACCCATGGCACGGGAAGATGAAAACCGGCAAGCCTAGAACAATGTCACTATTTTTGTAAGTCTCATAGTGAAGTTCTATATAATTCGTGCATTTGATGCTCCTTTGGTCATATTTAGATGTCTCGCGGACTCTCCGTGTATCCAAGGAAGGTCTTCAGATATCCTCATTAAAACAATAAAACACGGCAAAATTGTTTAGGTTAAGATCTCTTCCGTTTTTGTTCATAAGACGCTACTAAAGGTATATCTTAGATCTTCCAAAGCAAAACCTAACTTATATAGAAACAAAGAAGAAAATTATATCAAATATTTTATGATGAGAAATCATGAGTTTAACCCATTCCCACACAAGGCCGCTTTTTGACACACCTCAGGGAAAACAATTGGGAAACCTTGTGTAAAATGAAGACATTTCTTCATTTTACACAATGTTGTCTACCAAGAATGTTGTAAAAATCTAAGATTTCATAAATTTTAAATTGTCGTCTGCAACTCCTTTCAATTTGGACCAATCTACGATTTTGTCATTTGTTTAAAGGTTTCATACATTTTATTGGGTATCAATTGATGGCTCTATACAAATTTTTCCCGTGTCAACCTTTCTAAGCCCGTGTCAACCTTTCTAAGCTTTGACACAAAATGGTGCTTCACAGCCAATTTTCATCTTGAAATGCTTTGTTATTTTCTTATTTGTTTACTGTTGTTGTTTAAAGCTGATTAGTATTCATAACGATCGTCTTGGAAATTCTTGTAATTTTAGGTCGATGGTAAATTAGTGGTAAATTGTCACAAGCATTCTTAAAATTTTGTGCTCAATTTTAGGACTTTAGGGTTGAAAAAATAGGAAAGTATAAATATACTTTTACATCATTCTCCTAGAGTCTTTCTAAACTAGGCAATAAAATCGAGTATTTATGAGTTAATGAGAAGCTTTCGTGATCCCTAGCCATTGCTCAATGTTCTTATTTTGGGAGACATTACGCAATTTATATATCCTCAGACATTGCTGATGTATGACTTCTCGTCACTAACGAGATTTTATCGTGTTGTTCTTATTGATTCAAATTTTATAAAAAGTTTTAATGTGAAGGTCTAGGTTAAAAAATACCTCAGATTCATAGGAAGTGCAGAGACCTCTTCCTGACAATATTTTTCAATTAAAGGACCCATAAAGGGACGCTGAGAATTGACCAATCGCAACTGTCAATCAAATTACCAGTCGATCAAATGAAACCTTTATTTAGATCAGAAATTAGTTTCGAACTCCGCCATTGGCCATCATTTTCGTTAAGCTTTTTTAGTGGTTCGGAGACTTAAGGGGCGGAGCCAAGAGACTTAGTGGGCGGGGCAGCAATTGGTCAAGTTTAGTCACAAAAAGTGCGTAAAGCACCGATTGCCTATTTTAAAAAGAAAATGACGTCGTTAGATAAGCCGACGTCACTAGCAACCAGCAAGATAAATGGAGGCAAATTAGGGAACGGTCTATTTTACGACTGTTTGCTATTTTACGACGACTTGAGAACTGTCCTTGGAAAGTTAATTATATGTAATCACAATAAAAACCACGAATCGCTCACAAGGCGACAATAAACTGAGAGAAGAATGATTTACAAAGGCATTCAACTCGCAAATCTATATTAGCTTTTATCATCGGATATTAACACCATTTTGTTCCTTTTTGTAACGTGAGTTTAGGTCGGTTTGTTTAAAAAGCAGCTGCGAAGTAGCTAATGACGCTTGTATTTCATTTCTCGTTCCAACCTGTCCAATTTACGTCCGTCAGTCTACCAAGATTTACTAGAATTTTTTCTAAAAATTACTTTTATTTGACACCATTAAAACATTGTTCATATGAAAATACCTCCTTTTATAGACGTAACTTATTTCCGTATAGGGAACTTTGTGAAAACTTTGAATTTTTTCTCTCTTTTTTTAAATTATCAAAGGGTACTATAACGAAATTAAACAAGAACAGTTCTTGGGCGACGCTTAATCAGATTCCTTAAAAAAATAGTTGTAAAAATGTCACCCACTATCAGATACCTTCCAGAATTGACGGATAACGGCTGTCAATCAGAAAATCAATCGACCAATCGAAAAATTCATTTTGAACAGAAATGATTTTTACTCTCCGCTATTGGCCGACACTATGTGAAGAGTTTTTGTTCGTCTGGCATCTTGTACACAGTAACTACACAGTCACTATACCGTAACTACAGCTTATTCAACAGACGCTTCTAATTCAATTGGTTCAACACTTTTTCGATGTGTTGCACCTGAATAATGGGCGTTCAAATTTGTCGAAAAATATATTCATACCTCCTTGAGCAGCCATTTTGTTTGCTTCGGTACAAAATAGTTCCATACAAAAAGTATCAAAATTGCTTGTTTCGTTCGATATTATAAAATTGTAAGAAATGAAGAGAATACATTTATGTTTTCATGGAAACATGAAAGCAAAAAAGTTTTCTCTCTATCTATAAAATAAGATTTGAATGAAAATGGATTGACATGGAATACAACTGAGACAATAGCTAAGAGGTCGCATTTTTATTGAAATTGCGTGGTAGCTCGTTGGTGGCATGCTGACTCAAATTAAGATAATCCACATTCTGATATGCTAATTGGGAAATAAATGTCAATGAATTGTTGGAGATTAGACTCCCAAAAGGCAAATAAAAACTCGTCTTTAGCTGCTGGAGTTTAAAATTGAGTGTAATAGTCGGTTTATTATCCTTTATTAGGAGCTGGTGCATTCGAAACGGTCAATCTTTGGAAGACTAAAAATGTCCCTATATATATATATACATTACTATATTACGTTTGTGTCAGATTGGTACTTAATTAGATGTTCTTAACCCTTTCCTGTTTTTCAAAGATATGGACCTGTCCAACTTCAAAGGTTTGCAGACGACAATTAAGAGTCAATTTTATACGAAAAGTTAGACCCATCTATCAATGATATTAGAATAGGTCACAAGTCCGATATAGAAAGCTTTCCCGAACAGAAAACGAAAATAAATTTCAAATTTTTTTTAATGTTGCCGACATAAGCTTTCGATATCGATCTTATAACCTATTTGAAGTTATTTAACCCATTCCAACTCAATCCCTCCTTTTTACGCCCTTCAAGAAAAAAGCTTTGGAAAACATTGTGGAAAATGAAGAAATTGCTTGTATCAAGCAATTTCTTCATTTTCCACAATGTTTTCTATCCAAAAAGGTGAAAAAAAAAAAATTCAATCAACTTGAAATTGTCGTCTGCATCTTCTTTCAATTTGGACCAGTCTAAAATTTTGTCAAGTGGGAATGGGTTAAAGACGGGTCGGTAAATCATTTTAACGATGATTGCAGGATTCTTTTTGGTGATAAATTTTGTCCCTACGTGTGACATAGAGCCTTTAACCCATTCCTACCCAATGCAATTTTAGATATAAGTAGCCCGTATGGTAAAATATTGTGGGAAAATGCTAACGACAAAAATTGTCTCCTTTTCCCACAATGTTTCCAAACTTATTTTCCTTGAGAGTCTCAAAATACGGGATCGTGTGGTGCTGGATTAAACTATAAAGCATAGGGCATTCATGCTTGGTATGAAGTGTTACTTGATGGCCCCAGATCTTATAGTTGTTATAATCATTGTCTCTAGTTGCGTCATTTTTCTACAAAAAAAGTACTTTAATAAGGTACTGACTCAGGTGATTGATTTAGGATCCTCTTGATCCTCTTGTTTGTTTGTAGTTTCTGTTGTTGTTGTTGTTGTTATTGTTGTTGTTATTGACAATAACAATCCACCGAATTGCGTGTGAGACAAGGGCATTATAACATTCGTGTTATCTAACGACATAAGACTCTTGAATAATAACATGTGAAATATTTTTTATAATTGAACTAGATTAAAGAAGCAAAGAAAGTTTTAGTAGAGACTTGTCACGATAAGATCTTACCCCAGAGATTGATTATCTAGTTTTTTTTTTATTGTGTAAGCCTCCTTAAGGTATGAGAAACGCGATGAAATCGGAAATAACAGAGGGAATTCTGTTGTATTCGGTGTGATCCTTGAAAGCGGATTCACAAATGACGGTCCCAACGAAATAAATTCCAAGAAAAGCTTTACGAGCGCTTGCACTAATCAAAGATAACTAGACGACGGAACCCCCAAGTGAATGGTGACAGACGCCGATTGATTCTTCCATGGTTTAATTTGGATCTAATGTCTTAAAAGTATGCACCAATTTAACCCATTCCCAGACAGCAAAGTTTTAGACTGGTCCAAATTGAAAGATGCTGCAGACGACAACTTATTGATGTTGAAATCATTGTATTTTGTGAGAAGCAGTTTCTTCATTTTCCACATTTTTTTCTAGAGGTGTTTTATTGAGGGCATTTAAAGGAGGGATCGAGTTGGAATGGGTTAACAATAGAACTAAAAGTTAAGTCTTAAAGATCACGTTTTCTACAAATAATCCTCCATTGAAATCTTCTTATTTTGTTTTGGACGTTGCTTCATATTAGAATAATCCGTCGCCTGACATCTTAATCGAGACATAAATATCAACAAATTGTCCAATATTGGATCCCAAATGACGAGATTTCCGTAGAAGACGTTCGTTTCAAATTCAATCTACTTATCCGGTTTAGATGTCATGCAATTTACTATTCGAATATTTACCCAGAAAACCCACAACTACAGCTTGTTGCAAGCAGTCGTAATGGGAGTTTAGAAATTAAAAGTCTTGGTAATCTTGAATATAATTATAATTTTATGGTGAATATTCTTGTAGAAGCCGTCATTTAGATGAATAGAGTTCGTTGCCAGTTAGTGTTGTTAATATGGACTTTGTCCCATTCTGGAATTGCCTATCTGTTTAAATCTTTTATTCAAGTGCTATAGTTTATTTCATATGTTGTGAATGTATTTGTATTTATATTCTTTGTGTCGCATACGGAAGCATAATGCGCAGTAAACAACTTAAAATCTGGTCCAGTGATATTTTTGCATCAGCGTTGAACAGTGACATATTCTCTAATTCATTTAAGAGACAACAATTCTTGTTTTCATTTAAGAGATGAACAGAATATTTTTGTTTTCATGGAGGTATGAACCAAAAAACCTAATCACACTGTATGAATACGCGAAGCGGATTCATACATTGTGTGATTAGGTTTTTCGGTTCATACCTCCATGAAAACAAAAAATATTCTCTTCATCTCTTATAATTTAAAAGCATAGAGCGAAAAATCAAAAGCTTTACACATTTTGATACCTTTTTTGTATGGGACTATTTTGTGCGGAATCATACAAAATCATTGTGTGATCAAACTTTTGTTCATGGAGTTATGAATAATATTTTTCGACCAATCAAAACGCCCGTTTTTGATAGACGAAACTAATAATTTAATTATTGAGGAATGAAACGAACATTCTAATGACACTGTATGAAGACTCGAAGTGTGATTAGGTTTTGCATGGCATACCTCTATGAAAACGAAAACAAAAAAGATATTATAGTCTTCATTTCTTATAGTTTGTCATTTTAAACACTTAAACGTGGAAAGGATTTTCAAGTTTGGGGCAGCTTTTTATAGGATTACTTTGTGAAAACTTACACAATTATCAAGCACTTGATCTGAGTCTTTTCATAGCGCGCATGCGTAACGTTTCGAAATGTCACGCGCAGGCTTCACTACATTTCACGTGAAAAATATTGTCGGTGGGTAAGCAGAATGTCGGAACTACAGCTTAAATTTGAATTGCAGTTACGACATTTAGCTCGCCCGACCGCCATATATAGTAATACATTATCCACTTTGATCTGTAAAAGGTGTATTATCCCTTTCCTGTTTTGCAAAATTTTAGACCTGTATAATTTGTAAGGTTTTGCAAACGAAAATTTAAAGTGGATTCAATTTGAAAAATGACCATTCCATAGGAAAGAATATATTGTTGAAAAAGAAGATATTGCTTGTAACAAGCAATTTCTTTTTTTTTCTTTCTCTACAATGTTTTCTCAATCATAAGACGTGAAAAAAAACTGGAATTGAACTGGAAAGGGTTAGAAATATCCTTTATTCTTTCAGACCACGTGAAGGCAGGATGTACGGGCTTCTCATTGAAGCCATCGTCCACTATATAAAGGAGACATATGGCGAGGCGGCCTGGCTCGACGTGCGAAGGCTGGCTAATATACAACAGATGTCCTTCGCTACTCATGAACGATATAGTGAAAATCTCGTGCCGAACATTGCACGTGCTACGGCGGAGGTAACGGGTGTCAAATATGAAGAGTTAATGGATTCCTTTGGAGTGACGTTCGTTTCTTTTGTTGGTCAGTATGGTTATGATAGAATTCTTAAGGTCCTAGGACGACACATGTCGGACTTTTTAAACGGACTTGACAATCTTCACGAATATCTTCGATTTAGTTATCCCAAGCTCAGGCCGCCATCTTTCTTCGTAGAGGAGGAATCTGTGAACGGACTAACGCTTCACTACCGTAGTAAACGTAAAGGTTACGTACATTACGTCAAAGGTCAAATCCGACAAGTTGGTAAACTGTTTTACAATACAAAAGTAGATATAGACGTTATAAGTGAACAAGAGACAGAGACAATGTCACATGTTGTGATGAAAGTTCACTTTGACAACCTTGCTTATCAGGAAATCCAAGAACGTAAGAAAAAAGAGTACGCTGAGACGCTACCGTTAACGTCAGACGTGTTTTTCGAACTGTTTCCCTTCCACATCGTGTTCGGTGAAAATATGGTGATAAGAAGTGCAGGACAAGGCCTTAAGGCCGTGATAAAGAATATAGTGGGACAAAACGTCACAGATACGTTCACCGTCGTATTGCCGCTCGTCACGTTCTCCTGGTTCAGTGTAAGTAGTTTTGTCTCTTCCCGTTCTCCTAATTTGGTGTGAGTACTTTTGGTTCTTTCCGTTCTCGTGGCTCAGTGTAAGTCGATTTGTCTCTTAAACCCTTCCCACATAATCCCCTTTTTTACACCCGTCAAGAAAAAAAACTTGAAAACATTGTGGAAAATGAAGAAATTGCTTGTTGCAAGCAATTTCTTCATTATCTACAATATTTCATACCCCAAAATACAAAGAGTTGCAACATTCCATCTGCTATAAATTGTTGTCCACAACTTCTTTTAATTTAGACCATTTTAAAGTTGTGTCGTCTGGTTATGAGTTAAACCCACGCCCTTTTCAGATATAGGTCACGGATGCTGTCAAAGCAAAAAGATCATAAAGTAGTGACTTTCAAGTAGACGGATGTCTTTGCTCTATGACAGAAATATTCAGGGATTATCTGGATATGGGGTTAACATCTGACCTGCTGATAAAGATCAACTCCTGACCGGAAGGACTCATTTTAGACTGATTCAAATTTAAAAGTTCGAAGAATAAACCTCGTTCAGTCTTTACAGGGCAGAAGCTTTTAGTCATGAAAAAAATATGCGTTTTCAGCTATTTGACCGCTGATGTCAAGCAAAACTCGATTGACCAATTATACCATTCATATAGAACAAAATTGACCAATCGCTTGTCCTGCCTACTGACTCTGTTGGCTCCGCCCATCGACTCCGACAGGAAGTTCTTCTTTTATACTTAACGCAGTTATTTTGCAAAATTTATTCATAATTGAATAAGCTGTATTTACGACTTTTTAGTCGCCAAACCAATAAAAAAAATACTTCAGAAGTTCAAAGTTAGGTTTCAGTCTGAATGGATGTTTCCATTGGTCGACTGATTATTTGATTGACGAGTGCGACTGGTCAATTGTCATGAACTACGACATTTACTTTAAGCATTAAACATTTCCGTTGGCAAGTGACTTAAAAGAGCAATCAAAAACTTATTGAAGCTGTAGTTACGACGTCCATGTCGTCTACAAACGGGTCCCTTTTGTACATGTCGCCGACATTATTAATTCTTTAAATATTACCGTGAGTTATACCAGTTTAACCGATATATTGGAGGTCGTTGAATGTGCCAGCGATCCGGCAATGAAGCAAACATATGATATTTAAAACTGTTTCACGTACGCGTACATCTAGGAAAGAGAGCAGTCTGGACATCCACACACAACAATTGAAAACATTGGCTAAGAGTCTGTAGACGCTATCAATTGCAACCTTTCTACGATTCACACAGTTAAGACTCTGATCAGACTGCGCGGATGAGTAGGCTGATCCGAGTCATAACTTTGCTGTTTGAAATATCTTGCCTACCCTTATTCATTTCCCGAAGTTGCGAAAGGGTTTCTATCTCGGTCAAATATTCTCGGATTTTTGTCCAATATAGGATTGTCTCCAAGAAAAACCAAATTATTCCGATAATCTGACTATGACCTGTATTACATAACTGATGTAGATTATGAACGGAATTGATCAACATTTTAGCGGAGTGTTTCAGACAGACTTACTCAAAATAGTTTCTCAGGGAAACACAATTTTTCACGACGTTGATTGATTGTGGTAAATGAATTGAGGTTAAAGTCCCTATAAATAAACAACTAAACACAAAAAATAATGTAGCCCACAACAGCGAGGCTAAAATGAAATAAAAAAATTTACACTTACGTAATTCGTATGTAGACAATCTTGAAGGTATATGATCTTCGTCAAGGCTCACTTCTTCAAAATCAGTAATGCTGCTCAGCCTTCATATATGAGATTTGGTACTAATTTTGCGCATGCGCGTCTCGCTTCCGAAAAGGTTGGACAAATATTGTCTTATCATATGAACAATAACATCGACATGGAAGGGAAGCAAAGTATTAAATAAATTTAATACTAGCAGATTATGTTTTATGTCCCCTGGCTTAAGGTCATGGTGACCCATTGCGATCGTGTTTCGTCCATCGTCGTCCGTCATGCGTTAACTTTCTACATTTTCGACTTCTTCTTAAGGACTTCTTCGACGGATTTCAACCAAACTTGACAGGAAGGATCCCCTGTGAAGGTTCTCCAGATCTGAATACGCCATGGAGTTATCAGCCCTTGGGGCCCATAAGGGGCAAAAAGAGACAAAATAGGCTACATCTTTAATGAAATGTCATGAACTGGCTGTTGGTTGGATTCACATTTAGTTTTTAGAGTCTTTAGGTCAGGACTATAAAGTTTATACAAGAAAAAAAATCTGCCAAGAAATGGCCGTGCTAGGGATGGGGCAAATTCGGGGGCATAAGCCTACATAGTGACAACTTTGAAAATCTTTTTCTAGCTCAGATATTTGTATGTGGCATCATCTGTTGGGCCTCTATCAAGATTGTATAAATTATGGCCACAGGGTCACAAGTTTAACATAGACTTACAGTGAAAACCTTTAAAAATCGTTTCTCTGAAACAGAAAGGCCTAGAACTTTGACATTTGGTCTACAGCATCATCTGATGGACTTCTATCAAGATTGTATAAATGATTACCCCAGAGTCAAGATTAGCCCATTTCCGAATGTCACAAGTTTTACATAGGCTTGTATAGTGAAACTTTAAAAATCTTCTTCTCCCAAACAGAAAGGACTAGAGCTTTGATATTTGGTATGTAGCATCACCTGTTTTTTGTGCTCTTCGGACTCATGTGACCGATAATCCCCTATGGGTCTCTTGTTATGCTGATAACTATGTAACGTTTGTCCTACTTTTCTGGTATGTAAACTACATTATGCGCAACTCGTATTTTGCTTACGTCATAGACGATTGATGGTATTAAAGAAATACTCAAATTGTCAATATTCTTTGAATACAGCCAGTTATTTATATGAAATGTGAAATAAGGTATTTGACACGTACACAAATTATTGTATATACATGTATGTGTTTTCCTTCTTTTTTGATTTTCTTTGTTTTAGTGTTCACTTAGCTTTTAGTTTCATGTAACTTCAACGAAACAAGCATTTTTTTTTTTTTTTTTTTTTTTTTTTTTTTTTTGTTGTTGTTGTTTTTTTTTTTTTTTTTTTGTTTTTTTTTTTTTCGTTATTGCCCTTTGTTGTTTTTAGCTTTACATTTGGAACTTGAAAATTCATACACTTAAAGCTCACAATGTGGAGAAGTGTCATGTTCAAGAACCATAACTCTAGCTTGCCTATTTTTATAACCCCCCCCCTTAACATTGTTAGGGGGGGGGTAAATAGGAGTCGGCCTGTCGGTCGGTCGGTCCGTCCGTCCGTCCGTCTATCTGTAGCTTTTTCGTATCCGCTCAATTTCTGGGCAACCATTGGACAGATTTGATTCAAACTTCACTGATATAATCAGTATCAAGCAGAGATGTGCATATTCTATATTGGTTACGGTCCATTGATTTTTGACGGAGTTATGGCCCTTTGGTGAAAAATCGTGTCCGCTCAATTTCTCAGCAACCATTTGACGGATTTGATTCAAATTTCACAGAAACACTCGGTATAAGTCAGACATGTGCATATCTTTTTTTGGTTATGGTCCATTGATTTTTGACGGATTTATGGCCCTTAATAAAAAAATCCATTTTTGTTATGGCCCTTTTTGCAGATAGCATTTGTATATGGACAAGCGCTGTTGGGGGGTATTAGTCCGCTTTGCGACAAAGTCTAGTTTTGAGTTATTGCCCTGTGTTATTCTATCCTTTACATTTTCTCAAGAGTATATCTCCTAACCCATAGATGCTCGGAAATTGAAACTTCATACACTTATAGATCACAATGTCTTGAAGTAACATGTTCAAGAACGGTAACTCTAGCCTGCCGTTTTATTGACTTACTGCCCTTTGATTTTTTTAACTTTACATTTTTGTCCGGAGCATATCTCCTAAACTTTAATTGCTAGGAACTTGAAACTTTAAATATTTTCCAGAAAAGCAAATATCTTTTAAAAATCATTAACTTGAAATTATTTCCTGCATTTCTTTCAATATATGTAAAAAAGTGTCGCTAGGTAATGGACTTCATTTTACAAATAGATTAATCCATTCCCACGCAATCCCTCTTTTTTACGCGTCTAAAGAAAAACCCTTGGAAAACATTGTAGAAAATTTCTTCATTTTCCACAATGTTTTCTATCCCCCCCCCCAAAAAAAAATACCAAAAAGAAAAATTCCAAAAAACAAAATTTTATCAACTTGAAATTGTCATCTAAAGCTTCTATTGATTTGGACAAGTCTAAAATTTTGTTGTGTGAGAAGGGGTTAAATCAGAAAACATTTCAACATAGAAAAGTGTATGTTGTGTCTGTTGTGATAAGAAACCATTTTGAAAGGTTTACAGAAAATGTGAATTCCGAGAAAAAGTAAAACAATCAAACGATTTAAATACAAAAGAATTTAGATTTATCACTCTTATTGAATATTGCGATGCGTGACTGCCAGCTTTAAAAGAAGATAAATGCAACAAACAGCATACGTTGATGGCTTTATGTAGAGACTTGAGAGAAAGATCGTTGAGGACGATCGTTCTCTACAGTTTAAATCGTTTTAACCAGACGACAAAATTTAGACTAATCCAATTTCAAAGAAGTTGTAGACAAAAACTTTAGTTGATAATAATAATTGTCTTTCTAGATTGAAATCATTGTGGAAAATGAAGAAATTGCTTGTAACAAGAATTTCATCATTTTCCACAATGTTTTCAAAGCTTTTTCTTATGGTTCATCAAAAAGCGGGACGGGAATTATGATTACGACTTTTTGTCTTTTGTCGAAAATTTGAATTTGAAAATGAAATTGCTTTATTTTTAATATATACTATATCTAGTTTGGTCATATTCTACACAGATCTTTATTAGGTAAGAGGATTTCATTTTGTGACTTTGCATTTTACACTGACATATGACCTTTTAAAAAATGTACTTATTAAATTCCTTATTATATTTTCTACAAAACTTTATCTGTTCTTAACAATTTTAATCTGACCCTTTGTCTTTGTTTAAACATTTTTTGTGCCTAGACACTGTAAGAACAATTCATGTTTTCAGAGAAGCAGTAGAGCTTTCCACGACCTCAGAAGCCTCTTAAATATTTTTTCACCGTTTTATTTCAGATACTTGCTCACACCAACAATGCGTTTGAACTCCTCTCAAAACGGCCAGTCACACGAAGGGGCACTATCCGATGTCTAGCATCCGAAACTGACTCAAGTATGTATTATCATTCAAAGTGAAATTCTCGTTAGCTCTACTGGCCGAAGGCCACTAGAGCTATAGCGATGGCTTTTTCCAGTCCGGCGTCCGTGCGTCCGTCCGTCCGGCGTCCGTACGTTAAACTTTTCCTTGTTTACGCGATAAAGTCCACAGTTTTCATCGGATTCTCTTCAAACTTTCACAGAATGATTTTACCATCATAAGAATCTTTCCTTTCGAAATTGGGTCAGATCCGTCAAGAAACACGGGAAATGGGGCCTTTTTAAACTTAATTAAAAAATCTTCGTTTACTCGATAAAGTCTATATTTTTCATCGGATTCTCTTCAAACTTTCACAGAATGATTGTACCATCATAAGGATCGTTCCTTTCGAAAATGGGTATGATCCGTCAAGAAACACGGAAAAAGGGACCTTATGAAAATTTAATTAAAAACTCCATTAAAAATCCTCGTTTACGCGACAGAGTCCACAGTTTTCATCGGATTCTCTTCAAACTTTCTCAGAATGATTGTACCATCATAAGGATTGTTCCTTTCGAAAATGAGTATGATCCGTCAAGAAACACAAGAAATGGGGCCTTATTAAAATTTAATTAAAAAATCCTCGTTTACGCGATAGAGTCCACAGTTCTCATCAGATTCTCTTCAAACTTTAACAGAATGATTGTGCCAACATGAGTATCGTTCCCTTCGAAAATTGGTTTGATCCGTCAAGAAACACGGGAAAAGGGGCCTTATGAAAATTCATTAAAAATTCAATTAAAAATCCTCGTTTACGCGATAGATTCAACAGTTTTCATCGGATTCTCTTCAAACTTTCTCAGAATGATTGTACCAACATAAGGATCGTTCCTTTCGAAAATGGGTATGATCCGTCAAGAAACACGGGAAAAGGGGCTTTATGAAAATTTAATTAAAAAATCTTCGTTTACGAGATAGAGTCCACAGTTTTCATCAGATTCTCTTCAAACTTTCACAGAATGATTTTACCAACATAAGGATCGTTCCCTTCGAAATTTGGTATGATCCGTCAAGAAACATTGGAAAAGGGGCCTTATGAAAATTCAATTAAAAAACTCCACAGTTTTCATCGGATTCTCTTCAAACTTTCTCAGATTGATTGTACAATCATAAGGATCGTTCCTTTCGAAAATGGGTCTGATCTGTCATGAAACAGGGAAAGGGACCTTATGAAAATTTAATTAAAAATTTCTTGTTAACACTCTAGAGTCCACAGTTTTCATCAGATTGTATTTAAACTTTCACAGAATGATTGTACCATCATAAGGATTGTTCCTTTGGGGATTTGGTCAGATCCTTCAGGAAACACGGGAAAAGGGGCCTTATGAGAATTTAATCGAAAAATCTTTTAAGAAATACTCTTTAACAATCTGGAGTCAATAGTTTTCATCGGATTCTCTTCAAACTTTTACAGAATGATTGTACTATCATAAGGATTATTCCTTTCGAAATTTGGTATGATCCTTCAAGAAACACAGGAAAAAGGGGCCTTATGAAATGTTTAATAAAAAATTCTCATTAATAATCTAGAGCCAACAATTTCCAACGGATTCTCTTCAAACTTTCACAGAATGATTGTACAATCTTAAGGATTGTATCTTTTTGAATCGGATATGATTCCTCAAGAAACATAGGAAAAGGGGCCTTATTAAAATTTAATTCAAAGATCTTTGTTAACACTCTAGAGTCCACAGTTTTCATCTGATTGACTTCAAACTTTCACAGAATGATTGTACCATCATAAGAATTGTTCCTTTCAAAATTTGGTATGATCAGTCAAGGACCTAGGGAAAAAGGGGCCCGATAAAAACTGGATTGAAAAAGTCCTCGTTAACACAATAGAGTCCATAGTTTTCAACAAATTCTCTTCAAACATTCCCAGAATGATTATTACATTAAATTGATTGTTCCTCTCGAAAGTAGGTTTGATCCATCAAGTTTCATGGGAAAAGGTGCCCTATGAAAATTTAATAAAAAAAATCTTAGTTAACACGTAATGGCCCTAGATTTCACCTGATTGACTTCAAACTTTCACATAATGATTGTACCATCATAAGTATTGTTCCTTTCAAATTGGGTCTGAGAAACATAGGAAAAGGGGCCTTAGGAAAATTCAATTAAAAAAATCTTAATTAATGCTTGTAAGTCCACAGATGAGATGGGGTTTTCTTTATACTCAAACAGAATAATTATACTTTTGTAAGGAGGGTTCCCTTTGGAATTGGTTCAGATCCATCAAGTAACATGGGAAAAGGGGCTATATGAAAATTCAATTAATAAAACCCTGTTAACACAATAAAGCCCACAGCTTTGATTTGATTTTGTTGAAACTTTCACAGAATAATTGGAATATCATAACTATCATTCTTTTCATAACAGGGTTTGAACTGTCAAGAAGCACAGGAAAAGGGGCCCTATGAAAATTTCATTTATAAATCCTTGTTACCAAGTCCAGAGCTTTCATCGGATTTTCTTCAAACATTCACAGAATAATTGTACAATAATAATGATTGTTGATATTTGCATTAGACCTGATCCGTCAAGTATCATAGGAAAAGGAGCATTATGAAATTTAATTTTAAAATCATTGTACCACAATAAAGTCAACAGTTTTCATCAGATTCTGTTAAAACTTTCACAGAATGATTATTCCATCATGAAGATTCTTTCTTTTCATATTAGGCGTGATCTGTCTGGTATCATGGGAAAAGGGGCCTTTAGAGAATTATCTATAATCCTTGTAACCAAGTCCAGAGCTTTCATTGGATTTTATTCAAACCTTCACATAATCATTGTACAATAATCACGATTGTTGATGCTGACATGAGACATGACCCTTCAAGTATCACAGGAAAAAGAGCCTTATGAAAATCTTATTTCAAAAATTTGAAACCAAGATAAGTCTGCAGTTTTCATCAGATTCTGTTCAAACTTTCACAGAATGTTTGTACCATCATAAGGATTGTTTCTTTCCAAATTGGGCCAGATCTGTCTAGTATCATAGGAAAAGGGATTGCATGAAAAATTATTACCAAATCCTCATAAACACAACAATGCCCTCAGTCTTTATCAGAATCTCTTCAAACTTTAATAGAATGATTGTACCACCATTTGGATTGTTCCTTTGTAAATTAGGTCTGATTGGTTAAGTGACACAAGAAAAGGGACCTTATAAAAATTTTATTACAAAACATCATTATTACAATAAAGTCCTCAGTCTTTATCATTTTCTTCAAACTATCATTAGGATTGTTCCTTTGTACATTGGGTCTGATTTTTTAAGTTTCACGCAAAAAGGGGCCTTATGAAAATTTTGTTACAAAAATTCTTGACACAATTCAGTCCACTGTTTTTTCATATTCTCTTTAACTTTTAAAGAATGATTCTACCTTCATTAGAATTGTTCCTTTTGAAATTTGGTTTGTTCTGTAAAGCATCATGAGAAAAGGGGCCCTATGAAGATTTCACTATAAACTCATTAAAACAATAAATTCCACAGATTAAACAGATTGATTGTACCATCATTCCAATTGTAGGAAAGGATGTAATGTTGATTTTGACAGTGGATCTGACTATAGCAAGGGTCACATAAAAAGGGGCCTTATGAAAAACTCTCTTAAATATTCTGATCAACACAATGATGTCCCTTGATTTCACCGGATTCACTTCAAAATTTCTCAGAATGATTGTACAAATACTTAGATGGTTCGTTTCAGAACTGGGTACAATCCATCAAGAATTATATAAAAAGGGGACATATGATTTTTTTTTTAAATATTCTAGTAAACATAATGAATTCCCAAAATTTCATCAGATTCACTTTTAACTTTCATAGAATGATAAAACCAACAGTAAAATATCACGGGAAAAGGGGCCTTATGAGAACTTGAATTTGATATCTTTGTTAACACAATAAAGTCAACAGTTTTATTGGATTCTCTTCAAAGATGCATGGAATAATTGTGGCATTCGAAACACAGGAAAAGGGGCCTTACAGATTATCATTCAAAACATTCTTGTGTATGTGATGAATATCACAATCATTATCAAATTGTCTTTTAAATTTCACAGGACAATTGTCGGGTTGTAAGGAAAGTTCCTTTTGGAATGAAATTGATCCATCAGAAAACACAGGAAAAGGGGCCTTATTGATTTTCATTCAAAACAATCCTGTTTATGTGATAAAGTCCACAATTATTGTCAGATTCTGATGAAATATTCACAGAATGACTGTAGGGTCATAAGGTAACTTTCTTTTGGAAATGGAGTGGATCCGTCATGAAACATGGGAAAATGGGCCTTGAGGATTGTTGCTTAAAATGATAAAGGGGATAAAGCCCCTTTTTTTTTCTTTATGCATTCTTCTTTGAGCAATTAACTTCCTTAAATATCAGATTTCTTTAACGGAAAACTTGATAACCGGTAGAGCGTCTCAGGCCCTCATGGGCCTCTTGTTTTAAATATTTATGATTTTATGTATGACTATTTAGATCCAAGTACATTGTATTATGGTTAGCAGACAAAATTCGTACTTTTATTTTTATATATAGAAAAGAAAAAGAAAGACATAGTACGGAACTTCTATGTATGCTTTAGTCTAAAAGTTGGTCTAAAAGAAAACTCCTCTAATACTTGAAACACGTTCGTTTATTCGGCATATTTTTGAGATATATGCCTTGTTGACTCTTTTTATTTTTGTTACCATTGAGGTGTGGACCTAGAAACCTGGTCACACTTCTCTATACTATCGGGATACTATCTAGGATTTCGTAACATAGTCGTTAGGGAAAAAATCATGTCGGGTATGACATACATCAATCATTTTTGGTATGCCATTAACCCATCGACGCCAACAGAGCGCAGTTTGTGTAGCAACATACTCCCAATCTTCAATCACTAGGTGTCATGGCTTCGATCCCCGGCGGCGGCACTTATCCTTTCCGACATATGTCTCTCACCAATGATTGGATAATCGTAAACCTAAGTGGAATAGGTTGACCTGGGGGCTAGGAAAGGATGTAATGGTGGTACTTGTGCGAGATATACCAGGAATCCATTGTTAGAGCCGCCGCGATATGACTGGAAAAAAAAAACGGCGTTTAACCCCAAAACGACATAATGTTAGACTTCTCCAAAATTAAAATAAGTTGTGATCCAAGTTGGTAAACCTTTAAAAATCTTTGTCTATAGAGGTAGAAAACGTTTTGGTTAAAGAAGAAATAGCTTGCAACAAGCCACAAACTTTCCACCAAGTTTTCCAACGATATTTTTCCTCGAGGGACTTAAAAAGCTGGATTTAGTAGGTATATTTGAAAGAAGTGATCTTTAGGTACAATAACTATTCAGACGCAATGTGACACAGTCTGAAGGTCTGTTAGAGGCCCTAGTCATCCCTGCGTAGCGGACCAGAGAATTGAATATGAGTGTTTTTTATGAATATCTTCATTCTTTACTTAACCCTTTCCTGTTTTATGAAATTTTAGACTGGTCCAATTTGAAAGAGGTTGCAGACGACAATGAAAAATGCATGCAATTTGAAATCTGACCATCTTATGTGGTAGAAAATATTGTGGGAAAAGGAGAAATTGCTTGTTACAAGCAATTTCTCCTTTTTCCACAATGTTTTCTCAAGTATAAAATCACAAAGACGTAAAAACCCGGGTTTGTCTAGGAAAGGGTTAAACCCATTACCAGATGGCAACATTTTAGACCTGAGGAAAATGAAAGGAGTTGCAGAAAACAGTTTCAAGTTTTATTAAATTTTAGATTTTTCAACTTTCTGGGTAGTAAATAATGTGAAAAATAAAGAAATTGCTTATTACATGCAATTTCTTCATTTTACACATTGTTTTCCCTTGTTTTCTTAAGGGGCGTCAACAAGCGCCATTGTGTAGGAATGGGGTTAAACGAGTTTGGTATAGACAATTTAAGTTTAATAAAGTCTTTAAATACTGGTTTTAGATGTTGGTGTTGTTATTTACGCATTTCATGGGTAATTATGTCCCTAATTTACTGCCAGGACACGTCTACAACATTGAAAGACGGAGAAACCTTTCTCGTATATGTATTTTATATGTTAATTAAGTTTGTTGAAGTAAAAACAAACCTTTTTCTCTCGCTTTTTCTTATTTTTCTGTTGTTCTTTTGTTATATAATGAAATAGAACTAAATTTGAAATACTTTACTAAAAGCAAGAGAAAATGCTCTCAACAACATCTTTGTTTCTTCTAGTTTAACAATGATTGAAACTCTTGCTTTTGTTTAGATTTCGTTCTCGAATTTGAGATATTTGCACATTCTATTTGCCTCTTACAGAGCATTATGGGACCCTGTGCACCTCTTGGTTATAAGAGTCAAATAAGGGTTTGGCTTGATTGGCTATAATCGATAACTTTTTAGAACCAAAGCACTATATCCTTACGGAGTAATATGACATGTAACCGTAAGTGATCAATTATGTTATTGAGCCGTAAACGACTTCACTTTTCATCTTAATTTGCTACAGCCATCATTTTTCTTGAACATGTTTTTTTAATGTGAAATTCGCTCTTACTTGCAAAGTTTTTCTCGAAATGAAACATATTCAAACCGAGTTCGACACGAATGTAGTTTTAGATTCTCAGTTAAAACGAAATTCATCTCTTTAAACCAGTACAATTCGTTATAAAATGATAAATGATTTATTTGATTGGAGTTCAACGCCACTTAACATTAATTCAGTCATATCGCGACCGCCCACTTACTCCGTTGACCCCGCCCATTGATGCCGACAGGATGTCCAGCTTCGTTTTAAATGGCGTTATTCGCAAAATTCATAGCCAGTAGCATATAACACAAAAGTCAAATGGTTGGTTGGCGACCTAAACGTCGTAACTACAGCTTGAATAAGCTGTAGTTACGTCGTTTGAATCGCCAACCCACAAAATGTTTCACATAATTGGCGCCAAACGTCGGGCTGAATTAATGATTTGATTGGTCGATGGATTTCTTGATTGAAAGTCGATATTGGTCAATTTCATTTTGTTTAGATGAACTGATGACGTCATAGAGACATTTTCATTCCTTTTGGCATTTCAAGTCCCTCTCGGACATGATGAATAACATTTTTCCGTAAGGCGTTTTTTTCTACATACCGAACCATTCCGGAGATTGCGGTATATTTACGATGAAGAATCCGAAACATTCGGCTCGATCTTTTAGGTCTTGGGGCCCATGTTTTTCAACCCATTATTTTTTTTCTTTTTAATATTTGTTGCGGAATAACATATCGCATAGCAGTAGGAGAAATTTCAAGATACCTTTGTCAGAGTTATCTCCCCTTGGCTGGAATACTTTCAAACGGGTAAATGAGCTATAGCCGTATTTTTTGCAAACTAACGTCGTTTTAAAGCGAAGTGTTTCTTCCTCTCGGAGTCAATGGGAGGGGCTTACGAGTAAGTGGGCGGGGCCATCGATGGGTCATTATAATTCGAAATAAAAAAGTTAATTGATTTAACGACTTATTAGTGATGGATTCGAAGGTATTAAATCCGTAGGGATAGAACAGATTCTGTGTTTCGGTAAAATTCCATTACAGAGTAAGATTCAGCTTTATTGGTCTAATAATGGGAATATCGTGTTCGTTTGTAAACATTAAAAGCAGATTATCATATAGTGTCCATTAAAAGACGCAATGTTGTCTTTTTGATTCTACGTCCAACTAAATCGAGAGCGAAAAATGAACACGTTAAAGACATCTGTTGATTTCATCGACTTCGACGCATTTTCCGACGATATTTAAGTTATTTCGTTTCGGCTTGTGCATCTGACAGTCATTTTTCGACACTTCATACACCAGCACAGCCATCGCATTCTTTCCGAGCCACCAGATACAGTTTATTTAACTTTGACCCATTTCGATTAGTTTGCTCCTTCTAAAGAGACGACTAATGTATATCATGACAGCTCTTGATGCAAGATAAAAGGCTTGAATTTTTTGCAGATGAAAAGCAGAAGTTTCCTTTTCATGTATTACTCTTTTCTTTGCAATCCCTGATTTTTACGTTTCTTAGATATAATACTTGAAAAACATCATGGAAAAATAAAAAATAAAATGCTTGAAACAAGCAATTTCTGCTCTTCCCACAATATTTTCTACCATACAGGATGTTTAGTTTTTGAACTATACTTATTTTATAATGTTGTCTCCTACCCATTTGAATTTGGACAAGGCCAGACTTTGAAAAAACAGTCAATAGTTAAGAATGCAATACAATACTCTTCAACTAGATTTTCTTTTCCAATGTCATTGTAAGCCTAACTTACTAATAAACAACATGTTATTACAATATATTTGAAAACCTCTGGATTGACTGCTATAGATGGCAGTCCATCCGTCCTTCGGTCATGAGTCGTGCGTCATCGGTCAAAAATTTCTTTAAATAGAATCTCCTCCCAAAACACGGGGCCAATTGACTGAAATATTCCTAAGGTGACCCCGCCCTTTTGAAAGTGCCAAAGGAATTGAAATCATTTAAAACTTTAGTTGCCCAAAAAAGGCGAATTTTTGAAATAATCTTTAAAAATCTTCTCCTGGAACAAAAGTGATTTTTTTTAAATAACCTTTAAAAATCCTCTCCTGCTGACCCAGAAGGCGTAGAGCCTTGGTATTTTGTTTGAAGCATCAGTATATTGACCTCTTTCAAAATAGTTAGAATCACTATCCCCGGGTTACCAAGGGTGGGGTTTAAGAGGGCTAGATCTTTAAAGAAATAGAGAAAATTTTAAATCAATCCATTTGGCCAATTCAAAACAGATTTAGCAGAACCGTTCCTTAGATGGCAACCTTTGAAAATTGCTAGAAGAATTGAATTTCGTTGAATTTTCTGGTTGCCGTGGCAACTAAATTTAAACCTCTTGACCCAGAAGGCGTATATTGACCTCCTTCAAAATAGCTAAAATCATTACCCTCGGGTCCCTGGAGGCTGATCCCTAGGAAGGGTGGTCTATAAAGAAATAAAGAAACATTTTCAAACGATATCTCCTCCCAATCTATTTGGCCAATTTGAATCATATTTGGCCGTATTGATCCAGAGGTGGCCCGTTTATAAATATCGAAAAGAGCCTAAATCTCTTGAAAACTCTAACCTTACAACATCTCCTCCTCCTGACCCAGAAAGCGTAGAGCCTTGAGATTTTGTATGAAATATCAGTGTTTAGACCTCTTTCAAAGTTTCTAGAATCATTATCTTTGGGTCATCAGGGGCGGAGCCCCAGGGGGACAAGGTTTATATAGAAGGACTTTTGGACGACATCTCCGACGAAACCAGTGGGCTGAAACTCTGGTTGACATGGCTCTACCATCCACAGTTACAGTCTATTATATGTACAGAATATGGTTATGCCCACTTGTAGCATAATCCTAAGCTAAACATTGAATTTGACTTTTGAAAATAAAACACGTTATATCAGGTGACCACAATAGGGCCAGCGGCCCCTATTGTTTGTTACATCTTACTGGCCAAGAATTTCGTTCGCAAAGATAACGTTGTTTAATATCAAAATGAAACTTCCTTTCGGGGTGATTTGGCGTTGCCAGCGGATTGAGTTTGCGGGGCAAGCAATCCGTCAATTCTCGATAATTTTTCACTTGCAATTATGTTTTTGTTTTGATGTGTGCACTATTTAAGGTGGATTTTTAAACCATTTTGAGCGCCGAACTTAATTGGAAAGAGTTGCCATTGCTTGAGTTCATGTTATTAACAGCCCACAATCGAATTAAGCTCTAGACATATTTCGTCAACATCGTTGTTTTGTAAGCTTTATAACCTTAGGGACTCAATAGAGTCGGTGGTTCCGGCTGCTCTTTGTAATGAATAATTAGCTCGAGTCCATTAGGGAAATCTATTGTTCCACTAATGACGATAAGTACTCGCGAAGTTGATGATTAAATTTCTTCGACATTTTTTCCTTCAAGCGAAAAGTCACCGGGTTATTTTCACAAATATCGTAACTATATGTTCTTTAAGCTGTGCTTAAGCTATTTTTCCAGTTAACTGAATGAGATTTTATCAACATTCTTTACGAGTAAGAGATAATTTCCAAATAAAACTTAATTCGCAAAAAGTCAATTAGCCCGAATTGGGTCTGACAGTTAATGAAAAATATGGTTATTTATAAAATAAAATTAGTTGATATCATTTTATGCAAGCAAACCCTTACAGCCACAGCAACTTATAATAAAAGGAGAGTTAGTCCGTTCCCACACAATTTCGCTTTTTTAAGCCACTCGAGAAAAAAGGCTTTCGAACACATTGTAGAAAATGAAGAAATTGCTTTTCATAAGCAATTTCTTCATTATCTACAATGTTTTGTATCCCAAAGGACAAACTTTTTAAAATACTATCTTCTTAAAGTTGTCTTCCGCATATTCTTTACTATTAGACCAGTCTAATATTTTGTCGTGCGGTTATGGTTAATATAGACTTTTGCATTACCTTCCCACTCCTAGGCTTTTCTTTTGTAATATTTCTCGATAATGTTATATTATTTCATAGTACTCGTATCACTTCAATGTGCAAGCTAAACGTCATAACTACAGCTTTTATAAAGCTGTTTTTACGACATTTTGCTCGCGTACCGTCGAAATATAAAATAGGCTACAATAACTATTATTCATTAGAGAAAACGTGAGAAAGACAGGTCCTTGACATCGCCATTCAACTGAGTCATTAATTTGTATCAAATGCTGTTCAAACTGATTCGTTTCAAAGAACTTTTCAGATGTTTGTTTTGTGGAGGTTGGGATCGGTGTCTCATCTCGTGGCAGATCATGTTTAGAATTAAAGCCTCAATAACACTTAATTTCCTGCAGAATGATTCGAAAGATACCAAACGTCAAAAGGTTCATATTGTTACGTTTTACTCGCATCATTTAATAAAATATATTATTTTTTTTAAACTAAAACATGAAAGAAAATCTCTTGACTTAGAACGGTGGAAAAATGAATCTAACAAAGCAAACATCATTTTGTGACTAGAGTTATTGTTTTGTGTTTGTACAAGGGTCACTGGGACTTTAAATTGTTATTTCAGTAAACAAAGAATGGACAGAAGAGAAACTTGATCACCTGATGGAAGATGACGAAGATGATACTGGGTACCCACTACACCTGAAGGGTCAGATGATGTATATGCCTGAATGGGAGTCGATCATCTTCCTAGGAACACCCATGTAAATATCGGATACTTTATGATTGACATGACTGATAGGAAGTCCATTATCTTCCTAGGATCCCAGGCGGCGGAACATGTCCTTTCCGACAGTTTTTTCACTAATGGGTGGATAATGGTAAACCTAAGTGAGATAGCGGCTGGAGGCTGGAAAAGGATGTAATGGTGGTACTGGTGTGAGATATACCAGAAACCCATTGTTAGGTGCTCCAGCCGCCGCGATATGACTGAAAAAATTGTTAAAAGCGGCGATAAACCCTTTGAAACAATTAAAACTATCTAGGAACACAAACGCTAATATTGAATACTTTATGCTAGACAAGACTGATAGGGAGTCCATTATCTTCCTGGGAACACTACTGCAAATATTACATGTTCAATTTTATAATATACATGTTTGAGTTTGAGGTCATTATCTTCCTCGGATTACTTATGTAAATGTGAACTATTTTATGATAGACCTGACTGAATCGGGATCCAGAATCGTCCGACTAAACACCTTTGAAGACCACTGAAAATATAGTTATGGTACACATGCTTGAGCGGGAGCCTATCGTCTTCCTTGGAACACCAATATAATTTAGTTTACGTTATCAGACAAGTCTGAATTGGAGTACATTATCTTCCTTGGAACAGCTCTGTTAATATAAGGTTTTGTTATATTCCTAGCAGTGAAATCTTGGGATTTCCAAGTGTAATAAATTTTGATGTCATCACTTTTGATAATATCATTCATCACAAGTGATGATATCAACTTTCACTCCTAAAATCTGGAACTTCTTTCATATCAAAAGGACCGATTCGTTCCTGGTTAATATTCATAGTTTAACCTTATAACGATTGATTTTTAGCTCACCTGAGCACTTTGTGCTCAGGTGAGCTATTGTGAACGGTCGTTGTCCGTCGTCCTCTTCCGTCAATTCCCACACGCCCCTCTAGTTAAATATTTTGGATTTTTTTTATGTAAAATGAAGAAATTGCGACAATACACTTTAAATTGTTGTCTATAACTCATTCAGTTGGGACCAGTCTAAAGTTTTGCCACCTGGTAATGAACTAAACATTTGTCCTGATAGACCAGTAGGCAAATCTTAATGAAACTTGGCTGGGATGTTTCTTGGGTGGGGCTCTTCCAACACTGCTCAAACAATTAAAATTCACCCTATACTCTGACTGTCATTGCAACAAAAATTGGGAAATACTGAAAATTTAAAAATGTTCTCATCTGAAACAAGACGACGGATAGTTTTGATATTTATTATGCAACACTTCGTAGGGGCCCTCTATCATTTTAGTTCCAACGATGCCCATAGATCATATTTGCGCCCCGCCCGGATGCACAATATTTTAAATTGAAACAAAGAAGAAAACATTTATTCTCTTAAGCCAGAAAGCACAGAGCATTGGTATTTAGTGTGTAAAATTTCCAGCCAAACCTCTACAAAGTTGTTCACGCCTTTGGTGTTTTGATCATATTAGTACTCTTGCCGCTCGAACTGTTTTTCAACATAGAAACAAAGAAGAAAAATTTAGAATTCTTCTTCTTCTTTGAAACCGGAAATCCTTGTGCATTTGTATTTGGTATATAGCATTTTCTAGTTGACCTTTTCCAAGTTTGTTCATGTGGTGCCCCTAAGGTCATATTAAGGCTTTGCAACAAAGAAGGAAAACTTTTCAAAAGATCTCTGAAATTAGAAAGACTGGAATGTTAATATTTGGTGTGTCATGCTCTTTCATTTTAAGCTTCCTCCCCGTAATTTCCTATTCTAACACAGAAACAAAGAAAGAAATCTTTAAAAAGCTCTTCTCTGAAAACAGAAACCCTTTAGCATTTATATTTGGAATCTCCTAGTGCACATCTACAAATTTGTTACGTAATGCTCTTTAGATCATATTTCGGTCCTAATCTGGTACACGCTAAATTGGGTTATATTTGGGTTCTGCCGGTGACCTTCATGTACATATAGAAACTAAGAGAGAATCAAAATCTTCTCCAAAACCTGGAGCATTGATATTTGGTTCTTAGATCTATCATATTAAGAAGTTTCCTAAAAGATGACTCCAAAAAGAAGTCTTGATTCACATATTCTAGTGTTACATTTGGACCTATCTAGAGCGAACCCTTACCTATTTAGAAGCATAGAAGAATATTTTCTACAAAAGATTCCTATGTCAAATCTGAACGCTTTAAAGTTTGATTTAATGCATTGGGAATTGCTTACAAAATTGTCCAAATGTTAAACATTTCTAATCTTTAAATCAGGCCATTTTGATTATAGTAATAGCTTTCTCCTTCTCCGTTTATTACCAAAATATTATATGACATTGACCTTTGTTGTCTCAAAGTAGTCAACAATGACGACAGCCAATTATTTCTTTTATGTACTCAATCATGGCCATAAAATTAATGTATCAAGGTCCCCTGTGGTTTTATTGAAAGCCTTAATTATTATGCTATAATCTTGTCATTCCACTCTTCCTATCAATTAGAGTCAATCATTAAACAATATTGTTGTATGATTAGAAAGTCATATTATATAAAGTTATGTTATTACAGCCTTAATTAAACCATGTTAAAGCTTAAACAATGTTTAAGTTAATTTCCAATGCCAATGTCAGAATTGACCAAACGCGACTGTCAATCAAATTACTTATCGACCAATGAATCATTCATTTACACCTGAAATGAATTTTGAACTCCGGTATTTGCATCCATCTCTTTTGACCTTTTCTGTTGGTTTGGCGACTTAAACGTTTAGGCGTTTTAGTGGCGAACCAACTATTCTACATTTTGTTGCATTTTGGCCAAAAAAAATGAAAAAAAAACCGCCGTTAAAAACCGAAGCGGGACTTCCTATCGGAGTCAGTCGGCGTGGCCAAACGGAGTACGTTGGCGGGGATAGCTATTGGTCAATTTGTTAAATCCCAAGTGAAAGAGAAACCCGAGTATTTCCACTGCTCTGCCCTTCTTTTCCTTTTCACTAGTTTCGACTTGTTCAAAATGTCAATTTTTGAATTGCTTTCAGTTTAAAAGATCCTGATTCATATTCCATGTACCTGCAACTTTAAAGTAAGATATTCTGCTTTTTTCAGTATGGAGAGCCTTGATATAATGTTCAAGACAGGGTTATATATCAACGATCTCAGTATGCACGACTCTAGCCGTGACCTAGTCCTTGCCGGCACACAGCAATCGGCTGAGCTTAAACTTGCCTTGGACCAGGTAAGACGCGGATTACTTTGTATAAAAATGTTACATACCAGGCACAAATTTATAACTCTGCAACAGGCCAAATGCTGTGATTTTAGCTCCAATGGCTGAAAGCCAGCGGGCTATCATTATGACGTCGTGTGCGTTGTGCGTCCGTCCGTGCATGTGTCAGTCCGTTAGTCAATAATCTTTTATTTTGAAAAATATTCATCACAGAAAGAACCTTAGGGATATCGACCAAATTTCACCAGAATGATCCTTGGCCGACCCGTTATCTGAGTTATTCAAAGAATTTCAAACATGGCCCCCTTTGGCGGGGCGAATTTCAATCTAGGGTATATAATGAAACCTTGAAAATCTGATCGTCTGAAACTAATAGCTGGATTTAAACGAAATTTCAAAAGAAACATTTAAGAGATGAAGAGAATATTTTTTGTTTTCATGGAGGTATGAACCGAAAAACCTAATCACATTGTATGAATACGCGAAGCGGATTCATACATTGTGTGATTAGGTTTTTCGGTTCATACCTCCATGAAAACAAAAAATATTATCTTCATTTCTTATAATTTAATAGCATCGAGCGAAAAATGCAACAACTTAACAAATTTTGATACCTTTTTGTAGTGAACTATTTTGTGCGGAAGCATTCAAAATGGCTGCGTACTCAAAATTGTGTTCATGGAGGTATGAATTAATTTTTTCGACCAATCAGAACGCTCGTTTTTGATAGACGAAACTAACAATTAAATTATAATTGGATGACTCTCTGTCAGATGCATTGAAATAATTTTGATCATATAAAAATGCGACTTTTAAGGACCACGCTTATAAGTCTTTAGAGAAATCATTCGATGGGTGTACTCCGGTCGCTCTTGATTTTTGATCGGATTAAAACTATGGCTTTAATGGGCGGGCTAAATTCCATTTATGGTGTATCGCGATACTTTCTCCTAGAAACCAATCTGTGGAGTTCAAACACATTTCCCAAGAATGCTCCTTTATTGACCCTTTATCGGAATTCTTCAAAGCATTTGTTCATTCAAAACATGGCTTTTCATGGGCGTGGCTAACTTCCATATATGGTTTGAAGTGAAAACTTCTCGGGGATGGATTTCCATCAGATTTCACAGCAATGGACTTTTGGTGACCCTTTGCAAGATCCCTTTAAGACATTTTAATAGGTTAATCGTATTTTTTTTTCTTTTTTAAAATCGCGAAATTTCAGTTAGAGATCACTTGGTGATACAAGGGAAATAATTGATACTACTCGACTGAAAAAAAATTATATAAAGAAAGTCGCAACCCTATTTTAGAAAATCTTAAAAAGGTCGCGTGACAGGTTGCATCTTATTAGTATAGGTTAAAGAGCATAATAGGGTATTGATTTACTTTTAGTTTCGTCTATTAACCCTTTCCGGTTAAATCCCTGTTTTTTTACGTCCCTGTGTTTATATACTTTAGAAAATAATGTGGAAAAAGAAGAAATTGCTTGTAACAAGCAATTTCTTCATTTTCCACAATATTTTCTACCCTATTCAATGATTATTTTTCAAATAAAATTAATTTTATATTGTCGTCTGCAAATCCTTTAAATTCGGGCAGGTCCTAAAACAGGAAAGATTTCGTTGAATTTTAGTTTTGACACTTCCATGAACAAATTTTATCATGCGACTATTTTATATCTTTACGCACACAGTAGATCAATAAACCTTTACTCAACATTGACTATTTGCTTTGTTTTGACTGATAGGACTAATTTATAAGAAATGAACCTATAGACGTAATCACTCCGTATCCATACCTTTTAATTGAGTTTTTAGTTGTTTACTTGAATGAAAACAAAAGATATTCACTTCAGTCCTGAAGTATCTTTCAATATCAAAGTTACCTGGTGGAGGTTTGGAGACTTAATTATGATGAGACTTTGGCGTCTTGATAATTTCTCACAACGGAGACCAGTTAACCCACCCCCACAAAGTGAAACTTTAGACCGATCCAAATTGAAAGAAGTTGTTGACGACAATTTTGAATTGTTGAAATCTTAAACACCTTTGTCTCTCTGGATAGAAAACAACATGGAAAATGCAGAAATTGCTTGTAACAAGCAATTTCTTCATTTTCAACATTGTTTCCCAGAACTATTTTCTTGGTGGGCGTAAAAAGGATGGATTGTTTGGGGATGGTTTAATGGCGATTTTACCCTTTTATTTCATTCATCATACTATCATAATTTAGGGCTTAAAGAACTTTTAGGTTTTCTATACTTGTTGATTATATAAACAACGGCACAAATAGACTTAAAGTTTGCTTTCACTGGACAGATATAAACTTGCACCCAGATTAATAATCTAATTCTATTTAACGCGTCGTCTCGAGTATTTAGTTAACTTATGTCAGAAATGACTTTCCATTTCGATTCCAGTGAAGGAAAGAGATCTAAAAAGTAGCTGACCACCAAAAGTTAAGAACGAATGCAATTAATTACCTTCATAGCCCAGGAAATGGCTACTTCTACCCAACGGTTTAAAAGCTCAATCGAGCTAAACGTGCCTAAGTAAACCTTTGTGGTTGTGTAGTATTCGGCGTACGTCGTCAAAATTTATGTAGGCTACAGTTTTTGCTCAACCAAACTTTAAATTGGTCAGAATGTTTGTCTTGATTACACCATTGACAATTTCTAGCTTGGGTTACAAAGAAATAAAAATAAGGTTACTGGGTGAATTCACATGAAATTTGGTCAGATTTTATGTCGTGATAAAATGTGAAAAGTTCCAAAATGGGTCACTGTAAAAAAAACTAGGTAAAAAGTTCAATTCTAAGAAATCCTAGAGACCACAGTTTTACTCAACTAACCTGAGAATTGGTATGAGCATTTGTCTTAGTGAAAAAATAGGTCACTTGGGGTAAAAACTAGGTCAAAGGTCAACAGGGTAAGAGTTTCAAATATAATAAAACATGTTAACTCTATGGAGTCAAAACTAGGTCATAAGATCAAATGTTAGAACAAGTATTGAATCAGTGCTAAACTTTTCCTACTTATTAGGTATAAAAAGGGATAAGGATGTGTGTCTTGAAAGTTAACTCAGGGGAGCTAATTAAGGATTATTATGGCCCTTTTGCCCAATATTTTGTGCCAAGTTCTTTGCGATCGATCACTATTCATGTCACCTCAAGTTTCATCGACAAAAACGCCTTTTTTAAAAAATGGCCAGATACACGATCGACACGGTATAAGACTTTTGAAATGAATTTTGGTAAGCAAACAGTTGTTAGAAAATAGAAATTCAATGCAAAATTCTACACAAGTGCAAGTACAGAATACACGCCCGGTAATCTCGGGCTCCATCTCTTTTTGGAGAACAGTGCAAAATGGAGACAATGATACTTCCGCTATGGAGCCAAGGACCGGAACTGAACAGAAAAGGTAAATAAAACAGTGCACCTCGCGTACAATTTGATCTCCTATTAACCTATTATACATTTTCCCAAAACGTCCAGAGTTTCATACCACATAGAAATGATTATATTATCCGTTGGCGGTGATAGATTTCAAAAATAATTCCGTTTATGAATAGAAACTTGAATCAAAGATTGGACATCGGACCCGATCAAACACGAAAATGCGTGTTGAAATCGTTCAAATCCATGTAATCAACAGTTCTGAAAGATTTAAGCGGCAATGCCTGTGAAATGAATGATAACGTGTTGATATACAATAATGTTACCACAAAGAACTGCGTTTTTCCTAACCCTTTTGCGAGTTTTCTTAGATGAGAAGGAGACCAGGATGCGGTGCGGGAGACAAGATTCGGAGGGAGAGGCGATGCATATAAAAGAATACAGTGAATGATTTTCTAGGATTGTAACTTTATGTATATTACAGGACACTTTTTCTTTCCCTTTTAAACAGTAAATGTGTCTCTCAGACCTCATAGAACAGCCATATTTATATCTGGTCTATATTTTTCTCCTTTCTCCAAACTGACTTACCGGGCCACAATGGTGAATATAAAGTTAACGCATAATATTTTTTGTAAATCTATCATAACGAAACATTATCAAAGAAAAACAAATAGCTAGTTTGAGAATTCAGGTCATCGCAAAATTTGAAAAATATGCTAGGTTCTTAGAAATATGTATAGCGGAAGGAGTTCAGATCTGCAATAAACGGGCGTTCTGTGCCTTATACGTTGTAAAGCTCTATAACAACACCGGTGGTTTATTAGAATTTTCACACTTCTTTAAAAAGGGGTGGGTGTTAATTACAGGCTACAGATGTTAAGGCGGAAAAAAGGGGGGGGGGCGAAGATTTACTTCGACTGCAAAGAGCAGGTGGTTCATGACTAGAATGAATTTACAGTATACATAGTATACAGTTAGTAACATCATGAAATTGACATTTATATCGATCAAAACCATTCAAAATCACTCACACAGCGCTCCAATCATTCATTCCAAACACTCACTGAAACCATTAAAAAATGCTCAAAATAGTTCAAAAACATTTAACAACCGTCCAAAATACGCAGCATTTCATTCAAATCGATAACAATTTTCCACAATTTTTACTGGCAGCTGTCGGTTTTAAAGCGTCTGAGGTAAAAATATCGCAAATTGGACGAAATTAGCGATCTTGGATTACATACTTTTAATTTCATTCAAAACTCGCTCCTCCCACTCATTCAATTTCATTCCGAAACCATTCCCAAATCATCCAAAAATTGTCAATTCCACGGTGTTTTAACTTAAGCAGTGAAGTTTTTTACCTTTTGACATAATCTAGGATACAGCGTCTTCTAAATATAAAGAAAAAAAACTTTAAGCAAACCAACTATCTAAGCATGAACCATCACAAAAGGGGACATTTGGTTTAGAACAGTTACATTCGCCCTCTACTGAATTCATCGTGGCATTGATTTGTTTAGGATTGGGGTTTATTACAGGTTATAAGTTTTCCGAAAATCATACAAAAAGGGTCGGCTTTGACGTCCGAAGAGGGGCTGGGGTTACATAAGAGTATGGGGTTCTATTTGAAGTTTTACAGAACATTTATATATGCATCGCCTCTCCCTCTGAATCTTGTCTCCCGCACCGCATCCTGGTCTCCTTCTCATCTGAGAAAATCCGCAAAAGGAGTAGGAAAAACGCAGTTCTTTGTGGTAACATTTTTGTATATCAACACGTTATCATTCATTTCACAGTCATTGCCACTTAAATCTTTCAGAACTGTTGATTACATGGATTTGAGCGATTTTCAACACGCATTTTCGTGTTTGATCGGGTCCGATGTCCAATCTTTGATTCAAGTTTCTATTCATAAACGGAATTATTTTTGAAATCTATTACCGCCAACGGATAATATAATCATTTCTATGTGGTATGAAACTCTGGACGTTTTGGAAAAATGTATAATAGGTTAATAGGAGATCAAATTGTACGCGAGGTGCACTGTTTTATTTACCTTTTCTGTTCAGTTCCGGTCCTTGGCTCCATATCGGAAGTATCTTTGTCTCCATTTTGCACTGTTCTCCAAAAAGAGATGGAGTCCGAGATTACCGGGCGTGGAATACCAACAAAGAAAATCTATATATATATAAATGACGTCATGCGTAATGTAATCTGTTTTCCTAGTGCCAATATTTGTTTAGTAAACCTGATTACACGTAGCCTCGATCATGACATCTTTATCATTTCTCAGCCAATTAACATTCCGCCTATTTTCCAGTTTAGAAAGTGCAGTTAGAAAGTCAAAATCATGAATTTATATCACTAATGTTATTAGGCAGGTGACATCAGGTCGATATCGGCACATTGTATGATAAAAACCTATTATCAGACAACAGTATTTTTGTTATATATTTGTACTCATTTTTCAAAAAAAAAAATCTTAACTGTTATAGACGAAGGCAAAATATTGCATTGTGTCTTCTTTGTTTTTTGTCCATGACTATTGCTTGTAACACGTAGAACACAAGAATTGGATTGCGTTTTGTAGCCTAATAAGGGCGAGAGTTAATTAGGTATTTTGTCTGAGGCACTTTGGCTCTTTGAAGCTACAGATAGGCCTGGCGACACCAACTAATTGGAGTGAACTTTTTCACACGCAAATGATAAGATATTGCGATCTTCTAAATCCCTTATCAGACAACAAAATTATAGACTAGCCCTAATGCATAAGCAAAAAGTTGTCTGCAAATTAACGTGTATGCGCAAACAAACTCTCTTTGTCATGTGGACCGAGTCATGTTAGATTAGTTAGTAAAACTGTGTGCTCTTATTTGTGTAATCTTAAGTTCGAACTCTAACTCGATCATATTAGACCCCCAAATCATCTTAGCAATCGACATTTGACAATGACAAAGGTCATCTGTACACATATACTTGTATATGTCACTAAACTTACCACGCAATGACACATTTGTGAAATTTATCTTTTTATTGCGGTATATATGAAAGCTAATAGATTTTGTGTCATGTGTCACCCATAAATTGGTGAACTCGAAGTAGTGGATCAAGGTTGGATGAGTAGTTGATGGTTTTGATTGAACGCCGTGGTGCTACTGGTATAAGTAATAACAGAGATGTTCAGATATAACAGCCCTGGTGCTGAAGCTAAACGTGGGTGTGGCCTTGGCCTTAGCAAGATATTTCTAAGCCTGACGGTGTCTCAAATCCCTAACCCGTTACCAGATGGCACAATTTTAAACTGGTCCAAATTGAAAGGAGTTGCAGACAACAATTTAAAGTTAATGAAATTTTATATATTTCTTTTAGCTTACTGGGTAGAAAGCATTGTGGAAAATGAACAAGCAATTCAACAAGCAATTTTTCGGAAGGGGGCGATAAAAAGCGACATTGTACGGGAATGGATTAAGCTTGTCCCTGCTGTACAAATCGCCAAGCTACTGTCATCAGCACGTAACATAACAAGGTGGATTGACCAGCGGACACAAACGGATTGGTTTACAACATTCATTTAAAAAAGACTAAGCACTCCAAGGCGTTATCATTATATACTGCTGTCGGTTTGTTTCCATGCCCGCAAAAGTGATAGTTACACATTAATTTTTATAAGTTAGTTCATTTCACATGTCACAATAACTTCAAAGACCAAGTATCTTTTGGTATAGTTTGGTCAGAAATGATACCAATCAACTCCGTCTGGTGAGTAGGCCTCACTCAGAAAGCACATGGACAAGCAAAGTTTGTCAAAATTTAATAAAAAAAGAAAATTAAAGTCACGTACAATTCGATTTGCTCCTGAATCGTTCCTTTGAAAGGAATGTTATCTAGCCCTTCTTCCTTCATATCAAAACGACAGCAAATATACCAATCCAAATATTTTGCGGGATATATCAAACTAAAGCAGGTGTTGAATTTCCTTTAAAAGAAGCTAAGTATTGTCAACCATGCGAAGTTGTGTAAATCCACCGTTTCCTTTAGACTAATACTACAGTCGGTTTATGACATGAACATTAAAGTCGACGGTGATACCTGTCTAACGTATCTGTAATGACTACATTTTGGTAATTAAGTTGGTTAACCCTTACATGAACAAATCCGGGTTTTTACGTTGCTCTGATTTTAAGCTTTTAGAAAATATTGTGGAAAAATAAGGAATTGCTTGTAACAAGCAATTTCTTCTTTTTCCACAATATTTTCTACCCTGTAGCTTGGTTACTTTTCAAATTATACTCACTTTTATTTGTCGTCTGCAACTTCTTTCATATTTGACTAGTCTAATATTTTGAAAAACAGGAACGGGTTTAATACAAAATTTACTGCGGGATATAAGATGACCCTGTGCATGACATTTACACTGGGAAAGCTTGTGCATTCGCATAGGCTGATGAAAGCCTTCACTTTGCTGGCTTAAGCTAAGTGACTCTGTGTTTCTTTAAACCGTCGTAAAATGTTCATAAAGCACCGTGTGATTGTCTTCGCTTCGTGCACATCTGAAATCCACCAATAACTGACACCGTCTGCAGAGCTCCGCTAGGAAGATCATTTTATAAAATGGCGTTATTTGGCTATATCTACGGTCAACAGCATGTAGCATAATAGTAATATTGTTGGGTTACTACCTAAACATCGTATCCATAGTTTGAATAAGCCGTAGTGACGACGTTAAAGTCGCCAAACCAACATAAATGCTTCACATGAATGTCACATATCGGAGTCAAAAGTTCATTTTCGGTCTGAATAAAGGATTTGATTGATCGATTGAATATTTGATTGAGAGCCGCGGCTCGTCAATTATTGGTAATGCCACGCACAGATTCACACGTTTTCAACAGGAACAACAGAAGAGTAAAATACTCCAAGAAAGTATGCAGAAACTTGATGCCGAAATAAAGAGAACTGATTCCCTGCTGTATCAGATGATACCCAAACAAGTTGCTGACAGATTGAGACGCGGAGAACCAGCAATAACCACATGCGAGGTAACAAAACAAGTCATCGACATTTGACCAAAGTGCCATAACTACACCGTTAACAAGGCTGTAGTTTCGACATTTATGTCGATTGTCGACGATATGCACGTCGATGGTTATACTCGTATCTATAAGGAAATTGTTATATTGCTAACTCTCCTCCTTTTAAGTTCCCATCGTATGTCCATGAACGGTAAATCTAGTCTTTGGTTGAACCAAATGAAAAGGGGTGAAATTTTAATTGCCTTTTAAATGTGGGCGGGAAATCTCTTCCATTTGACCATCAAACTATTTGACGCATTTAGACTAAACTTCGAAGAATTGTTTCTTGGATGATTTTAAGTAAACAGTCTAAGCATATGGGACGGACATGGTTGACTATTTTTTTCCTATATGCTCTCTAAATGTTTTCCCAAAATCTAATTGGCCATGTTGATTTCAGTTGCGCGTTTCAATTTGGTCCTCTTGTAATAACTAAGTATAAGCGAAGCTCGATCGACCGTTAGTTTTCTTTACAGTATAATACTTATCCAGGTAACAATTCAAATAACTTACTATATCGGTCAAAACGGACGGATTGTTGGTAACGCCCACCTACCTCCGCCAGGAAGTTTGACTTAAAACAGCGTTATCTGCAAAATCTAGTGTAACTGTTGGTTGAATAAGCTGTAGTTTTGTTCGGCAATCCCATAAAATGCTCAATACGAATATCGGAGTTCATTGTTTATTTCTGGTCTAAATGAATAATTCGATTGGTCAATCGACTCTTTATTGACAGCTGAGATCCGTCAATTAAATATTGCGATCCGTCAATTATATAATTCTATTGCAGGTGTTCGACAATGTGACAATCCTGTTCAGTGATGTCGTTGGCTTCACCCATATATGTAGCCAGATCTCACCGATGGAAGTTGTGTCCATGTTAAATGCAATGTATACACAGTTCGACACGCTCAGTGAGAAACATAATGTCTATAAGGTATGTCAATGGAAGATCTACTTGATAATGTTGAGGTTTTTATTGAGTCACCATTTCCAATCTTAGTTATTAACTCAATTTGTGTAAGCCAGTGGGGCTATTATAGTGCCGCTGTGTCCGTCGTGCGTCCGTTGTTCCGTCCATTCAAATACCTCTTTGTGGAAATCTCGAAAGATCATTTCCACTTATTTCTGGGGCAAATTATGGCCAAATCACATGTCCCGGAATGATCCCTGGAATATCTTCTCTCAGATTCCCTCAAGAAATATAGATCCGATAAAGGTAGCTTTAAAATGGGGCTTATCAGAAAAAATAGGTACCAAAATTTATTGTCTTAAACCTTTCATCGGATGTTTTTGCAGGAATTTTCTTCGGAATGGGAGGCTTGTGAGCACTTATTTGTACCAAATTGGGAAATCTTTAAAAGTATCTTTCTCTAGAATTATTTGTTAGATTAGGAACCTCTCAGATTCTCTCAAAAAGTTTTGATCGGATAAAAACGTGTCTTTTATGGGTGCGTAGGTGGTTAATCAGCTCCCACGAATTGGCGCCTTATGGTTAAATCTTCAAAAATCTTCTTTCCTGAAATTGTATAATTTTAACACGGATATTGTTTGGGTAGACATATCTCTGTTCTTGGAAGGTTATTTCGGCTTGATGGTGGGTTTTATCGACTGGGCTTTTCAGCGATTAATGAAGTACAATAAAATTTTCTTCCCTGAAATAACTCATTTTATTTTCATAAATTTTGTAGGAATATTGATTCAAAGAACAACTATAATATTTCTTCGGGAATCCTTTATTTGATTATCAAAGTGTTTTTGGACATGGCTCACCTGCATGATATGAAACTTTAAACAGAAGTTAAAAAATAAAAATTTCTTAGACCTTGTATTCTATTTATATGAACTTTTGCAGGAGTTTTTCTTACAGGGATCTTTTTTTAGATTAGTCCGAGAATCTTTCATCAAATTATAATCATAACTTGTATGGTCTGGCTTATCAGCACTTTATCGAACATAAGCAAAATCAGAAAATCTTCTCCTACCTAAAGTGCTTGAATTGAAATGAAAAAAGATACCTTTGATACTCCCTTAATAGACTTCTACCTGGTTCCTTCAATCAATTCTTAACGGATAATGAAAATAATGATTTTACCTTCTTTCATGAAAGCACAATGTGTTTTAATAGGCAATGTTCATCAGCACTATAAGATAGAAAGATAGTTTGTCTTTTTAAAAAAAATCTTCATTCTAGAACAAGAATATATTTCAACACAATTAAATTATGGAACATTATGAGGCCGAAAGTGCCAGATGTGGCAAATATTGTGAGCATTGAGTATAATTTAATGTTTAGTTTCGTCTATCAAAATCGGGCGTTCTGATTGGTCGGAAATATATTCATACTTCCATGAACAAAATTTTGAGCACGCAGCTATTTTGTATTATTACTCACAAAATTGTTCTATAAAAAATGTATCTCGAATTCATACAATGTAATAAGAATTTTTGGTTCATAGCTCCATGAAAACAAAAAATATTCTCTTCAGCTCTTAAATAAATAAATAACTCACAAGAAGCTAGGAGGAATTTAAGTGGAGTCACACAGTTGGTTACTTGAAGAAATATGGTCATTTTCACGGCCAATGTCGAACAGCGTTCTACGTTTGTTTATTACCTCTTACAGATAAGTACATTTGAGTAGACGTTCTGAAGAAATCTTGGTCACAATTTCTCCTTAATTGATACCTCCTTCTCCTTATTGACTATAATTAAATGTATATTGAAGACAAATTACCTCAACGAGCATCAGAGGAAATACGGTCCTCCACCGTTTGAGATTTCACAAATAAGGGCTCCGATTGGCCAATTTCTGACCCCGCCAACAAACTCAACTGATCCCGACCTTGGAGCTTCGACAGGGAAAAAATAGATTTACCTTGGTGAATGTCGCGGATTTACTTTTCAAAATGTATGTTATAAAGAAAGTAAAATAGTTGATTTGCGACCTAAACGTCGTAACTACAGCTTGACTTAAATGTAGCCTAGATATTTTAAGTAGCCAAACCAACAAAAACGCTTCAAATAAATGTTGACAAATGTCGAAGTTAAAAGTTCACTTCCGGTCTGAAGGAATTATCTGATTGGTCGATTGGTTCTAATATTGACAGCGATCCGTCAATATGAAACACTCCCTGGTTTTAACTCCACTGGCCGAAGACATGGAGTTGACTGTATAAGCGTATTTGCTTTATTTATGTGGTCATTGTGAAAAATTTGGAACACTTTTCTGAGACAAGTATGGGTCCAACTCAATTTCAAGAGAATGGTACTTGAATACCCTTTTGAGAAAGTTTCTCATCGGTCGTATTGACATACCACGTGGTATACTTTAATGGCTTTAAGTTCCAGTTTGGAGCGAACTTGTGAATGTAAATGCTGTTTTCCTAGGTATTTAATTGACGAATCGCGGCTGCCAATAACGGAATATATCGACTAATCGAATTATTCATACAGTGCGGAATTGAGATTTAAACTCCGACATCGGCCACCATTTGTGTGAAACATTTTTGTTGTTAAGCCACTTAACTACGGCTTATTCAAGATGAAGTTACGACTTTTAGGTCGCCAACCAACGCTTCTACTTTTTTGTTACATGCTACTGACCATAGTTATTGCAAAATAACGCCGTTTAAAATCGACACTTTTTGACCCCCTTAAGAAAAAAAAACATTGCTCAAAATGAAGAAATTGCTTGATACAAGTAATTTCTTCACAATTAACAATATTTTTCCCTAAAGACAAAAAAAGGGAAAATTTCATCAACAAAAAAATGTTGTCCGCAATTCAATAGAAATAAACAATTTTCAATAACTATTTAGATTGTATTAATAAATAAACATTCAAGTGATATCCTGTATGTGACTTTTAACCCATTCCCACACACTGACGCTTTTGGACACCCCTCAAGAAAACCAATTTGGGAAAACATTGTGTAAAAGTTAAAATTGCTTGTAACAAACATTTTTTTCATTTTTCTGAAAGTTTTCTATCCAGAAAATCTAAAATTACACAAAAGTTGAATTGTCGTCTGCAACTCCTTTGAACTTGGACCCGTGTAAAATGTTCTCGTCTGGTAATGAGTTAATTTATCATCGACAAAAAAGAAATATAATCGTGAGAATGGTATTACTGAACTTTGTGTTTGTTATATGCTTTATCTTTTTTCTTAACATGGTCATTTTGAAATGACATCATAGAGTTACTGGTCCAAATTTAAAGAGCATGCCGCAATAAAGTTTTGATTTAAACTTAAGGCAGAAACATCGCGAAAAAAAGAAGAAATTGCTTTGTACAAGCAAATTCTTCTTTTGTCACAATGTTTTCCATTCCTATAATTCTTCATGAACATGAGAGATGGCTTGCGCATTATCGATCAGAACTCATTTCTGTCGCTGTCGCCTTTTTTAAGCCTCCTCTTTTACTCTGTAGGGTCCATTTACGTGCTCTTACGGTATAGCACTCGCATTGTTACCACTGAATATAATTTCCATAAGAAATATATTTACATTGTAACGACCTTCCTAATTATCTCTGGCTCTTCAGGGTTTAACGACCCGCTCACATTGCTTGAACAAATCCTCAAGGTCGATCAAATTGACCCATTTACTTACGGAAAATAGAGCCTTTTAAAAGACCATCGTTTCTTTCTCTGATAACAAAACCGGAACCACCCTACGTTCATTTGTATTAGTGAATCCCGGTTACATGTAGCTGAAAAACGACTGTTTATCTTTCTAGCTCGCCTGAGCTGGAAGAGAGAGGTGAGATATTGTGACCAGTCATCCGTTCTTCCGTCTGTCTGTCTGCCCGTCCGTCAAGATTGTCTTTAAAATCCGTCTATCAGACGATTTAGAATACCAAGCTTGTCGATCGCTAGCAATTGTTTCTTTCAAAACCTTTGGAGTACAGAAATACTTGAAATTACGGAAAGCTTTAAAAAAAATGGGGGCCCCATGTGAGAAACCAGCATTCCTTTAGCCGTCATGTGCACGACCATTCTGTGTTGGATTTTAAGTCTTTGCGATAATACGATACAGGGCTCGCTTTCGTACATGCGTGATTTGATCGTTTCTAAATATAGTAGAATCCTCTTAATTGCAACACTGACAATAGCAGTCCATTGCTTAACTGTCTCTGACTTACTGTATTTAAGATAAATATCTCCTTTTATAGCAATATTTTGTAAATTGCAACACAATTGTCGACAAATTAGCATTGCAATTAGCAGGACTCCACTGTACTACTGAAGCCAGAGATATCTCTCCAAACATACAAGTTACATAGTAATTCTGTTCTGTTCCGATTATAGGTAGAGACGATCGATGACGCCTACATGGTTGTGTTTGGAGCCCCTGAAGTGACGCGCTATCGCGCTCTACACACGTGTGTTATAGAGATACTCTGTTCTATTCATAGGTAGAGACGATCGGTGACGCCAACATTGTTGTGTCTGGAGCCCCGGAAGTGACGCGCTATCACGCTCTACACACGTGTGATATAGTGATATTCTGTTCTATTTATAGGTAGAGACGATCGGCGACGCCTACATGGTTGTGTTTGGAGCCCCTGAAGTGACGCGCTATCGCGCTCTACACGTGTGTTATAGAGATACTCTGTTCTATTCATAGGTAGAGACGATCGGTGACGCCAACATTGTTGTGTCTGGAGCCCCGGAAGTGACGCGCTATCACGCTCTACACACGTGTGATATAGTGATATTCTGTTCTATTTATAGGTAGAGACGATCGGCGACGCCTACATGGTTGTGTCTGGAGCCCCGGAAGTGACGCGCTATCACGCTCTTCACACGTGTGATATGGCCTTGGATATGTTAGAGGCCATGACGGAACTGAGAGATCCTTCAACGGAAGGAAACATGAAGATTCGAGTCGGTGAGGAGTACAGTTTTGTTTTGGGTGGTCTTGGCTATGACATTTAGAATGAAGTCAGAATCGAATTAGAAGCGAAATCGTAATGAAATGAAAAACATATTTTTTTTTTAATTCTGAAGTCCATAAATCATTCTCAATCACAAAATTCTGCGAATGAAATCTAAAACTGGAAAACGAGACCGATTTTGTGACATTTTAAAGCCCTCTGTTAATTACCGTAACATTTGAAAAATGCAAAAAAGAAATATCAGGTACAATTTAAGAAGAAGAAAATGCCGGATAAAAATAAAAAAAATAGTTGCCTTTTTTCTCTTTAGGCCTACGGTGAATTAATGTTATTTCTCTGTTATTTGATACTATGCCAATAGAATGAAATCGTTGTTTGGAGAACAAAATGTCGTAACTACAAATTTATTCAAGCTGTAGATACGACATTTTGCGCGCCCAACGACGACATAATTAACAAAGAAAATCTTATTCTCATTTCAACACTAAGACACTATGGACTTATTTTTTTTCGAACTTCAAAGTACTTCCGGATCAGTAAGCAAGTAGGGCGTACTTGAAAAAAAAACACCAACAAAAAGTTTTTTCCTAGAGTTGTTGACAACTTTTAGGTCCACTGGCTGAAAGTTATTTATTGTGACGAACGTCTTTCCATGCGTGTGTGCATCCGTCCGTTTGTAAACTTTCACTTTGAAATCTTCACCTCAGAAAGGACAACAAATATTTTCAACTAAATTTCACAATAATGATTCTTGGGTGACCCTTCGAATAGCATTCGAATTAAAAACTTGGCTTCAATGGGAGGAGCTTATTTCTATATATGATGTTGAGCCAAAACTTTGAAATCTGTAGATGAATTTCAATAAAATTTCACAGGAGTGATCATTTCATGATTCTTTATCAAATTTCTTAAAAGTAATTGAATAAAATACATGGCTTTACATCAGGAATACTTTTCTAACAAAATACAGTTTTATTATATACCTTGCTGTGAAATCTTGAGATTTCTCAGTGTAACAAATTTTAATGACGTCACTGGAGTGACGATAACACTTTTCAGTTTCACTCTCTGTCGTTATTCATGAACTACTCTTTTTCCAACCCAGTTACATTATAAAGAGTCTATCAAAAAGATTGGTTTCGATATTTTAATAAAAAATAAAATAATAAGGTATATAATAAATAGAATAATCAACATGTTATTCCAGATACGAAAAAATATTTCACTCGGAAGCGTTGTTAGGCGGTAAATAAACTCGTGCTGCGCACTCGTTTTTTCAACGCCTAACAACGCATCCTCGTGAAATATCCTTTCATATCTCGAATAACCAGTTGATTATCCTCTATTTATTTTACTCTATAATTCCAGGTATCCATTCAGGGAACGTGGTTGCGGGTGTTGTTGGTATCAAGATGCCTCGATACTGTTTGTTTGGGGATACTGTTAACACGGCATCACGTATGGAAACAAACGGGGCGGTAATGGCGTTTTTAATTACATGTTTTACATTAACCCATTCCCACATAAAAATATTTAGACTGGACCAAATTGAGATTAGATGCAGACAACAATTTGGTGAAATTTTAAAGTTCTTGGTCCTTTTGTGTAGATTTTTTTTTTTTGTCTTTTTGGGTAGAAAACAATTTAAAAAATGGAGAAATTGCATGTCACAAGTAAATTATTCACTTTCCACATTGTTTTAACAACTATTTGCTTGGGGGGCGTACAAAGCCGTTATTGTGTGGTAATGGGTTACCGAGTTCATTTCCTGGTTTTTATGTCTCTTTGACATAAATCTGAGAAAAACATTGTGGAAAAAAATATTTTGATAGGATTTCCATGAACCTTGGCAAATATTTTTATGGGCGCAATAATGAATTCTTTTTTAAACTTATGATAGTCTGTCTGACAACATGCAAAAAGGGCCCTACGGGCAAGCACTATGTTACTATTGGTCTCAATATGCCTATTTATACACGACAAAATTTAAACTGGTCCACATACAAATAAGTTACAGAAGATAAGTTTAAGTCGCTTAACCCATTACCAGACGACAAAATTTTAGACTGGTCCGAATTGAAAGGAGTTTAAGATGACAATTTAAAGCTTATGAAAGTTTTTTTAAGCAATTTCTTAATTTTCCACAATGCTTTCCAAAGTTTTTAGTCTTGGGGGCGTCTAAAAGCGTCATTGAGTGGGAATGGGTTAACAAAGAAATACTCCAATGCGGGTAGAACACTTTGTGGAGAATACAAATTGCTTGCTTGTTATAAGTAATTTTTCATTTTCCACAAAAATTTCCTATATTGTTTTCCCCAGGCGCGTAACAAAGAAATACTCCAATGCGGGTAGAACACTTTGTGGAGAATAGAAATTGCTTGCTTGTTATAAGTAATTTTTCATTTTCTACAAAAATTTCCTATATTGTTTTCCCCAGGCGCGTAGAAAGCGGAATGGTATAAGAAAGGGTTTATTGTCCCCATTCTTTTCCAGGCAAACAAGATTCATATAAGTGAAACTACAAAGACAGAACTAGCAGATTATCCGTATATCATAGAGGAGAGAGGGAGTGTATCTCTAAAGGTAACTGTTGCCTTTAACCCTTATCTGTTCAACCCCGGGTTTTATGACCCTAAGATTTTATAATTGAGAAAGCATTGTAGAAAAAGAAGAAATTGCTTGTAACAAGCAATTTCTTCTTTTTCCACAATATTTTCTACCCTACTGAATGTTTATTTTCCAAATTCAACCCTCTTTAAGTTGTGATCTGCAAAACATTTGCATTTGGACAGGTCTGAAATTTTGCACAACAGGAAAGGGTTAAAATATATCGTAACTTAATTGACGTATGGGCCAATTTATCAAAGAATAAAACGACTGATGATATATTCATTTAGACCGGAGGTGAACTCTGATATTGGCCGAAATTTATGAGAATCATTTTGTTGGTTTTTTGCGACTTAAACGCCGTTAATTACAACTTGAATAAGCTGTAGTTACGACGTTTTGGGTCGCCAACCAACCATTTTATATTGTTACATGTAAATGACTATATATTAAAAAAAAATAAATTCTGTTCAATTACAAAGTTGTAACCCTGTTCGTGCGTGGTCACCGATCTATCAATTAAAGCAACTATCTTAAAATGCCATCGAAAGGAGCACTACAGAAAATCCTATAACCCTGCCGCTTATGTGGTGTCATTAATCGTTCTTTGGAAGGGAAAACTGTGAGGAGCCATTGACGCAATGCCACTGTCAAACACACAAATCGATTGATCAATCAAATCATTCATTTAGACCGGAAGAGAACTTCGTATTCCGACGTTAATTTGAAGATATTTGGCTGGCTTGACAAGTACATCGCCGTTACTACAGCTTATACAAGCTGAGTGAGTCTACGATTTATCGACAACCAACAATGTTCTATTTCCTTTATATCCTTGGCTTCATTTTTTGCAAAGTTAGTCGATCTATCTTGTCGGTGATCAGTGGGCGTGGTCAGCGATCCGTCAATTATCGCTGAAATAAATCACTTACAATATCGATATATAATTTAATTGTTAGTTTCGTCTATCAAAAACGAGCCTTCTGATTGGTCTAAAAATTTAATTCATACCTCCATGAACAAAATTTTGAGCACGCAGCCATTTTGAATGCTTCCGCACAAAAAGTTCCATACAAAAAAGCATCAAAAGTTGTAAAGTATTGCTTTGTTCGCTCCATGCTATTAAATAATAAGAAATGAAGGGAATATTTTTTGTTTTCATGGAGGTATGAACCGAAAAAACTAATCACACTTATGTATGAATCCGCTTCGCGTATTCATACAGTGTGATTGGTTTTTTCGGTTCATACCTCCATGAAAACAAAAAATATTCTCTTCATCTCTTAAAAACATATTGATGTAAAGAGTGTCCGTCAGTTTCACAGCGTATTTGTAATTTACGTAAGACAAATGTAGGCCCTATTAAGTTTGAACTATTGACCCATTAAAGCATAATCCTTCTTCTCTGCGCCCTGAAATAAAAGCCTTGGAAAACATTGTAGATAATGAAGAAATTGCTTGTTGCAAACAGTCTCTTCATTATCCACAATGTTTTCTACTTCAAAAGCCAAAGATTTCTAATATTTCACCAGCTTAAAATTGAGCAACTTCCTCGAGTTTGGAAAAGTATAAAATTTTGTTGTTTGGTAAAGGATTAATTGGTATACACTGTGTCGGATTTAATATACCTCATGATCATGTTATTATACCCTTTAACCGTTTTCTGTTCAGTCCCTGGTTTTTACGTGCCTGTGAAATTTTAATTGAGAAAACAATGTGGAAAAGAAGACATTGCTTGGACAAGAATTGTCTTCTTTTCCACAATACTTTTCAACCTACTGAATGATTTTTATTTTTCAAATTAAATGCACTCTACATATTCGTCTGCAAAACCATTGAGTTTGGACTGGTCTAAAATTCTGCAAAACAGGAAAGGGTCAAAAGTACTAGCTCATAACAAAGTCAAGATTATATGACAAAGTAATGTTATCTATGAAAGTGATAAATAAAAAAATCATTTTGTCCATTTTGCACACAATCCCGCCTTTGCTGCGCCTTCAAGAAAATAGCTTTGGAAAACATTGTTTACGATGAAGAAATTCTTGTATAAATAGCATCCAGTGATCGTCTAGTTTTTAAGTCTGAGTATGAGGATTTTTAATTAATATCGATCATGGCTTTTTGATTGATCCACACAGTCTGTGCGAGTACTGGTGCATTCTCCTGAAAGCAGAATCGAGAGGGATTGAACAAAGGTGTAAAAACTTTTTTATGGTTGATGTAGAATAGATAGACTAACACTGAACTAGAGCAATTTTTCGTCTGCGTGGGCTTGATCATGTTCTCTGAAAAAAGGTACTAAATTTCTAATTGTTTCTCTTAATACAAGTTTCTTCTCTAACGACGCAGTCACCATGAAAAATGACGCTTTAAAAAAGTCGGTAGATTCTTTTAATTGCATGCTACTGGTCGATTTTCCCCCAAATTGTTGACAGTAAGTAATTCTAGTCCGGGTTCTTAAATTTTCTTGGATGTGACGTCATTGTGCAGTAGGCCGTTACCATGTCGATGTGTGGAAGTCACTGATAGGCTACTTCGACCGAAGTATAAATATCAACATATAAATAGTTGAAAATGAAATTCATGATATCGTTTATGTTTCTCTTGGTTTTAAGGGTAAAGGTGTAATGAAAACCTATTGGTTATTAGGCCGGGAACCAGTAGAAGACGCCACATCAACGTGTCCCTTTGGGTCTCTGCTTCTTGAAGAGTTATCGAAGGTCAAAGGTCACGAAGATGTTCTGAATAATAAAAACCGGGAACTAACGGACGCTGAAGTTCGGTCTTTATACTCACCAGTGTCTTTTGAAGACGTCAAAAGGACGAAAAGTATATTCGGAACCCCTCACCACTCACCCGCCAAAAATGTCAACATCACCAGTCCTCAAAACAACAATGGATACGGAGTGGTAACGAATGGTAAAAGTGTGACGCCGAGAGGTAGAGAAATGCTCATCATTCGGAACAAAATACAAAATGGCGCTGAAATTCCGAGTAAAATTTTCAGCGAAGAATCTGTTCGTAGTCAGACATGTACTTTGTTGTAGTTTCTCCTATTTGATTTGACCTTGTCCACGGAGTATATCTCGTCATCTGGTATTTCATTTCCGGTTGTTAATTAAAGACGTTAAATGCATTTTTAATTTCGTCCGAAGCATTTCATTACTGCGAGGGAAATATAAATACGTCCAGAGACGGAAATGAAATACGGTGGAGCGGGTATAAATCGAGTGTTGATCGGAGGCTTAGAGTTAGGTGTGATCTATGCCCTGACGATCTCGTCATTTGTAAACAACTTAATGCAATAAAAGAATACACAATTTTAGACTGGTCCAAATTGAAAAAAAAGTTGTTGACGACAATTTAAAGTTTCTTTGGATTTTTTTTTTTCAATTTTCCGGGTAGGAATGAATAATTTGCTCATTGCAAGCAATTTCTTCATTTTCAATTCTTTAAAAGTATTCTCCTCTGTAACCATTGGGCCAATTACAACCAAATTTGGCAGGAATTTTCTTTTGTGATCCTTTTTAAAACTTCTTCATGAAATTTTTCTTCGAAAAAGGGGCATGTTAGGGTCGGGCTTATCAGACTTAGAGAAGTGATGAAATATTTCATTAAAAATCTATTTCTCCTAAATATTTGGCCAATTTGGACAAAATGTAATAAAATATTCCTGAGACGACCCTTTTCAAACATGTTAATGAAATTATCTTTTTAAAACCAATGGTTATTGAAGGGCTGACCTTGCCAGACCTAGAGAAATCATCTTCCGGTGAGCAATTCTGGGCCAATTTTACCCTCTTCTTGCATATTTCTGTGAACAAAATTTTGAACACGCTACCATTTTAAATGCACAAAGTCGATCCATACAATTTTATTCAAAACTTGAAAAATATTATCTTCATTTGCTTAATGGCACAAAATTGTAATAAATGAAGAGACTAATTTCATTGAGGTATGAGTCTAAAAGCTTAATCACACTGTAATATACATATACATACCGTGAAATTAAATTTCATACCTCAATGAAAACAAACAAATATTATCCTTAGTTTTAGTTATAATTAATTTATATTCTTTTCAGCAATCAGGACAAAATGGCTGGACCATTTGATACATTTCAACCCTGTTATTGAGTATTAAACCTTTCAGATAAAAAAAAATAGATACAATTATTTATTAGTGTCAGTTACGTGTATTTGGACTTCAAGTTAACTTCTCCGAAAAAAAACAGTAGAAGAACTTAGCTCGATCAGTTTGGTTGATGCCCGTTTTATAAGTATAGTTCTAACATACTTGAAATATTTTTACATGTGTTCCGTCATATTGAAAGGATTCATCCGGGAAACTCATTAAAGTATTGCTCTAAAATGACATTGGACCCGACAGAGGTCAATAACATTTGGAACCCAGAAAAGACTGTATTTGAAGGTATGTCACCATTTAAGAGATGAAGAGAACATTTTTTTGTTTTCATGGACGTAAAAACCGAAAAATCTAATCACACAGTATGAATATGCAAAGCGGATTCATAAGTAAATGTGATTAGGGTTTTCGGTTCACACCGCCATTAAAACAAAAGATAGTGTCTTCAGTTCTTATAATTTTATAGCATCTAGCGGAAATAGCAACAACTTTACAAATTTTGATACTTTTTTGTATGGAACTATTTTGTGCGAATGCATACAAAATAGCTGCATGCTTAAAATTTTGTTCATGGAGGTATAAAGATTTTTCGACCAATTAAAACGCCCGTTTTTGATAGACGATACTAAATGATATAGTTAAAACTTTCAACACTGATCAGTCTGTACAATTCATGAAATTTGACCAGTTTCGATTCTTGTCGCAATACTGTGATGGTCCCCTTTTCGTGCGGCGGAACCCGTTATGGTGGCAATACTTCAATATATATCGTTTATTCTGTATTTTAATGAAAAGTTACTTGTCCAAGCAAATTAAAATTCCGAAACAAATATATATGATGTTTATATTGTTTTTGTTAACATTCCTAGCTGTTTATTTTCTACCTTGTTTAGACTAGCGATTTAAATAACGTTCTTTTTTATCTGAGCAGATATCTTTATAAGTATATCATACAAGTACATACATGTAGATAGCCAATTCAATCTTCTTAATTGGCATAGCCTTTTACTTTTCCCCCATTATTTATGTAAATCCTAGTTTACTTTTGATATATCCAGGGCTTAGAGCAAAAAACATACAATGTATAGACCCATACTATGTTTTTTGCTCTAAGCCCTCGATATAGAGCTTGTACGGCGCTCGTAAACTCAACGTAGCCCTTAACCCATTACCAGACGACTAGTACAAATTGAAAGAAGTTGCAGACGACAATTTAATGTTTATGAAATTATGAAAATCTTCGTCGTTTGCTATAAAACATTGTCGATAATGAAGAAATTGCCTGTCACAAGCAATTGCTTCATTTTCCACATTATTTTTCAGGGCTTTTTTTTCTTATGGGCGTCTAAAAGCATCACTATGTGGGAATGGGTTAACTGTCTGTCGGTGCGATTATTGCTAAGTTTTACGAGCGCCGTCGTATAATGATAACAGAGATATCGCATTAAAGATTTTTGCACAGACATGACGATCAATCTTTAAAATGATTGCATCGGATATCCTCTGAGGACAAACGAGCTACAAATTGCAAGAGCATACGGAAAGTCTTAGTAAGTAGATACGCCCTATGCCTTTTTTCCCTTTCGTTTTCTATAGACCTACTGACTTTAGGCCAGAGAACTGTCCCTTGGACGATACTTGAGTGACCCTTTCAGGTTGCTTCAAAGAATCTTGGCAATGTGCAGTAATAACATCGTAGCTGCAGCTTGAATATAAAATATACAGGAAGGGCGTACCTAACGTAGTAAATGGGCAGGGCCAGCGATTGGTTACTCAACACCGACTTTCATTAATACGCGGCTTATTGTTGGATCGCACGAGCCGCCCGTTGACTCCGTCAGGAATTTCGACTTAAATATCAAACGGCATTATTCTGCAAATTTTATTGCTAAAAACATAAAATGGTTGGTTGGCGACCTGAACCCATTCCAACACAGTGACGCTATTGACGCAGCTCTGAAGAATAAATTTCGGGAAAAGTATGGAAAAGGAAGAAATTGCTTACAACAAGCAATTTCTTCATTCTCCACAATGTTTCTACCCAGAGAGTGGGAAAAAAATCTAAAAATTCATACACTCTTAATCTAGTGATCTGCGACTCCTTTCAATTTGTACCTGTCCAAAATTTTGCCGTAACATCGTAGCTGCAGCTTGAATATAAAAATATACAAACAGGTCCTTCCCTTAGAGATATATAGGGTTTAACGCCACTTTTAACGTTTTATCAGTCATAACGCGACGGATGGAGTACCTAACAATGGATTTCTGGTATATCTCGCACCAATACCACCATTGCATCCTTTCCTAGCCTCCAGCTGCTATCCCACTTAGGTTTATGAGTGGATTCCTGGTATATCTCGCACCAATACCACCATTGCATCCTTTCCTAGCCTCCAGCTGCTATCCCACCTAGGTTTATGAGTATCCGACCATTGGTGAAAGACAAATGCCGGAAAGGATATATGCCGCCACCGGGGTTAAACCCATAACGGCGGCCTAGACGATAGAACCCATGACGGCGGCCAAGACGATAGTGCAGAATGGTAGCTCTATTTGACAATCTCATTAAAATCATCTCTACAAAACCACTACGAAATCTCCCTGTAATACAACATGCAGGGACGTAGCTATATGCTATTATGGTTGGTCTGATTGTAGTCAGATTGGTCCATTTGATTAGTTTAACCAATGGACCAATCGCGACTGTCAATAAGATTGAACTAGTCAACCAATGAAACCATTCATTGAGATCAGAAATGGGTTTTGATCTCCAACATTGGCCGCCATTTTGTCTATTTGTTGTTGTTTTGTTGTTGTTGTTGTTTTTGTTGTTGTTAATTTGGCGACTTAAACGTCGCAACAGCAGCTTATTCAATGTGTAGTTCCGACATTTATGTCGCCAACCAACTTTACAACTTTTTTTGTAAGATGCTACTTGCCACAGTTTTCTCAAAATAACACCGATTAAAATCAAAAGGTGACTTCCTGTTCGAGTCGGTGGGCGTGCCTAACGTAGTAAATTGGTTGCTCAACACCGACTTTTATTAAAACGCGGCTTATTGTTGGATCGCACGAGTCGCCCGTTGACTCCGTCAGGAATTTCGACTTAAATATTGAACGGCATTATTCTGCAAATTTATTACCAAAAACGTAAAATGGTTGGTTGGCGACCTGAACTCATTCCAACACAGTGACGCAGCCCTAAAATCAATTGGAAAAACATTGTTGAAAAGGAAGAAATTTTTTGCTTACTGTAGTAACGACATTATGTCGCCGACCCAACAAAAATACTCAACAGTTATTTTGAGGTTCAAAGTCCTTGTCCGATCTAAATGGTCGATCGATTTATTTATTGTAAGCCGCGAGCCCCCAATTCAATATACAAATCCAGTCTAAAATAGCAACAAATGAAATTATGTTGTATTCACCTGCTCTGGAAATAAATTGTCCTGTTGTCTGTAAAAGATTAAGAAAGTTTACTTTAAATTTTCAAGATAAATTAACTTATCAGGGACCGGTTGCATTAATCCTGGCGCTTTACATGCCTGCACCATGGACTAAGTATTGTTTCGGAGCATAAAGTATTACTTATGTCTCTTTCTTGAAGATTTTCGATCACTGTCGACATTTGTTGGTCTGATCCTCGGCAGTTTTCGGCCTGTTGGTCTATCCTCCGAAAGATTCCGGAGATAACCGATGTTCTTCGGCCAGATCTTGCGTTGAATAGGCCATAACGAAAATACGTCGGATCTGAAAGTGTATTATACATATAAACTTTCGGAATATCAAAAGATTCAGACGAATACATATCTGACAGAATTTACAGACCTATGACAAAATGTTTTAGAAAAAAAAATGTTGGAAAATGGACACGTGTAACTAAATAAGCTTAAAAGGGTTTATCATGAGACTGCGTAAAACTCTGATAGAAGAAATTGATGCGATTCCGAAACTGTAATACGTAAAGTAGGCATTCGCACGTTTCCGGAATCGTCCTGCGTAAAGAAGAAATGAGCACTTTTCAAGAACTGTCATACGTAAAGTAGGCATTTGTACGATTCCGGAATCGTCCTGCGTAAAGTAGGCATTTGTAAGATTCCCGAATCGACCTGCCTAAAGCAGGCATTGGTCAGATTCCGATATTATCCTGAATTAAGTTGAAACTTGTACTTTCCAAGAACTGTCAGACGTGCAGTAGGCATTTGCACATTTCCGGAATCGTCCTTCGCAAAGAAGAAATGAGTAACTTTTGGATGTGTTAAATAGGCATTGGTACGATTCCTGAATCGTCCTGTATAAAGTACCAATGAGTACTTTTCTGGAACTGTCATACGTAAAGCAGGGATTGGTAAGATTCCAAAATCGTCTTTCATAAAACGGAAATGAGTACTTTTCCGGAATGCCACAAGTAAAGTAGGCAATGGTACGATTCAGAAATAGTCATGCGTAAAGTAGAAATGAGTACTTTTTCGGAACTGTCATACGTAAAGTACGCATTGGTACGATTCCAAAATCGACCCGTGTAAAATGAAAATGGTTACTTTTCTAGAATCGTCCTACGTAGACATTGGTACGATTCCGGAATCGTCCTGCATAAACAATGAATTGGTACTTTTCCGAAATAAGAACATTTTGTACGATCCCGGAATCTTCCTGCGAAAAGTAGGAATTCACTTTACAGTCAGAATGTCTTCATATTGAAAATTAATTATCGGGCAGTGAAAGATTTATTGTTTTTAGTCTGCACTGATGTTTAGTATTAAATATACTCACCACTTGTGTTGTTTATCGCAACAACTCACTTATACATTCTGTCGGTAGGAAACCAAAATGTCGTAAGTACTGCTTGAACAAAACAGTTGCTGCTAGGACTCTTTAGCTGCCAACTAATGATATCATTTATTTCGTTATAATTTAATATTTAGTTTCGTCTATCAAAATCGGGCGTTCTGGTTGGTCGAAAAAAAATTTATAATTCCATGAACAAAATTTTGAGCACGCAGCTATTCTGTATGTTTCCGCACAAAATGGTCCCATAAAAAAGGTATCAAAAGGTATAGGGGTTTTGCTTTTTTCGCATGAAACTATTAAATTATAAGAAAAGAAGAGAATGTTGTTTGTTTTCATGGAGGTATGAACCGAAAAACCTAATCACACAATGTACATTTCCGCTTCGCGTATTCATAAAGTGTGATTATGTTTTTCGGTTCATACCTCCATGAAAACAAACGATATTCTCTTCATCTCATAATTGCAATGAATACCTTCGCTTTAGACCAACCACTAATATTACACATTTTTTCTATCCTTCTTAAATGAACCAATGACAATTTAAATGCACCTTTGTTTTTCTACTATTTTTCTGGAATCCTAATACAAATTCAACTACAGACAACCCCAAGAATCGACATTTCCCCTTTTTTCAAAAAGATTTAAATCCGCCAAGTCACTTTTATAAGATTTTATATGAATAATTAGTGTTAAAAGTAGAGGAAAATAGAGACATGAATTTCTTATTTATATATTTTCACCTAATATCCCTAATATGCTTATTGATTGAAAAAATTATTATATAGAGCAAGGTAAGTCGAGCCAAAATTAAATTTCTATTATTAAGTAATTGATTATATTAGAAAAAAACGTGGGGTGTAAAATGATCACGACAGTTCTGAGCTGTCGGGTATCGTCCGTTGTCTTTCAAACTGTCAGCAATTTCTACATAATCTTCTCTTTCTAAACCACTTAGCCAATATGAATGAAACTTGGTAGGGAATTTCCTTTGGCTAAGCTCTACCAAGCATAATTAACGGATCGCGGCTGTCAAACAAAAAATCTTTCAACCAATCAAAATACTTATTCCGACCGGAAAAGAACAAATGGTCGATATTTATCTGAAGCATTTTGTTGGTTTGGCAACTTAAACGTCGTGATTACAGATAATTCAATTCGTAATTACGACGTTTAGGTCGCCAACAAACCATTTTACATTTTTGTTACATGTTCCTGGCCATAAATTTTTGAAAAAAACTGCCGTTTAATATCGATCACGATCTTCCTGTCGGAGTTAAGTGTCCGTGGCTAGCGATACGTAACTTACGGATCAAGTTGGCCAGTGTTATTACTTTTTCGACCTTGTACCGATCCCTTTTTCGCGACAAGCATAGCAAAGGATAAAATTCAAAATGTACTTACCGAAAAAACGATTGAGCGATATTTCCCCAAGACATCTTTGGCTATTGTCCTGTTGTTCGTCTGTCGCAAGAACACGAGAAACGTGAAGAAGGGCAATCATTATCAGCTTGATTGACATCCCCAACATTGTCATTGTATTTTCTATTTTCAACCCTTATCCTGTTGAATATATATCCTCTTTTCACTATATTTCAAACATTTGACACAGTCATCTCGATGCTGTGTTTAGAAACAAGCAGGCTGTATGGACTAAGATCAGACTGCACATCTGTGCAGGCTGATCTTAGTCTATACACCTGCCAAATCCACTGTTACAGCAGGAATATTCCGGGATCAGCATGACAAGGGTTAAATATTATAGTATGTATTATTACGACTTCTTTATTGTATTAACGGATAGAATTATAAAAGCGAAGATATTCAACTCAAACAAAAAATCGAGGTATGACAACTTTACCGATGTCTAATCTAAACTGAAATTAAAATGTAAGTTCTTGTCAATATTTATACCCGACCTTTCAAGACTGCCTGGACTTGTCTAGAAAAATATATCAAATTGATATACATATGATATTTTAATATACCGCATTTTATAGTGCTGTGTTTCAAGAATGATATAAACATATCGTCGTTTTACTTCTAAAATTTCGTAAATTCAGCTTTATCGAAACTTTAGCTACGTTGTCTTAGAGGTTAAACGACAATATGAGCTCATACATGTTAAGTGGTACAGTAACAAGAGGCAAATGAGGGCCTGGGACGCTCTACCGGGTATTATGTTTTCAGTTAAAATAATCTGATATTCAAGGTCATTAATTGCTTAAAGAAGAATGCATAAAATGAAAATACTGTATCCCCTTTATTATTTTGAAAAATAATCCTTAAGGCCCCCTTTCCAGTGTTTCATGACGGATCCACTCCATTTCCGAAAAGAAGTTTCCTTATGACCCTCCAATCATCCTATGAAATTTTCAGTAGAATCCGATAATAATTGTGGACTTTATCAAGATTTTTTGAGTGAAAATCGGTAATGCACCCTTTCCTGTGTTTTCTGGTGAATCCACTTCATTTCCGAAAGGAACTTTCCTTACGACCTTACAATAGTCCTCTGAAATTCTAAAGACAATCTAACAGTGATTGTGAACATTATCACATAAACAAGAATGCTTTGAATAATAATCTGTGCCCCTTCCTGTGTTTTCAGTGCCACAATTATTTATGCATCTTTGAAGAGAATCCGGTAAAAATGTGGACTATATTGTATTAACGAAGATATCACAATTAAGTTCTTAAGCTCCTTTTCTCATGATACATTTTTGTTTGTTTAATCAATCTATAAAAGTTAAAGGTGAATCCGATAAAATATGGGGGACTTCATTATATTAACTAGAATATTTAACTAGAGGCGCTTGTGCGCCTGTATCGCTCCACAGACATGATTGTACTGATTAAGCAAATGATGTTTTCAGGAATTCAATATACTCCGAATCACATGCATTCACCATGTGATTTTTTTTGATTTTTTTTTTTTTTTTTTTTACTGGTCTAAAATTTTGTTTTGTGGGAATTGGTTAAACGTTAAGTGCTGATTTAATTCAGTTGTTTGAAATATAAATATGAGATTCCTATTGCAATAAATATTATGGTTTTCAAATGAATTATTTTTTCTGGAGATACCTGAACCTGCGCTTTAATGTTTTAAAGGATCGAGGTTAGTAATAAACCTCAGATGAAAAAGGCACAAAATTCCAAATGAAAATGAATTTAGAGTTACCATCCATGATTTTAGACTTTTCAACCTATTACCAGATGGCCAAATTTTAGACCGGTCCAAATTGTAAGGAGTAACAAATGATCGTTTTAAATTTATTTTTTCAACTTTCTGGTTAAAAGGATTGTAGAAAATGGGGAAGTTGTTTCATTTACACATCTGTTTTCCATATTGTTTTACGGAGGGGCATCAAAAAGTGTCACTGTGTAGGAATGGGTTAAGCTATAACAATATTTGTTACAATGTCAGGTTTGATTTAAAGGTTAAGGAACTTGAAAGTAAGCTTGTCAAATTAAGTACAACTATCTGCATTTGCATTTAATCCATTCCTACTCGATCCTGCTTTTTAAGCATCTCGAGAAACTCTCGAGAAAAACTCTTTGGAAAATATTGTGGACAATAAAGAAATGTTTATTATGTTTTCTACCCTACCCTACGAGGTAAAAAATGTAAATTCCAGCAACTTGAAACTGTGATATGCAACTTTCAGTTTGAAACAGTCTAAGATTTTGTCGTGATGTAATAGGTTAAAGGGTCAATTTTAACTTGTGACAAGCAATTTCTTCATTGTCAACAATGTTATTTATCCTAAACGACAAAAATTTTATTCATTCCAATAATTTAAGATTGCTACCTGCAACTGATTTCAATCTGAACCAGTCTTATATTATTTCGTCTGGTAATGGTTAAAATATAATCCATATTTCCCTTGATAGTAAAAAGCTTTTATCTTCAATATCCAAGAGCAGTAACCGATAATTCTACCACTTTCTAACAACCTTGCATCTCCTTGATCTTTTTTTAGAACTGCAAAGAGGAATATCTTTTCTAAGTGAGTGCAGACATTAAATATGCAATCCGGTTTACTGTAAATAACTAACTGGTGTAATCTGAGACTCCTTGAAATTGGATGTTAATCAGCCAATCCATGTATATAGAAACACTTTGAAGTCTCAGAAACTTACTATGAACTTTTAACCCATAACACAGTTCACCCTACTAAGATGATTGTAAAAAATCTGCCATTCCAGAATGGCGGTTTAAAAAAATCACTGGATACCATATATGTACATAAGCCACAACCATAAAAGCCATATTTTCAACGAATCAAAAATAAAATTGATGGAATCTGAAAAAAAGTCACCAGATGATCATTCCAGTAAAATTTGATTGAAATCCATCAACTGGTTTCTAGGAAAAAGATTTTCAAAGCTTTAAACATATATTGAAACTAGCCTCGCCCATTAAAGCCATGTTTTTCATTCGAACAAAATTCTTTGAATGAATCTGATGTAGGGTCACCAAATGATAATACCTGTAGAATTAAGTTGAAATCCGTCTATTGGTTTCTAGGATGAAGAATTTTTAAGGTTTCCCCATATTTGGAAGTTAGCCCCGCCCGTTAAAGCCATGTTTTCATCCAATCAAAAATCTTTGAAGTAATCTGATAAAGGGTCACCCAAAGATCATTCCTGTAAAATTTGGTTGAAATCCACCCATTGCTTTCTGAGAAGATTTTTAAAGGTTTCACCATATATGGAAGTTAGATCCGTCCATTAAAGCCACGTTTTTTATCCGATCAAGATTCTTTGAAGTAATCGGATATAGGGTCGAAAAATGATCATTTCTATGAAATTCGGTTGAAATACATCAACAGGTTTCTGAGAAGAAGAATTTTAGAGGTTTCACCATATATGGAATTTAGCTCCGCCAATTAAAGCCATGTTTTTCATTCGATTAAAAAATCTTTGAAGTAATCTGATATAGGGTCACCCAAAGATCATGCCTGTACAATTTGGTTGAAATCCATCCACTGGTTTCAGTGAAGAAAATTGTTAAGGGTTTCACCTTATATAGAAATAGCCCTGCTCATTAAAGCCATATTTTCATCTTAAAATCTTTGAAGGAATCTGATAAAGTTCACACAGTGATCAGTTCTGTGAAATTTGGTTGAAATCTGTTCAGTTCTTTCTGAGTAAAAGATTTTTAAAGTAAAAGTTTATGGACGAACACACGCACACAGGGACGGACGCACAACGAACACAACGCCATGACAATAGCTCGCCGGCTTTCAGCCAGTAGGGCTAGAAAAATCATATGGCCCCCTTTTTACACGATACTTGGGGGATTGTATCCAATTCTGAAAAGAACCATCCATATAATTGTACAATCATTCTGTGAAATTTTGAGGGGAATCCCGGTCAAGTTGATAGCATTTATACTTTAGGAAAAATGCTCCGGATAAACTTAGTGACGGAATGACTGACGGAGACCATTACTATATCTCCTTCTATGAAACGGCGGGGATAATAATCCTAATGATGGTACAATCATTGTGAACAATTGAAGAGAATATGATGAAAACTGTGGACTTGATTGTGTTACAAGGACTTTAAAATGAAATTTTCATAAGGCATTTTTTCATGTAATACTTGACGATCAGGTTTAATGTAAACATCAACAATCGTTATTATTGTGCAATCATTCTGTTAAAGCTCTGGACTTGGTAACAAAGATATTCAAATTAAATTTTCATAAGGCCCCCCTTTCTTGTGTTTCTTAACAGTTCAAACCCCATTTTGAAAAGAATGATCCTTTTGACCGTACAACCATTCTATGAAAGTTTCAACAAAGTCTGATCGAAGTTGTAGTATTTATTGCATAAATGAGGATTTTCTAATTCAATTTTCATACAGATCCCATGTTACTTGATGGATCAGACCCAATTTAATATAGTATAATAATTCTGTGAGAGTATGAAGACAATCCCATGAAATCTGTGAACTTTATTGCATTAACTAATATTTTCATAAAGCCCATTTTTCCTTTGTTTCTTGGCGGATCAGACCCCGTTTCGAAAGGGACAATTCTTATGATGGTTCAATAACTCTCAGAAAGTTTGAAATGTTTCCGATAAAATCTGGGGACATCATCGTGTTAACGGGGAGTTTTTAAGTAAAATTTTCATACGGCCCCTGTTCCCGCGATATTTGACAGATCTGACCCAATTTCGAAAGAAACAATCCTTACAGTGGTACAATCATTCTATGAAAGTTTGAAGAGAATCCGATGAAAACTGTGAACTCTAGAGTGTTAACGAGTTTTTTTTTAATCAAACTTTCTTAAATTCCCTTTTCCCATGATACTTGGCGGATCAGATCTAATTTCGAAAAGGACGATCCTTATGATGGTACAACCATTCTGGGAAAGCTTGAATAGAAACCAATTATAACTGTGGACTCTGTGTTAACGAGGATTCTTAATAGATTTTCAATTAAATTTTCATAAGATCCCTATTCCCATGTTTTTTGGCGAAGCGGACCCAATTTCGAAAGTAATGATCCTAATGAAGGTACAATTATTCCGTGAAAGCATGAATTGAATCCGATGAAAACTGTGGACTCTTGGTGTGTCAAAGATATTTTTTAATAGAATTTTTAATCAAATCATCACAAGGTTTCTTTCCAAGTGTTTCTTGACGGATCTGACCCAATTTCGGAGGGGTGGATCCTTATGATATTTCAATTATTCTGAGAATCATTCTATGAAAACTGTGGACCCAAGAGTGTTCACGAGGATATTTAAAATACATTTTGATTAAGCCCTCTTTTCCCATGTTTCTCGAAGGATTGGACCCAATTTCGATTGATTGAATGGGGTTTAACGCCACTTTTCACAGTATTTCAGTCATATCGCGGCGGCTGGAGCACCTAACAATGGATTCATGGTTTTTCTCACACCAGTACTACCACTACATCCTTTCCTAGCCTCCAGCTGCTATCCCACTTAGGTTTACGATTATCCACCCATTGGTGAGAGACAAATGTAGGAAAGGATATCTGCCGCCGCCGGGGATCGAACCCATGACATCCCATGATTAAAGATTGGGAGTGACTGCGCTATGACGGCGGCGGACCCAATTTCGAAAGGAAGTGTCCTTGTGATGGTACAATCAATCTGAGAAAGCTTGAAGAGAATCCGTTAAAAATAATGGATTCTTAAACTGTTAACGAGGATTTTTTAAATAAGTTTTGATTAGGCCCCTTTCCCATGGTTCTTGGAGGATCGGACCCAATTTCGAAAGGGACGATCCTTATGGCGGTACAATCATTCTTAGAAAGTTTGAAGAGAATCCAATGAAAACTGTGGACTCTAGAGCGTTAACAAGGAAAAGGTTACGGACGGGCGGACGACTTGACGGTCGGACGCCGGACAGGTAAATGCCATCGCTATAGCTCTTCTGGCCTTTTGCCAGTAGAGCTAGAACAACTAGAATAGCAACAACAAACTTTGTCTAAAAGACATTATCTTCTCATAGGAGTGGTTACCTATAAAGCGTTATCTCCCAGGAAGTGCTTAAAGTAAAGGCTCTAAGACACAGGGAAAAAATTTCTCACACAAAGGAACCCTGCAATCTTCGTAAAACTCCTGGTATATCTCGCACCAGTGCTACCAGTACATCCTTTCCTAGCCTCCAGTTGCTATTTCACTTAGGTTAACGATTATCTACCCAATGGTGAGAAAAAAAATCTCGGAAAGGACATGTGCTTATCTTAAGCTCTTTGTGCTAAGATGAGCTTATAACATTATCTAGTTTCACTTTTTATTCATTCATTTCAAAATGCCAGACCATTTATCTATATAAGGGGGTCATGATAGTCCTGTATCACTCACATGAGTATGATAGCACACAGCATTATGATATATACTAAATATCAAAGCTCTATGACCTTAATTTAAGAGAATATCATTTTTAAGATTTTTTCTTCATACCTTTAAAAAAACCAAGAACCCTCAACATAGGGCTAATTATCGGAGTATAGAAATTCTTTGAAGTATTTTTGAAGAGGGCTGATAGGTATAGAATTTTCAAAATAACAAAGCTCTAGGCCTTATGGTTTTGTAGAAGATTGTTAATTTCCTTCTTCACTTCTATGTAAAAACGAGATCGCACAACATAGGGATAATTTGCATACTGACTCATCTTTGAAGTATTCAGGTAGTAGGGTATTAGGTGTTGATATGAATCAAATATCTAGGTATTATGATTTTGGAGAATTTTTTTTTTTAAATCTCCTTCTTAACTCCTCTGTTAAATTAGTAAAGAGCTAATAGACCCATTGTTGGCCCCGCCTATTGACTCCCTAGGCCCAGCCCATCAACTCCGAAAGGGAAGTACCGCTTTGATTTTTATCGGTGTTATTTTGCAACATTTATAACCAGTCGCATGTAACATAAAAGTAAAATAGTAAGTTCGTGACCTTAACGTCGTAACTACAGCTTTCATAAGCTGTAGTTTTGACGTTTAATTCGCGAACCCCCCGCCCCCAAAAAAATCTTAACAAAAATGGTGGCGAAAGTTGGAGTTGAAAATTAAGTTACACCTCGATTAAATGATTTGATTTGTCGGTTGATTCCTTGATTGACAACCGCGATTGGTCGTATTTCTTTAGGGCATTTTGGTAGATGATCATTAGGTTATGATGTATACCAAATATTGAACCTCTAGGCAATATAGTTTGGGATAAGAAGATTTTCATAAATTTCTTTTTTATTTCTTATATACAATCGGGGTTCGCACAGTAAAGGGCTGATTTTCAGAGCAGGCTAATTTTTTCTAAGTACATTGTATTTTGGTTGAGGGCCAATAGGTGATGATGTGTACCAAATATCAAATTCTTAGGCCTTATCATTTGGGAGATGAATATTTTCAAAGATTTCTGTCATTGAGTGGGGTGATTTTGTAAGTATTTTGGAAGAGGGTCAATAGGAAATGTTTAACCCATTACCATATGACCAAATTTTAGACTAGTCCAAATTGAAGGGAGTTGCAGACGACAATTTAAAGTTGTTTCAATTTTAGATTCTTTCAACTTTCTGGGTAGAAAACCTGGTGTAAAATGAAGAAATTGCTTTATGACAAGCAATTTCTTCATTTTATACCATGTTTTCGAAAGTGTTTTTCTCGAGGGCGTCCAAAAGCGTCAATGTGTGGGAATGGGTTAACCAAATATCAAAGCTTGATTGATTGTTTGGCAGAAGAAGATTTTCGAAGATTTCCTTATTTATTTTTAATATGAAATCAGGGATCGCACAGTAAAGGCTAATTTTCAGAGTGAGGTAATTCTTTTAAGTATTTTGGTAGAGGGTCAATAAACAATGATGTATGACAAAAATCAAAGGCTTGAGACTTATAGCTTAGGAAGGAAGATTTTCAAAGAATTCCATCTTTATTTCTATATAAAAGCAGGGATCACATAGCAAAGGGCTCATTATCAGAGTAGGTATATTTTTGCAGTATTTTGGTAGAGGGTCAATAGCTGATGCTGTATACCAAATACCAGAGCTTTAATGCTTATGGTTTGAGAGAAAAAGTTGTTGTTATTGTTTTCAGTCATTTGCCATGGAAACCAGAATTTCTCCTGGATTTCAACTCTTTGAAGTATTTTGACAAAAACATAACCTATTGACTATTACTTCGTAAGGAAGTTTGGCTGAAATTCTAAGGTAAGTTTAGGAGAATACTGTTTTGTAATTATGAATGGACAGATTGACTCACAGACTGATGCCTGGATGACAGAAGGATAACACACCATGGCTATAATTTAAACCATACTTTGTTTTTTTTTAATTCGCTTACTGAAAGCATATCAGTGGCTTAGTGCAAAAGCATCTAAGTGTATTAAGTATAGACACTTATGATGTTTTTACACTAAGCTATCGATATGTTGAGGTCCAAGTCTGAGGTCCAAGTCTGATTGGACATTTCTTATCCATGTGAAAAACTTCTCATATAATAATAAATAAGCTTTGAGTACATAAATAATTTTTAATAAAATTGAAATATCATTTAGTGTTTTAATTACAGTAACATAACAACTTCATTTAAATGAGAGTGCTTTTAAACATACATGTGCAAGCTTTATTACCATATATCAAAGTTTCAGCTACTAAACCTCATATCATTGCATTCAAATTAAAGCTACACCCTTGACATTTGAACAAACATTTCTCATGACATGGAGTATAAGTTATTATCTAATCCAATCACAATCAATAAAATAACCTTTGAATATGATTTGTTTATGCCACAAATAGTCCAGATTAGGAATGAAAGAGGTTGCAAATAGAGTGAAAGTAAATTGAAGCCCTTACAATGCAACTTTAAGCAACAATGAGCAACTTTTAGTAAAAATGCAGGAGTGGGGTGACTTTACCATTTTTCCCACCACAGGTATGGTTCTCTATATGACGTTTCTATCTAAGGGATGTGAAATTGGATAAAACCATCTCTTTCCCCAGTCACCACTTCTATCAAACAATCACTTTTATTAACCCATTCCCACATGGCAAGATTTTAGACTGGTCCAAATTGAAAGGAGTTGTGGAAGAGAATTTAAAGTTTATGAAATTTTAGATTTTTTAACTTTCTTGGTAGAAAACATTGTTTTAAATGAAGAAATTGCTTGTTACATGCAATTTCTTCATTTTACACCATGTTTTCCCAAGCGTTTTCTTGAGGGGCGTCCAAAAGGGTCATTGTGTGGGAATGGGTTAAGTGACAACATTTAAGTTCCTATCTCAAAGCCAAAGTTTTGAAAAACTGACACATTTAATCGATTACCATACAGTGACAATTTCTGATGCCCCTTATAAACATTATCATGGAAATCTTTGTGGGAAAAGGAGAAATTGTTTGTAACAAGAAATTATTCCTTTTCTAGCAATGTTTACTACCATATCTGGTACATGTACTTGTTTTCAAACTTTGACGCAATTTGAAATGTCTTCTGCAACTTCTTACAATTTGGAACAATCTAAAATTATGTTGTCTGAAAATGGGTTGATGTGAGACCTATCATAATTCAATCCTGTGTTGTTAGACTTCATTACTATGATCAAATGAGACATATCTAATGAGTAGAAAAAAGAAAGTTGATTGATTGATTGAATGAATGGGGTTAAAAGCCGCTTTTAACAGTATTACAGTCATATCGCAGCGGCTGGAGAACCTAACAATTGATTCCTGGTATTTCTCAAACCAGTATTACCACTACATCCTTTCCTAACCTCCAGCTGCTATCCCACTTAGGTTAAGGATTATCCACCCATTGGTGAGAGACAAATGTCGGAAAGAAAATGTTGGATCTAACCCATGACATCCCATGTTTGAAGATTAGGAGTCTGACAGATTACCGACTGCACTATGATGGCGGCAAAAAAAAAAAAGGATTATTAAAGATAATAAAACAGATTTAATAATCCCATTACCAGACAACATTTTTCAGACAGGTCCAAATTGAGAGAGGTTGCAAAAACACTTTCAAATTGAGAAAATCTAGAAAATATTTGCCCATTTGGTTTGAAGAATTGTGGCCATTGAAGAAATTGCTTATTACAATAAATTTCATTTTCCACATATTTTCAAAAGCTTTTATCTTCAGCGACATAAAAATGGATTGTGTGGGAATGGCTTAAGCTTATACTTTTAGGCAATCTAATGAATGACTTTCCACAAGTTTGACGGTACACAGATTAAATTTCATCATCTTTTTCTCTTTCCGTGTTTATCTTTTATTTTTAGTACCCTTCTTCATCTTTTAGGTTTCTAGCGTTGTTTAACCCATACAGAATGATATCTCTTGATGCCCCCGAACAAAAACAATTTAGAAAAGATTGTGTAAAATGATTGCTTGCATTGTTTTCAAAGCTTTTTTCTTGGGGCATAAACAAGTGGGTATAAATGGGAAAGGGTTAAAAGGTAGAATGGTCATCTAAATTTTGAAAATCATCTTCAAATAGAATCAAATCCACACTGGTCAACTTGTGCAGTTTGACCTGGGTCAATACTTTTTACACTTCTCAGCAGGCCCTTCTTGGCTTGATAGGTCACGTTTGTTTTCAAATGAACCCTTTCCCTTAACCCATTCCCCCACAACAAAATTTTGGACTGGTCCAAATTTAAAGGAGTTGCAGACGACAATTAAAGTTTATGTAATTTGAGATTTTTTTAACTTTTAGGTAGAAAACATTGTGTAAAATGAAGAAATTGCTTGTCACAAGCAATTTCATCATTTTACACAATGTTTTCCTATTTGTTTTTCTTACGTCCAAAAGTGTCACTGTGTGCGAATGGGTTAAAATTATTTGAGTTTTGTCTAGGCTAATACTCTGAGAAAAGAGGAAATGGTTAAACTCTTTCCTGTATAAACCCGGAATTCTATATTGCTGTGATTTTATACTTGAGAATACATTGTGGAAAAATAAGAAATTGCTTGTAAAAAGCAATTTCTCCTTTTTCCAAAATATTTTCTACCTCAAAATCCGTTTTCATTTCAAATTGCATCCAATTGTTATTGTCGTGTGCAACTTCTTTCAATTTGGACCAGTCAAAAAATTAAAAAAAGAAAAAAAAAACAGAAAAGGGTTAAAACAATCATTCCCTCTGTTCAGAAATTCATTTTTCAATTTTCAACACCTGGATGCTTTCACTCCGATTTTCTTCGTATTCAAATCTCTAGGCTCAATAAGTGTAATACTAAATCATTTGTTTATGAGCCCGAGTCAAATACTTAATCCTTTATTCATAATTCAAGTTAGTTCATGAAATCTCTGAACCTACCCACTGACTCTGACTAGGTTTCGACATGGATATTGAATGGGGATATCTTGCTTAACCAATTACCACATGAAAAAAACTTTATGTAATTTTAGATTTTTTTGTCTTTATGGAAAGAAAATATTGTGGAAAATGAAGAAATTGCATGTGACAAGCAATTTCTTTATTTTCCACAATGTTTTCTTAAGCTTTTCTTCTTTGGGCGTCTAAAAGTGTCACTGATTGGGAATGGGTTAATTTAGAGCCAGTGACATGTAACCAAAACACAAAATAGTTATTTTGATACCTTAACTTTTAACTACAAACCAACAAAAATGTCCATCGGATATGTCAAAGTTCAAACCTCAGTCTAAATGAAGGTAAAACAGGTCTATTTTAACATGGAATTCACACAATAGAAACGAATAAATTAAATCAATCTTAAAAATAATCTGTTGATTGCAAATCCATTAATGACAAACAGCCCTAGCTCATTACCATGCGACAGAATTATAGACAGGTCCAAAGCGAAAAGGTTGCAGACCAAAGTTTCAGGTTGATGAAATGTTTGAATAAAAATATCTTGATACAAAAAAATTGTGGAAAGTGGAGAAATTGCTTGTTACAAGCTATTTCTTTATTTCCAAACAATTTTCTTTGCAGGTGTAAAAAAGCAAGATTTACCCATTCCAACACAGTGACCTTTTTTGAAGCCCTTGAAAAAAACAATTTGAAAAACATTGTGTAAAATGAAAAAAATACTTGCGCATTAGACAATGTTTTTCTACAGAGAAAGTTGAGAAATTTTAGAAATTTCTCAAGCTTTGTTGTCTATTACTCCTTTCAAGTTGGATCAGTCAGAAAGAAATGTTGTCTGGTAAAAGGTTAAATGACAAAAAGTTCAAGCCTTGGTCCTACTTCCAAATCCATGCAGACTGCAGACATGTAGGCTGAGAATTTTCATCTACTTCTCTTGAAAATGCTGTGAGTTCAAAAGCATATTGTCATATAGGTAGCAATGCAGCTGGTATGTCCAATTCAGTGCATTAATATTTTTGTTCTAAATCACAGAATAGTTTAACCCATTCCAACACAACCCCGCACTTTCATGTGCCAAAGAAAAAATGAATAAAAAGCATTGTGAGAAAACATGAAGTTACTTGTATTAAGCAATTTCTTCTTTTCCACAATACATTCTTATTCTCATGGCCCTCATTTTTCAAATCACCTTTGTTTTGACATCTGCAAGCTCTTTGAATTTAGACCAGTCTAAGAGTCTGTTGTTTAGTAATGGGTTAATTGTTGTGTTGTAGATATTCACTTCTTCACACTCACAACTACAATTATTGTTATGACACCAACAACTATTAATAAAATGGCAATTAAACAACACATCTTCTTCCTGGACTTTTTCTGAAATAAGTAAATAAAGCAATTGATTAGAGAATTATAAGTCGATTAAAACCAGGAAGATCATATTACCAAAACTTTGTTTCACCAATTCCCACACAATGAAGCTTTTTGACGCCCCTCAAGAAAATCATTTAGAAAACATTACCCAAAATGAAGAAATTGCTTGAAACTAGCAATTTCTTACTTTTCCACAATGTTTTCTACGCAGTTGAAAGATTCTAAAGTATCAAACTTAAAATTTTTATATGAAACTCCTTCCAATTTGGACCAGTCTAAAATTTTGCCATTTGGTAATGGATTAATAAGATAAGTCGTACAGTAGAATGTAAGGACCTCTACATTAACCCTACAAAATCCTGCTTTTTCACACCCCTCAAGAAAAACTTTGGGAAAAAATTGATTATAAATGGAGGAGTTGCTAGAGCTCCTGTATTACTCCCAAGTTTGAATGTACTGATTAAGCAAATGGTGTTCAATATAAACTAAATCATCTTTGCCATATCTGGCAAATATATCTGGTCACTAATATCTTTGAAAGAGTTCTAGAAAAGCATTTAAAAGTTTTAACTGTTTACAAGCCCAAATGGTGTAATCTGATTTACAACAGTTTCCTTTGAAAATGAAAGTAAATCAGTCAATCCATGGAAACATACGTAAAAACCTTAAAGTGTCAGAAAATCACTATAAACTTTTAACCCTTTAACACAGTTCACCCTACTAAGATAATTATAAACTATCTTCCATTCAAAATGGCGTTTTAAAAATGGTGGCCAATGTTGGAGTTCAAAACTCATTTCAGGCCTGAATGAATGATTTGATTGGTTGACTGGTTATTTTATTGACAAACACGATTGATCAGTTATGTATTGTCACAAAAAGTTCACATACCTGATATGTGGATGCTTTACTAAGTTGTTCCCTCCCTTCCTCTACATCTGTGTAAGCTTTCTCTACATTAGCTTCTATCGTATCAATCTGTTCTCCTTGCTCGTATACCATTGCACCTAGGTCCCGGAAAATCTCATTTACATCTAAAATATCACCCTGCAGTTACACAAGAAGATCTATTTACATCTTTGTTCCAAATTATTGTCACACACTCATTATTCTGATGTTTGATTACAATTGTCATAAAAGACAAATTTTTCTCACTTTTTATTTAACAATTAAGGTTAACATTAACCCTTTCCTGTTTCTTGAAATTTTGGACTGGTCGGTATTGAAAGAGGTTGCAGGCGACGATGTAAATTGAATGAAATTTGAAATAAACCCATCCAATGTGGTAAAAAATATTGTAGGAAAAGGAGAAATTGCTTGTTACAAGCAATTTCTCCTTTTCCCACAATATTTTCTCAAGTATGAAATCATAGTGACGTAAAATCCAGGGTTTGTACAGGAAAGGTTTAATGAAGAACGAGAGACACGTGCAGCTATTCTAGGGCTTGATATTGGGTAAGACTTCTAGGTTAAAAAAAACGGCATATTTGTTAAAAATGCACTTACAGTTATCCCCCTTGTTGGTATAGACAGGTCTTTTGATATTGAATTTATATTCTGAGTCTCAACTGAATGTGTTCAGTTATACCAGACATATTACAAAATGTCAAAGTTTTCAGACCAAGCAGTTATTAACCTGGCAAGTGAAATACCTAAGGTTTTCTGTTAAAACAGCTAAACCTCAAATTTGAACAAACTTTCTAAAATAAGGTTTATAAACAATCTCAAGAAAAGGGATATTTCATTACATCATCCAGACAATACATATTTTTGTCTTTTTCAGCTAGTAATGTCATAATTTTCTTTTCTGTCTTTCATATTGCTTAGTAAAGTCATTAAATAAACCCAGTACTCTCTTTAATACAAATTAAGAATAATTTTATACTTTACAAAATAAAAATCAGGGTCTTTAAAACATTAAACCTGCCATGCTGTATAAATTACCTTACTGCATTGCTGTAAAATCAAGGGGCTGAAAGCACTGATAGAATTTGTTGTAAAAAATCAATATTTTTTTTGAAACCAATTTCATAAACAACTCTGGCAGAAAAAGTACAAGCAGGAGGTGTAGACCTAGATCAGACTGCACTTTTGTACAGACTGATCTTGGGCTACACCCCTGATAAAACCGGAATATTCCAGGTTCAGCATGACAAGGGTTAATATATAATGAGGGCTTGTGCTAGTGTTTGAATTGAGGAGTCATTGACAACATAATCTTGGAATTCTAGGGGTCAAAGCTAATTTTGAAGAGGTCAAAACAACAAAACAAGAGGACCATGATGGTCCTAAATCGCTCCCCTGAGTATGATGGTTCATGGCTTTATGATATAAACAAAATGGAAAAGCCCTCTGTCTAATTATTTTGGAGAAGATGTTTACAGATTTCTCTTTTAATCCTAGGTATATTGATGATCCCACCATATAGCACTTATTTCCTGAATATGGTAATGCTTTGAAGTATAGACATCAATACATACCAAATATAAAAGCTGTAAGCCTAACGGTCAAAGGAGAAGAAGGTTTTCAAAGATATCATTATTTATTCCTAACTTAAATTAGGGATTGCACAGGAAAGGGCTAATTTTTTAAGTAATTTGGTAGAGGGTCAATGGTTGATGATATGTACCAAATATCAAAGCTCTAGGTTTTATGGTTTAGGAGAAGAAGATTTTCAAAGATTTCCTTCTTTATTCATTTGTAAAATTAGGTTTGTTTGTTTGAATGGGGTTTTACGCCGCTTTTAACAATCTTTCAGTTATTGTAAAATTAGGAATCGCACAGAAATGGGCTAATCTTCAGAGTATGATAATTCTTTGAAGTATTTTGGTAGACGGTCAATATATTATGATATGTACAAAATACCAAAGCTCTAGGCCTTATGGTTTGGGAGAAGAAGATTTTTAAAGTTTTCTTTTTTAATTCTATGTAAAATCAGGGATCGCCCAGAAGAGGGCTAATTTTCAGAATACGGTAATTCTTTGAAGTATTTTGGAAGAGGGTCAATAGATGATGATTTGTACCAAATATCAAAGCTCTAGGCCTTATGGTTTAGGAGAAGAAGATTTTTAAAGATTTCCTCCTTTATTTCTATGTAAAATCAGGGATCATTAAGAAAAGGGCTAATTTTCATAATATGGTAATTCTTTGAAGTATTTTGGAAGAGGGTCAATAGATGATGATTTGTACCAAATATCAAAGCTCTAGGCCTTATGGTTTGGGACAAGAAAATTTTTAAAGATTACCTTCTTTATTTCTATGTAAAATCAGGGATCGCCAAGAAGAGAACTAATTTTCATAATATGGTAATTCTTTGAAGTATTTTGGAAAAGGGTCAATAGATGATGATTTGTACCAAATATCAAAGCTCTAGGCCTTATGGTTTGGGAGTAGAAGATTTTTAAAGTTTTCATTTTTAATTCTATGTAAAATCAGGGATCGCCCAGAAGAGGGCTAATTTTCAGAATATGGTAATTCTTTGAAGTATTTTGGAAGAGGGTCAATAGATGATGATTTGTACCAAATATCAAAGCTCTAGGCCTTATGGTTTGGGAGAAGAAGATTTTTAAAGTTTTCATTTTTAATTCTATGTAAAATCAGGGATCACAGATAAAATGGCTAATTTTCAAAATATGGTAATTCTTTGAAGTATTTTGGTAGAGGGTCAATAGATGATGATATATACCAAATATCAAAGCTCTAGGCCTTACCGTTTGGGAGGAGAAGATTTTTTAAGTTTTTTCATTCCGTTGCCATGGCAACCAGAGTTCTTCATGGATTTCAATTCTTTGAGTTATTTTGAAAGAGCATGACCTAAGGATCATTTCTGTGAAGTTTTATTGAAATTCCATGGTTAGTTTAGGAGGAGAAGATTTTTTTGTAATTGTGAATGGACGAACGAACGGACGGACGACGGACGATGACCAATCACAATAGCTCCCCCAGAGCACTTCGTGCTCAGGGGAGCTAAAAAGAGGGAATCATGAGAATAAATTTAAAGATTTCAACCCAAAGGACTTTCTTCTTGTAATTTGTATCAACCTCAATAGTATGTAGAGTACATCATTGAATAACTGAGAGTTTAAAATAACAATGTGTTTTGACCTTAAGATATTTCTCTCAAGGTGGTCAAAGTGACCTCTTAGGAGAAATTCTAAGGGTCAAAATAGGATATTTTCAGATTTTTGAGGTTTATAAGTCATACACGAATCTTTATAAGTCATACACGAATCCTATATATTCACACACATGGAAATAAAAAAAAGATTTCACTGGTTTTTACCTCAAGAGCCCTTATTTGTTCCTCTCTTTCCCTAATGAGAGCTAGATCATCATCTATCACTTGTTCTTGTGCCATCAGCTGTTGTCTGCGGTCATCGTCCTGTACAAGGTTTGATTGATCATCTTCGTCATCATCCTAGAAAGGTTTTAATTTCAATTAACCCAAATTTACCAGATGACAAACTACTTAGCTGATCCAAATTTAAAGATGTTGCATGATATAATTCAGATGATTACATTTTCAAAATTATTTGTCTCTTTGGGTAGAAAGCATTGGGGATAACAAGCAACTTCTTCATTTCCACAGTAAATTCCAAAGCCTTTTTATTGAGGGGTGTAAAAGTATTGTGTGGAAAAGAGTTGATTTGTTTATTTGAATGGGTTTAATGCGACTTTTAACAATATTTCAGTCATATTTGAGCAGCTGGAGCACCTAACCATTGATTCCTAGTATTTCTCACACCAGTACAACCACAAGATCCTTCCCAAGCCTTCAGCTGATCATCCAACTTAGGTTTACAATTATCTACCAATGGGCCCCACTAATATACAGTTGTCTCAAAAATTGCTGTTTAATTATCTCCCTTGAGTTGACCTCCAACCAAAATAGGGATATACAAGGTTAAGCATTGCAAGGGCTTATAATCTTATCCAGTTAACCCATTTTCAACTGGTCCAATTTCAAAGATGTTCAAGGATGTTGCAGATGACATATTTTAGTTGATAAAATAATGGATTTTTTTTTTTTACTTTGGTGTAGATAACATTGTGGATAATTTAAGAATTTCTTCATTTTCCACAATGTTTTTCAAAGCCTTTTACTAGGGGTGGGGGACTTCAAAAAGCGTCATTGTGTTGGAATGGGTTTAGTATTACAGCCCTTGCAAGGCAATATCTTTCCAATAGTGTATTTTTCAGAAAGAATAGTGAATGTAGCTCAATAAAGAGGGTTAACTTACAGTTGATTTGGCAAATATTGCAAGTCATTGATTAATCCATAACCAGATTGTAACATTTTAGACTGATCCAAATTGAACGAAGATTATTCAAAGTTAATGAAATTTTAGATTTTTGAGCTTTCAGGTAGAAAACATGATGGAAAATGAAGAAATTGCTTCTTTCAACCATTTTCTTTCATTTTCCACCATGTATTCTAAAGCTTTTGCTTGAGGGGCATCAAAAAGCCAGATCGTGCATGGGTTAAAAGGATAATCAGTTATCAAAATTAAGTAAGTGGGGATGAAGATCATTCTTGATTTTGAAATAAGGTTCAACTCACTTGAAAATTATTAATTGCAGCTGCCAAGCAAAGAAGCAATCCACCAATCAAATAATTCATTTTGACTGGAACTGAACTTTGAGCTATGACATTGGCATACATTTATGAGAAGCATTTTTTTGTTTGTTTGACAACTTAAACATTGTAACTACAGTCTATTCAAGATGTAGTTGCCATATTTAGGTTGCCAACCAACAATTCAACTTTTCTTTTGCAATTTGTCGGCCATAAACTTTTCAGAATACCATACGAAATCAAAAGTAAGAATCGGTAAGCTTGGCTTGTGAGGTACGTATGCTGGGCTAGAGATCCGTAAATTATCAGGGGATGAGCTATGTGTGGCCTTTGATAAAAGATACTATTCCATGTAATCATTATCAAATTTTGACATTGACTGGAAAATTTCGATTGGATGCCCTGTCTATTGATGGTACATACCAGCCAGCTGGACTGTTTGGGTTTTGGTTTTGGCCTCTCCATTCTACTAGCTTCTTTAACCTTTTGAGCAGCTTTCTGTAAAAATAGAAATAATGCTTTTTGGGTACATTATTCATATACATAACAGCTAATCAAGCCTAACTGACTAACAACAGGACCATGATGGTCCTAAATCGCTCACCTGAGGCATCTCCAAATTACAGTACTTTTGCATAAAAAAGACACAGATTGAGCAAAATAATTAAACAAATATAAGATTTTGGGTATAGTAAAAACTATCGAGTACTATTATCCAATAAATATGATTGCCTTTGGCTTTATAGTTTAATCAATTATAAAACTAGCCCACATTTTGATGCCCCCAAGAAAATAGGTTTAAAAATACATTGTGAGAAAGGAAGAACTTACTAGTTACAAGCAATTTCACAATTTCTCACTATGTTTTCTACCCTAAAAATTCCTTGCATCAAACTTTAATTACCGTCTGCAACTTCTCTTAATGTGGACCAGTGTTAAGATGAGAAGAATTTGAAATTGCTCTAATTGTGCATCTTACCAAACTTGTGGCCTTTGTGACTGGGCCATTTTAACCCAATGGGTATAATTTTAGTAACCATTGTAGAGAGCTATCTGGATGTACTATTAATAAATAATTTATGAATTCATTACAAATGATACATTGGGAGAGGAAGATATTTGAACAGGCTCTTATTGAGTGTTTTTCATAACTTTGGATGCCTTGTGATGGCAAAGGATATAAACATGGTAGATAACAATAAGGTTATGCTTTGTTTTAATATCAATTCTCTAGGCCTTATATTTTAGAAACAGAATTCTTTCAAATTAAGCTATTTACATGATTCAACCCCTGGAGCAGAGACATTTTTTATCTTATTTTCATGTAACGTAGTACAAAATTATGTAGTAATGCTTAGTAACAAACCAAATATGAATGTCCTTCACCTTATATTTCAGAAGGAGAAGTTGCTCTATATGGGCATTTTCTCAAATTTTGGACCTCTGAGGCAGGGCCATGTTTTATCCTAGAGCTATGATTTTAGCTAATCTGGTATCTAGAGAACCATCTGGTTATGCTATATACCAAACATGAATGCCTTAGACTTTTTAGATTGGGAGGAGAAGACTGTTGAACATGGTCTAATTGAGCATTTTTACAAACACCCAGGGAAGGGGTGTTTTTTAACCTACAGGCATAATTCAATTGAAATTGATAGATAACAGCGAGAGGAGCTAAAAACTGTCAAGCTAACCTGAACAATTTTTTGTCATGCTGAATAAATTACCTTACTGAAATACTGTCAAATCAAAGGGCTGAAAGCACTGATAGAACTTGTTGTTCAAAAATCAATATTTCTTTTAGAAATCAACTTCATAAACAAACCTGACAGGAAAAGTACAAGCAGGAGGCGAAGACTAAGATCAGCCTGCACATAAGTGCAGTCTGATCTTAGTCTACACCTCCTGCCAAAACTGGAATATTCTGGGTTCAGCATGACATGGGTTAAGATCATATCCTTCTAGCCGTATTATGTCAATGAACAACACAATAAAATTGATTGTATACACATTATGAAAAGTATTTTGATTAACCCTTTCCCGTTTTTGGAAATTTTAGACTGGTCCAAATTGAAAGAGGTTGCAGACGACAATGAAAACTGGATGCTATTTGAAATGAAACCATCCTATGTGGTAGAAAATATTGTGGAAAAAGAAGAAATTGCTTGTTACAAGCAATTTCTACTTTTTCCACAATGTTTTCTCGAGTATAAAATCACAGGAATGTAAAATCCCGTATTTGAACGGGAAAGGGTTAATCCACCATGATTGATACACCAAACTATCGAATCAAATAGTTTCTCACACAGGTGGGCTGCAGCCATAGCATCAGACTCTCAATCACGAGGTATCGGATTGGATCCTCAGTCACGACAAATATCCTTTCCGCATTTTACTTTCACAGAAGGATTGTTTAATCATAAGCCTATGTGGGATGAGGAGCTGAAGGCTCAGGAAGGATGTAGTGATAGTACTGGAGTGAGAATTACCAGGAATCATGGTAAGGGGCTTCAACCATCACCACATGACTGAAATACAATTAAAGTGGCCTTAAACCTCTGTAACTTCAGGGTTCATTTCAAGCCACAAGCTGTTCATCTTACTTTGATGCACTACTTATCAAATGCCCATTGTTGACAGATAAATAAATGATATATGCTACAATGACCTCTTTTGAATGTCAGACACACTGCTGTTCAAGCCAGGATCAACACACAACCCCTGCTCAGCATGTCATATTACTTACTGACTTCATCTGGCTGTTGAAAGGCACAAACAGATGACAGCTTTTTAAAACCAATTTCCTTGTCAGGTTTTTGTTGCAATTCTTGAATTACTACAATAATCTATATCATACTGAATATTATAGAGAACCTTTACTTCGACAGTGTTTGGAGAATGCTGTGCTCACTATTTTGACATAACGCTAGTCTTGCTGAACCCAAAATATTTCTATGCAAGCAGAAGGTGCAAACTTGCCAATTGTCATTTTCAGTCTAAATTGGTAATGTGATTGCTGAATTGACAATTCACAGCTGACAATCTTTGAATTATTCAACCAATCAAATCATTTATACAAATCATGAATGAACTTTGAACTCCGACATTGGTTGACATTGATATGAAGTAGTTTTAATGGTTTAACAACTTGAAGGTCATAACTACAGCTTAGTTACCATGTTTAGGTTGCTAACCAATCGTTTTACTCTTTTGTAACATACTTCTTGCAAATAAATGCCATTTAACCCTTGCCATGCTGAACCCAGAATATTCCGGTATTGGCAGAAGGTGTAGACCAAGATCAGCCTGCACATAAGTGCTGTCTGGTCTTGGTTTACACCTCCTGCTTGTACTTTTTCTGCAAAGGTTTTTCATGATTTGATTTCTAAAAGAAATATTAATTTTTTGAACAACAAGTTCTATTAGTGCTTTCAGCCCTTTCATTTTACAGCAATTCAGTAAGTTCATTCATACAGCATGACAAGGGTTTATATTGAAGTTGAACTTCCAGTCAGACTTAAAGGGCGGGCCATCTATCTGTTAATAATACAAGGACTAAGACAGAACACATTACAAAAATTAATACCTACACACCTTTTGTAATGTCTGGAATCTCTCTAAACATTCATGAAAATTGTTTTTAATTTTGTCCATTTTCAGTCTTTGGCCCTGAAAACATACGTAGACGAACATGAGTGTTTTCTTTTTCCTCCTTTCTTTCTTATTTTCTACCCTTGAATAACAGAATCTTTTTACAAGGATAGTAGAGTAGAATCCTGTTAATTGCAACTCACATTTGTCAGCACATTTGTTGCAATTAACAGAAATTGCATTTCAAAGGAGCTATGTGTTCTTTAAATATAGTTTGTGCATAAAGTCAGTTGCAATTAAGATGTGAAATGCTATTATCAGAATTGCAATTATGAGGGTTCCACTGCAATAAAATATTAATTTTTTTAAAAGATGAAGTTAAAACAAACAAGACTCTCTTGTAGACCGCAAAATACCCGAATACTGGGTTTGTATTATCCATTACCAGACGGCAACATTTAAACTGGTCCAAATTGAAAAGAGTTGCAGACAACAATCTTAAGTTCATGTAAAAAATTGTGAAATTTTAGATTTTTTTAAGTTTCCAAGTAGAAAACATGGTGAAAAATGAAGAAATTGCTTGTTGCAATCAAATTTTTCACTTTACACAATGTTTTTTGGATTACTCACAGATGGAAAAAGATTACTCCACTAAAGTTCTTAATGAAAGAATAAACATGAAACTGAAACTTAACCCCTTACCTTATTACAAAATTTTGGTCTTGTCCAAATTAAAAGGAGTTGCAGATGACAATCTTAAGTTTATGAAATTTTAGATTTTTTCAACTTTCTGGGTAGAAAACACTGTGGAAAATGAAGAAATTGCTTGTTACAAGCTATTTCTTCATTTTACAAAATGTTTTCTCAATTGCTTTTCTTAGGGTGCGTCCAAAGGTCATTGTGTGAGAATGGGTTAAAAGGTCTTATTAGTGAGGATGCAAGCAGTGCACAAATTAAATTGACAAAAAATTGACTTGGTTACTTACTTTTTCAAGTTTTCTCATGGATTGGTTACATGTTCAACGATAGCCATCCTAATGACCTAGCAACCATTCTGAGAAAGTTTCATATATATTGAGATAAAATTGTTGTTTCTCGAGTTGAAACAATTTCATTTTAAATAGTGCTCGTACTTGTGACCTCATAAGGATTATGACCAAGTTTCATGAAGATTAGGCCAAAATTGTAGCCCCTAGAGTGTAAAAAGTGCCTCATCAAAGGTCTGTTTCCTGGGTTCTTCAAAAGAATATTCCCATTTTTAAGGGGTAATCCTTACAACCTCTCAAAATTTTGACAAAGTTTCATGGAGTTTGAGCCAAAATTGTGGCCTCTAAAGAGCCAGCAGTGACATTGTCATTAATGCACCTTTTCCTCTGTTTTCATACTAAAAACTATTATTGTAAGGAGTTATCCTTATGACCTGACAAACATTCTCACCAAGTTTAATGTAGATTGGGCAAAAATTGTGGCACTTATAGTGAAAACAGTAAAATTATAATTAAGGTCCCTTTCCAGTATTTTCTCATTGAGCCTATCCTTTTTCAATAGGGTTAATCGTTATGAACCAACCTAGCCAAGTTTCAAAAGGATTGGGCCAATGCTGGCCCTCAGTCTTTACAGGTGTAAGAGTAAGATTTTTGTAGGTTTTGGAGTCACTGTGAATTTTTTTCCCAATGACAAATCGCTTAGGAAAATGTTTGTTGAAGAATGTGCAACCAAGATTATTCTTTAATTAAACACAGAGTGTATATTTTACAAGAAAAGCTACCATAATGACAAATGCTGCATCGTTTAACATAATCAAATTTGAAAATTAAATATTTGAAGATCAATCAAACATATCACTTTATGATTATCTGCCAACTCTTTGACAATTCCAGTTGAAATATTGAGCAATTTGAATTTCAGGACAATAGAACAGGATCTAAGGTTCCACTTTTGTGATGTAAAAGTTCTAGTGGGTTCAGAAACTACAAGTTATGACAAAAACTTCCAGAATCAAGATTTTTGTTTGAAAAGTTTATTGAATTTGAAAACATCCAATGTTCAAGTAATGGATTCTCCCTAATTACCCTGTCTAGTCTCTGTTTACCAAGCTGCTTCATGAGTCTTGTGGTCTCTGCTACAATGCTACTTGTTTCCATGGAAACTGTATGTCTGAAACAAAGACAAAGAGTTACCTCAAGAAAGTGATTGGCCTAGGCCACTCAAATGAGAAGTTCTATATAAAGTTCTGAATGGACAAAGATTTAACCCATTCCCAATGACGCTTTAAGACACCCCTAAGGAAAAAAAGCTTTGGAAAACATAGTGGAAAATGAAGAAATTGCTTGCTACAAGCAATTTCTTCATTTTCCACAATGTTTTCTACCCAAAAAGACCAAAAAAATTTAAAATTCCATCAGCTTGAAATTGTCGTCAGCAGCTTTCTTTGAATTTGGACCAGTCTAAAGTTTTATTGAGTGGGAATGGGTTAAAAGAAGCATACCAGAGAATCCTTAATCAATTCTCTAAATAACCTTCAAAATGACTAACCTAATGACATTCCTACCTTGTATGTGACCAGCGGCTAGGTTGCGATTAACACCTGTCATGCTCAATTAAAATCCTATATAGAATTGCTTTAAAATCAAAGGGCTGACAGCACCAGAAGATCTGAATGAGGGTCAATATTTCTCTTGAAAATTGATTATTTAAACAACTCTGGCTGAAAGAGGACAAGCAGGAAGTGTGGAACAAGATTGGACTGCACTTATGTGCAGGCTGATCTTTGTCTATACCCCCTGCCAAAACAGGAATATTCTGGGTTCATCTTGACAGCAGTTAATATAAACATACTTAGAATCTCTAAGGTTAGTTTAGGGATCCTTTTCCATCATGCAGGAATTCTTTTAACAAATGCAGTAGACTTTCATCTTATGATGCTACATGCTTGTAAGAAATATCTTACAGCGTATACTTTGAGACAAAAATAAGTTTGAAGATGATCTGCATGAGTTTTCCCAAGGTCGTGCCTTCATTGACCAAAGGGGCATCATTTTAACAAACTTGGTAGACATTCATCTAGTTATGCTACATACCAAATATAAATGCCCTTGGATGTATAGCTTTGGACAAGAAAATTATTGAATTTGCTCCAAATGAGCATTTTTTCAAAAATTCAAACCATAGGTTGGAGCTATTTTTGACCCAAGAGGTAGTATTTCAATCATCTTGACAAGGCGTTCATCTATGAATCCACCAGACAAAATATGGAGGTTCTTGGCTTCTTGGTCTGAGAAAGGATTTTTGAAGATTTAGTAAAATTTTCCCTTTTCGGTTGCAATGGCAAGTAGAGTTTTATACAGAATCAAAGTGTTAAAAACTTTGATAGGCCTTGACCCAAGAGCAACAGTTTCAGGGGAGGAAGTTTGTAGTAGTATGCAAAATAGGAAACCTCCAGAAAGACATGTGACTATTTGTAGTAAAATAAAGACAAAGTCAACCCATTTAGGAGAGAGGATCCTTTTTTCTAAATAGATTTGCTTTGTCTACCAGTTCTGCATGTTAAATTTGGTGGCAGCAGTGGGATGAAAACAACTGCCTCACTAGAATTGCCTTACCCAAGGATCTCTCTGGCCAAGACTTGGATTATGTCTTCTTGGAGGGAGGAGCAATGTGACAGTTTCAGGGGAGATAATTTTTAGTGGTATACAAAATAGGAAACCTCCAGAAGGACAAGTGACTATTTGCAGTTACATACAGCATAGTCAACCCATCTAGGGTTGCATATTACACAAGGAACATCTCTACAAAGTGTAATCTGGATTTTCCCTTAGGTTTGGGAGGAGAAGATGTAGAAAGAAATTGTTGAATGACAATGCAAGACAGATGGAGATGGAACACAAAAGCTCACTAGAGCACTTTACGCTATGGTGAGTTAAAAGTTATATCTTAATCAAAGGTAATACTCTATCAGTGTTCTATTAAGAGTTTTCTCCCTTGTTTCCTATCTCAAATTATTGTGCATTTCCTGGAAAAACAACTGATTTTTACAACTGGATTGAAATAGAAAAAATTGTGTGCCTTTGATAAGCAAACTTTTCCTTATTGTCTCTGTATATTCTACTGATTTTTTTTCTGACTTAGAAAAGAGGGGGTGTTACACTATTGTAAATTTCTTAACTCTCATGAAAATCACTATGATGCAGGTGCGTAGCACAAAACGGTTTGGAAAAGTTGTCAAAATATATAAAATAACACTGACTAGTATTTGCTCCTTTGTCTGCAATAATTTCTGACTCAAATTTCACACAATTAAAAAAATGTCATTTATTGTCTGGAAATTATTTTGTTTTGGATCTCTGAAAACCATTATCATCTGTTGCAAAGCTATAATTTTGATAGACCACAAAATCACCCTTACATCTTATCTCCTGCCTGTCCATTGTCTCTTTCTGTACCAATTACCTTGGCTGCTCTTTCAATATTAGTAGCTGAAAAATAAACAAACAAGTTTCTACATCAACCCAGAATCCCAACTTTTTACAATCCATGAGAAAGAGAAAAATTAGAAAAACATTGCAGAAAATGAAGAAACTGATTGTAACAAGTAGTTACTTCAATGTCCACAATATTTTCTACCTCAGATGATAAATAATTTGTAATTTAACTCACTCCCACACAGTGAAATTTTAGACCGGTCCAAATTGAAACAAATTGCAGACGACAAATTCAAATTGATGAATTTTTAGATTTCTTCAACTTTTCGGAGAGAAAACATTGTGTAAAATGAAGAAATTGCTTGTTACAACCAATTTCTTCACTTTCACAATGTTTTCCCAAATGTTTTTCTCGAGGGGCGTCCAAAAGCATCACTGTTTGGGAATGTGTTAATCAACAAAAATAATTCTTGTCTGCAACTAATTTTAACTTATAACAATCTAAATACTTTGTCATCTAGTAATGGGCTATACTAGAATCTGCCAATGAATGTGATTAGATACCTCGATAGACATTTGTTTACAGAGAATATCTACCAATAGAATTGACACTTCAAATCACATAATGCAAAGCTTAGATGTATTGTTAGTTCATCACAAAGTTTCTAAAGGGAATTTTACATACAAAATTACCAGTAATGTTTTTTGAAAAACACAATTAGTTATTTTCTAATCTTTTTCAATAACATTTTTCATAAGCATGTCATATATATGGGTACAAAAGTGATGGTCATCATGAGTAATATTAATTCCAGAGTTTGGTTCTCAGCAAATATCATTATGTATATATTGTTATACATAATTATCAGATTTGTCAGAGCATGACATTCCAATATTCCCAATACTGGTGTTGAAATACAGATTTTTCCCACTTTTCCTGGACAAGTAAGAGATGACTTTCGACTTATCTGGAATTGAAATGAACTAGTCTGATTAATAAAAGTGATTGAGAAAACATTGTATTTATTGAAGAAAACACAAGAACATTAACAACATTTTCTAACTTTCAATATAAATATAGATATTTGAGACATATTTTGTACTATTCAAAAATTTCCCCTGGTATTTACTTGTCATCAGAAAAGTGACCTGGAGAAATGTACTTGTCCACAAGTTTTGACCACTTTCATATATACAGTGACCCCTAGAATTTCATGACCAAGGAGTAAATGGCCCCTCAATTTCAAGTACTAGCAGCATGTGCCCTGGAAAACAGCAGAAAAGTCATGTTTACAGCATGATGTACTTACCCCCAGTGTTAATTTTATCTATATTACTCGCCAGTTTCTGGAACTGCTGGTCAAAGGAGAAACCTGAAATTTGAAAGTCAGACTACAGGTTCAGTAAACTTAACCAAATATATTTTGCTATCTGCATCCACTGGTAAAGAATTGCTATGGAAAACAAGAATTTTGGCCGTTTTATCATTAACTGACCATTTGCTGACCTGCCCACTCCATAGGCTGTTGACTCCGAAAGGAAGTCCTGCTTAGATTTTAAACAGTGTTAAGTAAAAAGGTTGGTTGGTGACCTAAACGTCGTTAACGTCTTGAATAAGCTGCAGTGACGACGTTTATGTTGCCAAACAGCAAAAATGTTTCACACAAATGACAATCAATGTCGGAGTTTAAAATCACAATTTGGGGCTGAAAGGATAATTTGATTGGTCTATGAATTTGTTGAATGACAGCTACAATTGGTTAATTTTAGATGAAAAGATATAATAAACATTATAACTTTCTTGAAAGTGCTCTCACTTATCCATGGTGATTTTTTCTTTTAGCCAACTATTTTCATCCATTGCAGAAAAATTTCAATATTATTAACATTTTTTCAGAAATTTAAACTCTATACATGCTTAGAATTCACATGTATGTGCAATAAAACAGTGAACTGCAATCAGGGTTACAACTAGGAACATTCCATTGCTTTACTTTTTGCTTTATCTATTTATTTTTTCTTGTTTTCTCTTTTATACTATACTCATTTTTATTATCAATATCATTCATTTCAATTTTGGATTTTATACAAAATCATGTCGGACAAATATAATGGGGGACATGGTTAGGCTGGAGCTTTAACCTATTACCAGTTGGCAAAAAATTTAGACTGGTGCAAATTGAAAGAAGCTGCAGATGACAACTTAAAGTTCAGGGAACTTTATATTTGTTCGACTTTTTGGATAGAAAACAGTTACATTGTGGATAATGAAGAAATTGCTTAATTTTCCTTAATTTTTTCCAAAGCTTTGATATTGAGGGGCATTTGAAAGTGTTATTATCTGGGAGTGGGTTAATACCTTAGTCTGCAGTCTGCACTTTCCTCCCCAACCTGCAATGGTACTGTACACATTGCAAGGTATTCTAATAAGTCTATAGTATATTTTCATTGACAAATAAAACAAATTTCCCTTTCCATTTCTAACTGATGTCTGAGTGTAAATCATAGAATGCAATGAGGCAAAACTATTCAAACATTGAAAATTTTAATCATCGGCCTAATTATGGGATGAAAAGACTGCATCCTTTAAAAGAATCAATCCATTTGGCAACAATTTTTTTCCAAATAAATCAAGATAATGAAATAAAGTTGTTAATTGGTGAAGGAGATTTATTGATAATAGCCTTATACACCAAACCCCTATTTTCAATTGAGATTTCAATTTTCTTTAGAATAATAGACATTCTTTCTGTATCCTTTAGCCATCATTTTTGCCAACTGAATTGTATTAGCTATTTCCTTTGAATTAAAGTCGTCTTTAATAGTAATTGCAAGAATAAGCTATTATCTAACCCATTACCACACTGCCAAATTTTAGACTTGTCTAAATTGAAAAAATTGCAGATGATAATTTAAAGTTGATGTTATTTAGAAAATCTTTGTCTTACAAGCAATTTATTCATTACTCACAATGTTTTCCAAACCTTTTTTTCTTGTGAAACATCAAAAAGGGGAATTGTGTGGGAATGGGTTAAGTTTTCTCATTTTCCTGACTTTTCCTTTTACTCTCTATCTCTCTTTCAGTCTAGCTATCTATTTTTCATCATTACTTTCTCGAAAAATAATAAAAATGGTAGGGAAGACTTAATTTCAAACAGCCTAGCTAACATGACTAGGATAGTATCTTCATTTCTACATTTTCTCTAAAAGTGATAATCTAGGTAGGGCTTATGTTTGAAGTGTAGACCTGGGTATATGAAACTTTTAAATTTCTTCAACTTTCCACCTAGAAAACATTTTGTAAAATTTGGAAATTGCTTATTATGTAAAGTGATTATCTAGTGCATCTCAGCCTCTCCAACCATCCTGTCTGTCTTGTTATATTTACCAGGATTATCTCTGTATTCTTGCTGATAGGGATCATCCCTATACTCTCGGACTGCACCATAATTGTTGACCCCAGACATTGTGTAAAAACTGTTCCGTAAGGATTATCAATCAGACTTTCATTTCATCTCCCCTGTAGTTTAAAATATGTAGATATGTAATATCAAATACTTTAGTCATCTACTAGAAGTATACTAAGCTGCAAACCTTCCCTGTACAATCTCTTCGTCTGTGTTGCTCACTATGCAGAGCCCTTTAGAAATCTGTTTGTTTGTTTGAATGGGGTTTTACGCCACTTTCAACAATCTTTCAGTTATATCGCAGCAGCTGGAGCACCTAACAATGGAATCCAGGTATTTCTCACACCAGTACTATCATTACATCCTTTCCTAGCCTCCAGCTGCTATCCCACATAGGTCTACGATTATCGACCAATTGGTGAGCGACAAATATCGGAAAAGATGAGTGCCGCCGTCGCCTTTAGAAATCTTTACAAGTTTGTGTAATCTAACGTCTTGGTCTAGCTTAAATGTCTTATACATAATTAAATGATCGATAAATTCTGTCGTGTGCGTATATGCAATATTTTTACACTAAAAGGCAAGAATTTGCCGACAGCACTGTCTCTATCGGTTTTCAACAGACAGACGAACTAACCTTTTAAACGGTGCCCCTCCCATTTGGATGTGGCTTGCCACACCGCTAGTTTTCCATAGTAGGTAACCCAACTTATATGTATTTTCTAAAAAATATCCAGTTCAGAAAAAAAACGACGTGACTGACCTTCGAACTTAAAATAGATGACAAACACAAACTATTTTTTTGTCAAAATCATATGACGGAAGCTTTAGTGTTTTGATATCAAAACCGAAAGTGTAATAATTGGCGGAAAGGAATAACATGAACAAAAAGGGAATTTAACATGAATGAATCAACCAATCAATCAATCAATGAACGAACGTATGAATGAATAAATGGCTTGTCGACCAGAAAAATAATTGGTTAATTTCTAGATTGTTTTTTTGACCGATATGTTGGTAGATCAATTGACTGATTGGTCGGTTAGTTTATTGGTTACCGGTTTGAATGATCGATGAATTGATTAATTGATTGATTGGTTGCCTCTTGGTTATATCCTTGTTGTTTTTTATGGCTAGGAAAAATGTGTTAGAAGTTAGGATAATGAGGTACCAATACATTAATCTGTCTTTTTTGTTTGTTTATTTGTTTTAGCCGTAATTGAAAATCACCTCTAGTTCGCAAAATTATACATGGATGCACTTCTTGTGTACAGGTAAACGTGCAATATACTATACTTCGTCGGGGATAAAGTGTCAATTGAATAAAAATAAAAATCACAACATTGGTCACTGTGTTGTAAGGAAATCTAAACTGTTTAACCCATTCCCAAACAAGCCTCTCCCTTTTTACTCACACAAAGAAAAAAGCTTTGAAAAACATTGTGGAAAATGAAGAAACTGCTTGTATCAAGCACTTTCTGCATTTTCCACGTTGTCTTCTTTCCAAAAAGTCGAAAAAAAAAATAAATAAAATTTCATCAATTTGAAATTGTCGTCTTCAGTTTCTTTCGATTTGGGTGCGTCTAAATTTTGTTGTGTAGTAATAGGTTAAAGCTCAGTGTAGTGTGTAAGCGTAGATGAAAGTCGGTTTCACATTATCTCAGCCCTGTGCTTTTTGACAGTGACTTTGTAGAGTCTCTTTTTTATCATTCGTTACCTTCTCCATATTTAAAGATAAATACATGTACATACAAAACTGCAAACACACACACGCACCCCCCCCCCCAAACACACAGACAACGACAGGAACTGAACTTGCAACAACAACAAAAAACAATATACAAGCAAACCAACAAACCAACAAAATACACACATCTGTTATCAGCATTTACCTTTAACGAAAGGACATAAATAATACATGAACTGAACATAAAAGCCTGATACTAAAGAGATAGTCACACAAACGAAAAAACAGAATAGACCAAAATTAGGGAAAACAGAAAAGATATAGACAAAAGTATACAGATAAACATTTGGATAAACGAAGAGACACGGGCACAGGCTAAAGGTTTTAAGTCCCATTTTCGGGAGAACTTATCCGAAACGAAAAGAAAACGATTTATCCGACAGAAGGGGTGCAGAATTGGGTATACAAAACCGTATGGATAATAAAATTAGACAACTTCATGTCGGTCTGCACAACAATGCGTCGATCTTTTCATTGTCGGGTTCTAACATTACTTTTTATTCGGTAACCAGACACTTTGCGTAAAGCTTCCGATTGCATGCAAACCCCTTATCCATGCTCACATGATTAGTGCCGATTCACAGTAGTAAAATCATCGGTCATAGTTCGCTGATTGCCTTTCAAATCCTTCGTTTACGAATTGAGCACAAATTTGTGTGATTGAATTCAGTGTGACAAAGTTATCTGTGATCCGCGCCTGCAAGCAGAGATAATTGAAGTACGGAAGTAATCATGAAAGCGTACAAAACATGAAATGATTGTAGAATTACTCCCCTTTGACTAACCACCCAGTTGACCACATTCCTATACAAATACATTCGATATTACTCTATTAACCAATTTCCTAATAACGACGTGATTTTTTCTAGAGGAATATGAGCGTGGATAACTTTGTGCGAAAAAGGGAAATTGCTTCGACCTTATGTTGCACTTACTTTCCAATTTTAGGGCAATTTTAAATGTCGTCTGCAACTTCTTTTAATTTCTGTCCAACCAAATTTTGTCATCCTGGTTGTGGGTTAAGTGACTATTTTTATTGGGCTTTTCGTTTAGACTTATGCTGTTTACGCTTGAATTCCTTAATAAAAATTCTTAAGATTCTTATATAGCGGCTTAAAAAACTTATATAACGCATTTCTTAAAAATCTAAATCAGAATCTTAAGATTCTGGACGAAACGAACGCACCTCAACTCCAGATCTAATCTGCAAGCGAACAGAAAAACTTTGTCTTGATACCACTTACCTGTGCGTTATTTTTTTTTTTTTTTTTTTTTTCGGTCTCCTTGGTGGTAGTTAAAGACAGGCTTTGGTTCCCGTGAAGCTAATGATATTAAAGAGACGACTTTTATCGACATTGCAAATAATACCTATAGAATAATGCGTGTTGTCTTCAAAAACACAAACATATAATTCGGGGTTCTTTTTTGACTACCTACAGGATAGATTACTTTAACTATGCCAGCCTTGTTGTAGTCAACAGCGGTTTCAGTCTACCTATAAGACCATTCCCACTCAAGCCCTCCTTTTTCACGCATCTCCAGGAAAGGGCTTTGGAAAACATTGTGGACAATGAAGAAATTGCTTGTTACAAGCAATTTCTTCATTGTCCACAATGTTTTCTATCCAAAAAGATGAAAAAAAAAAATAAAATCCCATCAACTTGAAATTGTCTTCTGCAGCTTCTCTCAATTTAGACCAGTCTAAAATTTTGTTGTGTGGGAATGGGTTAAATGATCCCAGGCCACGCCCACCCAACTCCAATAATAAGTTCGACTAAATATTAAAAGGGGGGCGATTTCGCAAAATTTATGTCCAGTAATATTTAACAAAAGTGTAAAAAATGGTTTGTTAGCGACCTAAACGTCGTTATCTACAGAAACTACAAAAACGCTTAAATTAAATGTCGACCAAAGGTGGGATTTACAGTTCACTTCCGGTACGATTGTTCTATCGATTTTTGATTGACAGCTGCGATCCATCAAATGCAAGTATTTTGCTGTACAGTCTAAACTAGCGATGATCGTATTCTGTTCTAATTTCAATTTTTAGACCAAAAAAGGGTCATGTTTTTTGCAGTTTGTCAAACATAAAATATGCTTTTTATCAGACTGATTTTACTGCGTCAGTACTTCTTTATTATAACAATATCTTCGTGTAGTCGTTTTACGATACTCACGCTTTAAACCATTAAACCTCGCATTTTGACACACTGAAAAAGACGAGGGAAATATTGTAACTACGAAAGGAAATAAATACTCGTCGCAATCTATTTCTCCTTATTATCACACTTCTTCTTCTTCTTCTTCTTCTTCTTCTTCTTCTTCTTCTTCTTCTTCTTCTTCTTCTTCTTCTTCTTCTTCTTCTTCTTCTTCTTCTTCTTCTTCTTCTTCTTGTCCTATACGGCATTTAATATTCAATCAAAACCGATTTCGAATCGTTGTTTGTTACCTTTTTAAATCATGACCAGTTTTATTTTATATTGTCGGGTAAGTGTTGAATGTTATATCTTCATAGACAAATGGTTTTAAAGCAACATTACACATATTTCGAATTAAAATAGAGCTGAATAGTCGCATATATCTTTCGTGGATATAGACCTAACACGTGGCTGGTTTTGGGATACGTTATTTTCGACTCATGCTTGCTTAACCTTTTCCTGGTTAATCCTTGTTTTTTTTACGTCCTTGTAATTTTATGATTGAGAAAACATTGAGGAAAAGAAGAAACTGCTTGTAACAAGCAATTTCTTCTTTGTTCCACAATATTTTCTACCCTACTGAATAATTATATTTCAAATAAGTTTGAGTTTAAATTGTAGTCTGAAATCCTTTCAATTTGGGCGAGTCTAAAAATTCAAAAAACAAGAAAGGGTTAACTGATGAACCTGCTGAAAAATGCTGAAAAAAATCGAACTCAAAAGTTGACTATCTCCCTGCATACCGTAACAACTAAAACTGTGAAAAAATGAGAAATTTCTCCTTTCCCACTAAGTTTACTATGATCAGATTTCTTAAGGGTTTTTAAAGCGTCACTGTTTTGTAATAGGTTAACATGGTCCTCACGGCTATCTTAGCTCCAACCCCGAGATTCTTCCAACTTAACAATTTAGTCTTACTAGATCATAATCATTGACTTCATTTTAGACTAGTCCATATTCACAGAAGTTGCAGACGACAATTCTAATTAGATGAAATCTTTCAAATCTTTGTATTTTTTGATAGAAACATTGTGGATGATGAAGACACTGCTTCTAACAAGCAATTTCTTCATTTTCCACAATGTTTTCCAAGGCTTTTATATTGAGAGGCGTTTAAAAGCGTCATTGTGTCGAAATGGTTTAAGGAAAACATTTTGGGGAAAAGGAGAATTTTCTTGGTTTTAGAGATTTCTCTTTTTCTTACAATGTTTTTCCCTATTCCAAACTAAAATGTAATTCAATACATATAATAGAGTTATACACTGCGACCTCTTCAAGTTTAATAGACTAAAATTACACCGTCTGATATTATGAGAAGAAAAATATCTGCCGGATAAGCAAGTCTGCCAGATAAATAGACGGCTCGCGTTTATCAATTACAGACTCAATAAAATCATTCCTTTAGACCGGAAGTGAACTTTGATCTCCAACATTGACCGACTATATGTGAAGGTTCTTTATGCTGTTTGGCGACTAAAAACTCGCAACTTCAGCTTGATCAAGCTGTAGTTACGACGTTTAGGTCACCAACCAACCATTTCAATTTTTGTTACGTCACTGACCATAAATTTTGGCACTTTCTGTCGGAGCTCAATAGGCTTGGCCGGCGATTCGTCAATTATTGCTGTCTATAGAAGAAAAGTTTGATATACTGTAAGGTAACATGACTATTATATATTGGGAAATCTGCAAAAAGTTTCGACATAAGGCAAGTTCAAATTTCCTTTACGGAATCTAGAACGTTAAAACTCTAGCCAGTGTTGCCTTCTATTTATCCACTTATGTCATTAGTGCACCTGCAAAGCTGAATATCTTTTTTTTTTCAACAGTAGATAGCATTTTGTCACCCTGTAGGCAGGACAGTTTCAACCACCAAACGGCCCAATCAATTACTTCATTACAAGCGGTCAGATTGGACGAGACATGTATCTTGACCAAATCTGATCCCTCGTTACGAAGTTTTAAAACAAAATTTAAAGACTTTTGGTGAATCTTGTTTCAAGCTGTAGTAATGAGGTTTTTAAATGACAAAGACGATTTATGATTTGTCTTACCGTGCATAAGACACCGAAGCCATAAACCTTGAACGTGCATAAAATGTTAAATAAAGATGGTTTACAGATAAATATAATGTTACATGTTGGATCACAAAATACATGTAATTGCATTGTCGAGACTTGAGTGTCATATAACTATTCTAAAAAGAAAATATATCTCCCTAAATAATTGGGCTTACTTTTTATGCAAAACCGGCTTTGCACTCTGAATTATTGAATGTCGTCTTGTCCTTAAATTTACGTAAAACGCACTTGCTTCAATTTAAGGTTACACGGAAGTAAAACATTTTCCATAGAGGACCATTGTAACATTTTTGCTCATAGCTCTGTCCACGAGTTTGCAACGAAATCAAGGCTTATATCAAAATAAAGAGAAATCATTCGCACACTCAAATAATCAAAAAATATAATATGATGATCCCTTTTATTACTGACTTTTGATCCCATTTTTAAGATGACCCTCATTTCGTATCTATAATTATAGCGATTCTCGGAAATTTAGCCGATGTTCGAACTTGGCTCTGAGAAGGTAAATACGGAGACAATCTCAATTTCACCGACTGTAAAACGTTTCCAGAAAACAAACATTGGTTTTCAACTGCAATATCAGAATCGACCTTGATCTTTGTTTACATGCCCGAACTTTCCCTAGACAAAATGCTGACAGTTGGCGCGAAAGTGATTTACTTCCGTCATTCCTTCAATGAACACGTGGACCTTGCATCCCAATGTTCACGATAAAATCATCAGTTTTAGTTAAAGGACTTCATTTGGTTAGAAAAAAAAAACGCTCATTGTGTCCCGAACTTCGTCAAAGACCCGAAAATATTAATCATGGCGTCGGAATTTTTTAATATGGAGTCTCTCAACATCGTAATATCGGACTTCTTAATTTGGCTTGAAATATTGTATCGCGATAGTGTAACTGTCGTCTCAGCCATGGAAATCTATCACTCAGACAAGGTGGATGGCGAAACACGGTAACAATGCACACCAGGACCGGTTTTTAGCCTGATATTGCCTAAGCTATCTGAGGCTAAAGTTACAATGCTAAAAATTCAAACCGATGCAGAGGTTAATGAGAAAAAATAATGTAAAAACATCTACCGCAATCAATGTGATCTTCTGTCGTATGAAAAGTAGATCGGATCTGACCATAAATTAATACTCCCGATTGAGGCGAGAAGGACGAAGGCGAGATATGACTCATTGACTCTGTCGGTTTTACGCAGGATTGGAATGTTTTGTTTAACAAATTAATTGGTCATTCATAGGATCATATTCTCACTGTCTGAAAACAGTTTGGTCGTGCTCGGACTTTGCATGTTTGTGTCAATATATTTTTACCTCCGAATTCTACCCAAAGGATGCAACGTCTACATACTGCTTTTGAGAGGTGTACATAATCATGTTAACCTGGTAAACAACCACCCGCCCTCTCTCACTCTCTTTATCTGGAGATCATAAAGCGCATATTTACATAACGAAATTGGTCTGTGTGGTAGAATACTCACATCGCACGCAAGAGCCTCCTAGGTCGAACCTGGCTACACGCTCCATTCCCCAATCTCTCTCACTCTCTAGCTCTCTCTCGCTAGCTCCACTGGCTGAAAGCCAACGAGCTTTTGTCATGATGTGGTGTACTTCGTCCGTCCGTCCGTCCGTCCGTCCGTCAACTTTTACTTTAAAAATCTTCTTCTCAGAAAGTACTGAACATAATTCAACCAAACTCAACCAAAATTCACAGGAAGGATCCTTGGGTGGCCTTTATCAGATTATTCCAAAGCATTTTGATCGGGTGAAAAACATGTAACGATATATACATGTAAATATATCGTTACAATACTTGAAAGGGATGAAAATTATTGCGGGCAGGTTGTGTCCCCTAGCGCACAAATTGGCAGATCTTCGCATAATCGACAGTAGGTTTGGGTAGAAAGTGGCACCTCCGATAATCCGACCATCAAGCTTTTTCTGCGAAGATTATATATCTCCTGTATACATATCTCAGGCTTTCAGCGCTTTGATTGTGAAATCAAGGTCACTAATGCATCGCATGCCATTTTTCAAATGTTCCTCTCAATATTGGTTTTGTTGCGGATTATAGAATTTCATTCCACACTTGTTTTGGGGTCTGAGTTGTCTGCCTTTGACTCATAAACGCTACTTTCAGTGACAACGAGTATTTATCCGTAAAATTTATGTTAAATGACGTTTCTTGTTGTAATCAAAACTCATTTTCATGTAAGATGATATGATTTAAATTGGGTTTAAAAAGAACAAACACACACACACACACAGAAATAGTGCTGAATTGGCCAATCGCTGGCCTCACCCACTTATTACTTTTGCCCCACCCATTGACTCCGACAGGAAGTTCCGCTTCGATTTTTAAGGCATTATTTTGCTAAATCTATGGCCAGCGTTATTTACAAATAGATAGAATATATAGTCGGCGACCGAAACGTCGTAACTACAGCTTGAATAAGCTGTAGTTACGACGTTTAAATCGCCAAACCAACAAAAACTTTTTACTAAAATGGCGGCAAATTTTGGAGTTCAAACATGAATTCCGGTCTGAATGAATGATTTGATTGGTCGGTTGATCTCTTGATTGACATCCGCGGTTGGTCAATAATGCAACACGTTTATTGATTTTTAGAAGACTTTGTCTGAATTTCATAAAAAAAATCTTCCATTGATTTCTTATTTTCAAATATTTTCAGATCTTACCCTAATCTCTCCACATACACAAAAAAACAGGGTAACTTTCCACGCAAGTTAGAAAGAACTTCCGTATATCATCTTACCCCACTCATCTTAAAAAAGGGTAAAAAATATTTTGATATGATATTTCCAAGTCACGACACAGTAATATAGATAAGTATGTTATATGTCTTTCTAACGTTCAGTCCTGTGCCAAATGAGGTGCTTTTCGAAATATCGTCCGGAGAAAAAAAAATCGAATTTGTCTCTTTAATACAATAATCGTTTGATTTAGTGTAAGTTTGGCGTATTTTTAGGCGTAAGATAATCGAACCCGAGTGTAGGACCCGAATACCGTCGAGTATAAATGGGATATCATTTAGCCGCTGAATTGAGGCTGATTCCACAAAGTCGAGTATTTGACTCTGATTAACCCATTACCAATTTTAGACTGGTCCAAATTGAAAGGAGTAGCAGACTGCATTTTCAATTTTATTATTTTTTTTTTTTTTCATTTTTCTGAGTGGAAAAAGAATAGAAATATTTGTTACAAGCAATTTCTTCATTTCCCACAATGTTTCACAATTGCTTTTCTTGGATGGCGTCAAAAAGCGTCATTGTGTGGAAATGGGTTAAAAGCATGCACATGCTTTAACCCATTCCCACACAATAACGCCTTTTGACGCCCCTCTACAAAAGAAGTTTTGGAAAACATTGTGGAAAATGAAGAAATTGGTTGTTACAAGCAGTTTCTTCATTATCCACAATGTTTTCTACCACAAAAGACAAAGATTTTTAAAATTTCATAAAACTTTTAATTGTTGTCTTCAATCCCTTTCAATTTGGCCCACTCTAAAATGTTGTCGTTTGATAATTTTAACTGATTACCAGACGACAATTTTTTAGACTGGTCTATTTCGGAAGAAGTTGCAAATGACATTTTAAGTTGCTACAAAATTGAAAAATTCGCGCCAAAAAAGTAGAAAACATTATGCGAAAAGAAAAAATGCTTGTTAAATGCAATTTCTTCTTTTCCTACAAAGTTTTCAAAGCTCATATATCTTCAGGGCTTCAACAAGCGCCATCGTGTGGTAAAGGGTTAACTTGCATTAAAACCCAAGTCGGTTTTCGTCAGGTCAGGAAAAGATGTCGGCATCGGATTATATAAATTACAGTGATTTTAAATGAGCCTATGCGTGACATTTTCAACCATTTCGCACATGCGTGACTCGCACACATTGAGCACCCTGGACAGCCATTCGGGGCAATTAGAATATTCGCTGATTGTTTAAAGAAGCTCTGGATCAGTATCTATCTACAGAGCGCAGAGTAAAGACTCTGATCAGACTGTGCGGATGCATAGGCTGATCCGAGTTTTTACTTGGCGCACATGTGTAATGGTTGGAAATGTCACGCATGCGCTCAAATTATATACATATGTACAACCTGATCTTAGTTTACACCACCTGTTTGATCCACTGAGGCCAGGGTTGTTTATAACATTGGTATTCAAAAGAAATAATGATACTTACTAATATTTCCCTGGCTTTAAGCCATTTGATTTTTAAGCATTTCTGAACAGAACTTTATTCAGCATGACAAGGATTCATTACTAAAGCTTTTGAATTCATCAACAAAACATTCAAGTTATCGTCTTAATAGCTCGCCGTTTTGAATGTTGTGATCCAGAGAGGGGGAGAATAAAACACCCCTATACACAGGAATCTCTGTTAGATAAGGTGATCGTATTAGGTAAAGCCGGAAATCTATTTATCAAGCTATAGTTACGATATTTTTCTGGCCCGCTGCCTGTCGCGATTACAAGACGAGTACCATTTCTGTTGGAAAACACACACCCTCTGAGAAAGTGTTGGATCTGCGCATGGTTTTGGTTACATTTGACACAAAATGTTACCCTGCTTTCTCTCAACTTTCTCAAGGAACGTTTCGTGCTTCACCAGACAAAACACGAGCACGAGCCAAATTCAGTAGCTACCTCAAAACACGTGTACATTGTATTAAAACGCATTTTGTGGGGTACAAAACAATATGAGGAAAGGAACTATTTCCTTTTTTCACTCGAAATCTAACTTACACCAGCTGATAAAGGGGCCAAAACTAGGAATTGTGTGGTAGCGCATGGAAAAAAAAGAGGATAATGACGCCATGCACTTTTGAATTCGCCTGAAACACGAGTCGCTATTATCGTGCATTATGCATTTCTACATTAAAATTATATTTATCTAACAGAGCGTCGTTTGGCGTCCACAATGTCGTAACTACAGCTTGATTAAGTTGCAGTTACGAGATATTGCACGCAAAACGACGATAGTAAATTTAGTTGAACTCACTACCAGATCATAATTCAGTACAGTTGCGTGATCGTATCTAACTAGTCATTAAAACTTCCCTAATTTGGTTGTGAAACTGTCCTTTTAACTCATTACCATACGACAAAAATTATACCCGTTCTTGTTCGAAGATGTTGCAGACGAAAATTTTAAATTGACAAAATTTTAAAAAATCTCTTTGTGGATGAAAAATGTTGTGGGAAATGAAGAAATCGCTTCTTACAAGCGTTTTTTTTTTTTTTTTTTTTTTTTTTTTTCATTTCCAACACTTGTTTTGTGTGTGTGCGTGTGTTTTATTTTATTTTTTTTTTTCGTTGTTGTTGTTAAAGCTGTTTTCTTTGAGGGCGTCAAAAAGTGGTATTTGTGGGAATGGGGAAATTAGGCTTAACCTCCTAGTAGGTTTTCCCGAAACAAAATAGCAAAATACTGTCTCCACTTTTTCCCGAAAATAGTAATCGTTGTGTTTAATTTCTGTGACTCAGGAATGGCAACTTAAATCTTGTTAACCCATTACCAGACAAATGACTTTAAGACTGGTCCAAATTCCAAGAAATTGCAAACGACAATTTTTGATTTGATGGAATTTTAAAAATCTTTGTTTCTTAGGGAAGAAAACATTGTTGATAATGAAGAAATCGCTTGTAAAAAGCAATTTCTTCATTTCACACATTGTTTTCTAAAGATTGCCATTAAGTGGGAGTGGTTATCTAACATCAGATGGACATTTATTTAAGAAATGAAGAGAATATTCTTTGTTTTCATGGAGGAATGAACCGAAAAACCTAATCACACTGTATGAATACGCGAACAAAAAATATTCTCTTCATTTCTTATAATTTAATACCATCGAGCGAAAAATGCAACAACTTAACAAATTTTGATACCTTTTTGTAGTGAACTATTTTGTGCGGAAGCAAACAAAATGGCTGCGTACTCAAAATTTTGTTCATGGAGGTATGAATTAAATTTTTCGACCAATCAGATCGCTCGTTTTTGATAGACGAAACTAACAATTAAATTATTTAGACAGTAAAGTGCTAACACGGTTTTATTGCAAATATTGAACTTTATTTTTCGCAATTGTCTAACGTAGGGAATGAAAATCCTAGGAACACTGATTTCGAGATATCACTGACGGATCGACGCTGTCAATCAAATACTCGATTAACCAATGAAATCATTCTTTTAGATCTGAAGTGAACTTTGAACTTTCTCATTTATTTTGTTAGTTCAGCGTCTCAAAAATTGTAACTACATTTTCTTCAAAATGAAGTTACGACGTTTATTACTCTTTTTTTACGTTTTACTGGCCGTAAACTTAACCAACTGACGTCGTTCAACATCAAAGTGGAACTTCCTGTTGGAGATGAGTAGGCTTGGCTAGCGATCTACCAATTTGGTTCCACAGGACTTTTGTCTTGAATATACCGCTCTCTTTCATTGGGCGGGCTATAGGTTTGTGATTGGTTTAAATTTCTTTACGAACACATCCCATCCCAAAACGAAATTGTTTGACTTACGGTCAATCAAACTCGATCGACAACCTCTATAAAGCGACCACTTGAATTAAGAGACCACAATAAAACCCACCTTCTCAAAATCATGAGCTGGCATATGATGTGGTCGTATTTGGTAAAAGCATATCATAAATAAACCCAATGTGGTTGGAACACATAAGAATTGTCTCAGTGAGATTTCTGTTTGCAACCGAATTAATCCTTCATATATTTCACAGAAATGTGTTTTAAGCGACCATTTTCTTGACCGACCACTTTTTGGTCGTCCCAAGAGTGGTCGCTTAATACAAGATTTAAACTATACAAATTGTTTGAGTTTCATGTCATATATATGAGTGTAAATAAAGAATATCAAACACTGCAAAAACAACAATAACTTTTTTTTTCATTTTCCAGACTACTTTAATCCATTGCTAGACGTCAAATCTTTTATATCTGGTATAAAATCGAATAAGATGCAGCCAACAGTCTGAGGTTGATGAAATTCTAAAATGCTTTGTCTTATATGGTAGACATTGAAGAAATTGCTTGAAACAAGCTATTTCTTCTATTACCGCGATGTTTCCACAGCTTTTTGGTGTAAACAGAATGGATTGTGTGGGAAGGGGTTAAAACTAGTGATTTTTGTGGAAAATGGTTAAGTACATTTAACACCATTATCTGACTATAGATTTTCGTATCGTGATTTCTAATCGATTTCTGCTTATGACTATATAAGGAGATTATGGTCAAATATGATCACAGTACTTATTACTTGTACTCGTATTCAGAATGACTCACTATGTTGAATGCAACATGACCTCTTGTTCTTTCGTCATGTTATGTTTTCCGTAAACCTCTTTGTCACATTAGGAGCCCCTTTAAGATTTGATCCTGTAAGTGTCATTTCCAGCCATTTCACATATCACTGATGCTCGAGCAAAATGTCATAACTACAGCTTTACCAAAGAAGAGATTATATATTATCAACCTATCTTGAAAATGTAGTTGTTGTTTTTGCACTCAATGAAAGATAAATACATCTTAATCTGAAACAAAGAATTGTCAATTCGGCTTAACATGCACTTCTAAACTCTGATGCAAAGCACTATTAATTAAATCAACTGATTAGAAAAAAAGCAGGCAAACAAACAAAAACAAAACAACAGGGAACCCCCAGTGAATCATGGTTGGTATTATGAAAATTAAATGTATAGTACGACAGAAAGACCTTTCTACATTCAGAAAATTTGCCAAAAGATATTACTCATGAACATTTAGCCCATTACCAGGCGCCAAAAATTTAGACTGATCAAAATTGATAGAAGTTACCAATCACACATTAAAATTGGGCTAAATTATAAAATTAAATACCAATTATGGTAGAAAATATTGTGAGAAAAGGAGAAATTACTTGTTACAATATCTCCTTTTCCCAAAATGTTTTTTTTTTTAATTATTATTATTTCTTCATGGTTACAGAAAGGATCATTGTATGGTAATTGGTTTAGTCAATCAGATATATTTTTAGGCTTGTTTTTGTTGTTGTTTGTTTGTTGTTTCTTTTTCTTTCTTTTTTTACCATTTTCGAGTGACAGATGACATATTTGATGTGTCAGTATCATATAATTATTAGTGACACCTAAGTTTCCCAAAACCATCTCTCAAACTGTACCTTATGCAGTGTGCGCTTTCTGAATTATGGATTGCACTATTGTGGTTTTTGAAAGATTAATTGATTGGTTGTATGGGTTTTACATCACTTTCAACAGTATTTCAGTTATATCGCGGCAGCTGGTACACTTAAAAATGGCAGTCTGACATCACAAAGTACAACAACGGCATTCGATCCGGGCTGTTCAATCCACTTAGGTGTGATTTTTGAAATACTTTTAGGCAATCGAATTAAATAATCGCGAGTCTATCAAAGACGCGATCGACCAATTAACTCTTTCATTTTGACAGGATGTGAGAATTGAAATCCGACATTTGCCGCCTTTTTTGTCAGAGGTCAGTTGACGTAGCTTTCGTCGTCAAGTGACCTGCCGCGACTGTCAATCAAATAATCGGTCGAACAATCAAACTATTCATTTTGACTGGAAGTGGAATTTGAACTCCGGCATTGGCCACCATTTAACCCTATCCCGTTCAAATACGGGATTTTACGTTCCTGTGATTTTATACTCGAGAAAAAATTGTGGAAAAAGAAGACATTGCTTGTAACAAGCAATTTCTCCTTTTTCTACAATATTTTCTACCACATAGGATTGTTTCATTTCAAATAGCATCAAGTTTTCATTGTCATCTGCAACCTCTTTCAATTTGGACCAGTCTAAAATTTCAAAAACCAGGAAAGGGTTAAACAAAGCATGGAAAGCATTTTGTTGGTTTGGCGACTTAAGCGTTATAACTTCAGCTTATCGAAGCTGTAGTTACGACGTTTAGGTCGTCAACCAATCATTCTACTTTTTTGTTACGCGCTACTGGATATAAATTCCGCAAAATAACGTCGAAGATAAAATCGGGACTTCCTGTTGGAGTTCATAGGTGTGACCATAGGAGTATGTTGATGGGACCAGCGCTTGGTCAATTGTTTTTGTGTGAAACATGACCGCGGTTGATTGAAATTTAACCATCTCTTAAGGTGTGAACAGACTGTTAAATTTTGATTGATAGGTCCTTCAGATAAGTTACCTCATAAATGGCATTGGCGTACAAAACATTAAGTGTGATCTTCTAAAGACAAGGCAATGGTTAAACCCTTTACCACACAATCCCGCATTCTTTCGCTCTGAGGAAAAGAGCGTTAGAAAGCATTGTGGGATGGGGATACAATGCACGTTACAAGAAATTTTCCTATTACACACAATGTCTTGTAACCTTTTTGGCCTTTATTTAAACTTCCATTTTTTTTCGAAGTGTAGTCTGCAACTTCTTTCAATTTGATTGATTGATTGATTGAATGGGGTTTAACGCCGCTTTTAACAGTATTTCAGTCATATCGCGGCGGCTGGAGCACCTAACAATGGTATTTCTCACACCAGTATTACCACTACATTCTTTCCTAGCCTCCAGTTGCTATCCCACTTAGGTTTACGATTATCCACCCATAGGTGAGAGACAAATGTCGGAAAGAATATGTGCCGCCGCCGGGGATCGAACCCATGACATCCCATGATTGAAGATTTGGAATCTGACGCGCTACCGACTGCGCTATGACGGCGGCCTTTCAATTTGAACCAGTTTACAGTTTTGGCGTCCGGTACCGGTTTGGTGGTTTGTTGGTTGAATAGGATTTAACGCCACTTTTAGCAGTATTTCAGTCATATTACGGCGGCTGGAGCACCTCACAAGGGATTCCCAGAATTTCACACTCCAGTTCTACCACTATATCCTTTCCTAGCCTCTAGCGGCTATCCCACTTAGGTTCACTGAGTGTCGTTAAAGGTGGCGTTGTTTTGGAAAAAGCTGAAATTCACACTACAAAAAAAAAAAAAAAAAAACGATACAAAAGACTTATTTATATTTAATGTATTTTAGATAGATATTAACTCAATACAGATGACAAATTTTGGCTGGTCCAAATTCAAGAAATTGCAGAGGACAATTTAGAGGTAAAGTTATCTTATTGTTGTGTGTGTTTGAGGGGTACTTTATTTGTTTTGTTTGTTTGTTTTTGTTTTGTTTGTTTATTTTGTTTGTTTGTAATTAGTTTCTTCCCTTTATACAATTTCACAATTTTTCTTCGGGGGGTCAAAAAGCGTAATTATGTGGGAAGGGTTAATGTTGGGTCAAAAAATAGAATTTCTAAGTATCAACGTCAAAATTCAATAATATTTACAAAATCGCCATTCGATAAGCCCGTACTTGACTCATCAAGCCACCAGATCAAGATAATCTGATTGGAGTAAAAAACTACCTTCCCATTATAGAAGTTATATTACTTATTAGACCGCAGTTTAAGAGGTTGTTGATGGTTGAACTATGTCTCTATGTGACACCCTTATTTTAAATCTTTAATAATCAATCACGATTTATTGATAGTCATGGGTGATGAGGCGATATTCAAAACAACAGCATATCGTTGTTGTCGTTCTAAAACCTCGTAGCTACAGCTTGAATTTTACTTTTTTGTAAGATGTTGCTGGCCTTATTTTTTTCAAAATTGATTAACACCCTAGCCGAACCGTCTGTAGGAGACTGCTGGGTATAATCAGCGTTACGTCAATTCATGTTTTAAAAAAAAGTGTGTGTGTGTGGGGGGGGGGGGAATAGAATATAATTCAGATGATAGTTTACAGTTTAAACCGTTCATTTTGATCATTTCATTTGAACTCTCGTTCTTCTTTTATCTGAATATTTATCAGTTTAAACATGCTTCAATCCATACATCCATCTATCCAGCATTCACTCTATCCACCAATCCATGACCAACTCTTCCCCTCATCTGCTTCTCACCATTCCTTACTCCTTCCGACCTTCGTTTTTGCCGTCTGTCATTCATTCTTTTTCTTAATTTTTTCCCCTCAATTCATTTGTTTATTTCATTATTCCTTCCTTCTTTTTTCATTTCCTTCCCCATCTCTCTACCTCTCATCCCCTTTTCCTTTCCTTCCTTTCTAAAATTCTTTTTTCTCCCTTTCTTTATTCCTTCTTGCTTTCCTTTCTACCTTCATACTTTCATTCTTTCTTTTCTCCATCATTTTCTCCACCTTTTCTTTCTTCATTCATTCATTCATTTCTACCTTCATTTCTTCATCCCCTCTTTCCTTGATTTCACCATTCTACTTTTCGTTCCTTTCTCCCTTCTTACCATATATCTTTCCTTACTTCTGCCACACTTCTTTCATTCCTTCCTTGCTCGCCCCTTCAGAGAAGTTTAAATGTCGGTAAATGAGCATTAATGGAAAACCCGACCAAACTACAAAAATCAAAATGGTCTTAAAAATCAAAAGAATGAAAAAATAAAGACGAAGCATCCTAATTTTTTATGTGTATCAAAAAGTGTTTGACCTTAAAACGCAAAAGGGGGAAAGATGTAATCTAAAGTGCTCTTTGATCGTTTAGCCAAAATAAAAATAGTGTATCCAGTGATTTAAAAAAAAAAAAACACCAAAAGCGAACTGTACTGGTTTTTCTAATTTTGCATGTCGGTGGTGGTATTTTTTAACCCTTTTTATATATATATATATATAACTGGCGCTTTCTATTGTGTCTAAGACTGCACTTTTTTCATTTTTGACTTTAAATCTCAACCAACATACATACTATGATTGGAAAAAAAAAAGAATTTTAGGATACCGAAGAAAGCCATATCCTTGAAAATTTATAGAATTTATTGCATAATTTAACCCATTCCAACACCATCCCGCTTATTTACTCCCATCAAGAAAAAAAGTTGACCATGGAATGTGGGAAATGAAGAAATTGCTTGTTTTAAGTAATTCCTTCACTTTGACGTGGTATTCTACGAAAATACGAGATATTTTAAATGAAATTAACTTTAAATTCCCGTCTGTAACTTCTTTCAATTTGGACCAGACTAAATTTTGTCGTTGGGTAATGGATTAATGAAAGAAATACCCAATTTTTTTTCATACATCACTTTTCCTTTAATTTCAATTCGGACCCCTCTAAATTCTAATGTCAGCAAATATTTCATTTTAAGCAGCATACCATGCACTGTAATGAAATTTTATTATGAAAACCGAAATTTAAACTAGATTTTTAATAGAAGTTTTTTCTGAAGGTAGATATTTCTCTTTTCCGGAATTACTTTTTTTGGCGTGGATGTTTTCCTCTGGTTGCTTAGTAAAAATGATCGCACTAGTTGGCTTGACCTTGGGTTTACCAAATCGATGCATCTTTTTACCTTTAACCCATTCCCACTTGACAAAATTTTAGACTGGTCCAAATTGAAAAAAGATGCAGACGACAATTTCAAGTTGATGGAATTTTATTTTTTTTTTTTCACCTTTTTGGATAGAAAACATTGTGGATAATGAAGAAATTGCTTGATACAAGCAATTTCTTCATTTTCCACAATGTTTTCCAAACTTTATTTCTTAAAGGGCGTAAAAAGGAGGGATTGAGTTGGAATGGGTTAAGCTAGCAAAGCGTCAGATTTGATAGTTTAAGTTAACCATTTTCATGCCGAATATAGTTCTGTTAATTATTGCATTGAATTTAAAAGGCTGAAAGCACCGGTGACAACACTTATGGGTAAATATTTTGTGGAAAATTTGTTTCTTTAACAAGTTTATCTAAAAATGGGACAAGTAGGTGGTTAAGACTAAGATCAGACTGCACATATGTGCAGGCTGATCTTTGTCTCTACCACCTATCAAAACAGGATATTCCGGGTTCAGCATGACAAGGGTAAACAGACAAACTTTTGAGGAATTCTCAGAATTCAACGAATGCAATTTAACTACCATTTGGGACTTAACCATTTAATCCTTTGAATGTCTACGCCATACGAAGTAGTCATTATGTATTTCAGGATTATTGCAAACTCTGTCTTCAACCAGTATAAGATTTTTTCATGTTTTAATGGGTTAACTTTGGTAACTGTAACCTTTTTTATTTATCATGATATGCTATGACTGAATTACTGTTAAAAGTGGCGTTAACCCCATTTAATCAATCAATCAATCAATTAATCAATCAATCAATAAATAAATAAATGAGTCAGTCAGTCATGGTAACCTTTGACAAAGAAGATGACTTAACAAAACTATTGCTAGATTACAGTACTTTCATTCCTTTGATTTCAACTATGTACTTTTACGGATCAGTGGATTTAGGAAAAACGGTTCAACGATAAATCTAACTAATTATCCTCTTTTGACCTTCGACTCTTTACATCGAGGTTAACGTTATTAGTGCATTTTGTTAGTTCAGAATCAAGATCGAGTTCTGTATATCCTGATAGATTATCTTTATCTGCACTGTCAATGAACGCTGATGGTCTTACGCATTCCCCTACTAATAGCCCAATGTGTAAGTACCTTTCTCACCATTAAGGGTTTTAAAAGGTAAAAGGCATTTATTGAGATAGTTCGATCAAACAAAATAGTGTGATTTATTATTTAGTGTTTGACCTTGAGTAAAAATAAGGCAATTTACACAGTTCAAAAGTGCGTTAAAAGATTTAATATTTGACTGCACTCTTAGAGAACACTGATTGGGTAGTCATGAAAAAACATAAAATTTATAGGTATTATTGGTTGAGTAGTCATGTAATAACATACAATTTATAGGTAATATTGGTTGAGTAGTCATGTAATAACATACGAAAAAAACTTACAATTCATGGGAAATATTGAATTGGTGGTCATGAAATAACATACAATTTTGAGGGAACAATGATTGGATAGTCATGAGATAACATACAATTCATAGGGAGTAATGATTGATTGGTCATGAAATAACATATAATTTATAGGGGAAATTTGTTGGTTGGTCATGTAATAACATACATTTCAACGGGAATATTGATTGGGTATAGTCGTGAAAAAACATACAATTCATAGGGAATATTGATTGGATGGTCATGAAATAACGTGCAATTTATAGAGAATAATGATTGAATGGTCATGAAATAACATACAATTTAAAGGAAAATTAATTGGATGGACATGACACACACACGAGTATCTATTTACAGATTAAAATGCGGATTTTTCTATTTATTTATTTATTATTATTTTTTTTTAATCTGTTTTAGAAGTCGAGTTTAAAAAATCGGTCTTTCATGAACACGAATTTGATATTCTGTTTATAATTTGATATAAATCGATAAAAATCTAGGAATCTGTCGATTTATCAAATTCCTCTAGATATATCGCGCCGATTGTAATTGACGTCATTACATTCATTATGTCGTCAAAACCAAGTTAACGAAAAGGCATGCTTTTTGAACAGTTAGTACATTAGTTTAAGATCACCCTTGTGATATCAAAATATCCAGTAGGTTCATACAACTACCCATTCCCAATTAATACCGCATTTAATTCCTCTCTAGGAAAAGGCTTTAGTAGGTATTGTTGAAAAAATATTGAGAGCAATTTAAGAATTATCCACTATTTTTTCTACCTCAAAAGACATATATTCTTTTAAGATTTAATCAACTTGAAATTGCTGCCTGCAATAACCAATCTTAAATGTTGCAGACTGACAATGAGTAAAGGTCAGCTGTCAAGGTCAAATAACACGTGCACATACCCTAAAACCAACGGTTTGTGTTTGCTTATTCACTTTATTGATTCTGAATATCGCATAAAAGAACGTTTTAGATAGAGCGGTATTTAAAATTGATAACTTTAGAGTAAGTTCGAAACCTTTTAATGCCTAGGCCATAGCGCAGTTGGTAGTGCGTAGTTTCAATCACAACGGGTTCGATTTCGAGTCCAGGCAAATATCCATTCTGGCATTTGTCCCTCAACTATGGATGGATAATCGTAAACATGAGCGTCGTAAGCAGCTGAATGCTCGGAAAGGATGTAATGGATCTGGTACTGGTGTGGAGAAACTGGTGTGAGAAATACCCGGAATCTATGGTTAGGTGTTCTAGCAATTTGACTGAATTACTATTAAAAGTGGCGTTAAACCCCATTTAAGCAAGCAAACAATTTGAAACCTTTTAAGTGTATAAAACCATAAATCAACCTATCGGGTAGTGACCGAGCGATGGTCAATTAGAAAATGGTTCGAAGTATTGATCATATTGATATAGACAGGTAGTAAAAATAAGTCGCCGATGTCTCCAGACCTTCACTCGGACATATAGAAAGGCTTTATAACATGAGCTTGGGCTGACCATTTCAAGCCATTACATATATGCGGCAAGAAAAGACTCAGATCAGCCTGCTTGTGTGCATCCACACAGGCTGACCAGAGTCTTTTTTATTGGCTCTAAAGATATATTATGGACTCAAAGCTTCTTTATGCGATCAACGAATATTCTAAACGCGACAAGTGGCATATGAAATGGCTGCACACGTCACGAAATGTTTTATGTGTCGCCCGTCGGGCCAATAAAAAGGCTTTTTGCGAGCGAAAAGCATCGGCCTTGCCTGACTGCTCATGGGTTTCTGAACGTGCAATTCGTGGACAGCTGGCCCCGCCCGTTGATCCCGACCAGGTGTTATTTTGAATAAAAGAAACTATGACCAAAACATGTAACAAAAAGGTAGAAGGGTTGGTTAGAGACCTATTCGTCGAAATTGAAGTTGAAATAAATTGTAGTTACGACGTTTAAGTCACCAAACCAACAAAATACTTAACAAATATATTGGAACTCAAAATCCATTTCCGATCTAAATGAATTATCTGATTGATCCAACAGTTGTTTAATTGACACCAACGATCAGTCAATTGTCATTCCAACGTCTTCTATATCTTTAACCCTTTCCCGTTTTTGGAAATTTTAGACTAGTCCAAATTGAAAGAGGTTGCAGACGACAATGACAACTGGGTGCCATTTGAAATGAAACCATCATATGTGGTAGAAATATTGTGCAATTTCTTCTTTTTCCACAATGTTTTCTCAAGTATAAAATCACACAAACGTAAGATCCCGTATTTGAACGGGAAAGGGTTAAAAGTCCATCCTTGATAGACAAGTACTTCAACAAACTTCTTTGTGGAATCCTCGTGTTTTTAATTTATGTCCTTTTTTACATTGAGTTGCTTAACATATCATTAATTCGCTAGCTATAGGACTTGAAACCACGAATTACGCTTTTTTTTTTTTTTTTCTCCAGCACAAAGCAAGTACTCTTAAATGCACTGCTCCTGAAAACAGTAGTAATACAAAACTAAACTTGCTAGGCATGAACTTGATTAAAATTATACTGAAAACTTACAATGAAGGTTCTGCTATGTAGATATATAGATTTTACCAGGAATTTGTTTTTTGAAGAAGTTTATCATTCTATATATATATATACGGTTTCCAAAAGCGATCACTTAAATGTCGCATGTATGTACGCCGTATCGCCGACCTTTAAAATGTTCGATCACAAGACTACTGCAATTTTTAAACACAACTTAATTTCCGTTCTGGAAACAAGGCATACAGAATTGTGTCCTTTGCCAGTACTTATTAGTCCCCTACCGGCGAAGGTTTGCGATCCGTCCATCTGTCCGTCTCTCCGTCCGTCCGTCCGTCCGTTTGTCAGTCCTGTGGAAGATAGGGATACTAGACTTAGAAAATTACCAAGAAATATCAGTTTCGGATCTTTTATTCTTTTAAAGCTGATTTTTGGTATGTGAGTCTGCATCATTGAGTTACAGAACAAGCTTAAGTTTGGTTCTAGTCCATTGATTTTGGAGGAAGATATGGTTTCGGGACTTAGAAAATTACCAGGAAATTTCAGTTTTCCGGTCTTTTTTTTTTTTTTTTTTTTCTTCTTCTTTTTTCGTAACCCTTTGTGATATGAAGGTGTTTTCGGTATGAATCTGCGTCAATGGGTTACTGAACAAGTTTTAGTTAGGTTTCGGTCCATTGATTTTTGTGGAAGAAACGGCTGCTGGACTAAGAAAATTACCAGGACAGTTCAGTTTTCCGGACTTTTTTTCGTAACCCTCGGAGATATTAAGCTGATTTTTGAAACGATAGTGCGCGTCAATGAGTTACAGAACAAGTTCGAGTTTGTTCCGATCCATTCATTTTTACGGACGATACGTATGCTGGACTTAAAGAATTACCAAGAAATTTCAGTAATCATGATTTTTTTTCTAAACGCGTGCAGGTATTGAGCTTACTTTTGGTAATTGAGTCAATATTGATAAGTTAAAGAACGAGTTTAAGTTTCCATTGAGGAAGACATGGATGCCAGACTTGGGAAATTCCAGTTTTTCCCGGCTTTTTTTCTTAACACTTGCAGGTATATTGAGCTGATTCTTGGTAAGTGAGTCAACTTTGATGAGTTACAGAACGAGTTCAAGTTCTGTTCAAGTCATTTGAGTTTGGAACAAGATATGGATGCTTTTGCAAAATAAGTTACATATTAATAATATTGAGTTTAATTGCAGTCCATTTCCTTTCCAAGGCTTGTAAAAGAATGTTAGGGTGGAACGGGTCAGAGAATTACAAGGAATACATTGTAGGGTGCTCAAGAAACTGTTATATGACTGAACAAATTGTTTAAAGTGGTTGCATGAAGTGCTTAAGGCAAAATATTTTGATGACCCTATGTCCGAAAAGCATTCATAATCCTAGACAGATTCTCAATTGCTTTTGTTCAAAGTTTACTTGGGCTTTAGAGTCTTAATTCTCTTGGAACAGATGCCTTTATGAAGTATAATTTGGCAAACAACAAAAAGAGACGCCAATTTTTATCTTTGTGTGTATGTGTGTTCAAGAATTGCTCATAAATTATTATACAACTGTAATATTTTGGAGGGGTAGTAATCCCTTTACCACCCAAAAAGATACCGCTTTAGCGATATATATAAAGCCGGTAGGGGACTTGGTATTGCCATGCAATACTTCAGAATGCTTGTTTTAGTAGGTTCCTAGTTTATCTTTCTATATGCACGGTGTCCAAAGGGGGTCACTTAAATGTCGCATGTATGTACCTGCGACATTGAAGTGTCCGGTTTAGGACACCGTAAATATAGGTTCAAGGCCCGATCTTTAAAATGTTTGATCACAACATTACTGCAATTTTATCAACCTAACTTAATTGCCGTTCTGAAAACATGGCACGCTGCAGAGATGTGTCCTGGGTAAGTTCTTATTCAAACAAAATGCGATCAAAACAAAAACACAAGTTCTGCGGTTAAAAAGGTAAATAATGCTCAATAAGTTTTATTTATTTGTTGTTGTTGTTTTAATTTTCCGTCGTTCTTCTACAGATATGACAAAATTCAATTAAAATCTAGAGAATGCAGTTTAGAACTGTAGGGTTCTTTAGAACTTAGGGAACCTGCCTCTTTTAACCCATCCCCACACAATGGCGCTTTTAGACGACTCTCAAGAAAGAATACTTTGGAAAATATTGTGGAAAATGAAGAAATTGCCTGCGACAAGCAATTTCTTCATTTTACACAATGTTTTCTACCCAGAAAGTTGAATAAATTTAGAATTCCATAAACTTTGAATTGTCGTCTGCAACTCATTTCAATTTGGACCCGTCTAGAATTTTATCGTGTGGGAATGGGTTAAGAGTTAATATTAGTGTCATCGAATGTCAACGGATACGCTTTTTTCTTCCAACATGTCATTGCCAAAAGACACCTTCGTCATAATTAGTAAAGAATGAGCATATTAAAATATTCGACAATTTCGCATTATATGGCTTTAAATAAGTGACGCTGGAAATCGACATTTTCTGAAGAGATGACGTCGAGTTATACTAAGGTCAAAGTTGCGGTACGAGTTTTTGCAAAAAAACTGTTTTAAACAATTTTTATCGATTATTTTGAAAGTTATCAATTATATCCTTCGATAATGAGTCTTAAACCTTTGATTTTTTTTAAAGAAATGTTTATCATAGATTTCTTTTAATTCGAGAATTTTCAACGCTGCGTATATAGAGTGAACCTGCGAAAAGCAATTCCCGAAATTTTTATAAACCCATGCTCACGCAATCCCTCCTTTTTACGTCCCTATAGAAAAAAATCTTTAGAAAACGTAGTCGAAAATGAAGAAGTTGACTTGCTTGTCTCAAGCAATTTATCCATTTCCACAATGTTTTCTATGCAAAAATTTGACGAAATTTCAAATTCCAGTAACATGATATTGTTGTCTCTAGCTTCCTACAATTTAGACCTGCCAAAAATGTTGTTGTGTGGAAATGGGTTAAACAGGATCATATAAATTCTATTATCGCGTCTAGTTCGGCTAAAGATATATATTATCAATTTTTGTCAAATAGAATGGGTTTGTGTGACAGGATAACAATCTATTTTAATTTGTGTTTTGTCAATATAGATAGCTTTGCATGTTAGTCAGATGAATACGTTTAGATGTGGGAAAGAGATAACAGTTTTGAGAAATTGACAATATTATCTAAAATGTAAAGGAGAATGAGAACGTTTAAAAGATTGTTATCAGTTCTATAATTAATCTCATTATGAACGTTGCTTCTGCATTTAGTTTTAGAGCAATACAAAAACCTGTAAAAATACAATTTACTCGAAACGCTTTTCGCACGAAGACATAATGTCTTTGGGCGACCGAAATGTCGTAACTACAGCTGTTTTATTCAAGCTGTATTTATGTAATTTGATCTCCCACCGAAGATATTATGTAGCCAATTTTGTTAACTTTATAAAAACTATATATCTGCTAAATATTGAAAGTTACGAAAAACGTCTCTTCTAAAAACTAAATAGTGATTTTGTGAATCTTTGAAACGTTAGTTAACCCTTTCCCGAACAATCACTAGTTTTTATGTCTCTGTGCTTTTAAACTTGGGTAAACATTGTGGTAAAAGAAGAAATTGCTTGTGACAAGCAATTTCTTCTTTTTCCACAATATTTTCTACCCTACTGAATGATTATCTATAAAATAAATTCAACTTTGAATTGTCGTCTGCATAACCTTTGAATATGGTCCAGTCTAAAATTTCAAAAAACAGGAAAGGGTTAAGATGGCTTCGAATACATACATGAAAACCAGGACCACATTTCATGTGACGGGTACGTTTTTATGGACTTTTTCAATATCATTTTTTACTACCAAGAAAACATTCATTGTTTTGCAAATAATTCGATTTGATAGAAATGTATTTTTGAAAAATATTTTTGAAATTGCATTAGCTTTCTCAGTTAAGGCGAGACTTTGGTGCGTTCTTGATTTTCTCGGACACATTTCTTATATCGTGAACGCTTGCAATCATTTCTAATATTTTGCAAATGTCAAAGATCTCTACTAGATGGGTCCCAACACTTCTGAGCGTTGATTAAAAACGCCCTCGGTGACATGTCCGAAAAAAAGCTTGCCATTTTTCAACGGGGTCAGGAGAATTTGTCAAGCAATTTAATTGTCGATGAAACATGGGTTCACCGGTTTTAGACAAAACAACAGTCAAATAAACAGAAAGACCAAAGATCATAGCCCCGAAAAGGCCAAGACAACAACATCCACAGTTTTCTTGGATACAAAAGATTTCCTGCTATTAGACTACATCGATGGGTCAGCGCGAAACAGATGTAACTGCCTATAAACATATAGGCAGTTACAACTATTTCGCGCTGACCCATCGATATTGATAGGTCACACTATAACTGGAAGGTATTATGTTGACAACATGAAAAGGCGTGGTGTGTTCTTCCACCAAGACAATTCTCAAGCAAACAAGTCCATTGTTGCTATGGCTGCAACTCAGTAATGTGGTTTCAAACTGGTTGAGTATTCACCTTATTCGCCTGATTTAGCACTCTGACTATTATACAAAAGATGAAAGAAGAGCCCACCGGCCACCATTTTCGCACTGAAGATGACATCAAAAAAGCTGTTGGCGCATTTCGGGGACCCAAGATGCTACCTTCTACAGGGAAGATATCCACACCGTTGGAAAAAATGTTAGCTTGCAAAGTGACTACTTTGAAAATGAAAATATTCGGGGTATATCGCTGCTCCCTACCTTTATCGATGGACTTTTCAATCACCACTCGAAATACTATGTACTTTGTAATTATATAAAGAGTACGCAGTTCAAGAAGATTGTGAAAAGCTACGAGAGTTCCAAACACCATGTCTCAGAGTTACTGGGGCTTCATCATGTAGTAAAATTCATAAAAATGGGATATTTCAATGAATGTTGCAATGAATATTTGCTGCTTTTTGGGGGATTCTTTCACTTGAGAAATAATAGTTCGTTATGAAAATCGATTTTGCCCAAAATCACGAAATATAGACATATACTGACAATTACTTCCGGCAAAAGGGAGACAATCTTTTATTATGTAATGACACTAACTGCATTTGCTCAAGCCTCTTATAGAGACGATTTCGGAAAGCACGCGTTAAGCCTTGAATTTTACATTTTTTTCGAGATTCTTTAGAAATACTTATTTTGACACGTTTTAGGTAGCAAGCTACCTAAATTTCGTTGCCATTCACCCCGAAATGGATGCCTTGCGTAGGCAAAAAGTTTTAAACCCCGGCCTAACTTTTCAATAACGTATGCAGACTGATGACAAATTGATGTCACTATGTTTAATTTTATCAGAACGCGCTTGTTGACAGTTTAGCAACATGTTTTCGTAACCGGCTTAATACTTGTGGGGTCAACGGGGCTATAAGGTACTTGTAGGGACGTTGTAACAATGTAGCAGAAACATGAAAGTTCTGGATAAATTGTCTAGAATCAATCAAGCTCTCACAAGTAGCAAATGTAGGGATGTGATAAAGTCTTGTTAACCTTTAGCCTAATGATTGTTAATTTAGTTTTAGTTTCGTCTATCAATATTCAAGCGTTTTGTTTGACCGAACATGTGATTAAGTGTGAATCAGTTTTTAGGTTCATAACTCAATGAAAATAAAAACTGGGTAAGTGGGTTTAACCCATTCCAACTCAATCCCTCCTTTTTACGCCTCTCGAGAATAAAGCTTAAGAAAACATTGTGGAAAATGAAGAAATTGCTTGTATCAAGCAATTTCTTCATTATCCACAATGTTTTGTATCCAAAATAACGGAAAAACTCAAAATTTCATCAACTTGAAGTTGTCGTCTGCAGCTTCTTTCAATTTGGACCAGTCTAATATTTTGCTGTGTTGGAATGGGTTAAGTCGCCGCCTCTCTTTCGGGGACGTAAAACATCTGGCTTTAGTCGCAATCGACCTAAAATAAATCACTAAATCTAAAAAAAAAAATAAAGTCGTTCTTAAACGTCGTAACTACAACTTGTTTCAAGCCGTAGTTACGACGTTTTAAAATGACAACGACGATGTAACAAGTTTAAAAGAAATGTTAGATAAAGAAGGAGGACTTTCCCAACCCATGCATTATTTTCACCCCCTCCATGTTTAAGGATCAGGAAGCCAGCGATTACATTATACAGGAAAGGGACATATTAGTGAAAGGGGGGTTTAATATCTGATTAAGAAATTAAAAGATAGCCTCCTATCATAGCATCTTTTCCTCAGGGTATAACTGGACATTTTCGATCGAGTTGAAATATGTGTAAACCTACATCTGTATACTTTGTTTGAATGGGGTTTTACGCCGCTTACAACAATCTCTCAGTCATATCGCGGCGGCTGGAGCACCTAACAATGGATTCCTGGTATTTCTCACACCAGTACTACCATTACAACCCTTCCTAGCCTCCAGCTGCTATCCCACATAGGTCTACGAATATCGACCCATTGGTGAGAGACAAATAGTCGGAAAGGATGAGTGCCGCCGTCGGGGATCGAACCCGGGACCTCTAGATTGACAGTCCGACGCGCTACCAACTGCGCTATGACGGCGGCCCATCATCTGTATACAACATCGTCGAAATCAGGATTACCGTTTAGTTATCAAATAATCCATGGCGATTTTACATCACTGACAACGCGCACTGAGCTCCAACAGGAAGTTACTTTTCGATATCAAACGGTGCCATTTTGCAAAATGTTTGGCTAGAAACGTGTAGCAAAATGTAGGGAATCGTTGTCGAAAAAAGCTACACATAATTGTCGGCCAATGTCGGAGTTCAGAGCTCACTTCCGGCCGATTGATTCTTTGATTGACAGGTAGGATCCATCAATATCTAAAGCGTTGGGAAAAAATGTGCAGTTATTTATCCACCGGGCAGTCTCAGAAATGTTTGAATTTTCTATCATCCTTACTTTTATAATGATTCTTGTTGTTGTTTATGAAGTCATTATCATCAATAGTATTGATGTACAAGTTATAGTGAGTGATAAAAGGTCAATTTTGTCTATACCTGTCTAATTGACCTGTGATCACTCACTATAACATGTGCATCCATATAACACATAAAGATATACATTGGATTCATCGTTATAATTAGTGGTAATCGTATTGTTGTTTGTTCGTTTGTACATAACTTATTTGACTTCTCCGCACACATTCGATCTTAACCACGAAGCTGAATTTCTACAATGTTTCCAGTTTTCTATTTATTCAAACTGTCAAATATTACTGACGTCGATATGTCTTGATTTATTACCTTAATAAGAAATCAGCCATGTGGTTAACCCTCATAAACGTCAAACAGTTTTCATCTAATTTATAGATCTGGCTAGTCTCTTGTTATCCGATTAATCGATGGTGTGTGAGAAAAAGTTGGGGACAGAAAACGAGATAAATCAGTCAATCATAACCATTGGTTCGAGCCTATTGATGAAGCTCATATATTTCTTATTCGAAGGAACAACGGTCCGAATCCACGTAATCAATACGAAATATTATGTTGATATGTCAAAGACAAACACACCCGTCTGCTGAAAAAAAAACCTAGAATTGGGGGAAATGGGAAAAAAGATATTTGAGTTTTTCATGTTGTACTTTTGTCCCTTATAAAGAGGACAGCACCCTTTGGAGAATTGTTCTCTTATATTCGATGTTAATCAAGATTAGATTCAGATTCGCTTTTAACTATGAGAGAGAGAGAGGATACGATTAAACAATTACAAAAACATATAGGCTTATCAAGAAAGATTCAAAAGACTGTCTCCGTAAGGCCAGAAGATGTTATTAACGAGAGATGTAATCCAAGAGAGTTATCAACCCTTTCCTAGTTTGCAATATTTTAGACCTGTCCAAAATGAAAGCTTTTGCAGACGAAAATTCAAAGTGGATTTAATTTGAAAGATAACCAGTCAGAAGGGTAGAAAATATTTCTTCTTTTTCTGCAATTTTTTCTACATTATAAAATCACAGGGGCGTGAATGCATGATTGAATCGTGATAATGCACATTCTCTTGAATCTCGTGCTAAGAAAGGTAGAAGTATACCCAACGCGATAATTTCAATAAATATAGTTATTGAAAAATCACTTTATGTTGTAATGAAAATCCTCCAGAGAAAACTTGTGTGCATCTAACTTAGCCCCCCCCCCCCTTCCCCCGCCGATTTGCTTCCTATTAGCCTTGGTTTATGAAACTGAAAAAGTAGGTTTATAAATGCCATTTCTACACTTGTAATTTAGTCAGCCTAAATTGTCACCAAAAATGACGTGTATTGTATGGGTAATTCGTCTCATGTTACACATCCATTGCCTAGGTACACTGCATTTTCTTCATCATCTTTTGTTGCCCATATGTGAATGAATACATTTCTACAATTTCTAACGATCTGAAAAATCTGAAAAGCTCGGTTTCTATGTATAAAACAGAAATAATGTATTGGCAGAACAGGTGAGAAATACCATGAATCCATGATTGGGTGCTCAGCCGCTGCGATATGACTGAAATACTTTTAAAAGTGACTTTAAAATCCACCAAAACAAATCAAATATCTGTACATGTATAAGAAACGCATTTATAAATGATATGTTTTATGGATTTCTATTAATATGTTGATATATTGACTGAGCGATTTAGTTTCTACTGATTTGATATTCTCTTGTGACATCCCGAAGATCCATCTAGAGTGTCAAAGGTACACTAGACCTTAACCCTTTCCTGTTTCTCGAAATTTTAGACTGGCCCAATTTGAAACATGTTGCAGACGACTATGAAATATGAGTGTAATTAGAAACAAAACCATTCTATGTGGTACAAAATATTGTGATAAAAGAAGAAATTGCGTGTATCAAGCAATTTCTTCTTTAATCACAATTTTTTCTCAGGTATAAAATTACATGGACGTAAAAACCAGTGATTATACAGAAAAGAGGTAAAGGCTTTAAGGCTCTCGTAGAGACAGAATTTCGCACGTATAGGAATTCTGAGGTCTGCGTTTAACCAATTTTCGTATAATGATGCGTTTTGGCGCTCCAAGAAAAAAACTTAGGAAAAAATTGTGGGGAATGAAGAAATGGCTTTTTTCAAGCAATTTCTTTATTTATCCTCCCCAGCACCGACCCCTAAAAAATCATTTTTTCACAAACTGAAATTTGAGGCTGCAACATCATTGAAATTGGACCAGTCTAAAAAAATTCGTCTGGTAATAGGTCAAAATTGTTCACAAACTCCTCTCAAATAATTTCAGAATAGGTCACACGCCTGCTACGAAAAGCGTTTCAAAACAGAAAACGAAAGAAAGTTTTGGGGGGGGATATGTTGCCAACATAAATGGTTTTACTTTCTGTTGAACAACACTCGCCTTTTTTTAAATATATTTATAGGCGGGCTTGTAAATAATTTTATTGAATATTTCAGGATTCTTTTTTTGCTAGAAATGTTGTACCTACCAGAGTCATAGAGCCTTAAACCCTTTCCTGTTCAATCCCTGGTTTTTACGTCCCTGTGTTTTTATACTTCTTTTTCCACAATATTTTCTACCCTGATGAATTATTATTTTTCAAATTAAACTTACTTTAAATTTTCGTCTGATAAATCCTTTGAATTTGGACGGGGTGAAAATTGTGCAAAACAGGAAAGGGTAAACCTATTCCCACACAACAAAATTTAGACTAGTCCAAATTGGCAGACGCTGTAGACGACAATTTCAAGTTGAAGGAATTTTAATATTTTTCGTCTTTTTGGGTAGAAAACATTGTAGATAATGAAGAAATCGCTTGATACAAGCAATTTCTTCATTTTCCGCAATGTTTTCCAAAGTGTTTTTTTTTCTTGAGGGGCGTAAAAAGGGAATCGGGTTATTGAGATTCGATTAGCAAAGCAAACCTGTGATTTTAACAAGTATCTAACCTTTGACTTTTAAAGCGTGCATTATAAAAAAGTAGCATTTCAATACACAAGAAATTTACGGATCTCTGGTCACGCCCACTGACCTCTGACATATCTGTTCGACTGAAGCGATAAATGGCATTATTCTCTAAGATATGAAAATGGGGTCATAGGAACTGTAAATAAGAAACAAAACGTTGGTAGGCGACCTAAAAGTCAAAACTACGGCTTGAATAAACGTCTTTAACCCTTGTCATGCTGAATTAAATATCATATACAGAATTGCATTAAAATTAAAGGAATTGCAGCATTGGAAAGATATAATGAGGGTCAATATTTCGTTTGAAATTTGATTATTTATACGACTCTGGCTGAAAGGGGACAAGCAGGAGGTATAAACAAAGATCAGACTGCACTTATGTGCAGGCTGATCTTTGTCTACACCTCCTGCCAAAACAGGAATATTCCGGGTTAAGCATGACAAGGGTTAATATACCAAAACAACAAAATTTCTGTACAAAATGTAGAAAGTTAACATAAATACCATTCCTGCTCTATACTAATGATATGACTGGCCAATTTTATTTGATTGGCACTCGCGATCCGTCGGTCAGGACGCACCGGGAAGAACATAACTTAACGTTAAAAACACTCTACGACATTCATTATATTTAGCGTACTGGTCGACCATAAAAAAAATCATTCCGCCATGAACAAAAATTTGAGCAAACAGCTGTTTTGTATGCTTGCGCACAAAATAGTTCCATAAAAATTAATCAAAGTTTGTAAAATATTTGTATTTTCGCTTGATGTCGATATATTTTAGGAAGTGAAAAGAACATTTTTGGGGGTTTTGTTTTGTTTTCATAGAGGTAAGAAAAAACTAATCACACTTATGTATGAATCCGCTTCGTTTTTACGTGACACTTTTAGACGCCCCCAAGAAAAAAAGCTTTGGAAAACATTGTGGAAAATGAATAAATTGCTTGTCACAAGCAATTTCTACATAATTTACAATGTTTTATACCCCAAAGATAAAAAAGTACGAAATTCCATAAGCTTTAAATTGTCGTCTGCACCCCCTTTCAATTTGGACAAGTCTAAAATTCCGCCGTCTGGTAATGGGTTAACCAGGTATACAGATATCTTTACCAGAGGCTAACTGGGTACGAAAGTATAGATGACTATCATGGATTTATTGTTGGGAGACGACGGCGATACAAATTTGATATCTACTTTACCCTGTCACGATTTTTAATAATTGATATCAACATAACTGTACCCTTTGACGTACAGGAAATAAACATTGTCAATAATAAACATGTTGAAGTATACTATAGATCAAATCTCTTACGAAAAACGCACGTTTAAAAATGTGACACCAGTCACTGAAAAAAACGAGACCATTCGGTTATCCGCTAAAATAAAATGTAATCTGTCAGACGTTAATATTTGTAAAAGAGATTTGATGTACCAGAGGTCAATTACAGCATTTCAAAAATCAAGTGATTACTATTCTTAATTCAGAAAATATACCAAAGTCCAAAGTACCAACTTTGATTGGCCTGAGCAATCCAATCAGATCGATAATTTGATAACTTTCCCCAAGAGGTCTCAATATATTGACTCAATATAATCAGTGTAGCTGGGTCCATTGAAATATATATTTGTGACTCGTCGAGAGAACAGGAAATACATCGAACCTGATCAGACTGCGCAGACCAACCAGAATCGAAAGTTTCACCCTGGTGAGATCTATTGAATATAGAAAAAATGGCATTCTACCTGACCCTATGTTTGTTTTTGAAACACTATATGGTCATTTTCCACCCTTTGGTGAGAGACAAATGTCGGGTCATGAAAAAAATTCTATCATAGTATATGTGTTTAACTGAAATTGGAAAAAAGAGAAAAAACAGATTCTAAAATTCAAAATTAAAAAGATGTGTTGCTAATGTTTAATGGTAGTTCTATGATGTATTGCGCAATTTATACATATCGTCTTTGTCAGTCTAAAACCACGTAACTACACCATGAATCAAGCTGTAGTAACGGGGTTTTAGAATGACAATGACCATATATTGGTGTAAACCGATCGGAAAGTTCGCGGAAATCCACTCCAACTGGTTTTGACGATAACCTATATAAAACCAACATACAGTTTCTCTGCTATCACGTAGACCTTCATATTGTCTGACAAAGAAAAATCTGTTTTATCTTTTGTTTATTTTCATTTTTATCATAATTAAGTGGTAGCGGTAGTAGTAGTTTTTCAATCATTTTTTAAGCACTTGTCCAAAGTTATTTATTCCCGAGCAATAGAAGTAAAAAACATATTCTTGGAAAAATTCGACTCACTTGGAAATGAAGACTAGACCTTCTGAAACGTATTATAAATAAATGGACAAGAAACCTTAATAAATTGACCAATCAAACCAATTTTTTTACCGGAAGATCAAGGCTGAATTCCGACATATATGCCATGTATGTAATATTTTTTGGCAGGTAATGGCTTACCCTATTCCAACAGAGTGGCGCTTTTTGACGTATAGCAAGAAATACAGTTTGGAAAATATTTTATAAAACGAAGAAATACCTTGAACAAAGGCAGTTGAAAAAACCTCAAATTTCATACACTTTATATTGTCGACTGTAACTCCTTTCAATTTGGACCAGTCTAAAATTTAGTTGTCTAGTATTGGGTTAAACGAAATCACGCCAACTAAGTAGTCCGACTGAGATATCAAACAATCCTATTTTGAAAAATATATTGTTTTGGACATAAATGATGGACAAAATCGTCGATTTGAGAGACTTAAATGTCGTAACCACAGCTTGGAGAAGCCGCACTGAGGATGTTTACGTCGGGAACCAAAGAAATGTACTCGGTGTAATTTTTAGTTTCGTCTATCAAAAACGAGCGTTCTGATTGGTCGACGCGGCTGACAATCAAAATATCGATCGACAAATCAAATCATTCATATAGAGTAGAAGTGAATGTTAAATACAGACATTTATCTCAAGCATTTTTGTTGGTGTATAAACTTTAATATGGAGTTGATTTTCAACTCTTGTCATGCTGTATAAATTACCTTGCTGAATTGCTATAAAATGAAAGAGCTGGGAGCACTGATAGAACCTGTTGTTCAAAAATCAACATTTCTTTTAAAAATCAACTTCATTAACAAATCTGGCAGGAAAAATACAAGCAGGAGGTCTAGACCATGATCAGACTGCACTTATGTGCAGGCTGATCTTTGTCTTCACCTCCTGCCAAAACCGGAATATTCCGGGTTCAGCATGACAAGCGTTAACACTTTTTTTGTTGCGAATTGTGTTATGTTTGTGTCCCTGATCTTATAGGTAGTAACTGTGTGTTATTTGCATTATAACCAGAACAGAACAGAACATATCCTTTAATACGTCCAAGTACAACAAGGTACAATACGAATGATATATACAAACTTCGGTTGAACTGTCTTGTCGGAGATCAGTTGGTGTGGCTAGCGTTCCGTAGATTAACCCTTTCCCGTTTTTTTAAAAATTTCAGACCAGTCCAATTTGAAAGAAGTTGCAGACAACAATCAAAGGTGAGTGCAATTTGAAAAGTAACGAGCCTACAGGTTAGAAAATATTGTGGGAAAAAAGAAATTGCTTGTGACAAGCAATTTCTTCTTTTCCCACGATGTTTTCTCAAGTATAAATTGACAGCGACGTGAAAACAAGGGATTATACAGGAAGGGGTTAAATGCCGTCATGGCATTTGATATCGTTATACTCGAACAAGACTTGTTTGTGTCAGAAAAAAATTCGAAGCATTAATGGTTAGGACAGTTGCTCAATATTTGTGATGAAAAAATAGCATAAAGAGGATATGTTTGTGGTTAAACTATTTACACACAGCGACGTCTCTAAAGAAAACAGGGTGTCGAAAATCATTGTGGAAAATGAAGAAATTGCTTGCAACAAGCATTTTTTTTTTCATTTTCCACAATGTTTTCTAACAAGAGAGTTGCAAAAATCTAGAATTTCGCGAGCTTTAAATCGTCGTCTGCAACTCCTTTGAATTTGATCCAGTCTAAATTGTGTCGTCTGAAAGTCAGTAAAGGACCATAGGTCTAGAAAAATGTTGTCACTTCCTTACCTATACCAGTAATTCGAAAATGTTATTAGATTTAGATTTGTTGGTCCTACTTTTTTTGGACTATTTATATATTTCAATAGTATCATTTTGGTAGAAACGTTACTGATTTGTGTGTGTGTGTTCCCGTTTATTAAACGACGCCACCGTAGCCCTTGTCCATATGAGCGACGCCCCCGGAAGACGGTTAGTTGTTACGGGGTATAGTGCAAGGATACAGGACGAAATTCCTGAGAGCTCCGCCATGTTCTTTAACGTGCTCGGTGGATAGCACTGTCACACGGGTCCTCGATTTAACGTCTCATCCGAAAGATTATTAGCTTGTTAGTTGATATGGTCAGCCCAGGGCTAGAACCCGTGATCTTGAGGTTACTTGTTTCGTACAAAAGTACCTGAGGGATAGTAAGCTACGCCCACTTACCTCGCATGGCTTTTCGACCGAGACATCAAACGATTGAAGTCTGCAATATATTATCAGGATCATAAAACATAGAGGCAAATAATTGGTCAATGAGTTACACGTCTTTAAAAATCTTGAATAAGTTGTAGTTACTATGTTAAAGTCGCCTACCAACGAAAATATCTACTACAAACGTAGGAGGTCAACATTGTACTTCCGGTCTAAGTAAATGATATGACTGGTCATTTGACTTTTTGATTGCCAGTGGCGAGTCGTCGATTCTGTCTGTTTTGACTACATTTCAGTCTGATGTGACATTAACCTTTTATTAAACAACAAAATTTTAGACTGGTCCAAGTTGAAGGAGACATTTTTTTTTTTTTTTTTTTTTTTTTTTTTTTAGTTTATGAAATTTTAATTTTTTCAACTTTCGAGGTAGAAGACAGTGTGTAAAATGAAGAATATTTTCTCAGATTTTTTATCTTGAGGGGCATCCAGAAGCATCGTTGTGTAGGAATTAGCGAAACTAAAGTTCTGTGTGACGGTGCCGTACACCGAGCACGTTAAAGATTAGGCGGGGCTCCCGGTACCCACGTAACAGCTAATCGTCTAATTCGCGTCGCCCAAATGAGGAAAAGCGACGGTAGTGTCAATGAATAAAAGATAGAGGAGATTGAATGAGGGGTCATGAAATACCAAATTTGTTAACCCTTTCTCGTTTTGTTTTTTGAAATTTTAGACATATCTAAATTGGGTGCAATATGGTAAGAAACGAACCTAGAGGTTAGAAAATATTGTGGGAAAAGAAGAAATTGCTTGTCACGAGCAATTTCTTCATTTTCCACAATGTTTTCTCAAGTATAAAGTCACAGTGACTTATAATCCCACGTTTGTCCAGGAATGTGTTAACCGAGTCATCCATAAAAAGATCAAATCGAGGCCATGTCCAGTTTTTATCTTTTTTCGATGACGAGTTTATTAAAATTTTCATGATCACAAAATTGATATTCTATTTATAAGGTTACATGGATTTTTGTGATGAATCGATTAAAACGTGAATTTTATCGTTGAATATTTTAATATTTAGTTTCGTCTATCAAAAACAAGCGTTCTGATTGGTCGAAAAAAACTATTCATAACTCCATGAACAAAATTTTGAGCACGCAGCTTTTTTGTATGCTTCCGCACGAAATAGTCCATTCAAAAAGGTATCAAAATTCATAAAGCTTTGGGTGTTTTTTTTTCGCTCGATGCTATTGAATTATAAGAAATGAAGAGAATATTTTTTGTTTTCTTGGAGGTATGAGCCGATAAACTTAATCACACAACGTATGAATCCGCTTCGCGTATGTGATAAGGATTTTCGGTTTATACCTCCATGAAAACAAAAAATATTCTCTTCATCTCTTAAAAGATATTTTGTGAAACCTTCCTCCTCAATCTAACGTCGTTACACGCATTATGTGACGTCATATTCACCGTAACGAAAAGGTGATATCATATGCTTTAGCTCATAGTTGTTTCCCTTGTGAAATATTACCCATATAATACCAAAAATATTCAACGAGTTTATCTTATTCTCAAATCGTTGATTATATTATAAATACACTTATTTTACGACGTGGCTCAGATTAAAAAAAAATGTTTTAACCAAGCTCCACTTTTAAGATGCTGAAGTTAAGTCTGGCACAAACTAGATACAAAAGAGACAGCTACCCCTTTAGTTTTACACAGACATACCAGCACCGATTGTTTTGTCGCATAATCTTATATGGTACCTTTTGGTGAAACAGTTCACTTTCACGAATCTGAAATGCATTGATAGGTATAACAAGGTGATTTCCCTAGAAAACCGCGTTATTCATTACACCCTAGGGTGTGGCTTGTCGACAAACGAACTTCAAAAATGATATTTGTATATATTTTTGTTTAATCTTTTCATTTTTTCTTTTTCAAAGTGTACATTTAATATGATTCTTCCGCGTTTTTTGCATTCAAGGCCGAAAATTCATTGGGCTATTTTTATGATGCTCTTCTCGAGGTTATAGCTTAAACTAAAGTTATTGTCCCTCATTTGTTAATCCATTCCCAGACGACAATATTTTGGACTGGTCTAATTTCATCGAGGTTGAAGACGACAATTTCTAGTTAGTGAAATCCTTTTTATTCTACTTAAATTGCTTATTTGTCTTTTAACCCATTCCAACTCAATCCCTCCTTTTTACGCCCTTCAAGCAAAAAGCTTCGGAAAACATTGTGGAAAATGAAGAAATTGCTTGTATCAAGCAATTTCTTCATTATCCACAATGTTTTCTCTCCAAAAAGTCAAAGAAAATTTAAATTCCACCAACTTGAAAATATTGTCTGCAGCTCCTTTCAATTTGGACCGGTCTAAAATTTTGTTGAGTTGGAATGGGTTAAGGTTGAAAACATAGTAGATAATTGAGAGTTGTCTTCATTATTATTTGCGTTATGAGCAGCTGTTATGACTATTTCAGGGGGTAGATGGAGTCCTCTGAAAAGGAAAACTACCCAAGCTTGAAAAAGCACTGTGGTAAAATTGTTGAAATTGGTTGGATAATTTCAGATTAAACATAGTCCATACGACAACTGTATCCATTCTATTAACCTCTATCATGCCGAACCCTGAATATTCCTGTTTTGGTAGGAGGTATAGACCCCCCCCCCCCCGTTTGTCCCTTTTAAGCCAAATCTATTTATAGATAATTTTCAAAAGATTTATTTACAAAGTTTGCATCCAGTGCTGTCAGCCCTTTGATTTTAATGCAGTTCTGTAGATGATTTTATTCAACTTGTCAATGGTTAAAAAAACCGTTAAGCGAACTTACAAAATCGCATAAATGTGATTAACCGTTTACTTCAAGCTGTCGTACTTGGATCAGGGTGTTCATTGTTGTTTGTTTGTTTGTTTGTTTTTGTGTTTCTTTGTGGTCCGTTATTCGATGACTGCAATCCCAGGTGAATCATTTGCTTTATTTCTCTTCCTAGTCTCAATTTATCTGTTTCACGTATTGATAGATGCATGAAGAAAAAAAATTATCAAAGCTATCCAAATACAGGGAAGTTCTTAATTGTATCCCGTCATGCGATAAAGGACCATATCGGACCCATTGAAACAAATTCATTGTGCTGGAAAAAGAGAATGGAACCAAGATATTCCAACTAGAACAGTAGTTTGAAGAAGACATACAGTAAAGTAGAATGACCTTTCTTGTTTTAAAAAGTATGCCAAGAGCGAAAGGTATCCGCCCTGGTCAGCTTTGCGATGTCTGACAATGATCGATGGAAAGAGCGCTTCCAGTCAAATTTGTGTGTCGCTATAATGTAAGTAAAACCAGATGTCCTTTCTTCTAAATATCTTTCTCAGATGTGGATCTGATAGTTAAAATAATTAGGCAAAAACTCATAAAGTATGTGTTATCCTTCATACGGAAAGGGACCTTTCGAGTTTACCGTAAAATAAACACTTGAAAAATGATATAAATTATTTGTTCCAGCAGTAATCAGTAAGAGGTCACATACCAAAAACAATTATATTGTAAGGTATCATGACCATTCTAGATTCAGATAATCGTTTAACCAATTCCCACACAATGACGCTTTTTTATGCCCCTCAAGAAAAACAAATGAGTTAACATTATGGAAAATGAAGAAATCGCTTGTAATAAGCAACATATTTACAACATATTTTCTAGTCGGAAGGGTGAAAAATCTAAAATTTCACGAACCCTAAATTGTCGTCTGCAACTCCTTTCGATTTGGGCCAGTCTACAATTTTGCCGTTTGGGTAAAAGCTAAAGGAGCGAAAAGTTTTAACCTTGTCAGCCTCGCAATCCTAGGTGTTTGATCAGGTTGTGTTGTCGCCTGCAACCTTTTACGATATGGTTCAGCCAGGGAAAGGGTAAATATCGCCAAGCTAAATACCACAAAATGATTAGCTTATGCGTGACATTTCCAACCATTCCACATAAGCACATGAGCCTTGTCTGACCAGAGCCTTCACTGAGTGATCCGTAGAAAGTTCCTTTAGACAACCAGCAAATATTCTACATGCACTTTGTCCACGCTACCCCTTGTGTACCATGAATTCCTGGTATCTCACACCAGCACTACCACTACATCCTTTCCGATCCCCAAGCTGCTCATAACTTATGTTCACGATTATCCGCCTGTAGGTGGGAGACAAATTTCGGCAAAGATATTTGTCCCAACCGGGGATCGAGCCCTGGATCTAAGGTTTAAGAGTCCGACGCGATACCATAAGCGCTATGGCCATGGCTTCCTTGCTCAATTAACTTATCACTGGCCCCGCCCACTGACTCCGATGATCACGCCCATTTAACTCCGAGAGGAAGTCCGACTTAGATATTCAACAGCGGTATTTTGTAAAAGTACATGATAAAAAGGTTGGTTAGCGACATAAACGTCGTAATTTCAGCTTTAAGAAGCTGTAGTTACGACGTTTTTGTCGCCAAGCCAACAAAAAAGCTTCACATAAATGTCGGCTGATGTTGGAACTCAAATTCACGTCCGATCTAAATTAATGAATTTATTGGTCGATTTATTCTTTGATTAACACTAGCGATCGGTCAACTTATTTCTCCTGAAGTTAATCACAATCCGCCATTTTAGATTAAGCACAATTAAACATTGGATTATTCTAGTTTTGATAGGAAAGAAAGGCCTGGAGTACATAAATACTAACAAGCTAGAAAGGTTTTCTTCGGAACGATGAAATGTTTGAGTTTGGTTTCCAAAAAGAAATGAGAACAACAAATTAGTTAGAAATATATAATATTTATTTGATTTATATTTCAGCATTGTTATAAACTCGTAATGAAAATCGGATGTTCATTGTTACACAAATAAAAATGCACTGAGATCAGGTGAGCGAAAGAATGATATAGAAAGACACGCATGATTCAGTGTTTGTATGCTTAGCTTTTAACCTATTCCCACACAATGACGCTTTTTATTCCCCTAGAGAAAAACAATGGAAATATTGAATAAAATGAAGAAATTCCTTAAAAAAAATAATTCCTGCATTTTACACAATGTTTTTCTGTCCAGAAAGACGAAAAACCTAACATTTCATAATCTTTAAATTTTCGTCTGTATCTCATCTAAGTTTGGACCAATCTAACTTTTTTCCGTCGAGCAATGGAGACAAAAGGGCAGTACTCGATTTTTTAAGATTAAGGGTACTATTCTAGAATTTTAGACTTCATGAATATATAGGAGATTTCTAAAAAAAATTAGTAATTGATAACACAGGTCTATATCTGTAAATCTGACGTAAGAATTAGAGCAAGTGTTGTTACTCAGAGATACCCTTCTTATTTTCAAATGAGGTGTTTTGGTCAGAATTTTGTAACCAAAGTGACGAATCGCCGCTGTCAACCAAAGAATCAATAGACCAATCAAATCAATCATTTAAACCGAAAGTGAACTCTGAACTCTGTCATCGGTCGAAATCTTTATGCAGCATTTTTGTTGGTTTGGCGACTTAAACGTCTGTTCAATCTGTAGTTACGACGTTTAGGTCGACGAACAACCACTCTACTTTTTTGTTACAAGCTACTGACCATACAGATTGCAAAATAACGACGTTTAATCCTTGACATGCTGAACTCGGAATATTCCGGTTTGGGCAGGGGGTATAGACAAAGATCAGCCTGCACAAAAGTGCAGTCTGATCTTGGTCTACACCTCCTTTTCCTGCCATAGAAGATATGGTATTGATTTTCAAATAAAATATTGATTATTGAACAAGTACTTTCAGTGCTCTCAGTCCTTTGGTTTTGATGCGATTCCTTAAGGGATTATATACAGCATGACAAGGGTTAATATCCAAATGGAACTTCCTATTGGAGGTAAGTGGGCGTGGCTAGCTACCCATTAACCCTTGTCATGCTGTATAAAATCCCATACTAAAGTGCATTAAATTCAAAGGGCTGAGAGCACTGATAAATTTGTTGTTCAATAATCTTTTTTTTTTTTTCTTCTGAAAAACAATTTTATAAACTACTCAGGTAAGAAAAGGACAAGCAGGAGGTGTAGACAAAGATCAGACTGCACTTATGTGCAGGCTGATCTTGGTCTTTATATCCTGCCCAAACCGGAAAATTCCGGGTTCAGCATGACAAGGGTTAATTATCCTCTTGTTGAATCAATTTATCTCTACAAGAGGCTTTATGCACTCGCTCTCTACCGCTGTAATATTACAGGAGGCATAACTTAGTTCGAGGGGAGTGATTATTGGTGTTTATTTTACGACTCCAGATTAACCCATACCCACACAATGATCTTTTAGACCAGTCCAAATTCAAAGAAGCTGCAGACGAAAATGAAAGTTGCTGAAAATCTTTAAAATCTTTGTCTATTTGGGTAAAAACCATTGTGGATAATGTAGAAATTGCTTGTTACAAGCAATTTCTTCATATTCCACAATGTTCACCAAAACTTTTATATCAAAGGGTGTTTAAAAGCGTCATTATGTGGGAGTCGGTCAAGGATATATTGACGTCACGACGTTTGTGTCGTTGAAACAAGACGATTCAAATGAGTACCCACAAAATAGGGTATGGAAGAGAATTTACAAATTCAGAATATTACTCCGACTTAGATACTATAACAAAGTCAAAGTAAACTCAGTGTTTCGTAAAAAGTTCGAAGAAGCTGGATTTCTAGAACAGCAAAAACAATGAACAATCGCGAATCGATTACGATTATATAAGTCTACATATAAATGAGTATACCATTGGAAGTAAGGCACAATTAAAATGCTATTGCCATTTAATAAAAGTAAATGAAAAATAAAAAAAATCTTAACAACGTGTCTCTCAACCGACCCAACCCCTTCCTTTTCTTTTATTTCATCAGACAGTAAAAATTTAGACTTGGTCACTTGATATCAGATGCCGATACCGTTACAAATTGGGATTAAACTTGAAAATAAGCTTAGAGTTCCGACACACATACATGTATATATACCAAGTATTTTATCGGTTTTGCGACTAAAAGCTGTGGTTACGACGTAAACAATCAACCATCTTTTGTTACATATAACCAGATTTAAAAAAAAACATGGTTGATATCGAGCTTCCTGTAGGAGGTCAGTGGTTGAGACTGGCGATCCGCTAATGTGTAAATAATCTTTAGCTACCAGGACCCATAGTTAAGCTTTTTGTAGTTACCCTAAATTTGCCCTAAAACACAATTATGATTTATGTACAATTGAATGGATGTGAAAAAAAAGCTATGATCGAACTAGAAGAAAACAACATGTACTGGTGCTTTTCACACTTATCTTATATATCTAAGAAATGGAGAGAATATATTTTTGTTTCCGAGGAGGTATGAACCAAAAAAACTAATCACACTCGCAGCGGATTCATACAAAAGTGTGATTAGGGTTTCCGGTTCCTACCTCCATAACAACAAAAGAAAATCTCTTTATTTTATATGATTTAATAGCATCGAGCTAAAAAGCAAAAACTTTTCAAGTTTTGAAACCTTTTTTTTCTGGAACTATTTTGGGAGGAAGCATGCAAAATAGCTGCGTTGTTAGTATTTTGTTCAAGAAGGTATGAATATTTTTTCGATCAATCAGAACGCCCGTTTCAGATAGACGAAACTAAAAATGAAATCACTGATTCATTTACTTTCCTTAACCCATTACCGCCTAACGACGCTTTTTGACACCTCTCAAGAAAGGTAATTGGGAAAACATAGCGTAAAATGTAGAAATTGCTTTTTGCAAGCAATTACTTCATTTTACCCAATGTTTTGTAACCAGAAAAGTGAAAAATCTTAAATTTCGTAAACTTGAAATTGTCGTCTGCAACTCCTTTCCAATTGGACCAGTCTACAATTTTGCAATGTGGTAAAGGGTTGTTGTTGTTTTCAAAAGTTACAATTATTTAAACCATCATATCGATGTGCCGGAATCATTTATCACCAGATCTTTCTAGTTATTTAAAATGTTGCTTTCTAGTATGTTGAACACAGCTTGTTTATGACAAATGAATTCTGTTGACAGTAGATTATGCATCTTTGGTTGTTTCACCCTTTCCTGTTTTTGGAAATTTTAGACTAGTCCAAATTGAAAGAGGTTGCAGACGGCAATGAAAACTAGATTCCATTTGAAATAAAACCATCATTTGTGGTAGAAAATATTGTGGAGAAAAGAGAAATTGCTTGTTACAAGCAATTTCTTCTTTTTCCACAATGTTTTCTCAAGTATAAAATCACAGGAACGTAAAATCCTGTATTTGAACAGGAAAGGGTTAAAAGGTTAAAATAACGAGGTCAAGCGAAATAGACAATTTGGTAACTTAATGTATTACCCCAAATCTGCAAGCAGACATGGAACATTTTATCAGGTGAATTTGTCCTATGACGCATGACTTCACAAAAGAAATAGCACTTTTGATTTAGTAACAGTTTACCCTTTCCCGTTTCCCGAAATTTTAGACCTGTCCAAATCCAATGGTTTTGTAGATAATATTTAAGGTGCATTTAATTTTAGAATTAACAGTTTAGTAGGATAGAAAATATTGTAGTAAAAGAAGAAATTGCTTGTTACAAGCAATTTCTTCTTTTTCTACAATCTTTTTTTTTTCATTCATAAAATCACAGGAACGTAAAAATCATCGATTGTACAGGAAAGGGTCAATTTGTCTCCACTCTAATCGAATCCAGAGAGTACATTATGTCTTGTGGTCACAATTTTACGGCTGGCAAAACTGGTACACCAAACGTTTGGACTGTTCCGTTTTCTTGATGATGCCTTTTTTGTAGTATTGTCTTATGGACCTGCTTAATTTGTCATAGTTCATGGCAGGTCGGTTTTTCCTTTTCCCCCACAATTTGGCAACTCTTGCGGAATTCTCTATTTTGAAAATCCCTCGTGATCTGTCCACCCATCGAATACAGTCTTTGAAGTTTCCCGAAGGATCTATCAATAAAAGTTTTAAGAACTGCCAGAGTTGGATTGTCTGCCGGTGGCTATTTACGGGCTCCTCTGGGAGATACATACTGTCTGTGGATTTGGATTGCCCTGCAAATTAGTAAAAAGTAGTTTTGCAATAAAAAAATGACATCTTTTCGAACGTCAAACACGTGCATAACAAATGAATCGGCAGCCGCGCCCACAACCTCGAACAAGGCAGGTCGACGGAGACGACGTTAGCGTGCACAATTTATTGCCAGTGACATAAACAAAGGGCAAATCGTTGGATGGCGACCTTAACGTCGTAACTACAGCTTGAATAAGTGTTCGGTGTTCTTTTCTTTTCATAAAAAAACCGTCTCATCTTTTTGTAACTGTAAAATTAGTGGATCGCTGAAATCTTTATTGTTTTGGGATAGAAGTCATTATAGATAATGAAGAAATTGCTTGATACAAGCAATGTTTACATTGATCACAATGTTTTACAAGGCTTTTTTCTTGAGTGGCGTTTAAAGGAGGGATTGTGAGGGATTGGGTTAAAGGCATCTAATACATAACCTACCTTGTTCATATATGAATGTTTGAGATCTCTGTTCCAACATGCCGTCATCACTTGGGCTGGGACTTGAGTTGTCTGGCGACCGGGGCAGACTTGGCGAGGTTGGCACTGGTATTTGAGAGATGGAAGGGATCTGGGGTCTAGATATGTATTCAGCATAGAGGGATCGTGTTGTTTGCTCAACAACTGAAATATAAGTTCATTATATTGAAGAGTTTTTGTGTTGTTATTAAACTCGCATCCTGAATAATTTACACATTAAAGACATGCAATCTAATGTTCGGTTAAGTTATCGTAGAAAAACGCAGACATGATCTTATTCAGAACAGGAAATGTTGACTAACCATAATCAAAACATATCGTCGGTGAGCAATCAAAACCTCTCCAACAGCTGTGCTTACAAGGTTTTGTCACTCACTCACGGTATAATAGCAACTAAAATCATCTACAGCTATTTATTTTACCCTAAATACGCGGAAAGCTAACTGAAATTGAAAATTGAATTCTCAAATTGAAAACTGTCAACCAAAATGGAACAAATACTGATAAATATTACGCGAAAGAGACCAAAGACTAATAAGTGTCTTTTGAAAGAGACCAAAGACTAACAAGTTTCTTTTGAAAGAGACCAAAAATGGACGAATGCCTCACGAAAATAATTTAATTTTTAGTTTCGTCCAACAAAAAACGGGCGTTCTGATTGGTCAAAAATAATTATTCATAACTCCATGAACACAATTTTGAGCACGCAGCGATTTTGTATGCTTCCGCACAAAATAGTCCCTTACAAAAAGGTATCAAAATTTGCTTATTCATACAGTGTGGTTAGGTTTTTCGGTTCATACCTCCATGAAAACAAAAAATAATCTCATCATCTCTTAAATAAGACAAAAGACTAAGAAATGTCACACAAAGAGGCGAAGACTGATAAAAATAACTCGAACTAGACCAAAGCCTGATATATATCGGACAAAAAGGACTGATAAATTCTACCTGAAAGACTAAGGATTGATATACGTGTCGTGAAAGAGACGAAAAAAAGAATACATGTCATGCGAAAGACACCAACAAAATTCAAAGAAAGTACGTATATAACAAATCAGAAGTCGATCAGGGCTCGTATATCGAAATGATTTATTCAATTTACTAAACTAATCAATAATAATAATTATTATTATATAACTATCAATATTTCTAGTAAAATATATACATTCCAAATAGACAAAATCGGACATGTCAGAAAAAAAATCCGTATCTTACAGTGTCAAATACGATTCCATTTAGGGTAGTCGAACACGACGTCATTTTCATTTGTGTAGATGACGACATAATGCGAATAGACGTAATCAGAATGGTAAAGGAGAGGGGAAAACCCTCTGGAAATAGAGTTTTTCTTAAAAATTGTTTCATCAAATATATTTGATAAAAAAATAGGTATGTAATAAATGGATTATTATGGTAGGAATGTTATACAACACCTTGTATTTGCTTCTCGCTGCGGAAGAAAAATTGATATTTCACGAGACCGAGGTCTCGTGAAACATCAAAATTTTCCTCCGCAGCTCAAAGCACTTACAAGATTTATCTCTATGGTAACATAATATTCCCTATATAGCGAGAAGTTTTCCTACTTGTATTTCGCTGTCTGAACATTACCTTTTTTGAGGTTGGGATGACTATTTTTGTACATGGGGGTCACATGTTATGATAATTGACCAATCGTTGGCCCCGCTCACTGGCTCATATATCTCCATCCATTCACTCCGACAGGAAGTTCCGCTTCGAATTTTAACGGAGTTATTTTGCAAAATTTATGGCCAGTAGCGTGTAACAAAAAAGTAAAATAGTTGGTTTGTGACCTAAACGCTTGAATATTCTGTAGTTACGACGTTTTGGTCGCGAAACCAACAATAAAGGTAAACAAAATGGCGTCCAAAGCCGGAGTTGATAAGCTCAGGTCCGGACTGAATAAATTATTTGATTGATCGGTTGATTACTTGATTGACGGTCGAGATTGATCAATTCTTACCACTTCTCCAGATGTCGAGCCTCGATGAAAGTACTGTCCCGCTGTCAGAAGCGTACATTTTGAACTGATCTTCCGTCAGGGAACATAACTCTTCTCCGGACATTTGGAAATAATCCATATTTGGCAAGGACACATTGAACTGACGGCACTGCCATGCGATCCACTGCTGAACATGTTCGGGAGCCCAGGAGAGCGGATCTGTAATAATTAATTAGAAGAATTGAAAAACTTCAAACGAAAGTGTTGAAACAAAAAAGTCACATGGTTGGTTGGCGATCTAAACGTCGTAAATATACTGTGAAAAAAAAGCTATATTTACGACGTTTAAGTCGCCAAACCAACAAAATTGCTTCACATAAATGACAGTCGCGATTAGTCGAATGTTCCATATTGGAACCGATCACTTTTCCAATAGCTTCTTTTACCGAGTTCTCTATAAATCTCTTTTCGAATGACCAATCATATATATTTGAGCCCATGCGTGACATTTCCAACAATTACACATGTGCGCCAAGTAAAGTCTGATCAGAGTCTTCACTCTGCGCTCTGTAGATAGATACTCACCCAAAGCTTCTTCTTACAATCAGCGAATATTCTAATTGCTCCGAATGACTGTCCAGGGTGCTCAATATGTGCGAGTCACGCACATGCGAAATTGTTGGAAATGTCACGCACAGGCTCATTTATCTTATTTCATATGTCATTATTCTTTTATATTACCAAATGAGGCCAACTAGTTTTATTTGCATATTATTTTATTCATAATTATCTTATATATGTATATGTATTCATATATCTATTATTCATAGTATTTATTCATGTTTTGTATTAGTTATATTTATTCATTTTCAAACATGATTCAAAGTTGCATTAGGTATTATAGATCGTCGATTATATACGGATGTTTAAGCCTTTCCCTTATAATCATTGATTTTTACGTCCCCGTGATTTTATTCATAAGAAAACAGTGCGGTAAAAGAAGAACTATCTTGTTACAAGAAATTTCTACTTTTCCCACAATATTTTCTAACCTAAAAAATGGTAACATTTTCATAAAGCTCACTTTCGTCATCCGTGACTTCTTTCAGACTGGATTTCAGATAAGGATAAAAATTCTTTAAACAAGAAAGAGTTAATAGAAACGCTAAGGCGTTTAAGCAACACAGTGACGCCTTAAACGCCCCCTCAGTAAAGCATTGTAGAAAATCAAGAAATTGCTTGTAACAAGCAATGTCATCATTATCCACAATGTTTTCCATCACAAAAGACGAATATTTTAAAGATTTCGTCAACTCAATTCTGTCGTCTGCAACTTCTTTGAATTTGGACTGGTCTAAATTTAAGTTTGTGGTAATGGGTGAAAGCTCTTAACTTCCTGTATGTTTCTTTGTTAGTGTAACATAATTATTTGTCTGGGTTGTGAAGACTTAAGGGAGATGTAAGCCCCTCAAGATCGGACAATACAATTATTATATTATTCCGCACAGCTAAGTACCCTATTAACGCTGATAAAACAATGCAAAAACAGCCCGCCTTTTTTGCATTATCTCATTTCCCAGCGTTGTTGGAGAAGATTTTCGAAATATCGACTCGACCAAAAGGGGAAGTGTTCAAACTTCAATTATCATAGAAAATGTGCTATTTAAACAAAGGCGGACTGTGAACACAACAGGGTCGCAAAATGCTTTCTAATTCCGAGTCATTAAAGCAAGCAAATCATACAGACATCCGTCCGAACTAAAAAGAAAATGGTGTTGTTTGATGTTTTTTCTATGATGTTTTTCAAGATACATTTGAAAAATATTGATTCATCAAAGTACTTTAAGTATCGTAAACATTATGCGATGTTATCATGACCCCCTAGGTTAATTTTTTAATAACCCTTTACGGTGATCATTTTTCTTACTCTGACTTGAGATATATTAGGTAGTAAAAAGTGGCTCTGGAACATTGTTCCCTGTGGTGCACCCAAGTGACCAGCAGCATAGATGGGAAAAGACAGGGTAACAAACGGTTGGGTTTTACAAATATACGTGTACCCTGATAGAAGCAACCTGAACTTTTTGCCCCTCCCCTCTCGATTAGTAAAAAATAATATGTACATTTCTTACACATGTGATGTTTGTTTTTGAAGTTTGTCAATCAGATAAGGTTCGGTGTATCGAACATTTTCCTTCAAAACATAACAAAAAGGTTCTGTGTTTTTGAAACTGTTGTAATTGAAATCGTACGTAAATTTGCCCTCGAGAAAAGATTAAACAAACAAATGTTATGGCTGGTACGAAATGGATTGGTAACGAACCATGTTAAATGTTCATTCGAGGGCACCCTAACCAAAATATGTGAAATGTCTAATGAAATTAGTTTAACCCATTTCCAAACAATCCCGCCTTTTCAAAGGGCCACAAGGAAAAGGTTCCTGTAAATATTGTAGAAAAAGAAGAAATCGCTTGTAACAAGCAGTTTCTTCATTTCCTACAGTGCTTTCTACACCTAACGACAAAGATTGTTAGAATTGGACCAAGTTTAAATAGTTGTCTGCAACTTTTTTCAATTTGGACCTGTCTAAAATTTTCTCGTGTGGTAATGGGTTAATTAAAGGAGTAATACCGGCGCTGACACGCCAAAGCGCTGTAGCTACATATTGAATAAGCTGAGTTATATTGACAAGCCCCCCCCCCATGTCATTTCGTATTTGGAATAATAACTATTAACATTGTTTGTTTATTCCATTTCCTTCGACTAAAACATGAGCTGTTTCTTTATGCCAGGCCCATCGATTTTCAAAATGACTGTGGAACTTTGTCCTCAGGTTGACAAGTACAGAGCTCCATCCTCTCGACATCGAGGTAAATCTTGACTTAGTATATGCAAATTGACTATATTGGGATTTTAGTGCAATAAGAGCCTTTTCAGGGTTTTTATTTACCCTTATTCATTTCTAAACAAGTTAGATTTAGTTTCATCTGTCAAGATTTTGGTTGGCTGAAATTTTCTTTTTATACATTCGTGAACAAAATTTTGAGCACGCACCAATTTTGTGTACTTGCTCATAAAGTAGATCCATATGATTTTTCTCAAAACATGGAAGATATTTGCTTAGTATTGTTTCGTATTGCTTGATAACACTAAATTGTAAGAAATGGGTAGATTTTTTTGTTGTTGTTTTCACTGAGGTAGGAACCTTAAAATTCAATGAGATTGTATGAATACGCGAAGCGGACTCAAACATTCAGGATCATAATCTCTAAGAAAAAAAGCCCAAAGATTCTTTTCATGTCTTTCATACAATCCCTAATTCAATGATTTACTTTTTGTTGTTATTGTTGTTGTTGCTGCTGTTTTGCATTCTTTTATTATAGAAAGGCATCCTTTGAAACGTCGCATGAGTCGAAGTGAGTTAAGCCATGACCAGACGAATATTTTAAGACAGGTCCAAATTGACAGAAGTTGCAGATAACAATTATAAGTTTGTAAAATTTCAGATTTTTCAATCTTCTTGATAGGAAACGATGTGGGAAATGAAGAAATTGCTTGTTACAAGCAATTTCTTCACTTTCCACAACGTTTTCCTTATTGTTTTTTCTTCAGGGGTGTCAAAAAGCTTCACTGTGTGGAAATGGGTTAAAAAACGAGACAGAAGCATTTGCTAATAAATTAAAAGGAGTCGAAGGGTGGATAGTTTTCTTTTCCTAAATTTGCTGAATGCATGTAAACGTTTCAGATAAATATTTTACCACAAAATCTATTTCGGCTATCTTATATCTACCCCTCGATAGTCATCTGATTGTGAGTATGCATAATTTTGGAAAAAAATGATTATAAATTTTGCGGTCCATTAGAGATTCGTTTTATGTTAATTCTATATTAAATCATAGTTTTATTTCATTTTGCAGCAAAAAAAGGAGACACATTTTTTTTAAACGATAAATGCTTTAAATATTTCAAGTTAATTTATGTGTATAAATTTACGTTGAACGTGGAATGTGTTAAGTTAAAGAAAGGGTTTATTTATTTTCTTTACGCTTAAGCCAAAATTGAGAAAACTAGCGTACGTATTCGTTTTCCCGTAAACATTTCTTTGTTGTTAAACTAGAATTGGCAGATCCCGAAAACATGAACTTTGAACTCCAGCATTTGTAGACATTTTTGTTGGTTTGGTGACTTAAACGACGTAACTACAGCCTATTCAAACTTCAGTAACGACGCTTAGTTCATCAACATATCGATTTTTTTGTTACATGTTACTGGTAATAAATTTTGCAGTGAAATGCCATTTAATATTGAAGAAGAATTTCCTGTCGGAGTCAGTGGGTGTGGCCAGTGGAGTCTGTATTTACGATTCTTTGGTCGCAGACCTACGAAATACATATCGCTGTCTGCATTTATATACATGTAAACTGTATAGATAAAAATGTAGGAAAATCTTTGTTTATGCGTTTTGATATATTTACTTTGTTCAAGGGGACCTCTTAACGATATGAATGGGTTTTTTCTTAATGCTACTCTCCGAGTTCAAGAGGGTTTCCGGAGACGAGGGATTAAACCAAGGGGCTTACTTTCCGATGGCCGGCTACTCAAGCTGCAGACCAAGCGGTAACTATTAATGATTATTTGTTGACTTTTAACCCTATACCTATTTCAAATACACATATATAGACGTACAAGTTATAGTGAGTGATCAAAGGTCAAATTTGTCTATACTTGTATGGACAAAATTGACCTTTGATCACTAACTTTACGTCTACATCTATAGATCAAAATCGTACGAAACTAGATCAAATGTGTATATATAGCCTGTAATAGGGTTTTATACCATTCTAAAATAGCCGATGTTAATTAAAAAGGCAGATTGACCAACCAACTGAGTCATTTAGACTGTAGGTGAACTTTGAACTCCAACATGATTATTAATCATTTTGCTAGTTTGGTTGTTGTTACGACGTTTAGGTCGCCAACCAACAATGTTTTGAATTTAATATAGTCAATTTGCACATATTAACTCAGTCCGGAGATGCAAACTTTATCTCCGACACTTACATAAATCCACTCGGTCTGCGGGCGACTAAAACGTCGTCACTACAGTTTATTAAAGTTTGGGGAAAAAACCTTCGCCGAATCGATAGTTTGAATAAAGCTGTATATAAAACGTTCATGGTCACACGCCGACGTTGTTCAACTCACATTGACGTACAACGTTCATGTCGACCAAGAACGGTTTTCTGGCGTCATCTGTTATCTCAAACAAACTAGCCAAATGCAGTTATGTATTATTTCTTACTATCCGTTATTTTTTCCAAATCTAAATAGATTGATCACTGTCCTTGAAAAAATAGCATTTCATTTGGTCGCAGGGTGATGTCTATTCGGATACGTAAAATGAAGTTGTGCGTTTCTTATTGGCCTGTAACATAAGATTTTTATCTTAACTAGTTGTTCAATCTACCGAGAAATAATGTCATTTTTGATTACTATTCAACTACAAAATACGCTTGACATGTTAATTTTTTGTTTTAATCTATATTTGTATATCTGAAGGCGAAACTGCATTGATACACAAATCAAAGTATTGAAAGTACTGTAAGAAAGCAAAGCATAGTTTTGCTAAGTAATATTCTTTGCTAAAGGTTATCATGATAGAAAAATTTTCTCTTGTTGGGTAGAAAACATTGTGGACAATAAAGAAATTACTTGTTGGAAACTTTTTTCTCGTTAAGTCGACAGTAAAGCTACCTACGAGGTAGGGTTCTGATTATCGTTCTTGCAGTTCCCTAACTAATTAACGGATCGCGGATGTAAATTAAAAGTCAATCGACCAGTTAAATCATTCATTTTGACAGGAAGTGAACTTTGAACACCAACATTGGCAGACATTTATATAAAATATTTTTGTTGGTTTGGTGACTTGAACGTCGTAAACACAGCTTAGTTGTAGTTTGCGGTCGCCAAGTACCCGTTTTACTTTTTTGTTACATGTGACTTACTATAAATTTTGAAAAATAACGTCGCTTTATATTCAACTGGTTTTTCCTGTTGGAGCTCACTTGGCCTTTCCAGCGAAGTCAATTGGCGTGGCCAGTGTAGTCAGTGGGCGTGGCCAGTGAAGAAAGTGGGCGTGGCCAGTGTAGAAAGTGGGCGTGGCCAGTGTAGAGAGTGTGCGAGGCCAACAATCCGTCAATTACCTATATCTCATTGAACATAAAGCTAAATGAAGTTGTCTTTTTGAACCTGTCATGGCAAATAATTGTAAATCTAGTTGTATATGATTTAAAATAATTAAGTTTTACCAGGGAGAACAAATAAGTCCTCATATAAACCACCCCGATAGATTGGTTCGTGTAAAGGCATTGTGGCGGAAACAGAAAGAAAATCTAATAAACTTAGACGATCAGTAGTTTTGACATATTTACTCAAAAAATTAGATTATTTACGTTACGATTAATTTCAGGACCGAATCAATATTTATTCAAAGGGAATGTAGTGAAATTGAATGAATGACGATTGAAATGGTTTACACGCAATTAAGTACAAGACATTGATTAAATTTCTTAAAATTGGAAAAGTGCTTTCTTGGCAAAGCGGAAAAATAATTTTTAATTTTTAAGCCCATTATTAAACAAATTCGAAGTGAAGAAAAGTATTCAAGAGATATTGTGAGAAAAGACGACATTCCTTATTACAAGCTTTTTCTGCTTTTGTCTGAATATTTTCTTAGCATGTAAGGTACTTATTTATTTTAACCCTTTCCTGTTCAATCCCTGGTTTTTACGCCCCTTTGTTTTATACTTGAGAAAAATTGAGGAGAAAGAAGAAATTGCTTGTAACAATATTTTAGAAATTGCTTGTTACAAGCAATTTCTTCTTTTTTAACAATATTTCAACCCTACTGAACCATAATTTTTCTTATAAATTCAACTTCAAATTGTCGTCTGCAAATCTTTTGAATTTTGACAGGTCTAAAATTTTGAAAAAAACAGTAAAGGGTCCAATTTAAATCCACTTTGAATTGTCGTCTGCAACTTCATTGAATTTGGACCGGTCTAAATGTTGTCGACTTGTTATGGGTTAAAATATTATAACCATCATTACCTTTTCTTATAATTTTCTGTCATATTGTGTTATTAATATCATCATTGGATTTGACTTGAACCAACCGTCATGCGAAACAGTACAATCCTAAACCAAAGAATTCCAACTACAGTATTCTTGTATTAAGCAACCACTCATGGACGACTAAGAAGTTGTCGCTTAAGTAAATGGTCCCTTAAAACACGTTTTTTGTGAATTGTGTGAGGGATTAATTCATTTGGATACACAGGCTATAAGATCATTCTCGATAAATCCTATGTTGTGGGGACTCATTAGAATCGGCTAAGTGAGCAACGTCGGATTTATTTATGATATTCTTTTAGCAAATACGACCACTTCTTATGTCAGCCTTTGATTTTGACAGGGGTGTTTGCTTAATGCAAGTAGTCGCTTAATGCAAGTAGTCGCTTGATAGAGGTGGTCGATCGAACAAGATTGGCTGTATGTACAATTAGTGGAACGTGTAAAGGAATTACTTGAAAGTATTTTAGATATCAGCGTATTTATCACATTTGTAAGACTCAAATTAACAAATATAACTTTCAATGATAGGATCATTTTTTTGAAATGATTTGTTGATATTAATCATTTCTATTGCAAAGGCGGTTATATATCGATAAAGCGCGATCAAAATGTCGTAACTACAGCTTTATCAAAAGCTGTAGTTACGACATTTTGCTCGCGAACAGACGATATGCTATAAATAAGTTTAGATGTGTCGAAATAAAACCATTTTTGTGAGAAATTAATGACTCGTGCAAATCGATCACATTTATCGCATTTTTAATTTTGTAAGGGTATCACAGAGATACTATACTTGAAAGTTGATTTTTTAATACTCCAATTTATAAAGGGCAGTTTACATTTTTTGGTAAATGGCATCTCATAGAAATCATTTATTTTGTTTTAAAAAAAATCTTGAACTAAGCAACCACACAAGGGACGACCAAAAGGTTGCTGATGAAGAGAGTTGTCGCTTTGTACACTTTTTTTTGCCAGAGATATGAAGGCTCGACTCGATTGATTACATAAATCATAACGGAGTTCTCGCTTAATCATATGTTGTATGGACTCAATGAGACGATTCTAATGAGTACCAACAACATAGAATTTAGTTGTGATTTCACTTTTTAACAAAATGCTTTCTCTTCTTAAGAGAGGGTGCTTTTTTGAAAGGGACCTGTGAATGGCCTATTCGTGGTGCAATCTTTTTAAGTATTTCAGATTGGGGTCTTTTTTTTATGATGATGTTGTTGTTGTTTTGTTTGTTTGTTTTTTCAAATTTGCCCCTTTTCGTTTGATAGGTTGAAATGTTACTAACCTGGTGGTATACGTAAAATATTGCAGGTGTATTGCACGTCTTGGATACATTCGCTGAAGATCTTTGATTTCATTGTTTGGTACATTTGTTCTTGTTCTTCGTAATCGAACATTTGGTTGTTATGGCACAGCACGTGACTCTCAGTTGAATCACGTGATTGAATACTATTGTCATTGTCGATATGCATATTATTTATACAGTCGTTATACTGTTCTCTTTTGATGTTTTTGTGGATTTCTGAATACTCATAACAAAATGCACTGTCTTTCACTGGCGAACAGCCATAATAATCTTTATCGTAAATTGACATGTCCTGCGACGAAGAGGGAGATGTTCCCATTGAATCTTGATCTAAATTTAGATATTCACTGCCTTCGTCCATGTCCGGCGTAGAGTCGTGTGGGTCCGCCACTGCGACGGGCATTGTTGTTGGAAAAACGGCTATTTGGTCGCAGAAGTAATCGGCAGTTGTTATGGGGCTTGGACCGGTAGCCAAGCAATCTTGGTCGTCTGTCAACATCTGTGGTACCTGCCAATCAAAAACATTGATCAAATACCAGTCTGAAATTTATGCAAAAATGTTTAGTCATCCCAAACTTTACTGAATTATACTTCAACGGCGATAAAATGTCACTTGCTTACAAACAAAAACCTTTAAATCCAACATTGGTGGCTGTGTTGTTATAAGCAAATTTCGGTCAATAATTAAGTGTTCGCGATTTCTTTTTACCTTTTTACCCTTTTAGAATTGAAATAATTCGACCTGGATTTTTGAGTGGAGACGAAGATCGGTCAAGTGTAATAATAATGTTTGTGTGGCCAATCGACGCCTTGTTTTATGAAACACCAGTGGTGCAACAGAATCAAATTACTAAACGGGATAGGGTCTTATTCGAACGAAATGGCGCCTTTTGACACCCTTTAAGAAAGACGATTGGGAAAAATTGTGTAAAATGAAGGAAATTTTTGGTGCAAGCAATTTCTTCATTCTACTCAGTATTTTCTGTGTATAAAGTTGTAAAAATCTAAAAATCATAAACTTTAAATCGATGTCTGCAACTTCTTTCAACTTGGACCAGTCTATAATTTTGCCATGTGGTAATGGGTAAAACCAGGCTCATGGGAAGGCCCGGGTTAGTTTGGTTCAGTCCGCTTAATGAGTGACGGGTCGCTGCTATCTATATACAAATAATTTAATTTTTAGTTTCGTCTATCAAAATCGAGCGTTCTGATTGGTCGAAAAAAAATATTCATAATTCCATGAACAAAATTTTTAGCACGCAGCGATTTTGTATACTTCCGCACAAAATAGTCCCATACAAAAAGGTATCAAAACGTGTAAAGCTTTAGTTTGTTTCGCTCTATGCTATTAAATTATAAGAAATGACGAGAATATTTTTTGTTTTCATGGAGGTATGAACCGAAAAACCTAATCACACAATGTATGAATCCGCTTCGCGTATTCATACAGTATGATTAGGTTTTTCGGTTCATACCTTCATGAAAATAAAAAATATTCTCGTCATTTCTTAAATCAATTGATCAATTAAATCATTCTTTTAGACCAGGGTTGAAATGTTGATCTCCGATATATATTGGATATATCTATATTCTGGCAAATAAAACGTCGCCACTACATTTACGCCAAGCTGTAGTTACGACGATTGTGCCACCAATAAACGATTTGATTTTTGCTTCATCTTCCAGATTATATGTCATACGAAGCGTGGCGAACGTTCCATTAATCTATGTTTCTTTTCGAGAAAAAGGGTGATCTTAATATCCCTTCGCTCGCGATAATGATATTTGCTCAGACGATATAAATTGCTGGATGTCAGTAAGCGCGCCCCGTCAATTTTGAATGTGGGGACACTACTTACTAGGGTACCCTTTTGGCCTTTATGTAAATAGGGGTTTTATGGAGGGGTTGTTGTTGTTGTTTTCAAGTTTATTAAAACGTCTTTCGTAACCAGATCATCACTCCATTTGGTGCACCGAAAAAAAAAAAACAGTTTTGCTGTTTGTTTTGTTTGTTTGTTGTTGTTTTTTCACTTCCTGTTTTATATGGCACATGTTTTTCAATTTATATGCATTTCTTCTTTTCGCCTACAACTTTCTGAAAGTAACTTTGTCCGAAAAAGATTGTCTCTTACAGGATTTTTCACATTCTCTCCCAATCTTAAATTGTCATTATCCTTCTCTAAAATGCTTCGAAAAACAGTGTGGGAATTTGAGAACTGCTTATTATAAGCAATTTCTTCACTTACCACTATGTTTTCTACCGATCTTGATCAAAATTCTTTAATAAAGGGGTAAAAACAGTGCTTTATTTACCGTTTGATCGAATATATCTCCTATTTCCTTTTCGACTTCTGTCAAATATTTCTCTATTGCTTCCCAACCTAGAAAAAAAGCAAACAAATGCAAAATCAGGCTAATATATTCACGTGAAGCAAATCGAGATACTGTTTTATATATATAGTAAATAATGCGTTTTATAGTACACTCATTTTAATGTTGAAGTTAATTTTGAAAGCCTTTTCGAAAAAGTCAGTCAAATGGCGACGGTTTAACCCTTTCCAATTTTACTAAATTTCAGACTTGTACAATTTAAAAGTTGAAACAAACATCCATTTTAAGTGAAATTTATAAAAGTTTACTATCCTATAGGGTAGAAAGCATTGTGAAAAAGGAAGAAATTGCTTGTAACAAGCAATTTCTTCTTTTCACACAATGTTTTCTCAACTTTGAAACAATGGGGGCGTAAAAATCAGGGATTGTACGGGAAAGAGTTAACACTTTTACCTTTATATCTCGTTTCTTGAACAGTAAACAGCAAGCAAACACAGTAGTATCTCTTTAAAGAGTCACATTAGAGCTTGCCCATATAGTCTTTTTTACACAGAAAGATATCGCATCAAGATGCATATATCAGGTTGATTATTTTGCCTACATTGTCAAAATGATCCATTGGTCAAATGAATCTTGATTGCATCAGTAAGGAAAGAAAAGGAATTTAATTCAGATTTTGCAAATGACTGCTTCAGATTTTATTTCCTTATCACGACTGCAGATTTATGCAACTTGCTTAATGCGAGGACTCTTAAATTCAGGTTCTAGTTTAATTTGGGACCCTAATTAATGACTGGTGGCTAGCTTAGGCTCAATATACAGAAGGGGGTGGGGGTGGGGGGCTGGGGTCAAGCAGGTTTGAATGTAATAAGAACGTGTAGACAAAGATCCGACTGCGTGTATATTTAAGCTTATCAATGCCATTACTCCCTGGCAATGCAGGGTTGTTTGTTGTTTTGTTGGGGTATTTTTTTTTGGGGGGGGGGTCTGCAGTTGTTATGTTGATTTTTTATTGATTTTTTTTCTTTAAGAACCACTAGAATTATTTAAAGTATAACAGTAGAATCATTGATTGATTGAATGGGGTTTTACGCCGCTTTTAATAGTATTTCAGTCATATCGCGGCGGCTGGAGCACCTAGCAAATGATTCCTGGTCTTTCTAACACCAGTACTTCCACTACATCCTTTCCTAGACTCCAGCTGCTATCCCGCCTAGGTTTACGATTATCTACCCATTGATGAGAGACAAATGTCGGAAAAGATATGTGTCGCCGCCAGGGATCGAGCCCATGAAATCCCATGATTGAAGATTGAGAGTCTGACGCGCTACCGACTGCGCCATGGCGTAGATTAAGTCAATCTAGTCAGTATTAATGAAAAGGGGGACTTCCTGGTTTTCCCAAATCATATACTTTTAAAAAGAACGCCAAGTTCAAGCAGAAGACAACAAGAGGTCGCATTAGCAAAATAATGTTAATCGTGTGGATATAATTACCAAGTTTTAATAGGCAATTAGACATTCCAGTATCAGATACGCGCAAAAAAGTCGAAAGGTCAAACCCTCAATAGGCTCTCAATAGCCTACGCAGCCTATGCATTCTGATCAGGGTCATTATGTTTTGCACCGCAGACCACTTTTAATCAGTATGTCGTCGGTTTGGTTCTAAAACCTCGTAACTACGGCTTTATTCAAGCTGTAGTTGCGAGGTTATAGAAATACACAGACGATATGAATAATCTCTCACGTTTCGTGTTTTTTTTTTAGGGAAAAAATATCAAATACGGCTCGATATTTATAAAATCAAGTATAAACAAATTTCCAAGAAAGTTGAATACTCTTAACCTGCCTAAAGAATAGTAGATGTATTTGGTAAACTGGTTTAGATACCAATCATTGCAATATAAAAGCAAATAAAGAAAATGAAAGCTTGGAAATAAAAAGGGTACATTCGAAATAGATAGAGACACAAGAAGAATACACATATTAGATTAATATTCTGTTAATATTAACCTATTACCTCACAATATGACGCATTTAAGAAAATAGCTATTGCGACAATGATATTGTAGCACTTGTTGCAGCTAGCATTTCGTCGGTTCGTGAGCAAAATGTCGTAAATACAGCTTGAATAAAGCTGTATTTACGACATTTTGCCCGCGCAACGGCTATGTGTTCCTTGTTACACAATGTCTATCACTATAATTGGCCTTGAATACTCTTAACCTGCCTAAAGAATAGTAGATGTATTTGGTAAACTGGTTTAGATACCAATCATTTCAATATAAAAGAAAATAAAGAAAATGAAAGCTTGGAAATAAAAAGGATACATTCGAAATAGATAGAGACACAAGAAGCATACACACATTAGATTAATATTCTGTTAATATCAACCTATTACCTCACAATATGACGCATTTAAGAAAATAGCTATTGTGACAATGATATTGTAGCACTTGTTGCAGCTAGCATTTCGTCGGTTCGTGAGCAAAATGTCGTAAATACAGCTTTAATAAAGCTGTATTTACGACATTTTGCCCGCGCAACGACTATGTGTTCCTTGTTACACAATGTATTTCACTATAATTGGCCTTTATTTGAAAATTTCGGAGCATCTGAATTGTCGTTTACAACTTATATTGATTATGACAAGTATATAAAAAAAAAAAACATTTGGTTGTCTGAAAATGAGTTAAATAATCAGAGGACTCTGCAAATCCTAGTTTTGTTTCACTTCACTTTATTCAAAAGACTTATACAAATAGTTATAATCATTCTAGCTTCTCTTGAGGAAAGCAAAGGCAGAACAATTTAGAATATTTTCACGCGGTCTTTTGCATACTTCTTCTTTTTCGTTGTTGATAAGCATATATCGTCGTTAGGCGTTCAAAATGTCGTAGCTACAGCTTTATTTAAGCTGTAGCTACGACATTTTACACGCCCAACTACGATATAAGACTAGTACAAAAGTATTTCTCGGTAAATACCTCACGCTCTAAACATTGGTAATTCTAACTCATTTCGATAGACGTAATTATTCACATAGCTGTTTCAAATGCGCGTGCTTTTCATGTTAGCACGAAAGAGATCTAAACATGCTCGATTTTTTGTTTTATTTTGTTTGTTGTTTGTTTTTGTTTAGTTTGAGTTTTGTTTTGCATCTGCATATGCAACATGGGTTGATATAGTAGGAAAATAAAAGATAACAAGTGTTATTGCAGTAATCCATATTTAAGAATTTGTTGACACGAGACACTAGGAAATTTAAGAATGCAAGCACAGATAAATATACACAAAATGCACAAGTATAGAATGTAATAGAGAAATTACCCATTATAACTTTAGGTTGAAAACAACAGAGTTCGAGTAGAGCGAATATCAGAGACTTTTCTCACCCTGTCTGAAAACAATTGCAAAACTTAATTAAATCACGATGACGTCCAAAATAAACAAAACAATTTCGTGAATCCCTTATGTTTGAAATGTTAAATAGAATAAAAGTGCAATTCAAGTGAAGGACTATTTATACTGGAAGGCACGAGAGCATAACGAAATCGAGGCGGTCCTATCAAGACGATTATTTTTAGATTATAAACAATACTACTTTACGCATATTAAGTGTAAGCGTTTATCTGTATTTTAGTTGCCAACGCTAAGGCAAAATTTAGCTAAGTAGTTTCACCGTGGTCGAAATATGAAATCGTAAGTTTCATTGGTGCAGTTTTGCATTTGAATTAATACTTCTTAACTGACATAAGTAGGCCTGCATTGTGAATTGTCTCATTCAATTCGCGTTTAGGGCCAAAATACAATTTCCAAAGTAAAAAAGTTCTTGTTTAAATTTAATCATTTTGTTCAGGCCAGGTTTTTTCGGTGACAAATCGAATTGAATTGACCAATCGTGACTTTCAATCAAATGACCAGTTGACCAATGAAATCATTCATTCAGATCAGAAAAAGTTTTGAACTCCGACATTGGCCGCCATTTTGTTAATCTTTTTTGTTGGTTTTGCGACCTAAACGTCGTAACTAAATCTTATTGAAGCTGTAGTTACGACGATTAGGTCGCCAACCACCTATACTACTTTTTTGTTACATGCTTTTGGAAATGAATTTGTAAAATAACGCCGTTTGGATTCGAAGAGGGCCTTCCTGTCGGAGTCAGTGGGCGTGGCCAATGGAGTAAGTGGGTTGGGCTAACGCTTGTCAATTATTCGCCGTTTAGTTTGAATGCACATGTTTTCCATACAACTTGAACACGTTACAAACTAGACAGTATAAGTTTGTGTTAAGGATTGAATTCTACATGTAAGTAGGGCAAACGGGAATGTCGCTCTTCACGTGATTAAATTCCTCTATAAACATAAGTTTTAAAATCGTTTATAGCAAGAAAATAGTGAAAAACCACTCTCTTAGCCTTTTTAAAAGTAAACCATTTATTTAAATCTTCAAAAAGTTTCATTCCATTCAAATCTGGGAGCGTGAGAATTTAGATTACGGCCTGTAAAAACCCTCTATTCCTAGAACGGCATCTGATTGGCGGAAAGCCTTAATGACGTCAATTTGAGTAATTCGTAAATAACTCGGGGGTATCTAGTACGGCCTGGTCCAGATTTCGTCTGCGTTCCTTTACTTGTTACAGAGTGAATCAATTTGCTTAAAACATAATGAGAAAATAAACATTTCTATTAAAACGGCTATATATATAATAAAAGCATAAATTATATATGTTTTTTCTATTTCTACTAAACATTTCCCTGTAAAAAAAGACACTGAATTTAGAAAATGGAAACTTTTCTCAATGTTTTGTAACCTTCTAGGCATTTTTTTTCTAAGAAAAAGCAAATTTTTCTCTGAATTTGAACGCGTTTAAAACAGGTCAATCGCTAGCCCCGCCCACTTACTCCGTTGATCCCGCTCATTGACTCCAACAGGAAGCTCCACGGCGTTATTTTGCGTTTTTTCAATGCACGTACGAGGCGGTGCGTGCTATTTCTAACTCTATCATGTGCTTGTGGTTCTGAATCGAACAGCCAGGTCAACCTACCAGGACATTTAGAATATTTCGACGGATAAGTTCTAAAGCATCTTAATTTAACCCTTGTCATGCTGAGCCGGGAATATTCCGGTTTTGGCAGGAGGTGTAGACTAAGATCAGACTGCACTTATGTGCAGTCTGATCTTAGTCTACACCTCCTGCTTGTACTTTTCCTGCCAGAGAAGTTACGAAATTCATTTACAAAAGAAATATTGATTATTGAAAAAAAAGTACTTTAGATGCTGTCAGTCCTTTGATTTTAATGCAATTTCGTAAGGGATTTTATCCAGCAGGACAAGGGTTAAGAGTCTATAAGCACTTGTCATGACTGTGTTGTAGAGACACTTACGATGTTTTTGTACTAAGTCTTCGATTTATTGATCGAATAAAGTGTCAATGATAGTATATCGAAATAGTGCATAGTGGTCACTAAAACATTTGCATGAAACTAAATCCACGAGTATTTAGGATAACTTATTGCTTGATTGAATTGAATTGGGTTTACGCCACTTTTAACAGTATTTCAGCCATATCGCGGCGGCTGGAGCACCTTATAATGGATTCCCGGTATTTCTCTCACCAGTACTACCACTATATCCTGTCCTAACATTCAGCTGCTATCCCACTTAGTTTTACGATTATCCAACCATTGGTGAGAGACAAATGTCGGAAAGGATGTGTGCCGCCGCTTCGGATCGAACCCATGACATCCCATGATTAAAGATTGGGAGTCTGATGTGTTACCGACAGCGCTTTGACGACAGCTGGATTACCAATTGAGCAAGTAGATCGGTATCGTGGACTCTTAACCCTTTCCCTAACAATATTTCCTTTTTAAGCCCCGCGAAATGGATGGTCGGAAAATGTGGAAAATGAAGAAATTGCTTGTATCTGATAATTTCTGCATTATCCACAATATTTTCTACCTCAAAAGACAAAAATAAAAAATACTTTTATGTACATCAAAGTTTGAGAGCTGCTATCAGTTACTGCTATACACACAATTTTAAATGACAAAATGTACCATCAATGAATAGACATATTCATGTACAAAAAATATGTTTCTAATCTAGGAAGACCTGGGACTTTTTATGCAGGAAAACATTGAAATAATATTAATAAAAATACCCGTGAATATCAATCTTCTGTTTTTGTGTGGGGTGTTGCCGTTGTTGTTTCTTTTTTGGGGTGGGTGAAGTGGGGTATGAAGTGTAGGGGGATATTGCGCTTACGTTGAATGCTATTTTTCAACGTGTATGCATTGGTTTTAGAATTGTGTTGTATGGCAAGGTAAAGGCATTAAATGATAGAGAAGAGTACTTTAAAGAAAGGATTGGCACAGTAAACTGATATCGAATGTTTTCATACATGGCCTTGAAAATGAATCATGTCTGTTTGTAAATTTTGTTTTATTCGTCGTCTGGTCTATGCAGTCAGCGATTGCTAATCGTTTAACTCGTGCATGTTGGTCTGGAATCCGTTAATGAATTGTTTTGCTTTCCAAAAGTATCTATGTAATTGTTTCTTTTCAATAAATTTAGGTAAATGAATAGGCACTAAAGGTTTTCGTTTGTTTATTCAACCCTTTCCCCGTTCAATCCCAGGTTTTTACGTCCCTGTAAATTGATAATTGAAAAAAAAACATTGTAGAAAAAGAAGAAATTGCTTGTAACAAGCAATTTCTTCTTTTTCCACAATATTTTCTACAGTACTGAAGGGTTATTTTTCAAATTAACTCTACTTTAAATTTTCTTCTGCAAAAACTTTGAATTTTGAAAAAGAGGAAAGAGTTAGTAATCATTTCAACTTGTTCGGATCTATGGTAACGTCTTCAAAGTAATGGACTGTCTTCAATCAAAGAAACAATAGACAAATCAAATTATTCATACAGACCAGAAATTAACATAAAATCCAAAATTGGTCGAAATTTATGTGTAGTATTTTGTTCGTTTGGCGACTTAAACGTCAGGACGTTTCGGTCGCCAACCAACCATTTTACTTGTTATTACTGGAAATAAATTCTGCAAAACAACGCCGTTTTATACAGAAGTGGAACTTGGAGTGGAGTCAGTTGATTGAGCCAGCGATCCCTCCATTATGAATTCCATCTTTTAATAAGACTTAATATTGCTCGAACCCATGGCTTTATAGTGATTACTGCTTATTCTCTATGTGGTCGAGTATAACCACTGTGCCACGGTTCTAGTGAAAATTCATGAATATTTCCGTTTATTTATCGTCGCTACCGTAGTACATGCCCATTTGAGCGACGCCCCTAGAAGACGGTTAGTTGTTACGCGGGATAGTGCAAGGATACAGGACGAACCTGCTGTGAGATTCGCCTGGTTCTTGAACGTGCTCGGTGGATAGCACCGTCACATGGGGCCTGAGTTTAACGTCTCATCCGAAAGACAATTAGTTTTTTAGTTGATATGGTCAGCCCAAGGCTCGAACCCGAGATCTTGAGGTTTGAAGTCAAGTTCTCTACCAACTGAGGTGAATATTCGGTGATATAAATAGACTTTTATACGGGTAGGCGGTATTGGATAACGTATATAGGTAGGTTAGTCGGTCAGTCGGTTTAACTCTTTCCCACTCAACCCAGGCTCTTTTACGTCCATCAAAAAAAAAAGCTTTGGAAAACATAGTGGAATTCGATGACATTGCTCGTTACCAGTAATTTCTTAATTAACCACAAAAAAGAAAAAAATATCAACTTTGAAACCAGTGTCGTCAGCAATTTCTTTGAATTTGGACCATTGTAAAATTGTGTCATCATGGTAATGGGTTATGTGCCCATTCGAAAGCAAAATGTAAATTGAACTTCTTGTCCTAACTACAGAGGATCGAGCGTTTGTCCCTTGGGTTAAAGTAAAACAAAAGACTGCTGGTTATAATCCGCCCCCTTTTGTCCAAAACATTCACGGACAAATATTTGGTATAAGGTTATGCGTACCGAACGAACTGCCTAGTCTTTGATATCTATGAGTGATCCGGCATTTATAAATGTGTCGTCTGCAAATTTCGAAAGTGGTTTGTGACCATTATGTTTCTGTTTGGTAGGGTTTACTTCAGTTTTAACCCATTTCCACACAATCACACTTTTTGACGACGCAAAGAAAAAATGGCTTTGGAAACCATTGTGGAAAATGAAGAAATTGCTTGTGGCAAGCAATTTCTTCATTACCCACAATATTTTCTATCTAAAAACGGCTGCTATTAAAGCTGTAGCTACGACATTCTGCTCTCACACTGACGAAATTCTACCCTCTCGTCTTTCTACAAGAAGAAAAAAGGAAATGATGTGGTGGATAATTTGAGTAAAACAAAGCAGAAGTTACTACCATCCTGTGCCTATGAAGACCACACAAGCTGTCCTATAATGGATTTTGGGTGCGAAGGAGCAATTTCTTCATTTCCTCCGATGTTTTCTAACTAAAAAGACTAATACATACACATGTATATACAGTGGCATCCTATTAATCGCAACACCAATATGTCAAGACTTTTGTTGCAATAAACCAGAAATTACTATTACGAGGGGCAATTTGTTCTTGAGAGCTAATGTTTGTGTAAACGGTCAGTTGCAACTAAGCAGTGAATTGCGATTATCAGGGTTGCAATTAACTGGATTTCACTGTATATATATAATTTCATAAACTTTAAATTTTCAACTATACAATCTCTTTCAGTTTTTACCAATCTGAAATCGTGTTGTCTTGAAATGGGTTAAACTGCGTTTCACAGAGTTCATTGATCGTTCCTTTTTGTGCTACTGGTCACATATTCCTCTAATTGACCAATCGCTGGTCCTGCACACTTCCTTTTTTGCCACGCCCATATTCTCCGACAGGAAGTCTCGCTTCGGTTTTTAAACGACGTTATTTTGCAAAATTTATAGCAAGCAGAATGTAACAAAAAAGTAGGATAGTTGGTTGGCGTCCTTGAAAAAGCTGTGGTTACGACGTTTAAGTCGGCAAACCACCAATAAGCTTTACAAAAATTGCGACCAATTGCGGCCGAATGAATTATTTGATTGGTAGATATTTTCCTTGATCGACAGCCTACGTTATAAAGTGTTATCAATTTGCCATTCATCCTGACTAAACCCAGACTTTCCCATTTTATTTAATTATCTATTTTTATTTATTCTTATGCCAAAGACCCTGAGATCAAAAGAAAGTGAAACTTACTTGGGCAATACATTGTCGTTTTACTTTGCCGACCTCTGCCAAAATAATATCAAAATTTGATTATATCAAGAAGGAGCTATCGTTTGTGTCTTACAGGGCTCAAGGCATAAAGAATGGATGCAATTTGAAATTTGTTTGTATGATCTTAAACGTCACTTTCGGTATATCACTGTCCATGGGTTTTCAGTCATTTTTCACAAGAGAACTACAGCATTTGATCCGAACAACCAGCTGCACAACTCACATATCATTCATTAATAGACTGACCGCTGGCCCCGCCCACTTATTTGGTTTACCCAGCCCATTTACTCCGAAATGAAATTCCGCTTCGATTTTAAAAAGCGTTAATAATGCAATATCTATGACCAGTAGCTTGTGACAAAAAAGAGAAAGGTTGAATGAGAACTTAAGTTACGACGTTTAAGTCGCCAAACAATAAAAAATGCTTCACATAAATGGCGGCTAATGTTGGAGTTCCACTTCCAATCCAATTGACCTCATACTTTCTTTGGTTGACAGCCGTGATTGGTTATTTGGTGAGACACAAATGACAAATATCTGAAAGGAGCCAGGCTTCTAAATAACGATCCTAGGACTGCGAGCACAGCGCAAGACCAAATGAATTATCCGGGCCCGGGGGAAAAGCGTATCATTGTTGGGCAACCAAATTCTCCTAGCTTATAGCTTTGGTTAACCGTTACCGTTTTTTGACATTTAAGACTGGCCTAAATCGAAAGTGGATGCTTATGACAATGAAAATTGGATGCAGTTTGAAATGAAACCATTCTATGTGGTAGAAAATATTGTGAGTAAGGGAGAAATCGCTTGTGACAAGCAATTTCTCCCTTTTCCACAATTTGTCCTCAAATATAAAATCCCCATGGGGTAAAATCCCGGATTTGTACAGGAAAAGGTAAAGCAAACATATATTGTCTGTATAGACCTCTTTCAAAATGTATAGAGCCATACTATGTTTTTGCTCTAACCCCATATATTGTCTGTATAGACCACTTTCAAAATACAGAGAGATAAGTGTGTATTTAAACCAAGTAATAGATACTTTGTTTAGGGAGTTAAAAGAATTCAAATTGAAAGTAGTTTGTCGAAATTATCCTTATCAAAATTAATTGGCCTTTGTAAAGAGAATTTATGCGTGCTTTCTCTAATGAAAGTTAATAGCAAATCGCCATTAACAATCAGACAATCAATTGGCCAATCATGTAGCTTCTTCTTGTCCTGAGCCGACACTTTTATCTCTGACGCTATTTCCCCTAAGCTGTAGTTACGACGTTAAGAATACCCACCAACGGTTTCTTTCCACAATGACCAACAAACTATTGTTACATGAAAAGCAAACAAACTGCACTTCCGGGAAACCATTTGAAGAAGTTCGGTTGTACTAGGACAAAATTCGAGGTATTGCTATAGTCTTGTCGTAATCTTGTGGCCGTTGTTGTACAAAAAGACAGTTTATTACTTGAGCTACCAAGAGAAGTTATCTGACGAGTTATGTCCGTCAGCTTTGATAGCTTAAGTTAACAGACAAAATATTTTAGGTCTTCTCAGAGTACAACAAGTACAAACTGCAAGTGGATTTTTAACAACTAAATCTGTTGAATGCCTGCGCCATAAAAAGTAGTTCTTATGTATTTCAGGAATATTGGAAAGTGTTCCTGCATGTTCATCTCCTAGGTATTATAGCTCATTTGAGCATATAGTGTTCAAAATGAGTCTGATTAGAGTCTTCACCATGCGCACTGCTGTGTATGGCCACATGAGTTAACTTTATTCAAAGTATAGAGAATTGATTCAATGACTTCTATGCAGAACCCCTTCAACGATCACCGCAGGTGGTTCTCGTGTTGCTTTTAATCTCTATTGGTGTAAATTATTTTTTTATTTTTCGGGAGACAAAAACTTTATACCTTAACTACTGTTGCTTTCCATACACTTAGTTTGCGCCCTTTTACAACATACATTATCCCTTGTCATGCTGTATAAATTACCTTACTGAATTGCTGTAAAAACAAAGGGCTGAAGGAACTTGTTGTTCAAAAATTAATATTTCTTTTAAAAATCAATTTCATAAACAACTCTGGCAGGAAAATAACAAGCAGGAGGTGTAGACCAAGATCAGACTGCACTTATGTGCAGGCTGATCTTGATCTACACCTTCTGCCAAAACCGGAATATTCCGAGTTCAGCGTAACAAGGGTTAAGTTTACGTGGATCCGTAACGCGAATGGATGGAACACAGGTCCCGCCCACTGACCCGAGGTTCGACAAATATTTCAAACGACGTGAGTTTGCAATTTTTTGCCGAAGGATTTAATAAAAAAATCGGGTCGTGGAGTGACGGCCTTAATGTCGTAACTGCAGCTTGACTAGGCTTCGTCCAAACGCTTCAGTTACCAAACAACGACAACATTTAGAATGAAGGTCACAATTCATCTCCGATCTAGATAGCAATTTGATAATAAATCTATTTTAATTTTGATGGACATCGATTATTCTTCACTTATGGAATATATTTTGATAAAGAAAACCGAAATTCCCTTTAAATGCAGTATCACTGATGATACGCAATGCCCATTAATCCTTTCCTGTTCAATCCCTTGTTTTTTCGTCCCAGTGATTTTGTACCTGGGAAAACATTGTGGGAAAAGACGAAATTGCTTGTAACAATGTTTTCTAACCTGCAGATTGGTTGCTTTTCAAATTGCACCCACTTTTGATTGTCGTCTGCAGCTTCTTTCAAATTGGACCAGTCACAATTTTTGAAAAACAGGACAGGATTATATCCGATCTGTGTTTGTGGTTTGGGTGGACGGTTTGGGTATGGGGTAATTCAAAACATTTCAACTAAAGCAGTTTTAATGAGTGTAATAATTGTGGTACTTGTTTCAGACTCTTTCTAACCATACAAGACAACAAAAAGTTGGACTGGTCCAAATTGAGAGGAATTAGAAGTGAAATTTGCTTGAAATCTATGTACATGTACTGGTTTCTAAGATGGAGATTTTCAACGTTTTCGCCAAAATGGAAAATGTTCAATAATGTAATCAAAATCATTTGAATGACAAAGGACTACCTAATGATAATTCCTATCAAATTTGGTTAAAATCCATCGACGGGTTTCTAAGAAGGAGATTTTCAAAGTTTCTCCATATATGGGAATTAGCCGTGCCTATCAAGGCCATGTTTTCCATCCGATCTTAATTCTTTGAAACAATCTGATAAAGCAACACCCGTGGATCATTCCTATATATGTAATTTGGTTGAAATCCATCCATCGGTTTCTAAGAAAGAGATTTTCAAACTTTTCACCATATATGGCAATTAGCAATTTTAAGTTTAAGCAATGCATTATTTTCAGTGCTTTCTGAGAAGAAGTAAAAATTTTTGGACGAACACACAACGGACACAACGTAATGACATTAGCTCACTGGCATTCAGCCAGTGAAGCTAAAAATACCCGGGATTTCGTTAACCCTTTCCTATTTTGCAAAATTTTAGACCCATCAAAATTCAAAAGGTTTTGCAGACGAAAATTTAAGGTTGTTTTTATTTGAAAAATAACCATCCACTGGGATAGAAAATATCGTGGAAAAAGAAGAAATTGCTTGTTACAAGCAATTTCTTCTTTTTCCACAATAATTTCTCAATTATAAAATCACAGGAACGTAAAACCAGGGATTAACTAAGAAAGGGTTAAGTGAAATTTGGATTTATTCAGATTCTGTAAATTTTAAACATTTCTTATCCTTATTTCATTCCGTTATTAATAATGAGCTTATAGCCACAAGTCTTTGTGTTAGCTTCTTCCTTTTAGCTTCATTTAGCTTTAATTTGATTTTTTAGTTTCGACTGTCAAAACGAGTGTTCTGATCGGCCGAGAATTATATGTATATCTCCATGAACAAAATTTTGAGATTACAGCTATTTTGTATGCCTGCGCACAAAATAGAAACATAAAAATGTATCTAAATTGTAGAAGAATCGTCTTTTTTCGCTCAATACCATTTAATTGTATTCTCGTATTAAAAACAGTGATTAAGCTTTTCGTTTCATATCTCCATGAAAACAAACAATATTTTCTTCATCTCTTAAATCTAAAAACTTCATACGAAAGATTTTTTTACGTCAATATTTTATAGAACCCAAGCCAATACATTTTGAGTAAATTACGATTATCGTCTTTTTAGCTTTAACCCTTTCCTGTTTGCAAAATTTTAGACCAGTCCAAATTCAAAGGTTTTGCAGACGACAATATAAAATTGATTTTATTTGAAAAATAACCATTCAGTAGGGTAGAAAATATTGTGGAAAAAGAAGGAATTGCTTGTTACAAGCAATTTCTTCTTTTTTCACATTATTTTCTCAATTATGAAATCACAGGGATGTAAAAACCAGGGATTAAATAGGAAAGGGTTAAACAGAAATATGCGGTCATTGTAAAAACGTTTTGTGTGAGTTATAAAATTGAGGACGAGTCTCACTTTGTGCTATTTTGTGCTCATTTTTAATGTAAAGGTTAAAATACATTCCATGGTGTTTCTTTCTACATTCCAAGTAAGACAAATAATCACATTTGATTCATTAACTTAAAGCCATATCTGTCCTTAGAGGAAGGAAAAATAGTTGAAATAATCTCTCGCAATAATCTAGTGCTTATTTGGGCACTAAAGCAATAAAGGGCCTTCATAAAATCGAAATGCAATCGCAGGGTATGAGTGATGCTCTCTAGAAAAAGTATTTGGTGTTTTTCATGTCGATTTAAATTTGTGTTTGTTAATATTTTTAAATCGAGTCAAATTCATCCGATTCTTCATGGAATATCTTTGCAAATCTTCGGCTTGTGCTGGTGATGATGACGTAACTTTATTGACGATTGCGTTAATCTTCGTGATCTAGCTATTTGTCGTTGTCTGCGCATGTCATATTCTCCGAAGATTGTCAGTATTTGTAAAATGCTACCTATCGGAAGATAACGGCTATTTGTTTGAATGACTGCATGTGAAATTTAAAATGTCACCAATGACGTCATGGTTTGATGTAAACAACCCTTAAATTGTGGTGGGTCACAATTTCAAATATCGAAACTTCTTTAATTCATAGTGTGCTTACTGCGTAGAATTATGTTCATCTTCTTATTTCAATTGTCATAATAATTTATGCTTTTTAGCCTTGGGTATTGTTTTATTATTAATTCTGTGGTGTGTTTTGGGGGAAGATATGGCTTTAAAACTCTGAAGAAATAGATAATTACCCATATTACGGAGTCTGAATTATATGTCTAATGTTACGTTGTTTCCGGCAAGGTTTCACATATCATTGGTTTAAAAAAGTAACATGAATGTGCACAAACATCCTGTTTAGAATTAGACGCTAAAGTGATAAATGATGCGCTACGTCTCATCCAGATGAAACAGTGTGGACACCTCAAGATCTAGAATTTCATGACGTCACCGACAGATCGGTATAACAAAATAAGATTTGAAATAATCCAAGGTAAGAATATAAAACTTTCTTGAGGAGGTGGGGGGAGGTGACATGGCAGAAATCTGGGTAAGAATAAATTTAAATACGCATTCAAGTTGATACCTAAACAAATAAATAACATATGTAAGAACGTGTTTAAAGGGACATGCATATAATTTTCACCTTTTTAATTTCACATTTTGGAAATTCGATTTCAAAAGTTAGCAATCGAAAAACTCATCGTACATGTGTTGCATCTTTGTGTGTGCATTTTGGTGCTCTCACGACGAGCACTTAACATCAGTTGGGACAAAAGTATGATAGATGGGGACGGACCTGAAATGAATAATTGGGTAGTGAAGATTTCAGAATTGTCCATTATGCATTGGACTTACGCAACTTGCAAATGGTATAACGAATTACATTCACCAGGTACATTGCAAAAACCCTGCTTATTTAACCCAATCCTGTTTTGCAATATTTTACACCTGTCCAAAGTCAAAGGATTTGTAGACGAAAAATTAGAAGTAGATTTGATCCTTTTTTAAAAACGACCATCCGGTAGTGTAGAAAATATTGCGAAAGAATTGCTTGTTACTAGCAGTTTCTGTTTTTTTGGGTTTTTTTTTTTTTTTTACTAAAATGCTTTCTCAAGTATAAAAGCACAGGGACTTAAAAACAAGCTATTGAACAGGAAAAGCTTTGCATATTCCAACACTAACCCCCCTTTTTACACCCCTCAGGAAACTCTCTGGAAAATAATGTGGAAAATGAAGAAATTGCTTGTCAAGAGCAATTTCTTCATTTTTCACTATATTTTCTACCAAGAGGGACAAAGATTTGAAACATTCCAACAATTTGAAATTGTTGTCTGCAATTTCTTTCAATTTGGACCAGTCTAAAAATTTGTTGTGTTGTAAAGGGTTAATATTCGACAATAGACATTTTAATGGCGAATGCCTGATGTTTTGTGCTAAAAAAAGCCTAACTGACAGTTCGGAGATATCAATAAATAATCAACCGACCAACAAAATCAAACATTTAGACCGGAAGTGAACTCCGATTTTGGTCATAAATTGTGTGATGGATATTTCTTGGTTTGGCGACTTAAACGTCGTAATAACTACTTATTCAATGATGAATTTTGCTAAATAGGGTCATTTAATATCTAATATGGAGGTCCATTTCGGACCTCAGTAGATAGTAGAAGATATAGAAGAAAAATATCTTCGTTTCCTAGCGAAACGCAGTTTTAAACATTTTTATTGACACTATAGATGTACAAGTTATAGTGAGTAATCAAAGATCAATTTTGTCTATACCTGTACAGACAAAATTAATTTTGATTACTCACTATAACTTGTACAACTTTATATTCAATAAAAATGTACATTGACGACCAGTAAAGCACATTTGAGTACAATTGCGCATGTACCTGACTGAAATAGATACGTAGTTATTATCGATAGGACCTTAAGAATATCGAAACTACAACTTTGTATAAGCTGTAGTTGCTATCTTGGTCGGCCAACGACAATGTGTAACCTTGAAGCAAAAGTGGGCCCCGTAGGAACGCTTGGACTATGCACAACCGTTTTGCTTGGACCTTTGATATCTGACTTCTTTCCCTCTTGTATGTCTCTTTAACCCATTCCAACATAACACAAATTAGACTGGTCCGAACTGGAAGAAGCTGCAAAAGACAGTTTCAAATTGATTTTTTTTTTTTTTGTGATAGAAAATGGTGTGGATAAAGGAAAAAATGCTCGATACAAGCAATTCCTTCATTTTCTGCATTTTTTCCAATGCTTTTTTTTTGGGGGGGGGGTTGTATGGGAAAGGATTAAAACAAATTTGAGCGCGTGCGTGACATTTCCAACCATTACACATGTGCGCCAAGTAAAGACTCAGATCAGCCTGTGCATCCACAGTCTGATCAGAGCCTTTACTCTGCGCTCTGTAGATAGATACTGACCCAAAGTTTCTTCAAACATTCAGCGAATATTCTAATTGCCCCGAATGGTTGTCCAGGGTGCTCAATGTGTGTCGTCTGCTGCTTCTTTCAATTTGGACAAGTCTAAAATTTTTTCTGTGTGGGAATGGGTTAAGAAGAGTTTGGAAGCCAGACTAAGTAACACCATAAAGGAAAGGTCTGAAAACTGAGATTTTATTAAAAAGGGGCGAGTAGATGTCGAAATATGATGTAAGATGGAACAATCAGTTAAAAATGAGTAAATTTTTTGATGTATGTCTAGCAGACTGACAAGGGTCGATACTTCTGGCACTTCTAAAATAATCACTTTTCGCATGACGGGTCAGGGATTTGAAAAGTAGTGCTCTTATTTTATCAAACTAAACGGTACGTTGTTCCTCAACATCAAGGAACCTATGAGAAGCCCAAAGTGTTATCTTTGTTAGTCTGCGCATTTTGAATTAAAAGATGTCAATTTCTGAAAAAACTAAAACCGTTGCAAGGTGTTCTGTCGAAGAACAAAATGATGGACTTAGTGACAGATTGACGGACAGACAGACAGACAGACAGACAGACAGACACTGTGAAATCCGTATACGCCCCTCTATTTCATCGACACATGTATAAATATATAGACACCATTTCGACTCTCTCAGGCAGAATCTATGCTATAGGCCGATTTTCTTTGTATTAAAGCGAAAAAAATGAACAAATAAAACTAATAGAAAATGGAACTAAAAGTCCAAGGCTAGCTGTTTGTGATCTGAAATTTTAGAATTAATAGAAAGAGACGAAATATTTTCAGTATACTTCGAGTTAAGACAACGATAGATATCAATCCAAATATAAGAACCAATGAAAAGTAATCTGAAAACTAGAGGGTGCTCGCTTTCTAAATGTGACGTATAATGCATGAAAATTAATTAACGGCTGAGTTTGGAATTTTCTTACTCAACAACCAGTCTATCTATTTAATTGACGTTTAGAAAAGCATTGTGTAAAATCAAGAAATTCCAAAATGTTTTTCTTGGGATGCGTCGTGAAGAAATGGTTTCACACTTAACAACACAACCCTTCTTTATTACGACCTTAAAGTTTCTGTCAATGAAATCGTAACCCTAAGTGGGATGGCAGCTAGCTGGAGGATAGGAAAGGATGTAATGGTAGTACTGGTGCGAGATATACCAGGAATCTATTGTTAGGTGCTCGAGCCACCGCTATATGACTGAAAAATTGTAAAAAGCGGCGTTAAACCCCATTCCAACAAACAAACAAATTTGAAGAAATCATTGTAGGCGTAATTTTGATCCTAAATGTCTTTAATCTTTTATTTTAAACACATTTAGAATTGTCGTCTGAAACTTCTTTCACTTTGACCTGTCTGAATGTTTTAACCCGCTCCAACACGATCCCTCCTTTTTACACCCCTCAAAAAAGAGCTTTGAAAAACATTGTGGATACTAAAGAAATTGCTTGTTAAAAGCAATTTGTTATTTTTTCTAAATGTTTTCTGAAGTATAAAAACACGCAAAAAAACAAAGATTGAATAAGAACGGGTTAATTCAATTGATTCAAAGGGTGTTAACTTCTGAAAAAGCTAGAGCTGTTCCGAGGCGTTCTGTCGAAGAATAAATTGATGGACTGACTGACAGATTGACGGACAAATAGACAGAAAGACACGATGTATCAAGCAATTTCTTTATTATACACAATGTTCTCTATCTAAAAGACGAAAAAAATTAAATGAAACTCCATTATCTTCAATTTGTCATCTGTAGCTTCTTTCAATTTAAACCAGTCCAAAATTTTGTTTTGTGGGAATTGGCTAAGCGTACCATCATTATCCTACTGGCAATTAAGATCAACCCACGATTTTAATTTAATGATTGAATGAATTTGCTATAGCAAATATATTTTTAAACAGTTTACGTAGATCTAATATCTATTTATGGGTAGGTCTCGAGCACCAACCGTGAAATGACGTCAAATCGTTATTTTTAGTTAAAATGTTCTCATGTTTTGCTAGAGAAAAACATATCACTTATCCTTGAGGTAGTAAATGATATTAAACTGACTCAACAATTTTAGTTCCCAACAAAAAAAAAGATGACACGAAATTCTATCCAATTTTACCGGAACCAATGAGAGATTTAGCCCACACAAAGACGTTTTTTGACCCCCCCCCCAATAAAAATAATTGGTTGGGAAAACATTGTGTTAAATGAAAATATTGCTATTTACAAGCAATTTCTACATTTTACACAATTTTTGCTACCCAAAAACTTGAGGAAAAAAATCTGAAATTCATTAACTTTTAACTGTCGTCTGCAACTCCTTTAAATTTGGACTTGTCTATAATTTTTCCACATGGTAATGGATTAATGATAATCCCATCCAGCAGTTTCCATTTCATCCGTAAAGTTCATGTTTATGACAACCTCTGCTTCTATAATTTACAAAAAAAAGCGCAGTTGTTTCATAACCCATTCCAACACAATCCCGCTTTTGGACGCCACCCAAGGAAAAGGCTTTGGAAACTACTGATGAAAATGAAGAAATTGCTTTTAAAAGCCGTATCTTCAATATACACAATATTCTCTACCCTAAAAGACAAAGATTTAAGATTTTATTAAATTTGACCAAATAAAAATTGTCGTCTAAAATTTCTTTGAATAAGGACAATACTGAAGTTTTGTTAGCTGTTAAAGGGTTTAAGGCCCCCCACAAGAGATTTTTCACATGGAGTACATGGGGAATATTACAACAGTGTCTTTTTCTATTTGTTGTTATCGTGTTCGAGAATCGTGTGTAGGTATTTTTATTGGATTCGATAACAACAAATAGAAAACACACTGTTGTAATATTCCTTATATCTTATACCTTTTAGGGCATGACATTAAGAAAATTCTTTTAAATAATTAAGAAATAACCAACTTTCCGAAAAAAAAGTAGTCCGTGTTTAACGGTACCGGACGAATACGGTTTTTTGGTACACGCCGAATACGGAATTTTTTTCTGTCTAGTTGTATTAGATAGCCAGATTTTAATCTATATCTTTTATAGGTATATAATAAAAATGTTATTGTCACGTTTTAGATAGAACGAGTATGTTTGACTTTTAGTTAAAAAACAAGCACTTTACGTTTTGTGAACTAAAATGTCTTTTAACCCTTGTCATGTTGAAATAAAACCCTATACAGAATTGCTTTAAAATCAAAGGGCTGACAGCACTGGAAGGTCTAGATGAGGGTCAATATTTCTCTTGAAAATTGGTTATTTAAACAACTCTTGCTGAAAAGGGAAACGCAAAGGTTGTAGACAAAGATCAGACTGCACCTATGTGCAGGCTGATCTTTGTCTGTACCTACTGCCAAAACAGGAATATTCCGGGTTCAGCATGACAACGGTTAATTGCGACTAAAGACGTTTAATCATTTCTAGTTTTGCATATTTTTTACATGTCCCAATTCAAAGGTTTGCAGACGAAAATTTAAAGTAGATTTAATTTGAAAATAAAAAAACATTCAGAAGAATACAAATGCTGTGGAAAAAATGCATGTCAAAAGCCTTTTTTTTTTTTTTTTTTTACAATGTCGTCTCTATAATAGACTTACGGGGACGTAAAAACCAGGGATTGAACTGGATATGTTTTAAATAGCAAAATAAAGCTATACCATATGTCATTCAGCTCTTTCTAAAGAAAATTTTCGTAATCAAACACACACACGCGGACACGCACACAAACACACACACATTCATATTCGGTACGCTGAAAGAGGATTTAAACATGTAAAAGAAAACTAATGTACAAAATCTGATGAAGGTTTTATATTTTTGCCATCAAATTGTCTAACCTTAGAATCACTGTACCCGAGATACTCCTGTTTGAAATACATGTATGTGCAGTCTGATTTTAGTCTAAACTATGTACCGTTAAAAGGAGTTATCGGTATTTCTATGACCTTTGCATATAACTCTAATTCAACGATAGAAAACAAAGTGACAAGGGCAGCAACCAACATCATGAATTACGTAACTTCAAGGGTACAGAATAAAACTGTTGTCAGTTCCTATACTGATATTGACCTTTCTCGTTTAATCCCTTGTTTTTACGCCCCTGCGTTTTTATAATTGAGAAAATATTGAGGAAAAAGAAGAAATTGCTTGTAACAAGCAATTTCCTTTTTTTCCACAATTCGTTTTACCATATTGAATGATTATTTTTCAAATAAATTCGACTTTAAATTGTCGTCTGCAAAACCTCCAAAATTCTCAAAACAGGAAAGGGTTAACTAAGGTTACTTTGAACTGAGTCTTACAGAATCGATTCCAATTTCATTTTCAAATAGACCAACCATTATAACTGGTCATGTAAAAAGTACGGGAAAAGCAATATCGTCAGACTAGGGTAGATGAGTTTAACCCTTTCCTAGTTTTTGTAATTTTAGACTGGTCCAAATTGAAAGAGGTTGCAGACGACAATGAAAAATCGATTTGAAATTTGAAATGAAACAATCCTATGTGGTAGAAAATATTGTGGAAAAAGGAGAAATTGCTCGTAACAATAAAATCACAGGAACGTAAAAACCCGGGTTTGTACAGGAAAGGGTTAATCAGCTCCATTGTGGTCTATCTTCCCCATTGGATCATACTCACGGACAATTCTTCCTGGATGCGATGTCACACTTCTTGCTGACCTAAATACGACCCCTTTAAGGATCTCGTATCAAATATTTACACTTTTAATGTTTTGTATAATTCTTTATTTTTTCTTCCGTTTTTAAGTAAGACGACAACGATAATATCGTTGATTGGATTCGTTGTACAATACCCTTGACAAACAAGGACGTGTCACCCGGTCTTCAAGGGCTGACAAATAAAATTGTTGTTGTTGTTTTCAACCTCAACCCGTTTTTCAAATTCACCCATTCCAATAAACTGACCTTTTTTGGACGCCCCCCCCCCCGTGAACAACATTTGGGCAAAAATTGTGTAAAATGAAGAAATTGCTTGTAACAAGCAATTTCTTCATTTTACGCAATGTTTCTACCCAGAAAGTTGAAAAAACCTAAAATATCATAATTGCTAAATTGTCGCCTGCAACTCTTTTCAATTTGAACCAGTCTAAACAATTTTCATCCAGTAATGGGTCAAATAAGAGAGAAATTTTCTTGATGGAAATCAACATTTTTTAGACTGGTATGTCTTGCGTGAATCAACTAACGGATCGCTGACCAAACCTATTGACCTCCAACACGGCAATCCGACCGAGTACATAAACTACATTATTTTGTAAAATATGTGACAAAGGTTATAAAATAAAGTTCCAACCGTTGGTTCAAGACCAAAACGTCGTAACTACAGATCAGGTAAGCTATTGTTACGATAATTAAGTCACAAAAGCAACAGAAATGCTTTACATAAATGTCAGAGTTCAAAGTTCAAGTCCAGTCAAAATAAATAATAAAGCTTCTTAATTAGCCGATATTTATGTGAATCATTTACGTTTGTTTAGCGACTTTAACGTCGTAACTACAGCTTATTCAAGTTGTAGTTACGACATTTAAGTCGACAAAGAACAATTTTACTCTTTTCATCATGTTACTGGCAATGAATTCTGCAAAATAACGCCGTTTCATATAAAAGTAGAACATACAGTTAGAGTTAATTGACGATGTGACAACTGTGCAAACTAATGACATTTAAAACCACAGTCAAGCTTTTATTTGTTACATTTTACTGGCTCTTTTTTTTTCAAAATTATGCCGTTTAATATCGAAGTGGAACTTCCTTTTGGAGATATTCAAATTGGCCAATGAACTCAGAAGGCGGGGCAAACAATCTGTCAATTTTTGGGGCGACGCACCTATGACAAATCCTGACTATTGGTTTGTCTCTTACGGGATTCGAACCTACGTCGATACGGCAACGCCGCCTAGCGCTTCAATGTCCGACGTCTTAAATCTGCTGCAATGTCCGACGTCTTTAACCTCTGCGCTACCGCAGAGGTTAAGGACGTCGGACATTGCAGCGCTAGGCGGCGTTGTCGTATCCGCGTAGGTTCGAATCCCATAAGAATCAAATAAAATATTAGTTCTCCACTAGGGTTGAAAAGACAAGAGTCACTGCCGTAGTTGAGAGAATTCAATATATACTATAAATAGAATTTCTGTTGGTTTATCGTTTGACAAGACCTATTTGAACTATAGCCATTGAACTGATGAAACCAAGAAAGCCCTTGAAAAGTGAACCTTGTCATTATTTTGATGAAAATATTTTAAAACTGCGATAAATAGTATACAAACAAACATGCTCTTAAGTCCGTTTTTGCCTTCGTTAATGAAGGTACTACAGGACACCTTACTCAAATTTTGCAAGCATACACGCATGGCTAATATCAGCTTTGTTGTTGTTGTTGTCGTTGTTTTGTTTTGTGGGATTGCGGTTTTTTGTTGTTGTTGTTGTTTTAAAGGAATTTTCATATATCTTATAAAGGTCTTCGTATACAATCGGTTTTCAAACCTTGGCCTCATCTAGTTAAAGAAGGTAACATAAACTCGTTCCCACAGATAAACGCTTTTTGACGATCCTCGGTTCAAAGCTTGGAATATCGAGGAAAATGAAGAAATTGCTTGTGATTGTGACAACCTTTTTTTATTATCCGCAGTGTTTTCTACTCCAAAAGACAAAAAAAATTTAAATTCCACTAACTAAAACTATTGTCTGCAACTTATTTTAATTTAGACTTGTCTAAAGTTTTGTTTTCTGTTAATAGGTTAAACATCCTTCAGCCCCAATCTAAGTCGTTTTACTGCCACGAGTCGTTACAGAATAATAACCTCATGACACTCTTTAATTGTTTGCTAATAAACGAATCGTAAGTGCTTATAAAAGTTCCTAAATATTAATACAACAATAACGGTTGTTTGAGATGCATTGTTCGCGTTTGTTGAAAATCCGGGAGCCCGACTTTTTGATTGGCGCAAAGGTTACGACATAATCTCTGATCTAAGATAAACAAATGCGTTGAAATTGAAAATACGAAAAGAAAAGCCATTGAACAAAAAATACTGTTGTAACACGTTATCATAAAACGAGAAAAATATAGGCTTGCGACTGGAATTGAATAATCGCGGCTGTCAATCAAGGAATAAACGGACAACTCAAGTAATTCATTCAGCCCAGAATTGAGCATTGAACTCCGACATTGGCCGCCGTTTTTGTTAAGCTTTTTGTTGGTTAGCGACTTAAACGTTGTAAATACAGCTTGAATGGTGATGGGAATAAGCATCTCAAAGTGACTGAAGCGAAATGTATCCGCTGGCATCACACCGCATAGACAGTAACTGTCTATATATTTCAACGGCGATAATATGCCCCGTGACGAAGGCCGCCTTTCGTCTACCCTCACATAATGCAGGCTAAAAGGCGCAAATTTTATAGATTATTTACCGAAAACAAATAAGGAACCGATAGAAGCTAATTGCTTATAAAAAAGAACACTGTCGCCAGTGTTGTGATTCATTATTACATTAATTTGTTTGTTTGTTTGAATGGGGGTTTACGCCACTTTCAACAATCTTTCAGTTATATCGCGGCGGCTGGAGCACCTAACAATGGAATCCTGGTATTTCGCACACCAGTACTACCAATACATCATTTCCTAGCCTCCAGCTGCTATCCCACATAGGCCTACGATTATCGACCCATTGGTGAGAGACAAATAGACGGAAAGGATGAGTGCCGCCGTCGGTGATCGAACCCGGCATTATTACATTAAAATAATGTTTTTGTTATATATTTGCTGAGCTCATATTGGTGCACTGAGCACTCAGAGCAAATTATATAAATAAAAATTAAAAACTTGATTTTGAAGGTTTTTGTTCGTTAACAAGAATTATTTTATCCCTGGTGAATCGGCATTTTATCCCTGGTGAAGTGAAAGTATATTGTTGGAAAACAAATGGCATCTTATCCCTGGTGAAGTGAAAGTATTTTATTGGAAAACAATTGGCATTTTTCCCCTGTGAAGTGAAATATTTTGTTGGAAACAATTGGCATTTTATCCCTGGTGAAGTGAAAGTATTTTGTTGGAAAACAATCGTCATTTTATCCCTGGTGAAGTGAACGTATATTGTTGGAAAACAATCGGCATGTTATCCCCGGTGTAGTAAAAGTATTTTGCTGGAGAACATTCGGCATTATATCCCTGGTGAAGTGAAAGTATTTTGTTGGAAAACGATTGGCATTTTATCCCAGGTGAAGTGAAAGTATTTTGTTGGAAAACAATCGGCATTATATCCCTGGTGAAGTTAAAGTATTTTGTTGGAAAACGATTGGCATTTTATCCCAGGTGAAGTGATAGTATTTTGTTGGAAAACGATCGGCATTATATCCCTGGTGAAGTGAAAGTATTTTGTTGGAAAACAATTAGCATTTTATCCATGGTGAAGTGAAAGTATTTTGTTGGAAAAAAATCGGCAGTTATTCCCCTGTGAAGTGAAATATTTTGTTGGAAACAATCGGCATTTTATCCCTGGTGAAGTAAGAGTATTTTCTTGGAGAACAATCGGCATTATATCCCTTTCGAAGTGAAAGAATTTTGTATGAAAACAAATGGCATTTTATCCCTTGTGAAGTGAAAGTATTTTGTTGGAAAATGATTGGCATATTATCCCTGGTGAAGTGAAAGTATTTTGTTGGAAAACAATTGGCATTTTCTCCCTGGTGAAGTGAAAGTATTATGTTGGAAAACAATCGGCATTTTATTCCCGGTGAAGTGAAAGTATTTTGTTGGAAAAACAATCGGCATTTTACTCCCGTTGAAGTAAAAGTATTTTGTTGGAAAACAATCGGCAATTTTATCCCTGGTGAAGTGAAGTATTTAAAAGGAAAACAATCGGCATTTTATCTCTGGTGAAGTGAAAGTATTTTGTTGGAAAACATCGGCATTTTATCGCGGGTGAATTGAAGTATTTTGTTGGAAAACAATCCGCATTATATCCCTGGTGAAGTGAAAGTATTTTGTTGGAAAACAATCGGCATTTTATCCCTGGTCAAAATACCTTAGTTTCACCGGGGATAAAATGTTACTTGTTTACATATAATTAATATTAAGATTACAACATTTGCGACTGTATTCTTATAACCATTACATCCTGTGGGTTACTTATTGAATAAATGCTGACCCCGCCAACTTACCTCGTTGGCCTCACCCATAGACTCTAACAGTATGTTACGCTTCGATCGTAAATGGGTTATTTTTCAAAATGTATGGCCGGTGGCTTGCAAGAAAAAAGGAGAATGGTTGGTTGGCGACGCCAAAACAACTAAAATGCGTCCCAAAATTGCCGACTAATACCGGAGTTCAAAGTTCACTTCCGGTCGAAATAAATGATTTGATTGACATTTTTTCTTAAAATGACAGCCGCGATTGTTCAATTAAGTGAGCTCCGTGTAAAATCCCTAAAACATTTCCTTTAGACCGGTATTGTGTGAACGTAGATGCAAAATTTGTTTCATCACCGAGGAAACAAATTATCGCATTTGGGTTTTAATAGCTGAAAATGATTACCTGAAATTGAATATCATTTTTGAAGGACGAAACTGTCGTAGCTTCAGTTGTCGTCACCCACCAGCGACATATGAAACACCAAATATATATATATATATTTATATATATATATATATATATATATATATATATATATATATATATATATATATATATATATATATATATATATATATATATATATATATATATATATATATATATATATATATATATATATATAAGAGAAAGAAAACAGAATACCAACGCAATTTCTTTCTAAAACACTGGATCCCTGAGGATGCAAGAATACTAAATAGTTTAAATAAATGTGGGATAAATTGTATTCAAACAGTGTAAAATATATGGATTATCATATAACTGTTGTCATTGAACCCCTGATGAAGAAACTTCGAAAGCGCTAGGGTTATAACTTGATAATCCATATATTTTACACTGTTTGAATACAATTTATCCCACATTTATATATATATATATATATATATTTGTTTACTTTTTTGCCTATTTTGACGCTCGGTCCGGGTTTCATTCAAAACTCGAAAGTTTAATCATTTGGTGTAGATATCACAAATTCAGTGAGGATTTTGTGTTTGACTCTTTCCTGTTCAATCCCAGGTTTTTAGGCCCCTGTGTTCTTAAACTTGAGAAAACATTGTGGAAAAAGGAAGAAATTGGTTGTAACAAGCAATTTCTTCTTTTTTTCAATGTGTTTTCTACCCTGCTGAATATTTATTTTTCATATAAAATCAATTATATTGTCGTCTGCAAAATCTTTTGAATCTGGACTGGTCTAAAATTTGGAAAAACAGTAAAGGGTTGAAAGATCATCCGTATTTGTTCAGTAAAAGTCTGGGTGATTCAAACGCTTTGTTGAGACATTTAAATTAACCTTCTTTGTTTTTCAAATGGCTCTAAACAATAAAATGTTGTTTTTAAGCTGTCAATATAAAAGTTCTTTTTTTCCATCAATTTTTTGCTTTTTTTAATGTATGAAGATATTTCTTTAAATTTCGACCAGAATTCAAATTTCTTTGATTTTTACGGTCCTGGGGGGTAAATTACCCTAGTAAAAAGTTGACTCCATTTAGAGGCTCTATGGCTCTCTCGTGAGGTCTTTTTTAGCAAAGTGAATCATGAAATATTCGTTAAAATATTGATATTCCCCCCCCCCCCTGTAATCAATTATATCAGAATGTGTGAAAAGCCCGAAAAGAAAATCTTTGCCAAACAGAAACGGCAATAAATTTCAAAGTTATCTTTTGTTGAAATAATGAAATAATTTTGAAATTTATGTCCAGTTTCTGTTCCGTCGTGTCATCTATTCTGACTTATTGATTAAGGAGTCTGTTCACCATTTAACCCTTTACTGTTTTTTCCAAATTTTGGACTTGTCCAAATTTAAGGGGTTAACAGACGACATTAAAAAGTAAGTACAATTCAAAAGGCAATCATCCTATGGGATAGAAAATATTGTGGTTAAAGAAAAAAATGATTGTTACAAGCAATTTCTTCTTTTATCATAATTTTTTCTCAAGTATAATGACAAGGGACGTAAACAAGTGGGCCAGAATGGCCCTAAAATCGCTCACCTGACTAATGTAAGATGATTCAAAATTTTGCCAACACTTTTGAAAAGGGTCACCCAAGGAATATTCATTTAAGTTTAGTTGAAATTGGCCCAATGGTTACTGAGGAGATGTTAAAAAAAAACTGCCCCGCCCTGCCACGCCCATAATTGGGCGTAAATCAAAATTCTGCAAACACCTTTTGAATAGGGTCACCAAATGAACATTCGTGCAAAGTTTTTTTTTTGAAATTTGCCCAATGATTACTGAGGAGAAGATTTCTAAATAAAAAAACTGTCCCAACCTGCCACGCCCGTATTTGGGCGTCAATCAAATTTCACAAACAACTTTTGAAAAGGGTCACCCAAGGAACATTCATGACAAGTTTTGTTGAAATTGGCCCAATGCTTACTGAGGAGAAGATATTTAAAGATTTCTAAATAAAAAACGGCCATGCCCATATTTGGGCGTCAATCAAATTTCCTAAACACAATTTGAAATGGGTCACCCAAGGAACATTCATGCCAAGTTTGGTTGAAATTGGCCCAATGGTTACTGAAGAGAAGATGCTTAAGATTTCTAAGTAAAAAAACTGCCCCACCCTGCCATGCCCTTATTTGGGCATCAATCAAAATTCTAGAACAACTTTTGAAAAGGGTCACCAAAGGAACATTCATACCAAATTTGGTTGAAATTGGCCCAATGGTTACTGAAGAGAAGATGTTTAAAGATTTCAAAGTCAAAAAAGTGCCCGACCCTGCCACGCCCATTTTTTGGCATAAATCAAAATTCCACGAACAAATTTTGAAAAGAGTCACCCAAGGAACATTCATGCACATTTTGGTTGAAATTGGCCGAATGGTTACTGAGGAGAAAATGTTTAAAGCTTTCAAAGTTAAAAAACTGCCACGCCCTGCCACGCCCATATTTGGGGGTCAATCAAAGTTCCACGAACAACTTTTGAAAAGGGTCACCCAAGGAACGTTAATGCCAAGTTTGGTTAAAATTGGCCCCATGGTTACTGAGGAGAAGATGTTTAAAGATTTCAAAGTCAAAAACTGCCCCGCCCTGCCACGCCCATATTTTGGGGTCAATCAAAAATCTGCGAACAACTTTTGAGAAGGGTCACCCAAGGAACATTCATACCAAGTTTAGTTGAAATCCGCTTAGTGGTTACTGAGGAGAAGATGTTTAAAGAATTGTTGACACCTTCCGACACACGACGCACGACGGACAAAAGGTGATACCAAAAGCTCACCTTGAGCACGTTGTGCTCAGGTGAGCTAAAAACGAAGGAATGAACAGGAACGGATAAAGGAATTTTTAGAATCCTTTTGGTGATTCTTTTTGTCCTTACTAGAGATTTAAAGCCATCACAATCCCGCTTTTTGTTGCCTAGAAGAAACATGACTTTAAAAACTATTTGTGAAAAGGGGACATTGCTTGAAACAAGCAATTTCTACTTTTTCCCAACACGTTGTCTTCTTTTTTTGTCGATTATTTGTGTTCAGTTTTAAAGTATATTAAAATGCCTTCTGCATCTTCTTTGAAATTGGATCAATCAAAACTTTTGTAATTTGGTAATGGGCTGAAGCGACAGAAGAGGGAATATCCTACTTTATGGAACAGTTCCAGGTAATATTGATGTCTATTTATTAATCTGTTTCAAATTTGTTTCATTGTGATGATATGGATTGACCTTTGTGCTAGAATGATATATAATCGTGCGCCTTTCCACAATATTATCAGTCACAAATTAATTAACTTCTAAATAGGCGGCTTGTTATTCTAAAACATTGTTTATTTTGAAACAAAACATGGTTCTATGCTTATATAACAATCTGCGGACGGAGGCCTCAATCAAAGAATCGCTGGCCCCGCCCACTGACCCAGACAGGAAATTTGACTTACATATGAAACGGCGTTTTGTTGAAAAAAAAAACAAACACAGAAAATAGAATTTCGGTTGGCGAATTAAACGTCGTAACCACAGCTTATTCACGTCGTTTTAGTCGCCAAATCAACAACAACAAAAAATACTTCACATAAACGACGAATAATGTCGCAGTTAGAAATTTACTTTCTTTCAAATGTTGATCGATATTTTGATTGACAATTGCTTTTAGTCGATTTGCAATGTTTGAGCTCATTGCCCCCAATCACGCGAAAAAGGAATTACCCGGATATCCAATTTAAGAGATGAATATTTTTTCATTGCGGTTTGAAACAAAAAGGCCTAGCCACACTGTATGAACTCGTGAAGCGTATGCAAACATGAGTATTAATATGTCTTTTGTTTTATAACTAAATGAAAACATAGAAAAAAATCTAGAATTACTTCTCATAATTTAGAAATACCAAGACATTTGTTATAAAACGGTGTCATATAAGTGAAGAATTGCCCAGTATAAGGCAGATGTTTAACCAATCTTCATAAGCTGTAGTTACGACGTTTACGTCGCATACCATCGACATTCCCGTAATTTGATAAATGGATGTGGTTATATTGCTTTAAGATTAGATGCGCCATCAACAGCGAAAGCCGCGCTAAAGCCAATGCAATGAATGAGCGAAGTCAATAAATTCATTTGATTTTTCTATATTTTACACATCAGTTAGGTCACGTACTGGATGCTTACAAAAAAAAATAGGCGTTTTGCTTCCTTGGTATCGGAAACGATTTTGGGGGTAAACAAAAAAGTAATGTTTTTATTATTATTATCATTTTCTTCTTTGTTCTTACGATTTCTAATGAGTGAAAGAAATGCCCAATCTTGTTTCATATGGACAGATATATTTCCTTAATGACTCAAGGAATCTTGTAACCAAAAGGGTCACCATATTATTAAAACCGGGTCAAAACTGTAGAATAAACACTCAAGAAATGTAGTACAATGCGTTTCAACACCAATGTCAGATTTGTATAACAGTTCTTATTGGATAAAACCATCTTACTGTTATCCAATCATTCAGCTACAATGTTTATTTACCTTGCTATTTTATCAAACAAAAGTGGATTCAAGCACATTCAGATTTTTTTTCGGAGAGAGAGAAAAGAAAGAGAAATTTGAAATTTAGGAAAATGTTGTTACAAAACATGTTATTATGCTTTTTTGTCGTGCACTCGCATGGCGTGTTTGTATATTTTTTGTTTGTTTTGTTTTTATATTGTTTCCTTCAATATATCAAAGTGACGTAACAGCGATGAATATTTATTCACACGCTTCTTGGGTATCATTACTAGCTTTGGGCCATTATTTGATTGTCTCATGATTGAGTGACCAGCTGTGTTGTTGGGGATCGAACTAAAGCCCATGCACACCTCTCTCACTGACCTAACCAATGAGCTACACGATACCTTTGCGTCTCTGAACGAAACTGAATCGTAGAAAGGTTTGAAATAAGATGTGGAAGATTTACGATTATTAAATGGTTATAATTGTATTCTTCTCAAATCTTACTGGTGATCTATCATGCGAAAAGGGGGTCAATTTGAAATTGCGTAAATTCTTTAGAGAAGGAGGGGGGGGGGAACGAGGGAGCGAGGAGAGATAGAAAGAGGGTGGAGAGAGGGGGATCTCACAGAGTACAACCGTGCGTCGTTTTACAAGCCTGAGTATGTGGTGAGGTGAAAAGATTCAGAAGATATGCCAAATCAAAGTTTCTACTCTGTCCAGCCTAGGTAATTTGGGCATTCTGATACGTTTTTCTGTTATTTTCTCCACTTCCAGGGTGGAACCATTTCACGAGGTAGATTATAAATGATGATTTTTTGGTTGTTTTCAACAAATCAATCAATTCTTCATTTTCCACAATGTTTTCGAAAGCCTTTTTTCTTGGGTGGTTTTAAAGGAGGTATAGTGTTGGAAAGGGGTGAAGGACGTAAATTTTCCACACTGTTGCAGATTTTGACCCAGTATTATTGCCATTAATATTGTGCGTGTACTGGCCCCGTTTAACCTTTTCCTGTTCAATCCTGGATTTCACGTATCTGTGATTTTATGCTTAAAAAAGATTGATGGAAAAGAAGAAACATCTTGTAACAAGCATTTTTTTCTTTTCCGAAAATATTTTCTACACTACAGATTTGTTAGTTTTCAAATTGCAGCCAATTTAAGTTGTCGTCTGCAACTTCTTTAGAATCGGACAAGTATAAAATTTTGAAAAACAGTAAAGGGTTAACCTCTCCGACGAAAATGGCGCTATTCACAATGATTTTTATCGAACGGAGGAAAGCGTTTTGGCCGGACCGGGCTGAGTTCGAACTCAAAACCCCGGGATTGAGAGCACAGCACATCGCTAGCCACACAATAAACCAAATCAAGAAAAAGTTTAACCAAAAGCTGCTTTGAAATTCCATGATATTAACACACTTTGAAATAATATTCTGTAGTCTGTTAATTCTTACTCATTAGCCAATGGAATGACGAAATAAATTAGCCTGGATCACATTGAAAGATGTTGCAGATGGCAAATTGTATTTGATGATATTTTAAATTCGACATCCTTTTGGGTAGATCATTTTGAGGGTAATGAAGAAATGGCTTGTCACAAGCAATTTCTTCATTTTCTACAATGTTTCCCTAAGATATTTTCTTGTGGGGCGTAAAAAGGCATCAAAGGCAAGTTTCATTAAGCTGCAGTCACGACATTTAAATCGCCAAACAAACGAAAAATGCTGACACATATGTCAATGTGGAAAGTTTTCTTTTTGATTGAATAAAATATTCAATTATAAAAGGTTTTTTGTTTGTTTGTTTTGTTTTGTTTTGTTAGTCTGTTTGATTTCTTTTACAGCGTGATCCTTCAATTGTGAGAGCAAATGCACGATTAGATCAGAATGAAATGAATTTGATTGTCAAGGCACATATGTTATGTCAAAGTTACTCGGCAAGATCTCAAACGTTCATGCTTTGCGTCAAAAACTAATGAGAGATATCATCCGCTTATTCAAACTAGTTCTGGTTTAGGGATTTAGATTGCATGTTAAAACACATTAAAACGTGCATTTTTTATGCAACATAATAAGCTATATATTCAACTAGATTTTAATTGCATTCACAAACTTCTATGTTTACATTTAAAGCCCTTATAGAAAACATCTACGTCCGTGCTGCCGGAAAATGGACAAAAGAGAATTTCATCCGAGTTAGTTTATACTTATTTATTTTAGTTCGATTGCGACGAAAGCTTTACGATTAAGTTTGCTTATAGAGTCGCTCTCGAACACACAAACCAGGTGTTTTCACGTCCCTGAAAGAGAGGCAGAGGTTTAACCCCACTGATACCCTCTTCTACAGCTGGGTAGACTGGGGCTGGCTATTGAGTGTCTTGCTCATGTACACACCCCGGTGACAATTGGGCTCGAACCCGTGATCTTCAGATCACGAGTCAAGCACCTATACCACTCGGCCATCGAGGCAGTCAAAGTTCATGATGAAGAGCTGCATAGACGTTCAAGTTTTTCAGTGAATATAGAAATCATCGTTTTGACGAACAAAGTGTCGCAAATGCAGCTTTATTCGATCTGTATTTACGATATTTTGCACGCCAAATGACTATATACTGTATACCGAACTTCAACATGTCCGCAAAATCCGTCATAGAATCTAACAATCATTTTTATCAAGAAGTGTTTCTGTGCTACAAAAGGCAAATGTAATGGGCGCTAAGCAATTGACGGATTGTCGTTGTCAATCAAGTAAGTGATTGACCAATCGAATCGTTTGTCAAGAGTTGGAGTGAACTCTGAACTCCAACAAATATGCTATACAATTTTTGTGGTTTGGGTTGGCATCTGAGGATATGTTTGACATCATGCGGGATTTGTGATATACTTTGATATAATATACTGTAAGAGGGAAGATTTACATGTCAAACTAGGCGTAGAGAATAGGACATGTGAAATTTTGATCCCTAGAGAAGATTTTAAGAATGCCAAGGTGTGACCACATTGATTTGCATATATTTCTCATATGGGCCAAGGCTGTATATTTGTTGTCAAAAAAAAAAAGGAAACAACTGTTCAAAATTGTTCTAAATATATATATATTGTACATCTCAACTTTGAAAATGAAATGGTACATGTAATATCATGATCTTTTGTTAACCCTTGTCATGCTGAATAAAATCCTCTTCAAAATTATACATAAATCAATGCACCGAAATGTCTGGAGACACTAGATCCACATCAATATTTCTTTTGAAAACTGATTTTACATACATTTCAGGCTTTAAAGGGGTTAGTAGGTGGTGTAGACTAAGATCAGACTGCACACATGTGTAGGCTGATCTTTGCCTATACCTCCTGCCAAAACAGGACTATACCGAGTTCAGTATGGCAAGGCTTAATCCATGTAATCTCCTATGTTTATGTTTGCTGTAAACATTGTTAACATGATTAATGCAATTAATTCTTTGTAATGTATTGTGTATTGTATTGTAAAATTAAACTGATCTGCAAAAAAATGGTTACTATAGTATTTAAATAAAAATATACCTGGTAAAAGAAATATTAATTTAAAGACTTTTAAAATCTGTATTTTGGTGTAGAAATTTGCCGACTTCAGTTCAAATTTTGTATATAAAGAATAAGTAAGCAAATGGCGTCGATTGGCGGCCAAAATTACTTTACCATGAACGCAATTAGTCTTTTTGTGACCAAAACGTCGAACCTACAATTCAAATAATGTTGTAGTTACAACGTTTTGGTTGCCAACTGATGCGTCAAGTTTGAATAGAATCCCTGGCGGACAAGTGTAAGAGGTAGGATTCCCACTTTTACTCATTACCCGATAGCAAACATCTGGACTGGTCAAAATTAAAAGAATTTGCATACGACAATTTAATCTTCATGAAATTTTAGATTTTGCAACTCTCTGGACAGCAAACATTGTGGAAAATGAAGAGATTACTTGTTACGAGCAAATTCTTCATTTTCCACAATGTTTTGCAACTCTCTGTACAGCAAACATTGTGGAAAATGAAGAGATTGCTTTTTACAAGCAATTTCTTCATTTTCCACAATGTTTTGCAAGCACCGAAAAGCGCCATTGTTTGGGAATGGGTAAACAAAAGGAGCTTTGTTTTTAAGGGTATGTGTGTGTATTTCCGTTTATTTATCGTCGCTACCGTAGCAAATGCCAATATGAGCGACGCCCCCAGCAGACGGTTAGATGTTACGGGGATAGTGCAGGGATATAGAACGAACCTGCTGAGAGCTCCGCCTGATTCTTTTTTAACGTGCTCGATGGATAGCATCGTCACATGGGGCCTCAGTTTAACATCTCATCCGAAAGACAATTAGTTTGTTAATTGATATGGTCAGCCAAGGGCATGAAGCCATGATCTTGAGGTTTGAAGTATTTTTAGGAGTAATATTCGTGTTTTATAAGAATGCCAAAGTGTGTGTCCGCATGGACTTGCACATAGGTAAATGCTGTAAAACACATATCGCTAGAGAGGGATATTTGGTTGATATAATAAAATTCGATGGACCGAGGCTGTCAATCGAAAATCGAATAGCAGAACGAATCAATAATCTAAAGTTGTTGTGAACTTTGAACTCAATCATTTATGCTAAACATTCTTTGTTAATTTGGTAATGTAGACATCGTGGCTACAGCTTATTCGAGCTGTATTTACGACATCTAGGTCGCCGACCAAAGATTTGCCGCTTATAGTCCCATGTTTCATCGCAGTAAGGGAGATTAGGTTGCAACAATGTGTTGCCATTGACCAATCGCGTCTGTCAATCAATTAACAAGTCGACCAATGAAATCATTAAACATCGTAGCTACAGCTTATTCAACAGAGAAATGATATGCAAATTGTTCTAAGCATTATGATTCGTCGCTTAAGTTTAACCCTTTCCTGTTTTACAAAAAAATAGACCAGTCCAAATTCAAAGGTTTCGCACACAAAAATCTAAAGCGGATTTAATTTGAAATATAACAATTCAGAAGGGTGGAAAATATTGTTGAAAAGAAGAAATTGCTTGTTACAAGCAACATCTTCTTTTTCTACAATATTTCCTCAATTATAAACTGCCAGGGACGAAAAAACCTGGCATTGAATAGGTAATGGTTAATAATAAATGCATATTTTCCGAACATTTTTATGATTATAGCTTATCAGACTCAGCGAGATCAGAATATTTCGAACCAGTTGGTAAGAAAAAAATAATAACAATCAAAAAAAGAAACCATACAATATTCTGCAAAATTGAAATGTAACATTTTAGAACTCTTACAGTCAACAAGAAAAAAGATCTTATTTCATGATGGAATTGTATACTTCAAGCATTTAGATATATTGTTGCAGGTTTTTGATCATACATCAACAACTTGAGGTTCCGCGCACTCAAATTGTCGGGTCGTAGAAAACCTTGTTAACCCATTCCAACTCAATCCCTCCTTTTTACGCCCCTTGAGAAAAAAGCTTTGAAAACATTGTGGAAAATGAAGAAATTGCTTGTATCAAGCAATTTCTTCATTATTCACAATGTTTTCTATCCAAAAAGATGAAAAAATTCAAAATTCCATCAACTTAAAATTGTCGTCTGCGGCTTCTTTCAATTTGGACCAGTCTAAAATTTTGCTGTGTTGGAATGGGTTAAATGTTACGGAGAACATAAGTTAATCTTTAAGGTTTTGTCGCCATCGTCGCCCTTGTTGTTGTTGTTTTGTTTCTATTTAATGTGTTGTTGTTTTTTCATGTGAAAATTGGATTAATGAATGAAACTTCGTACATTGTAGATTTCAAGTTGTAGAAATTTGGTTTTGTCCTGCAATTAGATTTATAAGATAATTTCATCCGCCGGTTTTATGTTTTTTGTTTCAAATTACAGTGCTTCTATGTTGTGTGTTTATCAATCAGAATCTGGACACGTGATATTGACATTTTAAAAAAAATGATTCTAACCCCTTAATTTTCTATCTCAATTAATCCAACCTGAGCATATAAACTTGCAGAAAATGAAAATATTTTCTTTTCTTTTTTTTTTTTTTTCTTTTTTATTCAATTTACTTTATACAGTTAGAAGTACTTCAAAATATTCAATTGATGTAATTTAGATTAAAATTGCTTCATACTCGACCATTTGGAACAAAGGTTCCTTACATTGATAGATAATAGTTGGTTGTAAGGTTAAGGTCATCCATGAAGGTCAAGGTCACCTTTCGAAAAAAGTTTTTTTTACGGGGCACACAAATCTTGGTTCTCGTGTAATCATTTTGCAGACGACTATTTAAAGCTGTTGAAATTTTGTGATATTTCTATCTGTTTATGTAAATAAAAATGTAGAAAATGAAAAAAAATAAGTGTGACAAGCAATTTCTTTATCTACAATGTTTTCCAAACACTATTTTATTGAGCGGCGTCAAAACGATGAATTATAGAAGAATGGGTAAAAAGAAATACAATATTGTTATAGGTGCGTAGGAGTAGGTTTAACTATGATGAAGCACGTCCTACTGATGAAATTTACGTGGGATTTTGAAAAAAAAAACATCTCCTGTAATCTGCTGCCTATAACCACATCATTTCATCCGGGTCCAAAAAGTTACCCAAGAGAACACAAGGCTTGTTGATCTTCGGCGAATTAGGTTTTTGGATGAACTTTGAAATAGGCGTAACCGAAGTTTGTTTGCCCGCAGTGTTTATATTTGGTCTCATTCGATGGGGTAAAATGAATAAGCAGTATCATAATTGGGGCATAATGTATAGTACTTTGACCTAGTGCTTGCTCAAACCTACTTTCGTAGATCAATAATACATGAAAATCGTCAGGCTAGCACAATATTATTTGTACCTCTGATGTCGTGCCAAATCTCGATAAACCCTTGTCATGCTGAACCTGGAATGTTCCTGTTTCTGCAGGAGGTGTAGATAAAGATCAGCCTGCATATATGTGCAGCCTGATCATAGTCTACACCTACTGTTTGTTCATTTCTAGCAAATTTGTGAATAATTTTCAAAAGAAATTGTGACTATAACCAGGGTTTCCAGTGCTTTTATCTCTTTGATTCTAATGCAATTTTGAGACGGATTTTATACAGTTTCACCAGGGATAACATTGAAAAAATGTTTTAAACCAATTCCCTTGACTTCCTTTTGATAATGGATTGAAAAATTCGTAAGTCAAAATCGGACATCATTCTTTTAAAAAGTTTATCTACAGTTAACCTATTCCTCTACAATTCCGTTTTCTTATGCCCCCCAGGAAAATGATCAGGAAAACAATGTGAAAAAAATGAAGAAATTGCTTGCTACAAGCAATTTCCTCATTTTCCACACTGTTTTCTATCCCAAATGAAAGTGATGTCTGATATTCTCAAATCTTGAAGTCGTAGTCTGCATCTACTTTGAATTTGGATCATTCCAAAATTTTGCTGTGTGGTTATGGGCTAACACTCTTGGAAATAGAGGTTGTTCCTCTAATAGTGAAATTGTATTTTGAGTATCAACTGACGTATTTGACTGTCGGACAAAGAATCAATCGACCAATTACAACATTCGTTTAGACAGGAAGTGATCTTTGGTATTCTATATTGACCGATATTTTTGTGAAGCATTTCATTTGATTGCAACTTAAACGTCATAGCTACAGCTTATTCAAGTGTAGCTTATTCAAGCTGTAGTTACGACGTTAAGGTCGCGAACTAACCATTTTACTTTTCGTTACTTGGCACCGGAAAGAGCTGTGCTAAAAATCTCATTTTTAAGGCAAGAAAACACTCATTTAAAGAAAGAAAATGACAAAAGCCAATTAGAGAGATAAAAATGACAGGAATTCACTCATTAAAGAAAGAAAATGACAAGAAAACACTTAGGGGAAATGACAAAAACACTATATCGATAACAGAAAGAAAATGACTTCCCTCTTTTACATGATGCTGTTAATATCAAGTTCGGACAGAGATATAGAAACACGATACTTGTTTTATTCTTAATTGTAATTGTATGACGGCAGAAAAATAGACTCCATAAACTATAGCACACAAACAAACCACCAGTTTTCGATGGAGTTTTAGGGTTGTTATTGTTGTTTTCTATTCACAAGTATGAGCATTTATAAACCCATCATTACACGAGATCGTGTTTTTATGGGAAGAGAAAATTAAGCTGTAAAAATACTGCCAGAAAAGAGAAATTCGTCTCCGTGCGTGCAAAATGTCGTAACTACAGCTTAATCCAAGCTGTAGTTACGACATTTTGCACGCCCAACGACGAATTACTTGTTACAAGATATTTCTTCTTTTCTCACAATATTTTCGACCTATTCTTTTTTTTTTTTATTTTTTTGTAACTTTGCAAAATTTTCAACTTTCTTCTACAACGTATTTCAAATGAAACCCGTCCAAAACTTTGTCGTCTGAAATAGTTAAAAGATAAATCTTAGCAGAAAAAGAAAGGCAGTTGAAACTTGCGTCTTGGAAAGTTAAGATTGGTTGGTAGTTGGTTCATTAAGTTGGCAATTCAACCGAAATGCTGGAAGTGTACAGATATTCACCACTTGTCCCTGTGTAAGTAAGACACGGTTTTTTACTTGTCCTGAATTGAATTGAACTTGTCCGCAAAAAAAGGAAGTTATGAATTATGAAAAAATATCGTTGTTAATGAAGAAAATGCTGGAACCCAGCATTTTCTTCATTAACATCGATATTTTTTACCATAGAATATATATATTATAATAATCTTCCTAGTGAGATAATTAGTTATTTTTGTGCTCTATTGCCTTGGTGTTTACTTGTCCCCGGACGATGGCCTTTAAATGCATTTGTCCACAAGTAGAAAAGCCCGTATCTGAAAAGTCGGACATAGGAATTCCACTCCCAAGGGCTAGAAGAAATACGTATTGCCACTCGGTCGATGAACAAACCAATCGACATACGATAGTACAATTAAGAGATTAATAAAATATTATTTTGTTGTTGTCTTATCGTTTGTTTGTTTGTTTGTTTTGTTTTGTTTTCATGGAGGTATGAAACGAAAAATCTAATCACACTGTATGAATACGCAAATCGGATTCATACATAAGTGTGATTAGTTTTTTAGTATCACACCTCCGTGTAAACAAAAAAAATCGATTCATCTTATAATATAATGACATCCAGCGAAAAAAAGGCAAACATTTACAAATTTTAATAATCTTTTTATGGAATTATTTTTGTGTGGAAGCATACAAAATATCTGCGTGGTCAAAAGTTTGTTGAATAGGGTTTTTGTGTGTGTGTGTGTGGGGGGGGGGCGTTATCTTCCGATAGGTGGCATTTTTCAAATACTGAACTATCTAATTTGAGCATTCTGGGTAGTATCATACGTGAAAACTCGGCCGATTCCGTCGAACTTCATTCAAAATGTCAGCGCCCATGAAAAGCACGCTTCGAATTTTTGAATCTCCTTCTTGGAGCACAGGTAATACATAAATGCTTTCACAATTTAAAATAATTATTTTTCTAATCAATTTTGGGCGACAGTTAAGTTTGATTTCTCCACAATTGTAGTTTTTATTGCAATTATCTACTAGCTACTTTTTGGCGATATGATATGGGGTTATGCGTACGACGTAGTAATATTTATCCCAATCTGGATAAGTGATACGGTCCCGAAGACAGGTCAATCTTCGGAGAATATGACATGCGCAGACAACGGGGGGGGGGGGTCTCTCTCTTCTTTTCGGCCAATCACATCGCTCGTTTTGGTAGATGAAATTAAAACTTATACTTTTAACAAATAAAGAAAAAAAAAGGAACACGTCGGTATGATCATGAATATGTTACTTTGACGCAAATAAGACCTCTTTCGAAGGTAAGTAACATACAATAGTACTTGAGTTGAACGTATGACAACATTTACATATTTACATATTAAATATTGAATATTTGGAATTAAGTGATTTAAAGCCACCAGGAGAGTCTGTTTGAAATTCGTTAAGATGAGGGTAATCCGATTCCACAATTTACTTCTTGACATTATGCGGTTTGTTATGAGCATTTCGAAAAATATTTCAATAAATAAACGAGAAATAAGTTAAACTCTTGCGATGCTAAATCCAGAATATTTTTATTTTAGCAGGAGGTACGAACAAAAGTGCATTCTGATCTTAGTCTTTACCACCTACTTGTCCTTTCGATGCCAGAATCGTTTATGAGTAAAGTTTACAAACAAAATATCAAGTACAGTCAGTCCTTTGATATCATGAACTTTTGTAGGGATTTTACAAAGCATCGACTAAATGTTTATTGTATGAAGGTTAAAATGTAAACGTGCGACGAAAATCATAGTGTCAACGTATTCAAGCTGAAATAATTATGTTTTAACCCATGTCATGTTGAATGTTACTTTTTGTTCATGAAGGCATTTAAAGCATTGGACTAAAAACACTGAAATGCTCTGATTGTGGGTCAATTTTTGTTTTTGGTAAACAACTCTGACTTAAATAAGACATACAGGTGGTGTAGACTAAGATCAGACTGCACATATGTGCAGGCTGATCTTAGTCTATACCTCCTGCAAAAGTTGGACTATTCCGCTTTAAGCATGACAAGAGTTTAAAGCATATCGACGAAGTCATCTCAATCTAGGTAAAAACTACAGAACAAAATTTAAACACTGTAAACAAGAGTAATATAAAATTCAATTTTACTTAATTGTTTTCGACGGGTCGTTTCTAAAATACATGACATGATAATTGACCGGTCGTCGCTGTCGATCAAAAATTCAACTGACCAATCAAGTCATTCATTTGGATTAAAAGTGAGTTAGTAAACATTTTTTGTCTCATTCTTTTTCTTCGAGGCACTTTGGTCGTTAAACAACGATTAGTGTTTTTTTTTTTTGTTTTTTTTTTGAACCATCCATTCAATTTTAAATTTCAAATTCCGTTTAAAATCGAAGTGGAAGTTCCAGTCGGAGTCAATGGGCTGGGCCAACGGAGCAAGTAGGCTTGAGCCAACATTTGGTAAATGACATCGTTGTGTGAATAACTGTCTAGTCAAATTAGAAAATACCATTTTAGTAAAAAGTGTGTCAGTGTAATTAGAGAAGACTACTTCAGAGTTTACATTGCTCTACAAATATTTGCATGTGATGGAATTTAACCTTATATTCGTATTGACTTATATTTTATGTATATATTCTTTAAGAATGTATTTTTTTTACCATCGAAATGGGTTCTCTGCAATTATCATTTGATTTATTCGAACTTTGAAACAACATAGATCAGGGTTAGGATAAGAATGTTATTGTTGTAATTAGTAGGGCCGGTGGTTGTTGCTGCTGCTGCTACTGATGCTGTTGTTGTTGCTGTTGTTGTCTGTTTTAATAGATTTCCTGACCGCGACGCCGACTGTCGTTCTAGTTTACAATATTGTAGTTATCAATGGACATGAAACCGTAACCCCACCACCCCGCTTTTTAACGCCTGAAAGAAATATGGAAAAGTTTGTGGGAAAAGGAGACATTGCTTTTAACAAGCAATATCTCATTTTCTCACAATATTTTCTACCTCGTTTGAAAATGACTGTCCTAATTTTAGCACACCTTGAAATGTCGTCTGCAGCTTCTTTCATGTTGGACAGCCCTAAATCACTGTCGTCTTGAAATGGGTCAAATGATCCGTACTTGTCTTCTATTGTTCAGCGTGTTTTCAGTGATTTCTGAACATTCTTGGCGTTAGTCTATTATCATATTACTAGATCCTAGATCATATACTTTCTTGTGGATTTATATAAATTTTGTCACTACTATAAACTTAGACCATATTTATATGGCCACAAAAACTTCGTCACTACGTTTGGAATAAGCAAAATTTACCAGGTTTTCGCCGCCTATTGGCGATATATGATTTTTACGACAAAAATTTTATGCGATTCGGCCATCCTTGTCTAATCGACAAGTCGAAATTGAATAACCTGCCGATGCAGGTATGTGTAAACTCAAGGAACAAACGCCAGATATTAAAGAAAAATATTGCAAGAAAAAGTACTGTTTCAAACCAAGTTCTTCTTTTCCGACACTGTTTTCTCCAAATGTTATTTTTCAGGTGAGCCGAAACGAAAGAGTATGCAGAAACGGATATTTAAAGCAAACAGAAGTGAGTTTAAAATACTTAATATTACCCCAGTAAAATGAGAATCCTACAAGGTCATGTTTAAGTAGATTTAATAGATTTAATATTTATTAAAGTCTCATTCACATATACGCATTTTTACAAATATACAGACAAATAAAAATAAACTAAAAAGTATATATATGTGACCATTCTCGTAGAGAATTATAGGAGACTATTTCATTGCACAACCTTAAAAAAGACAAATTCTTTCTCTATATACTATCAACTCTCTTCTCTCTCCCCCTCACTCATTTTGTCACACACTCCCTCTTTCACTCACGCAATTTCTTGTATAGTTATTTGCCAAAAGGCAATAAATGTTCATCTAAAAACATTTTTTATATTTAAAGGTAAGAAGAATATAAGCATAAAAAAGCCGCTAATCGACTCTAAAAAATAATAATAATAATAATAATTTTGAAAAAAAAGGCACGTACGTCCACGTTATAAATAGACGTTTAAGACATCTATATCCTCTTTAATAAAATTAAAGAAGGCTCGATTAGGGACAGTATTAAGGTTAAGTATTTAACGAACTTTCCGGGATTGTTTTAGTACGTAAAGGGTTTATCTCCACTGACCTCTTACACTTATACGGCAAGAAGAAATCTAGACAGTGCTAAACGTATCCTCAAAATTAATTTATTCATTTCACACAATATTTTCGTTCAGATAGGATAAATTATTCATATTTGATTCACTCTCAATCTTGGTCTGCAATTTAAAACATTATAGACTATAGGGCGGGTTGCTGTCCCTATTTCTATCTATACTAGACTGTCAGAGAATGTGTATTTCCGTACACATGCCCATATGAGCGACGCCCCCAGAAGACGGTTAGTTGTTACGGGGGATAATGCAAGGATGCAGGACGCAGGATGAAACTGCTGAGAGCTCCGCCTGCGTGGTTCTTTAATGTGCTCGATGGATAGCACCGTCACACGGAGCCTCAGTTTAACGTCTCATCCGAAATACAATTAGTTTGTTAGTTGATATGGTCAGCCAAGGGCTCGAACCCGTGATCTTGAGGTTTGAAGTCAAGTGCTCTACCGAGCTGACTAGACTGTAAGACCGAGGGCTTCAGGTTTATATGGGCCAGTCTCAAAGTTCTATTTTTGTACACAAGGAGCAATGTCACCCAGCAAAGTACTTCCGGAGTCGTAGGGTGCTAAAATAGTTCCTAAAAAATATTAAGCCCTTTTCCACAAGGCATGGTATATCAAATATATATTTTTGTCTTGTTATTGTCTTCACATTTTTGAAGCACATTGTCTGGCAACAAATGAGCTCTAATATGCTCTCTTTTCCCCCAAGCTGATGACAAGCTGATGACATTTCGCAGACTGGTTTTAGTTGGAACACGGTACGTGAGTTTGTCATGATTTTGCCGAAAATCCAATCAGTGATGATAGGGTCAACACAGACATTTAAATATATCATTATGTTACAGATACACCTTGACTGCAGCTACATCTCAGTGAATATTGTGGAACTTTTGACAGTTTTTCAAAAATGTGGAAGTTTCATGAATTTATATAGGAGGAAATTTTAGTAAGATGCGACCACAAGACGGACTCTCGCTACAAGGAAATGTGACCAAATTCGGGCAGATCACTCCCATTTTATTCCGCGGTCAAATCAGTTCAGTCTATATCATTGACCTGACAACCTAGTACTTCATACTAGTAGCACATCTTTCATATGTTATATTGAACTACTGACGTGGCTATGTTCATTTGAATGGGATGAAATTGGGAATATTATTTTGCAATAACTTCATTCCGCATTTTATCCAAGATTCGTTGTACCCTAAAGTAATTCCGATACAATTTCACGTTTCTCCTTTTGGCATTGTGTTTTGTAGTCATTCTGCTAATGGTACCATTGTCGTAGCATGAATTTCAAGGGAAGGGAACGCTCTCTTAAGTTCGAATCTCACTTGTGAAAACTTGTGAAAAGAGATATACACTGCCAAAACTGACCCTTTTTACTCTACTTTTAATTAGTGAAAATCGGACATGAGTGTAGCAAAAAGCGATAGTTTGCTTTGAGCTGCGCAATTTTTTTTTTTGATATTTCACGAGCGGAATATCAAAATATTCCTCTTCAGCGAGAATCAAATACAAGATGTTGTGTCGTTATCGAAACTTAGTGTTCCATTCATTTTTACGTATACTTAAATTCGATAAAATTATAAAAAAAAATCTGTATTTCGAAAAAGAATTTCCCATCTTTTTTACCTTTCTGTTGACGTTTATTCGCATTATAACATCATCTACGGAATTGAAATAACGTCATCTTAGCCTATCTTACATGGAACCGCATTTGTTACTATTTTTCCGACGTGTCCAATTTTGTCTGTGCAGTAATGTTTTAAGAGACAAGGAGAATATTTTTTATTTTCATGGAGGTATGAACCGAAAAAATGGACTCAGACATGAGTTTGATTAGGTTTTTCGGTTCATACCCCCATAAGAATAAAACATATTCTCTTCATTTGGCATCGAGCGAAAAAAGTAAAAACTGTACAATTTTTTATCCTTTTTTGTGTGGGACTATTTTGTGAAAGCTTACAAAACAGCTGCATGCTCAAAATTTTGTTTATGGAGTTATAAATAATTTTTCTCTACCAATCAGAACGCCCATTTTTGATAGACGAAACTAAGTATTAAATTATAGGTGTATAGTAAAGTTACTCCGATCGGCCTGTGCATCATCGAAGTCAATCTTCAATCTGAATTGCTGTTCTTTACTACCACCAAAATGACAAGATTCTTTCAAACCATGGAATGGATTTTTTCTGTTATTTCGCGAGAAATAAAACATTTAGGGCATAATAGATATGATTCAAGGTACATTACATGTGCATTAAAACTCCATAATTAGCCTTTTGAGTCACCGAATTACTTTTGTTATAAAACCGTTTGAACTTCTAGCAGAAATCATCAACCAATTTTGAAATTGAAATCAGTTGTGGTATATGACGTCATGTGACGAAATGATAAGGCATTGTCGGACTATTATACTACGGAATCCTATGTCCGCAACCAACTTTTCGGAACTCGAAAAGAAGAAATTGGTTGTTCAAACTTCAACTTGTCTAGAAAAAAAACACGAAAAGTCGAAAGGTTTAAGTTTTTGAACTGACCGTTGTCAAAAAACGTTCGACTCTTCAACCTCACGGTTGACGAGAAAAGGGGCAATTAGGGACTTCTAACTTAAGCTTTTCGCAATCAACTTTCGAATCGAAAAGTGAAAAAAGGGAAGCTGTTCATTTGACTAGTGTCAAAAGAATTCTACTAGGATGAGACTCAAAATAAAACAACTTTTCGAACTCTCCGACACGTCGAAAGGTCGAAAAGAAGAAAAATCCAAAAGTCGAGAAGTAGAAAAGTCGAAATGAGCCGATTTTTTCTTAGTTTGAAATAAACTCTTCCTCAGCACCGGTTGAACCGGTGAAGGGTGAAAAATTACTTTGTAACCGACTTTTATAGGTTACTTTTCATTTACAAGGGTCAGTTTTGGCAGCTCTTTTCACAAGTCTCGTTGGGATTCAAATTTTGGTTCATCTTAAAAAGCATTCATTTTACTTGAAATTCGTGCTTTGATCAGTTCGACATCTATCGGTTCTCTCTTTTATATATCGGTAGCAATCATTTTCCTTAATAAATATTGACAATTAATGCATGAAAATTAAGAGATAAGAAGTTCCGTCATTAAAATTGTTGTCACACAGATTTTTAATGCCTACCAGAGAGCCTTCACTGCATAATCATAGTAAGATTAGCAACTTTTAAAGAAGAAACTTTCTGATTCTTCGCATAGGATTGTATCTTGATAATCATCATTTAAAAATGATTTGATTATGATATAAATACTAATAATCAAAAAAAATGAAAGGGGAAAAAAAGATAACGATCTTTTTGTTACAAAAATATGTGTTGTTAAAATATAACATGGTACTTACAGCTTAATTCTAGTTGTAGTTACGTGTATGCTATTTGTTTGTAAGGCTACAATATGAAGAAAATACTTTATTGCTTTTTTGCAAAAAAGATTAATCTATTTTTCCATTCTGGGGAATTTTCTGCTGTATATGTACAAACAATTTCAAGTGTCGCCTGCCTGATGAGACCCATGAAGGCGCTTATTGTCTGTTTAAAAAAAACACATTTTAATTTAAAAAAATGAAAAACACAGAGCAAATCTTTAAGACTAATAGGTTCACACACTTGGTAATGGAACACGTTAATCGTTATTATTTTGAATTAGCATTTTTAAGCTACTACTAAGTCGCAGAAGGTTTAAAGATATACGGAATCTGTCATTTGTTGTAAGTAATGATTCTCAATGAATTGCTGATCTAATATTATCCAAGTTTCTTAGACGGTATTTTCATTTTGTAGGCCGTCATTGGGAAAGGAGCACATCGAAAATGTTTATGATCTAGTTAGACTAGGATTAAGTGAATTTGGTAGTAGTATTTCAGTAGTATTTCAATAATATCGCGGTTGGTAGGTGCACGAACCGAACAAAGGCTTCCTGAAATTTTTCACACTAGAACATGTACATGTGCAACCGCAAAAAAGATTTGAGTCGTTAGCTGCGCAGCCAACTTAATATGCAAATTACTGAACATGTTTCCATCGGCACGAGACAAATTACGCATGTGGCAATGACTGTTTTCCTTTTTCTGGTCGAACTGGTGCGTAGGACATTAGATTAGAAAAAATCTTGTATTAAGCCAGTCGGGCGAGGCGAGAAGTTTTGCTTTAATCAGATTATCTATATGAAAAATGCCATCTTTTATACCAAAATGGATATATCGCTCTACCATTCCAACAGGGACGTCCACCATTAGTACTTTCAGTGCTTTAATTCTTATCGCTTTTCGATAGATTCTCTGTAAATTATCACTTCATAATTTCGCCGAAAATCAGTGGAATTATCAACACGAGTAACTCCATCTTTTCGTAGATTTGGCCCTGCTTTTGTTCATCGCGCGCTACTAGACGTCGTCTACGCGGGACCAAAGACACTGGTGACGTCATCGGGTTGCTATGTTACTCATGAGTGCAATGTCGCGCTTACAGAAATTTTCATCTCAAAGTATATCTTTTTGTCATTTTTTCCATTAAAGAAATAGAATAATCTTTCATTGAGTGAACAATAAAGGCTATATGTTCACGAGAAGATTAATAGATCTTACTCTGAAACAAACAATTATCCTCGGTATATTCATACGAACTTCCTCGCTTGCTAGATCTGATATGATGCGACTGTGCAAGGCATTTTCAACATGGTCACTTGTGCGTATAATTTATGGAAGACACTGAGCAGACTGTGTGTATATATCTCCGTTTATCTATCGCTCTACCGTAGCACATGCCCTTATGAGCGGTTACACGGTTAGTTGTTACGTGGGTTAGTGCAAGGATACAGGACGAAACTGCTGGGAGCATCGCATGGTTCTTTAATGTGCTCCATGGATAGCATTGTCACACGGGGCCTCGGTTTAACATCTCAACCGAAGCTGTAGTTACGAAATTGTGCATGCCCAAAGATGCAATGTTACAAAGCTCGTTTATAAGTTACAAAACGAACAATTGCCATACTTGTATTTACATTAGTCAGACAAAGATACGTATTCCACAGCTCCAGAGCCAACCTACAAAAGTAGAGACAAGTACAAGCCTCAATTATAATCATCAAGTAGGCACTACAGAAATACATTAAAGGCTTTCCTGCTCTCGAAGGGACCACATTTCTCACCAAATGGAATGCTGAAATCTTCGTTGACCACTCTGTAATTAATTCTAGTAAAGATCACAAGCACGATATCGAAAGCTTTTGCCGAAAAGAAAACGAAGCAAATCAAAATTATTTTATGTTGGCAATATGAAATAATTTTAAATTTATTTTTGTTTTCTGTTCTGGATTTTTTTTAACAGGTTTGTGACCTATGCTGAAATTAATGAAAATGGGGATCTGAAAATAATTTCAAAGAAGGCTACAGGAATCCTTTTTATTTTACGGGATTCGCACCTACGCGGTAGCGCAGAGGTTAAGGACGTCGGACATTGCAGCGCTAGGCGGCGTTGTCGTATCCGCATAGGTTCGAATCCCGTAAGAATCAAATAAAATATTAGTTCTCCACTAGGGTTGAAAAGACAAGAGTCACTGCCGTAGTTGAGAGAATATGATATAAATAGAATTCCTTTTTATTTTAGTTTTTTATCTCTACGAGAGTCTTGGAGCCTTTAACTTAAAACAATCAAGTACACCAGTGGTCTGCCAATACACATTACATAATCTTTGTTATCACATTTAGTTGTGGTCTAGACTGATAAACGCCGTACAGAAAAGAGCAACACTATATTTAAACGCAACTATTATTTGGAAGACTACGGGTGAAGAGGGGAATTGGTCCAATAGACCCACCACCCCATGTGTTGACAATCTTCGTATCACATTTAACTATGGTCTAGACAGAAAAATACCATGCAAAAATGAGGTACATGATATTTAAACGAAACGATTAACCCATTCCCACTCAATCCCTCTTTTTTACGCTGCTCAAGAATAAAGCTCCAGAAAACATTGTGGAAAATGAAGAAATTACTTGTATCAAGCAATTTCTTCATTATCTACAATGTTTTCCATCCAAAATGATGAAACAATTTAAAATTTCATTAACTTGAAATTGTCGTCTGTAGCTTCTTTCAATTTGGAGCAGTCTAAAATTTTGCTGTGTTGGAATGGGTTAATTGGGGGTACTAGGAGTCTTGTGTAATTGTGGATTTAAGTTGGTCCGATAGAAACCCTCCAATCGATATGTTTGCAATGCTACGTGCAGGCGCTATAGCAAAAATAATTTGACCGAACCATTACAGAAAGAGATAATGATGTTTATTGTCTTACCGAATAGAATCCTTGAAAAAAATTGCATTAAAATCAAACGGCTGAAAGTACTCACTGGGAACAATAATTGTTGGTTTGTCATTCATCTTGAAAAATACCTTGTAAAATTACTGGCTTAAAAGGGCGAGTGTTTGTATAGACTAAAATCAGATTTCACCTCTGTGCAAACTGTTTTCAGTCTATACCTTCTGCAAAACAGAAATATTGCGGGTTCAGCATGACAATGGTTAAATTCCAACATGTTGAAACACGGAATTAGTTTTCCTTTTACACTTAACTAAATGTTTTTTGTTTTTTGGTTGGTTTTTTTTTTTTTTTTTTGTTTTTGTTTTGTTTTGTTTTGTTTTGTTTTTTTGAAAAGTTTTCAATCATTCGAATCTTCCAAATTCAGGTCATCTGTCCTTTATTTGTAGACAGTGTGTCGGTTTCAGTGTTAAGTGTCGAGGACATTTGTGGTTTTATGTTATGCAATATCTATTTACATGTTGCATGTTTCGCGCCAATACTTAGGACAGTTTCAAAAACCCTTAACTGTTCGTTTAATTATCGTTAATAACACAGCATTTGCCTTCACGAGTGATTCCTCTAGAAGACGGTCTATGGATAGTGCAAGGATACAGGAATATAATGATCGAACTTGTCATTTTCTATGTATGACACCGTTACAAAAGGTTTCAGTCCGAAAGGTAAATTAATCCATTAGTTGGGTCAACCCGGAGCTCTACCAAGCGTCCAAAGTCGAGATCAAATCGGACTTCACTGTTAAAACATATTTGACCCACATCATGCTGAACCCGGGAGATTCCGGTTTTAGCAGGAGGTATAGACAAAGATCAGCCTGCACATAAGTGCAGTCTGATCTTAGTCTACACCTCTTGTCTATCCATTTGAAACCGGCGTTATGAAATGAATTTTCAATAGAACTATTGACAACTAAACAACAAGTAAGTCAATGCGGATCGAGCACAGATCAATCAGATGTGGTATTTCAGTCATGGGTATGTTATGAGGTATAAAGATCATTCTAGATTCGATCCTTTTCAGCCTGCATTATTTGCTCTGCCATCGAGACCCTTTTTTGTGTGACGGGTCTGAGCCGCTTTCTACCTGTTAATGGGCTGTTGTAGTCGGAATTTTTGGGTTTCTTTGTTTTGTTTGTTTGTTTGTTTGTCTGTTTGTTTTGTTGAAAAAGTATATTATTTCAAACTATTGTATCACTACAGAAAGTTTCGAATCACGATTAATATTGAAGCCTAGCCTATATATGAGTTTAATTAAGCTCATAAGTTTAAAACAAAAGAGAAGAATTATTGTTTTATTATTATTCTGTTATTATTATTAGTAGTAGTAGAAGTAGTATTACTATAATCATCGTCGTAATCATCACCATTATTATCATTATTGTTGTTGCTTTTGTTGTTGATAATAATGATAATAATATCATCGTCGTCATATTTATTATTTTCATTGTTATTATTTATTATTATTGTCGTCATTATTTTTTAAAAGGAAAAAAATGTTTTATTAGCATTCCAACCGTTAGGTATCCAGCTGTAAAATCTGATTAAAAGCATAAAAATGACGAAGCGATTGCCAGGTGTACTGAGCTATGACATGAAGGGCTTCTTAGATAGTTTTCGACGTTATTCTATAGTCAGTAATCCGTAACACAAAATCAGAATAGTTGAATTAGCTACAGTAACAAGCAACTTCTTCTTTTACCACATTTTTTTCTATCGTGCAGAATAGTTACGTTTAACGTAAACTTATTTTACAATATCGTCTACTGCTCCTATGAATTTGGACAAGTCTTAAATAAATTAAAAAACAGTACAGGGTTGCTGTAGTAGATGACAGCAAACGCTATTGAAAGCAGGTTATGTGATCCACCCCATCCAATGTGTCCAGATCGACTCGCCAGTTCTTTTATGACCGTATCATACATTACTTTAAATCAACAGGCCACAGAAATATAGTGAACATAGTCGCCCGTGTATTTTATAACCCAAAATCCTACATGGTGAAGATTTGATGACCAGTGCAGGGACATCCTGAGAAGCTGCAGAAGTACCGGACCATTGTCAGACCATGCAAACTGTCCAAACTGATCGGGGTCGAAACTTTGTACTCTTTGATGATTTTCGGAAGCTAGAACGATTATTCTATTTAACTATATATCTATTTTCGGAATATGACCTATGGTTTACATCCGCTAGATACGAACCCATTTCAAGTTGTTGTTTTTTTTTACGGAAAACAAGGGAGATCCTTTTTCGCCCAAAGGGTAAAATTTCTTTGTTTATTTGTCAAATGTACATTTCTTGCTCGTTTTCACTGTAAGTGATTTAAATTAGACGAAACTCATAGATATGAATTATAAAAAGATTTTGAATCAAAGGAAAAATCCTTAAGGAAGGCTGAAAAATAACCATTCGTCTTACTCCTGTATTCAATTCCTTGTTAGCGATTTGCAGGATATTTAGTTCACAAAATGAAAAATGTGTGTGTTTTGTAGTTTCTGTTGTTGTTGGTTGTGGTGGTAATGGATGCGATATTTTGTAAAAGAGCTGAGATATACTGCTTAACCCTTTCCTGTTTTGGGGATGGGTGTTTTGTTTGTTTGTTTGTTTCTAAAATTTCAGACTGGTCCAATTTGAAAGGGGTTGCAGACTACAAGGAAATGTAGATGAAACCATCCTATGTCGTAGCAAATATTGTGGGAAAAGGAGAAATTGCTTGTTACAAGCAAATTCTCGTTTTTCCACAATGTTTTCTTAAGTATGAAATCGCGGCGACGTAAAACCCCGGGTTTGTACAGGAAAGGGTAAAGGAATGATATTTATAATGATGTTTCTTATGAAAATCTACAGTAAAGTATTTTAAAATTTGAATATAGGGTGACGGCAATAGTCTAATGTAATACTTATTATGTAACTCTTTCCTTTATTTGAGAAACGTTTATTTCATGTATTAACCCATTTCTGGATGACGCAATTTTAGACCGGCCCAAATTGAAAGCAGTTGCAGACGACAATTCAAAAATTGTGAAATTTTGGGTTTTTCTTACTTTTAGGATAGACAAACATTGTTGGTGATGAAGAAATTGCTTGTTACAAGCAATTTCCTCATTTCTACAATTTTTTCCAGAGCTTTCTTTTCTTGGGGTGTCTTAAAGCGTCATTGTGAGGGACAGGGTTCCGTCATAATGATTAACGAATACAAAGGCGATCCGAAACTTGAGTTTGCTTAAAGTTTGAATGAAAAAAAAATGATTATTCAGGAGAGCGAGGAGGGACCCGTCCACGATCAAAATATAACCAATCACAGAAAAAACATTTTTACGAAAAATTCTTAAAATTAATGGTTTATTCGTTTTAAGGTTCTACCTTCTAACGAACTCACTGTGTTGTCACTTTTTGAATGAATTTTTTTAATCTATTACCAGTTGTCAAAATTTAAGACAGGTACAAATTGAAATGCAACGACCATCTAAAGCTTATCAAATTTTAGGGGTTTTTTTTACTTTCTGGATAGAAAAAAATGTTGAAAATGAAGAAATTGCTTGTCACAAGCAATTTCTTCATTTTGCACAATGTTTTCCAAAGTTTTTTTTCTTAAGCGGCGTAGAAGAGAGGGTTTGAGTGGGAAAGGATTAAGTAATACTTCATTTGGAAACGTAATTTAAACGTCAAAAATGAGTTTTAGGTCACCTGACCGAAGGTCATTGTGACCTTTTGCGATCGTGTTTCGTACGTCGTCGTGCGCCGTGCGTTAACTTTTTACATTTTCGACTTCTTCTTAAGAACCCCTGGACGGATTTCAACCAAACCTGGCAGGAATAATCCTTATGGGAAGCCGCTTCAGATTTGTACGCGACATGGGGTTATCTCCACTGGGGCTCATAAAGGGGCCAAAAGGGACAAAAAAGGGTACATCTTTAAAAAATATTCTCGTCATGAACAGGCTGTTGGTTTGGATTCACACTTGGTATTTAGAGTCTTAAGGGCAAGGACTATCAAGTTTATACAGGAAAAGAAAATCTGTCCATAATAGCCCAGGGTCAGAATTAGCCCGTTCCAAGAAATCACACAAGTTTAACATAGGCGTTTAGAGAAAACTTTAAAAATCTTTATCTCCAAATCAAAAAGGCTTAAAGCTTTAATATTTAGTATGTAGCATAAATTGGTGGACTTTTATCTGTTTTTGTGCTCTTTGGACTGACCGATAAAGCCCTATGGCCTCTTGTCTTGTCACCGTGATTGATTTTTCTGCGTGTCAAAGATAAATAAATATAATATATAAAGATTCTTAACGCATTGTATATGATTATTCATTTACACTCACGTCCGTGTGTATTTTTTTTAATGTTTGATTCATACTTTAAACTTGCAGAAGACTTCCGTGTTGAAGAAAATTAAAAAAAGAACACAATATCTGACAACAGTAAAATAATTGTTCTGGTAGTAATTTAGCGGTTAATAAGTATTTAGTCATCTCGAGAATAAAGTGCACCCAACCTGAAAAATACTACACGATTGGTTAATATTATGAATGACGTAAATACGGGTATCATTTTATCTGCTTTTATTCCTTTGGGCTATTAGAACTAAAATAAATTAACACGATATTAAACATTTAACACTTTGAATATTGTCAATTTTCCTCCTGGCATGCACTGTTTTAACAGGGCAATACATGGGGGTTTTTTTATTAGTTACATACATTTTTTTCATAAATTTTTGATAGTGTGAGCAATCAGAAAAATTGATCTATTCTGCGAATTCTTTGGTTCCCGTTTTAGACATTTACGACGCGTTACCATTTTTTCATCGAGATTAAATTATCGAACACCATTGATTGTCATTAACAGTAAAGACAAAACTGGGTCAACGTTTTATCTAATTTTTTAAACGGTCTGTGACTCTATTTACATGAATTACCCGAAGGTTTGCTTTCTAACAGCCTGGCAGCCTAGGAGCCTGAAGTTGACAGCATAGCGGCCGACAGCCTTGCAATAAGAAAATAAAATCTAAATAAGACAGCCCAGCAGCTTTGGAGCCTAGCGCTTGAAACTTATCCCTTCTAATGATGTATAAAATCCTGTTTAGAATTGTACTTAGACCAAAGTACTGAAATTTACTGTAGAATAGTTGCAGGTTAGTCTTTCATTTAAAAACAGATTTTATAAACAATTCTTTCTGAAAAGGTACAAGCAGAGGTCGAAGACTAAGATCAGACTGCACATATGTGCAGGCTGATCTTTGTCTATACCTCCTGCCCAGATAGGAATATTCTGGGTTCAGCACGACAAGGGTTAAAAACAACAAAGAATTGCCCAGCCGCCTAACAACCTGAATACCAGATAGCGGAAAATAATCTGAACCAAACTGCCCAGCGGCCTAGAACTCTGTAATTGAAAGTGAAAAATTACAAAGATTTGGCCAGCAGGCTTGTAAAGGTAGGTATAAAATCTTAATCAAACGGCCTAGCAGCCTTCAACTATAGGACCTAAATGACCAAGATTTGATCATAAGTACGACGTTTAAGGCGGCAAACCAACAAACATGTCTCGAATAAATGTTGGCCAATGTTGGAGTTCAAAGTTCACTTACGTCTAGACGAATGGTTTATTTGATTGATTGAATGGTGTTTAACGCAACTTTTAATAGTATTTCAGTCATATCGCAGCGGCTAGAGCACTAGTATTTTTCACACCAGTACTTCAACTACATTCTTCCCTAGCCTCCAGCTGCTATCCAACTTAGGTTTACGATTATCCACCGATTGGTGAAAGACAAAATGTCGGAAAGGATATGTGCGACAGCCGGGGATCGAACCCATGGCATCCAATGATTGAAGATTAATGGTCTGATGGCTACAATGAATGGTTTGATAGGTGTGATTCTTTTAAGACAGACGTGATCGGTCAATTTGTTGACACCGAACCATGGGTTTAATTTATCTAGAATTTCATGGGAATATATAACTCAATTTCGTCGTTTTGTTATAAACACAGACCCTTCGGATTTCTCTATTATTTCATGCATGTAACCATTTAAAAAAAACAGCACTCATTCATTTCTATTTTAGAAATCGGAAAAAAATACATTAAGTAAAAATTGATCTCATAAGTTTGAGGCCATCGTTAAACATCCTATTCATCCATTAACAATGATACTGTCCTCGAATAAGGTCACTGTACTAAAGTCTTCGTTGGGAGTGAAAAATATCGTAACTACAGCTTTAATAAAGCTGTATTTACGAAATTTTGTACGCCCAACGACGCATTGACAGTAACACGTCTTTGAATTTGACACCTTCTATAGTCAATTTTTTTTAGAAGTTACTATTGTTTATAAATATGCATCTTTCTACAATAAAAAAGAGCAACAAAAACCAATTTTGGACACGTTATACAAAAGAAACAAAAACAAACAGTCACCATATTGGGTTATATCGTGATTACTAGAAAACTTAGCTTACAGACTAGAAGGCCCCTAGGTTCAAGCTAGGCAGTAGACATCTAACTGCTGTCATGTGAGTGATGTAAAAAGTATCTCACAAATGGCCATAAATCTTCGGTGGCAGTCATTTAGACGGAACAATATAAGGGATTCTGTTCTGTTGGATTATTGGTCAATCTAACAATAACATTGCTAGCCTCAGGTCAAACATTCCGTTCAGTCGGACACTGGTACTTATCAGCCCTTATCCCTTTCCCGTTCAAATACGGGATTTTACGTTCCTGGGATTTTACGTTCCTGGGATTTTTACTCAAGAAAACATTGTGGAAAAGAAGAAATTGCTTGTCACAAGCAATTTCTCCTTTTTCCACAATATTTTCTACCACATAGGACGGTTTCAGTTAAAAAGGGATCCAGTTTTCATTGTCGTCAGCAACCTCTTTAAATTTGGACTAGTCTAAAATTTAAAAAAAAACGGGAAAGGGTAAATAAATAATATTGCTTATAATGGGTATGTATTTACTGCTGCCCAACGTTGGGACAAGTTTCTCAAGAAGTGTGACATAGTGTTTGTGGACAGGAAAATGAACCATCCGTGAACTATCATAGCTTATTCGAGCTGTTGTTGCTGTGTTTAGATAGCCGACCATCTTTTTCCAATTTATGGAGAATTTATTTTGCTTTCATCCGAATGGTTAACTAGCTGACAAACGTGGAAAAAGATATCCTTTGTGTTAATTTAGAACACGGTGAATAAAATGATTTATTGGGTCTTGTGTAAGTAAGGTATTATTTGCGACGGATTCGTATGGAACTCCTAATCCGAAGGATGTAAAAGGTCGTGGGTTCGTATATCAGTCCAGCCGCTGGTCACGTGGGTACATCTTTGAGCAAGATATACACAAACTATAGCCTTGTACTCGTGATGCAACAAAATATAAATATGTTCGCTGTAATATACCAATATTTTGTTTAAATCGACGTGCATTACCAGTATAATATAAAAGAATTAAAATTGATAATTTGGCGACACAAATAGCTGTAGTTACGACGTTTAAATCGCCAAGCCAATGAAAACTACTAAACATAAATATCGGCTAATCTCGGAGTTCAAAAAATACTTCCTGTCTAGATGGATGATGAATCTGATTGGTGTATTGATTCCTTGATTTACAGCTGTAACCCTTTAGTTATGGTCATTGGAGACATAACTTTATCACGTGAAAATAAATCAAAACAGAATACTTGTGAATCAAAGAAAAATTGAACGCACTAAAAACATGTTTAACACAATGACGTAAAAGCGATAGGTCTTCTTCCTGAAAGGGCCGGAACTACGTCATATATTCTTAAGTGCCATTGTTCGGGTCCAAAGTGCACGGGAGATTAATTCGCAAAGATTAGCTTCACTTCTTGTTTACGGATGAATCAGTCGGAATATACTAGTTAGTTACTAACAGACAAAGGAAACAACACTCGAACACGCACTTTATCTTAACCCATTCCAATACAACAAAATTTTAGACTAGTCCATATTGAAAGAAGTTGAAGACGACAATTTCAAGTTGAAGAAATGTTTAATCTTTTCATCTTTTTGGGCAGAAAACGTTGTGGTCTATGAAGAAATTGCTTGATACAATGTTTTCTAAAGCTTTTTTCTACAGGGGTGTTAGAAGGAGGGATTGATCGGGAATTGGTTAAACCTTTACAAAACTACTTAACCAATTCCAACAAAATGACGCTTTTAGGACATCCCAAAAATAAAGAAGATCCCAGATTTTATAAACTAAATTATATCATATGCAGCTTCTTTAAAATTGGATCTGTCAAAAAATTATTGTGTGGGGACGGGTCAAATTGAGACTTGTCAAGATTCAAATAATTGAAGACGACTATTCAAGCTTACGTTCAAAACAAAAGGACAAAAACTTAAACTGGGCCAAAATTAATGGAATTGAAAAATCGAAGACAAATCAATTAATTTAGTATAACCAGGAGTGAACTTTGAACTCCAACATTCGTGTTAATCTTTTTTGTTCTTTATCGACTTATAATTTAATCTTTAGTTTCGTCTATCAAAATCCGGCGTTCTGATTGGTCGAAAAATATTTTTCATAACTCAATGAACAAAATTTTGAGCACGCAGGAATTTTGTAAGCTTCCGCACAAAATAGTCCCATAGAAAAAGGTATCAAAAGTGTAAAGTTTTTGCTTTTTTTCTCTCCATACTATTAAATTATAAGAAATGAAGAGAATATTTTTTGTTTTCATGGAGGTATGAACCGAAAAACTTATCACATAATGTATGAATCCGCTTCGCGTATTCATACAGTGTGATTAGTTTTTTTTTTTTTTTTTTTTTTTTTCGTAATTACAGTTTATTCAAGCTGTAGCTATTGAGTTAAGGTCGACGACAAACGATTTACGTTTAGTTAAATAATTATGCCGTATATTTTACAAAATATTGACGTGTATAACCTCAGTCGAACTGCCACGTTATAGGTCAGTTGGTCTGCCCAGCGGTCCGTCGATTGGCTAATCGCTAGTCCCATCTACTTACCCAGCTGACTTCGCCCACCGACTCCGACAGGAAGTTCCACTTCGATTATAAATTACTTTATTTTGCAAGATCTTTGGTAAGAGACATGTTACAAAAAATAAAAGTGTCGGTTGTCAAACTAAACGTCTTAACTACTTCACAAAAGTTTCGGCCAACGTTAGAGTTCAAATTTCCTTTCGGTCTACATGAATGATTTGACTAGATTTTTTTTTACTTGATTGACAGACGCGATTGTTCAATTAAGTGGCTGCAGAATACGAATTCAAAAAGATTTAACTCTCGGTTTGTTAAACATTATTCGATTAAGGTCAATTTCCTTCCACAATACTTTACAAAATAGAGGAATTCAATGGATGGTCTTTAATCAACGAGTCAACTATAAACAGGTAAAAACGAGGCTATGCTGAGTTTTATTATTTTATTATTATTATTATTATTATTATTATTATTTATTTAGATGATGAGTTTAATGTAAATTGCTACCAGATATTCCGCGAAACATATAACGCCGTTTGCAAAATGGCGTCATCACAATTATTATATGACGTCAATTTCAGGTTTATGATTGTAAAATCGCCCATGTAATATCAAAAATATACAACGTCTTTATTTCTCGCGCAAGTCGCAGGCCATATCATAATTTTATTTTCTATAAAACGGAGAAAATGTGCGAACCATGTAAAATAAAGATGAATCCATGATTTGTGGCTAATGTTTTAACCCATTACCAGACGACAAAATCTTAAACTGGTCCAAATTCAAAGGAGTTGCAGACGACAATTTAAACTCTATGAAATTTTAGATTGTTTCAAATTTCTGTGTATAAAACATTGTGAAAAATGAAGAAATTGCTTGTAATAAGCAGCTTTATATTTATACAATGTTTACCAAAATGAGTTCTTGAGGAGCGTCAAAAAGCGTGTCTGTGTTGGAATGTTTTAATTAAATGGAGGCATACCGTAAATAAAATAATAATTATTCTCCTTGTCACAAAAACGAAAACAGAACTATGGATGAAATGATAACTAATTCATTAAATTTTGTTTTTATCCGACTAGTCCTACACATTTTTAAGCTCGTAATCTCTATATTGTCTAACTATTTTAGCTAGCAAAACGTCAGCTTTGATAGCTTCAGTTAAGAGACAAAATTTTGAGGCCACTGGAGGCTTAACCACTAAATCCATTGAATGCCTAAGCCATAAAAGTAGTTATGATGTATTTCAGGAACATTGCACACTCAAATTTAGGATCTCTTTCAAAAGCATGCTATTTAACCCATTCCCAGAAAATTCCGCTTATTACGCATTTCCAGAAAGAACGCTTTGGAAAACATTGTGGACAATGAAGAAATTGCTTGTAACAAGCAATTTCTTCATTGTGCACAATGTTTTCTACCATACAAGGGAAAGATATTCTAAATTCAACCAACTTTAAAATTGTCGTCTGCATCTTCACTGAATATAAACCGGTCTAAGATTTAGTTATGTTGTAATGGATTAAGTCCTGGATTACTCCTTTGGCAAAGAAGACTACTTAACAAAAATGTTTTGCTAGCTTACAGTACTTTCTGTACTTTGATTTTTTAAATTCCAATAACCTCAAATTGAATAGAAGAAAATATGATGTCTTATATTTGCTCCTTCAGGGACTAATGCTAATTTTGGTGAGGATAAAAAATGATATTCTTGTCTAACCTTGGAAATTTTTAATTCGCGACATGGAAAAGAATATGGAAGCCAGACCGTCAGGCGGACATACTGTCGTCCAATTAACGGATCGTCACTGTGATTGAAATCGATATATCAATAAGATTATTTGTTGAGACTGTGAGAGCAGCCCCTCTCTCTTTCTCTCTCTCTGTCTCTCTCTGTGTCTCTCTCTCTGTCTCTGTCTGTCTGTCTGTCTGTCTCTCTCTCTCTCTCTCTCTCTCTCTCTCTTCTCTCTCTCTCTCTCTCTCTCTCTCTCTCTCTCTCTCTCTCTCTCTCTCTGTCTCTCTCTCTCTATCTCTCTTTCTTTCTCTCTGTCTCTGTCTCTGTCTCTCTCTCTGTCTCTCTGTCTCTGTCTCTGTCTCTGTCTCTCTCTCTCTCTCTCTCTGTCTCTCTCTCTCTCTCTCTGTCTCTCTCTCTCTATCTATCTCTCTCTCTCTCTCTATCTATCTATCTATCTATCTCTCTCTCTCTCTCTCTCTTTCTTTCTCTTTCTTTCTTTCTCTCCCTCTCCCTCTCTGTCTCTATCTCTGTCTCTCTCTCTCTGTCTCTCTCTGTCTCTCTCTCTTCCTTCCCCCCTCTCCCTATCTGTCTCTATCTCTCTATCTCTCTCTCTCTTTATCTCGCTCTCTCTGTAGCTCTGTATCTCTCAATCTCTTTCTAAACTTCTCTCAATCTCTCTCTCTAAATATCTCTCCAAATATCTCTAAATCTCTCTTTAAATATCTAAATCTTAAAATTTCTGAATCTCTAAATCCCTCTCACACACAAACATTCACACACACTCACACACACACACACAGTGTTTTTGCAGAAGAATAACTATATGAGCGCGTGCATGACATTTCCAACCATTACACATGTGCGCCAAGTAAAGACTCAGATCAGTCTGTGCATCCGCACAGTCTGATCAGAGTCTTCACTCTGCGCTCTGTAGAAAGATACTGACCCAAAGCTTCTTTAAACAATCAGCGAATATTCTAATTGCCCCAAATGGCTGTCCAGGGTGCTAAATGTGAGCAAGTCACGCACATGCGAAATTGTTGGAAATGTCACGCACAGGCTCATATAGAAGTTAATCTCTAACTCACGTTTGAGCATCCCCAGAAGTGGCTGTCACTTGTAGTGCTCTCCTTCATTGTATTAAGAACGAGGTAACAGAGGGCGTAGTATTTCACAAATTTCTGTTTTGAGTTTTTTTAAAGCTTGAAAACTGAAACTGTGTACGTCGTGCAAAGGCCTTGGTATATTTCAAATTTGAATTTAAATAACATAGATAAATTTAATGGTGCAGAAATTATTTGACACTCTTGATCGTTGAACAGATAAAGGCATTAACGTATGAAGATTTCTAGAGTGCCACTTTTATGGGGGTGTCTACTGCTGACGTTTGACACCTCTCAAGAAAAATATTTGCAAAAATATTGTCTAAAATGAAGCAATTTCTTCCTTTTCCACAATGTTTTCTACCAAGAAAGATGAAAAAATAACATTTCAAATACCTTAAAAAATCTAATATTTCATAAAGTTTAAAATGTCGTCTGCAACTCCCTTCAATTTGGACCAGTATAAAATTCCATTGTGTAGGAACGGGTTAAGATATACATGTACTTCACGGGACATATTATCGCTTATTTACTGTCAGAAACCTTAAACACACAACAATGACGACTGTACTGTATTGTTCTAACCGATTTCCATCTATCGGCCAATAGTGTAAAGATCTCGGTGTACACTCGGGTTTAACTTTTTAACCTGTATTATATGACCGGCCTTCGTTAGGTGACATATTGTTACCATCGGATTATATCGTATTTGCTTATTTTGATCTGTTTTGTGAGTCAATCTTGGTCAAGTGACCGCCTCTTATAAGCGACCACTTCCATTAAGCGACAAGCACCGAAACTCCCTTTTTTTTTAAAAAAAAAGACGTTTTTGTTAAGAAAAAATGTTTAACTAAATACTAAGTTGATGTAACTCATTAGAGGTGAGACGACTCTAATGAGTTCCACCAACATAGGATTCAGCGAGAATTCCTCAATAATATATACATGCAGTAGAACCGATATATATGTCACAAAAAGGTCTATTAACCCATTAACAAACAGTGAGATATTTTCGTTGGTGGGCGATTTAAATCTCGTAAGTACAGCTTATTTGTTCTCACGATGTGCTTTTCGATGGACTTCGTAGTCGTCCATCAGTGTTACCCAGTTTGGAAAATCCAGAAGGATATTACTACGTTAGTAGAGAAGTAGTGCCAAGTAAGGTTCGATTTATTATTTTTCAAAACCTGTCTCCCCCAAACAACTGTACATTTTGAAAAAGGCGTAATACGAGGATTCTACATAATTAGTAGAACGCGTAAAGACTCCTCTTAAGTATCAAAACACTTACCAATAACCCGCTTAGCGTAGATGCGGTCAAGGTGTCAAAAAACGCGGAGTCTTTCAATTATATATAGTGAGTAATTTGCCTTCTACTTTGAGAACTCGGCATAACAGCTGTATACCGAGGGAGTAATAAGCTATAAAGCTAGATATATTTAAAGATGTTTAAAGTAATTTGAATTAGCACTACCAAACGACAAAATTTTGGACTAGTTACAACGATTATTCTAATCGCTTTGAGACTGAAACTAAGGCTTAGATATGAGAGAAAAAATCGTGAATCAGCAATTTCTTCTTTTCTCGGAATGTTTCCTTCAATGCAATTCTTCGGGGGCTTGATTTTGTGGGAATGGGTTAAGCTTCTACTGGATCACGGAAGATTTAAGATATAGAAAATCTCCCACTTGTTCCTTTCAAGTGATAATTCTCAATGAATATTTCTTATCTCATATTTTCCAAGTTTCTCAAATGATATCTTAAATATTTATGGCATGTCTTCGGAAAAAGGATTATCTCGGGAAAAAAGTATTGATCTTGAAAGCTTGAAAGCTTGTTAGACTGCGATCAAGTTAATCGTGACTTTCAGTAGTATTTCAGTAAAACACGGTTGGTAGATGCACCCAACCATGGCTTCCTTCGTTTTTCACACCAGTAACATGTTCAACTGCAACAATAGATTTGGGTCATTACATGTGTAGCTTATGTATACAGGCAAAATACTTATCAAATTTCCATCGGTGAAAGACAAATGACGCGTCTGATGGCATTTTTTCCGAACTTGTGACCGTTCTAAGGACTCTAGAATAGAAACATCATGTGTTTTATGTACCTACTAAACAAACCAGGCTAAGCGAGATGTTTTGCTTAAAAAAGATCATCCATATGAAAATTGCCATTTTGTACACCAAAACGGGTATATAACTCTACTATGCCAACAAGTACGTCCATCATCAGTACTTTCAGTGCTTCGATTGTATTCTATTACCGACAATATACGTCTGACCAGCCGTACAAAAACGGGCGAGAATTGCTGTAGAATATCTAAGTGAATATTATCATTATTATTATTCGTTTACGTTGTTTAACCCATTACAGGCCGCGGCCAAGGCGCAATGGTAGCGCGTTGGACTATCAATCATGTGATCCAGGGTCGATTTCCGGTCGTGGCTAATATCCTTTCCGACTTTTGTCTCCAACCAATGGGTGGATAATCGTAAACCTAAATGGGATGAGTAGCTGGAGGCTCGGAAAGGATATAGTGGTAGTATCGTATGAGAAATACCGGGAATCCATTGTTAGGTGCTCCAGCCTAAGCGATATTTCTTAAATAACGTTAAAAGTGGCGTTAAACCCTATTCAATCAAACAAACATATTAACCCAATACCACATAAAGACGCTTATTGAAGCCCCTCTAGTAAACAATTTAAAAACATCATGTAAAATGAAGAAATTGCTTTTAACAAGTAATTCTTTGTTTTTACACACTGCATGCTACCCAAAAAGTTGAAAAGGTTTAAAATTACATATACATTAAATTGTGGCCTGCATTTCCTTTCGGTTTGGCCGGGTCTAAAATATTGCACTCGGGTATTGATCAATAAATGCCATATGAGCCTATGCGTGACATTTCCAACAATTTCGCAGGTGCGTGACTCGCACACATTGAGCACCTTGGGCAGCCATTCGGGGCAATTAGAATATTCGCTGATTGTTTAAAGAAGCTTTGGGACAGTATTTATCTACAGAGCGTAGAGTGAAGACTCTGATCAGACTGTGCGGATGCACAATCTGATCTGAGTCTTTACTTTGCGCACATGTGTAATGGTTGGAAATGTCACGCACGCGCTCATATATAATGGCAGATCAATTCAAAATCAATTGACAAATCAAATTTATTACTACGAGTACCGGATTGCGACCTAAAGGTAGTAAGAACATATGAGCCTATGCGTGACATTTCCTACAATTTCGCATGTGCGTGACTCGCACACATTGAGCACCCTGGACAGCCATTCAGGGCAATCAGAATATTCGCTGATTGTTTAAAGAAGCTTTGGGTCAGTATCTTTCTACAGAGCGCAGAGTGAAGACTCAGATCAGACTGTGCAGATGCACAGGCTGATCTGAGTCTTTACTTGGCGCACATGTGTAATTGTTGGAAATGTCACGCATGGGCTCATATTTAGTAAGCTAACGCTACGACGCCAAACCAATCCAGAAAATGCTCCATATAAATGTCAGCCCATATCGTAATTCAACGATCAATTCCGGTTTAAATAATAATTTGTTTTGTGGATTGATTCTGCAATCAATCAAATGAAAAAAAAAGAATGCTCATTCTGCTTCTTTTGCCATTGATTCGCAACTTAACACTTTCCCATCTAATCCCGCTTTTACACAAACCCTAATAAAATGATTAATAAAATTACGGACAATAAAGAATCTGTCGTATGGGAATAGGTTAATTAACCCTTTTTTTATCTTTATTACTGAAGATTTTGGCGGGGATTCAGGTTTTGAAGGATAGTAGCTTAGTGCAAAAGCATTGTAATGTCTATACAATGTATAGACATGTATTCAAACAACGCTGTCAACGATTTCGTAGAAATGGCGATTTATAGAAAAAAAAGACACAACTTTATATTAGTATTAGAGGGAGGTATCGATGTTTCTGAAACCTAGATAAGAAAAATTACCAAGTGCCGAAAAATAGACTCAAACGAACATTTAATACCTTAAGTTAGGTCAGGTATTGTCTTGGTGGTTATCTTATAGACCTAAAGTGGCTTTTTCTAGTTATATCGGAAAGGTTCAGCGGAATTCCAGGTTATTTTTAGATATCACGGAATTCGGCTGTCGACATCGGATGACCTAATTTGCATATGACCCAGTCAAATGAAGGTAACAAATTTACTAGCGAAACAGACAACGTCCTAAATCATGTCACATGAAAGGACTGATCTTTACAGACCGGCTAGCGAACATTACTCCTGATGACGTAACGATGACGTTGGTTTGATGTAATTTGAACTGGATGCAAGGTGCGGTTATTCGCGCCACGTGAATGCCCTATAATCATCGTAGCTGTCTCGGATTAATCTAAAAATAGATTAATAGCCTACGTAGGCTATTAGGGAAATACCCTGCTTTTTTTCTGATAAGCGACCTCATAATTTTGCAAAACTACTTTCGGCATATTATTTTCAAATTTATGAGAGGAAATAAATATGATTAAAATCTGTGACATGAAAAAAACATCGATACCTACCTTTAAATCAATATCACATATTTAGATGTCTACATGCACAAGATATACTTGTGCGTAGGCGTTCACCGGTTTTCAGATTTATTCTCACTCTAGATTTTCTAAAGATTTTCTTCTTTTATCCTCCACCATATAGCGCTTGTTTCCAGAATACGGTAATTCTTTGAATTATTTTGGAGTGGGGTCAATAGGAATTAATACATACCAAAGCTCTAGGCATAATGGTTTCGGAGGAGAATATTTTCAAAAAGGTTCTTAGTTATTCATTTCTAAAATCAGAGATTGCAAAGAAAAGGCTTATTTTCAGAATACGGTAATTCTATGTAGCATTTTGGTAAAGGGTCAATAGATGATGATTTATACCTAAAAACAAAGCTCTAAACAAAACGGTTTAGGAGAAGATGATTTTCAAAGATTTCCTTTTTTATTTCTATGTAAAATCAGGGATTGCACAGAAAAAAGGCTAATTTTCAGAGTACAGTAATTCTTTGAAGTATTTTGGTAACAGATGATGATTTATACCAAATATCAAAGCTCTAGGCCTTATGGTTTGGGAGAAGAAGATTTTCAAGGATTCCTTTTTTTTTATTTCGTTGTAGAATTAGGGATGGCAGAAAAGGGCTAATTTTCAGAGTACGGCAATTCTTTGAAGTATTTTGGTAGAAGGTCAATAGATGATGATTATACCAAAATATTTAAGCTCTAGGCCTTAAGGTTTGGGAGAAGAAGATTTTCAAAGAGTTCCATGTTTATTTCTATGTAAAATCAGGGATTGCAAAGAAAACGGCTAATTTTCAAGATAGGTAATTCTTTGAAGTATTTTGGTAGAGATTCAATAGATAATGATTTATACGACGTGAAACAATCAAATCAAATAACAACTTCGTCCTCTTTCAAATGTCATCGAGATAAAATACCTTATAAGCCTTATTATGTAGACCGAATTCCTTATAAGTGAAATTCCAACCTTGCGTAAAGTCATAAGATATATACTCTGCAATCCAATCTAATCACTCCCATTTATATAGAAAACAAATTACTTGAAGTACTGTAAGCTAGTAAAGCATAGTTTTGTTAATTAATCCATTACCACTCAATCCCGCTTTTTACGCATCTCGAGAAAAAATCTTTGGAAAAAAAGTGTGGACAATTAAGAAATTTCTTGTAACAAGGCTTTTCTTCAGTATCTACAATTTTTACTACGCTACAAGGCAAAGACTTTATAAATTCCACTCGAAATTGTCTTCATTTCTTTCCATTTGAATCAGTCTAAGATTTTGTCGTGTTGTAATGGAGTAATTTAATTTAACCCATGCCAACACAGCAAAATTTTATACTGGTCCAAATTGAATGAAGCTGCAGACGATAATTTCAAGTTGTAGAAATTTTTAAAAATTTTTTTAGAGTTTTAGGATCAAAAACATTGTTGATAATAAAGAGATTGCTTGATACAAGCAATTTCTTCATTTTCCACAATATTTTCCAAAGCTTTTTTCTTGAGGGGCGTAAAAGGAGAGATTGAGTGGGAATGGGTTAACTAACGTGTTTATGGGAGTTCTCTACAATTTGTACAAATATAATTCATGTGATCATACAAGGTATAGTTACATAGTGAAGACCCTGGGAGATGAATATCCAGGCAGTGTTTTCAATATCCATGAATTACATAAGATCTACTCTTAATAACGCAGGCATTCATTCTAAGCCCCCAGTGGCAGTTTGCACTCATTGAACTCTGAGAAGATCTCAAAATTTTGTTCGTTCACTTAAGCTATCAAAGCTGATGCTTTACTGAACAAAAATGAAGAGTAACTAATGTCAAAAATATAAAAGCCTCTATTCTGAGGTTTTCTATTACTTGTGAAACCCTAAATTGTTTATCTATCTATCTATCTATCTATCTATCTATCTATCTATCTATCTATCTATCTATCTATATCTAGCTATCTACCCATTCATCCATCTATCCATTCATCCAACCGTCTATCCATCTTTGGCCACATATTGTCAAGAACTGACCTATTCGTTATTCATATTACGTAAATTCTTATCGGTCATATCGGTGCGATGTAGATAATCTTTATATCGGCATTTCAAGATTTGAAATGTCTAATCATACAAATAATTGACATTTTTGAAACGTAATTTTATCGACGAATACGTCAGACATTGTTATATTATCGCTGTGTACACACTTTTGCACCTGTAGTATTTTTGTCAAATTCATTCATAAATCTACCTTGTGCGTAACGATCTAAAAATAGTATTTGAATACGTCAACTCGCCGGGTATTTTATGTCATTTCTCACATGCACAAAAGTACTTGAAATATAACGAAAAAACGATGGCGAGCTCATCAATAATAAATCGTAGGTGGGCGGTCAAAATGTCGTAACTACAGATTTATTTAAACTTCGGTTATAACATTTTAATCGAGCACCGACGAAATGTATATTTGAATGAGAAAGCCGTGTCGATAGTAAAAATGGCAGAATGCGCTATCCGGGGATGACCAATATCGTGGTCTTGAAGCTGACAGATAGCGAATCACGCCCACCGAACTCCGACATGACAGTTCGACTGAAGAAATAAACGACAATCATTTTGTGAAATATGAGGTCAATGACATAATTAGAAGGCAAAACATTCGTTGGCGACATAAACGTTGTAACTACAGCTTGAATGAGATGTAGTTAAGAATTTGAGTAGCAAAAACAAAAAAGAACATGTTTGAAATAAATGACGGAGTTCAAAGTGGGCTTCCAGTCTAAATAAATATTTCGGCTCCTGAATGGATTTTTTTATGCACAGCGGCGATGGTAAATTCTTAAAGATTGTGACAGTAACCATATTTTACTCGTCTACCTGTAAATGCTGTGTAGCCTTTATTTATGAAGAAAATATGTGCAGCTCAATGCAGACACTCAATGGAATTCTTAACGTCGGTGGGCAATCAAAATGTCGTAACTGCAGCTTGAGCTCCCAACGGTGTTATAGCGATACAAATTACTCAACGCCTACATACAAAGTTCCTTTACAGTGGGAGAACCCCACCCCCTCAAAGAATTGCACCACAGATTCTATTCAAGCACGACGCATCACTTGGCAATCAAAACGTCGTAACAATTACATATATAAGTCGTCTCCACTTTTTGTTTGTAAAACGAGAAAATATGTCCAAGGTAATTCATGTCGCCCATCTGGACAACTTCGCTTTTTTTGTTATTATTGATTGATATTGTTATAAGTTATGCTGGTAACCCAATTTTACTAAGCTAGCTATCACTTTCTTGAACAAACCCGGCAAACGTCGCTGTAATTTCATACATAAGAAACATTGTGGAAAAAGAAGAAATTGCTTGTAACAAGCAATTTCTTCTTTTTTCACAAAATTTCTACCCTACTTAATGTTTTTTGCTGTTTTTTTTTTAGATCAAATCCACTTTAAATTTTCGTCGGGAAACCCTTTGAATTTGGACACGTCTAAAATTTTGCGAAACAGGAAAGGGTTATAATGATAGACAGCCTTGACCTATATAAGAAATATATGCAACTCAACGTGGACCCACCTTGGCATTTTTACAATCGTTTCCATTGATAAATATCTCACATGTCCTGTTCTCTACGCCTACATACAAAGTACCTTTAAAATGGGAATCTCCCCTCTAAGAGTGCAGTAAATCAAAGCGTATTTCGATTCTGCATGTCAATCAATTCGTCAGTAGGCGACTGAAATATCGTAATTTACGCTTTATTTAACCCATTCCAACTCAACAAAATTTTAGACCGGTCCAAATTGAAAGGAGCTGCAGACGATATTTTCAAGTTGGTGGAATTTAAATTTTCTTTGACTTTTTGGATAGAAAACATTGTGGATAATGAAGAAATTGCTTGATCCAAGCAATTTCTTCATTTTCCACAATGTTTTCCAAAGCTTTTTCGTTGAGGGGTGTAAAAAGGAGGGATTTAGTGGGAATAGGTTAAGCTGTGCCGCCGTCATAGCGCAGTTGGTAGCGAATTAGACACCCAATCTTCAATCGTGGATTGTCATTAGTTCGATCCCCGGCGGCGGCATATATCCTTTCCGACATTTATCTCTCACCAATAGACCTTTTCACGCAAAGCGCCAGATGACTAAAAAGTCTACATGCGTTAGACGCTTTCAAAAAATAACAACAACAACATTTTCCCGTTGCGGGGAGTTTTTACTTCCGGTTTGAAAATCTCAATAGAAAATAAGAAGGCTCGATACGACCCCGAACTTTAACAGTGTTAAAATGTCAGAAAACAAGTTTCTTTTTGTGAAGTCAGTGTTTACAAATTCGAACAATGGATGGGAAAATGGTTTGAAAAATGTTCCGGCATTTGACATATCAAAATTAAAAAAATATTTAGTGGAATCGCGGGACAAATCGTTTGACAAAGAAAGCGTCTGGGCCTACAAGTCGTTGAAGGCGTTTAAATACTTTGAAGAGGGACTTGTCCAGAGACTCAGTCACATTGAAAAAACTGTGGAAAATACCAGCTTGTATTTAATCAGTTCCCGTGTCCTTGCTTCATACCAGGGAAAATCCTACCAAACTTACGTTAGATTTTAATTGAAATCGTACCTCGCAGGGGATTTGGCAATGCAGCATTTCGCATTCTGTCATTTCATCTGACCGCTCATGTGAAATCTGAACTTCGTTCTGCACATTTCTTAGATCAATTTCTGGCAACAAAACGTATTTCTTGGTGTAACACACACTACAGTTTTCTTTCATAAGGGTTTCTACTGCTCCGTCATATTTGGACGATTTCATACTGGAAACAGTAGCTCTCCTTTGCCTCAATGTTACTGGCAAAGTCACCGGAAGATTCATTGCCGGTATAAAGTCCACAGACGTTGGATCATCACTTCTCTTACCATTCATAAAATGTCGACCACAAAATAAAGAATTATTCGTTGGTGCAAATTTATTTCTTCCATGGAGGACTCTTCCAGGTGCCCTTATCCATAATTTTCTTCTAGACTCCGGTTTCTTCGGAATTCTATGGAAGGATATATTAGAGTTATGCCTTATCGATCTACAATCTGCCACGCAACAATTGTCATTTCCACCCATCTTATTAGGATAATATATATCCCACAGCAAAAAGTATCCACTCAAAGTTGTTAAGCGTATTCAATTTATATTTATTTTGGTAAAAGATTGAAATGATAATGATAAATAAATAAACACCATGCAACAATATTCCCGTGCCGATTGAAAACGACGTCTGGTCGGATGCTTTGATTCGTCGATCAGGGCCCAGTACTTGGCGGCATATCGGTTGAAACATAAAAAGACAAATTTGTTTCATCAATTCCTAAATTATACTAATATACATAAAGAGTGTGCGGTGTTGTTTATTTGATGCTTGGTGACATGTTGCCGTCTACACATAACACCATATAGATATGTGATATACCAAAGGGAACCCTTTACATCAAGACTGTTTACCGAGCAGCACTCCATTATAATCATTACATTTGATTATTTCTATTTTTCATTCTTTTCTTCGCACTATTAACATCGTCATCATACTATTATGATTTCTGTAATAATCCTTTTTTCGTTAATATATAGTGCTCTCAATTTTGAATTTCCATATACACTTTTTAATCGGTATATGGCATATCTTGACGAAAAGCAGATTATATAAATCAAAGAATATATTTTCTCCTTTCCTCCAACACTTCTATTACCAGAACGCTGCGAATGTCAATTTGAGAAGAAGCATATGAAACATTGTGGAAAATGAAGAAATTGCTTAGATAAAGTAATTTCTTCGGTAACCACAATATTTTTCCTGTCCCATAAGGAAATAAATAAACAATTAAAGTCCATTAGCTCTAAAATGTCGTCTGCAGCTTCTTTTGGACCAGTCAAAAAATTCATTCATTGGGAATGGATTAATAGTGGAATGTTATTTTAGTCAATATTATATCTGTCAAGATGTTTGACACTTGTCCGTATACTGCAAGGCGGGATTTTCCATTCATCAACGTAATCATTCAGTGTTTACGTCGAGTGTCAAACTATAACTATTTACTTTTCCTTCCTTGTATATGTGTGAGGGGGGAGTTAAAAATATGTCCAAAATTATCTTATTTCGTAGGAGATATTATTGCATGAAAGGGTAATTTTCGCAAAACTCGAGGTACGTAATGTTTCATATGGCCTAGACACCAGGTCGTTTTAAACTTAATTTTGCTACTAATACACGATAATATCATCAATATTACTCGCTACAACTAGTCTGCATATATCTGCCCACATATTGAAACCCTTTTTGCACCAAAATTTTGATTTTTAACCTTTATTTTTGCTCGTTCAAAATAGACAATTTATATAGGAATATATAGTGATAAATTATCGACTCCCCGCAATCGATCACGTGACAAAGTCTCGGGTAAATATCGCCTGTAACGAGATTCGATTTGACGCATGCGCTGTGATACCGTGAAAAGGTCTATTGGTGGATAATAGTAAACCTAAATGGGAAAGCAGCTGGAGGCTAGGAAAGGATGTAATGGTTGTATTGGTGCGAGATATGCCAGGAAATCAATTTTTAGTTGCTCTAGCCGCCGCAATATGACTGAAAAGTTGTTAAAAGCGGCGTTAAATCCCATTCAAACAAATACAATATTTAAGCTTTAGTATCGGGGTTTTGGGTCGCACAAGCGACAGTGGTAATTCTAAACGACAATGTATTCTGTCTAGTATGCACGTGAGATTGTGTTTATAGACATATCGTTTTGTTTGAATGGGGTTTTACGCCGCTTTCAACAATCTTTCAGTTATATCGCGGCGGCTGGAGCACCTAACAATGGAATCCTGGTATTTCTCACACCAGTACTACCATTACAACCTTTCCTTGCCTCCAGCTGCTATCCCGCATAGGTCTACGATTATCGACCCATTGGTGAGAGACAAATAGTCGGAAAGGATGAGTGCCGCCGTCGGGGATCGAACCCGGGACCTCTAGATTGACAGTCCGACGCGCTGCCAACTGCGCTATGACGGCGGCTTAGACATATCGTCCATACAAGTGCAATTCGTATTCTATTCGGTAATGATTTGACATAATCATCTTGCTCTTATGGTTGCCGGCATGTCCGGAAGCTGATATAACAACATCAGACGGTCAATTCAAACTGCTTTGTGAAAAAAAAAATAGTTCGTTACATGAATGTCAAAATCAAAGCACTGTAAGCTAGCAAAGCATAGTTTTGTTAAGAAATCTTCTCTGTCTGAACATTTTTTTCACTAGCTTTGGCATTAGATTAATTAGGTTTAAATCTCGATAAGGGATAAGTTCTTCCAACTTAGATTAATCCCTCTCGACCCTTCTTCCTGGAGAATACACCAGTACTCGCGCCGAAAGTGTGAGCCAATGACAGAACCTAGATGACTTTGTAGAAAATTTTGCTCTTTCAATACTTTCTTATTGTTTTCTCCAACAAGTAGACTGTGTGAAAAATAGGATGATTAATTCAAATGGTCACCCACAGCATAAGAAATATGATTTTTGGTGGAACGTTGAAGTATTCGCTAGCGCCTCCATCTGAAAACCCATAACTGCATGATAGCTATTGTTAAGCAAAAAGACGATTAACCAATCAACTAATTTTTTTTTTGGGGGGGGGGGATCAACTTTAAACTCAAACATTTATGTAAGGAAGATTAGGTCGCCTACCCACCAACCATTTCATATATTTCTTTATTTATTCTTTTATTTCTTTCTTTATTTATTTGTTACGCGTTACTTACCATATTTCTTTTCAAAATAACGCCGTTTGATATCTAAGTCGATCGTCCTGTCGGAAACATTGGCCGCAAGCAGCGATTCGTCAATCCGTACTAATCGCTGACGCCGCCCACTAACTCGAACATGCAGGAAGTCCTGCTTTGATTTAAAACGGCGTTATTTTGAAAAATTTATGGCCAGTAGCATGTAACAATATAGTAGAATGGTTGGTTGGCGACCTAAACATCGCAAATACAGCTTGAATAAGCTGTAGTTACGTCGTTTAAGTCGCCAAACCAACAAAAATGTTTCAAACAAATTCCGAGCTAAATGAATGGTTTGATTGGTCGACATACTCCTTGAATGACAGCCGAGACTGGTCAGTTGAGGCGTTTGCGGGAAAAAAGGAATTTAACACACGCCCCAGTCTACTCTCGGTATCGATTTGTTAGGAGTTATAAACAGTTGAAATGCGGAAGTTTAAATCAATTATCCCATTCCCACACAACCAAGTTTTAGACTGGTCCAAATTGAAAGAATCTGCAGACGACAATTTCAAGTTCATGGAATTTTAAATGTTTTCATCTTTTGGGATACAAAACATTGTGGATAATGAAGAAATTGCTTGTAACAAGCAATTTCTTCATTTTCCACAATGCTTTCCAAAGCTGTTTTTTGAGGGGCGTAAAAAGGAGGGATTGAGTTGGATTGGGTTATGCGCGCTTTAATATCCGTGGTCAAACAGCATGTTTGCGAATATTTATCATCATTTCTCATTCCACAGTCTGTATAAACACTTTTTTCCTGGTCATACTACGCAGAACGAACAGACTGATCCAAACTTTTTTGCATTCGATCTTCAATCTATGTATGCTGAACTTTAAACCATTCCCACACAATGACGCCTTTTTACGACCCTCAAGAAAAGCAATCGGGAAAACATTGTGGAAAATGAAGAAATTGCTTGTTAGAAAAATCTAGAAATTTCGTTATCTAGAAATTTCATTAAGTATAAATTGTCGTCTGCAACTCTGTCGTTTCCTTTCCAATTTGACCTTCCGCCGTCATAGCGCAGCCGGTAGCGCGTCAGACCCCGAATCATCAATCATGGGGTGTCATGGGTTCGATCCCCGGCGGCGGCGGAAAATATTTTTTCAAACATTTGTCTCTCACCATTGAGTGGATAATCGTAAACCTAAGTGGGATAGCAGCTGGAGGCTAGGAAATGTTGAAGTGGTAGTACTGGTGTGAGAAATACCAGGAATCCTTGTTAGGTGCTCTAGCCGCCGCGATATGACCGAAATACAGTTAAAAGCAGCATTAAAGCCCATTCAATCAATAAATCAATTAGTTTTGACCTGTCTATAATTTTGTTGTCTGATAATGTGTTACAGTTATTTAACCATGACTGAAATTGCCCTGTTTCATCTATAGGCGATATCGATTTGTTTGTTTGAATGGGGTTTAACGCCAATCGTAACGATGTTTAAGGCACATCGCCTTGAGTACCTAACCATGGATTCCTGTTATTTCTCACACCATTACTACCCGTATATCCTTTCCGAGCCTCCAGCTGCAATCCAATTTAGGTTTACGATCGGTGGGAGACAAATGTAAGAAGGGATATTTGCCGCAACCGGGGATCGAATCCTTGACCTCGTGATTGAGAGTCCGATGCGATACTGAGTATGCTATGGCCGCTATGGCCGCGGCCCACATAGGGGATATTGAATCTAGGCCATGAAATACTGAATTCATTAAACAAGTCATCTATGATCAGTTAAAAACATAGCTTTGTTGAGATTTATCTGTTTAAGATCGCGAGTTAAACTAAGCCCGTATTTTGTTAATTGCGATAAATTTAAAAGCCTCGTAAAATTTATTATTTTATTTATTGACCAATCACGGCCATCAAATAACCCATTCCCACACAGTGACGCTTTTAAACGCCCCTCAATATGAAAACTTTGGAAAAATATTGTGGATAATGAAGAAATTGCTTGTTACAAGCAATTTCTTCATTATCCACAATGTTTTCTACGCCAAAAGATAAAAGTTTTAGAGATTTCATTAATTTCGAATTGTCGTCTGCAACTTCTTTGAATTTGGATTGGTCTAAAATTTTACCACGTGGAAATGTGTTAAGCAATTAACCAACCACTCAAATTATTCAATACCAACATTTGCCAACATTTATGTGTGTGTTTGATTGACCGCCGCGGTCGGTCTATTTCAAAAACATTTCTCTCAGGCGCCTTGTGGTGTTTTACTTTTGTGTGGTAAGTCACATATAAGAGCAAAAGACACACGAGCCATTGCTAGAAGAAATGACTTTGTAGACAATTGCTTATCTTAGTGAGCGTTTAAATTGTCGTTTGATCCTTGTAACTTTAAAGTTTGAACAGTTTTGAAAAAAAAACACGGAACAATACATGTGCACTTAAGCAAGACGTGTCGTTTGAAATAAATAATCGACTGTGCAATCCGATTAAGTTAAATAGAATGGAGAGAAAGAGCTCAAAATTTGGAAACATCTTCTGACAATATTTCCAAAATATATCAACCTGATAACATTCATACGGAAGTCCCGTGGGCACATTTCTTGTTAATAAATACGTTGGTTTCCTTTCCGTTATTGTATCCTTACAAAGAGGGATCACCTCGGCAATGAGAAAACTATAAAACCTGTGACTACTGGTAATATTCACTGTGCCTCCTGATCGGGGTCGAAACAGTTTGATTGTGGTACTTTACAATACATTCATGCCTTACCCCATCCTAACACAGTTACGCTTTTTGACAACCCCAAGAAAGGCAATCGGGAAAACATTGCGTAAAATGAAGAAATTGCTTGTAAAAAGCAACTTCCTTATTTTACACAATGCTTTCTATCCAGAAAGTCGAAAAAATCTGAAATATGATAAACTTTAAAATGTCGTGTGCAAAGTCTTTCAGTTTGGACCAGTCCAAAATTATCCGTCTGGGGATGGGTTAAATTACCGACCATTTCTAATTTTTGTTTGTTTTTCATTTATGTTTCTTCGGAATCGTCCATTCTGCCGGCTCATATTGACCAATCGCCGGCCCCGCCCACTTACTTCGTTGGCCAGGCTAACCGACTCCAACAGGAAGCTTGAATGAGCTGTAGTTACTATGTTTAAGTCACCAAACAAACGAAATAGGTTAACAAAAATGGCGACCAATGTTTGAGTTGAAAGCTTAGGGCAGGGCTGAATAAATAATTTGTTTGGTCGATATATTCCTTGATTGACAGTCGCGATTACCCAGACTAGGCTTTCCATGCAGACCGGGGCAGGTCGACAATAAGAAATCTTTCGAGGTGATCACTTTTTCCATGACGGTCATTTTTTATATAAGAAATGAAGAGAATGTGATTTGTTTTCATTCAAGTATGAACCTATAAACTTAATCACACTGTATGAATACGAGAAGCGGGTTCATACATTAGTGTGATTAAATTTTGGGGTTCATATCTCAAAGGAAGAAAAAAAAAAACACCAACAGTCTCGTATTTTTTTTAATTTAATCCTTTTCATACTGAACCCGATTTTTTCTGTCTGTGCACGAGGTAAAGACAAAGATCAGCTTGCACTTATGTGCAGTCTGACCTTAGTCTTCATCACCTGTTTGTGTCTTTTAAACCTGAATTGTTTGTAAGATCAGTTTTCATATGAAACGTTGACCTGTAGGTAATTCTTCCAGTGATTTCAGTCCTGTTGGTTTTAGTACAATTTAACCCTTTCCTGTTTTAACATTTTTTAGACCTGTCCAATTTCAAAGGTTTTGCAGACGGCAATTTATAGTGGATTTAATTTGAAAAATAACCATTCAGTAGGGTAGAAAATATTGTGGAAAAAGAAGAAATTGCTTGTTACAAGCAATTTCTTCTTTTTCCACAATGTTTTCTCAAGTATAAAATCACAAGGACGTAAAAACCAGTGATTGTACAGGAAAGGGTTAAACAGGATTTCTATTCAGTATTACAAGGGGTAATGCAATCAAGCAAGACGAAGCAAATACGTTGTGCGCATGCGTACAAAATAGTTGCGAGGTCAAAATTTTGTTCATGGAAATATGAAAAGTAAAAACTCTGCCATCCAAAACACTTGAATCTTGACAAGACACGACTGTCATTAAATTATTATAACAAGGAGTTCAATGCACCCAAAGACACCGAATGATAATGCACATATATTAGAGAGCGGGGATTTTTCGGGCTAAGTTAATAGTTGCATATTTGGGCGTTTTATTAGATAACCCAGGCGATGTACCTTCCCATAACTCGAAATCTTTACTGAATATTGTCTTAACTTTAGGGTTTATTATTGCAAGAAATGCAAGGACGATAACGATATTTTCCCTTCCATGAATAAATTATGAGCACGCAACTATTCTTATACCCAAATCCAGTAAAATATTCACCTTACTTTGCTTGATGCCATTAAAGTATAAAAACTGAAGATAATATTTTGTTGTTTTTGTTTTTGTTTCCATTGAGTTTTGAACCTGAAGACTTAATCACACTAATGTATGATTTAATTGTTAGTATCGTCTATCAAAAACGAGCGTTCTGATTGGTCGGAAAATTTAATTCATACCTCCATGAACAAAGTTTTTAGCACGCAGCCATTTTGTGTGCTTCCGCATAAAATAGTTCCATACAAAAGGTATCAAAATTTGTACAGCTTTTGGTTTTTTCGCTCGATGCTATTAAATTATAAGAAATGAAGAGAATATTTTTTGTTTTCGCGTATTCATACAGTGTGATTAGTTTTTTCGGTATTTACCTCCACGAAAACAAAAAATATTCTTTTCATCTCTTAAATGAATACTCTTCATTTACCTCACTCACAATAATTAACTTGTTTGTATATATACAAGGAACGTATTCAATTGACCAATCGCTGGCCCAGCCCATTGACTCCCTAGGCCTCGCCCATTAACTCCAACAGGAAGTTCCGCTTCGATTTTTAATGGCTGTATTTTTATTAATTCATGGCCAGTAGCACTAAAAAAATAAAATGGTTAGTTTGTGACCTGAACGACGTAGCTACTGCTTGAATACGCTGTAGCTACGACGTTTAAGCCAAAAACCAACAATAAATGTTAATAAAAAAGACAGCCAATGCTGAATGGAATGCCCAGGTCCGAGCTTAACAAATTATTTGATTGGTCGGTTCTTTCCTTGATCGACACCGCGATCGGTCACCTGATGGAACGAGACAGTAGCTTCATATTTTTTCTCACAATGTTTCCATAGGCTTCATTTCAAAGGAATAGAATCACCCGTGTAAAGTTTTATTTCTAAATTATGGAATTCCTGTCAAATTCATGCAATTAAAATTATTTATGGTGCACGGAGAACGTCATTACATGTATAACCAAAATTGATTTTCCCTTTCATTAGAATAATATGCGTGTCTCATTTTAGGGAGTTGAATATATTTTTGAAATTGGAATGCGTCGTTTATATCTTTACTTCCTTTGTACTTTTCGAGTGCGTTTTACCCGTAACCCTGTTTTCGTTATCTTGCTGCAAAAAACGATATCAAAAACAAACCAATTTCTAATGCATTTATCAACCTATTCCAACATAATGACGCTTTTTGACGCCCCTCAAGAAAAGAGATCGAGAAAAAATTGTGATAAACGAAGAAATTGTTTGATACAAGCAATTTCTTCTTCCAACAATTTTTACCGACCCCCCAAAACACAAAACATTTCCTTTTTTATCGAATTAGGTTTATCATTTCAAAAATAACATTTTTGATTCAATTTGATAAACTTTACTTACTGTTATCAATAAGACTTAAAGATATGAAGTTTTTGGAGACTGGCATCTTTAGATACTGGGACTTAAAACTATCAAATAGTATAAAACTGAACATACCTTCACTTCCAGAGAATTTTAACTCTCCTCCAGTTATTGTTTCTGCATAAAATTTCTATAGAAGAAAGAGAGAGTGTGTCATACAGAATCATCTCTTCCTGTACATACCCGTAGTTCTCAAAGGGGTGGAATAAATTGAGCTATCGCGGCTGTAAATTAAATATCCAGTCGACCAATGAAATTATTCCTTTTGAGCAGACTTGAATTTTGAACTTCCAGATTGGCCGCCATTTTAATAACCTTTTATCTTGGTTTGGCGACTTGGGCGTCGTAGCTACAGCTTATTCAAGCTGTAGTTAAGACGTTTGTATTGCCAATCAACCATGCTACTTTTTTGTTACATGTCACTGGCAATAAATCTTACAAAAAAAACGCCGTTTAAAATCAAAGTAGGACTACCTGTAGGAGCCAGTGGGCGCGCCAAAAGGAGTTAGTGTGCAGGGTCAGCGACTGGTTAGTATCATCAAATTCGAAATGAAGTTCTCTTTGTTTGCGCTAGTTGTTAATTATTAAATGAACTAGACTTACTTAACGTAGCCAAACTATGCATTCAAATATATGACCTTCACAAGTATAGGAAATAGCTCTGAAATTCGGAAATTTTCGACCGGTGTGCCGTTTGTCCGGGTTGACGCCTTTATACTACGTTCTTTTTTTTTTTTTTTTTTCTATTTGTTTTAAGATGAAGGACCATCCTATCTAACTATACGTGGTCATAACTTTTCGTTCCTAGACGATTTTCCAAATCTAAAAATGTCCATTCTACCTTACTATCATTGTTGGAATAGCAGCTTTGGTTAGCCTCTGCTGGATTCAATCGTTTTCGAGTATTTGTTCTACGGATCACCCTGGAGGTTTTAGATAGAATGCCTCTATGGTCCATTTATATTAGACGGTACTCATATACCCATTTTTCAAATTCTGTACAGTAATTCTTACAGTAAAAGAGCATCATCTAAAATTCCAGTACATGGCAAATAACTTTATACTTATGCAAACTCATTTCAAATTGTATATGAATGAAAAATAGCTGTTATATGGGGTTATAGACATGCGATGAGACAAGAAGAAAGTTCATGCTGAATCAAGTTCTCCTTTCCCTACAGTCTTATCTTTGAATTCTCGGGGAGGTCCAAAACAAGTTTTTCGCTTAGGTAAGGCGAAAGTATAATTTCTAAAAGTTATCATAGTTAAATCCTATAATTTGGAACTCATTAAAATCGCCAATAATGCAATTATTTATTCAGTGTGTGATCCTTCCATTCCTTCACCCCTTGTCATGCTGAGCCCGGAATACCCAAGCTGGGGCAGAAGGTGTAGACTAAGATCAGACTGCACAAATGTGCAGTCTAATCTTAGTCTACACCACCAGTTTGACTTACTTTAGTCAGAGTTGTTTATGAAATCATTTATAAAAACAAATATTGACCCACAATTAAGGCATTTCAGTCCTTTCATCCCTTTTGATTTTGATGCAATTCTGAACAAAAGAAGAAAAATCAATGATTCAGCATGACAAGGGTTAGGCTTTTTATCTTATTTGGAGATTAAGTTTATACTAATTTGTGCTAGTCTGACTGCGACAAAAGCTTTAAGCTTATGGAGTAACTCTCAAACTCACAATTCAGATGTTTGCCGAGAGAGCGGTAGTGGCTTGATCCATTCCCACACAATGACATTTTTGAACGCTCCTCAAGATAAAAAGAAAATTGGGAAAACTTTGTGTAAAATGAAGAAATTTCTTGTAACAAGCAATTTCTTCATTTTCCACAACGTTTTCTACCCAGAAAGTTGAAAAATCTAAAAAAAAAATAGATTGAGATTGGCTAATGAGAGTCTTGAACATCCAGGTGACGCTGGAGCTCGAACCCACAACCACGATAACATTAGTCAAACACCCTTACCACTCGGCCGAACTTTAGAGTGATCCCTTAGTTCAAGATTTACTATTATTGACGGATCGCTGGCCACGCCTACTTGTCTCCGACAAGGCAGTTTGACTGAGCCGAGATATCAAACGTAGCTAGTTAACAAAACGTATGTTCAAGAGTTGGTCGGAGTCCTTAAGTTCTCGTATACAAAATGAATGCGATTTTATAACGACTTTTAAGTCTATTGTCATTTAAAATGTATCAAATGTTGGGGCCGGTAGATTTCACTTCTTGTCTGGATTAATGATTTAAATTTTCAATCGAGTTTTCACGGCGGCAAAGGGCCAGTTAAGCCAGTCTCAGTCAATACCTGTTTATGACGCTTTTTTTGACATCTCTCTCTCAAAAGTAATGGAAAAACATTGTGTAAAATGAAAAAATGCTTGTCACAAGCAATTTCTTCATTTTACTCAATGTTTTCTACCCATAAAGTTGAAAAATTTTAGATTTCATAAAGCTTTAAATTTTCGTCTGCAACTCCGTTCATTTTGAACCCGTCCAATATTTTGCCGTCTTGAAATGGAATAGAGAAGTGTTTATAGTGATAGATATTTATCCACAAACCAATGGACACACATATTTTTCAAAATACTCAAATTTTTCAAAAGCATGTTACTATTTTGGCACGAATTGAAGGAAGCGAAGAGCAGGAATTAGACACGACGTTTCTAAGAATAATACTAAAAACATTTTACTAAAGTTCTGTAGGCAAAAAAACTAGGTCAAATTCATAACACAAAAAAACAAGATTTAATTTATTAGCTGTTGGCCCAATCCCAAACATTGGGCAATACATTCACCGATCCTTGTAGGAAACAGCAGAATGACACGTGGTAAAAGACAGGGGAAAACCCGGTGATGTTTAGAAAGTTATTTATAGAACACAGCATCATGCTCCCACAGGGACATGGAGCATCAGTCTATACCAAAAAGTGCTCTATACCGTAACCTTTAAATAGAGCGATCTTATGGCCCATTTCGATAAATCTTTTAAACCATTACCAGACGATAAACTTTTTGTCCAAATTGAAAGGTGTTGCAGACAACAATTCTTGGTAGAAAACATTGTGACCAGAAAATTAAGAAATTGTCTGGTTCAAGCAATTCCTTCATTTTACAAAATGTTTTTCCATTTTTGTTGTTGTTGTTGTTTTTTGTTTGTGGTTTTTTAGGGGCGTCAAATGCTTCATTGAGTGGAAACGGGTAGAAGGGGGTATTGATATTTCTGAAACTTAGAAAAAGATTTTTACAAACACTCACAAACGGGTATTAGGTACTTAAATCTGAAGCATAAGCATAATCGGCGAACTTATCTGGTTACCTTGCAAAGATTCGGTGGAATTAGACGTTATTGTTTTGTCAAATCCTCGAGACCGCATTTTGATATGATCAAGACTGATCATAATTCGGAAATGAAAGTGACAAGAGCCAGGACCAGTTTAATGAATTTCGTCATATCAAGGAGTGAGCGCAAAACTCTTGAAACTGCCTATATCAATACAAACTCTTATGGTAGCTTTCAACTGACCAATCGTGCCTGTCAATCAAAGAAGTAGAAAGTTCTGACGGAGTCAATGGGCGGGGTAAGCGGACTAAGTGGGAGGGGCCCGCGTTTACGTGCTCGAATATTGGCTATTGACATTACGATGACGTTATGTGTGAGGAGTGAGCGTGTAGACGCTTTTTAAGATGAAAACGTATCACGTGACTTTTCATCGCGACCCTTCCAGCGAAATCTTAAAATCGATTAACTGGATGCATATCTCTGTTGTTGTTGATGTTGCTACTGCTGTTGTTCTTCTAGAGGGGTGGGTGGGTAATTCATTGGACAATTTTAATCCAACCAACTGGGGGGGATAAAAATCTGCGTCAAGAAAAACATTATTTCTACCCTCCGCCCTCCTTTTATGATTATTTTCTATACATGCTGTTTGTGAAGAATGGGACCTCGTAGGAAGTGTGAAACGCCCAGATCTACCAATGTCCGAAAAATGTTTGCTCTTAGACTGCCCTCTGAGTCTAAAATTGACGGATCGCCGATGTCAATCAAGAATCAATCGACTGATCAAATTTTTCATTTAGCTCAAATAAACTTGTAATTCCAACATTTGTTAAGCACTAGTTTGGTTTAGCAACTTCTTTCTTTTTTTTTTTTTTTTTTTTGTTCGTTTGTTTGTTTACATGAAACTACCCATAATTCGAACTTCCTGTCAGAGTTCAGTTGGCGTGTCTAGCGATCAGTCAATTACGAAATCTCCGTATCAGGCCGTGATGCTCTACATCAACACGTCATATTTATCATCGACTGAGTCATTGCTTCCGAACAAATATTTATCATGGTGTCACATCATATGATGTTGATAGTTTTTCACTTGTCAAGCCAAAAGGACGATTCTGTAAAATGTGACAAGTTTCAAAGCTGACCCGACTATGTACCTTAAAATGACCTGAAGTTTCGCATTTGAATTTTATTTTATCAAAATGTTAATTTGTAAACGTGCGACCGTCAGCTAAAACTGACCAATCGCTGGAATGCCCACTTACTCTGTTGGCCCCACCCAGTGACTCTAACAGGAAGTTCCACTTCGATGTTTAACGACGTTGAAAAGTCTATGGCCAGTAGCATTTAACCAAAAAAAATAGAAATGGATGGTTGGCGACCTAAACGTCGTAACTACAGCTTTAAAAAGCTGATGTAACGACGCTTAAAACGGCAAACCAACATGAATGTTTCAGATAAATGGGAGCCAGAGTTCCAAGTTAATTTCCGGTCTAGATAAAAGAATTCATTGGTCGATTGATTATTTTATTGACCGCCGCAATTGCTCAAATCATCCATTCTAAAATTCCTTTCCGTTAACCAGTTACTTAAAATTCTTGATTGACTCCCCTATAGAGGAGTTTTTTGTGAATAATGGAGGAAAAGGAGAAAACGGTCTAGTTAGTAGCTTCTTCCTGTGAAATGTATAATTTAATGATTTACTTTTAGGTTCGTCTGTCAAGTATCAAGTGTTTTTATTTGCTGAATTTTGAGCATACTACTTTTTTGTGCATGCTTACGAAGTAGATCCTTAAGATTTTACTCAAAATTAATTGAATATTTCCATTTTTTGCTCGATGGCATGAGATTATAAGAAATGAAGAATAGATTTTGTTTGCATTGAGATATGAATCTTAAACACTTAAAAACACGTAAAAATCCGCTTCGAGTATTCATATAGTTTTAAGGTTAATAAAACTCAAAGTATTCTCTTCATTTCTTAAAATGTTTTAAAATGTTTTAGATACAATAAAAAAAAATCCATGTTTCTCGTTTTAGGAAGATGCGTAAAATTCAATTTTCAAACAGTCCGACCTGGCAATTCTCGGGTAACCCGTTTCAGCTTTGCCTATAAACTGATGACGTCATAGTGACATTTTTTCCGCTCCGCTAGTCACTCAAGCAACTAGTTTAAAAATTCACACGGTCAGGGTGAATATCGATTATGTTCATAACGTGACGTCATCTACGTCTTTGCGCATAACGACTGGATCTAAAAACGTTGATAAATACAAGTTGATACCGACCTTAAAATTCACATAATACTTTATCTATAGAAAAAATGTTTGATGGTTTTAATAGATTTTAGCGTTTGTCGCATCATTCTCTCTGTTCAATCCATTACGTCCCCGTGATTTAATAATTGAGAAAACATTGTTAAAAAAGAGGAAATCGTTTGCAACAAGCAATTTCTTCTTTTTCCACAATATTTTCTACCCTACTGACTGGTTATTTTCATAATCAAATCCATTTTTTAATATCGTCAACAAAACATTTGAATTTGGACAGGTCCAAAATATAACAAAGCAGGAAAGCGAGAAAGGGTTAAAGATTTTGATGGGGTTTAATGTTCCTAGCAATAAATCATGCGTACAAACGTCGTTTGATATATCAGTCGAGCAGCCTGTCGGAGGTCAATACGCATGGGCAGCGATCCTTTGTTTGATCTTTGTCGTGTTTCAATATACACTGTATCACTTTGACATTTATATTTTTCATAGATTGGTAACAAAGCAACATTTGAAAAAACACACAGACGAACGCAACTTCCTGGTAGCAATTTTGTCGTTCTACCGAACGACTCGCGGCAACTTATAGTATCCAAAAAAAGCCTACGATATAAATGATTTTGATAGAAATAAAACCCATATCCCTGTGGAATTTAACGTTAACGCATCGTTTACGTCTCGTACCAGTCGCGCGTTGCCCTACATTTTTTAACACTTTACACCTTGCCATTTAAACACTTTACTCTTTAAAAATTTATAATTTAAAATATCCCAACTGGTAAGCTTTCTTATATATGACAAACAGGAAACAGATGCGAATCCTGGACGTCAATAGATAAACCAATCAAATTATACCATTAAACCGGAAGTGAATTTTAAACTCCAACATCTACATGAAATCTTTTAGTTTAGCGACTCATACGTCGTAACCACAGCTTATTCAAGCTGTATTTACAATGATTACTATTTGACGATTTTGTTACCTATTAAATGTTACTGCCCCCACTTAAATTCTTTAAAATAATTTTACAATGATAGTTTATCATCTAAATGGGCTTTCCTGTAGGATCTCAGTGGGCGTGGCCAGCGATCCCGTTTTGGTCCAAAGAAACATCACAAGACACCAACAAATATATTTTTGTTTGTTTGTTTTGCCATCATTGAACCCTTTCCTGTTCAATATCTGTTTTTTTACTTCCCTGTGTACTTATGATTAATAAAACATTGTAGAAAAAGGAGAAATTGCTTGTAACAAGATATTACCTTACTTCTTTTTCCAAAATGTTTTCCACCCTACTGGATGGCTGTTTTTCAAATTGAACCCACTTTAAATTTTTGTCTAGATTTTTTTTTTTTTTTTTTTTTTTTTTTTTTTTTTTTTAATTTTGACAGGTCTAAAATTGTGCAAAACAGGAAAGCGTTAAGAGGATAAGGCAGGATAAATATTTTCATGAAATGATTCTCAAAAATATGTGTGATTCGCTTGGGAAGAAAACTTATGTTTGTGTAATTCTAACCCTAGTAACTACAGCTTATTGCATGATTTAAGAAGCAAACAAAAGAATTCACTACCTAGTGAAATTAAACGCCTGCGAAATGACGTTTGTAGTAAAGGGTCCAGACTGACAGGCAATAAATGATATTACACAACATGTGTTTGTTTGTGTTTTACTCTTCCTGGAATAGGCGTGAATTGGTTCTGCAAGAAATGAGCTGGGTTTTTCCAAACGTTGTTATATTACTGATTGCGCAATTTAAACATGCCTTTCCTGCATGCCTCAGTAGCGAGCACTGAACGAGAAATTAAACTAGATGTAAGACAATGCAATCAATTATTCTACCTTCGGTTTTCCCCCGTTTAACACAAATGTTATTAATATATCGTTACATTTTAGTTCCCTCTATTTCTTAGCTAGTTCTAAAAAGCTTGTTTTTGCTATTATTTTTAAATTGGCCAATAAAATAATCAGTCGACTAATGAAATCATTCCTTTTGACTGGAAGGTATCCTTAAATTCGACATTGATCGCGATTTATGTGAAACATTTTTGCTGGTTTTGCGACTTAAACGTCATCAATATAGCCTAATGAACATGTAGTTGCGACGTTTATGTCGCCATCTAACCATTCTACTTTTTGTTACATACTACTTGGCCATACTTTTTGAAAAATAACGTTGTTTAAATCGAAGTTGAGCTTTGAGTTGGTGTCAATGGGCAGGGCCAACGGAGTAAGAGGGCGGGGCCAGCGTTTAGTCAATTGTTTGTGTAAAGCTTGTGTTTAAATCATCTGTTGTTGGCAAGGTCATTGTCGTGTTTGGAGCCCAATATCAATCTCAAGGTAAGCTTTCTGATAAGGCGTCGTCATGGTGCAGTTGGTAGCGCATCAGACGTCACAGGAATCATATTTTATACATAAAATTCTTTCCTTACGGCAACAGTGCATACAGGCTGTCAACATGGCGCAAATGAACGCATGTGCCCTTCAAATGTTGCAAAACGTTGAACCCGACCTTTAACGCCAAACTTATCATTTTTGGGCTTGAAAAGGATTGGATTTTGTTCTACTTTAGAATTCCACTAAAAGGTTTAAGGTCATAAGAAATTAATTTTGTTTAATTTGCATTGTCAAGATTCTAAGAGTGTCAGATTGTAGAATCGTCAGTGACGAACACCACAAAGACATGACTGGGGTAAAAAACAGAACAGAACAGATTCTATATTCAATAATTTGACTTGAACACATACGGTTCATCGTCAAAATAAAACATGTACATACATAAAGAATGAAAAAACAAGTATGGGTATGGACGAAAAAACAAACAAAAAAAAAACCAATGACATATAAAATATGTCGATTGCGGAAATAATGAAGTAAAAAGAGTCTTAGTAGAGTATTTAGAATGGAAAGGTTAAACAAGGCTTAGGAAATAAAGTGTTAATTACTAATTAGATTTAACTCGGTTTTTCTTTTGTGCATCGCTTTTGTGTAGAAAATTCCAATACAATTAAGAATTTTGACGTTATCTGAGTTCAACAAATCTATTAACCCATTACAGTTTCTTGAAATTTTAGACTGGTCCAAATTGAAAGAGGTTGCAGTCGTCAATGAAAGCTGGATGCAATATGAAATGAAACCACCCTGTGTGGTAGAAAATATTGTTGGAAAAGGAGAAATTGCTTGTTACAAGCAATTTCTCCTTTTTCCGCAATGTTTTCTCAAGTATAAAATCATAGCAACGTAAAATCCCGGGTTTAAACAGGAAAGGGTCAAACAGTCATATCGCTGCACGTCAGAACCGGCTTTTGTTAATTGACCAATCGCAGCTTTCAATCCAAGAATCAATCGACAAATGAAGAACGTAAGTGGAATTTGAACTCCAACATTGACCGATATTTATGTGAAGCATTGAGTTGGATTGTCGACGTAAACATCATAACTACAGCTTATTCAAGCAGTCAATGTACAGGGCAAGCGATATGTTGATGCTGTATCCACATCAACGTTCCTAAACGTAACTTCACAAAAAACTAAATTTAGAAACGGAACTTGAATTAATCAATCGCGGCTGTCAATTAAGCCCGGAGTTTACTTTTAAACTCTGACAGTCGCCGCCATCTTCGTTAGCATTATTTGTTGGCTTGGTGACTTAAACTTCGTAACTGCAGCTTATTTTAGAAAATCTCCAATAATATCGGACTACTAAACATTCACAGAATATTAGCATGGGTGTTTTGTTTGTTGTTATTTGTTTGTTTCTTTTTTTTGTTTTTGTTTTTTTGTTGTTGTTTTTTTTTTTTTTTTTTATATTTATTTGTTTGTTAGTGTATTTTTGGAAAAGTGACCAAGACATCGGAAGTTAATGTGATAAAACAGCCAAGTTCTCTATAACACAGTCAAAAACCTTTTTATATGTTCCAAAAATATTCTTAATCGGGTAATCGCTGCAATGTGTTCAAATACCTCCCATGCCTTATATTTTTATCATTAATGTCGGGTTGGCAAGGACATATAATATTTTGACAGAGAGTCAATGCCAAATAAAAGTAATTGTCACAGACGACAAGGCAAAGTTTGCTAAATTGGATAGAAAATATTGTGAAAAAAAGAGACACAGCTTGTCACAATTGTCACATGCAATAACCAATTTTCTCACAATGTTTTTAAGCCATTGGCTTCAGCGCATAAAAATGAGGGATTAACTAATCCTTATTTTTCCCCTAAAATAACGAAATTATAAGTATGTTATGCCCGATCATTAATCACTTATATGAGAAGCTTTAATTATTACAAAGATTAATTTATAAAATTCATTTATTCAATCATTTATTATTCTCTAATTCTTGTACATATAAATGAAAAAAAAAACATATAAAACAATGCATACAGACAGAGAGTACTTTTTATCAAGTGCCCGAATTTATTCGACCCAAAGTAAAAAGAGAAGAAAAATTTATTACTTAAAACTCTGATTATAAATATTAATTCTCAAACATAACATTGACAGTCGCTTAATTAAGTAAGATATACTTTATATCCAAACGGATATCATTGTTTCGTAAACTTTTAATTCAATAGCTAGCAACAAGATTTACCCAGTATTCATGATTAAAAACTAATGGAAAATATAACTTATAGCACTTCTAGTCTAACAGTTCAAATTAAGAGGTAAGTAAATCTAAAAAAAAATCCGTATCATATTAAAATCTCTATCAATATACGAAATACAAATACTGATTTTGATAAGTTTTGTATCCGTTCTTATCCAGACGGAAATAATCGCATAGAATTTATTTAAGCACAGAAAGACACACATGTATACACTGAAAACTAAATTGTTTATTGTAGGAAATGTATGTCAAATACAGAAACATTCGTAGCTTCTATGTTTATTTGCTTGAAAAGTCCACGGGGTTTTATTGAATGTTTTTTGTTTGTTTGTTTGTTTGTTTTGGCTTGTCTTTTTTTTTTTTTTTTTTTTTTTGTTTTGTTTTTAATGCTAGAGCATTATAAATGCAGTACAGTAAAAACAAACATCCATAAAATAAACAGTTTAAACATTTAACAAGGTAGATAGTTCATTAACCAAGTTATCAAAATTGTATTTTATGGATCGTTTACCAAAGAAAATGGTTTCATTCGTTCTCAACATTAGATATTAATGTTACTACAACAAGAGGTGCTAATGGGGTCGTCTTTATTATGTTAGGAAAAACCTTAACGGATATGGAGAAAAGGAAATGCACAAGCATTTTATCCTGTCCTTTAAGTTTCGGAGGAATTGGGAATTTACAATTATAAACAATTTTATTCTTTTTATATTAAATTTTGAAAGATAAGGTGTTAGTAAAATGTTTTTAATGGTGAATAAGGTCCATACTCTCTTTCTATTATAGCCATTGAAAGATCCATTAAGTATTGGACAAAACTTCGTAATTCACAAAACATTATACATGTATTAAAAAATACATATTTAGAGAACTGTAATTTATTGATTAACGATAAGACTAGCTGGGTCTATAAAATAAAATCGTTTTTGCAAATTTATCTGGACTTGGTCAAATATTAATTTTGAACACAAATACGCATACGAGATCATTTCATTCAAAAATAGTATTCAAATATTTCCGGGTCTAGTAAATTGATCAATTACCTTCGATTTAAGAAAGAATTTAGAATTGAATTATACTTAACTAATGTCAAAATCGATAAACAGAGGACACTTCTAGATAACCTGAATTATCTGACCATAGATTAGCTATTCAAAAAGGAAGGTATAATAGCATGTAGTCAGAATAGAGAGGACATGTAAAATATGTAACAAAAATCTTCAAGAATCGGAATACCATTTTGTTATAATATGTTCCATTTATAGACAAAAACGATTGGAATAATTTAAATGTTCTTTTCCATCTCTACCATTACTTATTAACTTTATGTCATCTTCAAATAAAATGACTCAGATTAATCTTTCAAGGAAGCTTTGAAAATTCGAAATAATCTGATAAGAACTTGATATGTTTAAGTATTGGAACACATCAACAGGCCTTTGTATTTTGATATTTTGCATTGTTTATCATTTGAATGGTATTGTTTCATGCATGTAAATTATTATGTAAATGTTCATTTGGCCAAAGGCACAAAAAGTGCCGACATGCCTAAGAGTTTGTTCAATTTCTCTCAATAATATTCCGAATAGATTACACAAACCAATCTGATATGCGTTACGATCAGAATTAGAGTCGAGTACTCCTTTCACATACTGCGTTCTAAATAGTTCAGAAGTTATTGTTTGAAAAAGAACAAACCACTTGTTGCCAGCAAACTTTCCTTTTCTAAGAGTGTTTATATAAGCTTCTTTCCAATCAGTAAAATTACATTTACAGTTGGCAAATTTTATCCGTAGCAATTTATTTTGAGAAACTTTTAAACTATGTATCTAAGATTAGAGGATCAACATTAGATAATGGAAAATAGGGTGTTGCATAATTGACCGAACGAACTAGAGCCATTCATTTTCTATTACAAATACAACTTTGTAGAAAAAATGGTGGAAGTAAGTTATCCTTTACTCTTCAATAATTTTGGCAGATATCTTAATTGAAACCTTTTGTTCTGAAAAGTTCGCTAGAACAATATGTCCATGTCTCCAACCTAACCCCTGTCATAACTTAACAGCTGCTTAAGTGCTTGGATAATCAAAAATTTCAATTGGAATTCCAGGAAAGTAAAACTGTAAAAAGTGTTACATTCTCATCATAAAAAAATCACCAGCCAAAACAGTACTGCATGCCTTCATAAGGAGTGTAGGCTGTTTTAATTTCACCAAAGTGGCTAAATTTAGATGGATACATATAGATTATTCTATAGTTTCAACTCCTTTTGTCGACCTTACTTTGTTATACAAGTTTCTTCTTATTATTATTATTATATAAGATATGTGAATAACCATTTACGCCTTGAAAATTAAGATAGAGTTTCTTTGTATGAAAAATCCTATTCTTTCTAGCCGAAATACAAAATAAAATACTCATGAAATTGATACAATTGGCCACTTTTTGCAATCTTACGGAAATTAAGACAATGTTCAGAGAACGCAAATGGGAAAATATGCTAAAAATATTCAACACAACAATTAACATAATAAAGAACAGCAAACATTTTCTTAAAATTTGCATTTATCATACCCTTCTTTAGTTTTAAAAGTGTAAAAAAAAAAGAATGCATTCATAATGAATAAAATCTCATTTATATATCAAACATAATTTTTCGACAAAAGAAGACGTGAAAACTATAAATTTATTATTTGTATCTAGGTAAATTTGGCCATTTTGTTGTCATTGTTACAAACTACCCTCCTGATGTAGGCATTGAAGATTTTCTGTCGTTTGTTTGATAATTACTTACAAAAGGAGAAAGTAACAATATTTTCTAACCATATCTAATAGACGTTAATGTACCTGATTTTCCAGCTTCAATCGCTGATAATCCAGGCACGTAAGTAGCGGTTTGATTTAGTTGAAGACATGGAGATATTTAACAAGTCGACTTTTCAGAACAAAAGGTTTCAATTACAATATCTGCCAAAATTATAGAAGCGTACCTTGGGTGCTTACTTTAATCCTAGTTTATACAAAAAATGCAAAAGAAAATGCATCTATTACAAACCCTCCAGTCCTAGCTACATAACTTGGAGCTTCCTCGGAGGAATCGATAGAGATGACATAAGTCAATCGTAATTGTAATATAATTTGAAAATAAGTATTCTAACTTAGAAAACATTCTTAGAGTGGGAAACATTGTTTGCAACAAGCGTAGTGTTCTTTTCCAACAGTAACTTCCATATACTGAAAATGTAAGGTGCGGAAGAAGTAAAGAATTTAATTGTAATTTCGATAATGTATTGTCATTATGATTCGTATAATCTTTCGAATTTAATTTTGATAAGTTAAACAGGAGAGACTGTTGTGAACAGCTATTTCACCTAATTCCGATAAAAATTTCAAAACAGCGATTTGGCTCAACAATGTAAGAAAGGAAGGCCACTGATAAAGCAATAAATTCCTACCTGATTCCGGTTGTTTTGAATTACTTAGTAATGCTGTTAGTCCATAAACACAATATTTCTGATTTTAAAAAGGATTTACAGTGTCAAACTATCAAAATATCCTGGTTAAGTGCGACAAAAGGAGCGCTTTCATGAACAAAATGTAAATACAAGATGGAGGATGTTTCCCACCTACGATTTACACGAATATCCGTATTTGCATGACAAGGTGTAAACGATTTAAAATCAAACTTTGAAATCTAAGAATTGTATAAACTCATAAAAAGTTTTGTGTGCTTCATGACAAGTTTCCTGTTTGATTTTTTGTATATGACTTATATAGCACATACAATTAAAGATTCTAGAATTTACTTTTGTACTGATCGTAGAATCTATACATAGTCAAAAGCAGGCGATCTGAAATATACAAGAACAGTTTTAGGAATGTAAAACCCATATTAACCCTTGTCATGCTGTATAAATTACCTCACTGAATTGCTGTAAAATCAAAGGGCAGAAAGCACTGATAGAACTTGTTGTTCAAAAATCATTTTTTTCTTTTAGAAATCAATTTCATAAACAACTCTGACAGGAAAAGTACAAGTAGGTGGTGTAGGCTAAGATCAGACTGCACTTATGTGCAGGCCGGTCTTGGTCTACACCTCCTGCCAAAACCGGAATATTCCGGGTTTAGCATGACAATGGTTAATAAAATAATAGTTTTAATATGATGCTTTGTCGTTTGTGGAGTTCGATAACAGTGCATAGAATGCAAGTAGGGTTAATACTCGGAATCTTCTTCTTTTACGCGAATATTTTGAAATGTATCATAAAAGTGCTTGTTGGACTTAATGACGTACTATTGTTGGACTTAATAACGAACTATAGGAACATGTAGCCTTGGCGACATGAATTTTGTTTGTTTGTTTGATTGGGGTTTTACGCCGCTTTCAACAATCTCTCAGTTATATCGCGGCGGCTGTAGCACCTAACATTGGAATCCTGGTATTTCGCACACCAGTACTACTATTACATCCTTTCCTAGCCTCCAGCTGCTATCCCACATAGGTCTACGATTGTCGACCCTATGGTGAGAGACAAATAGTCGGAAAGGATGAGTGCCGCCGTCGGGAATCGAACCCGGGACCTCTAGATTGACAGGCCGACGCGCTACCAACTGCGCTTCGACGGCGGCGCGAAATGAATTTAAACAAGACAAAGTTCATGGGTGGACCGCAAAACGTGACAAGAATGAAATACTATGAGAAAGGGTAACAACATTGACGATGGCAATACTAAAAGATACAGTTAAGAACATCGAAAGCTTGACGAAATTGACGTGTTACTGGCCATAAATATTGCAAAATAACTTAAAAATTGAAGCGGAACTTCCTGTTGGAGTAAATGGGCGGTGCCTAGGGAGTCAGTTGGCGGGTCAGCGATCGGTCCATTGTAGTAGAGTTGGATGTCACAGGCCAAGAGGAACGAGATGGCATGGAGGGAGGGGTAAGATCTTGCCCAAACAATATTGTTGGTATATTTACTTAATTGCAAATATCCTCGACTAAAAGTTATCGGTGCATGAGTTAGTCTCCCATCTACCCGTCTTGAGGCGTTTCTTTTTTTTTTTTTTTTTTCTTTTTTTTTTGCCCTTCCCCTCCCTAATCAAGTAATACTTCCTATTCGTCAATAGTTACGTGGGTGGAAAGGGGATTTTTTTCTCGTAGAGACGACAAAATACTTGGCTCTTTCATCAAATGTAAACTTTTAAAGTGACTGTTAAATTTTATCTGTAGGCGTAACGGATATAAATTACGATTTAAAGAAGTTGTGTTTTTCTTAGGAGTTTTCTTATTCAAAAGATTGAATGAAACGATATAAAAGTTGTATCTGCATTCTCCTGAACATAAGTACTAATTTCTAATTTCAAATAAACTTTGGACGAGAGTCATGTGCTGTTGACTAAAAAAGCGACAGGATGAATAGACCTTAGCACAACAAACTAACTCGATCCATTCGATTTGATTGATAAACCAGGGAAAGTGTGCAGTTAACCTCCTATTGAAGTCATGTCGAAATTGAAAGAGAGTGTAAGCGACGAAACAACATGCATTTTTCCCTGAAAGCAGGTGTGAAAGGACCATTCAATGAAAGAAAACGTCTAACGAGTTCATATGATTAGTACCTTCTATGCACTGTCGAGCCGCCGTCATAGCGCAGTTGGTAACGCGTCGGACTGTCAATGTAGAGGTCCCGGGTTCGATCCCCGACGGCAGAACTCATCCTTTCTGACTATTTGTCTTTCACCAATGGGTCGATAATCGTAGACCTATGTGGGATAGCAGCTGGAGGCTAGGAAAGGATGTAATGGTAGTACTGTTGTGAGAAATACCAGGATTCCAGTGTAAGGTGCTCCAGCCGCCGCGATATATCTGAAAGATTGTTGAAAGCGGCGTAAAACCCATTCAAACAAACAAACAAATCTATGCACTGTCCGTATTCTGTTATATGTTGACTGGTTAGGACACTGGTGGGATAGTTTGTATATATGTATAAGCTGTCGAGTAAGGGTTCGTGTTTGCCACAGAATTGCCAAAAGTCTAGCGAATGCATTCTAGTTATGATGTATGTAGCCTCCCTTCCATGGAGCATCTTCTGTCCCAATGGCCGTGTCTTTGCTTTGATTGTAATATCCCGAATTAAAATTCAAATTGTTAATTTCTAAATCTATTTTAGCCCTTCTAAAAATAGAATTTATTGAATTTATTATGGATCATTTGGGAATATTTTTCCAGACAATATTTTATTGCTTCATTACCTAATTCATGGGGTATATTAGTGTACGTTAAGAAAGTTTGTACTTTTGTAGTAAAAGGTTTTAAAATTAAGTCTTTGAAGGACCTGCTATAGGTGGCCTCATTTGCAAATCCAAATGGTCAATAATTTCTGTATATCGAGGGCTTAGAGCAAAAGCATAGTATGGCTCTATACACTGTATAGAGCCATACTATGTTTTTGCTCTAACCCATCGATATATTCTTCATTTGCAGTGTCACGGATTCTTTGAATAATCGAAATCCTGTGAATTTTTGAGAGAGCATAAAAAGTTCTTGCTTAATGCTATAAAAAGCCTGTCCCTGAATTAGTAATAGTTGTACGTGGAATAGATTTGTAAGATCAATCAAAAAGCAATTTCATTAATTTTCTGATTGAAAAAAAAAATCTTCATCATAATAACTATTCCACCACTATTGTCGGCTTTTTATATCAATAAATGAATCTTTCATTCGAGATTTAATTGAATGTCTTTCGTTTCATGAAATCTTATGTTTTATTCCTGAATCTAAAACACTAGAACACAGATATTTTGTCATCCTTGTGGGGGGGGGGGGGTTGAAAAATATTTATTTTTGATTAAACTAAAGTCTTTAAATCTTCAAAAATATAGTTGTATTTCTAAAAAATGATTTTTGCCATTTTACGGTTCAAACGGGTTATTTTTCAATGGTGTTGGGGGTGAATTTAAGACATTAAAGTATTTCTCCCTAATGTTTTTTTATCATGATATAATAAAAAATGAATTTCATTAAGATGAACACAATTTATCCAAAATTGATTTTTTTCATAATTATTATTTTGAACAGAACAGAACAGAACAACTCTTTTATTCACCCAGGTACAAGTTTGTACAACATGGGGTTATGACATACAAGATACATGTTACAATTTCATTTTCCGGATGAGGTGGAAGGCAGAAAAAAAGCGAGCGAGAGAGAGAGAGAGAGGGAGAGAGAGAGAGAGAGAGAGAGAGAGAGAGAGAGAGAGAGAAGAAGAAGAAGAGAGAGATGAGGTTATTATTATAGGGGAGAGACTGAGCTGAAAACTCGATATGCACCCGCAGATTACCGTTACACGACTTTCACGTGCAAGCGCACTTGTAACCCGTGCCACGATCATCTATTATGGTCACTGTTTATTGTGCTTAAATGTGATCTAAATTGGATTATTTCTTTTCACTACTATTATGCATATGCATTTTAACGTAAGTTTTTGACAATAATCATGATCATTACAGAGAATAACATGTTTAAAAGATGATAATAAATTTATGAGAAATAAATCGTCTGGAAATAAATCGTCTGGTGGCAGTGTGAGAAATTCAGGCAATATGAGATTGGTCTACGTAGAAAAAGCGCAGCGATCGAGAAGATATGTTTCATCAAAAGATAAACGGCGCGTGGATAACACTGTGTGAAGAGGAGAAAATGCTGGATATCAGCAATATCTGCCCTTCTCTCGGTATCACCAGAGCATTTTCAATCAATGTTGTCAAAGTTATTGTTCGAAATATTGTCAGTTAAATTTTGACATTATAACTCTCAGGTACTTACACAAATGTTTTAGATCTTCAGCATCATTAAATGTAAGAAAATAGCGGAGTTCGCGTCTATAGTCGTTTTGTAAATTTAGATTTGACATAAACATGGTTCGTTGTGTCGATAAAGACTCGCATTCGAACAAATAATGGATTTCGGACCCTATTTCATCTTTTCTACATAGCTGACATATTCTTTCTTGAAATGGAGTTGCATCGTAGCGGCCGATTTCAACTGGTAATTTAAAGTTTGAGGTTCTAAATTTAAATAAAGTCAACGCATCATAATTGCTTAAGGCTTTAAAATACGATTCTAAATTATGGGAATCTTTAAAACTGTTGTAGGTTCGACCTTTTTCTGATTCTCTCATCTGAGAAGCCCAGGATTGTTTATATTGATCAATATATGACTGCTTAATTACCTTACTGATATGTCTACTAGTGATATGGTTTTGATTTAACCATAAATCAGGCCGGCCTGCACCGTTCAAAATATGCTTTATTTGATTTGTCCATTTGAAACCAGTATTGGTTTGGTTAATCATGTACGTATATATTCGATATGATAATTTTGAAGTTTTACCGGTTATTAAGCGATTCCAGAATGCAATCATGCGTGACTTTATAACGATTGAGATCGGGTATCTACCAAGCTCACCGTATAACATGTAAAGCGGTGTCGATTTTCGAGCTTTTGTAATTTTTCGCAGAAAGTCATTATGAATTTTTTCGAGCATATCAATGTTTTCATAGCCAAATATTTCGGAACCGTATGTTAAGATGGGGAGCACAGTATGATCGAATAATTTAATCATGAGATCTATTGGTAAATCAGAGTTATAACATTTGGTGTATAGTAAATGTAATGCTTTAGTAGCTTGCTGAGCGATATGCTTTTTTGCGTTAAGGAAAGAGCAGCTACTAGTAAATGTTAAACCCAAGTAATGATATCTATCTGTTACTTCAATATTTGTTCCACCTATAGTGAAGGAAAAGCTATTTAATCGACGCGCTCCAAATATAACAACTTTTGTCTTGGAGATGTTGACTCGAAGATGCCATTGGTTACAGTAACTATTAAATGAGTCAAGACTTTTTTGTAAGTCGGACGCGGAATTTGATATTAAAACAGTGTCGTCTGCGTAGAGGAGAACTAACAGCTTAAGCCATAGTGTATTATCGCAGGGGTTTTGTAGTTCTACTCCTACAGAGCCTTGATTTTCTAAATATGAATAAAGATCATTGAGGAAGATTGAGAATAAGGCTGGGGATAAGTTTTCCCCTTGACGTACCCCTATTTCCGAAATGAACGCGTCCGAAAAAGTTCCATTATGCGAAATCATTGATTTAATATTTTGGTACATATTGAAAACCACATTGTAAAATTTTCCGTTAATATCATTTTGAAGGAGCTTGTGCCACAAACCAACTCTCCACACCTTATCGAAGGCCTGGGAAAAATCTATAAAAGCGCAGTAAATTTTCTCTTTCCTTTTTCTAAGAATGTCTAAAATTGCGTGTAAAGTGAAAAGATGGTCGGATGTGGAATAACCGCGACGAAATCCAGCTTGATTTTCGTTTAGGATATTGCTATATTCAAGGAAGTTAGTTAACCTTTGGTTTAAAATAGACGTAAATAATTTGCCCAAGCAGCTCAAAATAGTTATCGGCCGATAATTACTCGGGTCCGTTGGGCTACCCTTATTTTTAAAGATAGGGACGATAACTCCTTCCAACCAAGACTTAGGAATATGGCCTGAATCTAAAATGGCATTAAATAAATTGTTGTATAGAGGGCAGAAAAGTTCTTTAGTACATTTTAAGTATTCATTTCTAATTTGATCGACGGGGCTAGGGGCTTTGCCATTGTTTAAATTTTGTATACATTTTAGAATTTCTTCGTTTGTAATAGGACAGTTTAACAATTGATTTGCTTCTTGGAGGTCATTTGACGAGACTGATAAATTATCGTTTTCGTCGCCTGTTACGTCATTCAAATTAATTGATTTGAAATATTCGTAGAATTCGTTTATATTTGGAGTGTTATTTTGTGCTTTTTGGGGCTTAATAGTGTTCAAGAGTTTCCAATACTGTTTTGGGCTTTTTTCGTTCAGTCGCCTTAATTTAAAAGCATTAGTTTGTTTGTATTTTTTAATGTAGAAGTTCATGGTTCGTTTGTATTGTTTGCTAGCGAGACGAAGTCTAGTTTTATTATTATCATTTGGATGGATTTTATAGACATTTTTGGCGTCATGATAATTTTGTCTAGCGCGGCGACAAGAAGAACCGAACCATGGTTTATCATTAGTAGCTGTTGTCTGAATTCTAGATTGGAATTTACTCGGGAAAGTTGAGTTTGCCGCGTCATAGAACAAGGTTTGAATATCATTTGTTATGGATTCAATAGTTTGATTGATATTTGTTGAGCGCAAAATTGTATCATTTAAAGAATTCAATTTATCAGTGTTTATGTTATTCATAAACTCGTTACTTAAATTACTATCCCAGCCTATTAGATTCGGGTTCGACTTAATTTCTATATTTGGGGAATTTGTTAGAACTAGCTTCATATCCCAGGAAATGATACAATGTCCATCGGAAAAAAGGGAATCTGTTTCAATTACTTCAAAATCTGAGAAATATTGTAAGCAATCAGCAGTTGAAAAAACATAATCTATGACTGATCGGTCTCGAAAAGTAAAGCGACCAACGGTTTTATCTTGAAATAACCGACCGTTTAAGATAAAGAGATTATTATAGCGGCAGATTTCGATAAGTCTAAAACCGTGCGTATTTGTTTTATGGTCAAGCGTTAATCTATCAAGCGGTATAGACAAATTTTCTAATTCGGTAAACTTATTCAAAAAATCATCGGCTATGTCTGTTAAATCGAAGAATTCTTCTAGAAAGTTATCGGGTTCAATATAATCTTTCATATTACCAGTGCGCGCGTTCGTATCTCCAGCTAAAGTCACAAATTTATACTGACTACACATAGTGGTAATTTCAGAGTGAAAATCGTTAAGCATGTCATTGTCGAAGAATCGCGAATTTTCGGGGGGAAGGTAGACCGCACCTATTATAAGGTTTTCAATGAGATTAAGTAGAGTTTTATCGATGCTGATCCATAAAACATATTCTGACGCGTTTTCTAGAACAGAAATAAAAGAGGCTATTTCATTGCGGACATAGATTCCAATGCCACCAGACTTTCTTTTATAGGATTGTTCCCTATGTTTTGAAAACAATGTAAAATTTTCGATATCGACTAAATCGTAACTGTCTAGATGGGTTTCTAAAACACAAAAAACATCGTATTTGTTCACAAGGTCTATAAATTCTGGATAATTAAGTTTCCTTTTTAGTCCATTAACATTTAGGCTACCAAATTTCAAGTTTATATGTTGATCACTTAAATAAGAGTCTGACCCCTGGGATTCCTATCTAGGCTGGTGTGTAGTAGGTACTGGCGATCCGTTGTTCGGCATTTGACCGTTAGAGTCCCATGGTCTCCTAAACTGGGAATTAGGAGTATCAGGGTCTACATACGAAGTAGGCGGAGAATGGCGACTAGGGGCCTGGTTACGGACCCCTCGACGAGGGGATAACGATTCCTTTCTCCTCGATGTTTTCTGTTTATCCGATTCCCTAGACATACTACGCCCCTGCGTGACATCATTCCGCGCACGTGATTGTTGTGAGACCCTGGGAACATTTTTACTATTACTACTGTTTGTTTTGATAGGTTTGTCAATAATAACTCGATCTTGTTTCATAATTGGGGCCCAATTGGGGAACATGTCATTGATCACTTTTCCATCTTTAATAAGTTTTGCTGGGTACACAATGCTAATCCGACTGTCAGGGAAGTCGTTACGTAGCTGCTTGAGCTGTGGCCATAGTTGTCGTCGAGCGGCTTCTAATTCAGGGGGGAAATCTCTATTAATAGAAAATGACGTCCCTTTCAACTTTCTGGCATTTTTGATAACGAATTCTGTGTCACGATAGTCAAGGAAATATGCGATGATGGGCCTAGTATAGCCCCTCTTGTACTTGCCTAATCTATGGGCTCTTGGTATAGCGGGACATGGGCTAATATCAAGTTGTTCAGCAAGAAATCTGGAAATAGTATCATGACAATATTCTTCACGGGATTCTGCGATACCACTAATTATAATGTTATTACGCCTACTGCGCGCCTCAATATCGATGGATTTATATTCGAGAAGGGTTAGTCTTTCATCGTGATTTATGACTTGATTGTACACGGAATTTACAGTTGTCTGGAGCTCCAGGCAACGATCAAATTTTTGGTTTATTTGCTGAAGTCCGGCATAAAGTAAAGAAAGTTTTTTGTCAGATGATAGGCGTTCGAAATTTTCTACCTCAATATGTCCACTTTGGCCATCAGAGCTTACTCTGTGACGCTTTCTTGAGTTGGTAAACAATGACCAGTCTGAGCGCTGGCCGTCACTGAAATCATGGCGGCCGCCATTTTGCCCAAATTGAGATAAGTCCATCACCTCAATCCCTTCTTCTGGGTTATCTATCAACATGTCAGGAATATTCGTACCTTCAATTGACTCTTTAGATGTTCTTCTATCTGTTACCGTAGATTGTTGACTCATTTTGGCCCAGTATTGCGTTCTAGGAGGAGTTTTCGAAAGAGATATCACCCACTTGAAAAATGTCTGACCACCTCGTTTGACCGGAAGTTAAAAACATAGCTTTGCTACGTTGGTAACGTATTCAATTCAATAAGGTCTTTAAAACGACTATCCCTCGTGCAGGTTCAGTTGGCCTTTCATAAAGATAAATTGGTGCAACTGGAAATCAAAAGAATCTATTGCAGACAATGTGAATTCACAGGCTGATCTAAATATTTACTTGGTATACATGTAAAATTGTTGAAAAAATTATGCACAGGTTCATTTTGGAGAAATATCTGTTACGTTGATGAAGTCTGACATTTCCGTGAAAAATTATCACCAAATATTAACTGAAGTTTTGTACCAATGTAACGTAAAGAAAATACTTAACATTTAGTCAATTTATAATTTTTGAATGGTATAAAACATATATTTACAGGTGCACTTCAATATTGTTAGGCTATTCAAGACATTCAATTGGTTCAAAATAAACAAAATCAAATAAGTAGTTTCTGCAAGATTATACGCAATTGAATATCACATTCATTGTGAACGATAAACATAAAAAGCCCACTTTTTATAATCAGATTTTAATCTTCTCAAAGGAAACATCATGTGTATATATATATATTTGAAGGGGATATCCATATATGCCCACGTATCAATTATCTTGTTACTTCGCATGTGTAATATGTTTCAAGTATGAACTCCAAAATGTATTTATCTGTTTCATGCAAGCCATTTAAGACTTGGGAGAGCACGATGAGGGACCGCCAAGAAAGAATTTTACCTGTCTTGTTAATTTTCATTCTTACACTTAGCAATAATTCTAAAATTAATCTTTGAATAGTTAAAGGTCTCTTTATAAACACCCTTAATACCATTCGTGCTAGTTCAAATGTAATCAATATCTTTTCTCAAAACGTTGATTCAGAAAATATAGCTAGAATTGACAACAAAGTTATCAAACATAAAGTTCAACAAAAATATGTTACTTCCGGGCTTTGTCAACATATAAAATTATTAGGAAAGTATGCCCTATTTGTCCTACAAATGCCTATAATGTTTTATAAAATTTGAACACCAGTATATTGGCATATGATAATGAGCTGAAAATAAGCTATCAATACAAACCCAATTTACTTATTCTAAATAACAATTATCAATCCCGACTCGATAAAGTACACGCAATTCCTTTCTTTCAAGTTAAATCCCAGAGACGAGTGCAAAGCTGTAAATCGATTGTTTTATTCTCTGTGTGCAAGCTTACCAATAAGAGGCTTCTTTTTAATTGTTACCATGTGTCTGTCAGCATAAAAGCATATCTAGCTGCATAAAGTAAGGGTCTAATAATCTTTCCGAAATCGTCAGAATCGTCAGAACCAATTACCTAAGGAGGAAAATTCCTTTTTGAGTTTTTTCATTACTTTCCTGCTTGTCTGAAGTGTAGAAAGTAGCAAATCAACACCTTTTTCAGCTTTAAGTAATCACAATACATAGGTTTACCTTTTACTGCAGCCATTCACATTTATGTATACTTACAGCTTTTCAATTTATACAATATAAATATCTATTTTGATTTTAGTTTTTGTCTGATCTACTGGGCATAAGACAATGGAAATTTCTTTTCTATCTTAACCGTATCGTATCTTAACCATCTTGTGGGGCAATGTCTCATGCAAAAAGATGAAATTGTCTGTGGATGTAGATAGAATTTGTACTTTAAGTACTGGTGAACCACTGAGGTAGCCTGTCCAAGATTATTAATAATAATTGACTATTGTTTCACCTTCGTAAGTTTTGATTGCCACTTAACATGTTTATTATAGAGTTTCATTGTGGTGCTATTGTTTCTGCAAAGCGACTCATTTTTAAGAAAGTAGACATATATTTATACATAATTTTGGATTGCAGATGCATGGCAAAAATAAAAGAAAATGTGTTACTAGAAAGTCATCAAGCGCCCGCAAAATAGTTGACCTTGAGTTATCACCTTAAGTTATTTTGAAAACCATCCATAAATACAGGAGATATGCTCTGGACAATTTTAGTTAGAACATAAGACCTCGAGGCGTGTCCTTGGCCTTAAAGCTATCCGGTTTTTGTTTCAAATAGCCCAACTACTCATGATGGTGATCGATCGTGCCAAGTAATCTTAAAGTAGACGATGTGCTCAAGAAAAGCTCAATCAATATGTAAAAAGTTGTTTCAAACGGCGCATGATGGAGAACAATAGTGGTAAGTTAATTTGAAATTCACCTATTGCAGGAGATTCACTATAGACACTCTGAACGGACTAACGTATTAACACTATCGCACATAAACCGACTTATGATTTGTTACAACTTTGTCTCGCTCACCGCAAGCGGGCTTGCTGATAATCAATGATAAGAATATCTTAACAAATTTAGATATATATCTAAACCTTAACATTATGAAAAAATGACAATTAAAATCAATATCATAAAAAGAGGACCATGATGGTCCTATACCGCTCCCCTGAGTATGATGGCTCATGGCTTTATGATATAACAAAATATCAAAACCCTACAACTAATTATTTTGGAGAAGATTCGTAAGGAATTTCTCCTTTAATCCTATGTATATTGAACATCTTACCATTTAGAGCTAATTTCCAGAGCACGGTAACTCATTGAAGTAAACTAAGGGAAAAAAGTTTAGCAATTTCCTACGTTACCTCCAATTTCTCCGGTCTATAGCTTTGGATTCAAACCATATTTTCACACATCGGTCTTTTATGTGTTAGCCACAGTATTAAAAAAATCAGATAATTTCAAGGTCATACGTGTTTGTTGTACAGCGTCAAACATGGTAGGGTAGGGAAGTAAAAGTAACACAAAGATTTAATATCTTGTGTGTCCACCGTTTGCGCCAATAACGGCGTCACAGCGTCTTCTCGTGCTGGAAATGAGCCTACGATTAATGACCATAAGGATACGACCCCATTCCTGACGCAGAACACGTTCCAGGTCTCTAACGTTATAAACGTCATTCCTGTCTCTTACTCTACTAACTAGATGGTCCCAAAGGTGTTCGTTCGGAGACAGATCCGGTGATTTGGCTGGCCAATCCAACACATCAACATTATTAGTCTGTAAAAGGTCCAACGTGTGCCGAGCGACATGTGGGCGGGCATTATCTTGCTGAAAAATGGTAGCAAGCCCTTGACGCAAGAACGGCAAAACCACTGGCTGGACAATTTCGGTGCAGTATCGAACGGCATTTAAGTTTCCCTGAATAGCTACCAAGTCAGTCTTGCCATGGTATGATATACCACCCCAGACCATGACGCTGCCGCCTCCAAAACGGTCATGTTGAATGACGTTGGCGGGATCCATCCTTTCGTCATCACGCCTCCAAACTCGTATCCTGCCATCCGCAAACATCAAATTAAAACGGGATTCGTCTGTGAATAGGACCTGATTCCACATTCGTCTTGGCCATCGACGGTGTACCCTTGTCCAATTCAATCTTGCATGTCTGTGTGCACGTGTCAAAGGAATGCCAACGTAAGGTCGACGTGCGCGTAAACGTGCCGAATGAAGTCTGTTTCTTACAGTACGAGCACAGATCCGTGTTCCCGTTGCATTTCGGACCAAACCGGCAATACAAGTGCTATTGAGGAAGCGATTACGCCGTGAACACGTCACGATGTAATTGTCCTCACGTTGGGTAGTCTTCCTTGGCCTGCCTGAACGTGGTCTGTCTTTCACGGTGCCTAATTGACGATACTTTTACTAAGTCTTGAAATGGAACTTTGGCTCACGCCAAAATGTTGAGCCACCTCTTTTACCATCATACCACCAGCCAGCAAACCGATGGCTACGTTCCGTTGGTCTAAGTTAAGACCTGGGCGATGTCCCATTTGATTTTTTTAAAGGTCTTAATGAGTTGTCTTGTTATTGATGCTAACCAATAAACTGGGATAGATATTGTGGATATAGACTTCACATACATGCGGAAGCACGTGCAGAACGTGTTTCAGCCAAAATTGCGTCAGACAGCCTTTAGAAGCGAGGAAAACGTGCTCTTAAAGCATAATTAGTTAGTTAGCTTTTAAAAATTGCAAACGAGACTGATTTTATAAGGTTTAAACATTTACGTTGAAAAATAATGTAGGTCGAAAAAATTGCTAACTTTTTTCCCTTAGTATATATTGGTAGAGGGTCAATAGGCATTGATACATACACAATATCAAAGATCTAGACATTATGGTTGGGGAGAAGAAGCTTTTCAAAGATATCCTTCTTTAATCTACGAAAATTCAGGCATCACACAAAAAAGGGCTGATTTTCATTGTACGGTATTTTTGGAGTTTTTTGATAAAGGGTCAATAGACATTGATACATACAAAATATTGATGCTCTATGTCTTATGCTTTGGGAGAAGAAGATTTTCAAAGATTTCAGAGTGCGATAATTCTTTGAAATATTTTGATAGAGGGTCAATAGACATTGATACCACAAAATATGACAGCTTTAGGCTTTATGGTTTGGGACAATAGACAATGATTTATACCAAATATCAAAGCCTTGTGGTTTGGGAGAAGAAGATAGGGTACCTTCTAACAGAACACGATACTGACATTTTAATTTGTACCTGAAGATAAATTTATTGTTTACACATACTCACAAATAGCTAGGCAATTTTCTGGAAACAAATTAAGTTAGCAAATGCAAAAGTTGGGTGTCTGCGACATCTTTAATTTAGAGAATCCCCTATTTGAAATTGAAAGTTTGAGCCGAAATACATGGGCTGAAAAAAAAATTACATAGTAAACTATCTTTATGCAAAATATCCTTGCATTCTGTGCGTTTGATGTACCCTTTTTAAATTTCATATATGGTGGACCAATCTTCAACCTCTTCGACTGCGTACTGGTGTAACAATTGTTTTTGTTTAGCATAACACAGAGCTGAGTTCATTTTAGCGTAAATGATTATAAAAATAAAATGAAAAATAGACTATCTCGAAGTTAATAGTAACTAGAATGGTTGTCAAATGGCGGGTTGGGTCGAACTCTCGCAGATCTTTCACTTTAAGCGTGCCCTTACCTTGGAACATAATGTTTTTCAAAGGGCATACTTGGCAATAGCAGTGCTAATCTATATTGAAATACAAAATTATTTTGAAAACCGAATTTGATTGAAAAAATAAAGGTCCGCACACAAATAGACAGAATGAGGTACGGACATATTACCGTCATTGTACAATAAAAAGACCCAAAAGATTTTATTGAAATGATATCTCCTGTCGAAAATTGGCACAGCTATCAATTAATTTGCCATGGGTGTTGGTGTACTTCAAAAGATGACAAAAATAAGTCCAGTAGACACAGAGATATTCAGAGAATTGGTAATTAACCACGAACCATATCTTTCCTCATCCATGCCATGGTCAAGCAACCTACTATTGAGTGGAGATAACTTCTGATGGGGAATAAGAACATGATTCTTTATCAATTTAAACTTAATTGAAGACACGAGATTTTGAGATTCACGGGATCAAGATAATGTTGGCAAGATGATCAGAGATAATCTCGTATTGTTAACCTCGTACTCTCGTGTTCTAGTTGCAGAAATCTGGTGTTCTCAAAACGAATTCTTGTTTTCTCGTTAACTTACTCTTATTTTGTCCTCGATGTACTAACGCGATCTCAAAACCGTACGTTCGCATTCTCGTTATCTTGCTCTCATATTCTCAACTTCTTGGTTACGTGGTCTCATTGTCCCTTATCTAATCTAACCGTGGTACTCTCACTTTTGATTCCTTACTCTTGTTTTCCCACAGTTGTACACTCGCTTTCCTGTCCGCGCTCGCAATCTTATCGACGTAGTATCGCATTTTTGATATCGTAGCCTCGCGCTCGCGTTGCCGTACTGTCGTGTTCTCGTAGCATTATTCGCGCGATCTCACCGACGCATTCTTGTCTTATATATTCTTTTACAGAATATACTATACACAAATCCAATCGCTTAATAAAAGAATATCTTCCTATATTTCTTGAAAATATAGACTTTTTTATAACTTAACCTTTTAGAAAAATATTCAATTTTGTTTAGTAAGAGCAAAAACAAACCAAATATTTTGTAGTACAAATAAGAAACACGTTGATGGGTTAGAGAGCCAGAGACAGAGAGATAGTCAGATGGACTTACAGTCAAACCGATAAAAAGTAGAATGAATTAGAAAAACTTCATGATAAAGATTACAAAATAATATGATACAAAACGAACAATAAACAAACAGTAATGAAGAATGATTACTCATCAAAAATAAGGCTTATATGATCCATACCTTTTAACTGATAGCATCAGAAACTGCTATCAGCATGATGAAATCTGAAATAGAGTAATAAAAACATTCATCAAGAAGATACCCACAAAAAACAACAATGTAATTGATACCCAGCCCTTCTCATATTCATGAATCAGTCAAATACTATTGTTCATATGATATAGACTTCAAAGGAGTTGAATCTGGTTCATGTCTTGAATAGATGTTCAACTGTCTTTGTGAATGAATTTTCATTGACAATACCTCTCTGTGAATTTGGTACTGAATTTGACTTCCTCGCTGCTGGATAAAGGCGAATAGAAATGAGCACCCAATATACCTCCTTAACAAGTTCTGATAAGTCTATTATGTTACGTATATCGTACAATAATTCAAGTCGGAGCGACATGACTAAAGTGCCGTTAAAAAAACGTATAGCCCCTTTCAACCAACGTTTGAATTCAACATTAAACTACCTTGACCCATCATTTTAATGAAAGCTGCTAATTTTTCTATCTCTATTAATATCAACCACATCCCCCGAATTGAATACATTTAAAACATGATCATTTACACATTACCATTCCTCACGTATCTTTTCTTGTGACAGAAATTAGTACGGATATAATATTTTTTCTTTATCTTTTTTGAAATACTACTGTTTAATGAATACTCTTGATATCTTGTATCTTTTTATCATGACTATGCCTTTTTAATCCCAAAAGTCTTATTTTCACATTGACAAAAGTTTAGTGAAAAGAAATATACAATTCCACCTACTTGTTTGCCATAAGACACTTAGATAATGTCATGATAATGCATGAGGTCAGACATCCAGGCTGGTGTGAATGCATGATGAACAAATTTATGTTTTGCAAAATTGTTCTTCCCTTTGAACAACATGTTTTGAATTTAAACTTATTTCTTTGATATTTGGACCAGAGCTAACTTTTGTCTGAAATATTTGGATATAAGCTTCCTTTTAACAATCCAATCCCGGTTTAATCTTTTTCCTAGCAGAAGAAACGACCTTGTTTATTATCAATATTATTTTTACTTATTTATTTATTTCAATATAGTTCAAATCGTCAACCAGATTTCTGCACGAAAGCTCAATTTCCCTAAAAATTGTAGCATACACATGAATAATTTTTCAAAACTAAACATTCAATCACGTTGTTTAAACAGTCTGTTCAGTCTGTTCACTAGTACTGCACGACCGTATTCTATTTAGCTTACAATTTAGACAGAGGAATCATCTCCATCTCATCAGCTACTAACAGAATTAGTAACAATAGGTGGACCGCTGGCTACTTCGACCGAGCTCCAACAAAAGGTTCCACTTCTCAAAACTACACAAACAAAAAGCAGTACCGAATTCAACATGTACCATCTTGTTATCTGTCTAGGCCTTATAACTTATAAATTTTGTATAAAGATCAAGATAAAGATCACTCTATCACAATTTGCTGGCAAAATAAACCAAACGAATTCGCTTTTAGGAATATCCAAAGACGGGGAGTAACAATAAATAGACACTCTTCCGTATAATATGGAGTGTGAAATCCACTGTGAAAACCTTTATTCTTTTATATAAACAATGATTGATTGATTGAATGGGGTTTAACACCTCTTTTCACGGTATTTCAGTCATATCGAATCGGCTGGAGCACCTAATAATTGATTCCTGGTATTTCTCACACCAGTACTACCACTACTTCATTTCCTAGCCTCCAGCTGCTATCCAACTTAGGTTTACGATTATCCACCAATTGATGAGAGACAAATGTCGGAAAGGATATGTGCCGCCGCAGGGGATCGAACCCATGACCTCCCATTATTAAGATTAGGTGTCTGATGTGCTGGCGACTGCGCTATGACGGCGGCTATATAAACAATTAAGTGAATCGACAAAATGTTTTTTAAAACTATGCTGACCACTGATCAAATCAGGGGTTGTAAATAATCCGTGAAGGAAAACATTACTCTTGACCAATCATAATTTTGCAATGAACTAATTACTAATTTTATGGTGTAGATAAAACCGGTCGGATGAGTATGATAACGACGAGAATTCGCCGAATAGGACGTGAGAGAACGACATAGGCTGGTACCACTGTCAAATTATATGTTAAGCCGATATGTTCGGTCAAATTTACCAGTCTTTACACGGGAAACCTGGCCCCCAAAGAACTATTCCTTTATATCAAAGCTGGTAAATTGGGATATACCGCTAGACTTCCGTTTAATGCTATAAGGGAGCATAGTAAAATAGTCTTAAAACAGAGTTTGATGTTAAAGAATTATTGCATTACAAGTCAAATGTCAGCGCATGTAAAGTGATATTACCTGTCGGCTTCGATAGAGTTTGTTCAAATATGGAGTACCCGAATGTGGTGAAATGCACATTCCCAATCTGAAAATATCGAAATTGATCCGCGATTTCAAAATGATTATCTTTATTCTAATATTAAACGCTCCTCACAGATGGTGCTAAACATGACGAGGGGGCGTTTTATTTAAGGTGAGCCTATTTCATTTGTATCATATTCCTCTAATTTGAGCATCAATTCCTTTAAACATGGCTGCTATAGGTTTTATTTAAGGTGAGCCTATTTCATTTGTATCATTTTCCTCTAATTTAAACATGGCTGCTATAGGGGAGGGGAGTCTCATCATAAGAAACAGTAAAAAAAAAAAAGGAAACCTTACGTAGCATCCTAATATGATAAAGAGTCAATTTGTTGTTGTTGTTTTTCCAATAAAGAGAACTGTTCCATATCCTTCCCAATCAGCAAGGGTTACAAGCACCATCCGCGTTTCCAGTTCAATTAGAAAATAACTGCACCGTATATTTATCTATCATTTCTAAAGAAGTGGAAAGGGATTTCATGGTCATTGAAACTGTTTCACTAAGTACTAGGTACTCAAAATCATGTATGTGGATTCGTTTACCTCTCAAGACATTGACTATTCTTGGGTAGATCGTGGCATTTCTGTGGAATTTCGATTTGCATACGACGTGAAAAGATTTGATACGTTCTGTAGCGGTTTCCTGCGCTTTTGTAGTTTCTGATCACTATTTGTTAAGAAAATACTTTGCAACCTGGCACGATTCTCCTCCTGCTTAAATACGATTCCTTTTGTTAAGACCATACTTTGCTATCTGACACGATACATCTCCCGCTTAACCTATTCCTACACAATCCCTCCTTTTTACGCCCTTCAAGAAAATAGTTCTGAAAAAAAAATGTGAAAAATGCAGAAATTGCTTGTTACAAGAAATTTCTGCATTTTCCACGTGGTTTTCTACTGAGACAAAGATTTTAGAAATTTCAACAATTCAATATTGTCTTCTGCAGCTTCTTTCAATTTGGACCAGTCCAAAATATCATTGTGTGGGAATGGGTTGAATACGATGCTTTATGTTTGGTTTGGATTACCCGACTGAATCAACGATGGGAAAAATTGATCTGACATTGCGACCTTGGTATCTGATCTAGAACGTACAGGCACTCTCAAAATACGTGCAATGAGTTAACCTCGATTCGATCCTCACTGTTGTGACAGGTTACGCTTAAATTCGACACATTTCTTTACGATCACGCACGAGGATATCCCGGGTCGGGCTAGGATTTGGTCCAAAAGGATGTGTACTGCAAAGTCCCTTAATTTTACATCCCAGTGATTTTATACTTGAGGAAATTGTGGGAAATGAAGAAATTGCTTGCTAGTGATTTTTTACATGATGAAATATCGTGGGAAATTCCAAAAGAACCAATTCAACACAATCCCTCCTTTTTACGCCCCTCAAGACAAATAGCTTTGGAAAACAGTGTGGAAAATGAAGAAATTGTTTATATCAAGCAATTTCTTCATTATCCACAATATTTTCTATCCCAGAAGAAGAAAAAATAAATAAAATTCGATCAGCATGAAATTATCGTCTGCAGCTTCTTTCAATTTGGACCAGTCTTAAATGCTGTCGTCTGGTACATGGTTAAGTATATCTTTATTTTTGGATTGTCCATAGTCTTGAATATGCTTTCAGAGATTAATGAAGCCATTGTGATTGTGCATGCTTACAAAGACGGTGCTTTTAAAAAACCTATAGCCTATAAAGTATTGGAAGTTTTAGCTCTTTAGTTTGAGCATAAAAGAAACATTCCCTTCAGGATGCTTTGGGACATAAACAAACAGTTAGGAAGAAGCCGCCTGGTCTTAAAGTACCATGGCTTTGTTTGAATACCAATCAGAACTTTGGTAGAAGATGCTATTAGTGAACACGATCACTACGATGTCACCACGATAAGGACTGACGATTTAACACATTTCCACACGATGACGCTTTTGGACGCCCCTTAATAAAAACAATTGGGAAACATTGCGTAAAATGAAGAAATTGCTTGAAACAAGCAATTTCTTCATTTTTCGCAATGATTTCTATCCAGAAAGTTGAAAAAATCTAAAATTCCATCAATTTTAAATCATCGTCTGCAACTCCTTTCAAATTGGATCGGTCTAAAGTTTTGCCGTCTGGTAATGGGTTAAATGGCGGATCATTGGCCCCGCCTACTTACTCCTCTGGTCACGCTCACTTACTCGAACAGGAAGTTCCACTTTGAAAATAAACGGCCTTAATTTTCAAAGTAAATGGCGAGTAATTGGTAAAAAATAAAGTAAAATGGTAGGTTGGCTATTGAAACGTCTTAACTACAGCTTGAATAAGCTGTAGTTAAGACGTTTAAATCGCTAGACCAACAAATGCTTGACTTAAATGTCGGTCTTTGATTGACAGGTGCGATGTTTCAATTCATCCCCGATAATACATCGATCTATTTTATTCTAAAATGAATTACATTAATAGTTATTATTTTCAACTCAATGACAGGCTCGATCTTTAAACTTGAATTATCGTCTCCCTATTCATGGTAAAAATGACGCTTATTCTGGTTAATACAAATTATAATTCCATCTTACTTTTTCTTTTAAGTATTTTTTTTTTAATCTATACATTTTTCTTTTATTTACTTGTAAATTCGATTTCTCTTATTGGTCGATTGTAGAACTTGCATATCGAATTTAGCTGTTTACGAAGCCCATACGTAACGTGTCAACACACACCCCTTTTTATGTGTCACCATCTAGTAAAAGAAAGTTAGGCGACTCGAACGTCAGGCAAGGATGAGAATACGGGAGTGCGAGAAGGAGAACATGATCATGCAATGATTCAAAAGGCGAGAAATACGAGAACACGAAAATACCACTGTGACATAATAGACTGGCGAGGAAAATACGAGAGGACGACGTGAATAACCGAAATAATCCCGCATTCTAACCATGGGACTCTCGTATTTTCGTGAATATCATTGTCGTACTGCCATATTTTCGTTGTCGTATGCTCAGAAACTCGTGTTCTCACCGGCGTTCTCTCGAACCTCGCGCTTCAGTTCCACACAGAAAAACGTGATGGTCCTAACGGAAAAGGACCAATCGCGGTGTCAATCAAATTGCCAGTCGACCAATGAAATCAAGCGTTTAGACCAAAAATTAGTTTTGAACTCTAACACTGACCGCCATTTTAGTTAGCCTCTATGTTGGTTTGGAAACTTAAACATTGAAACTACAGTTTATTTAAGCTGTAGTTACGACATTTTAGTCGCTAACCAACTAGTCTTCTTTTTTGTTGCATGCTATTGGTCATAAAATTTGCAAAATAACGCTGTTTAAATCGAAGCAGGACTTCCTGTGGCCAACGATGTAAGAGGGCGGGGCCAGCGGTCGGTCAATTATGTGAACGTCGGAAGCTGCACAAATCGAATTTATTACAAGCCAACTATTATTTCAATTTTGCATGTAAATCTATTTACTCGAACGAGGAAAAGAAATTAAAAAAGTGTATATCTTTTGCACCATTTTGATTTAGATTTGACTGTAAAATTTTCGGGGGTAAGGGTGATCGGTGTCCTGATTAACCATTGTCATGCTGATCCCGGAATACTCATGCTTTGGCAATGGCTTTAAAAGGATATATAGACTAAGATCAGCCCGCATAGATGTGCAGTCTGGTCTTAGCCTACACTACCTGCTTCTTCTTGTTATGTTGAGAAAATCTTTGAACTCGTTATCGATCTAATTATGTCACAGTTTTGAAATATAGCGAAAAGATGATAAATATTCAGCATGACAAGGATTAATACCGGTCGGTTTATTGAAAAGCCCTAAATTACTAAATCTTCGTCCAGCAGTATTACCAAGTTTGATATTATTGGGTAGAAGAGAAGTAGTGCCCAATTAGGTTCGATTTAGGCTATTGTCTTTCAAAACATATCTCCCCCAATCCACTGTAGATTTTGATAATGGCGTGATAAGAGGTTTCTATATAATTTGTAGAAGCGTGAATACTTCTTTTACATATGGAAACGCCTACCAATATCCCGCTAAGCGAAGATTTGACGTAGACCGGTACCGCCGTCGACTCTAACAAAGCCTGCTTTTTGGTAAAGTCGACAGTGGTACCAGTCTAAGATTTGACGATGATTTCAGTAACACGCAGTCTTTCAATAATGAAGTGACTTGAGTAATTTGCCTTCCTTGTAGAATACCACGGTCCTATGCCGAATTAATATTTTAGTCTAAGATTTGATTCAAGAAGTCGAAATTCGCTACGCTTATCATATATCGGATTCCAAAATTTCTATTTAAGAACTCAGCCTACAAGCTATATAACTCGGTGATTTTAATCCAATCTACATTACATAGAAATGTATTCATAAGCGGATCTTCAATGGGGTTCCTTGTATATTTATCATCATTTTGAATAAGCTTCTTTAAGCTACTACTGGGTCGCGAAATGTTTAAAAGATATACATAATCTCACATTTGTTTGTTCGTAATAATTCTCAATGAATTGCTTATTTATAATTGCCCAAGTTTCTTCAACGCTATCTTCATTATGTGTTGACTGTCATGGGAAAAGAATCATCACGAAAAGGTTAAACATCATTGGTCTAGTTTGAAAAAGGCTTGTTAGACTGCGTTTATATGAATTTGGCTTAACTGAACTTTCAGTAATATTTCAGGAATACTGTGGTTGGAGGTGTCATTTTTCACACCACAACATGTATAACTGCAACCATTAGATGCTCAGCCAACTTGATAGGCAAATTACTTATCATATTTCCATCTGTGAGAGACAAATAACGTGTGGCTATTGCATTTTCCCCCTGAACTGGAGAAGACACTTGAGTGGAAAATATCCTGCATTACCTAGCTATTAAACCAGCCGGGCTAGGCGAGACGTTTTGCTTTAATCAGATTATCTACATGAAAAGTGAAATTAATGGCTTGTCAGTCTACTATGGCAACTTGGACGTCTACCATTAATACTTTCAGTGCTTTTATTTATTATCATTACTACAGGGAGCATTTAGTGCATGGCCTAAATGTCCTATTTTATCGAACATTATTTACTTAAACTTAAAAGATAAGACCGCTGCAAAATGTGCAAGTTTAACCCTTTCCCGTTTTTTTCAAATTTTTAGACTGAACCAATTTTAAAGACGTTGGGGACGACAATCAAAATAGAGTGCAATTTGAAATGAAATCATCCTATGTTGTATAAAATAGTGTGAGAAAAGAAGAAATTGCTTGTCACAAGCAATTTCTTCTTTTTTCACGATATATTCTAAAATAAAAAAATTAATCGGTCCACATTACTCAGATAGTATTTTCCCTCAACGTACATTTTGAAGGGAGAATGCGGGACAGTGTCTGCCCATTCAGGTCAGTCTTGAAATCCTCCACCGCTCTGAAGAGCTCTAGATAAACGGGCATGACGCCACTCTGGGTCTATCAGATCTTTTACACGCTATACGCCTACAACATAGGTTTTGGTGGACAGACAGTAAAGTTTAAGAATTTAGAATCGAAATCTCTCGTTCTTTCTATACTCGTCAATCATAGTAAATACTGTACAGCCCATATGAGCATAAATCGGGTTTGTGTGCCCATGTGAGCCCTTGACTGACTTATATCGGAAATTTAGAAATTCAGATACAAACAAATGCTGAAAACAGTCAATTGAATTAAGATATAAGTTTGACCCACAAAGTATGCAGATCAATATTCTTACAAAAGCAGTTGGAATTACAAGCACGTAATAAACCTAACAGTGTTTTTTTTTTTTTTTTTGTTTTTTTTTGTTTTTTTTTTTTTTCGGGGGGGGGGGGCTAGGGTTGGTAAAGAATCTAGATACAGTTTCTACCCTTTAATTTTTACGTTGGGACGACACTTATTTTCATGGGCTTTCTAGCCCCGTCATTTATTTCGATATGTATTTATATTTTCATTTAAATGTTTATTTATTAAACACTATTTTGATGTCACTCCATACCTGTATTATTGAATGGATTCTCGATGGGTGTGTAATATCAATATTGGTCCCATTATTATAGGCTGTCCAAATGGGTCCCATAATTTCCGTTTGCTCATTCCATTGGGTAGAACAGCCTATATTGGACCTATATAGGTTACTGTATGGGTCTTATATCGGATCAGCTGGGTGGGGACTTTTTCAAAGACTAATTTAGTGAGTTTATGAAAAGATTGTATACTACACGTAGTTCAGATTACCCGGCTCGAATGCAAAAAAGGCGTTCGGCTAATACAACTGCTATCGAAGCCCAATGTTTTCAAGTGCCTAAGAGAACTACATTGACCTAATCAGATGTCTACTCAGTTTTCATCTGGGTTGACTGTGGTAGGTTTGTTGTAAAGTGCCTTGTCCGTGTGCACACAAGGTTGACGATTGCAAGTAAAACGCTTTACAAATCGGCCATGCTATTACTTATAAGCTACTTGAGACTGACTTCAATTCGTTTAATGGTAAGTCTTCAGAGAATTGACCAATCGCGGCTGTCAGTTAAGGAATAAACCGACCAATTAATTAATTCATTCAGCCCGGACCTGAGCTTTTCAACTCCAACAATGGCGACCATTTTGTTAACCTTTGTTGTTGGTTTGGCGACATAAACGTCGTAACTAGAGCTTATTCATTTCACTTTTTGGTTCACGCTACTGGCCATAAATTTTGCTAAAAACGCCTGTTAAAAATCGAAGCGGAACTTCCTGTCGGAGTTATTGGGAGGGGCCTAAGGAATCAGTTGGCGGTGCCAGCGATTGCTTAGTTATTTTCATAGTTTCAGCATGATTTCAAGTCTTCTTTCTTAAAAGTTTGCAGGGCAAGAGCATGGTTAACATAATAGCGTAAGTTTGAAATCGAGTATTCATTCACTATCAAAATAAACTACGATAACACATGACCAATTTCTGATTTGGTGTTAGACGAGGTCATCGGAAATTCAAAATCACAGCTTTATCAAATACTACAGGTGTGTACTTGGTAGCAATTAACATCGTGCTAAAAAGAACATATTGACCTCTGACAAACGCTTTCCCAATAGTATTCTATATATATATAAATTCATTCTATATATATATAAATTCAATGTGCTTCTGTTTGGTTTCTTTGTTCAGCGCACACACTTGATTAATTTCACGAAAAGATTTACAAACGATCAGTAAATGGATGAAGACAAGCAGCCTATTGATCACAAAAGAAAATATTCAAAAAAGTGAAAATAATCGTTTATGTTTTCAATGAGGTATGAAACTAAAAACATAGATTCACACTATGAAGCCACAAAATCTCAATGAAAAAATGTTCAGTGTCTCTAGGAAATACGAGGGGCGATCAAAAAAGTTTAAAGATCCTTTAATTACCAATCGCGACTGTCAATCAAAGAAACAATCGACCAATCATTCAACAGGAAGAGACGTTTGAACTTCAACATTGGCAGACATTAATGTAAAGTATTTTTACTAGTTGGAGACTTAAACGTCGTAGCTACAACTTACAAAGTTTTGTTCGCTTACCAATAATCTACCTTTATTTATAAATAACTGGCCATAAAATTGCAAAATAACGCTGTTTAATATCGAAGTAGAGCTCCAGTCGAACTTCTTGTGGGAGTCAGTCGGCGTGACCATCGATCCTTCTATTGTCAATTGACAAAAGAATGTGCTCCCCTGAAATCTTCAAAGTCGCGTGAATTCTTCTCAAGTATATTTCAAATTTGTAAGCGTTTGTTCAGCAATATCTGTTGCGTAAAGAACGTCAGGCGAACTCTTGATTCAAACTGACGGATCGTTGTCCAAGCCCAATTACTCCCACAAAAAGTACGACTGGGGTATTAAACCTCGTAAATTTGCAAAATGTGTGGCCAATAACATATGAAATAAAAGTAAAATGGTTTGCGACCTAAATGCCGTAACTACAGCTTGAATAATCTGTAATCATGTTGATGCTATGACGTCTTCAAACCAAACAAAATGCTTAACATGTTAGTCGAAATTCACAGTTCATTTTCCTTCAAAATAAATGATTTAATTGGTCGATCGAATTCATTTTATTGAAATCGTGATCCGTATATTGTGACAATGCTCACAACGAATGGAACTCAAATATACCATCTTGTAGGATCAATGTGCACCAGTGTGCTTCAATATTCATCAATATACACCAATGTACGTCAATGTGCATCGCTATACACCAAAGTGCATCGATGTGCATCAATGTGCACCGAAGTGCATCAATGTACAGACATGGACATTAGAATTAATCAATAGACACCAATGGGCATCAATGAGCCCCATTGTGCATCAATATACACCAATTTGCATCGATGTGCATCAATGTGCACCGAAGTGCAACAATGTACAGGAATGTGCATCAGCGTTGATCAATAGACACCAATGGGCATCATTAAGAACCAATGCGCATCAATATACACCAGTGATCATCAATATACAACAATATTCATCAATATACAACAATGTTCACCAATATACAACAATGCGCATCAATGTCCACCAATGAGCATCAGTGTGCACCAATATACAACAATGCGATCAATGTGCACCAATATACACCAATGTGCACCATTGTCTACCAATATGAATTAATATACGTTTGCACATTCTAAAAGGATTGTCGAGTCATGATTGTCGGGATGGCTCATGCTTACAATTTTTTACAAATATGTATAACAGAAAACTACAAATGTGTATAACAGAAAATTACAAATATGTATAACAGAAAAACTACAAATGTGTATAACAGAAAACCACAAATATGTATAACAGAAAACTACAAATGTGTATAACAGAAAACTACAAATATGTGTAACAGAAACTACAAACAAGTGTAAAAGAAAACTACAAATATGTATAACAGAAAACTACAAATGTGTATAACAGAAAACTACAAATATGTAAAACTGAAAAATCTGTTTAGACTTTAGAGACTGTAACTCTCATAGGGTCAAAATTTCTTACCTAAAGGAACCCGAAATTCCAATTAAATTTGTTTACAGACCCATCTATGAATAATATATCACAAACCTTCTATGAAAAGCGTTGCCGAATGAAAAACGAAAATTAATTTCAGAATTATTTTATGTTGTCAACATAAAATGATTTTTTAAAAATTAACATGCATTTTCGTTTTCTGTACCGCACCGCCTTTTGTAGCTAGCTTGTGACCTATTCTGAAACTAATTATAGTTCTGTGCATAGTTTTAAGGAATTTTTATCCATTAGAGGGCTGTAGGGTCTTTAAAAAGTTCATTGATTTTAATAACGTGCCACAATTTAGGAGTGGTCCAAATTAAAAGAAATTACAGACGACAAGTCGAAGGAGGTGAAGTTTAAAGATTGGCGTCTTTCATTGTAGAAAACATTGAGTGAAATGAAGAAAGTTATGGTTACAAGCAAATTTCTTTATTTTCCACAATGTTTTTCAAGACTCTTTTTCAAGAAGGGGACCATTAGACAGTGTAGTTGTATGGGGATGGGTTAAACGAAGAATTCAGCCTCGCTATTTAAGTGATATGAAAATACACACAATTTTGAAATTGCTGTTAAAGTTTTCATCGGTCTCGTGACATATCTAAAATTTTCCCCGCATCTCAAAGCAAATACAAGGTGTTGTATTACTGTGTTAACTTATATTCCCTTTTTATAAGCTATGTGTTTTGCCAAAATATCCTGATGACCGATATTTGGTAAATATATTAGTTTCATAATCCTCGTGCCTAAGCAGAAGCAGTCGTGAATGCTTGGATGAATGTAGGAAGAAACAGATGTAATAATCCTTTTTTAATTGATTGAACATAAATTCAGTTATCAAATAAATTCTGTTTGGTCTTTTTTGTGTGCTGTTGTTGTTGTTTTATTTTGTTTGTTTGTTTTGAATCTTATACCAGAAGACAAAATTCAAGACTGGTCAAAATTCAATGAAGTTGCAGACAACAATACTCAGTTGATGAATTTTTTTAAAAAATCTTTGTTTTTTGGGGTAGAAATATTGTGGATAATGAAAAGAAATGCTTGTATCAATCAATTTCTTCAGTCTCCACAATGTTTTCAATGTTTTTCGAAGCTTTTTTCTTGCTTGTCTTAAAAAGGCGGGACTTTAAGGGAATGGAAAAAACGCAAATGGGAACGTTATTATCCGAAAGCCATATGCTGTTGAATTTTCGCAATGCAGTTATTGGTGATTAACCACTGATTATTTGACGCTAATATAATCTGTAACTTTATTCATTCACCAATCTATCGTTGATTGCGCCCTTATTTTTCGTTGATAATTTAATTTAATGGTTTCTTCTATCAAAAACGAGCGTTCTGATTGGCCGGGGAAAGTATCCCTTCCTCCATGAACAAAATTCTGAACACGCAGCTATTTTGTATGCCTACGCACAAAATAGATCCACAAAATGTATATCAAACATTGTAAATCAATCGCCTTTTTCGCTCAATGTCAGTAAATTACAAGAAATGAAGATGATACTTTTTTTTATTTTCATGAAGGTATGAAACGAAAAACTAATCCCACTGAGGTATGAATCCTTTTCGTGTATGACATCATACAGTGTGGCCTCCATGAAAACAAAAAAGAAATTCTCTTCGTCTCTTAAATGAAATGACCGGTGCGTAACGCAGACCTTGAAGATAGCCGTATATGAATCGGTCTTTATTATGAAATAAAACCTCTGCGTGTTCCCCAATCATGTCCTTGTTTTGTTAAAGCTAAAAATGACAATGGACTGAATTTAACAGTATTTTGGCAAACATTGTTTCTGATCCTCTTGACAAAGCGGATCTTAAGTTGAGGCATCTGGTTAAAAGACGTGTCGATTTTTGGAGGGATAAACAAAAAATGGCAGGTTATCAAAATTCCCTGTTTTAAAGCTGACATGTATGCTGGTACCCTACCCAAGGAACAAGTAGATCAGTCAGATAATGACAAACAACGTAAGATCAAAGAAAGTCGTACAGCTTTGTTCAAGATTTAGTTACGACATTTTTGTATGCCCTCGACTAATTGTTTTCTACGGCCCTTCTTTGTATGTTTCTTGCCTTTTCAAGATGTGTGTTTATCTCGAATTGTGTCCTGTTATAGTTTAAGATATCGATCTAATCAACACTAATCGATGATGGTAATTAGCCCCATCACTTCAACAATAGCTGACAATTATAACCGTGGCACTTTGAATAGGTCCTACTTCACGTTGTCTTACTAAGCATAGTACCATAAATTGAAAATCTTGCATCATATCTTCTTTAATGCTTTCAGGTGGATTATCGAGAAATAACGGTAAATTACCATTTGATAAACTCACCGCCTATCCAGTGAAATTATCAAAAACTTATGCCCCGCTTTCGTTCATTTCACCCTATCTGACGTTGTCTGAGCAGAGCCAAATAAGTGACGTCATCATAAGCGTTGCATAGCAGTCACGTGCAAAATGGCTCGCTTTAAGAAAATTTGTCATAAAATTTTCGCATTTTGTCTTATTTTTGCATTAAAGAAATAGAACAATCGTTTCTTTTTTTAGTAAGATCGATTGATATTTAATTGAGTGAACAACAAAAGCTTTATTTTCACTCGTGGCTTCGCCACTCATGAAAATAAAGCTTATGTTGTTCACTCAATGAAATATAAATCGACCTTACACTGAAACAAACGATTATCCTCTATATAATTAACGGATCGCTGGCCACATCCACTGAACTCCGACAGGAAGTGTCACTTCCATATCAGACGACCTTTAAAATATGACCAGTTAACATGTAACGAAAAGCAAAATGGTTGGTTTGCGAGCCACACGTCGTAACTACAGTTTGAAAAATTTGTAGTCGCGTCGTTTAAGTCGCGAAACCAACAGTTATTCTTCAAATAAATTGGGGCCAAAATTTGGAGTTCAAAACTCATTTCTTGTATCAATGAAAGGTTCGTTTGGTCGCCGGTTTATTTGATTGACGGCTGCGATTGATCAATTACATACCGAATCAGCTAGAAATCATTCACCTTGTAAGAAAATACAAATTGTACGAAGGCGTATTGTGGACTCGATGTCAGTCGCCCAACCAATAACCTCAGCTTCTACACATGAAGATGCTTCCACACTAACCCATTGAAAGGTTGCGTTCTTTTCGTCGAAATTCTTAACTCTTGTCATGCTGAATATTGTCGTTGTCGTTCTAAAACGTCGTAACTACAGCTTGATTCAAGCTGTAGTTACGTCGTTTTAGAACGACGACGACAATATATAACTCTCTCAGAATTGCATCAAAATCAAAGGACTGAGAGCACTTTAAGGCTTTTTTTTTTGTGGTTCTAAATTTCTGTTGAAAATTAGTTTCTTTAAAGCTTGTATACATGGGGATAAAAAGGTGGTATAGACGAAGATCAGACTGCACATATGTGCAGGCTGGTCTTTGTCTATACTTCCTGTCAAAACAGGAATATTCCGGGTTCAGCACGACAAGGGATAAGGTATTAAGTTATTTAGTTTTCAGAGATAAGGTATTTTCTGAATAAGAATCTTATGAAAAACTCGGCATTGGCTTAATCGAGTAGCCTTGACGACGTCGAATATTTTGTTTCAAAATGACGGAATCCTTCTTCAGGACGTCTCAAAAGTCTTCAGTAGAGTTTTTTCTTCTCGACGAAAAGAACGCGCCCCAGACGACATTTCTTTAGGACTGGTCCAAAATATAAGAAATTTGTTGAAAAATGTTCAAATTAATGAAATTTAAAAAGAATGTATGTTCTTGCATTGACATGAATATAGAGGACGAAAACGTTGATGGATTATAAGGGGTTTAACTTTGCTTTCAACGGTTATTTTAGGGTTTTTATAGTTACGACATTTAAGTCTCCGAACCAATATTATTACTTAAAAAGTTCAAAGTTTACTTCCATGATTTTAAACGAATAATTTGATTTGTAACCGATTTATTTATAGCGACGAAACGTCTTTTCTAGGCAATTAATTACTTGAATGTTTACCCGAGGCCAAATCTTTGAGAGTTAACACACAACAACACAATCCCGCATTTTTACGCGTCCAAGAAATATAGCTATTGAAAACGTTGTGAGAAAAGATGAAATAGCTTGTAGCAAGCAATTTCTTCTTTTTTCAAATTTTTTTCTACCTAAAAAATTCCTTAATTTTTCAAATTAGGCAAACTTTATTTTGTATTCTGCAGCCTCTTCGAACTTAGGCCTGCTTACAATTTAGTCGTTTTGGGAGTGGATTAACTCATGCTTTGCGTACTGACAAATACAAAAATTGCCCCGATATTCTGTGACGCAGGGGAAAATTACAAATGGATCATGTATATCACTTGAGATTTGAAGGACTTCTCGAGGCTCACTAATTGTTGAATTGTTTGAAAATCAAATATAATAGCCTAAGTGATAATATTTCCTTACTATCTAGATATACAATTTAAACAACCTACGTTAGTACTTTACTGATATGTAATCTAATCGCTTGATCACCACCCATACATTGGGTGTTTGCCCTCTTACGACAATTCACTTGCGGATACTTTTTTACAGTGGGTCAGCCCTTTCCTGTTTGGCAAAATTTTAGACCTATCCAAATTCAAAGGTTTTGCAGACGAGAATTCAAAGTGGATTAATTTACAAAATGACCGTTCAGTAGTAGAGAAAACAATATCGAAAAAGAAGAATTTTCTTGTTTTCTCAATTATAAAATCACAGGGACGTAGGGTAGAAAACAATGTGGAAAAAAAGAAATTGTTTGTTATCTCAATTATCGAATCACAATGACGTAAAACCAGGGATTGAACAGGAAAGGGTTAACCAAGTCGTCTTACCTTTTCTAACATATATATATAATTAAATATTGCTAATAAAATGATATTTCGTTTCATCTTTTATATCGTTTTCCAAAAGTCTTTTCCTTGGGGGGGGGGGGGCGTAAAAATGCAAAATTTTGTTGGAATTGGTTAGATCAAACTACAAGGGAATTAAATGGATGTAATAGGCAATTTCTTTTTTATTTCCAAGTGTTCTGACACGTGTATTATTTATACTATTTTTGAAGCTATCTCTATTCAAATAGGACTCGTTGTTTTTGAATGCCTCGGTGACCGAGTAGTTAAGGTGCATATCTTTTGATCTAAACTTTTGAGAGTTCGAGCTCCACCGTCACCCAGATGTTTTTGAGGGGTAGACACTTGACCCATTACCACACAATCCCGACTTTTACCCTCCTAAAGAACTGAACAAAAGAAACGTTGAGGTTAAAAGGAGTAATTTGTTGTTACATGCATTTTATCCTTTTCTTCTAATACTTTCTTTACTATTGGACACTAATTTCTTAATCTAAATACACTTTGCAAAGTTATCAGAACAGAACAGAACAGAACAGAAATTTTATTCAAGATAACGACTTGAACACGTATGGTTCATCGTCGATATACAAAACATTATACAAAGCATACATGGGTATAAACACATCTACATCTTCTTTCAAATTGAACCAGTCCAAAATTGTGTCATATGATAATGGGTTCAATAACACACCAATTCTATTTAGCTGTAAATAATTTTAGTTAACCCATTACCAGACGGCAAACTTTTAGACTGGTCCAAATTGAAAGAAGTTGCAGATGACAATTTAAGGTTAATGATATTTCAGTTATTCTCAACTTTCTGTGTAGAAAACATTGTGGAAAATGAAGAAATTGCTTGTAACAAGCAATTTCTTCATTTTACACAATGTTTTCCCAATTGTTTGTCTTGAGGGACGTCCAAAAGCGCCATTGTATGGGAATGGGTTAAGAGTTCATTGATTGACAGTATTTCAGTCATATGGCGGTGGCTGGAGCACCTAACCATTGATCCCTGCTATTTCTCGCACCAGTTCTACCACTACATACGCTCCGAGCCTACAGCTGCTCACCCAACTTAAGTTAACGATTATACACCCAATAGTAGGAGACAAATGTCGGAATGGATAATTATGTGTCGAGTAGTTGCCTCTTACTCGAGGTTGTGAAAAAGCTGTTTTTAGTGACCTATGTTATTTACATTAACATGGAAAAATAATAGAACATGGCATGAATTATTTCTTTTTAACCTTACAAAAAATAATTATATTCTGAAAATATTTTGTCTCAGAAACACGTGGTTTATCCGAAACGCGTGGTTTATCCGAGGAAAGAGTCTCTTGGAGAACACATCGGGGTTGATTGCGATTCTTTTCTAAGTGTCTATGCAATGTAAAGTTTATATATTTTCTTTTGGTAAATACTTTATCTAACGATTGAAATTTCCTTATTTGTGGTTTCCATGACATATCAATGACGTCATTTGCTTCCGTTAGCAATTCGGTCGTTATCAACATTACCCGAAGACTAACGAGCTTATCCGAAATATTCCAACGTTACAAAGTAGGGCTTAGGGAATATATCACATTAGATTAAACTTATAACTTACTTAAGAGATGAAGAGAATATTTTTTGTTTTCATGGGGGTATGAACCGAAAAACCTAATCACACTGTATGAATACGCGAAGCGGATTCATACAGTGTGTGATTAGGTTTTTCGGTTCATACCTCCATGAAAACAAAAAATATTCTCTTCATTTCTTATAATTTAATAGCATCGAGCGAAAAATGCAACAACTTAACAAATTTTGATACCTTTTTGTTGTGAACTATTTTGTGCGGAAGCATTCAAAATGGCTGCGTACTCAAAATTTTGTTCATGGAGGTATGAATTAAATTTTTCGACCAATCAGGTCGCTCGTTTTTGATAGACGAAACTAACAATTAAATTATAACGAATTGAGTCGAAAGAATATATTGTGAAAATGACATTAATAACTATTAGAATAGCAGGTAATTTTTCTATGTGGAATTAAATGAAAATATGTCTAAGAGCCGCTTTAAAAACGGCCAGACGTCGGGACTCTTGGATGACGTAATAGCATTTTGTTACCCTTTGAATTGCTAGCGAAAGCTAATGACGTAATTAAGTCGCCATGACAACACAAAGTTAGACACTGTACACTGTTCGGGGAATCCAGGGTGTAAAGACTTCGTCCGACGTCCGGCTGATTTCAAAATGATTATCAATTCAAATTTAATTCGTCTTAGAGTGGCTCTTAAACATTTGATAACGGAGAAGTGTCCCTTCTTCAGTATTAATAACTGTACATTTCTGCTACTTAAAGATCTACAAAATTCACTCTTAATATCATACACCTAATTCCCTACTACGAAACAGCGGAATTTATTTAGAGATGTCGTTAGTCTTCGGGTGATGCCGATAACGACTAATTTGCTTGCGTAAGCCAATGAAATAACTGATATATATTGGAAACCAAAAATAAGGCAATGATTGGTGAAATTGAAAGATAACGTATTAACGGGAGGAATTTCGGTTCCATTCGGGTAACACTTCGTTGACCAATGTTATAAGGCTTCTTTCTATCATTTTCTAAAGCTAAAAACAGTCACATACATTTCAAAATCGGGTTAATCCAAATTTCAAATGTCTGAAACCATTAAAGTTAAAAATTGAAAAAGTAAGAGCCATACATTTTTATCTATAATCTATTAAATTACATTTTTATCTATAATCTATTAAATAGCCACTTTAACGGTATTTTTGACATCGTTGGAAAAAGCGATATCATTGACTCCATTTTCTTGATGATTTGAGGCCATGCAGATGAATCAAGATGAACTCGATTGCCTCAGTTTGTAATTTCCTAAGCTAAAGATCTGCGGTTTTTCCTCCAAATTATGGAAGACAATATCTGCTGGGATTTGTGTGTATAGCTATGTAGAATAGACTAGACACGCCTTTGAGCTCAAACCAGTTCCACTTCGATATTAAAAGGTGTTATTGTGCAAAATTTATTACCAGTAAAACGTAACAAAAAGTAAAATGGTTGGTTAGCGAACTTATCATCGTAACTGCAGCCTTCAGTTACGATGTTTCAGTCGTCAAAGCAACAACAATGTTTTACATAAATGTCGGAGTTCACTCATGGTCTAAACGAATGATTTGAGTGATCAATAGATCGTTTAATTGACTTCGATGATCTGTGAATTGAGTCTATGTCATTTAAAATCGAGTCCATTAGCTCCGAAAAAAGCAATTGCTTTTGCGATATCTCTCAACTAGTATGCACGTCATTTTTATTGATAAAAAAAGATTCAAAAGACAAACTTTGAATAATCTGATCTGGGAAGAATATCTTTTGATGTTTTATGTGGCTACATGTACAGGGATATATTTCGAGTTGCTGATAAAAGTCGTTATCTTCCGATGACAGTCAAAGATAACAATAGATGATCGATAAATCGATTAGATCTTATCTCGAGCCATTGTCTTAATCTGTTTTCGTGGTCTCCTCACTTGAAGTAAGTATAAGTGCTCTTCATGAGTACTTGTCCTGGCCAACAAGGGCTCTGAACTTACCAGCGAGCGGTTAGGCTGTGCAAAATTGCTTGGCTCAGCTTTCGTATAAAATTGCACTCGGTAAAGATCTCTTTTTCACCACTTTACAATTTTCAGCTAGGTTGTTTTTCATGGCTATTTTGAAATTCCATAACTTGTGATATATCTGGTATCTCGGTTGACAGCTTTAAAAGAAGATAAGTCTTGGTGTGTGTGTTTTTTGTAAAAGTTAGGTCCCTTCATCTAATTATAATTTCGTCCACTATCAAGCGCCCAGCAAAAACCAGAATATCTTTGTGTTGATAAGTTTACTGATGCCTGCAAATCTCCTATATTTATCTTATTATGTCCGATTCCATTAAAATTCTAAGTGCATAAGGATCGGATGGAATGAATAATAAGTTGTCTTCAAGTACAGTTAAACTTGTATTAAGCCACCAATCAAAGGACAGTCAAATGTGGTCGTTTCAGAGAATGGTCGATTTAATTTTATAAGGGCATTTATGAGAGATCGGTTCGACTGCATATAGGAGAAAGGAGTCTCAATGAATCCTATATTCACCGAACTCATTAGACTTGTCTCATTCACACAGCTCTAATGAGATCCACCAAAAAGGACTCAGTTTGTATCAATTTATTAGCATAAATGTCCAATTCCGAAGGCCATTTATTTTAAGAAAGGAAAGTTTAATGCTGTTCGATTAATGAAATCGGTTGCTTGATAGAGGTGTTCATATGAGCGAGATTGACTGTGCACCTGACATCGACATGAAATTTTCACTTACACGTGCATTTATCATTGCATTGACAATTGACCAATCGCTAGCCCCGCCCACTGACTCCTTTGGCCCCGCCCATTTACTCGGACAGGGAGTTCCGCTTCGATTTTTAACGGCGTTATTTTACAAAATTAAACCAGTAGCATTTAGCAAATAATTAGAATGGTTGGTTGGCGACCTTAACGTCGTATCTACAGCTTGAATAAGCTGTAGTTACGCCGTTTAAGTCGCCAAACAAACAAAAACCAGCAAAACGGCGGCTAATGAATGATTTCATTGGTCGACTGATTTTTGATTGACAGCCGCGATCGGCCAATTTATGGGTCGCTGGCACCGCCAATTGACCTTAAACCCATTCCAACACAGAAAAATTTTAGACTGGCCCAAATTGAAAGAAGCTGCAGACGACAATTTCAAGTTGATGGAATTTTGAATTTTTTGCGTCTTTTTGGATTCTCCATTGTGGATAATGGAGAAATTGCTTGAAACAAGCAATTTCTTCATTTTTCACAATGTTTTCCAAAGTTTTTATCTTGAGGGGCGTAAAAAGGAGGGATCGGGTTGGAATGAGTTAACAGGACAGTCAGATATATGTAGGCATTATTTAGCAAATTCTGTGGTCGGTGAAAAAACAAAAATACATGTAGAATGGTTGCTTGGCTGCCTAAACGTTGTAAATAAAGCTCAAATATGCTGTAGTTACGACGCTTAGGACGCCGAACCAACGAAATTAAGTCAAACAAATTTTAACGAATCTCGGAGTTTATTCCAATATAAATGAATGATTTGACGATGTTTTAATTAACCCATTCTCACATAATGACGGTTTTTTGTTTGTTTGTTTGTTTTTTGCTTTTTATGTCCCTCAGGAAAAGACAATTGGAAAATCATTGTGTTAAATGAAGAAATTTCTTCATTTTTAACATTGTTTTCAACCGAGAAAGATTGAAAATCAGACTCTCAACCTTCAATCATGGGATGTCATGGGTTCGATCCCTGGCGGCAGCAAATATCTTTTCCGACATTTGTTTCTCACCAATGGGTGGATAATCGAAAACCTAGGTGGGATAGCAGCTGGAGGCTAGGAAAAGATGTAGTGGTAGTACTGGTGTGAGAAATACCAGGAATCCATTGTTAGATGTTCCAGCCGCCGCCATATGACTGAAATACTGTTAAAAGAGGTGTTAAACCCCATTCAATGATTCAATCTTCAAAAAGAGGGCAACAAAGAAAGGGTTTGCAGATTAATAAATTTTCTCTGATGATTTATCATACTTAACCCATTCCCATACAATGACGCTTTTAAACGTCCCTCAATTTGAAATCTCTGGAAAACATTGTGCGAAATGAAGAAATCTATAAATTGAGAATGTTCAAATTGTCCTCTGCAACTTCTTTCAATTTGGACCAGTCTAAAATTGTGCCATTGGGCTAACGATGGATAAGATAGTCAGTGGGTGTTCCAATTTATCTATATCTAATTCAAATGCATGGCTCGATCTACGCAGGCGTTTTAATTTTTTACTTCATTACACTGTATATTAACTTTTTTTTTACAAAACGCAGTCAGGAGATGAAAAAAATGACAAGGAGAGAGATAACTTTTCAGTTAACCTATTAATAGGCTATAGGATGTAGGATTGGTTTAGACTGAAAGAATTCCCCGTCTCCAAGGTAAACACGCTATTGAGCTAGATTATATTGAACTTTGTGCCATGCGTTTTCCCCAAAATGACAGATAACTAACCCCACCCACTACCTACTTCAAATGTGGTAATAAACGACGTGGTATTCTTTTTTTTGTAAAATTTATGGTCACAGACGTAAAATATAAGGCAAATCGTTGGTTGGCGACGAATACGTCGTAACTACAGCTTCGTATTGATAAAGCACATTTGGCATAGACATTACACAGTCACTGCTAATAGCCGATCCTATGTCATGAAATTGGCTTTCTTTTAGTTAACCCACCACCAAACAAGTCCTACTTTTTACGGCCCTCTAGAAAAAAGCTTCGGAAAACATTGTGGACAACGAAGAAATTGCTCGTATCAAGCGATTTCTTCAATGTCCACAATGTTTTCTATCCTCAAAAAAGTTAAAATTCCATCAACTTGAAATTTTCTTTTAAACTTCTTTTAATTTGGATAGGTCTTATTTTTTGTTTTGTTGAAATGGGTTAACTAATTTACTAGTGGCCTAAGTCTATGCAAGTGAAAGAATACGCACCAGTGGAAACGAACCAACGTTCTAAAGCATCAAAATGCCCCATGCGTTCAATAAAAGGATATTAAACGAGTGGTCACGGAATGCCGAATTTATTAAACACACATTTATTCCGCAAAATATAATCATTTGTAAAATGACATCATTACATGTATTACGTGACATTATTTTCACGGTAACGAAGACGCGTTGCCATAGGCTTCATTTCATTCACATAATTTGATACCATCCATGTGAAATCGTGTCAATGTTGCCCAACATCTGAGTTCAAAGTTCACTTCCGATCTAAATAAATTATTTGATTGGTCGTTTGACTATTTTATTGACTGGTCAATCGAAAGTAAATGAGCAATAGTAAGGCCTACAATGACTGTTACTGTACTCTCCAATTTTCCAATCAATCTTCTCAAATTTCGAAAGGAACTATCCGTATGATAGCTTTGTCTATTTGCACGAATTTAAGCGTATCCATTTTTTATGATGTTTATTCATTCTATCTACGACACCATCCTTTTTATTCTTTATTTATTTATACTGTCACTTTGACAATCTTTACAAAATTTATAACCGACAAGGAGTTTACGAAATACCGTAAGTGCCATCGCGTTTGAGAAAACGACAAGAGTGGATGGTGAGAGCATGAGATAATCTCGTGTTATGTTGTCGGACCTCTCACTTCACTCTTTCTGCCTGTATAGGATTTTGTCAGTAATATGCAAAATGGGATATATGTCTCTTCAGCAAAGAATTGTTTGCAATGCGATGAACAACAATTGAATGGGTTTTACTTTGATTTGTTTGTTGTTGTATTATTGACTTCATAACTTAAGGACGGCATTTTGAAGAATACGGCGAATTACTGCTAGTAAATATCCAGAAATCTTATCGTGTGTTGTTTCTTTACATATTATTCGAAGCACAAAGGCTATATTCGTGGTTAAATGAAAAGCACTGACCAAGATGATCCGAATTTTGTACTATCCAGTAATCTCGCTGTCGTGATCTCGTATTCTAATCGCCATACTCAGGTTCTCTTGTTGTCGAACTCTTGTTTTCTCATCGTCACACATGTAACCTCGAGCGCACATGGGTTATTCACACCATCGTACTCTCACCTTCTCGTTTTCGTACTCTAGCATTCCCACCATCGTACCAACTTGTTCAGGTATATTGTCAAACTCACTCTTTCACTACGTCGTACTCTCGCGTTCTCTTATCGTATTCTCGAATTCTCTTATCGTATTCTCGCTTTCTCACCATCGTGCCCTCGCTTTCTCACCGTCGTACCATCCTGTTCAAGAAGGTTGTCGTACTCTGGTGTTCTCGCCGTCATACTTTCAAGTTCAGTTTGTCGTACTGTCATGATATCACACCTCGTGTTTTCATGCACTAAGAAAACCTTTATGCAGTGGATTAAAGTTATTCAAATGATAGCGAAAGATAAAGAATTACCAACTGCATTACCCGTTGACACAGTTTGTTCTTTGTTTATGTTTAAGGAAGTAGCGAATCTTGGAAGAAAAATTTCCATTTTACCAATTGCACTATTTTTCCAGCTTTATAGGTCAATCGTCCAAATCGGTTCATAATGCTGATTTTAAGTTGCAAGACCATCTATTGTGAGACGTCACGATCAGTCTGTTGACGGACTGCTGGTGGTAACCACAAAGCTCCGACAGAAAGTTCCAATCCGACATTAAATAGCCTTAAATGATTTTTTTGGAGTCAGTTATATACAATAAATGATGAAACTGCAATCTAAGCCTGTGGTTGCGACGTTTAGGTCTCTTTTTATGTGTGGCTGATCGAACTAGCGTTGTATTGGCGGAGCTTCTTGGCTATAGCTAAATGGGCTGTGGTTACGAGGTTTTGACTCTCACAAATAATGTATCAGGTAGTATTTTTAAGCAACTGCAATTAGTTTGTTTTCGTACCTTTATATATAAATTTGATGAAATCACGGTGGCTTCCTGTGGACTCGCTTGTTACAAGCGATTCCTTAGCCTCCTGCTATGTTCATTAATTCTGAACCGTTGTACTCTTGGCTATCTGTAGCGTATTTCTATTGGTTTAATCCCCGTGAAGCGGGATTATCACGAAATTATCCCGGGTCGTTGTATCATTTTTAAGTGACGTCAGCGTAACCTTAAGGTTACGTAAACAAACATGTTCATTCATAGGATTACACCTGAGGAAGGCGGCTGTGCCGCTGAAAGCTTGTGATATCTACTATTAAATTAACTTTGTCTCAAGAAGAGGAATTAAGTTATCAATGCAGGAGTTAACCCATTACAATATGACACAATATTAGACTTTTCAAATTGAAAGAAGTTGCAGACGATAATTTCAAGTTCGTTGAATTTAAAAAATCCCTATCTTTTTGGGTTGTTGCTTGTTACAAACAATTTCTTCATTATCCACAATGTTTTCTAAAGTATTTTTCTTCTTCGGATGCTTAGAAAGCGGCATTGAGTGGGACTGGGTTATATAGCTGGCTTTTGAAAAAGTTCTCCACAATTTGAAAAGAGTTTGCAATATCCTTGAAATACAAACGAACAACTTTTTATGACTTAGGCATTTAATGGATTTAGTGGTTAAGCCTCCAGTGGCAGTTTGCACTCGTTGAACTTTGAGAAGCCCTCAGAATTTTGTCTGTTAACCTGAGCTGTCAAAGCTGACGCTTTGTTAGCTCAAAAAGAGGACCGTTGGCCCTGGGGCGCTCCTCTGACATAAAAGCATTTTTTTCTTTCAACAGTCTAATTTTATGTTAAGGTTAGGATTATGATAAAAGTTGGTCATACTAACAGATATAGACTATGTACCTGCGGATCATAAAGTCTAAATTACAAATTCTAAGGCTTTAGGACAAATTTGAAAGAAGGAATTAACTTTTTTCTCCCTCTGGATCCATGGGTTATAATTTCAGAAAAAAGAAAAGATTCTGTGATCGGACGCTTCATGCCTATAACCCCCCTCCCAGGAATCTGCCCCTTGGGACCCAAGGATCATGCTTTTAGCTATTTTGAAAGAGGTCAATATGCCGATGCTTCTATGCAAAATATCAAGGATCTACGCCTTCTAGGTCAGGAGGAGAGATTTTTAAAGATTATTTTAAAATCTCACTTTTGTTGCCATGGCAACCAGAGTTTGTAACGGATCTCAATTCTTTTAGCAATAATTTAAGGGGCCACCTAAGGAACATTTCTGCTAAATTTGGTTGAAATTGGCCCAGTGGTTTGGGAGGATATGTCATTTTAAAATCTTTCTTTATTTCTTTACAAACCCCATCCCCTGGGGCACTGTCGCTGGGGACCCGAGGATCATGCTTTTAGCTATTTTGAAAGAGGTCAATATACCGATGCTTCTATGCAAAATATCAAGGGTCTACGCCTTCTAGGTCAGGAGGGAAGATTTTTAAAGATTACTCTAAAATTTCATTTTTGTTCCATGGCAACCAGAGTTTATAACGGATCTCAATTCTTTTAGCAATAATAAAGGGGACCACTTAAGAAACATTTCTGCCAAATTTGGTTGAAATTGGCCCAGTGATTTTGAAGGAAATGTCATTTAAAAATCGTTCTTTATTTCTATATAAACTCCACCCCCTTGGGGCTCCGCTCCTGGGGACCCGAGGACCATGATTTTAGCTATTTTGAAAAAGGTCAATATACTGATGCTACATGCAAAATATCAAGGCTCTACGCCTTCTGGGTGAGAGGAGAATATTTTTAAAGATTATTTTAAAATTTCCATTTTGTTGCCATGGTAACCACAGTTTTCAACAGATTTCAACTCTTTTAGTTTTTTTAAAAGAAGACCACTTAAGGAACATTTCTGCCAATTTGGTTGAAATTGGCCCAGGGGTTTTGGAGAAGATGTCGTTTAAAGAAATTGTTGACGTACGACGCACGACGGACGGACGCCGGACCAAAGGTGATCACAAAAACTCACATGAGCACTTGTGCTCAGATGAGCTAAAAAGATGTTGGTCGAACCCCCGTAACACAAAAGGTGAATGGTTTGTTGGCGACCTTAACGTCGATACTACAGCTTGAATTCTTCGACAGATTCATTCAAACAGTTGGATCATGACGGTCCTATATCGCTTGTCTGAGTACGATGGCTCGAGGCTTTATGATATGTACAAAATATCAAAATTCTAAGTGTTTTGGAGAAGAAGACTTTTAAAGACTTACTCCTTTAACCCTAGGTATATCAAAGATCCCAAAATATGCCACTAAGTTTCAGAGTACGGTAATTCTTTGAAGTATTTTGGTAGAGGGTCAATAGACGATGACTCATACCAAATATCAAAGCTCTAGGCCTTATGGTTTGGGAGGAGAAGATTTTAAGTTTTTTCACTCGGTTACCATGGCAACGAGAGCTCTTCACGGATTTCAATTCTATGAAGTATTTTGAAAGAGCAAAAGTACCTTTTCTGTGAAGTTTTATTGAAATTCCAAGGTTAGTTTAGGAGGACAATATTTTCTTTTTTTCTTTTTTTTTTTTTTTTGTAATTGTGAACGGACCAACCATGGCCGATCACAATAGCTCAACCAGGGCACTTCGGGCCGGTTTTAGGGCCGGTAGGGGACTTTGTATAACCGTGCAAAACTCGAAAATGCTTTTATCATTCAAAAAGTGGAGCACCTAACCATTCCTGGTATTTCTCACAAAAACATTCTCCAGCTGCTCATCCCACTTAAGTTTACGATTATCTACCCATTGGTGGGAGACAACTGACAGACAGGATATTCGACGCGACCGGGGATCGAACCCAGAACCTCTTGACTTGGATTCCTATGCGCTATTACTGCATTATGGCTGCGACATAACCCTGGTTGGACTGCGTGGATTGTGAGATATCCTGTGAAATGAGCGAGTGCGTGACATTTTCAACCATAACACATATTCTCAAAAAAAGAAAAAAGACTCAGATCAGCTTGTGCATTCGTACAGACTGATCAGAGTCTTCACTTTTCCTTAGATACTATTTCAACGCTTCTCTATACTATCAATTGATATTCTTAATACCCTGAGTAACTATCCAGAATGCTTAGTGTCTGTCCGTCACGCGCATTTAAATTGATTTGAAATCCGGGTCATGCAAAGGTTCATATCGACGGGTAAGTGCAAAAACATCTTAAGTGTCAACACAATGTAAAGACACTTATCCTGTTTTTGCACTACGCTGTTGATATGCAGAAGGGATTAATTAAGATATCTTTTATTGCCATCTGTTATACTTACATAAAAGGTCAAAATATTATTCTAGCAAACGAGTATGGCCATAAGTAAGTTTCCTCGGTTTTATTTTCATAAAAGAAGTGTCATAAATAGTTCATTTCAGAGATGAAAGCAATATTTCGTTTTTTGTTTTCATGGAGGTATGAAACGAAAAAACTAATCACTTCACGTATTCATAAATAAATGTGATTAAATTGTGTGTTTCACACCTCCATGAAAACAAAAATTATTCTCTTTGTTTCTTATAATTTGATAATATGAAGCGAAAAAAACCTGCATATTTTACAAATTTGATACATTTTTTTTTAGCAATACAAAATAGCTGCGCGCTCAAAATTTTGTTCATTGATGTATAAAGATTTTTTTTTTTGGCTAATCATACGATTTTGATAGACGACACAAAAAATAAGATATAATGGTGCGTGCATCTGACTTTACACGTAAGTGATTCTGGAGATAAGAGCGATCCTAGTCGGGTGTATAAAGGTAGAGTGTGGTAACATGGTGGGTTGGGACCTTGGCTTTTGTCTGTTGCTATAAATAGCATGGGCCTCAAGAATTGGCACAGAGGTACAAAATGCAATGCCCAATTAAACTTGTACACGATTGTATCTATACACATATATACTTATATGAATGAAATAGTTAATTCGCATACACACTCATACACATGCATTTGTTTAATCAGCGGACAGACATATAAGATTATAAACATCTACACACACATATACTAAAATGTATGGAATAGAAACATTGCTTACTCACGCATATAAACGCATTTGCTTAATTAGCGGTCAGACATATACAATTATAAACATCTAAAAACACGCATACTAAAATGTATGGAATTGTATCATCAATTACACACACACACATATACTGTACACGCATTTGTTTAATTAGCGGACAGACATATACACTTATAAACATCTACATACACACATAAAATGTATTGGAATTATTACATCACATACACACACGTATGGACACATTTGTTTAATCAGCGGACAGCGATATATGTGTATGTGCACGTACAATCAGCTATGTACTTTATCCCCCTTCATTATTTTGAGCAACAATACTCAAGGCCCCTTTTCCCGTGTTTCATAACGGATAAACTCCATTTCAAAAAGGAAGTTACCTTATGACCCTACAATCATCCTGTGAAATTTTCATAAGAATCTGACAATAATTTTGGACTTTATCACATAAATAGGATTGTTTTTAATGAAAATCCATAAGGCCCCTTTTCCTGTCGTTTCTGATGGATCAATTTCATTCCAAAAGGAATTTTCCCTACAACCCTACAATTGTCCTGTGAAATTTAAAAGACAATTTGATAATGATTGTGATCTTCATCACATACACAAGAATGTTTTGAATGAAAAAATGTAAGGCCCCTTTTCCTGTGTTTCTAATGCCACAATTATTACATGCATCTTTGAAGAGATTCCGATAAAACTGTTGACTTTATTGTGTTAACAAAGATATCAAAATCAAGTTCTCATAAGGCCCCTTTTCCCGTGATATTTTACTGTTGGTTTTATCATTCTGTGAAAGTTAAAAGCGAATCCGATGAAAAATAGGGACTTCATTTTGTTTACTAGAATATTTAAAAAAAACCAACTCATATGGCCCCTTTTTACATGATACTTGATGGATTATACCCAGTTCTGAAAAGAACCATTTAAGTGATTGTACAATTTTTCTGAGAAATTTTGAAGTGAATCCAGTGAAGTCAAGGGACATCATTGTCTTACCTAGTATATTTAAGAAAGTTTTTCATAAGGCCCCTTTTTATGTAACACTTGCCATAATCAGATCCGATGTCAAAATCAACATTTTGAAATGATGCTACAACCAATCTGTGTAATCTGTGGAATTTATTGTGTTAAAGAGTTTTAGTGAAATTTTCATAGGGCCCCTTTTCCCATGATACTTTACATAACAAACCAAATTTCAAAAGGAACAATTCTAATGAAGTTACAATCATTCTCTAAAAGTTAAAGGGAATCAATGAAAACAGTGGACTGAATTGTTTCAAAAAAAATTTGTAATAAAATTTTCATAAGGCCCCTTTTCTCGTGAAACTTAACAAATCAGACCCAATGTACAAAGGAACAATCCTAATGATAGATAGTTTGAAGAAAATGATAAAGACTGAGGACTTTATTGTGATAATGATGTTTTGTAATAAAAATTTCTTAATGCCCCTTTTCTTGTTACACTTAACAAATCAGACCCAATTTACAAAGGAACAATCCAAATGATGGTACAATCATTCTTATTAAATTCTGATAAAGTCTGAGGACATTCTTGTGTTAATGAAGATTTGGTAATAATTTTTCATACAGCCCCTTTTCCTATGATACTAAACAGATCAGGCCCAATTTGGAAAGAAACAATCCTAATGATGGTACAAACATTCTGTGAAAGTTTGAACAGAATCCGATGAAAACTGCGGACTTTGTATTGGTGTAAAGATTTTAGAATAAAATTTTCACAAGGCTCCTTTTCCAGTGATACTTGAAGGATCAGGTCTCGTGTCAGCATCAACAATCGTATTTATTGTACAATGATTCTGTGAAGGTTTGAAAAAATCCAATGAAAGCTCTGGACTTGGTTACAAGGATTAAAGATAAAATTCTCAAAAGCCCCCTTTTCCCATGATACTAGACAGATCAGGCCTAATTTGAAAAGAAAGAATCCTCATGATGGAACAATCATTCTGTGAAAGTTCAAACAGAATCTGATGAAAACTGTTGATTTTATTTTAGTACAAGGATTTTAAAATTAAATTTCATAATGCTCCTTTTTTGTGATACTTGACGGATCAGGTCTAATGTCATTATTATTGTACAATTATTCTGTGAATGTTTGAAGAAAATCCAATGAAAGCTCTGGACTTGGTAACAAAGGATTTATAAATGAAATTTTCATAAGGCCCCTTTTCCTGTGTTTCTTGACAGTTCAAACCCTGTTATGAAAAGAATGATCGTTATGACCTTACAATTATTCTTTGAAAGTTTAAACAAAATCTGATCAAAGCTGAGGGCTTCATTGTGTTAACAGGGGTTTTTTAATTGAATTTTCATATAGCCCTTTTTCCCATGTTACTTGATGGATCTGAACGAATTCCAAAGGGAACTATACTTACAAAAGTATAATTATTCTGTTTGAGTATAAAGACAACCACATGAAATCTGTGGATTTGTTGATTACTGTGGACTCTATATTGTGTTTACAATCAAATTTTCATAAGGTCACCTTTTCCCATGGTCCTTGACTGATCATACCCAATTTTGAAAGGAACAATCCTTTGAAAGGAACAATCCTTATGATGGTACAATCATTCTGTGAAAGTTTGAAGAGAATCCGATGAAAACTGTAGACTCTAGAGTGTTAACGAGGATTTTCTAATTGAATTTTCATAAGGCCCCTTTTCCCATGTTTCTTTATCAAACCCAATTTCTAAAGGAACGATTCTTATGATGGTGCAATCATTCTGTGAAAGTTTGAAGATAATCCGATGAAAACTGCGGACTTTAGATTATTAATAGGAATTTTCACTTAATTTTCAAAGTTCCTTTTCCCGGTGTTTCTTGACACATCATACCCATTTTCGAAAGGATCAATCCTTGTTATAGTACAATCATTCTGTGAAAGTTTGAAAAGAATCCGATGAAAATGTGGAGTCTAGAGTGTTAACGATGATAATAGATTTTTAAATTAAATTTTAATATTGCCCCTTTTCCCGTGTTTCTTGACGGATCATATCAAATTTCGACAGGAACGATCCATATGACGGTACAATCATTCTGAGAAGATTTGAAGAGAATCCGTTGAAAACTGTGGACTCTAGAGTGTTAAAGAGGATTTTGATTGAATTTTTAATTGTGTAAAAGATTCTTTTAATTGAATTTTGAATTAAATTTTCATAAGGCCCCATTTCCAATGTTTCTTGACGGATCATACCCAATTTCGAAAGGAACGATCCTTATGTTGTTATATCATTCTGTGAAAGTTTGAATTGAATCTGATGAAAACTGTGGACTCTAGAGTGTTAACGAGGATTTTTAATTAAATTTTCATTAGGCCCCTTTTCCCGTGTTTCTTGGCGGATCTGACCTAATTTCGACAAAGGAACGATACTTATGATGGTTCAATCATTCTGAGAAAGTATGAAGAGAATCCGGTGAAAACTGTGGTCTCTAGAGTGTTAACGAGGATTTTTAATGGAAATTTTAATTAAAGTTTCATAAGGCCCCTTTTCCCATGTTTCTCGACGGATAATACCCAATTTAAAAACTTGATAGTCCTTGCCCTTAAGACTCTAAGTACCAAATGTGAATCCAATCCGACAGCCGGTTCATGACAAGAAGATTTTTAAAATGTACCCTTTTAGGTCCCTTATGGGGCCCCAATGGGAGATAACTCCATGACGTGTACAAATCTGAAGCGACTTCCCATGAGGATGCTTCCTGTTAAGTTTGGTTGAAATCCGTCCAAGGGTTCTTCAGAAGAAGTCGAAAATGTAAAAAGTTAACGCACATAGCACGACGACGGAAAAAACACGATTGCAATAGGTCACCATGACATTCGGTCAGGTGATCTAAAAATGCTTCCCATAATTGTCGAAGTTCAAAGCTCTCTTCCAGTCTAACAGAGAGGTTGATTGATTGATTGATTGATTGATTGATTGATTGATTGATTGATTGATTGATTGATTGATTGATTGATTGATTGATTGATTGATTGATTGATTGATTGATTGATTGATTGATTGATTGATTGATTGATTGATTGATTGATTGATTGATTGATTGACATCCACAATACATCAGTTGATAGTTTTGAACCCCTAGTCCAACATTTTAATGAAGTCTTCAACAATATCCGAATGGCATTTGATCGTGCAATTATTACTGAACCTGTCTGTTCCATCTCCACTAATTGGCGTCCATCAAGAAATCGAATGACCAGTCAAATCATTCATTTAAATAGGATATTAGCTTTGAACTTCGTCACTTATGATAAGCAGTTCTGTTGGTTTAGCGAGAAAAATACCGTAACAAGACTCAGATGCAGTGACGAGATTTTGGATGGCAAACCAATTAATTGCTTTTTCATATCCCTGACCATATTACCATGAAAAAGATGTCGTTTAATATCTCAGTTGAATTGCCATATCGGAGGTCAGTGGGCGTGGTTAGCAATGGTTAGTTTTATGTGTTCAAGATACATAGACACTGAGTAACCTTGGTAGAAGCGCAGTGCATTAACTCATTACCACACAACTTTGACACAATTTTAGACTGGACCAAATTGAAAGACGTTGCAGTTGCAGACGACAATCTTAACTTGATGAAATTTTGAAATCCTTTATATTTTGGGATAGAAAACATTGTGGATAATGAAGAAATTGCTTGTGACAAGCAATTTCTTCGTTTTCCACGATGTTTTTCAAAGCGTTTTTTACTTAAAGAACGTCCAAAAACGTCATTGTGTGGTAATGGATTATGACTATAGATGAACATCGAGCGATGGGCTATCTACAAACAGCACAAGGAAGACTCGTTTCAGGCTGCGTGAAACATGCTGATCTTAGTCTTAACTTGGTTTACACGTGAAGTAGCTCGGAAATTCATTCATTCACAGGCTCTTAATTAACTTGTCAAAATTCAAAATTGAGAGAAGTTACAAGTTCAAGTCAACCCATAGCAGAATTAAACTGGTGCAAATTGAAAAAAAGAGTTGCGGACGACAATTCATATTGCTGGAATTCTGGGTATAAAACATTGTGGATAAAGAAGAAATTGCTTTTAACGACAATTTCTTCATTTTACACAATATTTTCAAAAAACAAAAATAAATCTAGAAGGGTCGCCAAAAATCGAGATCGTATGGGTACGGGTTATAATAATGACTAATCATCTTCAGTAAAAACATAACAAAACAAAAAAACAACAACTTAGTGATAACCGGTTGAAAAAAAAATCCCCCTTTTTTCTAGTGTTTTATTATTACGTGTCACATTGCCTACATAATACATGTGAGTTTTAGGAACGTGTTGGACGTAGCAAAAGCCGATTAATCATTCCATGCATAGTTAGAATCAAATCCACAAAATTTCCCCAGTCGCAAAGTTTAACCCTTTACCACACAGTCCCTGGTTTTTCCGTCCATGTGATTTCAATACATAAGAAAATATTGTGAAAAAAGAAGAAATTTCTTGTAACAAGCAGTTCATTCTTTACTCTCACTAGTTTCTACCACATAGGATTGTTTCATTTCAAATTGCACTCAGTTTTCACTATCGCTTCCATTTGAACAGTGCAGAATTTCAAAAACTCGGAAAATGGTTATTCAGTTTCAATACCTATCATAATGTTTGAAACTAAAAAAGCGGATTTACAACATAAAAACCCCGTGTTTATTACAAAATGAAATGCCACAAAAAATCAAAACAAACAAACAAACAAAAAAAAAACAAACAAAAAACGAAGTCTCTTTCAAAGCTAATGATTATAGCCATATCCGTTAAAGATATGTTTAAATCATGAGAATGGCCATTCCCGAATGTTATTTCAAAAGCGGATAAATGATAAGGTATAAAATGAACGGACCAATAAACCCTCTGTCATTCCGCTTTTAGAAAAAAGTTTCAACCTGGTCAAGGTGACTGCTAAATTTGTGCTTTCTGAACTGAGTCGACATTTTGCAAATAGTCGAGATGGTGCCAAATAAAGAGTGGTGGTCATGGCGTTACTCATAGTCGAATAGCTGCGATATCGTAGACCTCTTTCTGATAATCTGCTGGCGAGGCAGCAGATTATCAGAAAGAGGGCTACTATATCGCAACTAACAGTCGAACGAACCTAATATCGAGTTCTCTTCCGTACTGTATACGGCTGTGCTTACTTTGATCCATTTGTAGTAAGGGGAATAACTCTTACTATTGATTACTTGTATTTATAACATTGTATTCCTTATTATAGATTTATAATTTGAAATGAGTTGATTGATCAAATGTCAATTTATAGACAAAATTGACCTTTGATTTCTCACTCTAACTCGTACATCTATACATTTGTGACCGTGACACCGGATTACACAAACTAAACGAAATATTTTTGATATTATTATTATCAATTTATTTGGAATTGCATATATATGATTGATGTGATGATTAACAAGGTAAACTTAATGATTTCACACGCTAATGGACACAGTGTAACAAATTGAAAACAACAACAACAAACAAACATTTATTGAATCTATCCCTTTTAAACAAATGATGAAGTTTGACCACGGTTTAGAATTTTATTAAAAACTTATGATTTGTCACACCCATTTCAATAAATAGCCTTTTGTTCTAAGCATAAACTCTTGACAGTTTGAGGTAATATCTGGCTTATAAACACATTAAGCAATAATAAATACATTACCCAAATAATAACAAACTATTTCTTTGTCACAATGTCTTCTACCCTATACGGTACGTTCTTCACGATGGACATGTCGACAACAATTTATTATAATTGAAACGGCTCAGTCTAAAGGTCATTCGTTTGAGCCGACAGACGGTAATCATGATCTAGAAACAGGCCTCGTGACTAAAATGATGGACTTGTCGCTCTCGATTCCGATAGCTAGATTAAGATATTAAATTTTGCTTATCTATGAAACTCTTGATAATTCTCGAAACTGCCAGAATCTTCAATTAGTTGAAGGAGGTGAGTTAACAGAGAAATAACTTCTAACTCCCCATTTCTGCCCAATCATGTGAGTTTTTCACGATATTTTGTAAAAAACGCTATTCTAAATACTCGATTCGTACCCACTTTATTTAGGGTTTTCTACTTTCAGTTTTAACTTGTGATGAATTTAAAACCGTTAAAGACAGTTTTAGGGTTAAGTTATAATAACGGCCGCTTTGTTACTAACGTAATTGGACTTCAATTAAGTGCTTTCATAGTAAGTCAATCATTTTATTCAGCAAAGTGGTATCTTCCACACTGTTCCAAAAGACAGTTCGCAACGCAATGTAATGAATTGATATTGAATAAGAACCAGACTGAATCTAAATTGTTTAGAAATCGAATTGAAAAAAATATCACATTTCATTTCAGTAGGAAAAATGACACTGGGAAGAGATAACACAAATACTGAAATGCAAAATCTCTTTCTTTATATTTATCTAAAGAAAAAAACAATCAGCTGAAAATTACATAATTTGTATAAACACATAATGAGTGTCATATACCTATGAGTAAGAGTCACAGTATAAATTCATTTCCACACAAACACTCTTTGATGAAAAATCTAAACTAAAAATCGCATTGTCCTAAATATTACTCAAAAGAAGACAGGTTACATGGACAAGTACTAGAGACTGTTGACAATGCAAAATACCTAGGAGTTACAACATCTGGACATTTTTCCTGGAACAACCAAATTGACAATATAACATCAAATGCTAATAAAACTTTAGGTTTTCTCCGCAGAAACATCCAGACCAAAAATAAGAAGATCAGAGAAATAGCGTATAAAACTTTAGTGAGACCCCAGGTAGAATATGCATCAACATTTTGGAGCCCCTACACAAAAATCAATATCAATAAAGTGGAAAAGTTCAACGTAGAGCAGCAAGATGGGTTCAAAATAATTTCTCTTATTATGACAATGTTACCTGCATGCAGAAGGAGCTTGGTTGGGAAACCTTTCAATACAGACGAGACATTTCCAGAGTCACCATGTTTTATAAAATCGTTAATAATTTTGTTGCAGTGCCAGTACCAGCTTATCTCGAAAGACAAGTGAGGACCACCTGTCATATGCACACAGCATCTTTCAGACAGATGCAGCCTACTTTAAATATTCTTTTTTTCCCTACACAGTGATACTATGGAACAGCCTACCAGAAACAATTGTACAGCAACCTGATATTACAGCGTTCAAAAAGAGTCTCGATTCTTTTCAGATAGTGAGCCGTCCCTGAATGACCAAAAATATGTTTTATCAGCTCTTTTAATCTAACACTCACAATACTTTTAAATTTTGCACCCTAACCAATGACTAACAGTTTTTATTCCAGCACAGACACGCACCTGCCAGTAATACCCGAAAGGGGAGTTGGGCAGTATATATAGATAGAAAGATAGACAGATAGATAAAAAAGCGTTAGAAAACATTATGGATAGATCTACTAGCAATTTTTTCATTTTCCACATTGTTTTCCACAAGAATTGGCAGATATTATCATCTGGGTTTTTTACCCCAAAATACATGAACACAGATTTTTAAGAATTCATCAATTAAAAATTGTTGTTTGCAACTTCTTTGATTTGGACCAGTCTAAAATTTCGTTGTCTGTTTTAATGTGGTTGGTGCATAAGATGCGTGTGTTGTCAAACAACAAAATTTACACTAGTTCAAATTCAAAGAAGGTATTCAAAGAAGGTATCAATGTTTTTTTCATGTCACAGATTTTAATAATTCTTATTCCCTCTCATTTACAATTTTAATACAATATTCTGAAATGCAGTTTTGCGAAAATCAGATGTCTTTTATCAGGGTATTTCCCTAATAGCTTATGTGCTATTTTTAGATTAAGTCAAGACAGTGGTAAGGAATATATGGTCATCCAGGTGGTGCATATAACTATTGGAATCCCACATCAGTTTGAATTCGCTCAAACCAACATCATTGTTACGTCATCAGGTGTTATTTTTCGCTAGCCATAGCAACAAATGGTTAGCGCGTTGGTTGTTTCGCTTGTCAATTTGTTACCTTCCATTGACTTCAGTGATATGCAAATGAGGTCATGCAGTATTGACAACCAAATTCTGTTATATCTAAAAATAACCTGTAATTCCACTGAATCTGTCCTATGTAACCATAAAAAGCCATTTTAAGCCTATCCGATAAAATCTGGCTCAAATTTAAGTATCAAATGTTCGTTTGAGTGTATTTTTGGCAGTTGGCAAATCGTTCTCATCAAGGTTAGAAACATCGATACTTTCCTTTCAGGGTGTAAGATTTGCTTGTTACAGGCAATTTCTTCATTTTCTACAATGTTTTCCAAAGATTTTTTCTTGGGGTGTCAAAAAGCATCACTGTTTGAGAATGGATTGAAATATAAAGCTCTATTACCTTTTTATCATTTGACTAATTTAGAATTAAATCTATTGTTCTTTGCAGTTCAGTCAATACATGTATCGAAAGAAAACAGCAAAGACAAGTAATTTTTTATAGTGAATTCATATTCTCTGAACAATGTCATTTTTGTCACTTGACCTTAAGGTGTGGCCTTGATGTGAATCCAAACAAACTTTTCCTGTGACACTAGTACTCATCTAGGGAACAGCTGTTTCCAGCTATTTTGAATCTATCCAAAAATATTAGCTCCAGGCAGACACAAGTGATGGGACACACAAAGATACGCACACATACACCAACAATGAACATATACATGGATAGGAGTAACTCTTTATCATTGCCCTTTCTATGGTCAGGCATGATGTCTCTTCCTCAATTATTTCCATCACTATTTAATTTGGTGTTGAAATAAGAGATTATCTATATAATTGGTTTGTTGTTGTTTTTCAGATGAGAAGACAGCCAAGCTCAGATCTTGCAGCTTTTAGAGAATGTTTTGACAAAGCAAAGCATATTGTGGTGCTAACTGGTGCGGGTGTAAGTGCTGAAAGCGGGGTACCAACCTTCAGGGGCGCCGGTGGACTTTGGAGAAAGTTTGTTGCACAGGTAATATGTTTAGACTAGGCAATTGAAGGAACGTTTCTGTGGAAAACATTGTGGGAAAAGAAGAAAATTTCAATAACCAGCATTTTTCTTCATTACAGCAATGCTTTAACCCATTACCAGATGACAAAATTTTAGACTGGTCGAAATTGAAAGGCGTTGCAGACAATAATATGAAATTTAAGAAATTTTGATTTTTTTCACCTTTCTTGGTGTTGCAAACAATTTGCATATTTTTCAAAATGTTTTCCCAATCAGTTTTTTTAGGGGCGTCAAAAAGAATCATTTTGCAGAATGGGTTAATAAGGTCATTGTCCAGTGTCCATCTGTCCATCTGTTCGTCCATCCGTTCACAATTTACAAAAAATTTTCTCCTCCTAAGCTAACCATGGAAACCATCATCTATTGACCCTCTACCAAAACACTTCAAAGAATAACCATATCTTGAAAATTAGCCCTTTTCTGTGCATTCCCTGCCTTTACATAGAAATAAAGAAGGAAATCTTCTTCTCTCAAACCATTAGGGCTAAAGCTTTCATATTTTTCATATATCATCAGCTATTGACCCTCTACCAAAATACTTCAAATAATTACTGTACTCTGAAAATTATCCCTTTTCTGAACAATTCCTGATTTTGCATAGGAATAAAGAAGGAAAACTTTTAAAATCTTCTTCTCCAAAAACATTTGGCCTAGAGCTTTGATATCTTGTATATATCATCAGCTATTGACCGTCTACCAAAATACTTCAAAGAATTACCGTACTCTGAAAATTAGCCCTGCCTGTGGGATTCCTGAATTTATTTAAGAGATGAAGAGAATATTTTTTGTTTTCTTGGAGGTATGAAACGAAAAACTAATCACACTGTATGAAAACGCGAAGCTGATTCATACATAAGTGTGATTAGGTTTTTCGGTTCATACCTCCATGAAAACAAAAAATATTCTCTTCATTTCTTATAATTTAATAGCATCGAGCAAAAAAGCAAATATTTTACAAATTTTGATACCTTTTTGTATGGGACTATTTTGTGAGGAAGCAATCAAAATCGCCGCATGCTCAAAATTTTGTTCATTGAGTTATGAATATTTTTTTTTCGACCAATCAGAACGCCCGTTTTTGATAGACGAAACTAAAAATTAAATTTTATATGAACAGAAAGGAAATCTTTGAGAATCTTCTTCTCTCAAACCATAAGACCTAGAGCATTAAAATGTGGTATATATCAATACTTTATGACCCTTTACAAACTGCAAATAATTACCATTGCATATACTCTGGAATTTATTGCTATGGTGTGGAATAAAATATAGAACTTGGATTAAAGGTGAAAATATTTAAAAATCTTTTCCAAAATGATTAGGCATAGAGCTTTGATATTTTGTATATATCATAAAGCCTTGAGCCATCATTCTCAGTGGAGCGATAGAGGACTATCATGGTCCTCTTGTTTTGTTTCAACTGGCATCAAAAGGTGGGATTTGGTTAACCCATTTCCACAAAAGCCCGCCTGTTTACACCCCTCAAGAAATACTAAAGAAAACATTGTGGATAATGAAGAAATTGCTTATTCCAAGCAATTTCTACATTATCCATAATGTTTTCTAGCCTAAAAGATTAAGATAATTTAAAATTTTATCATCTAAAAGTTGTCATCAGCCCCGAAACTTCTTTGAATTTGGGCCAGTCTGACATTTCGTTGTGTGGGAATGGGTTGAACTTAACCCTTACCTGGTTTTTGAAATTTTAGACTGGTCCAAATTCAAAGAGAATGCAGACGACAATGAAAATTGGATGCAATTCTAAATAAAACCATCCTATGTGGTAGAAAACGTTGTGGGAAAAGGAGAAATTGCTTATTATAAGCAATTTCTCCTTTTTTCATGATGTTTTCTCAAGTATAAATTCACAGTGACGTAAAATCCCTGGTTTATCCAGGAAAGGGTTAATGGTAGTAATCTATTAGTTCCACCACTTTATTAATTTTATTGCCCTTCCCTTTTTGACCTATTGAACTCATTCTTCTTAACCAGTGTTTGCTTTGTGTATACTTTCTGTTATCATTTTGGACCTATCATGCAAAACTGGAATATTTTGGAATGTCATACTCTGTCTCATATAACTTTGGGGGGAAAAAAGACTATGTCAATGTAGAAGTTAAAACATGGAATGACTTTAAATACTTTTCATTATCAAGAATTAAAGTACTACAATTAACCAATACCAACACAATGACGCTTTTTGACACCCCTTAAGAAAATCAATTGGGAAAGTATTTTGTAAAATGAAGAAATTGCTTGTCACAAGCAATTTCTTCATTTTATACAATGTTTTCTACCCAAAAAGTTAAAAAATCCAAAATTTAGTTGTCTGCATTTAATTCCTTTTAATTTGGACCAGACTATAAAATTTTTGTCTAGTAGTGGGTTAAAGACTATTGTAAATTAATACCAGTTCACCTCTCTTGTAAGAACTAGGGTTATTGTTCAGCTATTCAGGAAGTCATCACATTGTTTTGATTTGTTATTGCCTCTTCTAATTTCGAAATGCCAACATTGAATGAAAAACCTTGTCAATTACACTGTATTTGTTGGTGTAAAAAATAGTGGTCTAGATATCAAAATATGCTTTGAACAGTTTTTGGTTTAACCCATTCCTACACAGTGACGTTTTTGAACGCCCCTCAGGAATAATAATTTGGAAAAACATTGTGTAAAATGAAGAAATTGCTTGTGATAAGCCATTTTTTTATTTAATATGATTAAAATGACTTGAAAATAGACGCGACGAAGGCAGAAGCTCTTGCTTTATATGGCATGGGATATAAACAGATTGCATTGTCTATCAAAGAATCAATAAACCACTCAAATCATTCTTTAAGATCGGAAGTGAACTTTGAACTCAGACACTGGCCAACATTTATATTAAGCATGGCCGAAGATCTATCATTTGTTCGGAGTGTAGAATTTTAGCTTCTTGGACACTTTGAACTCCTTTTGTTTAGTTTAGACTGATCATGGTCGATACTTTTTGTACTGCATGTATTTACTAGATTGTCTTGTTTCACTTGACATGTTATATTCATTATTGTATTCAAAACTTAACTTTGTTACCAGGAACTGGCCACTCCTGAGGCTTTCTATGAAAACCCTTCCCTTGTGTGGGAGTTTTATCATTACAGAAGAGAGGTCATGGGGTCAAAGCAGCCAAATAAGGTAAACTTTTTCTTGACCTTAACACAAACAATGACGCTTTATGACGCCCCTCAAGAAAATTGATTTAGAAGACAATATATGAAAACATTGTGTTAAATGAAGAAATTGCTTGTAACAAGCAATTTCTTCATTTTCCACAATATTTTCCACCCCCAAAATTGAAAAAAATCTAAAATGTTTTCAAAAGATTTTTTTTCTTGATGGAGTGTAAAAAAGCAGCAGGTGTGGGAGTGGGTTAACCATGAGGGTTAATCCTGGTAGAGTTAGCTAAATAATCAACTCAAGCTAATTATCGAATCAAGATGCGGACTAAATTTTTTACTCGCTAGATTTTAAAGAATTTGCAGAGGGCATTTCAAGTTTTGTTTAGTCCATTGCCACACAAGCCCGCGTTTTTACACCCTTAAAGAACGGATTTTCGGTAGACAATTTAGAAAATGAAGAAATTTCTTGTTACGCGCAATTTCTTCATTTTTCAAATTGTTTTCTATCAAAAAAGATGGAGATTTATAAAATTCCATCAAGATCATCTGCAACTTTTTTTTTTATTTAATGAATCTAAAATTAGATTATGTGGTAATGGGTTAAATATGGAAATGTGTGCTATTTCGGAATGTAATAATGTGAAAAGTGGAGAAATTTGCTCATTAAAACCAACATCTCATAGCAGTACCTCAGGTATTCTCTGAAAACAGCCAATCTTAACACAATCACAAGGCAACAATCTATTTTCCTGAAAAAATAAAATTTCATCAAAATAAATGGTTGTCTGCAACTTCTTTAAATGAATCACTCTAAAAATTAGTCATCTGTTGGTGGCTTAAATTTGGTATGATATAGTGAAAGATCATAATCAGTCTTCATGCCATATAAAACCAAAACAGGAATTGGAGGTATTGTATCACCTCTAACCCATTCAACCTGAATGATGCTCTTTTCTTATGCCACTCCAAAAAAAACCACTTTTGTTAACAATCATGAATGTGGAAATTTTGTCAAGCAATTTCTGCATTATCCACTATGTTTCTTGCCCTAAAAGACAAAGATTTTGAAAATCAGGTAAGGTTTTCTGTTATCATTTTGGACCTATCATGCAAAACTGGAATATTTTGGAATGTCATACTCTGTCTCATATAACTTTGGGGGGAAAAAAGACTATGTCAATGTAGAAGTTAAAACATGGAATGACTTTAAATACTTTTCATTATCAAGAATTAAAGCACTACAGTTAACCCATACCAACACAATGATGCTTTTTGACACCCCTTAAGAAAATCAATTGGGAAAGTATTTTGTAAAATGAAGAAATTGCTTGTCACAAGCAATTTCTTCATTTTATACAATGTTTTCTACCCAAAAAGTTAAAGAATTCAAAATTTACTTGTCTGCATTTCCTTTTAATTTGGACCAGTCTATAAAATTTTTTTCTGATAATGCTCTTTAATGCCACTCAAAAAAAAACCTTTTGTAAACAATGTGGGAATTTTGTCAGGTAATTTCTGCATTATCCGCTATGTTTCTTACCCTAAAAGACAAAGATTTTGAAAATCAATCAACTTAAAGATTGTTGTCTACAGCTTCTTTAACTCATTCCCACATGACAATTTTTAGACTGGCCCAAATTCAAAGAAGCTGCAGACAACAATATTAAGTTCATTGAATTTTAATTTTTTTCGGCTTTTTGGATAGAAACATTGTGGTAAATGAAGAAATTGCTTGACACAAGCAATTTCTTCATTTCCTCATCATTTTCAAAAGCTTCTTTCTAGAGAGGCGTTAAAAGGAGGAATTTTTTTGGAATTGATTAAATTAGGAACGGTCTAAAACTTTGTTGTTAGTCATGGGTAAACTCTTTTTAGACAATATAATATTTTATGCTCCTGAAGAATTACACATGAAAAAAGAAAAAAAAACTTTTTACTCCCCTCAAAAAAAAAAAAAAAATGGAAAAAGTAGGAAAAATGAAGGAATTGCTTGTTACAAGCAATTTCATCATTATTCACAATGTTTTCTACCGCAAAAGACAGTGATTTTTAAAATTTCATCAATATGAAATCCTCGTCTACAACTTCTTTGATTTGGACCAGTCTAAAATTTTCTCATTTGGGAATGGGTTCATATTGAAGTGGAACTTCCTGTTGGAGTCACTTGGTGTGGCCAGTGGAATAGTTAGGCGTGGCCAGCAGTCAGTCATTTGCCTAGAGTTTAAGAGGTGCCTTGTTCAAATCCTTGAGGAAACAGATATCTATTTGAAGTTTACTTTAACCTTTTCCCGTTCAAATACGGGATTTTACGTTCCTGTGATTTTTGCTCAAGAAAACATTGTGGAAAAAGAAGAAATTGCTTGTAACAAGCAATTTCTCCTTTTTCCACAATATTTTCTACCACATAGGATGGTTTCATTTCAAATGGCATCCAGTTTTCATTGTCGTCTGCAATCTCTTTCAATTTGGACTGGTCTAAAATTTCCAAAAACCGGAAAGGGTTAATAACCCACAGTAAATAACCCACACATTGTGGTGATTATGTAAGTATGGAGTAAATTATATTGTGAATAGAATCTTTTTGAAAGAATCTTTTTCTCAAAGGGGTGTAAACAAGCAGTGATAAGCCCATTACCAGAGGGCAAAAATTTAGACTGGTCCAAATTGAAAGAAGTTGCAGACGACAATTTAAAGTGTATGTTATTTTTTATTCTTATAATTTTCTGGATATTGTATGATATTTTTGATTCTTATAATTTTCTGGATAGAAAACATTGTGTAAAATGAAGAAATTGCTTTTTATAAGCAATTTCATCATTTACGCAATGTTTTACCTAGTTTCTTTCTTGAGGGGCGTCCAAAAGCATCTCTGTGTTGGAATGGGTTAAACTGATTTGACATACACCCAGCTTTTATCAAATTTTGAAAAAGTAAAAGTCTGTTTTCTAAAAGGGAGGATGGTTTGAATCCCAGAGAATTCTTATATTTAACACCACTATATATGTGTTACCATAACTGCTTTAAAAATTGCAGAACTACCTTCATAATGTAAAAATATAATCTCATTTGCATCTGAAATTTTAACCTCTATCTAGCTGAATAGAATCCTGCTACATTTTGTTTGAATGAAAGGGCCGGGAATACTTGAATAATATTTTTTGGATTTAATATTTCTTTAGAATACAGTGGAATCCCTTTAATAGCAACACCAATTTAACCCTTTCCTGTTTAATCACTGGTTTTTACGCCCCTGTGTTTTTATACTTGAGAAAACATTATGGAAAAAGAAGAAATTGCTTGTGACAAGCAATTTCTTCTTTTCCCAAAATATTTTCTACCCTACTAAATAATTATTTTTCAAATGAAATCAACTTTAAATTGTCGTCTGCAAAACCATTGGATTTGAACAGGTCTAAAAAATTGTAAAAACAGGAAAGGGTTAACAGCACTTTTGTCGCAATTAACCAAAAGTTGATCTAAAAGGTGTTCTTTACACCTAATGTTTGTGCATAAAGACAGTTCAATTAAGCAGTGAATAGCCATCATCAAGGTTGCAATTAAGGGGATTCCACTTTATCTGTTTTATAAACAATTCTTCTGGCTTCAATAGGACTAACAGTTGGTGTAGATTAAGATCAGTCTGCACATATGTGCAGGCTAATATTTGTCTATACGGGTCTGGGATATGATCCCCAGTCGCAGCAAATTCCCTTTCTGACATTTGTCCCCTGTCAATGGGTAGATCAACATATACCTAAATGGGATGATTAGCTGGAGGTTTGGAAAGGGTGTAGTGGTAGTACTGGTGTGAGAAATACCAGGAATCCATTGTTAGGTGCTCCAGCTGCTGTGGTATGACTGAAATACTGTTAAAAATTGCGTTAAACCTCATTCAAACAAAACCTCCTGCCAAATTAGGAATTTTATGGGATAAGCATGATAATGGTTAAAAACCATTGCTGGGAGGGGCTGATAGAGTTTCCTCTGTATTTATTTCCTTAACCCATTCCCACACAATGATGCTTTTAAACACCCCTCAATATAAAAGCTTTAGAAAACATTGTAGACAATGAAGAAGTTGCTTGTTACTAGCAATTTCTTCATTGTCCACAATGTTTTCTACCCTAAAAGACAAAGATTTTCAAAATGTCATCACCTCAAAATTGTCTTCTGCAACTTCTTTTGATTAGGACTGGTCTTAAATTTTGTTGTTCGGGAAACGTGTTAATTTTTAGAAATTTCATATACAGGCCCATATTGCAATCGCAGACTGTGAGAAGAGATTGAAGTCCCAAGGGCGTAGAGTTGTTGTTGTTACACAGAACATTGATGAACTTCACAAACGGGCAGGGTCAGAAAATATCCTCGAATTACACGGTAAGTCATATTGATTGTCCTTTTTTCAGATGAGCTCAAGAGAGTTAGTGCAATGAATATTACTGAACACAATACAGTGGAGTTAATGCTGTAAATTGCAACAAACTTGAAAAAAAATCTAATCATGTCTAAAAACTATTAATTTCCTTAAACAAATACTTTAAAAAGAGGTAAGATCCAAGGTCAATTAGAGACTTAAACTTAACCTATTCCAACTCAACCAAATTTTAGACTGGTCCAAATTGAACATTCTGTAGTTGATAGTTGAAATTTTTGGTGTTCTAGGATAGAAAGCATTGAAACAAGCAATTTATTCATTTTCCACAATTATCCCCAAAGCTTTATGAGGCAAAATGGTCGTTCTTGATGCAGAAAATCTACGAATTGTGAATTTTTTTCCCCCTAACCCTGTCAAACCTAAAAGTCCAAGTAGGCTGACTAGAGTTGATGCTTTTTGCACTTTCACATCGTTCCTGTTTTGCCTTTCAGGTCATATTTACTTTTTTTCAGGAAATCTTTTTACTACTAGGTGTACAAAGTGCTCTGACGTCAGAAAGAATTACGACAGTCCAATCTGTGAGGCCTTAAGGGACAAAGGGTAAAGACTATTTAATATCATTTCAAAATTGTTACGGATCAATGTCAATTTGAATTATTAGCAGACAAAAATAATTTGTAGCCAGATCATTGTCAACCAATTTCCACACAGTGACGCTTTTTGATGCCCCCAAGAAAAAAAAAGCTTTAGAAAACATTGTGGATAATGAAGAAATTGCTTGTCCCAAGACACAAACATTTTTTGAAGTTAGACTGGTCCAAACCAACAGGAGAAGACATTTTAAAATTTATGATTTTTTTCATGTTTTGGGGTAGAAATGAAGAAATTGCTTCATTGTAAACAAATTTTTCTTACTTGTTTTTCTCGAGGGGCATCCAAAAGATTCACTGTTTGGGAAGGGGTTAAATTGTTATGAAAGAAATACTGTTTATAGAAATTTAACACAATCACACATTTGCATGCGCTAAAGAAATTTAGATAGGAAATATTGTGAGGAAAAGAGACATGACTAGTCATAGGCAATGTTCCTTTTCTTTAAAGTGTTCAACTCAGTTTGGCACTTATCATTCAAATTATGTGCACCGAAATTATCTTCCTTCTTTCAATATGGACCAGGCTAAATTTTTTCATCTGTTATTGGCTTATGACTTTTTAGCTCCATTGCCTGAAAGCCTAGTTATCATTCAAATTATGTGCACCGAAATTATCTTCCTTCTTTCAATATGGACCAGGCTTTAAACTGCTCGATGGATAGCATTGTCAGACAGGGCCTTTGTTTAACGTCTCATCCGAAAGACAATTAGTTAGTTAGTTGACATGGTCAGCCCAGGGCTTGAACCTGTGATCTTGAGGTTTGAAGTCAAGTGCTAAACCAACTGAGCTAATCGGGCCGACTCTATTGTGTGTCTGTCCATGCATACCTGCTTCCATCCTAAAACTTTTACTTTTAAAATCTTCTCCTCAGAAAGTACTCAATAGAAGTCAAACAAACTTTACAGAAATAAACCTTGGGTGACTTTTTATCCGTTTTTAGATACCTTCAAAGAATTTTGATCAAATGAAAGTCATGGCTTTAATTGGTGGGACTAATTCTCATATATGGAGAAACCTTTAATAATCTTCTACTCAGAAACCAGCGGATGTATTAAAACCAAATTCTACAGGAGTGTTTCTTAGGTGACCCTTTATCAGATTACTTCAAAGAATTTTGATCAGATGAAAAGAATGGCTTAAATGGGGGTGACTAATTTTTAGCTCACCTGAGCACGTAGTGCTCAAGTGAGCTATTGTGATCCCCTTTTGTCCGGCTCCATCCGTCGTGCGTCGAGTGTCGTCCGTCAACAATTTCTTTAAACGACATCTCCTCCCAAACCACTAGGCCAATTTGAACAAAATTTCGCAGAAATGTTCCTTAGGTGGTCCCCTTAAAAAAAAGCTAAAAGAATTGAAATCCGTTAAAAACTCTGGTTGCCATGGCAACCAAAGTGAAATTTTAAAATAATTTTTAAAAATCTTCTCCTCCTGACCCAGAAGGCTTAGAGCCTTGATATTTTGGATGAAGCATCAGTATATTGACTTCTTTCAAAAAAGCTAAAATCATGATCCTCGGGTCCCCAGGGGCAGAGCCCCAGGGGGGATGGGGTTTATATAGAAATAAAGAACGATTTTTTTTAAATGACATCTCCTCCCAAACCACTAGGCAGATTTGAACCAAATTTGGCAGAAATGTTGCTTAGGTGGTCCCCTTCAAAAAAAGCTAAACGAGTTGAAATCCGTTAAAAACTCTGGTTGCAATGGCAACCAAAGTAAAATTTTAAAATAATCTTGAAAAATCTTCTCCTCCTGACCCAGAAGGCGTAGAGCCTTGATATTTTGCATGAAGCAACAGTATATTGACCTTTTTCAAAATAACTAAAATCATGATACTTGGGTCCCTAGGGGCGGAGCCCCAGGGGGTTGGGGGTTATATAGGAATAAAGAACGATTTTTTAAATGACATCTATTCACAAACCACTAGGCTGATTTGAACCAAATTGGCAGAAATGATGCTTAGGTGGTCCCCTTCAAAAATAGCTAAAAGAATTGAAATCCGTTTAAAACTCTGGTTGAAGCATCAGTATATTGATCTCTTACAAAATAGCTAAAATCATGATCCTCCAGTCTCCAGGGGCGGACCCGGGGGGGGGGGGGGGGGGGTATAGGCATGAAGCATCAGTTCACAGACTTATTTCTGAAATTATAAACCATGGAAAAAGTTTTTTCCTTCTTTCAAATCAGCACTAAAGCCTTGGATTTTGTAATTAAGACTTTTGGATCACCACGGTTCATAGTGTTTATATGTAATTGTGGCCCACTTGTTTCATAATCCTAACCTTAACATGAAATTAGACTGTTGAAAGAAAAAGAGCCTTTATCTCAGGTGAGCACCCCAGGGCCAACGGCCCTCTTGTTGTGTATGGTGAAAGCTTTGAGGATTTTTTTCTCAAAAACGAGTGGATAGATTTCACTAGAATGATCTCTTGGGACTTTTTTTTTTTTCAGATTAAAACAATTAATTTTGATTGGTTGAAAACATGGCTTTTATACTCATGGCTTATGTTCATATATGGTATACGGTGAGGTTCTTTTTAGAAAGAATTGTTTTTTTTTTGTTTTTTGTTTTTTTTAATGGAGTTTTACACCGCTTTCAACAATCTTTCAGTTATATCGTGACGGCTGGAGCACCTAACAATGGATTCCTGGTATTTCTCACACCAGTACCGCCATCACATCCTTTCCTAGCCTCCAGCTGCTATCCCACATAGGGAAAGAATTGTTAATACCCTTTCCATCTGACTAAGTAAATGAATTGACTTTTGTAAAACCATTTGTTTAATGAGAACAATCAGGCCTTTCTCCACCAAAAAACTTTGAAATTGGACCAGTGTAAAATTATGTTGTCCTCTAATGGGTTAAAACCTATTATCAGATGGTGCAATTGTAGACATGGTCAGAAGCTGCAGATGACAACTCAAAGTGTCTTTTAATTAGAAAATAGATAAAAAGGTAGAAAACATTTTGAGAAAAGCAGGACAATAAGCAATTTCTACCTTGTCCTAAATATCTTCTTTAGATTTTTTTCAATATTAGAGAACTTGCCACTTTGTGCAACAGTACTGTCCTTCTGTCAATTTTTAAATTTCCTTCTATCCGATTACCAAACAACAAAATTTTAGATTGGTGGAAATTGAAATAAGTTGCAGAGAACAATTTTTAGTGTATGGAATTTAAAAAATATTTTGGGCAGAAAATATGGTAGATAATGCAGAAATGGCCTGTAACAATTCTTCATTTTCCACAATGTTTTCAAAAGCCTTAATCTTAACCAATTACCAGACGACAAAATTGGTAAACTTGTCCAAATCGAAAGAAGTTACATACAACATTTCAAATTGCGCTAAAATTGAAAATAAGTGCCAAATAGAGTAGAAAATATTGTTAGAAAAGGAGAAATTGCTTGTGACGATTTTCTCCTTTTCCCACAAAGATTTTCAAGATCTTATTTCTTCAAGGCATCAAGAAATGTCATTGCATGGGAATGGGTTAAAAGATCATGTCAGTAGATAATCTCAAAACAGGAAGTCTGCAACAAAATTTTGCCTGAATGTTCCTTGTGTGATCCTCTATTAAGTTAAATGAAGATATGTCAATCCATTGAAAATAAACATTTTTCCGTTTGGCTGGTTGGTAGAGGTAAAAGGTGATGCTAGTTTGCTGTAATTTGCCAGAGAGAATTTGCCATAGAAAGGGATGAACTTTTAGTGAGCAATGTTCTAACCACAGCTATAGTTTCAATACTTTGTTCACCTACCAATATAAATGAACAGCATTGTACTAAAAGAATGATTTGCTTGGTTTAGATTTTTTTATTTATAAGGTGGATTAGTTAGTTATTTGCAATACTTTTAATCATTCCCACACAAATGACAATGACGCTTTTGTTGATGCCTCTCAAAAAAAAAAAAAGTAGAAAAACAGTTTGGAAAATATTGTTAAAATGTAGAAATTGCTTGCACATTTTCACAATATTTTCTACTCAGAAAGTTAAAAAATCTAAAATTTCATATACTTTGAATTGCCATCTAAAACTCTTTTCGATTTGGACCAGTACAAAAGTTTACTATCTAATGCAGATCAGTCTAGAATGTTGTTATTTGCTAAGTACGATTCATGTTTCTTTTCCCAGGGAACCAGACCCTAATACAAAAGATGCTGGTATTCCAAAAGAGAAACTACCAAGGTATATTCATATCTTACTCTTTACCTGACAACACATTTTCAGACTGGTCATATTTGAAAGAAGATGTAGAGGTAATTGTGGACAAAATCAAGATTATAACCATTTAGTCAATCTTGAGACAAAAATCCAGGGGGGGGAGGGGAGGGGATTGGTGTTTCGCATTTCCAAACAACACATTTTTGTACTGGTCCTTATTGAGGGAAGTTCTAGAATGATGACAATATCAAGTTGATAAAATTTTAGAATTCCTTGTCTTTCTAGTTAAAAATCATTATAGGATTTGAATAAATTACTTATTACTGCTTGTTACAAGCAATTTCTTCATTTTCCGTGATGTTTTTCTTCAACTATTTCCTCCAGGACATAAAAATGAAGGATTGAGTGGTATTGGGTTAATCCAAAATGCAGTCTCATTCCTCAACTTTTCCCCCAAAGATCACAAAGAAAATTTGCTCATGTCTGATCATGAGCCTGTCAGTTAACTTCTTCTCCCCAGGAATTACTGCACAGATTACAACCAAAATTATACAGGAAGACCTTGGATGACCCTTTGTGATTCCTACCAATATTTTTTGATCAAATGAAAAAACGTAGCTTTTATTGGTAGTACTGTTTTTTATTTTCAATGTATAGTCAAAACTTTGAGAATCTTCCTCTTATGGATTTTAACCTGATTTCTCTTTTGTGACTCTTTGTCAGATTCCATCAGACTTAATCCAATGAAAAACATGGTTGTTATGGGATGGGCTGAACTCTTTTCAAAAACCAGTTGATGTATTTCAACCAGATTTCATAGGAATTATCCTTTAGCAACCTATTATTGATTGGTTTAATCCATTCCCTCACAATCCCGCTTTTTTATGTCCCTCAGGAAAAAAGCTTTGAGAAACATTGTAGCAAATGAAGAAATTGCTTGTTACAAGCAATTTCCTCATTACCTTTAATGTTTTCTACCCCAAAAGACAAATATCTTTAAAATCTCATCTACTTAAAATTGTTGACTTCAACTTTTTTCAATTTAGACTAGTTTAAGATTTTGTCATTTTTGCCTTATTGATATATATGGTATATCGTGATAAAATTGAAAATATACATATATCATGAAAAGAAAGTGTCAATTCGACCCTTGTCATACTTAACCCTGAATACTCCTTCTTTGGCAGGAGTGTAAAATGTTTGTGAAGTCTGCTCTTTCTTATTTTTTGTCTCATATTTGTCCCTTTTAACCCATTGCACTCATACAATCACACTTTTTGACACCGCTTAACAAAAAATTTTGGAAAAACATTTTTGAAATGAAAAAATTGTCTTCATTATCCACAGTATTTTCTTCATGAAAAGATAAAGGATCTTAAAGATCCATTGAGATCCCCATGGTGTGTGGTTTATTTATGAGATGAAGAGAATATTTTTTTGTTTTCATGGAGGTATTAACCGAAAGAACTAATCACATGGTATGAATACACGAAGTGGATTCACACATACGTGTGATTAGGATTTTTGGTTCATACCTCGAAGAAAACAAAAAAAAAATATTTTTTTTAATAGCGTCTAGCTAAAAAAGCAAAAACATTAAAAATTTTGATAGCTTTTGTATGGGACTGTTTTGTGCAGAAGTATACAAAATTGCTGGGTGCATAAAATTTTGTTAATGGAGTAATGAATTTTTTTCAACCAATCAGAACTCCCATTTTGATGGATGAATCTAAAAATCAAATTATAAAAAGATGAAATTTTTATTTCATTGTCAGGATGTGTGTGTGTTAGGGGTGGGGGTATTATGACACATTGTTTAGGGTTTAGAAACATTATCAACATTAATAGTTGTAATTTTGATAGTTTTCAGATGTTGTGTAGAGATTAGGGAGTGACTCCTTACCTTGGTTTAATGACACTTTCAACAATAAATGTTTGAAACTCTTATGTGATTTTTCAGATGTTCTATAGAAGGATGTGGGGGGTTATTGAGACCCCATGTTGTGTGGTTTGGTGAAGGCCTCTCTGTGGAAGTATTAGATCAAACTGAACAAGAACTAGATAACTGTGATCTATGTTTGGTGGTATATATATTTATACTCAGTTTACAAGACAGTGCATACTTTAACCCATTCCCACTTAGTGATGCTTTTAGACGCCCCCAAGGAAAAAAGTTTTGGAAAACATTGTGGAAACTGAAGAATTTGCTTGTTACAAGCAATTTTTCATTTCCTACAATGTTTTATACTAAGAAAGTTGAAAAAATCCGAAATTTCATAAGCTTTAAATTGTCGTCTGCAACATCTTTCAATTTTGGCCAGTCTAAAATTTTCCTGTTTGGTAATGGGATAAAGATTTGAACTTCCTATAACTGATCACCAATGCCATGACAATATTTCAAATAATATACCCAAATTCTTTGTTTCAACTATCTTGTGATAGAAAGTATCACCGATTTGCTAAAAAAACATCTTTGCCCCTCAAGAAAAAAGCTTTGGTAAACATTGTGGAAAATGAAGAAATTGCTTGTATCAAGCAATTTCTTCATTATCCACAATGTTTTCTACCCCAATATACTGGCAAATTTAAAATTCCATCAAATTTAAATTATCGTCTGCAGCTTCTTTCAATTTGGACCAGTCTAAAATTTTCTTGTGTTGGAATGGGTTAACCCATTACCAGACGACAGTATTTTAGACTGCTCCAAATTGAAAGGATTTAAATTTTATGAAATCTTATAGTTTGTCAACTTTCTATTTAGATAACATTGTGGAAAATGAAGAAATAGCTTGGAAGAAGCAATTTCATTTTTCCACAATATTTTCCAAATTGTTTTTCTTAAGGGGTGTCAAAAAGCATAGTTTGGTAGGAATGGGTTAAGTCAGGAGCTTTGATTTCTTGTGTTTTGCATGTGCAGTCCGCAATAGATTGACAACTCATCAGAAAGCATGCAAGATTTAACCCTTGTGACTTATTTAAAAATCAAAGTGCTGAAAAATACTGTAAGCTAGCAAAGCATTGATTTATTCAGTAATCTTCTTTGTCAAACCGGTAGCGCGCCAGACTCCCAATCTTCAATTATAGGTGTCATGGGTTTGATCCCCGGCGGCGGCAAATATTCTTTCCGACAATTGTCTCTCACCAATAGGTGGATAATCGTAAACCTAAGTGGGATAGCAGCTGGAGGCTAGAAAAGGATGTAGTGGTAGTACTGGTGTGAGAAATACCAGGAATCCATTGTTAGGTGCTCCAGCCGCCGCGATATGACTGAAATACTGTTAAAAGCGGCGTTAAACCCCACTCAATCAATCAATCAATTCTTTGTCAAACATTCTCATGATAAAGAAACGAGGTTTAAGTAACCAAGGGGGTTTACCCATTCCCACACAATCCCTCATTTTTACGCCCCTTAAGAAAATAGTTGGGGAAAATAATGTGGATTTTCAGCATTGTTTTCCACCTGGAGAGATAATTATTTTGGAATTTCTGCAACTTCTTTGAAGAATCTGATCAGAGTCATTTTTAACACGATGTGCTCAAGTGAGCAAAAAATATCTAGGAGATGAACTTGCTGGCAGAGTTTGCAATATTCCGTTAATACATATGACTTACTTTTATGCTGTAGGTATTTAATGGATTTAGTGGTTAAGCCCCCAGTGGCAGTTTGCACTCTGAACTTTGAGAAGACCTCAAAATTTTGTCTGTTAACTTAAGCTGTCAAAGCTGATGCTTTGCTAGCTAATCAAATCACATCTGGATAACAATGGCAAACAACAAAACAGTATGCTACAAATAACGCATCCAAACAATAAATCCTCAAAAATGCAAAATGTTGTTAGGATGCGAGGGGATTGACACATTACTAGACAACAAAATTTTAGACTAGTCCAAATTCAGGGAGGCTATAGACAATTATATTAAGTTGATGAACTTTTTAAAATCTTTTTCTTTAGGGGTAAAAAAACATTGTGGATAATGAATAAATTGCTTGTTACAAGCATGAATGGGAATGGCATTAAATTAAGTAATAATAACCATACAGGGTAGAAAACACTGAGAAAAGAAGAAATAGCTTGTTACATGTATTTCCTAATGTAGGAATTTAAGGTAATTTGATACCAAATTCAAAACTGCTATTTTTTACAAGGGTATGATCTTGTCCTGTTACCAGAAGGCAAAATTTTAGATTGGTCCAAATTGAAAGGAGTTGCAGACGACAATTTAAAGTATATGACATTTCGGATTGTTTTTACCTTTTGTAGAAAACATTCTGTATAATGAAGAAATTCCTTGTAACAAGCAATTTCTATATTTTCCACGTTTTCCAAAGCTTTTGTTCTTTGGGGTGTCTAAAAGTGTCATTGAGTGGGAATGGGTTAAGCCATACATTCAACCCATTCCCAAACAATAATTTTTTTGGGACTGATCCAACTATAAAGATGTTGCAGTTAACAAATTGGTGATATTTGAAAAAAATTTGCCTTTTAGGGAGAATAGATTGTTGAAAATAAGGAAAATGCTTGTTACGAACAATTTCCTCATAGTCCAAAATGCCGCCGTCATAGCCCAGTTGGTAGCGTATTGGACTGTCAATCTAGAGGTCCAGGGTTCGATCCCCGACGGCGGCACTCATCCTTTCCGAATATTTGTCTCCCACCAATGGGTCGATAATCGTAGATCTACTGGGGTAGCAGCTGGAGGCTAGGAAGGGATGTGATGGCGGTACTGGTGTGAGAAATACCAGGAATCCATTGTTAGGTGCTCCAGCTGCTGTGATATAACTGAAAGATTGTTGAAACCCAATTCAAACAAACAATCATAGTCCAAAATGTTATTTAAAGCTTTTTCTTGAGGGGCGTAAAAAGGTGGGATTGTGTGAGAAAGGGTTACTAAGCTCTTCCTAGCCTATTCTTTCTCAGGGAAGTGGAAAATGTCTACAATTTTGAAATCTGTAAATGTCATATTTGATTAGGTTGGAACATCATCTGTTGTGTATCCTGCCGCAATGTTTGCCCCGTCAGTCGCCGCTCGTGGAGTGCCAGTGGCAGAGTTTAATATAGAGTCTACTGGATGTACTTCTCAGTTTGGGTGAGAATTTACAATACATATCCTTTCTCATTCGACTGTTTCAGTGGGCATGATTTTAAGAACATAACATCAAAATTTTTGACTGGTTCCTGTTGAAAGGTTTCTCAATGTACCATTAAAGGAAAATTTAAATGAAAATTATTTGATAAATAATGTTGTAGGAGAAAGAGGTTTTTTGTGTCACAAGGAATTTTCTCCTTTGACAAAACAATGCCTTTGATATGACATCATTGGAAATAAAAAGTATTGCCACTTACCTTAAGAACTCAATGATGATTTCTTTGTATACTATTTTATGCCAACTAACACTGGCAATGAATTTTAAATGAAAGTGCTAGGGCTTTTATATATAGTCCGTATGACCAGACTTCTCCTTTGATACTTAGGTCAAATAATCTGGCAAGGTCATTTTTCAATGTTATTTAGATAAAAAGTAAAATTGTACTTAGCCTTTGACGGGTAAGTCCTAGGACATAATCATTCCGATACTAAGGTTCAGGTCATCTTAGCCTAAAACAAGAAATTTAATCCATTCCCAGACAGCAAGATTTGAGACTGGTTCAAATTCAAAGGAGTTGCAGACAACAATTCAAAATTTATGAAATTTCATATTTTTTAAGCTTTCTGGATAGAAAACATTGTATAAATTGAAGAAATTGCTTGAAACAAGCAATTTCTTCATTCTACACAATGTTTTCCCAATTATCTTTCTGGAGGGGCGTCCAAAAGCGTCACTGTGTGGGAATGGGTATTGACCACAGCTTTTGAAAGTCAACAAATGCTCCTTTGATAACTTTTCTAGACCAGTTAAAGAAAAGAATATTTTTTGTTTTCATGAAGGTATGAACCGAAAAACTAATCACACTGTATGAATACTCAAAACGAATTCATGCATAAGGGTGATTAGATTTTTCGGTTCGTACCTCCATGAAAACAAAAAATATTTTCTTCATTTCTTATAATTTAATAGCATTGAGGCAAAAAGCAGACACTTTATAAAGTTTGATAACTTTTTGAATGAAACTAGTTGTGTGGAAGCACACAAAATTGCTGCATGCTCAAAATTTTGTTATAAATATTTTTTTTAACCCTTCCCTGGATAAACCCGGGATTTTACGTCACTGTGATTTTACACTTAAGAAAACATTGTGGAAAAAGGAGAAATTGCTTATAATAAGCAATTTCTCCTTTTTTCCACAATGTTTTCTTCCACATAGGATGGTTTTATTTGGAATTGCATCCAATATTCATTGTTGTCTGCATCCTCTTTGAATTTGGACCAGTCTAAAATTTCAAAAACCAGGAAAGGGTTAACAGTCATAACGCCTTTTTTGAAAGACAAAACCAAGAAATTAATAATGATGGTTTGAAAAATACAGATTTTGAAGGCAGGCCTTATTTTCATTGATTATATTTTTATTGCATACTTCTAAATTTCATTAGTTGCCTCCTTTAACCCTTTACCACACATTCCCTCTTTTTTAAGCCCCACAAGAAAAATGAAGAAATTGCTTGATACAGGCAAATTTCTTCATTATCCACAATATTTTCTTTCCAAAAAGACAAAAATTCAAAATTTCATCAGCTTGAAATTGTCATCTGCAGCTTTTTCTATTTCGACCAATCAAATTTTGTTGTATTGGAATGGGTTAGCCTATTACTATAAGACAAATTAGTCTAATATGAAATATATTGAAGATGATAATTTCAAGGTAGTTATTTTATTTCCTTTTTTCACCCTTTTAGGGTAGAAAATGTAATAGACAAGGAAGAAATTGCTTGTTACAATGTTTTCAAAGCTTTTTTCTAGAAAGGCGTAAAAAGTGGTATTGTGTGGGAATGGGCTTTATTATAAAGTAAGAATATGTACCAAGGTAAAAAGTACCAAGTCACTTAAAGTTGCATCCCTTATTACAACGAAAAATGCCCCCCCCCCCCCAAGGAAAAAACCCAACCTAACCCAAAACCACATTTATTCTGTAAATTTGGGTCAATCGAGTAATACGGTTGCTTGATAGTTTTTACTATTATCTCAACCAGTTTATTGAGAATTTTATTCTATAATTCAAAAGTTACCTATCCATATAACTTAAAAATATTCAGAGGCTCAATGTTCATATTTGGTATGAAAGAACTTGACATCTTTATCTGCTAATGGCAAGGTCAAGGTCAGTTATGAAGGCAATATCTTGATCATATTCATGTATTATTTCATCATTCCTCTCTGAACAGGTTCCATTTTGAAGGTCCATGTGGGAAAACATTACCAGCAGCTTTAGCTCCAACCAAATCAGAACCCAAACAGTGAACAGCAGGATGGAGTACATATGTTCCGAGATTAAAATGGCTTAATGCAACCCTGGTGTAAGAGCCTATATAAATAGGCACTTACAACATCATTGCTCTAAGCCCTTGTTTTGTCAAGTGGACAGTCAGAAACCTTATATATGATAATCAGCTTGCCTCAGCTTATTTTAGGTGCTTATCATCCTGTATATATTTATACAGGGGACTTCTGATCATTTTGTTCACTGATTGCAATGTGTCACCAAGAATAATAATCTTATATCATAACAGGAGCAGAAAATCGTCACAAAAATAGCTGCCTAACTCGTTATCAGTCATGACTGGTTGAAAAAATATGAAGTACAAAAAATATGTAGATTTTTTATATATGAAAAACAAATTAGAAGATAAAGTTTTGAGATATTTCTGCTAACAAAATTGATCAACAACAACAACAAAAGGCAATGATCCAAATGAGGTCTCCAAGAGTTGAGCAATGTTGCATCTAGGATTTCTTCCAAGAAGGAGAGTTCCCCCCCCCCCATTAAATTACTGAAACAGGGGGAGTAACAAATGCTAAGGGGGAAGGGGTGCAAAAAACAGATGATAGTTCATGTATAAATCTCACTTAGAAATAAACCACAAATTCATTTAGTTTTCATGGTTACATTAGGTGCATCACTGAAAAGATCACAAAATGAGCTCTGATATATGTGTAGCATTTTAACAAACTTCCAATTCCTACAAGTCTAACCCATTCTCTTCTTGTAGGGCCAATATATATTTGAACAATTTATAATGGCAATATTTGTCTTAGCCAAATAATAAGCATTTTTCGTAGCACAAAAAACTCAACTCTGACAAATTCATTTTGATACACACTGTCCTTAGTTGACTGAATGTGGTATTTTGACTCTAAATCGCTACAAGTAGGGTATTTTGTGCATCCATCAGTAAATGGATCACTCTTCCTCGAGGTTTGTCAGAGACACATATCATCCAAGATTCCTTCTCGTGTTTCAACCACTAATTTTCAACCACAATATCTGAAATTTAGCGTCAGAGCAACTCCTTTTCGGGGGACAGGTTCCAATGAATAAAGGTTCTATTTATTTTTGGTCCCCCCTCCACTAGAGCAGACTACAATGGCTTTCTCTGTCTTTCTTCTTATCCATCGATAAGACCAGGGTCGTCCTCTAGTACTAATATAGGAACTCAAAAAAAGTCTCTAATGCAAATTAGTGGCATGAAGATTGAACTGAAATATTTCTTCTCATCAAGTTGTGCATAACCAGCAACAGAAAGAATTAACTTCCCATGCTGTGCTGTTGAGTTCCCTGTCTTTTAATATACTTCCATTCGGAATCGGGGATCAGTTTAACTTAAGGAAGTGATTGAAGCTATTTTTATCTAGTAGGGTACTGTCCAGAGACTGTTCTGGTTTTTTAAAATGCATTCTTCTTTCCAACTTTCATTTACTCCCCCGTTGCTTGAACAATGGGAGTTAGAATATTGTTCCCCCTCATCAAGTTAGTCAAGTTGAATGAGTGATCAAAAAGAACAGAGGATTTCCGCAATTGGTCACCCTGGATGCAACACTGTTAAGGTTCTAGCATTTTTCTTGACAAGATCTATCAAGGTACAAAGTTTTACTACCATACAAATGGAGGTATTATCAAGACAAAATAAACAGCAAAGGACAATTACTTTAGAAAGAGGCAAAGCAGGGTTATGGTTATTGTTAACTGTAACTCAGCTATATAGGTACTATACACCTACAAAGTTTCACACATACATCTAGAACAGTTTTGGTGATATGTTAGGGAAAAATAATTCTTATAAACAACAAAGGGCAATTACTTCAGAACTAGGCTTGGTAGAGTTATGCTTCTTGTGCACTGCATTCTGTGAAGGAAACAAGCTGCCAACTTTTCAATTAGAATTGATGCCTGCTTTTCATTTGTGATCTAATATGATGTCCAGTCTTTGATGGGCAAGTAAAACAAGCCTAATTTGGTTTGTATTTGCCTACCTGTCAAAGCCAGAAAATTCCTTTCAATTTCATAACAAGTGCTTGGAGTTGCCAAGACATTTGTCCTATACAGTCAGAGCCCTTGTTATAAATTTATAATTGTACTTATTCACTAGACTTGTTTGGTGAATACAGGTTACACTAAAATTGTACAGTGTAATCAAGAGTTTAACAAAGTTCATATTCAAGCTATAATTATGATGTTAAGAATGCCAACCAACCATTGTATTTTTTATATGCTACCAAAGGTGGTCGTATTTAGTATCAGTTTCTCTGTCTGTCTGTCCAACCGTCCAACTTCTGTTTAATCCATTACTGCACGACAGAATTTTAGACTAGACCAAATTGAAAGGAGTTGCAGACAACAATTTAAAGTTAATGAAATTTTCTGTCTGAGTCAATGGGAGGGACAAACGAAGTGATTGGGCGGGGCCAGGGATTGGTCAATTGTTATATACAGAGGTTTTTTTGGGTTTTTACAATTCAAGAAGTAAATTGTTACATTCTTATAAGAGATCAATTAAATATATACAAATTAATTTTAGCTTGTTATTGTTTTGAACCAGTTTGTAACAAGATATTTTGTCAACCTGAGATCCCCTGCCAAACATAACATTACACAAAGTAAAACCTTTATTACACATGTGACCTGGAAAGTTTATGTTTCGTATGGCAAATCGAGTTACATAGAAAGGCAGCTTAGCAAATTTACCTAGATATTGAGCCATTCCCTTGAGAAGCTCAACTAATGCTAATTTCGACACCTGACCCTGACATTAAAGTTGTACAGATCAGAAAAAATTGTTTTAGATGGCACATCCACTCTTAATGGAAATCATTTATGACAAAATACTTTGAGATCAATGGGTGAATCTTGAATAATGTTTTAGACAACCATACTCGTACCATTTGACCTTGACCCTATGATAAGTAGAGGAGCTTTAGCTCCATCAGCCTGAATTAACTTTACATGGAATTTAGTTTTCTTAACCCTTTCCTGTTTTATGACATTTTAGACCGGTCCAATTTGAAAGAGGTTGCAGATGACAATGAAAAATGCATACAATTTGAAATCTGACCATCCTACATGGTAGAAAATATTGGGGAAAAGGAGAAATTGCTTGTTATAAGCAATTTCTCCTTTTTCCACAATGTTTTCTCAAGTATAAAATTACAAAGACAGGAAAGGGTTAAAGCACAGGGGACAAATTATAGTAGAAAGAATTACTTTTTCTTCAATTTTTAAAATAACCATGTAGTAGGGAAGAAAATATTGTGGGAAAAAAAGAAATTGCTTGTTACAAGAAATTTCTTCTTTTTCCACAATGTTTTCTCAAGTATAAAACCATAGGCACATAAAAACTAGGAATTAAACAGGAAAGGGTTAAGAGAGGCAACTTTCTTTCATGCAACAATAATTTTCTCAGTCAAACAGTACATGTTTTATTTACTGTGCATCACTATGTGATCTCTACCCATAATTAGGCCAATCCTTCTAAGCAATATTATTAACTTTATCCAGTTTCTGAGAAGATTTTCAAAGTTTCCACTATTTACCGAACATTGAAATAAGTCCAACCATAAAAGCCCTGTCTTTTTAAAGTAATTGATCAAAATTTTTCAGGGGAATTTGATCAAAGGTCACCAACATATAATTCCAGTGAAATTTGATCAAAATCCATCATTTACTTTCTGTGAAGATTTTCAAAGTTTTCAGTTAATACCATTAATTGAATTTTAACCCCTTCCAGTTCGATCCCTGTTTTTATGTCTCTGGGAATCTGTAATTGAGAAAATATTGTAGAAAAAGAAGAAATTGCTTGTAACAAGCAATTTCTTCTTTTTTTACAATATTTTCAACCCTACTGGATGGTTATTTTTCAAGTTAAATATAAAACATATTTTTGTCTGCAAAACCTTTGAATTTGGACAGGTCTCAGATTTGCAAAAGAGGAAAGGGTTAACCAACTTTTTTTTTTGATTAAAATTGTTTGAAGAAATAAGATATAGGGTCAACTAAGTATCATTTCAGTGAAATTTGAAAACTGTTCAATTCTTTCTGGCGAGAAGATTTCTCAATGTAAAAGTTAACATATGCAAGTAAGGATGGATGCAGGACAGACAAAACGCCAATAGCCTAATGACATTCAGCCAGTTTAAATTCTTCAAAAAGAAAATTTTCTTGCGAGGAAGAATGTTTCAAATACATACATAAATAATTTATTTTTGAGGTTGGTCTATCAAAAACAAATTCATACCTCCATGAACAAAGTTTTGAGCATGCAGCTATTTTGTATGCATGTACACAAAATAGTTCCATAAAATCATATATCTTTATTTTTTAAATAGTTGCTTTTTTTACTTAATGTCATCAAATTATTAGAAATGAAGATATTTCTATCTTATGGAGGTATAAAACAAAACAAATAAGCAATCTTATGTACTAATCTGTTTTGCGTATTCATAGTGAGTAGGGTTTTTTGGGTTTTTTTTTTTTTTGTTTCATACCTCCATGAAAACAAAAAATATTCTCTTCATCTCTTAAGTGTAGTGGTTATGGTATTGAAAAGCTCGGATGGAAACCAGTGCGGTCATAGACAATGCAGAAAGAACATTTCCTTGTCTGTCTATGGCAGATAGAACACCAAACGCAGATGCTGGTTATTTGACTATCAGTCCTTGATATATCTTAACCAATTTCAACACACTGACGCTTCTTGATTGGAAACATTGTGGAAAATGAAGAATTGGTTGCTACAAGCAATTTCTACCCCAAAAGACCCCAAAAGACAATGATTTTAAAGATTTCATTAACTTAAAAATTGTCGTCTGCTACTTCTTTGAATTTGGACTTGTCTAAAATTCTATCATGTGAGAATGGGTTAATCCATTAAAAATGATGGAATTTAAGATTAGTCTAAATTGAAAGAAGTTTCCAACAACAATTTTAGTTGGTGAAATAAAAAGAATCTTTGTATTTCATGGTAGAAAGCATGAAAATGCAGATTATGTGGTAGTGGTTTTATTTGGTCATATTTTCTCAGAAGTACTCGGTTACTTGTTAGCCAAACTTTTTAGGCCTTCAAAAAAGTAAATCCATGTATAGGAATACATTGAGGAAAATAAGAGACATTGCTTGTGGTAATTTCTCCTTTTCTCTCAGTTATCTGCTGTATTAGATTATATTTCTTTCGTTGTAATACACTTTGTCAGTAACTTCTTTCGGTGTTGACCAATCAATTCTGTGGTCTGGTCATGGTTAAACAGGTTGATTGATTGAATGGGGTTTAACGCCACTTTTAACAGTATTTCAGTCATATCATGGCAGATGGAGCACTTAACTATGGATTCCTGGTATTTCTCACACCAGTACTACCACTACATCCTTTCCTAGCCCCAAGCTGCTATCCAACTTAGGTTTAAGATTATCCATCCATTGGTGAGAGACAAATGTCGGCAAGGATATGTGCCGCCGCCACTGGGGATCAAACCCGTGACAACCTATGATTGAAGATTGGGACTCTGATGAGCTACAAACTGCGCTATGACCGCGGTTAAACAGGACCAGAATTTCAATTTGACATAAGCATTTGAGATGATTAAAGACAAACTGACATACCGACTGTTAACAAAAATTAAAGCCATTGTCAGCTCCTTGGTGTTGCTTGTATCATTGTTACAAGTGTTCACTGTATAAAGAGAGGCACATTCAATCAAGGGAGATGATTTGTACATTTTGTATGAACTATGCCCCTTTTGTCACTTAGAATCTAACTATCACCACCTACAGATCAGAAATGAACAGAATGTTATACTTTTAATGGAATTCTTGATCCTATGTTTCTGTTGATGTATCTATTGTCCCATTCCGATGCAATCCTCCCCCTCCCCCTAGAAAAAAGCTTTGGAAAACATTGATAAAAATTAGGAAATTGCTTGTTACAAGCAATTTCTTCATTATCTACATTATTTTCAATGTAAGAAGACAAAGTCTTTTAAAAATTTCATCAACTAAAAATTGTCATCTGCAACTTCTCTGAATTTGACCTGTCTTAAATTTTTGCCATCTGATAATTGGTTAAACTAGATTAATGGGTATGATAGGTGTTATAAAAAATATGTACAGGCAGATAAAAACATGGCATTGTTGACCCATTACCACACAACAAAATTTTACACATCCAAATTGAAAAGAGTTGCAGACAACAATTTAAAGTATTTGAAATTTTAGAATATTTTAACATTCTGGGGTAGAAAACATTGTGTAATAGCCGCCGTCATAGCCCAGTTGGTAGCGCGTCAGACTGTCAATCTAGAGGTCCCGGGTTCGATCCCCGACGGCGGCACTCATCCTTTCCGACTATTTGTCTCTCACCAATGGGTCGATAATCGTAGACCTATGTGGGATAGCAGCTGGAGGCTAGGAAGGGATGTAATGGTAGTACTGGTGTGAGAAATACCAGGATGCCATTGTTAGGTGCTCCAGCCGCCGCGATATAATTGAAAGATTGTTGAAAGCGGCGTAAAACCCCATTCAAACAAACAAAACATTGTGTAAAATAAAGTAATAGCTTGGTTCAAGCAATTTCTTCATTTTCCACAATGTTTTCTCGAATGTTTTTCTTAAAAGGCATCAAAAACATCATTGTGTTGGAATGGGTCAAAAGGCTTTAAAAGAACAACCAAACAAGAGTTGTGTATAAGGTCTAAGGGAAGTAAATCATTTCCCCGTCATCTGTCAGGTAAGTATAGGTAAACTCCGGTTCATATCAACACAAGATCAAGGCGGCCTCTGATTGGACAATATTATTGAAATTCAAAATCAATGATTTTTTCAGGACCATTTATGTTCCGTTGAAAAAATATTAAGTCAAAAGTAACGGTTTTGAATCATTTTTGCAATTTAAAGGCGGGTACGTTTTTTTGACTTGCCCATAGAAACAGCTGTACAGGGAGGGTCATCTCAAAAATGGGGTCAAAAGTCATAGAGAAAAGGGATCATGCCATACTAAAATTTGTTTTTTTTTTATGTATGAATGGATGTTCTTTAATTCAAAGTAGGCCTGGTCATTCTCGCAAACTCTTGGACAGAGCTATAAGCGAATATGTTATAATGGTCGTCTATGGAAAAAGATTTACTTCCCATAGACCAATAGATGAACAATATATTGTCTACCGTATCATAGACACTTCTTCCTTAATGTATTAATAAAGCACCTTAACATATCCTTAATTACTTCAGACAAACTGCTATTTTGTAGTCCACTGGGTCAGAAGGAAGAAAATGAAAGGCAGAATCAAAATATCTTGACTACAGTTTGAACTAGAACTTGTCACAGGAGGAGACTTAATACTCCTGTCAGAGCCCTGTTTATGAAAAAGTTTTCAAATTCAAGGAGAGAACATTCTTCTGCCTGGGGGAGTTGAGACTTCAAAAAAGCGTGTTGCAAAACTTCAATTTTATATGTAGTGTCTTAATCATGTCCCTACACATTTCCATCTAACTTGTAAAATAAATACAATGTATTCTGTGATATCTGAGTAAATGGATGTACTCTCTTCACTGCGGTCAACCCTCTGGTTACATTCTGTCAGTTCTCTGAATGTATGTAACTGAAGGAGATTTGTTTGTAGGGGAGTGGCTTGATTCATCATGCTCTTGTATTGATTGTATTTTATGTTGTTTGTTTCTGTTACAATCCTATGTGTTGGATTAATTGCAGGATAAGATTTTGAATTTAACTTTTGCTTTCAATATATGTTTAAATTTTCAATACTTTCGAAGCAAAATTGTACATGGAGTGACACAGACTACTTGAATTTTTGTACTTGGCAGACGGACAGACAGACAGGCATATTCAAGTACATAAAAAGCTGTAGCTACAAAGTTTTTACTGCCAAATCAACAATCCCTGAAGGGCATGAGAGTTTGGACAACAGGCAGACTGTTTTGTATTTTCTACCGAACATTAGGATGTTGGGCCTTGACTGATCAAATAAGATCAATCCTGTGGTATACAGGGAGACAATGATTAGCTCCAGACCTTTGGTCTGTAACAATTCAAAAATATTTATCTAAATGTTGGAGTTCAAAGTTCACTTCTGGTATAAATGAATGATTTGATTGGTCTTTTTTGGGGACAGCTATGATCTGTCAATTGTGTATTTGGCTATGACTTGTAGGCAGCTCTACAGAAAACAGACCAAAGATTTTAACAAGTGTTTTCATCAGTGCCAGTATTTTTTTTTCAGCAGATAAACCCTTCTATTCAGTTTACATCCACTACTGTAATCTACTTTTATTTTCAAATTGGGCCAGCTTTAAAATTTCTTTTCTTTTTATAAAAAAGCATTTTACTACACATGCAAGAGTTTCAGCTAAAAAGATATAGCTAGAAATTCCTCCTTATAAGATCTTAAATGTTTAAAACATGCTCAGGGAACCTCAGAGTTGCCTTAGCAACTGATGAGCAAATAGTTTATTGTTCTTCTGTTTTAAACAATATTTCAGTTTTACCGGTGCCATCCACTTATTCATGTGCATCAGGAGTATCACCAGTACAATGCTGAGGCTTTGAATTCCTTGCTCTGAAAGTATGTACCCGCATGTTGAGTGGCATACCTGGAACCTGGGTAACAAGTCTCCCCCCCCCCCCAACCTTGACCCTATGTGCATAACCCTTTCCTACACAAACCCAGGATTTCACATCACGGTGACTTGAGAAAACATTGTGGACTAAAAATTGCTTGTGACAAGCAATTTCTCCTTTTCCCACATTGTTTTCTACTGGACAATCCAGACAGGATGGTTTCATTTCAAATTGCATCCAATTTTCATAGTTGTCTGCAACCTTTTTTAATTTGAACCAGTCATAAATTTCAAGAAAACAGGGAATAGGTTAATAGACCTGTGAGTCAGAATATGGTAAACTGATGTTTACAAAAGTTCGGCTTCAATTGATTGTAAGGAATTGCCAGTTTATATATTAAAAAGATACACAATTTGTTCATAAATATGTATTAATATGAATGTACAAGTATTAAAACAAATCTCTGCAAGTCTTCCACTCTGTAATGACGTTATATTCTTCAAAAAAACAATAAAGAATTCATTTTGCATCTGTAACACAAATATTCCGTAGTTATTGAGCTTCAGAGTATTTTAATTGACCAATTGCTTGCCCCACCTACTGCCTCCTATGGCCAAATCGTCGGGAAGTTCCACAGTTAGTTGGTAACCTAAATGTTACCCGACAAAAAAGCTTCATATAAACGGCAGCCAATGTTAGGGTTCATGATTCACTCTCTATCTAAGTGAATAATAAGATTGGATGAATTTTCTTTGACAGTCGTGATTGGTCAATTTTCTATTGAGCCTTTGGGTGAAATTGATCTTTGCAGTAATTATTCAAAGGGTTTCTTTGAATATAATTTCAACCCTATCTAAATAGACATGGAGTCTAAGGTGAAGAAGGTAAAGTAATATAACAGATTTGAGCTTAACCACCTACCAGATGACAAAATTTTAGACAGGTTAAAGTAAGAGGATGTTGCAGATATTTCTTAGTGTTGTTAAATTGAGGAATAAGGTACATATTGATTAGAAAACAAACTGGCAAAGGAGGAATTTGTATTAATCCATTACTAGACCAGCAAATTGTCCTTTTCTCACAATGACTTGTGTCAAGATTTTTCTACAGAGCAGGATCTTTTGTTGATGAGTAATTCATATCATTATCTGAGAGAAAATATTCTAATATTTTTCTCAAGGTAAAGAAGTTCTATTAACCCATTACCGCTTAATCTAGCATTTTATGCATCTCAAGAGAAAAACTTTGGAAAACATTGTGGAAAATGAAGAAATTGCATGTCATAAGCAATCTCTTCATTATTCACAAAGATTTCTATCTTGATAGACAAAGACTTTTGAAATGCCATCAACTTAAAATTGTTGCCTGTAAGGAATATCTATATATTCAATTGAACTGAATCTTCCGAAACTTCGAAAAAGAAGACTCCTTTTGTGAGATGAAGCACTCCTACAACAAACTAACCCTTTCCTATTTTACAAAATTTTGGACCTGCCCAATTTCTGGATGAGGCATTACAAGTGTCTGTGTGTGGAAATGGGTTGATTCAAAATGGGTGTGAATTTTTCAACAAACATGTACAAATTTAACAGCACTGTAATGTCGAATAATATTCAAGAATACACCTAAACCCTAAGAACTACATTAAAAACAAAGGGCTGAAAGGACTAGAAGGCTCCATTGTGATTCATTTTCTTTAACAACTATGGCTTAAAAGGGACAAATAGGTGATGTAGACTATGATCACACTGCACATGTGCGCAAGTGATATATGTGCAGCCAATCTTTTTCTATACCTCCTACAAAAACAGGAATATTCCTGGTTCAGAATGACAAAAGTTTATCAATATTTTGCCTACAAGGGCTTCATTTAGCCAAGATATAGTTCTCTTTGAATCAGGGCCACCATGATATTTTTTATATAACTTGATGAATACAGACCCTTGTAATCAACTACATATGCCAAATCTTTCTCTATCAATATGAGGCTCTTTACTCAATTAACTAACAAATCATTATGCTGTCTGTAGCATCTTATATTATAGACATATCTTTAATATTGTCTGGTAATGGTTTACACAACAATTTGTTTTTGAAGAGTTTGATCTCGGGATGTGAGACCAAGAAAGCTTAGAAAGAGTTCAGAGATAGTTTCTATAGAGCAAGTTTCCTAAGATTCTTTTTGAGAAATTAAGATAAAACCTTTTATAGTGCTTGACTTTTAAGTCTCTCGATTAAAATCTTAAGAATTTTTATTGAGAAAAGTAGGCTTACTCATTTGATTACCTATTGCAAGACAACAGAAATTTAGACTGGTCCATATTCAAAGAAGTTACAGACATAAATCTCAAATCTATAGGATATTAATTATCTCCTGCTTACTATGTAGAAATCATTGAAAAAATGAAGAAATTGCTTGCAACAAGCACTTTCAGCATTTTTCCACTGTGTTTTTCCAAACTCATTCCTTATGAGTAGCAAATGTTCCTAATTAATTCCTTGATGGCCATAAGTGCTGAATTGTACTCATAGTTCCACCAAAATTTGAAGAAGTTGTGAACGACAATTTTAGGTTGATGAAATCTTTGTCTTTTGGGGCAGAAAACACTGTGGATAATGAAGAAAATGCTTGTCACAAACTTTCCACAATTTTTTGTAAAGCTTTCATATTGAGGGGCATTTAAAAGTGTTATTGTGTGGGCTATTTTTCTACAATCACAATTCCTGATTATGCTGTTTCACTGTTTACTAACGGAACACATATATCATAACACTGGGACATTATAATGTCTATCATCCTCGGCTATTAACGATATTGTGGGCCAGTCTTTACAGCAGTCGTCTGGGTAGTAAGAGATGAAATCATCTTCCCCGTACTGTGATAGTCGGAACACTTCTATACGAATTCCAAGAGCATATCCCAGCAAAAACATCTCAACCTGCAAAGACACAAAACACCAGTCATTATTTATCCACCACCAAATGAGGAAAATTTTGAGACTAGTCCAAATTGAAAGAATATGCAGATTTCAATTCCAATTTGGTGAAATTTAAAAAGTCTCAGTCTTAAAAGGTAGTAAAACACAAGCAATTTCTTCGTTTTCCAAAATGTTTTCAAATGCTTTTTTCTTGAAGCGCGTAAAAAAATGAGACTGTGTGTAAATGGGTAAATACCCGATCTTCTATGTAAATGTATATTGACTATTTCTGAGTATTTCTAGCAAAAGAAAACAAGAGGACCATGATGGTCCTAAATCACTCCGCTGAGTATGATGGTTCATGGCTTTATGATATAAACAAAATAGCAAAGCCCTCTGTCTAATTATTTTGGAGAAGATGTTTAAGGATTTCTCTTTTAATCCTAGGTACAGTAAAACCCCTCCTTACGACCACCCCGGAAATACGGGCACCCCTCTATTACGACCGATTTTTTTACAGAACGGAATTTTTTGTTCTTTATTTCAATGGTCGCGAACCCCTCTAAAACGGGCACCCCGCTATTCCGAATTACGACCACCAAATTCAGTACCAACCATAGCTGATACACTATTTTGAACCCCACTAAAACGACCAGTTTTCACACATTGAGACCGATCACCCGAATTTCACACTTGATAAGAGCGACACTAATTGGGTACGAATACATTGTAAATACATTATCGGATTTTTGATTATGTGATATCGAACCCTTATTATAATATGTGTTATGATTAAAGTGGTCGATCACTTTTAGAAATTATAGTTTGTATTATTTTTAATTGTTATTTGAATGTTTCACAGGTTTTTACTCGAGTAATAAATTCGAAAGTGTAAACATATCCGAGAAGTTACGATTAGTTTGTTTACGGCATTCCGAACAGTTAATTAGCAATTAAATTTTTATTTCAACGTAATTGATGCTTGGTATTCGCATTATAAAAGATATGATATCGACAGTTTGACACTTTGAACCTGTACTTACGAATAAATAATCTAAGGTCGGAGTACCAAATGGAGAATAGAGAAAGTAGAACTTATCCAAGACCGTAAATTTGAAAATGACATAAGATTCCGCTGTAATACATTTTTTTATAGTTTCATTTTTGTATGTTTAGTATTAATATATTCAAAGAACAAAAAATAAATAAACATGCGTTACTTGACAACAAACGACCAAACCTCGGTAATACGACCACCCCACTATTACGACCACTTTCTGAAAGTACCGCAAGTGGTCGTATTAGAGGGGTTTTACTGTATATTGATGATCCCACCATATTGCACTAATTTCCTGAATATGGTAATGCTTTGAAGTATAGACATTAATACATACCAAGTATAAAAGCTCTAGGACTAATGGTTTAGGAGAAGAAGGTTTTCAAAGATACCGGGATTGCACAGATAAGGGCTAATTTTTTTAAGTAATTTGGTAGAGGGTCAATGGCTGATGATATGTACCAAATATCAAAGCTATAGGCTTTATAGTTCGGGAGAAGAAGATTCTCAAAGATTTCCATCTTTATTCCTTTATAAAATCAGGAAGCGCACAGAAAAGGGCTAATTTTCAGAATACAATAATTCTTTGAAGTATTTTGGTAGAGGGTCAATAGGTGATGGTACATACCAAATATCAAAGCTCTAGGCCTTATGGTTTAGGAGGAGAAGATTTTTTAAGATTTCCTTTGTAAAATCTGGGATCGCACAGAAAAGGGTTAATTTTAAGAGTACAGTAATTCTTTGAAGTATTTTGGTAGAAGGTCAATAGGTTATGATACATACCAAATATCAAAGCTCTAGGCCTTATTGTTTAGGAGGAGAAGATTTTTTAATAATTGTTTACGGATGGACAGACGGACGCCGGACAATTACTGATAACAATAGCTCACCTTGAACATGTTATACTCAGGTGAGCTAAAATTGCTTGACAAAAAACCCGGATGTCACTATTCACTTCTAGTCTAAATAAATCATTTAATAGGTAAATTGAATTTTTAATTGGCTGTGGGGAAGGTCACAGGTTCAAACCCCACTATCATCAGGTGTGTTTCTGGGCAAGATACTTAATAGCCAGCCCAAGCCTACCCAGCTGTAGTTTTGGGAAGCGGTGGGCTTAAGCCGCTGCCTCTCTTTCAGGGACGTAAAACCATCTAGATTGTAAGTGTTGGAAAGCGAGTCTATAATCTATGGGCTTTGGTTGTAATAAGTAAAATAAATTAGTATAAACTCTAGCCCTTACATTGTTATTACCAAATGTTTTTCCATGAGAAATATCTTCATGACAAATACATGAAATCTGTCTTTACCCATTACTAGATGGCAATTGGGTCCAAATTGAAAAGTGTTGCAGATAACAATTTAAAATCTATGGAATTTTAGTATTGTTCAACTTTCTAGGTAAAAAAAAATGTGGAATGTTATGAAATTGCTTGTAGAAATTGAGAATTGCTTGTTTCACACAATGTTTTCCCAATTGTTTTTTCTTGAAGGGTGTCAAAATTGTCACTTTAAATAATCTAAGACGCAGAAAAATACTAAGTTATGTGTTGCATGTATTTGGTTCAGGTTTTGACACATAAATAGATAGAAAGACATGTTTTTTACAACATGTCCCAATCTTTTAGATGTGGGACATAAAACTTGTAGTAGACTTCTTCAGGCCCTATTAGCCCTTACCTGTTCTAACCCTCCTGTGTCCCCTATAGAGTTAAGATGATTCTTCACAAAGCTGAACATGTCTTCTGAGGTGTCTCTAGCAAACAATAACCAACCAAACACTGGCACTTCATTGCCCTGATGCATATCATTGTGGAGATTCACTGCACTTAAAAACATTAACAGTTTGACCCCTTCCATAAGGTCAAGGTCACAATGTAGGTCAGAGTTCAATAAATTTTCAACAGCCTCTTCTCTCTGTGTGTAGTCGGAATGTTGGTTTAGTTCTTCAAACTGGAAAGGATGTGACAATGATTATGAACAAAACCAATGAGTAAACATGCACGGTAGAGATTGATATTGTTGGAAACAAAAGAATGAAAATTTATTATTTTCTATTGACAACTCACTAACCATGCCTACTGCTTTCTGACTGTAGGAGATATCAAAAACTCGAGGCATCTGAGCGCCTGTATCATTCCACAGGCCTGAATGTACTGATTAAGAATGATTTAATTCAGTGTTTTCAGGAATTCAAAATACACTGAATCATCTTTGCCATTTTTGGCAAATAATTCTAGTCACTGAAATCTTTGACATAGTTCTAGAGAAGCAATTCAAACTGATAAAGGGTCACTCAAGTATCATTACTGTGAAATTTGATTGAGTTCCTTTCAGTACTTGCTTAGGAGATGATTTTTAAAGTAAAAGACTACTGATGGACAGACACACAGATGGATGGACACCACACCATGACAATAGCCTGTCGGCTTCCAGCCAGTGGAGTTAAAAATAACAGAGAAATGACCAAGGTTAATGTTTGTCATGCCAACACTGCATTTGCCAAGGACTGTGCCAAGACCGATGACACCATGGTGACATCAATACCTTGATTTTTGTTCCAACATGGCCAGCCAATCGAACCGCAACAATCTAAACCTGATAAATGAAAAAAGTTTCTTTCAGGCATTCAAGTCAAAACAGAAAACGCAAAAAAAATTCAGGGTTATTTCCTATTCATTCCAAAATTATTCTAATTTAAACAAACTTTGCTTAGATAACCAGGTTATGACTTCCTTAAGAGACAAAACATAAACAATGCAAGTGACATGTTTGAAATCCATATAATTTGATCATTACAGTTCACTGAGGGGACATGTAAAATCTACAAACATGTATTATTTATATAAATGAAAGTTCTGAAAAGGACCAAGCAATTGATTGAATGTATGGGGTTTGATGCTACTTCAACACTCCTTCAGTCACATTGCAGCAGCTGGAGCACCTAACCATGGGGACCTGGAATTTCTCACACCAATACTGTAATGCAGCTAGGGCTAAAAAACAACTAACTCACTACCTGATGACAAAAAATTTAGACTGGACCAAAAAGAGAGGAGTTACAGACAACAGTTTAAAATTTATGAACTTTCTTGATAGAAAACATTAATGAAGAAAAAAAATTGCTTGTTATAAGCAATTTCTTTATTTACACAATGTTTTCCCTATTTTTTTCTTGATAGAATGATTGAATAGGGTTTAATGCCAGTCTTAATAGTATTTCAGTCATATTGCAATGGCTGAAGCACCTAACCATCGGTTCCTGGCATTTCTCGCATCAGTTCTTCTGCTAATTCCATTCAAGCCTCCAGCTACTCATCCCACATAGGTTTATGATTAACCACCCTTGATTGGAGATATATGTCGGAAAGGATATACGCCGCAATCAGGAATCAAACCTAGGACCAAATAACAAGGAGTCCTACGCCAAAACACTACACTTGTATTCTTGAGGAGTGTCAAAAAGTATCATTTTGTGGGAATGGGTTAATAAGGTAGGAGATTGGCTTTAGTCATTTCTACCACCAGTACAATCACACCATTCAATCTGGACTACAAGCTGTTGGTTTTGCTTGCTTGAACTACTGATTATTTGCCTATTGATGAGTGACATCACAATGACTGAGTCAAATTTCATCAAGGTCGTTAGCCAACTAGGGAATTGATAATCCAAGAATAAGCAAAGCATAGCTGACTTGTATAACAATGCTTAACATCAAGATATGACATCCACTTTTGTGACAACTTTACTGAATTGTAATCTGTTATCAAATGATTTTGTAAAAGATACACCTGGTAAAATCTTCCCATTGGATATACATGTATAAGATTGATATTAATATCTTCTCTATGGAAATGATATCAAGATGAAATACAAGCAATTTCTTTATTTTACTGCACTTTGGCATAAAATTTTTACACTAAGGCCTTTATTTACCTTATCGTACAGTGTAGACACACATCGAGACATCACTTTGAACTTATTTTCACTGTTGTAAGAAATTCTATTAGCAAATGTCCACTGTGCAAGCCCAGAGTTTTTATCACAAAATGCGTCGGACAGACACTTTAGAGCCACATGTTTGGAAGCCAATTGATGACATGGAGGTAAATTGTTGACAAGTATCTGGAAAACAGCTCCCCGTATACCACAGTAGTTATCTCCCCTGATTTGACGTAAATGGCAGCATCGGCAGCGGGTTGGAATTTCTGCATAGGCCTGTATTGCAAATTTATTCATATCAATATAGCACACAAATAATAATTTGATTTTATTGACAGATAAGCATTCTGCACAGACAAAAATGAAAGCTCCCATGACATTTGAAACATAACCTGAAGACCTAATGATTTTAATCCATCACCACACAATTCAACACATTTTGACAAGCTGATCAAAAATAGCTTCGGAAACAATGTGGAAAAAAGATGAATTACTTGTTACAAGCAATATTACCCTTTATTCAATATTTTCTATCATACACATACTTTTCAGTTCAGACCCATTTTGAAATCTCATAGGCAATCCCTTTCAATTTGGACCAGTCTACATTTTTGATATCTGGTAATGTAACCAATTACCACACAATCCTGCTGAAGAAAAAAGCTTGGGAAAACAATGTGGAAAATGTAGAAATTGCTTCTAGTAAGCAATTTGTTCATCATGCACAATATATTCTACTGAGACAAACAACACTTTTTGTAATTTCATCATATTTAAATTATTGCCTGCCACTTCTTTGAATTTGGACCATTCTAAAATTTTGTCACTTGGTAATTGGCTAAGTTATAGAGCATCTCACATCAGTTGGAAGCATGATAGAACATCAAATATCCCATCAATCAACAAGAGATGTGACCTTGACAGATAGTTTTGACCTTGATACACATGTGAATAATGAAATCCACATCATTTTAAAATAGCAAGACAATATTACAGCATTTAAAGTAATTTACTTACACTTGTGATGCTGAATACTCTTTCAGAATAGCACTAAAATCAAAGGGCTGATATTACTGAAAGGCAATGCTTGTGGATAAATATTACTTTTGTTAATTAATCATATAAATACTTCTGGCCCTTTAACCCATTCCCACTCAGTGATGCTTTTAGATGCCCCCAAGAAAAAAAGCTTTGGAAAACATTGTGGAAAAGGAAGAAATTGCTTGTCACAAGCAATTTCTTCATTATCCGAAATGTTTTCTTCGAAGAAAATTAAAAAATCCAAAATTTGAAAAAATTTGAATTGCCGTCTGCATCTTCTTTCAATTCGGGCCAGTCTAAAATTTTGCTGTCTGGTAATGGGTTAAACAGGTTGTAAAGACCACGCTAACTACACAACCAGTGATCAGACTTTTCTTCAAGCTTTAGTAACAATGTTTAATTTCAGCAACCAACCACTCTACTTTTATTATTATATGCTACTGGGCATGAATTTTGCAAAATAAAGCCCTTTACAATGGATGTGGAACTTCCTATTGGAGTCAATGGGTGGCGCCACAGGAGTAGGTTGGCTGGGACTAGTGATTGGTCAATTGATGAGTAAAGTACCTAAGTGGGATGAACAACTGGTGGCAAAGAATTGTGTGGTTGTAGTGGTAAGAGAAATGAAAAAAGACGATGAATAGGTGTACCAGCAACCATGATATAACTTGATTGATTGAATGGGGTTTAACGCCACTTTTAACAGTATTCCAGTCATATCGCGGCAGCTGGAGTACCTAACAATGGATTCCTGGTATTTCTCACTCCAGTACTACCACGACATCCTTTTCTAGCCTACAACTGCTACCCTACTTAGGTTTACCAATACCCACCCATTGGTGGGAGACAAATGTCGGAAAGGATAAGTACCGCCACTGGGGTGATTTAACTTGAAAGTGGCATTAAATCCAATCCAATCAAACATTTTTGCATTCTCCTTAGTCCATTGATTAAAAAAAAAAAAAAAAAAGGTTATTATTTGAGGAAATTTCACCCTTTTCTGTACAAACCCCTGATTTTATGTCCCTGTAAATTTATGTGAGATAAGACTGAGGAAAAAGAAGAAACTTCTTGTAATAATTTTTATATAATTTTCTACCTCATAGGATGGTTTCATTTCAAAATGCATCAAAATTTCATTATCTACAACCTCTTTCAATTTGGGCCAGTCTAGAATTACAAAGATAGAAAAAGTTAACCTATTCCCAAACATTGACGCGTTAGGTCGTCCGTCAAAAAAAAAATAAATAGGAAAACATTGTGTAAATGAAGAAATTGCTTGAAGCAGAAAGTTGAAAAAAACTAAAATTTCATGTACTTTAAATTGTTGTCTGCAACTCCTTACAATTTGGACCACTGTTAAAATAAGATGATTCAAGAAACTACCTTCTTCATCCTTTTAGCCCTTTCTGTTCCTCCTCTCCACTCATTTTCAGCATAGTCCCGAATATCGAGTCTCTCACTCACATTACAAACAGAGGGATCTGATTTAATGTCCCCATCAGTAGATTCTTCGGTATTGACTATCTCATTATCAACATGGACTGTGTCCTCATGATTCTCAGTAAGCTTTGGTAAAATCGTGGAACCTGCAAAATTAATTTGATTCAACAGCAAACAAATGCAAATACATGTAATATCCTGATTTTTTTCTCTAAAATTTATTCATTTTCTTTTCTCTTGTTTCATTTTTGAGATATTCAATGTGTAAAAAAACCTTTCTGTGCTTGTGCTTGCTCATGGCAAAATATTGACCGTGATGAATCAGCATTATAAACTTGCTATCTTTAACTCATTCGCACATAATGATGCCTTTTGACTCCCCTCAAGAAAGAAAGTAGGGTTAACATTGTGTTAAATGAAAAAAAATGCTTGTTTTAAACACAGAAAATTGAATTTCATAAACTTAAAATTGTTGTTTGCAACTTCTTCCAATTTTGACTTCTCTAAAAGTCTGCCGTCTGTTAATTGGTTAACTCATTAGTTAACTGTATCTGTTAAACAACAATCTTGTATTATGACTCCCATTTGAATGGTTTGTTGTTGTTTAGACCTATACTTAGTGGTTGTTTATGCATGTGACTTGGAAATTTCCTGCCTCCTATAGACATAAAGGTACAATAGACATGAAAATTTGATATGACTACGGTAAATTATACCATTAGCTCATGACAAAATTTTAGACTAGTCAACTGAAAGAAGTAAGGGACGAAAGCTTAGAGCTGAGTGAATTTCAATTTTTTTTTATTCTTCAACTATATAAAAACATTGTGGATAATAAAGAAATTGCATGAAATAAGCAATTTCTTCATTTTCCACAATGTTGTTCAAAACTTTTTATTGAGGGTAATACAAAAGTGGGATTATGTGGGAATGGATAAGTTGTAATGGGCTTAATGATATTTTAGTTATAGTAACTGATACATCTGACAATGATGTATTTCTGTCATTTCCCACACCAGTTCTGACAAAACAGCTGGTACACCAAACAATATATTCCTGTCACTGTCATTTCTCTCATCACTACAGAGAAAACAGCTGGTGCACCTAACCATGTATTTCTGTCATTTCTCACATCAATACAGAAAAAACTGCTGGAGCATCTAACTATGTATTCCTGTCACTTCTCACAAAAGTACAGACAAAAACAGATGGTACACCAAACCATGTATTTTGGTCACTTCTCATGACAGTACAGACTAAACAGCTGGCGCATCCATCCACATATTCTTGTCATTTCTCACACTAGTACAGACAAAACAGGTGGTGCAGCTAACCACATTTCCTGTAATTTCTCACACCAGTACAGACAGAATTTTCAACCCATTCGTTAGAGACAGATAGCACATGTTGCAATGATTTTTTATCATAATTATGCTTAAAAGCATGCCAGTTTTCAAACTCATGACAACAGGACTTAGAACATAGAAAATAACCCACTGAGATGACCATGCATGATCAGAAGTAGAGTGGTAAATCCCTATATACTCTGGATGCCACAAACATTTTTTCTTTCTTTCTTTTTTTTTTTTTTTTTAAGCAGAACCATAATAAATGCCATGGATTGTGTGAATACTATTTTCTAGTTTTATTGAATATAGATAGAATTTGAGTTGATAAATGACTATTTCTGTTTATAGCATTTTGTTTGTGAAATACCACAGCCTTATATATACAGCTTTTTTAACCCATTACCAGACAACAAGATTTACAATGGTCCAAATTGACAGAAGTTGTAGACGACAATTTTCAGTTGATTGAATTAAAAGAAATTGTCTTTTTGAGTAGAAAACATTGTGGATAATGAAGAAATTGCTTGTAACAAGCAATTTCTTCATTTTCAACAATATTTTTCCAAACCCCCTTTTCTTAAGGGATATCAATCAAGACCCATTCCCAATCAATATACTATGTTACCAGCTTCAAGAACAAAGCTTTTAAGATAAAGAATTTACGAAACACAAATTCTTTATCTCCCACATTGAGAGAATGACTTTTAGAATTCTATCAATTTCATATTGTCGATTACAAAATCTTTGAAATTGGACCAATCCAAAATAATGTCATCTGATGATGGGTTAAGCTGTATCTACAAGGTTATAAAGGTCCAACAACCATATTTTGATGATTCTATTTTCAATAACAAGGTATTTACTGTCAGTTGATGTGATAAAATTGCTTTACCGGTTATTTCAGTCAACATAATCAAACAGGTAGACTGCAGTGAAAGTTTAAACCATGACTATAAAACATAATTATGTGAAGCTAAATTTGTACCTATCCATTATCAGATGCCAAATTTTAGACTGGTCCAAATTAATGAGTTGCAGAAGAAAATTTTAAGCTCATGAAATTTAATACTTTTTTAACTTTCTGGGTACTAAATACTATTGATAATGAAGAAATAACTTAATGCAAGCAATTTCTTTATTTTACATGTTTTCCCAATTGTTTTTCTTGAGGAAAATCAATAAATGTCATTGTGCGGAAACAGGTTTAAAGGTAGAAAATTCATTTACTTTCATTTTTCAGCAAAAGTAGTCAGCACATAGCCATTTAGCTCAATTCAAATGATCTCTTCTAAAGAAAATAGTTATGTAACTAACCTTTTTCATGTTTGTCTAGTTGAAATAATTCAAGAAATAAAAAGACCATAACTTTATAGGTCAATACAGTGCATGAAAGCTACGCTGGCCATATACTTTGGTTCAAGATGAAAATTTGGATCATATATGTATGACAAAAATGTACTGAACTCATTCCCACACAATCCTGCTTTTTTCTAGTTCTAAAGAAAGGAGTTTGAGGTAACACTGTAGAAAAGGCAGAAATTGCTTGCTACATGTAGACATCAATTTGATGTTTATGAAATCTATTTTTTTTTCAACAATCTGGGTAGGAAATATTGTGGAAAATGAAGAAATTGCTTGTCACAAGCAATTTCTTCATCTTCCACAGTGTTATCCTAACTCTTTATTCTTGAGAGGGGTTAAACAACAGGGGTGTATGGTAATGGGTTAAATACCCTGAGAACAATTAGAAAATATTGCCCATGTAAGATAACATTAATTAGTAAATTAGCTGAAAAAATATTTCACCAGAAAAACTTACCAAGTTGAAGATGGAAGACATCTTCATATAAAGTTCCATCAAAATCCACAGAATTGATTGTACTATTTCCAAAGACTGAGTCCTGGCCAGCTGAATATCTTCTAGAAGTTTCTAGAGATCTCTCTGACTCTGCCAGTCTTTTAACAATAGGGTTCTGCATAGGAATAGATTCCGAACTCTCGCTATACACAGCATCGAGAAAATTCTCCAAGTCCCATGACAAGTCATTGTCTACGGAAGATTTGTCCTCAGTTTCATTAATTGATTTGTCTTCCGTGTCATTTGTATATCTGGAATCATGCGAGGACTCGGTTTCAGAAAGACTTGATAACGGATCAAAATGAACACCTCTCTCTGTCTGACGAACACGTATGGAAGGGTATCTTTCAAATATTGAGTCTATAATCTGGGAGCCTGGATCTTCCACAGGTTTAGAATATTTACTGGATAATTCTTCTATTTTCTTACTGATAGTTTCAAATTCATCCTCAACATGATGAATCTCCTCTTCAAGCTGTACAAAAGGTTTTGGAATCTCCACCTGACCTTCTGAACTCTCACTGTGTAAGAGTTCCAGTTCAGGGGAGCTCACTCCAGATATACTGTTTTCATATTCAGCACTTACACTACCAGGACGACTACTTACACGTTCAGGTGAAGAGCATGCACTAGAATTATTGCTCCTAATACCATAAGCCCTGGATGATATTTCATTCAGTTTTAACATTAACTTTTTCTTAAATATTTTTTCAGGCGTCCGTTTAGGAGATTGATCAAGGGGAAGTGGGGACATTTTTTCTCGTTCTTCATCTGTTTCTACTGGTTCTGTTGCATAAGGTTCAGCAATTTCACTGTGAATATCTGAAACATCAGACTTGGTTGATTGATGTGTGGATAGAGACATGACGGGACGACTACTGGACGTTGTTGTCTCATCTTCTGACGGAGGTGTAAGTAAAACGCTACTAGCTTTCAGAGTCGTGTCAATGTTCAACCGATCCATATTTGCACCATTTGAATTAATATTTACATTATTATTGTCAATTTCATTTTCCCCAGCATCTATATTCAGATCTGACTTCAGACCATATCGATAATTCTTCTCATATAAAGATGTTGGACTAAAGTTTCCCATAATGCTCACTTTGTCGTAGTTCATGTCAGTTCCCTCATCTTCCACAAACCCACTCTCGTCGATATTAATCTTTAGTGAGGAAATATCCGGTATTCTCCTCCCACCTTTCTCAGCTTCTTTCTCCTGTAGCTTACTCGCTGTTATTGCAACCATCCCGTTGGCAAGTTTTGGATTCTTCTCAAAATTGTCACTTGAATTAGACTGGTTATCCAATTCTTTTATGTGTGCACCAGATTGCCTGTGTCGCAGTCTAAGTTGTTCTGTATCAGATGGATTATACAGAGATACACCAAATCCTTTCTTATAATAAACCGGAATGTCTGCCAAGGACGACTGCTGATTTCCCATAATGCCTTCATCTGTTTCCTGTGAAAGTAAAGTAGATACTTAAACTTAGTTTTATTTGAAGACAAAGGCTTTAGGACATATCCAAAATGAAAGCATTTGCAGATTACAAATTCATCAAGACCCTTTTCTTTGGATTCCAATGAGAAAGGGTAATCTATTAGTTCCTTACTACATCAAGATTTTTTATGCCCACCCATCAAAAGATTGGGGGCATACTGTTTTACCATTGTCCGTCTGTCTGTCATCTGTCTGTTGGTTTGTCTGTCTGTCTGCAAAACTTAACCAAAAACTTAACATTGCCAATTACCAATACCCTATGCAAGATAGAATAATCATATTTGGCATGATGATACATCTCCATAACATGCATCTCCTCATGTCAAGGTCAAGGTCATGTGATAAGGTCAAGGTCACATACTGAAGTCAAACATTTAGGCGGGGACATCGTGTTTCACAAACACATCTTGTTTTTATTTGTTCTTTATTTTTTTAAATTTTTTCTTTTCTTCTGCAGATGTGAAAGTAAAGCAACAGCCTTTAATCTCTCTGATATTTCAATTGACAGATTGTTGACCCTGTGGACTGTGCTCCAACAGGAAGTTTCATTTCATATCTTTAAACAGTGCTATTTTGCAAAATTTATGGCTAGTGTCATGTACTAAACAAGTAAACAGGTTTGTTGGCAACTTTCACATTGTAACTACAGCTCAATCAAGCTTAAGTTACAGTGTTTAAGTCATAAAACCAACAAAAATACTTCACAAATGTCAGCCATTATCAGAGTATTTATGACGTTTAAGTCATGAAACCAAAAAATTACTTCAAAATGTTGGCCAACATTGGAGTTCAAAGTTCACTTCTATGATTCAATTAGTTAAATGATTCTTTGATTGACAGTCAAAATTGGTGATGTACAAGGCCTAGCAGCTAACAGATTACCAATAGTCTGATTGAGAAATCAGTTTGATTGATTGAATGATGGGCTTTAATGCCACTTTTAACAGTATTTCAGTCATAAAGCGGAGGCTGGAGCACCTAAATATGGATTCCTGGTATTTCTCACAGTACTATCCCTACATCCTTTTCAAGTCTCTAGCTGCTATTCCACTTAGATTAATGAATATCAACCCATTGGTGAGGGACAAATGTTGGAAAGGATATGTGCCGCCGCTGCTGGGGATTGAACCCATGACATTCCATGAAGATTGGGAGTCTGATGTGTCGGTAGTAGGTCAAAAAGTTAAGAAATTCATTCACACACTCACACCTCTCCTTTAAAATCACAGATAAGATGACCTTCATGTTGTTCAGTGGTTTCACAATGGCTCAAGCACACACAGGACTGACCAAACTGCTTGAATCATCATAGGAGTAAGCAAAATTAGCTTTATGAAGACGTTTAAATGCATTTTACAAGTAATTTCACATTACCATTCTTCATAATATGCAGCGGTTATGTAAATAACTTTGAAAGAAATATTTTTCCGGATAAACTGAATAAAATTTTGAAAATCATTTGAATAATTTTTGTCATTGCAAAAAAGGAAGTGAAAATCGCATGGCATGAAGTTGCTGCTGTTTTCTACATAGCATTTGCTCGGCCATTACCAAACAACAAAAGTTGAGACGTGCCAAGTTTAAAAAGAGACGCTGTTACACACAATTTCTTCCTTTCTTACCACAATTCCTATGATTATCATTGATAAACAGCGAAAGTTCGGACTTGCCAAAGCTAAAAGAGAGTCACTATTACAAGTAATCTCTTCATTTCTGACAATGATTTCCAGAGCTTCCTTTCATCAGTCTCAAATGTGAATATTGCAGTGTCTCATGTTCTTGTAATCATTCTCATCATTAAGATCTTGCCATTAAAATCTTGTCATTAAGATCTTAGATTAAATAAGCATGGCAAATGAAAATGCGTGAAAACAAGTTGTCAAACTTATTAAATAAATGTGAACAAAGCCTAAAGGCCAATCTTTACGATCTTTTCTTTAAAAATGATACATGTCAGAAAAATGTAAACCTCTTTGCTCGAGTAAATGCAGTAGAACTTGACTACAGGACCAAGATTACTGCTCGAGCCACAGTTTGATCGCGACCTCTAGTTAGCGCAGCAATAAACATTAAGAAAACATAAGACGGATCAGGACCAAAGGCAGAGCTGGAGATTTTTCAACTTCCTGTGTAATAAACATTGTGTGAAATGAAGAAATTGCTTGTTACAAGCAATTTCTTCATTTCACACAATGTTTTCACCATTATTTTTCTTGAGGGGCATCAAAAAGTGTCATTGTTTGGTAATGGGTTAAGGAAGGACAGCTAAGACTGTGTACATCTTTCACCTTATGACACTCTTGTAAATGGATGTCTCATCTTGTACAAAACAAAATATTTTTGATGAAGCCCTAGGATGGATTGATAAATTCCTCAAAACAGGTCATTTGAAAAATAGCATTATAACTGTCTCTATCCTCTGTTTATGTCTATATTATGTCTTGCCAAATGTGACCTTGAAACAGAGCACCATATAACAGCTCTTGTTGAAAACTATAACCACTTTCTCCCCTTTTCATAGCACATTTTTTACATCTGTCTTATTTAACCCATTCTCAAACAATCCCCCTTTTTTACGACCCTCAAGAAAATACTTATTGATAAATATTGTGGAAAATGCAAAAATTCCTTGATACAAGAAATTTCTACATTATCAACAATGTTTTCTAGCCAAAGAACTGAAATTTTAAAATTCTATCAACTTGGAAATGTTGTCAGCAAAGTGCAAAATCTTTGATTTCGATCAGTCTAAAATTTTTTTGTGTGGTAATGGTTTGAAGAAGCAAAATAAGGTAAAAAGGGCTCATCTTGCCCTCAAAACTTCCGAAAGGACAATGTAATAGAATTTCAAAATGCACTTTCCTAGGTTTTCTATCTTTTAATTTTTTTCTGTAAAAAATATAAAACTTTAGAAAATCTAACTAAGTTTAAACACTTAGTGTGTAAAAAAGTATCGTTCAAAATTAACCCATTCACATACACTCCCCCCCTTTTATGCCTCTCATGGAAAAAGCCTATGAGAAAATAATGAGAAATGTCGAATTTTTTTGTCAATAGCACTTTCTTAATTTTCCACAATGTTTTCTACTAGTTTTTGAAATTTCATGTCCCTTCCTTCATGATGTTTTTTATGAAATCAATCCATTTTCAATAATGAATAATTAAATTCTCTTAAGTATGGAACAGAATGTCATTACTTTTCAACTAAATTAACCCTTGCCATGCTGAATGAAATCTTTGCAGTATTGTATTAACCCTTTCCTGTTCAATCCCTGGTATTTTATAACAGGAAAAATAATGTAGAAAAAGAAGAAATTGCTTGTAACAAGCAATTTCTTCTTTTTCTACAATATTTTCTAGCCTACCAGCTGGTTATTTTTCAAATAAGTCCACTTTGAATTCTGTCCTCAGAACATTTGAATTTGGACAGGTCTAGAATTTTGAAAAAAAGGAAAGGGTTAAAATCAAAAGGCTGAAAGCACTAATTGCCCTGTAATGGAGAAGCTATTTGTAACAAGCATTTTTTTCTTTTTCCACAACATGTTCTACCCTACTGAATGTTTTGTTTTTTTTTCAAATTAAGTCCAAATTAAATTTTTATCTGAAACCTTTCAATTTTGACAGGTCTAAAATTTGGGAAACAGAACATCTATTTGGAAATTCATCGAATAAATACATCATACGTAGAAGAACAAGAATCTGGTGAAGACTAATGTAGACTACGCTGCATATATGTTTAGGTTGGGTATTGTTTATTACTCCTACCAAAACATAAATATTCCTAGATCAGGATGATAAGATTAAGACATCAGTTGAAAGACTGATTGATTTTGTGGGTTTTAACACCTTTTTAACATTATTTCAGTCAAGGTAGCTGGAGCAGTTCTATGTGGGTTTCTTGTATTTCTATCACCAGTACTACCAAAACAATTCTATCTAAGCACTGCCAGCTGAAAATCTCACATAAGCAACTAATTCCAAATTAAAAAGAGACAAATGATTTGATGTCAAATGCTCAAAAGAACATGCCAGGATCAAAGCCCATGATTCACAGTTTACCAATATACCAACTGTGCGACTACCACAGCCCTTAATCCATTCCGACACAATGAAGCTTTTCTCCAAGATTAACTCCAAGAAGTTACAGATGACTATAATGGTTCAGGTTTTAAAAATCTTTTAGGGAAGAAAACATTTGTAGAAATTTCTGTTGACAAGTGATTTTTCTTACTTCAAAAAAGGGATTTGATACTCGCTCAAGGCAAATATCCTTTCCGACATTTGTCTCCCACCAATTGGAGAACAATCGTAAACCTAAGTGGGATAGTAGCTGGAGGCACACAAGGATGTAGTGGTAGTACTGGTGTGAGAAATACCAGAAATCCATGGTAAGGAGCTTCAGCTGCTATGTTATGACTACTTTTAAAAGTGGCATTAAACCCCTTTCAAACAAACAAATCTTTCTACAATTATTTATAAAATATTATATCTCAGGGTCAAAAAATTGTTTGAAAAGAGTTGAAATAGCACATGTGATATTCTCTTTCCCTGATCTATATCAACACATTCCCACCAAATGAAACCTTTAGATGCTCCTAAGGAAAAAAGCTTTGGAAAACATTGTTGAAAATGAAGAATTTGCTTGTTACAAGCATTTCTTCATTTTCAACAATGTTTTATATCCAGAAAGTTGAAACAATCCAAAAATTCATTAACTTTAAATTGTCATCTGCAACTTCTATGAATTTGGGCCAGTCTAAAATTTCACTGTCTGGTAAGAGTTTAATATGTATATAGTAGCAAAAACTGTGACCCATTTAGACCCATCTCAATGACAAGAAAACACTTCAAATTTAACAGAAAGTATCCAGTTTCCAAATTTAATAACTTCAAAATGTCACCAAATAGTCATTTAGATCTGTCACTTGTGAAACAAGTCCTGGCACAAATAAACCTGACATTTAAATGTAATTTGCTCTTTGAAATATAAAGTAGCAATTTTGTCAACCCATTACTGTGGATGAAACAAGATGTGTTTCTGAAACACCATGCCCCTGTAACAATCTTTTTTGGACTTTTATAGTTTGACATTGAAAAATGACCTTGACCTCTTCATATGACCCTAACCTTGGCATCTGCAGATGCATGTTGATCAAATCTATCATTGTGCCAAATATAAGCTATGTATCTTAAAGGCTTAAGTTTATCGTAAAATGTTAACTCATGTCAAGCTGAGCCTGGAACATTTCTATTTTAACAGGAGGTATAGACAAAGATCAGCCATTTGTGCAACCTGTTTTCCAAGGCTTTTCACTGGATGGGCATAAATGAAGGGATTGTGTGGGAATGAGATCATTCACTTTTAATTATGTCTAACAAAATTCAATTCTTTGGATTGGCTTTGTTTTCATACTACTATGAAAAAAAATTTGAGCAACTATTTTGTATGCTTAAACTTACACACAAAGTAGATCCATAAAATTTTACTCAAAACCAGATAATATTTGCTTTGTTTTGATTGATGGCATTAAATCCTGAGAATTAACCCATTCCAACTCCGCAAAATTTTAGACTAGTCCAAATTGAAAGAAGCTGCAGAAGACAACTTCAAGTTGATGGAATTTTGATTTTTTTTGTCTTTTTGGATAGAAAACATTGTGGATAATGAAGAAATTGCTTGATACAAGCAATTTCTTCATTTTCCACAATGTTTTCCAAAGCATTTTTATTGTGGGGCGTAAAAAGGAGGGATTGAGTTGGAATGGGTTAAAGAGAATATCTTTTGTTTTCATCGAAGACTAGCCGCCTCACTTTATATACATTTTTGAAATTACAAGCATACTAAATGATGTGCAGTATGGTATATTGTTAATTTGACAATCATTTCAATCACTATCAATGTAATCAACTGCAATCAATGTGAAGCATTCAATACTGTTGCAATCCCAGTTTTCCAATATGTGATCAATCAATCCTTAAACAAATGTGTTCAATATGCCGACAATAAGCATCCCAAAATTAGTTTTGGCCATTAAAATTTTTGTTTTACATAAATTTTGGTGATTTAAATTTGAAAAATACACGTAATAATATTTTCATTTGAGTTAACTCCAAATGTATTGATTGGGGGAATTATTGAATTATTGAATGGCTTGCCTAGAAAGCATTCCATCTGTTCAGAACAGTAAACAATCAGCATTCTATCACAATTGTTCAATCAACATTCTTGAGCGTTTGGCATTCAATCATGTTCCAATCTGATTGTCACATTCACAATGTTCTGTACAGTAAGTAGAATAATTTTTTGCCTTTTTCAGAGTACCAAGATGGTTCCTATCCAGATTAACAAGAGGCTCTCACCTGATATAAGGTGATGTTGTTTAAAAAAATCCTTCTTAACAAGCCCCCCTCCCCCGAGGGCTCTGCCCCTCGGGACCCGAGGGTAATGATTTTATCAATCCTAAAAGAGGTCAATCTACTGATGCTCCATGCAAAATACCAAGACTCTATGCCTTCTGGGTAAGGAGGAGATATTTCTAAAGATTTTTTTAAATATTTCAGTTTTGTTTCCATGGCAGAGTTTTCAATGTATAACTATTCTTTTAGAAAATTTCTAAAGGGCACCACCTCGATGGTTCATCGCAAAACAGTTGTAACTGCCTATAAACATATATGCAGTTACAACTGTTTCATGCTGAACCATCGACCTAAGGAACATTTCTACCAAAATTTAGTTGAAGTTTTAAAATTTGTTGATACACAAGGGACAACGCTCTGCGAACAGAGGGTGTCCAAAATACCTCACCTAGAGCTCTCTGTGCTCAGATGAGCTAATAATGCATTCAAATAAAACACATTGGCTCCTCTAAAATTGGTTTATAAACTAAATGCAGTTCTGACTTTATAAATTTACAACAGCTGAAATGCTCTGTAGAATATATGAACAGTAAAGGAACACAGTTTTTATTGATTCCTGATTTTCTACAGGCTAATTGTGTCCACAATAGGTTCCTAATGTAATTGAGAAAGATCATCAATAATGCTGGACTTATCAACAGAAGATATTACCTTATAGATAGAGACTTACTGATGGGCATTCAAAATTACAGTGCAATATGGACAAATACATACATCAATACCATTCCTATGCAATTACGCTTTTTAATGCCCCTCGTGAAAAACACTCGGAAAAACACTGTGGATAATGAAGAAATTATTCGTTACCAGCAATTTCTTCATTAACTACTTAGTTTTCTTCCTCTACCTCTACTACAAGCAACAAGCCATTTCTTCATAATCCATTTAACATTCCAATACAGTTCTAAACCAATTTGTAAGTATTTCAAGAGCATTGATAGAGCTTGTTTTAAAACTGTTTCAGATTCAATTGAAAACATACATTTCATTGCTATTTCTGGAAGAGTGACAGAACAGTTCTACAATGAAGCTCAAGAAAAGTCTTGGAAATGATCTACAATCAGAGGGTCATTGGTCCTGGTGCGCTCAACCGAGACTAGAACCTGTCACAGTATGTGATTAATACCCCTGCAAGTGCTTTCAGTGTAATGAGAGCTTTAACAATACAAGGACATACATACTGACTTTGCTTTTCTAGAAAGGAGGAGTTCTCGACACAAAATTGATAGTTTAATTAGCTGTATATGTCTACAAAGCGTAAATAATGTCTAAGTTCAAGGGGAGATAATACTTGAACCTTTGGGAATAAAGGCTTCAAAATTGTGTCATGAAAACTTCAACATGTGGTTAATCTTTATAAAAAGTTTAAATGGTATTGAAGCAAAATGAAGGAGGAGTTCGCGACACAAAATTGGTAGTATTTGTACACAGACAGACGGACACACGGACCCAAGGACACATTTACAGACAGGCTGATTCCAGTATACCCCTGAAAACATTCGTTTTACGGGGTATAATAAAGGCTCTTTATTATGATACAAGGAAACCCCTACCCCTGAGGCATCACCCCTGGGGACCAGAGGATTACGATTTTACCTATTTTGAAAGAGGCCAATATACTGATGATTCATGTAAAATATCAAGGCTCTATACCTTCTTGGTCAGAAGGAAAAGATTTTAAAGATTATTTTACAATTTCACTTTTGTTGCCATGGCAACCAGATTTTTAACAGATTTCAATTCTTTTAGAGAATTCAATTCTTTTAGCTATTTTTAAAGGGGACAACCTAAGGAACATTTCTGCCCAATTTGATTCAAATTGGCCCACTGGTTTGGGAGGAGATGTGGTTTTAATTTTTTTTTTTTCTCTATATAAACCCCATTCCCCTCGGGCCACGCCCCTGGGGACCCCAGGATCATGTTTTGTTTTTTTTGAAAGAGGACAATATTACCAGTGGTTTGGGAGGAGATGTCGTTTAACCCATTCCAACACAGCAAAAGAAGCTGCAGACGACAATTTCAAGTTGATGGAATTTTGAATTTTTTGGTCTTTTTGGATAGAAAACATAGCGGATAATGAAGAAAGTGCTTGATACAAGCAATTTCTTCATTTTCCACAATGTTTTCCAATGCTGTTTTATTGAGGGGCGTATGACAGTGATCACAATAGCACACTTGAGCACGTCTTCATGCTCAGGTGAACTAAAACTCTGTCTTTGTTTCTATATAGACCCCCCCCTTATGCCCCTGGGTACTAAAGGGTTATTAATTTAGCTAATTGAAAGAGGTCAATATACTGATATTTTATGCGAAATATCAAGGCTCTAGGCCTAAAATCCGGTTCAGGAGATGAATTTTATTTTAAAAAAATTCAAATTTCACTTTTTTTGCACCAGTAACAGTAGTTTTCCTTGGATTTCAATTCTTTTAACTATTTTTGAAGGGGATCATCTAAGGAACATTTCTGCTACATTTGGTTGACATTGGTCCAGTGGCTTGGGAGATGTTGTTAAAGAAATTGTTGATGAATGTCAGACAAAGGGCGATCGCAGTAGCTCACTTTGTACTTTGTGCTCAGGTGAGCTAAAAATGTCTATTTACAGTACTAGAATGATTCCTCTTTATCTATATGTTAGAGCGAATTAGTTATGATCTTTAGAAGAATTCACTGTTTTTTCCTAGAAAAGTAACTGAAAAGTTCAGTAAACAAAGAGTGCAGATTTCTGTAACTTCGCAGATTTATTCCAGATACATGTTTAGGTCTGCGTTTTACAAGTCCCTAAAAAAATCAGGGAACACATGGTCTAAATTAAAAGAGGATGCACATTCATGACAATTCAAAGCTTGAGAAAATTAACCCTTGTCATGCTGAACCCGGAATATTCCTGTTTTGGCAGGAAGTATAGACAAAGATCAGCCTGCACAGAAGTGAAGTCTTATCTTGGTCTACACCTCCTGCCTGTCCCCTTTCAGCCAGAGTTTTTTATAAACTCAATTTTCAAAATAATTATTGACCCTCATTTAAACAAAATCCAGTGCAGTCAATCCTTTGTTTTAAAAGTAATTCTGTATAGGATTTTAGCATGACAAGGGTTAAGAGATATGGTAAATGCCAGATACTGTAAAAAACATCGTTAGAAAAGAAGTAATTGCTTGATATGAATTTTACAAGTGGGGCTTTTTTTGTTTTTGTTTTTATTTAATTCCAGGATTGTGTGGTAATGTATTCAGAATAATTAATTTTTTACCTTTTTGTTTACTTTCCAAAATCCACAGCAGCAAAATATACCCAACTGACTTTCAACAGATTTAACTGTCCTTTTTCTGTTACCGGTATTCATTTTTCTGTCAAGATTTTATTTACTTAATATCATTTATTTGTTGAAAAAGGAATTACAATGGTTAACAACCTCTAATTTGAAAAAGAAGATACACTAAATATTTCTCTGTAGACAATTATCCATGCTGAGACTCTTTAAAAAAATAAAAGTCGCTTTTTTCAGACCATAGACGCCCAAAAACATTGTGACAACAAAGTTTAATTCAGAATCAGTATTGAAAAGATCAGTATATCCAAGCAAAACAACCTGCACCTTATTTTATATCACAGTAACGGTATCATAAGAAATAGAGAAAGATGGTGGACATATTTTCCTTCCTATTGTTAAAATACTTCAGGGACCTATCCTTTTTTATTATGATTTCCTTTTTTTTTCCCTGACACATTCCAAAGATAAAATTAGGAAATTACCCTTGTTGTGTTGAACCCCGGAATAATCCTGTTTTGACAGGAATTACTTTTGAAGACAAAGATCTACCTGCACATACATGCAGTTTGATCTTAATCTTCACTACCTGCTCATCCCTTTTACCTATTACCAAACGGAAAATTTAAAACTGGTCCAAATTCAAAGGAGTTGAAGACAACAATTTAAAGTTGTTGAATTCTAGATTTTTTCAACTTCCTGGGTAGAAACATTGTGCAAAATGAAGAAATTGCTTGTAATAAGCAATTTCTTCTTGTAACAAGCAATTTCTTCATTTTCCACAATAATTTCCCAATTGTTTTTCTTCAGGAGCGTCCAAAAGCGGGAATGTGGGAATGGGTTAAAGGAGTTGTAGACAACAATTTCAAATTTATATTTTACATTTTTCACGTAACAATGTAGAACACATTGTGCAAAATGAAAAAAATTGGTTGTTACAAGCAATTTCTTTATTTTTCACAGTGTTTTCCCAAATATGTTTTTCTTGGTGGTATAAAAAAGTCACTGTGTTGGAATGGCTTTACCCAGAGTTGTATATAGAATGAATTATTTCAAAATAGATATTAATACGCAATTTGTGCCTACTGTTTTTCATTACTTTCAGCCCTTTGATTTTTAAGCAATTTGTTAGAGGATTTTATTCACCTTGACAAAGGTTAAATCTGAGTATATTTAGACCCCAGACAAGTGCATGAATGGTTAACGAGCATTTATCTGGACAAGAATATGTTGATATACGGAATTAAATGGTGGCCAATTTGAAAATGGTTGCCATTTTAAAAACAGAAAAGTATCATGCAAACTCGAGGTGATTATACTGAACAAGTGTGTGAAGTTTCATCAAAATAAGCTCAACAGTTACCAAGCATTCATCTAGACAAGAAGTGGATGGACAGATAGACAGACAGTGCAGGCGAAAAACAATAAGTCTCCAGCAGAATGGATGACATGATAATGAAGAATATGCTTGTAACAAGTAGTTTCTTCTGTTTCCATATTGTTTTTCAAAGCTTTTTTGCTCTGCAGCTTAAAGGGGAAGGAATTGAGGAGAGATTCCTAATTATCTGGAGAAAACTCTTATATAACAAATAGGGATTCCTGTGGGATCCCATTGAAGCAAAGTTATTGTTGACCCCAGCCTCTATTTTTTGTCCAACAACATTTGGAAGCCTATGAACTGTACAAAGTAATAATGATTCAAAAACTAAGAGAAAGGTGAATCAAAATGGGCGAAATCCAATAACAAACAGCATTAAGGCATAATCTGATTTTATCTCCTTTTTAATCTTAATCAATCTCAGGTTTGATCAAATTGTCATCATCAGATTTTCCTTGCAAAAGTGAAGAAATTAATTCTTCTAATCTGTCAATCAGAAATGGCATTTACTCTTTGTCAATAATACAATAACAATCAGCACCCACTTTAAACTATTCCCAGATAAGAAAAAATTTAGACTGGCCCAATTCGATAGAAGTTGCAGATGACAATTTAAAGTTGGTGAAATTTTAAAAATCCTTATATTGGGGGTAGAAAACATTTTGAACAATTTCTTTATTTTCACAATATTTTCCACAGCCTTTTTCTTGAGGGGAATAACAGGAGCACAGAATGATGTATCTTGGCCATTTTAGATTTACAGATTGTAGTAGTTTTAGGTCTATATTTTTTCAGAAAATTACAATTTATGAAAACCCTGACTTAACCCATTCCCAAATAACCTCTCCTTCCCATAAGAAAAAAGCTTTGGAAAACATTTTCGAAAATGAAGAAACTACTTGTATCAAGCAATTTCTTAATTATCCACAATGTTTTCTATTCAAAAAAGCAAAAAAATTAAAATACTCCATCAACTATAAATTGTCGTCTACAAATTCTTTCAATTAGGACCAGTCTAAAATTTTGCCGTCTAGTAATGGGTTTAAATGGACAAGCGGGTGATGTCATCTATACCTCCTACTAAAAACAGGAATATTCCGGGTTCAGCATGACATGGATTAAAGATAGAGAGCATTGAAAAAATTATAATAAAGTGTCATAACTTTTTTAATGAGTGCCTGAAATATGCTTAACAAACATATCATTAGCCCTGCAGGTACCCATATTTGGGTAATAATGTTACAATAAGGTATCACACCTGTTTTAATCAGTGTCTAAATTTGTACAATAGATATATCATTGACGCTGTAGGTTACAATATTTAGGAAATAATGATAACCTTTCTGTAACCCAACCAAGGTATGAGGAATTAATATTTAACCTAAATTCCCCTACATCATTGCATTAAAAGGCTGATTTAAGTCACTGAAAAGCTAAAATGGGATCATATTAAGTTTGATAAAAATATCTTATATAAACAAATCAGACTGTAAGAGGACAAGCAGGTGGTGCAGACTAAGATTGATAGTAAATGAAAGTCTTAACCCATTCTCACACGATGAATTATTGGACCAGTCCAAATTCAAAGAAGTTTCAGACGACAATTTAAAGCTTATGAAAGTTTGGACTTTTTTTTACCTGTAGGATAGAAAACATTGTGGATTATGAAGAAATTGCTTGTAACAAGCAATTTCTTCATTTTCCATTATGCTTTCCAAAGCTATTTTCCTTGGGGGTGTTTAAAAGCGTCACCGTTGGAAAGCGTCACTGTTGAGAATGGGTTAAATCAAATAAATGGGCATAATTCTTACACAAAACTCAGTTATCTCCCTTGATATTACAGGTGGCCTTTTTGTTTGTAGTGAATATATATCAAGTTTCAGACAACTTCTCTTTTTGTCACAATGTTCTCTTTCCTCAAGCATACTGAAAATTAGTCTACATATTCTGTCAATTTTGACCAGTCTAAATTCCTGTCTTCTCTAATGATTGTGCTAATGCAAAATATTTGAAATTATTGGACATGTGTTAATCCTTTCCTGTACAAATCCATGATTTTATGTCACTGTGATTTTATGCTAGGAAAAACATTGTGGAAAAAGGATAAATTGCTTGTCACAAGCAATTTCTCCTTTTTCCCACAATATTTTCTACAACATAGGATGGTTTCATTTCAAATTACATCCACTTTTCATTGCCGTCTGCAACCTCCCTACAGGAAAGGGTTCAGCAGTATCATTTAACAAGGTATTTGGTAATCTTGATATTAACCCCATTCCATACAACCATCCTTTAGACCCCTTCAAAAAATTCTTTGAAAGCATTGTGGAGAATGAAGAAATTGCTTGTGTCAAGCAATTTCTTTATTATCCACAGTGTTTTCTGCACCAGAAAAGAAATACATTCAAATTCAATCATTTTAATTTTTTGTCTACAACTTCTTTCAGTTTGGACCAGTCTAAAACTTAATTGTGTGTAAAGGGATAATTGATGAGGTTCCAAGAGAAAAAAATACTTCATGAAATAACTCTATGAGCAAAGGGGAATAATCTCAAAGATTTTTTTCTCTTTTAGAGAGCCTATATTTTTGTTAATTTTGTGAAATATTCCAATAATCATTACCAAGTAAAGTAACCCATTACCATTTCACAGTTACATTATGACTTCTCACCTCCATAAAACCCTGGGGTGTTACAAGGTTATAATTACTTCAAACACCTTAACGCTTTCCTCTACAATCCCTGAATTTTACGTCCCTATGATGTTATACTTGAGAAAACAATGTGGAAAAAGAAGAAATTACTTGTAACAAGCAAGCAACAAGCAAACAATAAGCAAGCAACAAGCAATTTCTTCTTTTCCCACGAAATTTTCTATAATATTGGTTGGTTACTGTTTGACTAGTACTTACTTTGTAATTTCATGTGCAACCCCTTTGAACAAGTCAAAATTTTGAAAAAACAGTAAAAGGTTCACTTCAGTTTGAAAGACAGCCATGTTTTTTTTCAAACTTCAGGATAATATGATAAAGAGACAATATCTTATTTCTCTCTTTATCTTAACTCATAGCCAGATATTGGAGCAAGAAGCCTCTGTTTTTAATTTACACAGCTGGGAAAATGCAACTGTCTTTAAAGTGTCTTGCCAAACTACACTTCCTGTCTCCTCCAGGACTCAAACCTGCAACCATCCGATTACAAGGTGAGCGACCCAACCACGAGCCAGTCATAAATAGTAATATTGACAATATCTTATTTCTCTCTTTATCTTAACTCATAGCCAGATATTGGAGCAATAAGCCTCTGTTTTTAATTTACACAGCTGGGAAAATGCAACTGTCTTTAAAGTGTCTTGCCAAACTACACTTCCTGTCTCCTCCAGGACTCAAACCTGCAACCATCCGATTACAAGGTGAGCAACCCAACCACGAGCCAGTCATAAATAGTAATATTGATTAAAAATTGGCATCCTCTATGAGAAGTGCAAGAAAGTTCTTAACCAAAAGCCATGATTAATCACTGCAGTTTATGGAGAAAGTTTAGGAAATTGCTATAATTGCTACTTTTTAAGAAATAACCTTTGAAAGGATTGTAGAAAATGAAGAATTGGATTGTTACCAACAAGTTCTTCATTATCAGCAATGCTTCCTACCCTGAAATAGAGAAGATTTTAAAACCAATACCAGATAAGACAATCTTATACTGGCCCAATTTGAAAGAAGTTGTAGACAACATTTCAAATGGCCCTTAAATTGGAAAATAAGTGCCAAATAGGGTAGATAACATTATGAGAAAGGGAAAATTTTCTTGGCTCAAGCAATTTCTTTTTCATGATTGTATTTCTTCAGGGCATCAGAAAGCACACCAGTGTGGTAATGGGTAAATATTACATTAAAATAGTTGTCTGCAACTTTTTTGAATTTTGACCATTCTAAATTTTTGGTGTTTCGAAACGGGTTGACCCATTTATAATCAGATGGTAAAACTTTGTAGGTAGAAAACATTGTGGAAAAGAAGAACCTGTAGTCACAAGCATTATTTTCATTTTCCATAATATTTTCTCAATCATTTTTCTTGAGTGCATCTAAAAGAATCTTTGTGTTTAAATGGGTGAAGAAAAGGAGATATTTTATGTTAATAGCAACACTTTTTCACACAATATTCTGTATGTGTGTTTTAGACACATAGAGAACATCTATGGCATTATCAATTTCTATGCTCGGTTTTCATGACATTAACCCATTCCCACTCAATCCCTCCTTTTTACGCCCCTCAACAAAAAAGCTTTGGAAAACATTGTTGAAAATGAAGAAATTGCTTGTATCAAGCAATTTCTTCATTATCCACAATGTTTTTTTATCCCAAAAGACGTAAAATTCAAAATTCCATCAACTTGAAATTGTCGTCTGCAGCTCCTTTCAATTTGGACTGGTCTAAAATTCCATTGTGTTGGAATGGATTAACTATCGTGTAACATAATTTGTTCATCCTATGAATACTAAAAGTATGACTTTCATCTTTCAAATTAAGTATGTTTCAAATTTTGAAATTTAATCATTGCCATGAATAATTGAAATCAAATACTTTCGTCTCAGATGCTAGATGAAATCTAGATTGGCATACCTGTCTAACTGATAAAATCATTCATTTTACACTCCTCATCTGAGCCATGAACTTTAACCCTTGTCATGCTGTATAAATTACCTTACTGAATTGCTGTATAATCAAAGGGCTGAAAGCACTGATAGAACTTGTTGTTCAAAAATCAATACTTCTTCTAGATATCAATTCATAAACAACTCTGGCAGGAAACGTACAAGCAGGAGGTGTACACCAAGATCAGACTGCACTTATGTGCAGGCTGATCTTGGTCTACACATTCAGCCAAAACTGGAATATTCCTGGTTCAGCATGACAAGGGTTAATTAACCCATTCCAACACAATACCACTTTGGATGACCCTCGAGAAAAATACTTTGAAAAGTAATTTGGAAAATGAAGAAGCAAGAACATTTTTCATTATTCAAAATGTTTTCTGACCCCAATTACAACTATTTAAAAAAATTCTATCACTTAAAAATCATTCTCACACAAACTAAATATATATCTAAAATTTTATCACTTAAAAATTGTCATCTGCCACTTCTTTGACTTTGGACAGGTCTATAATTTTTCCATGGGGTAATGGATTAATAATTCTATTTGTTTGTTTGTTTGTTTGAATGGGGTTTTACGCCGCTTTCAACAATCTTTCAGTTATATTGCGGCGGCTGGAGCACCTAACAATGGATTCCTGGTATTTCTCACACCAGTACCGCCATCACATCCTTTCCTAGCCTCCAGCTGCTATCCCACATAGGTCTACGATTATCGACCCATTGGTGGGAGACAAATAGTCGGTAAGGATGAGTGCCGCCGTCGGGAATCGAACCCGGGACCTCTAGATTGACAGTCCGACGCGCTACCAACTGCGCTATGACGGCGGCTTAATAATTCTATAAAATTTGTTTTTTAACTAGATGGTTGTCCCAGGACAATTGCTGTCGAGCCTTCAAAGTTTTGACCATCAACTTGACCTTGACCATCAATTTTAGTGTTTGACCTTGAGTTTTGACCTTGAACTTGAAACTATCAAAAAACTTCTTTCAAATGGCACATCTACTCATGAAGGAGAATAACTGTGCCAAGTTATTTTGAAACCCATCCATAAATGTAGGAGTAATTGTCTGGATCAACACAATTTCAGTGTTTGACCTTGAGCAGTGACCTTGGTATTAGAAATATCAAAAAAATTCTTCAAATTGCACATCTACTCATGATTGAGAATAATTGTGCAAAGTTATTTTGAAATCCATCCATAAATGTAGGAGTAATTGTCCAGATAAATTTGGACAGAGGGAAGGACTAACTAAAGCACATACACCGACTTGTCTTAGTGACAACTATGTCTCACTCAACGCAAGCAGGCTCGACAAAAACGATGGTCAGATCATGTTTGGTATGAGTTTTTCACCGTTATCTCACAGAAACATTTTCTACAGTCGAATACCTATACCTCGAAGTTCAGGGGACTTACGAGAAATCTTCGACGTAGAGATAGTTCGACGTGTAGATAATCGAATATTTTCCATGTACGACCAAAATAGTGGCGAAATACCCTAACTGAATAAGGCCACAAATGATTTGTACTAGTATGATTATCTTATCATACGAAAGATATAACGACGATGTATTTATCGTAATTTCTTACATTAATATTACGATATTATTGTTACTAAAGTTTTGTTTAAACTTCGCTTTTTTGTTGATGTTTTGTTTGTTTGTTTTTCTTCTTCCATTATTGTTTATTCTTCGTGTCGATTGCATAGTTTGAATACATGTTTTTTCCCTTTCCTGTCGAAAAACCCAAGTATCCACCTTGATTGGTTACCGGGTTCTTCCTTTAACGCGACGTTCGAAGTTGCTGGCCATCCCCTTGATCAACCAGGTCCGGCGCAAAACAATTCCTGCGTGGTTTGGGCGTTAGATGCCTCTTTATTCATTGTAAAATTAGTCTGTACATTGTCTCCACGTACTTCATGCAAACTTTGAATCATCAGATCGTAGACAAACAATCAAACAAAATCAAGTTAGCAATCGATATCCGATACTGTAACGCACCTATCTCTTAACTGCGTTGACACGTCGAAATGTGTGAAAATCTTAGTTGATTGCAAAAATCGACCTTTATGATTAAGGTTCGTCTTAAAGAGGTGTGAATATGTGCAAACAATAGTGATGGGACTTTGCAATTGATTCGACGTAGGGGTAGTTTACGAGATAAAGAGAACGACGTATGGAGGTCCAAATGCATAGAACTAAAGAGTAATAAGATCGGGACTTTAGAATAGCTTCGACGTAGAGAGAACTTCGACTAAGGGACGTTCGAGGTAAAGATATTCGACTGTATTTATGTGCGTTTTTAGGTATCAACAGTACTAGCCTTAATCTCTGAAAGACCAATCAACAGATTGCTGGTCACACCCACTGACCTCCAACAAAGGAGTTTGACAGATGTCAATAAACATTTAAAGTTTGTGTAATTTATTGTCAGGGACTTAAAACATTTTTAAAGGCCAATCGTTGGTGGCTGAACTAAACAGCTTAACTACAGCTTGAGTAAAATGTGGCTACCACATTTTAACCCATTCCAATGTAATCCTCTTTTTTTAACACCCCTTAAGAAATATGCTTAAGAAAACATTGTGGAAAATGAAGAAATTGCTTTTTACAAGCAATTTCTTCATTATCCACAGTGTTTTCTTCCCCAAAAGACAACATTTTTGAAATTTCACCAAGTTTAAATTGTTGTCTTCAATATCTTTGAATTTGAACCTTTGAACCAGTCAAAAATTTTGTTAATCTATTACTACCACTTTGCAGGTTTTCCATGCAATGCAAATTAAATTTTGAAGGTGAACACATTAAGAACTAGAAATAGGAATCATGGTAACCTAACCTAAAAAGTTTGAACATGAAATCTTAGTGTAATTTTGAATTGTGACCTTCAACTTCGAGTAAACCTGCACAACTGGTACTGAAATTAAACAGATGTGTGAAATTACATCAATATCTACCTTAAAGTTTCAAACATATTTTCAAACCAAAAGAGAATAGATTCAGTATGACCTTTGACCTTGAATATTGAATTCATTTAACTTTTGAAGAAATGAAATTTGTTTTGCTTCTTTCATGACTGTGGCTGATAGTGAAATGGTATCAAAATCAAGCCTATTTTATAGAACTCTAATCTTGAAAAGGTAGTTCAAGTCAAATTAGGACATTATGACCTTGAGTTGTAATATTGAGCTTGAAGCAAATGAGTTCAATTTTGCTTCATGAACACAAGGACTAATATTGAAGTGCATTAAAGATGATATCAAAATGAGCCTCAGAGGTGTAGAGATATTGTTCAAGACAGATCAATGGTATCAAAATCAAGCCTATTTTATAGAACTCTAATCTTGAAAAGGTAGTTCAAGTCAAATTAGGACATTATGACCTTGAGTTGTAATATTGAGCTTGAAGCAAATGAGTTCAATTTTGCTTCATGAACACAAGGACTAATATTGAAGTGCATTAAAGATAATATCAAAATGAGCCTAAGAGGTGTAGAGATATTGTTCAAGACAGATCAATGGTATCAAAATCAAGCCTATTTTATAGAACTCTAATCTTGAAAAGGTAGTTCAAGTCAAATTAGGACATATGACCTTGAGTTGTAATATTGAGCTTGAAGCAAATGAGTTCAATTTTGCTTCATGAACACATGGACTAATATTGAAGTGCATAAAAGATAATATCAAAATGAGCCTAAGAGGTGTAGAGATATTGGTCAAGACAGATCAGTGCGGTTGAATTTCTACATTTGACCTAGAACTGTGACCTTTACCTAAGACCGAATGAAATCATCTTTGCTTCCTGTACAGCTAATAATACCGAGTGAATGTGTGAAATTGCATCAAAAGTACTTAGATTTCATACGATCAACCTTCAGATCTGGGTTGACCTTTGACCTGTTACATTGACCTTTGAGCAAATGAGATTTGTTTTTTCATTTTTTCTTACAAAACTAGTGTGTTAAATTTGAACCAAATCAGCCGAGCTGTGACAAGACAGAAACAATACACTGCGCAGATGGATGAACAAAAAGATGTTGCTGCATAAAACATTTTGTCTCCAATAGCATGGGAAAACATAATTTGTGATATTAACCTATTCCCACTCAGTGGCGCCTTTAGACGCCCCAAAGGAAAAAGCTTTAGAAAACATTGCGAAAAAAAGAAGAAATTGCTTGTGACAAGCAATTTCTTCATTTTCCACGATGTTTTCTACCCAGAAAATGAAAAATTCCAATTTGCATAAACTTTAAATTGTCATTTGTCAACTTCTTTCAATTTGAGCCTGTCTCAAATTTAGCCCTCTGGTAATGGGTTAAAGATTAAGTCTTATAAAAAGTATGTCAATGACTTTCTTCCTGTTTTAAGACTTGACCCTCACAACAAAGTTCATAACATTTCTATATTCCTATGCTTTATTAGATCGAGGTCTTCAATTACTTATATATAATACAAGACTTATAAGACAAGAAAATTTAGACTCATCCAATTTGATAGAAGTTGCAGATGACAATTCTAAATAAGCAATATTGAAAATATTGTTAATCTATTGGGATATGAAAAAAGCAATAAAGAAACTACTTGTTTCATAGCAAGTTTTTTCCTTAAATGTTATTAAAATGCTGAATTGAGTGAATACATAGGTTGGATAATAAAACAATCATTACTAATATCATTAGCATTATTCCTGCAAAATCCAGCCTTTTTGTATGCCCCTCATTAAGAAAGCACAGGTACAACCAATTTCTTCATTTTCCAAAATGTTTTCAAAATTTCAATGCGATAAATTGTCGTCTGCAACTTCATTCTATATTGGCCAGTCTAAAATTTTGTTGTTTGGTAATGGGTTAATTCTTATCTTACATGAAGGACCAACAGGAGTCAATGGGTGCAGCCTGTTCTCACCATTAATACATATTTAGAATACTTGTAAGAATTTAGGTGCTGACTCCAACTCAGTAAATCTTAAACCCATTAACACATAATCCTGTTTTTATATGCATAAAAAAGATATTGCTTTAGAAAACACTGTGAGAAAAGGAAGAAATTGATTGTGACAAGCTATTTCTTCTTTTCTCACCATGTTTCCTACCTCATATGAACTTGATCGTTGATTTTAACCAACTTTGATTTGTCTTCTGCAAATTCTTTCAATTAGGAGAACTCTAAAAGTTTTTGTGTAGAAATGCAATAAATGATTAAATGCCATGTGTAGTAAAAACATTGTGGGAAAAGGGGAAACTGATTGCTAGATTATTTTTTTTTCTCAAAATGTCTTACATAGGTATTTTTTTCCCTTCATTGTACCAAAATATGGGGTCGTGACAAAATGGAGTAAAGCTTTTGATCCAAGTCTGCACTACAAATTAGGCCGAAGCCATCGCATAGTGGTAATGCGTAGGACTCCTAGTCAAGGGGTCGAGAGTGTGATCCCAGGCCGTGGCAAATACCCTTTCCGACATGAGTCACCCACCAATTCGTGGATAATCATAAACCTATGTTGAATGAGCAGCTGGAGGCTCAGAAAGGACATAGTGGTAGTACACCAGGATTCCACTGTTAGGTGCTCCAGTCGCCGCAATATGACTGAAATACTGTCAAAAGTGCTATTAAACCCCATTCAATCAATCAATCAATCACTGGAAATTACATCCTGTCATATTTCTAGAAACAATCATAAAATACAAAATTGATGACTTCACTGTTTATGGCCATATATTTTGTTCTGTTATTGACTAGACTACAAAAACATGTGACTTTCTCTGTGACACATTACCAGAGGGCAAAATTTCAGACTAGTCCAAATTGAAAGGTTTAGCAGAAGACAATCTAAAATTGATTTTATTTGAAAAATAGCTTTTCATTAGCGTAGAAAACATTGTGGTCACAAGCAATTTCTCTTTTTTCCACAATGTTTTCTCAATTATGAAATCCCAGGGAAGTAAAAACCAGGGATTTAACAGGAAAGGGTTAATATCATGTACTTCTGCTAAAACATGGTCTACTTTCCTTGGAGATATCATTATTGGACAAGTTATTCATGTTGTTGTTTTTTATACGGATGTTTTCTATTACACAATATGTCTCAACCCATTCCAACACAATGACGCTTTTTCATGCCCTTAACCCTTTCCCGTACAAATACGGGATTTTACGAGGCTGTGATTTTATACCTGAGAAAACATTGTGGAAAAAGAAGAAATTGCTTGTAACAAGCAATTTCCTCTTTTCCCACAATATTTTCTACCACATAGGATGGTTTCATTTCAAATTGCATCAAATTTTCGTTGTCGTTTGCTAACTCTTTCAATTTGGACCTGTCTAAATTTTCAAAAAACAGGAAAGGGTTGATCCATTACCACATAATCCCTCCTTTTTACGCCCCCTCCCCCCGAAAAAGTTTTGGAAAACATTGTGGAAAATGAATAAATTGCTAGTATCAAGCAATTTATTCTTTGCCACAATTTTTTCCATCCAAAATGATGAAAATGTCTAAAATTCCATCAACTAGAATTTGTTGTTTGCAATTTCTTACAATTTCTACCAGTCTAAAATTTTGTTGTGGGAAGATGTGTAATTTTTTTTCATTTTCCACAATATTTTTGTCCTATGAAGTTGAAAGAAAAAATCTAAATTTCATAAATTTTAAATTATCAACAGCAACTTCTTTCAATTTGGACCAGTCTAAAATGTTGCCATTCGTTTTTATACATTTAACCATAACCAGGTGACAAAATTTCAGACTGATCCAAATTCAAAGAAGTAGCAGGCCCATTTAGGGTTGAAGATCCTTTTCTCTGAATGGATAGGCTTTGTCTGCAAGCTCTGAACATTATAATGCTAATAAGACCACTTTCGTCAAGTACAATCTAACACCTAACAGAAGTTATAACTAAAAAATCACGAAAAACAATTTCAAGGGCAACTCATTCTGATGCCCGGTGATTGCCCATTGAGTCCAGGATAGTGGACAAAAAATCTAAGACATGAAAATAAGTCAAATACAAGATGTGTTTGTGAAGCACAATGCCCCTGCCATACATGAGGTTTTTTTGGCATTTGACCTTGGTATATGATGTTGACCTTATCACATGACCTTAACACGAGGAGATGCATATTATGGAGATGTATCATCATGCCAATTACGAGCATTGTATCTTGAATAGGCTGGTAGTAATTGGCAATGTTAAGTTTTTTGGTTAAGTTTTGCAGAAAGACAGACAAACCAACTGACAGATGATGGACAGACAGACAAACAACGGTAGAAAAAATTGCCCCCGAACTTTTGATACGGGGGCATAATAAAAAACTAAGAGGGGGAGTAAAAATCAATTTAGAGTTATCCCCCTTGATTGGACAGATTACCCTTTTGATAGTGAGAATACATTCCATATTTCCAATCAATACCTTTTAAATTGGAAGTATCACAGAATGTCAAAGATTTTACAAGCAGATGAAAACAACTATGATTCCAAGCAATATTTCTGATTTTCTTGTAAAAGAGCAGAGCTAATAAAAAATCTACATACCACAACCTTGTTATGTAGTTCAATGGAGTTGTAATAAGAGAAAAATAGAAGACACCAATTAACCCATTCCCACACAACAAAATTCAAAATAAAAGGAGTTGCAGACAACAATTTAAAGTTGATGGAATTTTAGGGTGTTTTTTAAATTTCAGGGTAGAAATCATTGTGGAAAAATGAAGAAATTGCTTTTGGATGCTCTTTAAGAAAAACAATAGGGAAAACATCATGGAGAATGAAGAAATTGCTTGTTACAAGCAATTTCTTCATTGTCCTCAATGTTTTCTACCCAAAAGACAAAGATTTTGTAAATTCCATCAACTGAAAATTGTGGTCAACAACATCTTTCAATTCCGACCAGTATAAAATTTTGTTGATAGGGAATGGCTTAAAAAATTTTGACATATAAAAACAATACATGTACTATGTAATATCATATTAAAGTTAGCATTAAGGTTAATCCAGTACTCAAAATAATACCTGTTAATTTTCTCCTTTGAAGCAAAAAATCCAGCCTTTCAATGCAGTTCCCAGACCTGACCATTTTTGCCTAGATTAATTCCACAAACAAAAGATATCTTTAAGCAGAACCAGGCTATGACACACACCAGTAAGAGAATGACCTCTCTCATAATAGAGTCAATCAATATGGAGAGATTCCAGTGCCATATGGAAAATCAATACCAAGGGAGAAAACTTCTGATACCATAGTTTCTAATTTAAATTGATATTATTTCCCTTTTTAAAACCCCAAATAATACACAGCCCTGAAGAAATACTACCACATTAAATTTTGTGGGAAAAGGAGAAATTTCTTGGATAAAAACAAAAAAACAAAAAAAAACAAGTAATTTCTTGCTTTCTCAAGATTTTTACTCCATTTGGCACTTATTTTCCAATTATAGGGCTTTGAGAAATGTTGTCTTCTACTTCGATCAATTTGGTCCTTTCTTAAATTTTCTTTTCTTTGAGGCTGTAAAAATGTAGAATTACACGTGAATGGGTTATACATTATGTCCAACCCAAATGTACTCATTTTAAAATATCTCAATTGGCAAGCAAAATATCATAGCTACAGCCTGAACAAAGCAGTAGTTGCAACAATTTGGTTTCACACAGACAATAATATTCACAACCCTCCTGCTGAATCTGTGCACATAACAAGAGGCTTTTAATCAATGCCAGAGTACCTAAAGCACAGGGTTTGAAGTGACAATAAGATTGTCATCAACCCCCTCTAATCAGAGGCTCTTCAAATAGAACCATGTTGGAAGTGCAGTAGTGTGGAAATAAAGACTTTCTCTACTTGTAATCAAAGAAGTAAGACATGATTTTTTACTTATCAAGAATTAAAAATGGACTTGTCAACATAAAAGTGAAGAGATAAACTTTCAGAGAACACTGCTGTTATTGAAAAAAAATCTTGAACCAAACATTTTCTTCAATAACAACAATATCAATATAAACTTTATGATAATTTTTCGGTATATAATTCAAAGAACTGCCCTGTTATGATTCATTTGTACCCGGACAAAAGGCCTTGAAAAATGTACTTCTTTGCAAGTGATGGAGCCCATGTAGGACAAGTCGGGTATGGAAATACACCTCTGATTTGTAAAAATTATCAACACTAGTCAGAGCACACTGACACTTTTTTTTTAACCCTTTCCTGTTTTTTGACAATTTAGACTAAATTGAAAGAGGTTGCAGACGACAATGAAAATTTGATGCTATTTGAAATGAAACCATCCTGTGTGGTAGAAATTATTGTGAAAAAAGGAGAAATTGCTTCTTACAAGCAATTTCTTCTTTTTCCACAATGTTTTCTCGAGTATAAAATCACAGGAACATAAAATCCCGTATTTGAACGGGAAAGGGTTAACCAAATTGTCTACAGGTGCTTCTTCCTTACATTTTAGAACTAACTTTTACTGGATATATTTCTAAATGTTGGATCCTGGTAACAGCCGCCTATAAGGGCGATATAAACTATCTGCTTCCCTTCACAACAGATCCAAGCTTGTCATGACTAAGCTAGAGGGTGAGGGTTTATTGGAAAATGAAATCGACCAATCCCAAACAATACTGCTTTCTTATGCTCCCTCTGACAAACAGCCTTTGAAATCATTGTGATTTGGAATTATTACAAACAATTTCTTCATTATCAACAATATTTTCTAACTCAAAAGACAGAGAACTTTAAAGTTGTTTGCAACTTCTTTGAATCTAGACCTGTCTTAGTTCTGCCATCTGTATCAAGGTTTAACCCTTGTCATGCTGTATAAAATTTTCTTCGGAACTGCAAAGGGCTGAAAGCACTGGAAGCACTTGTTTGTTAATATTTTTTTGAAAAATATATCATATAAACAAGTCTGGCTTAAAATGGACAAGCAACTGGTATGGACAAAGATTAGAGTGTATGCACATGCAGGCTGATCATTGTCTATACCTCCTGTCAAAATAGGAACAAAGGTTGAGCAGGGGTTTGAAAATACAGAATTTCTCCACTTGCCTCCCCAGACAGGTAAGAGACAATTCTCTACTTGTCCAAATACAAAATGAACTTGTCCCCAAAAAAACTGAATAGATAAATTTTGAGTTAAGATTGTTGTCAATGCTGGAACCCAGCATTTTCTTCATTAACAACAATATTTTCTTCATTAACAACAAAATTTTACCCTTCAGTATAAATATATATCTTTTATCATTCCAAGATTTGCCCTGGCATTACTTGTCCCTGGACAAGACTTGACCTTGAGAAATGTGCTCTTCCGTTAAAGTAGACAAGCCCATGTTGGACAAGTCGGACATGGGAATTCTACATCCCCGGTTTAACCCTTTCCTGTTTTTCAAAATTTTAGACTTGTCCAAATCCAAAGAAGTTGCAGATGCCAATTAGAAGTCAGTGCAATTCCAAAAGTAACCAATCTACAGGGTAGAAAATATTGTGGGAAAAGAAGAAATTGCTCGCTACAAGCAATTTATTCTTTTCCCACAATGTTTTCTCAAGTATAAAAACACAGGGACGTTAAACCCAGTGATTGTACAGGAAAGGGTTAAGGTAGAATGCTTTCTTGATAGTGAAAATTCATTTTGAGTTTCATCCTAAAGTTATATCAAGGACAGAGCAAATTTAACCAGTCCCACTCTGTGATGCTTTTAGACACACCCAAGAAAAAAAGCTTTGGAAACCATTGTGGAAAATGAAGAAATTGCTTGTTACAAGCAATTTCTTAATTGTTCACTAAGTTTTCTACCCCAAAAGTAAGAAATTCCAAAATTTTATAAGTTTCAAATTGTTGTCTACAACTTCTTTAAATTTGGACCAGTTTAAAATTTTGTTGTGTTGAAATGGGTTTAAAAAGAATTACATGTTAATAACGACTCTGATGCCAAGACTTTATGGCATTAATTACCTAAGGTTTTCTTCAAAACAGCTGAGCGAAATATTTCCCACAAAAACGAGAGGGCCATAGTGGCCCAATATAGCTCACATGAATTGAATGTCTCGAATTTTTATTTAATTTCATTGATGACAATTGATTGGGCAAAAAATGAGGCCTCTGGAGTGCATACAAGGTTTTTCTAAGATTTGACCCTGTGACCTAGTTTTCATGCAATATTTTATCACAATAATCATTCTGACTAAATTTAAGGTTGATGGGGCAAAAAAATGAGGCCTCCAAAGTACATGCAAGGTTTTTCTAAGGTTAGACCCCGTGACCTAGTCTTTGATCCCAATTGACCTAGTTTCAAACTCGCATAAGATTAAATCAAGACAACTATTCTGTCCGAATTTCAGGTTGATCGGGCAAAAAATGTGGCCTTTAGAGTGCTTACAAGGTTTTTCTAAGATTTGAACCAATGACCTAGTTTTTGACCCCAGTTGACCAGGTTATGAACTTGTCCAGATCAAATTTCAGGTTGATCAGACAAAAAATCGGGCCTCTAGAGTGCATACAAGGTTTTTCTAAGATTTGACCGAGTGACCTAGTTTTTGACCCAAGTTGACCAAATTTCAAACTTGTCCGAGATTTCATTAGGACAATCTCTGATCAAATTTTAAGTTGACCAGACAAAAATGTGGCCTCTAGAGAGCATACAAGGTTTTTCTAAGATTTAACCATGTGACCTTGTTTATGACCCAATTTCTAACTTGTCCGAGATTTCATCCAGACAATCATTTTGACCAAATTTCAGGGTGATTGAGGGAAAAATGTGGCCTCTAGGGTGCATACAAGGTTTTTCTAAGATTTGACCATGTAGCCTAGTTTTTGACCCCAGTTGATGCAATTTCAAACTCGTACAAGATTTCACCGAAACAATCATTCTGACCTAATTTCAGGTTGATCAGGCACAAAATGTGGCCTCTAGAGTGCTTACAAGGTTTTTCTAAGATTTGACCGAGTGACTTAGTTTTTGACCCAAGTTGACCCAATTTCAAACTTGTCCGAGATTTCATCAATACAATAATTCCGACCAATTTTCAGGTTGATTGGGCAAAAAATGTAGCCTCTAGAGTGCATGCAAGGTAAATGTTGACGACAAACGTCACACAACCCACGACGGACATCCAACTTACCTCAAAAGCTCACCTTGCGCACTTTGTGCTAAGGTGAGCTACTAAGAAAACATCATACCAGAATACATAAATGAAGCAAAAATTACTTGTTTAAGATTTTCTTTTTGCTTCACCAATTTGCCTTTATATTACAGGCAATTGGTTTTATTGGTAAGGAATATAGAATATATCAAAAACCTTACCCTCAACAATTTCCTCACATTTTTTTTGTTTTTCATCATTCCAACAGATTTCATGTTTGTTTTAAATTTATTCTCTCAAACTGAAAGTCAATACACAAGATTGACCATTAGGCAGCTGAGCTAACATGATAAGCTGTAATCAAGTATATTTTGATATACCATTAACAAGTTGATCACAACTCCAGATAGAGGACTCATTGCAATTTCAAAGTGGAGGGGAAAAAATCATCAATTGTCTTACAAACCCTACCATATTGGAACTTATTGGATTTGTTTTTTCAAGACAATTCTAATGAGTACCCACACCATAGGGTTTTGAAGAGGGATAAAATATTGAAATCAGAATGACTCTCTTATCTGTAGCTCTGGTTAAGAGTTGTAGGATATGAAACCAGGAAGTGAAACATCCTAAAATCCCTGAAAATTCAAGATCTTTTATTTCCACCATGTGACTCTGACTTAGTGGTAAAAATAGTAATTTCAAATCTTCTATTGGTCTGCAAGAGTGATTTAACCAATTACCAGACAACCATACTGAAGACTGGTCTAAAGAAATTTCAGACAAAAATTTTTTAGGTGATGGAAGTTCGAAAACCTTAGTGTTTTTTTTTTTCTTTTTTTTTAAAGAAACAATTGTGGATAATGACGAAACTGCTCGTAACAAGCAATCCAAAATGTGTTCCAAAGATTTTTGGTGGTAGGGGTGGGTGGGTGTGGGGGGGTAGGGGGGGAAAGAGGAGTCAAAAAGCAGGATAGTGTAGGAATGGGATAACTCTAGTCATTACTTAGGTAAAATCACACAAGTGTTATGACTATGCTAATGAGCTGAAATCTTTAACCCATTCCCACACAATGACGCTTTTAGACGCCCCTCAAGAAAGACAATTTGGAAAACATTGTGTAAAATGAAGAAATTGCTTGTAACAAGCAATTTCTTCATTTTCCACAATGTTTTCTACCCCAAATAGTTGAAAAAATCTAAAATTCATAAACTTAAAATTGTAGTCTGCAACTCCTTTCAATTTGGACCAGTCTAAAATTTTGCTGTTTGGTAATGGTTTGTTTGTTTGAATGGGGTTTTACGCCACTTACAACAATCTTTCAGTTATATTGCGGCGGCTGGAGCACCTTACAATGGAATCCTGGTATTTCTCACACCAGTACTACCAGTACATCCTTTCCTAGCCTCCAGCTGCTATCCCACATAGGTCAACAATTATCAACCCATTGGTGAGAGACAAATAGTCGTAAAGGATGAGTGCCGCCGTAGGGGATCGGACCCGGGACCTCTAGATTGACAGTCCGACGCGCTACCAACTTCCGCCATTTGGTAATGGGTTAAAAATGTTGTTTTGTTACTGCAAAAATGATGTCAAATTGCTTGCAATTGAGTCATATTATAAACAACATTAACCCATTCCTACATGATAAATTTTTAGACCAGTCCAATCTCAAAGGAGTTGAAGACGACAATTTAAAGTTGATGAAATTTTTGTGTATTGGGATAGAAAACATTGTGGATTATTAAGTAATTGCTTAATTGTGATGAGCAGTTTCTTCATTTTCCAATGTTTTCCAAAGCTTTCATATTGAGGGGCATTTAAAAGCATAGTTGTGTGGGAAAAGATCAAAGGATCTATGGAATATTGTAAAATGCAAAGTCTTGTTTTCATGTTATAGATGACATGTTCATTACATCAGGTATTTGGTGTATGTTTGTTCAAAATCTTCTAATCCTACATTTTACCTTAGGTTGTGGGTACTCTTTGAAACAGAGGGTTCACTGATCCAAGCCACAGGCCTCTGATAGGAAATTCAACTTAGATATTAAATGATGTTGGTCAGCAACACGAAACAAAAAAAGTAAAATGGTTGATTGATGACCTAAATATTGCAACTACAGCTTGAATAAGCTGTAGTTATGGTGTTTAAGCTGCCAAACCAACAAAACTGACCACACAAATAATGCCTAGAGTTGAAAAGTTCACTTCTGGTCTAAATGTATCAAATGATTCGTCTATAGATATTTTGATTGACAGCTGGGATCCAAAAATTGCCTTGCCAAAAATGAACCACCATACCCTCAAGATATCCATAGTTTTTCAGTGAAAAACAGCATTTATAAGAGCTGGCAAAATGATGTACACAGCTCACAATTCAGTCATTCAGGACTGTTTTAGATAACGATTCACAGAGCCAAATGGCATCAGAAATCCTTCCCAGTTGGGTTTAACATGATGGAAAGACAAGACACTTGAGGGGTGTAAAAAAGGTGGGATTGTGCGGAAATGGGTTAAGTGAGTTAAATGAAATTTTTACTTACAATGTGACAAGTGTCATTGTCCTTGCTCTGTTTTTTCTTTGATTTCTTGTCCTTTCTTGAGGGTCGGAAATATTTGTCGTATATCTTGTACAGGACATATGTCCCGATTCCAAAACTGATACCAAGAACGCAGAGAACACCGGCAGCTTTTACTGAAAATATAAATTTAAAGATATATTTACGATGATCTTAAAAATACAAAACAACAACAAACTGAAACAAGAAGGGTTTTTCAGTTTGATTTATTATCTACAATTTCTACAATTTCGATTTATCAAAGTAGATTTCATGATATTGGAATTTTTACAATATAGAACTGGTACGTGTAACAATTGTATCAATTATTTTTTTAACAGCACAATATTCAATCTGAGGCATGAGGCACGCAGAGTCTTTGGATGTTGATGCTGACAATGATATAGCAATACATTGGTTTTTAAAAACGTGAGCCCTGCATGTGGATGCTAACCTTCCACTCCTTAAGTGCTTGATTGAGGGGAAACTTTCAGGGGCATAATTCTTTCAAAAATGCATTTAGAGTTATCCCCCTTGTTGCTTCAGCTTGCTCTCTTGATAGAACATATATTCAGAGTTTCAAGTGTACCAGACATATTAAAAAATGTCAAAGTTTTTTTGCCCAATTATATGGACAATGACCTGGCCTAAGCTGCAATATGATGGGTTTTCTCCGAAAACAGCCGAGCTAAAATGCAGGGCATATGAAAAATCTATAGAGAATATTTACCTAGGTTGTAATCATACCATTTAAATCCATGATACATTTTTGTTGCAAAAGATCTATTTTCAATGTTAATGAAATGAAAATAGAATCTAGGTTTTCAATATCATATAAATATGTAAAGATTACACAATGAAACATTTTTACAATCTTTTGACAACAATCTACAAAACATGCACCTATATAAAAAAGCTTTTAAAGTAATCATATTAATAATATATAGAAAACATTTACTCCACATGAAATAAATGACAACAGTTTGTCTGTATTTATTAGGGAAAGAAGGACATTCATGGCATGCACAAAGTGTTTGACTTGGTAATGATCTTTCCTGTTATTTCTGTTAACCCCTACCTGACAAAAAAAATAGACTGGTCCTATTTAAAATGATTGATTGAATGAGTTGTAGTGCCACTTTTAACAGTATTTCAGTAATATCGCGGGGACTGGAGCACCTAACAATGGATTCCTGATATTTCTCATACCAGTACTTCCACTACCTCCTTTCCTTAGCATCCAGCCGCTATCCCACTTGGGTGTAAAACCCATTCAATCAATCAATCAAATTATATATCATTAGATGTATTTACAGACACTGCACTTTTTGATAACACAGATTTCTTATCAATCTAGATTTGTTTAACCCTTATCATGCTGAACCTGGAATATTCCTACTTAAGTACAGTCTGATCTTGGTCTTCACCTCCTGCTTGTCCCCTCTAAAGTTGTTTAAACAATCATTTTTCAAAAGGAATATTGATCCTCATTACAATCTTGAAGTGTAAATTCAAAGTATTTCTGTATGGGATTTTAATCCAGCATGACAAGGGTTAAGATTAACCCATTCCTACACAATCCAGCATTATATGTCCTTCAAGAAAATAGCTTTAGCTTCCAGAAATTTTCAAAATTATCCACAGTTTTTCTAGCTTTAAATACAAATAGATTTTGTCACAAGTATAAGTAGTTGTCTGCAAAGTCTTTGAATTCGGACCACTTTAAAATTTTGTTGTGGGGAAATGAGTTATGCATACATGAAGGTGCTTTTGAGGCCCCTAAGAAAAAAAGCTTTAGAAATATTGTGGACATTTCATAATATTTTAATCAACTATTAATTTTTCACAAATATTTCTTACCATAGTCCAGCAATAGTATATCCAAAATAACAGGATTTGGTAAAGATTTGTATGTAATATTAGTGTCCATAAAGGGAGGCATTTTCATATCTTGAAACTAAGTAACAACCTTAATAAGGATCATCAAAAGTTCCTCATGAAAAATTTAAAGATGAGTTACCTAGCAATATGTTTTACTTTATAGCTGATTTAATAACAGCTCTTTCAATGAAAAATGCTTGATAAGTCACACATCCCAGAACTATGTTACGTTTAGAGATGTTACTGCTCTACATCACTGTTCTTCTCATATACAATTTTCATTAAGCCACTGTAAATAATTGCTGTATAACAGAAACAATCTCTCTCTCTATAATGAACTGTCGAGCGGATTGAACATTATTTTTGCAAAGCCTATATAACTTTCACATGAATAAAATAGCATGTTTTTCTGATGCTTACGCTATCTAAAAACACAGACTTTGTCTATACCCCCTTAGCAAGAAGTTGCAAATGCCATACTTCATATTTATTCTTGAGCTCACCGTGTCAACTTCAGTAAGCTGAAATTTATAATATGTATTTTGACTAACCACCTAGGAAAAATGACAGTCCAATAATACTTGCTTTATGATGACGATAAGTTAATTTTTTTACATCTTGAGTACTTTAAAACTATTCCCACACAATTACATGTACTCTTTTTGATGCCCTTCAAGGAAAACAATAGGGAAAACTTTGTGTAAAATGAAGTAATTGCTTGCAACAATTAATTTCTTCATTTTCCACAATGTTTTCTACCCAGAAAGTGAAAAAATACATAATTTCATAGAATTTAAATTGTTGTCTGCAACTGCTTTCAATTCAGACCTGTCTAAAATTTTATTTTGTGGGAATGGGTCAAACCCATTTAGGCCTGTTCAAATTGATAAAGGATGCAGAAAATATAAGGAGCCATTTAGGTAAAACATGGATCCAATTAGGTAGAAATGTTGTGAGGAAAGGAACTTATAGCACTTGAGTACCTGATTCACTCGATCACCGGCCTGAATTTACCTATAAAGCTTATTAAGTTTCCTTTAACATAGGTAACAACTCATTCAACCCATTCCCAGATGGCAAAATTTAAGACTGGTCCAAATTGAAAGGAGTTGCAGACGATAGTTTTATGTTTATGAAATTCTAGATTCTTTCAACTTTCTGGATAGAAAACCTTGTGTAAAATGAAGAAATTGTTTATTACAAGCAATTTCTTCATTTTACACAATGTTTTCCCATTTATGATTTCTGAGGGGCGTCCAAATGGGTTATATCAAGGGATTGAAGGTCCTAAAATTGCTAATTTCTTCCATGCAGACCACATAAAAGGTGTTGAAGAAAAGCAATTCCTGAGACCTTTTAACCCATTACCAGACCAAAAATTTTAAGACAGGTCCAAATTGGAAGAAGTTGCAGACGACAAATTTAATTGTGTTTAAATGGAAAAGTTCTTTGTCATTGGGTAGAAAACATTGTCAGAAAAGAAATTATTTGTAACAAGAAATTTCTCCTTTTTTTCACAATGTTTTCTTTAATTAATTTTTGCAAGGCATAAAAAAGGGGAATATATGTTAACCCTTGTCATGCTGTATAAATTACCTTACTGAATTGCTGTCAAATCAAAGGGCTGAAAGCCCTGATAGAACTTGTTGATCAAAAATCAATTTTATTTTCAGAAATCAACTTCATAAGCAACTCTGGCAGGAAAAGCACAAGCAGGAGGTATAGACTAAGATCAGCCTGCACATCAGTGCAGTCTGATCTTAGTCTATACCTCCTGCCCAGACCGGAATATTCCGGGTTCAGCATGACAAGGGTTAAGTGTTGAGTCCTTTCAGTTGTTGAAATTTGAATGATCATGAGAACTATAGAATAAACAATCTAATAACTTGTACAGCAGTATGAGCTTTGTATGCAGATGCCTCAATGATCAGTCTGATAAAACTTGGTTGAAATCCATCGTCTGGATTCTGACAAAAGTTTTCACTAAGTACCATTTATGGAAATAAGCCCTGTCCACAAAAGCCATGTTTTTCATTTTATCAGTTTTTTTATGGAATCTGATAAAGGTTCACCAAAGGATCATTCCAGTGCAATTTTGGTGAAATCCACCCACTTTTTAAAATGATTTTCAAACTTCCACCTCATATGAATATTGGCTCGCCCATTAAAGCGAAGTTTTTCTATGGAATCTGATAAAGGGTCACCCAAGGATCATTTCTGTTAAATAAGTTTGAATTCTGTTCAGTACTTTTTGAGAAGATTTTTAACCCTTGTCATGCTGAACCTGGAATAATCCTACTTTGGCAGGAGGTATAGACAAAGATCAGCCTGCTCAAATGTGCAATGCTTGCAGTCTGATCTAAGTCTATACCACTTGCTTGTCCTTTTCAGCCAGAATTGGTTATAAGATAAGTTTTCAATATATAAATATTGACCCATAATTTGGTGCTTCCATGCTTTCAGCCCTTTGATTTGATTGTAATTCTCTTATGGATTTAAAATTCAACATGACAAGGGGTAAAGTACATTTTTACTGGAGCATGGATCATGACAGACGCACACCAGACACAAAACCATGATTATACCCAACTGGCTTTCAACCAGTGGAGCTATTTGCTGCAAACCAAAATTATCTTCTTTAATTCCCATGAAATTTTCAAAATATATTTTTCTGAACACCACAATGTGAGAATGACCAAGTTTTAATCAGTCCACACTAACTACATTTTAACATCTTTCTTTAACACATTTAAGAATTTATCACATAATTTCCATTCCAAACATAATGATCCTTTGACAATCACGATTATGAGAACAGTCCATTAGCTCACTGTGCAAACCCACTGCAATAAGAGCTAAAATCTCTTCAGGACAAGGATTTGTAAGAATATCTGTCAATACAGCTTCTAGTAACAGCTTTCATCTTTCATAAAATATATCATGTGACATCTATAAAAGGAAAGGAAACTCTCTTTATTATCACAACAGGGCAAAATTAGCTGTTATCATTTCACGTAGTCAATATTATGAGAATTAAAATTCTGATTTTGTTCTGAATGAGAAATATCATTTTGTAAGTTTTATTTTAATTCGTGATAATATTTCTAAAGTCCCTAAATTCACAGGTATTTTTCAAATTTCTTAGAACCTCTGACAGAAAAGCTTTCAACCACTGGTTTTACTCAAGCAACTTCTTCTTTTCAAACAACTTGTCCTTATCCCATTTCTAGTCAACAAAAATTTAGAACGGTCTGAATTCAAGGCAAACGACTAGTTTAACCCTTTCCAACACAGCAAAATTTCCAAATTGAAAGTAGCTGCAGACGACAATTTCAAGTTGATCGAATTTTGAACTTTTTTGTCGTTTTGGATAGAAAACATTGTGGATAATGAAGAAATTACTTGATACAAGCAATTTCTTCATTTTCCACAATGTTTTCAAAAGCTATTTTCTTGAGGGGCGTAAAAAGGAGGGATTGAGTTGGAATGGGTTAAGCTGAAAGAATGTTAAAAATCTTTCTCTTTCAGAACAGAAAAATTGAGGGAAATCAAGAAACTGCTTGTTTTCAAGCAATTTCTTCCTTTCCAACAAAGTTCTCAAAAAATTTCTTTTCTAGAGGGGTCAGTAAAGACAGATTAATTGTGTGGGAATGGGTTAAGCCAAATTTACATGCGCTGTAGTCTGACATTTGACAGAACAAGAGACTCTTCCAACTTTGAGTTGTCTCAAAATTTGGCATCAGTTCTGTGAGCAATGAATTTAATCCATTTCCATACAGTGACGCTTTTTGACACCCCTCGAGCAAAGCAATTTGGAAAATATTGTGTAAAATGAAGAAATTGCTTGTAACAAGCAATTTCTTAGTTTACACAATATTTTCTATCCAAAAAGTTGAAAAAAAAAGAAAATATAACCAACTTTGAATTGCTGTCTGCAACTCCTTTCAATTTGGACCAGTATAAAAGTTTACCATTTGGTAATGGGTTAACAAAACTTTTGTGCAATTATTGGAGTATTGTCTTAATAACTTTGAACTTTGCAATACCCGATGAGCTCAGTGTACTTATAGACAAGGACTACATTAATACACACAAAATTATCCATTTTCATAAACAGAATCACCACGAGCATACAAAGAAAACACACATTATGTTTGTTACATCAACGGATAAAACATTTTATTTATTTTCTAGTAGTACAACAAATTTCGTAATTAGAAACAGCTAACCATGGATTGGTTTCTAATGAACCAGTTATTTTCTAATGAACCAGTAATTTAGTTGCTAATTGTGCAAATCTGGCTTCAAATGATAAGATGAACTTTTTAAGTCATTTGAACATAACAGGATGTCTGTTGTATAATAGCCATGTCACAGCCTACTGCCAATAATGAAGAACTTCTGTCTATTCAGTGTCTTTCAGCTTGTCAACTGGGCATAGACTGGTCTATATAGGATATGCTGAATGTCATCTTGACCATTGATCAATTGACCTAAATAAGGATTCCAAAGTCATGTCATTTAAGAGATGAAGAGAATATTTTTTGTTTTCATGAAGGTTACTAATCACACTGTATGAATACGCGAAGCATTGATTGAAAAAACGAAATCGTTACAAATTTTGATACCTTTTTGTATGGGACTATTTTGTGCTGAAGTATACAAAATCGCTGCGTGCTCAAATATTTATTCAAGGAGTTATGAATACTTTTTTGACCGATCAGAACGCTTGTTTTTGATAGACGAAACTAAAAATTAAATTATTCCAAAATGAATTAACAAATATGCCGGATTTGTTGAAACTGCAGTGTCCATTCTGTGCAGATTATCATCTGTACAATGTATGATCTTTACTCCAATAAATTGTAAGTAGTGTTAACATGACCTTTGACTATTTATCTCAAATGCAACAAGAGATCTGTTTGTTAAACAGTCATGCATGTATGCAGGCAGTCGTGCAGTTTATTATCAATTCAAATAACTTGTTGGTAAATTTCCCAGAAAGGTAAAGACATGTATCAAAACTTTGAAGGTCAACTTGTGATCTTGACAATCTATGAACTTAATTGAAAACTATGATATCATGAACACACCTAGAAAATTGTCTATGAAGCTGACCGTTTACAAATGCCAATCAAGGAATCAATAAACCAATTAAAGCATTCATTCAGCCCCAAATTGAACTTTGATTTGTTTGTTTGTTTGAATGGGGTTTTACCCCGCTTTCAGCAATCTTTCAGTTATATCGTGGCGGCTGGAGCACCTAACAATGGAATCCTGGTATTTCTCACACCAGTACTACTATTACATCCTTTCCTAGCCTCCAGCTGCTATCCCACATAGGTCTACAATTATCGACCCATTGGTGGTTGAACTTTGAACTCCGACATAGGCAACCATTTGTGAAACATTTTTGTTGGTATGGCAGCTTAATTGTTGTAACCACGTCTTTTTCAAACTGCAGTTATGACATTTAGGGCACCAACAAACCACTTTATTATTTAACATGCTACTGGCTCTAAAAATTTAAAACTAACACAGTTAAAAATCAAAGTTGAACTTCCATTCGGTGTCAAGAGACAGGGCTAACATAGTAAGTAGACGGAGCCAGTAATTGGTCAGTGCTCTTTTGTAGATTACATGGAGAAGTTTGTTGAACTTGATCTAATTAAGCATTTTTCCAAACTTAGGACCTCAGGGGTGGTGTCATTTTTTATCCAGGGGTATAATTTTAGCAAACTTACTAGAGAACTATGGAGTTTTGCTGTATATAAAATATGAATGCTATTGGCCTTGTAGTTTCTGAAAAAAATTACTAAAATTTCCAATTTACAAATGCCATGGCAACAAGAGTTTTTATTCTTCTAACAACTTTTGTAGAACTTCACCCAGTGAACATTCCTGCAAAGTTTCAGCCTGATCACCTTCCTGACACAGAAGGAGAAGATTTTTAATGAAATTGTGGATGGACGGACAGATAGATGGACTGATAGAGGACACAATAGCTCACCTCTCAGTTTGTGCTCAAGTGAGATAACAAAAGTGAGGGTGTATGGTCCTAAGTATAAGGAGTAGGAAAATATGTGCAAGTTAAAGGTTTCGATAAGAATTTCAAGGACAAGGTCACAAGGTCATGGTACCTGGTGTAAATGAAAGGCTATCATTTGACAAGTATGAAAATATAAATGTCCTGTAAAGTCATTCAGAAAATATATGCCAGGTTAAAGTTTTTGAAAAGTAGATTACGGGTCAAGGTCAAAGGATCATAGTACATAGTTGTTAAGTGAAAGACTATGCTTAGATGAGGACATATGTCGAATACGGTTGTCCTATGTAGAGGTAATCAGAAAATATAAGTCAAGTTAAAGTTTTTGGTTAAAGTTTTTGAAAGGTAGGTAAAGGGTCTGGTCACAGGGTCAAGGTCACAGGGTCATGGAATTATTTTTTTAAATTTCACTCTTGTTGTTATGGCAACCAGAGTGTTCAAGTCTTTGGTTGAAATTGATCAATTGATTTTGGAATTGTTGTTTTTAAAAACTCCCTCTTTATTTTTTTTATAAGCCTCGCCCCTGGGGACACAAGGGTAATGATTCTAATGGGCAAGTTCTGGGGTCATAATTTATACAATCTTGATAGAGGTTCACCAGATGATGCCACATACCAAATATCAGAGCTGTAGGTCTTGAGACAGGTCTTTGGTATAAAAAGATTTTTTTCAAAGTTGTCACTATGTAAGCTTATGCCTTCCCCCCCCCACCCCCCCACCCCCCCAGCATGGCCATTTCTTGATAGATTTATTTTCTAGTACAATCTTTAAAGTCCTTGCCATAAAGACTCTAAATACAAAATATGAATCCAATCCAACATCCAGGTCAATGCTTTATAATTTAATCCATTACCAAAAATCTGGCATTTTAACTCCCTCAAGGGAAATGGTTTTGAACAACATCAGAAAAAGTGATCTTGCTTGTTACATGCAATTTCTCACGATTTCTACACTAAAAGCTACTTATATTTGAATTTCAATCCAATTGTAATTGTCAACACAACTTCTTTCAGTTTGGACCAGTCTTACATTTTGAATTCTAGTCATGGGTATAGAGGAAAAGAATATGAAATTGCACTTATTGGGCATTTTTCCAAACTTTGGACTTCTAGGGCAGAGCCATTTTTGGCCCCTTGGCTACAGTTTTGGCATCCTTGGTAGATAACAATCTGGATATACTAAATACCAAAATTGAATGCATTACACCTTTTACCTGGGCAAGGGAGATTTTTTACCCTATGAGTATCATTTCTTGTAACACTTTACAAAATCACCTTATAATGTTACAAAGCAAAAATGCCTTAGGCCTTGTATCTTAGGAGGACATGATTTTTGGACTTGCTCTAATTGAGTGTTTTTCCAAAAAATTTACCTCTTTTGTGCTATTTTTTAGCTATTTTTGACCCCAGGAATACAATTTTGGAGAACTTGGTAGAGAACCATGTGGGTAATTACGCTATATAATTGTGAAATATGAATGCATAATACCATTATACATTGGGGGTAGTAGATGTTTGAACATGAGCATTTTTCACTTGAGTATCATTTCTTGTAACACTTTACGCTATATAATTATGAAATATGAATGCATAATACCATTATACATTGGGGGTAGCAGGTGTTTGAACATGAGCATTTTTCAAAACTTTGGATCCCAGGGGCAAGGTTGTTTTTTTAACCCAAGGAGCAAAAACCCTGCAAACATGGTAGATAACTTTTGGATCATGCTACATTTGCTTAGAGCCTTATACGTAAGGATGAAGAGTTTTTACTTGCTCAAATTAAGTGAAATTCCCAACTTTGGGCCCAAGCTGCAGGGCAGTTTTTGACCATGTAGTTATGTTACATGCCAAATATGAATGTCTATTGCTCAATAGTTTAGGAGGAGAAGACTTTTGAATTCTCTGTAATTGGGCATTTTTCCCACATTTGGACACAAGGGGCCATTTTTGACCACAGATACTACAAAACCATTTAGTTATGCTATATGCCATTAATATAGATGTTCTAGGCCATACATAGAGAGAAGACTTTGAACTTGCTCTAATTGAACGTTTTCCGAACTTTGGACCCCAGGGGCGGGCCATTTTTGACACCAGGGATATAATTTTTGACAAAAAATTGTAGAAAACTTTGAGAACTATGTGATTATGCTATATATAAAATAAATAAATAACCTTGGCCTTGTAGTTTCTGAAAAAAAAGTTCTCGAATTTACTAAAATTTCCAATTTTCAAATGCCACAGCAACAAGAATTTTTCATGGCATTAAATTCTTTTAACAACTTTTGTAGAGCTTTACCCAATGGAACATTCCTGCAAAGTTTCAGCTTAATTGGCCAGCTGGTTTTTGAGGAAAAGATTTTTAAAGAAATTGTGGACGGACTGATAGACTGACTGACTGACAGACGACAAAAGGACTGTAGATCAAAATGCAGCTTGGAGTTAAAAACAAGATCTTTAGATCAAAGAAATATTATTGAGGAAAAAAACAGCGCATGCCTCCACCAGTTCCTTCTTTCCAAAAATGATTTCCTAGATCAGACATTTCAGGGCCATACAACTTATCATATTTTGGGATATAGCTGCACTCTAAAATCAGGCAATTATGTTGAATGTCAGGTCACAGAAATCAATAGCAGATCATTACCTGATCACCTTTAATCATGTACAAGTATTTCTCTGCAGGGTTCTACTCTACAATACAAATGGCATGAATCACAGAATAGTCTATTGATTTCTATCCCTTTAATCCACCTGCTCATGAAAAGATATGTGAATAATTAGAATGCATATAGGGAGATTTTAAATGCATTTTTTTTTTACAATTTTTACAATTAAGACAAAATGTTATTGAACTCCTTACCATACAGCAGAGTTCCGAACTGGTCCCAATTCAGAGATGATGCAGACAACAAATTTTAGTTAGTGAAATTTTGAATTTTTTTGCCTTTGGAAAAGACAACATTGTGGATAATGAAGATTTTGAGAAAACATTGTAAAAAAAGAACTTGCTTGTAACAAGCAATTTCTTCTTTTTCCACAGTGTTTTCTACTCTACTGAATGATTATGTTTTCAAATGAAATTGACTTTTAATTGTCAACTGCAAAACCTTTGAATTTGGACATGATGATATGTATTTAGTACAGTAGAGTGTTATAGTTTCCCCTCATCCCTTTTTGTCTTTTTGTCAAAAAAACATTGTGGAAACAAAGAAACTGCTTGTGACAAGCCATTTCATCATTTTCCACAATGTTTTTCCTTAACTTTTCTCTTTCAGGGTGTAAGAAAGAGGGATGTGAGGAAAAAGATCAAAATCTTGTTGTTGTTTTTTCCAAAGGCTGAAAGCCATCATCTACTTAAATACATGAATGCAACAACCAATAATATAGAATCTAGTATCCAAATAAATCTACATAATCCTTAAATCATATGGCTCAAAATGAATTGAAAGTAATTTGCACCAAGTTATTTGAAACAGCAAAACAATTGTCTTGTTAAAACAAGAGCACCGCCTACGGGTGCCTACGCTTGGCTATTGGGTGTTGGTTAGTGGATAAAAGCACAAAATGCATCTAGAGTTATCCCCCTTTGATAGAATAGGTTGCTCTTTTGATAGTGAACAAGAGTGCCAAGTTTCAAGTCAACGCCTTAAGTTGAACCAGAGATATCCCAAAATGTCAAAGTTTTTCGCACGACGACGACAACAACACCACCTAGGCTATAGCAATGCCTGGGCTTTTCTCCAAAACCAGCCGAGCTAAAAAACTATATTGCCTCATTGAAATAGGATATATTTTTCTATTTATTTTGTAAGAGAATTATATTATTCAATTATCAAATAAATATATTTCAGTCTCAGTTACACTTTAACCCATTCCGACTCAATGATGTTTTTAGATACCCCCAAGGAATAATCGATGGAAAACATTTTGGAAAATGAAGAAATTGCATGTTACGAGCAATTTCTTCAATTATCCAAAATGTTTTCTACCCAAAATTTTAAAAAAAATCCTTAACTTCATAAGCTATGAATTTTCGTCTGCAACTGTCTTAAATTCGGGCCAGTGTAAAATATTGTCAAGTGGGAATAAGCCGACTCCAAAAGAATAATTGGGAAGTTATAAGGATTTAGAAACTTCTTATTGTTACATATTCACAACATTTAATCAAAATATTTCAGTTTAATTTTCGAAAAAACTAAGTCATTTAAGCCTAAATGACAAAATTTCTTCATTTTCAATGTTTTTTTTCTCAAAAGACGGCATATTTAAAATTCTATTAACTTGAAATTGTTGTCTGTAATTTTTATAAATTTGGACCAGTCTAAAAAGTATTTGAGTGGGAACAGGTTAAATCTGAGGTTGATAAAATTGAATTTAAAACTGAGACATGCCACTCAAATAAATTGTCAATTAGAGACCACGGTTATTCAACTAATTCCAATACAATAAAATATTAGACCAGTCCAAAGTCAAATAAGTTGCAGATGATAATTTCCAGTAAATGATCGAAATCTTTAAAATCTTTGTCTTAGGGTAGAAAACATCATTGAAAATGAAGAAATTGCTTGAAATTATCAATTTCTTCATTTTCCATAATGTTTTTCAAAGCTCTCATAATAAGGGGCATTAAAAGCGTCATTGTGTAGGATAAGGTTAATTGTGTTAGATTGTATTAATGTTCCCGGGAATTTAAAGATTATTCTTTTATCAAATACATTATATATTGTATCTAGAGGACACAACAAAGATCATTAACCCATTCCAACTCAATCCCTCCTTTTTACGCCCCTCGAAAAAAAAGCTCTTGAAAACATTGTAGAAAATGAAGAAATTGCTTGTATCAAGCAATTTCTTCATTATCCACAATGTTTTCTATCCAAAAAGACGAAAAAATTGAAAATTCTATCAACTTGAAATTGTCGTCTGCAGCTTCTTTCAATTTGGACCAGTATAAATTTTTATTGTGATGGAAAGGGTTAAACTATATTAACCAACTTACTCAGAAATGTATCCAAATCAAACCAAAACATTTTCTAACTTCAAAAAGCCTAGACAGACCCATTTCCAATAGTTTTTAATCAGAATCAGAGCATGCAATGAGCTAAAAACAATTTACTCCTGGTATTTTTCACAAGTGACACATGAAACAAGCTTCTGGATGAGTCAGAAGTTCCAGCAATCAACATCTTGTAAAAGCTCATCAATACAATTCCCAAGGTTGTCAGTTTTGAAATCTCCAATGATCCATGCACTTGAAACCAATAAAGAGTTCAATACTTAACCCATTTGGTGAACATTTTAAGATTGCAGACCATAAACAAAATGTGGGGATATTGGTAAACAAAGAGGGTTATAGGCCCTAAAGCACTCCCGAGTCAATGGCAACAATTGACAAAATCAAGGACAAGAATGGCCTCAAATGCATTCAGGAACAGTATATTAACCCCTGTCGTGCTGTATAAATCACCTTACCGAATTGCTGTAAAATCAAAGGGCTGAAAGCACTGATAGAACTTTTTAAAAAATCAATATTTCTTTAAGCAATCAATTTCATGATTAACTCTGGCAGGTACAAGCAGGGGGTGTAGACCAAGATCAGACTGCACTTATGTGCAGGCTGATCTTGGTCTACAACTCCTGCCAAAACCAGATTATTCCGGGTTTAGCATGACAAGGGTTAACAAGTGGAAAAATACTAAAGCTACTCTCTGATTAGTATGATAACCTTTGTCATGCTGATCCTGGAATTTATCTGTTTTGCCAATAGCTGTGACAGGTGTATAGAATCAGATCAGCTTGCACAGATATACAGTCTGATCTTGGTCTACACTACCTGCTTGTTCTTTTATTGTAGACTAAATATTTGCAAACTAACTAGTCTTAAATTGACAAAAAATTTTAATTTGTGAAGAAAGGATGAACATTTAGCACAACAAGGGTAATGGTTCCTTGTCATGAAATCACATTTGAAGACCTCCAGAATGTTTTTGTTTGTTTGAATGGGGTTAAACAATGCTTTTAACAATTTTTCAGTAATATCAGCTGGAGCACCTAAAAATGGATTGCTGGTATATCTCGCACCATTACATCCTTTCCTAGCCTCCAGATGCTTATAATCCTACTTAGGTTTAGGATTATCCACCCATTGGTGAGAGACAAATGTCAGAAAGGATATGTGCCACAGCTGGGGATCGAACACATGATGCCCCATGGTTGAAGATTGGTAGTCTGATGTGCTACCAACTGCACTATGGCGGCGCCATTTCCAAAATGTTTTAAATACCTACAGATAATTTGAAAAAGGCATAAGTTTCTGACAAAGAATATGCTTCCATCTACAAATTGAAACCCATTGCACTTTCAATAAATTCCATTGGCTTAAAGCATTGCAGCTGTGAAATCTTTAAGACCTATTAATTGTATGTCAAGATAGTATTTCAGTTGTTAAGTTCTGGAAACCAAGTGTCTGTGGGTCAGCAGAGGGTTCAAATCCACAACTTTAAAACATCATTGCAGCTATAAGGACTGAGTCATATTGGGATCCACTTGAATGATTACACAAGAAAAGATTCTAAAAATAATGTAGTGATCAAGTTGGAGTTGATCAATTTAGCACTTGGAAAAGTTGGACCTGAATCATAAGTGATACCGAATGAAGGTGACCAATGTGACAAAGGCAAATTTTGATGAAATATGTCCAAAATAACAAGTATTGGTTGACCAATGCATATAATGCCAACAAAAATATCGCAAGTGTGTTTGAATGGGGTTTAACACCACTTTTAGTCACATCACTGTGGCTGGAGTATCTAACCTATACTCCTGAACTCGTATTCACAAAACTTTTCTGAATTTTAGAATTTGATCTAGGCTTAATTGTTAGGCTCATACTATTCTGAGATTAGACTAAAGTTGGTATTCACCTACAGTCTTATTCAGAATGGTTTGTATATTGCATTAGCGACCCCATACCCACACAGGATTCCCAACTTTTGAGAAGCGCATAGCAAAATAGTAGCCAGCTTTTAGCCCTCAAACCAATCATATAGCCAAATGTTAAGGAAAATATTACACAATCTTGGAATAAATTGAAATTGATAAAGATAGTTATTGTTCCTTTATTGAAATCCTATATTGAACTTTGTGGTGGCTGAAGGAAGATGAGTCAAATTGGTAACAATGAAGGGGTGACAGTGGTTAGAAATAACATGAAAAAGAGGCCCATGAGGGCCTGAGTCGCTCTAATGGTTATCAAGTTTTCTGGTAAAGAAATCTGATATTTAAGGAAGTTAATTTCTTAAAGAAGAATGCATAAAAGAAAAATTACACTTTGGTTTTAATCACTTTTATCATTTTGAGCAAACAATCCTTTGGGCCCCTTTTCCTGTGTTTCATGAACAGATCCACTTCATTTCCAAAAGGAAGTTTCCTTATGACCCTACAACCATATTGTGAAATTTTCAACAGAATCTGATAATAATTGTGGACTTTATCATGTAAAAAGGATTGCTTTGAGTGAAATTCCATAAGACGCCTTTTCCTGTGTTTTCTTATAGATCCATTTTCTTTCCGAAAGGATTACTTACGACCATTCAATAGTCCTCTGTAAAATTTTAAAGACAACCACTACATCCTTTCTTAGCCTCCAGCTGCTTTCCAACATATATTTACGATTATCCAACCATTGGTTAGAGACAAAATTCCGGAAAGGATATGTGCCGCTGCTGGGGATCGTACCCCTGATATCCCATTATTGAACATTGGGAGTGTGGTGCGCTTCTGACTGCGCTATGACAGTGGCCTGTATTTCCAATGCCACAATTATTCCTTGCATCTTTGAAGATAATCTGATTAGAACTATGGACTGTATTGTGTTAATGAAGATATTCCAATCAAGTTCTCATAAAGCCCCTTTTCCCGTGATACTTTATTGTTGGTTTAACCATTCAGTGAATCTTATGAAATATGTGGACTTCATAATGTTAACTAGAATATTTGAAAAAAAAAATCATATGGCTTCTATTATATGATACTTGACATATTGAACCTCATTCTGAAAAGAACCATCCTTATAATTGTACAATCATTCTGTGAAATTTTAAGTGAATCTGGTTAAATCTAGGGACATCATTGTGTTAACTAGAATATTTAAGAAAGTTTTGCGTAAGGCCCCTTTTCATGTTATACTTGCATTATCAGATCCACTGTCATTGAAATGATAGTACAATCAATCTGTGTAATCTGTGGAATTTATTGTGTTAATGAGGTTTTTTAAGTAAAATTTTCATAGAGCCCCTTTTTCCATGATACTTGACAGAACAAATCAATTTCAAAAGGAACAATTCAAATGAAGGTACAATCATTCTGTAAAAGTTTACAGAGAATCAATGAAAACAGTCGACTAAATTGCATCAAGAATATTTTGTAATACAATTTTCATAAGGCCCCATTTCCAATGCAACTTAAAAAATCAGAACCAATTTACAAACGAAAAATACTAAAGATAGATAGATTAAAGAAAACAGTAAAGACCAAAGACTTTATTGTGATATTGATGTTTTTGCCATAAAATTTTCATAGGGCCCCTTTTCTTGTGTTGCTTAACAGATCAGACTCAATTTACAAAGAAATAATCCAAGTGATGGTACAATTTTGAAGAGTGGTACTCATCCTTTCCGCAATTTGTCTCTCACCAATGGGTGATTAATCGTAAACCTAAGGGGAATAGCAGCTGGAGGCTAGGAAGGGATGTGATGGCAGTACTGGTGTGAGAAATACCAGGAATCCATTGTTAGGTGCTTCAACCGCCGCATTGTATTTGAGACATTGTTGAAAACAGCATAAAACCCCATTCAAACAAACAAACAAACAATTTTGAAGAGAATCTGATAAAGACTGGGGACATTCTTGTGTTAATGAGGATTTGGTAATAATTTTACATACAACCCCTTTCCCTGTGATACTAGACAGGTAAAACTAATTTTGGAAAGAAACATGTGAAAGTTTGAACAGAATCTAATGAAAACTTTATTGTGGAGTAAGGATTTTAAAAAGTTATTTCATAAGGCTCCTTTTCCGGTGATACTTGACGGATCAGGTCTAATATCAACATCAACAAGTGTAATTGTTATACCATTATTCTGTGAAAATTTAAAGAAAATCTGATGAAAGCTCTTGACTTGGTAACAAGGATTATAAATGAAACTTTTATGAGGCCCCTTTTATACAAGACAGATCAGGCCCAATTTGGAAAGGAACAATCCTAATAATAGTACAAACATTCTGTGAAAGTTCGAACAGAATCCAATGAAAACTGTGGACTATAAGGGGAACTATACTTAAAAAGTAAAATCATTCTGTTTGAGTGTGAAGACAACCTGTTGAAAACTGTGGACTCTAATGCATAAACAAGGATTTTTAATAGATTTTTTTTATCAAATTTTCATCAGGCTCTTTTCCCAAACTGTGGACCCTATCACATTAAGCAAGGAAAAGTTAACAGACAAACAGATGGTGCTACCGCTGGGGATCAATTCCATGACATCCTATGATTTGGCGTCTGATGCACTACAAACTGCGCTATGACATCGGCGGCGACGGAAGAACCAAGAGGATTGTACTAGTATTCATTTTGATGATACTTTCTTTTTATTTCGAGTGGAAAAGGAAGACAATCAATTAAAACAAACTCATACTTTAACCCTTTCCTGGTTTTTGAAACTTTAGACAGGTCCAAATTGAAAGAGGATGCAGACGACAATGAAAATTGGATGCAATTCCAAATAAAACCTTGCTGTGTGGTAGAAAATATTGTGGGAAAAGGAGAAATTGCTTATCATAAGCAATTTCTCCTTTTTCCACAATGTTTTCTCAAGTATAAAATCACAGAGACGTAAAATCCCGGGTTTATCCAGGAAAGGGTTAACAAGGACTATCTCTATTTCTTTCTACTTCTTTCCAACTATTGTAGACTATAGGCATTTTTGAGACTGTTCCTTGACTAATTTCATGCTGCATTGCAGGAAGTATCAGCATCCAAAAAACTAAAACTTATTTGAATCCACTGATTGAGTTGAAATTGCAATCTGCCCTTTTCTTGAAATCTCAACCTGTCTTTTTCGGGTCCAAGTTACTTGAAGAACACCTACAAATCTTCAATTGAGGTGAATAGTTTCCTCCTTTAGAATCATCTTCACTTGGAATTTAAATCATTTTGAAATCATAGGTAAACATCACATAAATTAAGTTGAGCATGAACTTTCTGTCAACAATGTAAAGACTATCCTATATTACATAATAGTAACAGTGACATCTTACATGTCAAGATTCAACCAACAACTTTTATATTCATCCAAAAGGAAAATTATTAGTATAGGATTGATTCCCCTCTTATCGTGTTAATTGTCATTCTTCTATCCACAATGTCTTTCCATTACAATGAAGCGAACAGCTAACATTTTTTTACATTTAGCATGGCAGGTATTAAACTTGGGACCACTTCAGACAGACTTATGCACTAAAGCACTAACACACACAACAATGTCTTGCTCACCACAAGCAGGCTTGACAAACAAGAGGGCCAGTATGGCCCTAAAATCGCTCACCTGACTAATTTAAATGACGTGTAGATTGTCAATATCATGATAATGATAATTAATTTCAATGTCTATTAACCCAGAGTTCTCTTTTTCATTGAATTGAATTGGAGGCAATTTATTGCTTCAGTATCGAAATTCAATTCATGTCTGGTTACTGGTACACTTAAGATGTTGCTTTGGATTTTCTCCCTACATATTTGCTTTATGTACTCTAATTCTATATATATTTAGTAAAATTGGACACCTACCTTCATTCCTAGCAGAAATCTAAGTACCATGCTTGTATTTTTTTGTGAAACAAATACCAATTTCTCTTTCTTCGCAGACATTGTGACGTGATAATGCATCCCCATGTAATTTACACTATGATAAAACCTACTGGCAGGGGGGGGGGAATACCTGTCAACTGTTTGGAACATGTACTTTAATTGGGTCTTGCATCTTTCATCAAATTGAATTGTCTTTTTCCTAGTTTTTCCTGTTTTTTATTTGTTTTTTTTTAAGATATCACAAAACCAAGACTTTTTCCCATTTTACCGGTAGCCTGGGAACCTTGGACACACCATGATTATAGATTGCGTGTCTGACGCATTTCTAACTGGATATGGTGGCAGCCCTGAAGCATTCACAGAAATAACAGCATGGTAATAGCCCCATTGGCCATATTTAGCAATAAACTAAATTCCGCCAACAACTTTTAAAAAGGGTTACCCAAGGAACATTCATGCCAAGTTTGGTTGAAATCCTCCCAATGGTTACTGAGAAGATGTTTAAAGATTTCACAGTCTAAAACTGCCCTACCCTGCCACACCCATATTTGGGAATAAATTAAAATTCCGCAAAAAACTTTTAAAAAAGGTCACCCAAGGAACATTCATGCCAAGTTTGGTTGAAATTGGCCCAATGGTTACTGAGGAGAAGATGTTTAAAGATTTCAAAGTCAAAAAACTGCAACACCCTGCCACTCTCATATTTGGGCATGAATCAAAATTCCACGAACAACTTTTGAACCCAAGGAACATTCATACCAAGTTTTGTTGAAATCTGCCCATTGGTTACTGAGAAGAAGACGTTTAAAGATTTCAAAGTCAAAAAGTGCCAAGCCCTGCCACGCCCATATTTGGGGGTCAATCAAAATTCAGTGAACAACTTTTGAGAAGGGTCACCAAAGGAACATTCCTACCAAATTTGGTTGAAATCCCCCCAGTGGTTACTGATGAGAAGATGTTTAAAGAATTGTTGACGCCTTCCGACGCACAGCAGACAAAAGGTGATACCAAAAGCTCACCTTGAGCAAGTTGTGCTCAGGTGAGCTAAAAAAATTAGGAAAATGCTTCTTCTAGCCAGTCAGAGTTAGCATCACTTTTTGAATAAATTTATTGATCAATTAGATATGCATGGCTGAAATATACCCCAGGACATCTGAAAGGTCAAAACTGACCTCAGAGATAGCGGAGGGTTTTCTCTTAAAAAAACAGTGGCCTTAATGGACAGCATAACAAATTTTCTTTCTCGCAATATTTGCCTTGAACGTATTTCTAAGAGTCTTCACAACAGTGATTGTTTGGGAAAATATAAGTAAAAGGTAATAAAGAAAATACTAATTAAGCAAATTAATAATCTTACATGAGTGGTAAGGTCTAGCCATTGTATTACATCCAACCATACTCATAGACATAAACATAAACGTGTTTAACAGATAAATTGAAATTCAATCACTGACCCCAATTTGTCATTGAGTAAATCTTGAACCATTTAACCATGCAAAAAATAATAACATTAACTGTCACGTACAATGACATAAAATTGTTAGTTTTAAAATGAGACATTAAAATAAACGGGGCATGTGACATCTATAGGTTATTGAGGGATTGGTGGATTAAGGTGGCCAAAACTTTAATTGTTGACATCAGTTATGATACAAGCCCAAGTAGGAAGCAATGCTTACTTGAAAACTTTCCAAGAGAGAGAGAGTGTGTGTGTGCGCACAAGGGGGGTTGGGGGGGGGTTGGGGGGGAGTTCTTTACTTAGTAATTTGGTTTTATAAGCTGGCATATGCAAGTCAGTACAAAATAATGTGTCCTTTTTCATTCTTGTAAACTTATTGCGTCCTGCCCCCTTCCCCCCTTATATCAAAATGTTATGAATAGTACCATTTGTACTTAGATCTTAATGAAATGCTATGCCTGAGGACTTATTCATGTGACTAGCAGTCAACAAATCAACAAAATGCTTCACATATATAATGGGGGGTCAACATTCACTTCAATTCTACATATTTAACCCATTCCAACACAATGAAGCTTTTTGAAGCCCATCCCTAAGAACAATTTAGAAAACATTGTGGATAGTGAAGAAATTGCTTGCAACATGCAATTTCTTCGTTATCCGCTATGACTTGTTTTCTAACCCAAAAGACAAAGATTTTTAAAATTTCACCAACTTGTAATTATTGTCTGCAACTTCTTTCAATTTGGACAAGTCTAAAATTTTCTTGTTTGGTTGGTAATAGGTTAAATGATTTTGATAACCAATCTGTCAATCAATTGTGACCTATGGACAAGGTCAACTATTTTCATGTACTTACAACTATGCCTTTGACCTTGACAGTAACCTTGAGAGTAAAACAAAAATGATTTGCTTGACTAGTACTCAACATTGGGGGAGATTTTATCACTTGACTTTGATCGCATAAAATCCTTTTGCATTTTTCACATGAACAAATTACTTATAAAGGAAAGTTTATTCAAAATACATTTGTGAGTATAGGAGATATGATCAAGAGAAAGTTAATTTTGTCCACTGACCTTAAGCTGTGACCTTGACCTTAAGCATATCCATACAAACTTTTCTCATGAGGTAAGTAACTTGTCAAGCAGTACAATGTTATTTTCAAATTCATTCATAGATCTATTAACCCTTTCCCTTTCAAATATGGGATTTTACGTTCCTGTGATTTTATACTCAAGAAAAAATTGTGGAAAAAGAAGAAATTGCTTGTAACAAGCAATTTCTCCTTTTTCCACAATGTTTTCTACCACAAAGGATGGTTTCATTTCAGATAGCATCCAGTTTTCATTGTCGTCTGCAACCTCTTTCAAATTGGACTAGTCTAAAATTTCCAAAAACGGGAAAGGGTTAAAAAAGCTGTTGACAAGGTAAGTTTTGTCACTTGATATTCTAATGTGACCTTTACCTTAGAAGTTATCCTAACTATCTTTAGCTTTACATTAGTTCTTGACCTATGATCAGTGGAAAATCTAGCAGTTAAATTGGTTATCCATGCGACAAGGGAAGCAACTCTTAGATTACATTGTTCATAGTATTGAATTAGGTATTCTTCCTTTTTAGGCTAGGTCATCACTAGTATCCCTCAGAATGTTAGATGATACTTCAACATTGCCATATATTGTAAGTGCTGCTTTCTCAAAGGATTTCACCAAAGTTTTGAAAATGCAAAGCTTTTTTTGTGATGAGCATAAAAAGCAATTTCCACAATGTTTACCAAAGCTTTTATTGTGACAGGCAACAAAAAACGGGATTGTGTGGGAATTGGTTAAAGTAGAAAAATGACAAAAAGTAAACAGGAGACAGATAGTGAAACCAGCTGCTTTGAAGAATTGGTGGATAACTGACACATCAAAGATCAATCACCCTATCTTATTAACCCTTTCCCGTTTTTGGAAATTTTAGACTAGTCCAAATTGAAAGAGGTTGCAGACGACAATGACAACTGGATGCTATTTGAAATGAACCCATCCTATTTGGTAGAAAATATTGTGGAAAAAGGAGAAATTGCTTGTTAAAAGCAATTTCTTCTTTTTCCACAATGTTTTCTCAAGTATAAAATCACAAGAACGTAAAATCTCGTATTTGAACAGAAAGGGTTAATGTAGATGGGAGTGAACTATGAACTGTGACATTGGTCGACATTTATATGAAGCATTTTTGTTGCTTTGGTGACTTAAATGTCGTAACTACAGCTAATTCTTTGTAACATGGTACTGAGCATAAATTTTGCAAAATAATGCCCTTTATTATCAAACTTTCTGTTGAAGCTCAGAGGGTGTTGCCAGCAATCCAACAATTAATAGATCTTTAGAAAAGATTATATAAGATAGATGTTGATGAAAATAATTACTTCTTACAAATATTTGCTTTATTTCCAACAAAGTTTTGATTATTCTCTGCTCTTTCCTTTAGGGATGTAAATAAAAAGGGTGGATGATTGTCAAAATGTGTTATATGAACTATGAAGACATGATTTGCAAAGTCTTAGTCTCACTTAGACATTTTTTTCATAACAAGCAGACAAAAATTATTGTTGACTTTGACTGACAAGGTTAGTATGCTATTCTGTCAGTCTGGTTATTATCCATTCTACTTACAGAAAATGGTGGTATCTGAGTTCTTCTTCTAACAAAAAAAACCTTGAGCAATTCCTGCACGATCCTGCTTCTTAACGCCCCACCACAAAATGATTTGGAAAATATTGTGGAAAATGAAGAAATTTCTTGTAACAACCAATTTCTTCATTATCCAATATGTTTTTTACTGTAACAGACAAATATTTTTTAAACTTCACTCTCCTAAAATTATTGTCTACAATATCTTTCAAAATGGTTTCGTTTAAACCAATTATTGTATATTGATAAATAAACAAATTCTTTCAACTTAGATTATTCCCTCTCCATTCTGCTTCTTAGAAATTAAACATTACCTGCTCAAGGGGAATTTTGTCACTATACTGACTGGAATGTGTCAACCCACAAAATTTTGTTCATTTTCCACAATGTTCTTTACCCAATCAGACAAATATCATAAACTTGAAATTATCTGCAACATTTTTCAATTTCAACATTTATTGTCTATTGATGGGTTAACTTGGCTCTTCCCCGTTTCTTCTGTTGACTGAATTTCATTTAATTTCTTCTAAGTCTTATGCAACTTAGATCTAAGGTATAAGGGAGGTAATCCATTTGTATGACAAGTCTACCAAACAGTAAGTTGTCTCTCTTACACCGTAAATCCATCATAATCCAACAACTACATGTGTTTGCCATATGTTGAAAATAACCCTCACCAATAATAGCCCTGATTTTCTTTCTTTCATTTTCCATCATGATTTCTACCAAGTTTTAAAAGTTTAATCGTCTTAAATCATCATCTGCAATGTTTTCCAATTAGACAAATCTAAAATTTTGTTGTCTGGCAATGTGTTGATTACCAATTTTTTTCTTTCTGTCTTATCCTCAACCAACTGTGCAAATCAATATAAACAACAATGCTTGTGTAAGATAAAAGGGAGATAATTTACTAATTTGACCAATTTACAAAATAGCATTTGTTGGTTCCCTCCAAACATTAATCAAATACATATTTATACTGTAGATGTAAAAAAGGCCATCCCATAAAAGTCCTATTTATGATGATTCAAAGTAAATCTATCAAATTAGGTGGGCCTTGATGCAAGGGAGATTTCTGCAAAAAAAACAAAACAAAAAAAACAATAAAATCAAACTAACAGTCTGAGAGAAAATAATTTTAAAGGATTTCTACTTAAATTGCCAACTTCATGGATCATAATTGTTTTAAGTAATCTGAAAGAGGACCATCTAGGGGGCAACTCTGTGAAGTTAGGTTGAGTTTATGAGGAGAAAATCCAACTTAAGGCATTGATATATGCACAGCCACACAATGGTCACAATCCCATCAAAGCGGCTTGCTAGTCTTCAGACAATGGAGATAAAAAAGGAAATTATACAAAGGCAGTTTTTTAACCCAATACCATTATGGCAGGTTAGACTGGTCAAAATTCAAAGTTGCAGAAACAATTTAAAGTTGATAAAATCTAAAAAATATTTGTCTTATAGGGTAGAAAACATTATGGATAATTAGGAAATTAATTGTAACATTAACTTATTCCTCTTTTTCTACAATGTTTTCAATGTTTTTTTTTTTTTTCGGAGGATCAGGATTGTGTGAGAATGGGTTAAGAAAGATTTTCTATGTAAATCTCTACTAAATTAACATTTCACCTTAAATCATACTTTTAGAATTGTGAACCGCCTTCCCAGATGCTTTCATTAAATCTGGAGATTTTCAAATCAGGAGCTCCTGGGGTTTATACAACCTCTGTCCAAACAAGAGCTCTCAGAGACAGATTGCTCCCCGAATATAGCCTTGTCAAAAAGTGTAAAAAAAACGAGGAAAAGGATTCGGATGGATGGACTGATAGACAAGGAAGTAGCTTTATGCTTGTCCTTCTCCAGAGATGCTTAGTCTTAACATTCCACCTTGAGTTGTGAACTTGACCTTGGAGCTATCTGATTTTTTTTTTTCTTTTTAAATTGCACTCCACTCATGATAGAGAACAATTGCACAATGTTATTCCTAAATGAATGCATAATTTTAGGAGCTATGCTCCGGACTTGCTTAATTTTAACAATTGACCTTGAGCTGTGACCTTAACCTTGGAGCTGTCTGAATACTTAACTGTTACATCTTCTCATGATAGAGATCAATTGTGCCAAATTATATTGAAATCCATCCATGAACTCAATTTTAATTAATGTTTGAAATTGAACTGTGACTTTGACCTTGGAGCTATCATAAATACTTGAAAAAAACATCAGCACAATATCACTGGATGAATACTTGAAAAAAACATCAGCACAATATCACTGGATGTCCCAGGACAACTGCTGACGAGCCTGCAAAGTTTTGTAGGCATCATGCACTGGACAAGCACATTTTTAGTGTCAATTGGCACAACTACTCATGATGGAAAATTATTGTGCCAAGTTATTTTGAAATCCATTTATAAATGTAGGAGTACAGTAAAACCTCGGTAGTTCGAAGCGCAAGGGACCGGGGAAAATTATACGAATTGAGAGTAGTACGAACAAAACGGAGGGCAAGAGGTCGGCTGTTTGAGATACACGAAATCTGATATGGTCTTGTTCTGTCCCCATTTAGGAATTGAATCTAAATTGGTTATTTTTCTAAACAAGACCCACAGATATTAATTGAGGAAAACAAATTAAAAATTACTCATCTTGTATTTTTTATGCTTTTATGTCTATGTTACTTTTTGGCATATTTTAATCACAGTGCTTGTATCAAATAGAAGCCTCCATCAGAGTGATTTCCCTTTACAATACATTGGATCAAATCACTCTGAGTATTCTATCATCAAATCATAAAATTAAGGAGCAACGATTGTGAAGAAAGCAACCGGGGAATAACATAAGGTGGTTAGAATGTCTAAATGACCAATAACACTGATACTAATGGGGGGGGTGTCAATTTAAAGTAAATTTCGGCGATAATTACGGGAATCTTTATTCGACTAATTACCCACCTTATAACCAAACAGCCCCTTTTAACTAAAGGTACATGATAACACATTATTTGTCATATAGATCAGCAGGTGTGAAAATCAAGGTAAGCAGTGATTGGTGACAATCAGTTTATCACACCTACGAATTAAACATTGGTGTTTCTGCTAAAATCATACTTTCGGGACTTGAAATGGCCTACGAAGTACGAACCACTGACGTTCGAATTAGAAAGAGTTTTCTAACAAAGTTAAAGAAGGAAAAAGATCGGGACCACGTAAAGTATACGAATGAACACATACCTACGAACCAGTGACGTTCGAATCAACGAGGTCCTACTGTAATTGTCTTGACTAAATCAGATGGACAGACAGACAGACTAACATACTAACAGACTAACACACATACACCGACTTGTCATAGTGACAACTATGTCTCGCTCACCGCAAGTGGGCTCGACAATACGGAATTCACATGTGAAGTATCATCCAATTTGTCCCAAGGGTTGTGGAGAAATTGCAGTAGACAGATGGACAGACAGTCAGACAGACAGAGGAAGCAGTGGCTATTTTGCTCAGGCTGTTAAAATTGGAAGAAGTTGCAAACAACAATTCAAAGTGAGTTAAAATTTGTGAGAATAAGTGCTGATTGGGATAACAAATTCTTGCGTGAAAAGGAGAAATTGCTATATTTCTCCAGCACATCAAAATGCATGAACAAGTGGGAATAGGTTAATCACAGCTTATGAAAGCTAATTTTAAATGTTTCTGCAGCTTTCCAATGAAATTCTGAATATTCCAACAGATGTTACGGAATACATGTATGAACTTGGCCTTGACATTTATAAATACCACTGTTATACAACCAGCCATATTTTGTCATTGGTAGGAACGCCTGTTGATCAATACACAGGAGAACATAAACAATTCTGATTTTGTCTGGATGAATAACAATGGCTTAACCCATTCCCACACAGTGATGCTTTTTGACGCCCCCACGAAAAAAAGCTTTGGAAAAAATAGTAGAACTAGAGGTGCTTGAGTGCCCGTATTGATCCACAGGCCTAAAATGTACTGATTAAGCAAAAGATGTTTTCAAGAATCCAGTATAAAGTGAATAATTTTCCGCATGTTGGGGAAATAAATCTTGTCACTGAATTCTTTGAGAAGATTTTAAACTGATTGTTTTACAAAAGTCAAGTTATTTAAATTAATTTACTCGGTCAGATGAAAAGGTATTAACAAAATTTTCACTGTATAGCATATATGGACATAAGCCAAAACCATAAAAGAGGTATTTCTCAACCAATCAAAATTATATGAAGGAATCTGAAAAACAGTCAGTTGCAGATCATTCCTGTAAAATTTGGTTGAAATCTATCAACAGGTTTCTGAGAAGATTTTCAAAGTTTTCAGTGTACACCATATAAAGACACAAGTCCCACCAATAAAAGCCATGTTTTTCATCTAAAATTTTCTCATTCAAGAATGGGTTAATACCATGTCTATCTGTAACATTTTAATCAATTGATTGATTGAATGGGGTTTAACACCACTTTTAACAGTATTTCAGTCATATCGGGGTGGTTGGAGCACCTAACAATGGATTCCTCGTATTTTTCACACCAGTACTACCACTACATCATTTCGTAGACTCCAGCTGCTATCCCACTTAGGTTTACAATTATCCACAAATAAGAGAGTGACAAATGTTGGAAAGAATATGTGCTGCCGCCGAGGATCGAACCCATGACATCCCATGATTGAAGATAAGGAGTCTGACGCCCTACCGACTGCGCTATGACAGCAGCTGGAACTTTTTCATCAAATCCACGCAGTACTTGCTGAGAAATTAAGTGGACAAGAACAACAGACAAACCAACCATGTAATAAGCTGACTCTTCCACAGTTTAAGGGATAATAACAAAAGGGCCAGTGGCCCTGGCGCTCACCTGAGATAACGCTCTTTTTCTACAAGGCCTAATACTAGCTGGGTCTGGAGAAGAACTTCTTTAAAAATTCAACTTAAATCAACTTATGTTGCCATGGCAACCAATGCTGTCAACAGATTTCAAATCTTTCAGTAATCTTTAAAAGGGGGCTATCAACTTTTGGGTCAGGAGGAGATATTTTGAAAGATTTTTCTAAAATCTCACTTAAGTTGCCATGGCATCCAGTTTTCAACAGATTTCAATACTTTAAGCAACATTAAGAGGCCACCTTCTAAGGAAGATTTCTGCCAAATTTAGTCAAATTGGTTCAATGGCTTTGGAGGAAATGCCATTTTATAAATACTTCTTTATTTCCATAAAAGCCCCCCCCCCCCCCCTGGGGCTCTGCCCCTGGGGACCAGAGGGAAATGGTTTAAAAAATTCTGAAAGAAGTCTTTGCACTTATGCTTCATACTAAATGTCAAGGATCTACGCCTTATGGGTCGGGAGCAGATAATTCTTGAAGATTTATTTTTAAATTTCACTTTTGTTGCACTGGTAACTTAAGTTTTCTAGGGATTTCAATTATTTTAGCAATATTTCAAGGGTACCACCAAAGGAACATTTCTGCCAATTTTGGTTGAAATTGGCCCATTGTTTTGGGAGATGTCCTCTTAAAAATATAACACACACACACACACACACACCCCCCTCTACCTGCCCCTGGGGACCCTAGGGAAGTTATTTAACCCATTCCCACACAGTAACGCATTTTGATGTCCCACTAGAAAAAACACTGGGAAAACATTGAGTAAATGAGGAAATTGCTTGTAGCAAGCAATTTCTTCATTTTACATAGTTTTCTACTCAGGATGTTGATAAAAACTAAAATTTCATAAAGTTTAAATTGTTATCTGAAACTCCTTTCCTTTAAATTTGAGCCAGTCTAAAATTTTATCGTGTGGTAATGTCTTAAAGCAATTCTGAAAGAGGTCAATGCAATGATTCTTCATGCAAAATATAAAGGCTCTAACATGGCTTAGGTCAGGAGGAGATAATTTATTAAGTTTTTTTTTTTAAATTCACTTTTGTTTTCAACAGATTTCAATTCTTTTACCTATTATTAAAGGGCACCTTTCTGTCAAATTATGTTGAAATTGGCCCATGGTTTGGGAGGAGATGTTTTAAAAATCATACATTTCTATATAAGCCTAATCCCCAGAGGTGCCCTGTGAACCCAAGGGTAATGATTTTAACAATTCTTAAAGAGGTCAATGTACTGATGCTTCTTGCAAAATATCAAGGCTCTATGCCCTTTTGGTCAGGAAGTAATGATTTTTAAAGATTCTTTTTTAAAATTTCACTTTTGTTGCTATGGCAACCAGACTTTTCAGCAGATTTCAAGTCTTTTAAAGGGCACCACCTAAGGAACATTTCTGCCAATTTCGTTAAAATTGGCCCAGTGATTTGGGAGGAGATGCTGTTTAAAATTGTTGACACACGACGGACAACACACCCTGGATAGATGGTGGTCAAAATGACTCAACATGAGCACTTTGTGCTCAGGTGAGCTAAAAACTATTATTCCAGGAATAATATCTTGTAACAAGCAATTTATTCTTTTCACATAATGTTTTCTACCCTATTTTGCACGAATTTCTTGATTTAACCCTTTCCTATTCAATTCCTAGTTTTTAACGTCCCTGTGATTCTATTATTGAGAAAACATTTTCTTCTTCTTAAACAATATTTTCTACCCTACTAAAAAAATTTTTTTTCCAAATTAAATTCACTTTAGAGTTTTTTATCTTCAAAACCTGCAAAGGTTTTGTGGGTCTAAAATTTTGGAAAAGTGGAAAGGGATAAAAGGTCTTTAGACTGTCCTTTACAAGGAGACTTCAAATTTGGATCAGTCTAAGATTCTGTTGTCTTGTAATGGGTCATTCAGTTACTTAAAACATGGTGATCCTGCTTACTTGAAGCTTATTTCCAAATAAATGTCAGAGTTTATAGTTCACTTTCAGTATTAATGAACAATTTGATTGGTCAATCAATTTTTTGATTGACAGTTGTGATCCATCAATTTAAATAAAAGTAATTCAAACTCATTCCAACCATTGATAATGGCTGGTATTTTCAATTTTGAAGAAAAGGTGATAAAACTGAGTGTGAGACATGTCTTCTACAATCATTTACATATTAGTTGCATGTCTTCTGTCCTATATTTATCACATTTCCTGTTTTATATCTAAATTATATTCAAACAAGGCTTCAGTAAGCTAAGCTAATATGACTTTCTCCCAAACTTCCGAGATTAATATAGAGGAGGTCTCAGGAAATTAAATACCACAGAAAAAGAGAAAATCACAAATATTATGGTGATAATTGACCAATTGCAGCTGCCAATCAAGGAATCAACCGACTATCAAATCACTTATTCAGCACGGATCTGAGCTTTCAACTCTGACATTGCCCGCCATTTTCGATAACATTTCTTGTTGGTTTGGGGACTTAAACGTCATAAATACAGCATATTCAAGATGTACTTACGACGTTTAACTTGCCAGCCAAGTATTCTACCCTTTTGTTTCATACTTCTTGCCATAAATTTTGCAAAATAACTCCATTTAAAATCAAAGGTGGACTTCCTGTCGGATTCAATGGGTGTGCTAAAAGTGAGATGACATGCCTAGTATGGCCTGCTCCAAGATGACATCCCCACCCTTGTAATTAACTTGTTAAAGTTGTTTAGCCATCGCTGTCATATCCCATTCAACCCTTCCAATATCCAATAGTTAAGATAAAGGGAATTGTCAAAAACCAGCTTTTCAAAGAAAGTTTGCTATCTTTCGCTCTAAAGTTTATCTGAAACTTGCACATGATGAATGGCACTTCTTTACTGATTAATAACAAAGTATATAACTAAAACATTGTCTGTCATTTGGTAAAGGGTTCAGATTCGTATTGTGTACCCTTAACTCTGAAAGTACAGGGTACACTGTACCCCCAGATTTTTCTTTCTACCCCCATTTCAAACCTAAGGGGTTCATGTACCCCCAATATAAAAACCCAGTGGGCATGCTGGGTGTAGCAAATGGAGTAGGGAGGCGGAACCAGCGATTGGTCAATGACCATATGTGCACAGTCAAATAAGTGTCAATTACTTGACAAACTGAAACTTCAAATCTGGATTTATTTGTGAAAACACATGCAGAACATAATGCTTCTAAAACTCATTGATAATTGATAAAAGACTTGATCTAGATTTTTGTTTTCCAATATGATGGTCCCTTTTATGATAAGAGACATCATTATGACCTGGCAAACAATCAAACTAAGTTTTATTTAGATTCAGCTTGTTATTGAGCCCTATGGTGTAAACAATGAAACTGACATTAAGACCTCTTTTTGTAACCAAACAGTATCCTTTTAACTAAGTTTAATAAAAATTGAGCAGAATTGTGGAGTCTATAGACTCAGGTGTACCTATAAAATTGCCATCATAACCCTTTTATTGCAAGTCATTATACACGCCCGGTAATCTCGGGCTCCATCTCTTTTTGGAGAACAGTGCAAAAAGGAGACAATGATACTTCCGATATGGAGCAAAGGACCGGAACTGAACAGAAAAGGTAAATAAAACAGTGCACCTCGCGTACAATTTGATCTACTACTAACCTATTATATATTTTCCCAAAACGTCTTGAGTTTCATACCACATAGAAATGATTACATCATCCGTTGGCGGTGATAGATTTCAAAAATAATTCCGTTTGTGAATAGAAACTTGAATCAAAGTTTGGACATCGGACCCGATCAAACACGAAAATGCGTGTTGAAATCGTTCAAATCCATTTTATCAACAGTACTGAAAGATTTAAGTGGCGATGACTGTGAAATGAATGGTAACGTGTTGATATGAAATAATGTTACCACAAAGAACTGCGTTTTCCTACACCTTTTACTGATTTTCTTAGATGAGAAGGAGACCAAGATGCGGTGCGGGAGACAAGATTCGGAGAGAGAGGCAATGTATATATTAATGCACTGTAAAACTTCTAATAAAACCCCATACTCTTATGTAACCCCAGCCCCCTCTTCGGACGTCAAAACCGACCCATTTTGTATGACTTTCGGAAAACTTATAGCCTGTAATAAACCCCAATCCCCAACAAATCAATGCCACAATGACTTCAATAGAGGGCGAATCTAACTGTTCTCAACCAAATTTTCCCCTTTTTTGATGGTTCAATGCTTAGATAATTTATTTGCTTTAAGTTTTTTTCTTTATATTTAGAAGGCGCTCTATCCTAGATTTTGTCAAAAGGTCAAAAACTTCACTGCTAAAGTTAATAATACCGTGAAATTGACATTTTTTTGATGATTTGGGAATGATTTTGGAATGAAATTGAATGAGTGGGAGGAGCGAGTCTTGAATGAAATTAAAAGTATGTAGACCAAGATCGCTAATTTCGTCCAAATTTGTGATATTTTTACCTCCCTTTATTAAAATTTACGCGATTTTGTATTCGTGTGTCTTCACGGACCAATCAGACGCTTTAAAACCCACAACAGCCAATAAAAATTGTGGAAAATTGTTATCGATTTGAATGAAATTCTGCGCACTTTGGACGATTTTTAAATGTTTTTGAACTATTTTGAGCGTTTTCTAATGGTTTGAGTGAGTGTTTGGAATGAATGATTGGAGCGCTGTGTGATTGATTTTGAATGGTTTTGATCGATGTAAATATCAATTTCACGATGTTTCTAAATATTTACTATGTAAACTGTAGATTCATTCCATTCATGAAACACCTTTGATCTGCTCTTTTTTGTCAAAGTAAATCTTCGTTCCCCTCCCTTTTTTTCCGTCTTAACATCTGTAGCCTGCAATTAACACCCGCCCCTTTTTAAAGAAGTGTGAAAATTCTAATTAACCACAGGTGTTGTTATACAGCTTTTACCATGTATAAGGCACAGAACGTCCGTTTATTGCAGATCTGAACTCCTTCCGCGTAACATATTTCTAAGATTCTAGCGTATTTTTCGAAATTTGTGATGACCTGAATTCTCAAATTAGCTATTTGGTTTTCTTTGAAAATGTTTCGTTAGAATAGATTTACAAGAATTATTACACGTTCACTTTATATTCACCATTGTGGCCCGGTACGTCAGTTTGGAAAAAAGAGAAAAATATAGACCAGATATAAATATGGCTGTTCTAGAGAGTCTGAGAGACACATGTACTGTGTAAAGGGGAAAGGAAAAGTGTCCTGTAATATTCATAAAGTTACAGTCCTAGAAAATCATTAGCTGGATTCTTTTATATGCATCGCCTCTCCCTCTGAATCTTGTCTCCCGCACCGCATCCTGGTATCCTTCTCATCTAAGAAAATCCGCAAAAGGGGTAGGAAAACGCAGTTCTTAGTGGTAGCATTATTTCATATCAACACGTTATCATTCATTTCACAGTCATTGCCACTTAAATCTTTCAGAACTGTTGATTACATGGATTTGAACGATTTCAACACGCATTTTCGTGTTTGATCGGGTCCGATGTCCAAACTTTGATTCAAGTTTCTATTCACAAACGGAATTATTTTTGAAATCTATCACCGCCAACGGATGATATAATCATTTCTATGTGGTATGAAACTCAAGACGTTTTGGGAAAATGTATAATAGGTTAGTAGTAGATCAAATTGTACGCGAGGTGCACTGTTTTATTTACCTTTTCTGTTCAGTTCCGGTCCTTGGCTCCATATCGGAAGTATCATTGTCTCCTTTTTGCACTGTTCTCCAAAAAGAGATGGAGCCCGAGATTACCGGGCGTGTTATAGTAGCAACCATTCTCGTTCACAGCAAGTGGGCTAAACACTCCAGGTAACTGACAACAATACAACACTAACAACAATACAATAATACAACTGTAAGGATTATAGGTAGTTTGTTAGACTTTCGAAAAGAACATGAAGAAAGTAATCACAGCAAAAAACCATCACCAAATAAAGTGGTAATATACAAACTCTATGGCTTTCTTAACTATAAGGACCATCATGCAAAAAATATTAAGAGGTATTCTTATAGCAGCTCATTGTCTAATGGCTTCTTTGACAAGGATTAAATCTATTTAATGTTAGAAGAAAAGGATATCAATTAAGTCCCTTTTTCAGCACTGGCAAGAAACATGAACAAGGAGTTAAGAGTTTCTCCACAGCAGCAGACTGTTATACATTGCAGATCCAAATAAAAATGACTACAGCAAGTCTAAGACAGAACATGACCAAGTGGTTCCTTGTGGGAATCAAATTATTGACTTGTCATTAAAAGTGTCATGCTGTTTTTACTTTCATAAGGCATCTTCTGATATGATTTTTTGCCAGCATTACATTAATTCATTTAACCCCTCTAACACAATGATGCCTTTAGATGCCCTTCAAGAAAAACAACTGGGAAAAAATATTGTGTAAAATGAAGAAATTGCTTGTAACAAGCAATTTCTCATTTTCCACAATGTTTTCTACACATAAAGTTGAAAATAACTAAAATTTTATATACTTAAAATTATCGTCTACATCATTTCACACAATGTATTCCCAGTTGTTTTTCTTGTGGGTCGTCAGATGTCGGAATGGGTTAAAAATGTTACAAGCCTTCAGTTTCGTCTTTTCATTTCAATAATAGAGACAAATTCCATTCAATGGAAAAAAATGTGTTAATTGTTACTAATCAGCTAGAAAAAGTTACAATAGAGTCACAACAAGGAGAGCAACAATAAAAGGGGGTAATTTTGATTTCAAACACAATTTATGAAGTATATTTAATTCCAAACATACAATTATCAAGGTGTTCTTCTCTACAGGCAATGTTGTGGGTACTCACTGGAATCAAATGAGATGATTCTACTGAGTACAAACAACTTAGGATTTCGTTGAGAATGATACTACCCCATATCATTTAGAGCTCTGAACAAGGGCACAACACAAGACCTTCTCTTACCATTACGAATGTCAATGCGAATACTAGTTCCAGGAAGAAACAACTGAACAATAAGCCGTTTTCCATTAGGCCTGTTAGAGCTCAAGCTAGAAGCAAGGTCTTGACATGCATCAGCCAATGACAGCCAATGGGAGGTATTTAGGGATAAAGAGGCCCCTTTTCTCACAAAGCTGGCTCTAGCTGGACAACCTGTGAGAATGGGCCGTTCCATTCCAGTTTTCAGATTATAACATCATCAAATGAAGGTCTTTAAACCATTGTCCTGCTGAAAAAGACCAAAATCATGTAAGATTACAACTGTAATGAGACAAAAATCTAAGACATGTCCTGACAAATTGTGACTTTTCATACAAAAAGCAACCTCCCTGGAACTCAAAGGAAACAAATATATGAAAAGACATCAGATTCTAAAGAGGTCAGTTAGATACTTCATTTTGAGAGAAACAATTTTTGAGAAAAACATATGATTCAGGAAGAATTACCATCATATATTCAGAAAATCTACTAAAAATTTGACCTTGGACAGTCCTTACAGACTGACTAGGATCAATATTTTTTGTAATTCTACCAGATGGTCCCTTTTCACTTGATAGGTCACAATTACAAATAGCAATTTCTTCATATTACACAATGTTTTCTACCAAGAAAATAAAAAAATCTTAACCCTTGTCATGCTGAACCCGGAATATTCCGGTTTTTGGCAGGAGGTGTAGACTAAGATCAGACTGCACTTAATATGTGCAGGCTGATCTTAGTCTTTACCTCCTGCTTGTACTTATCCTGCGAGGGTTGTTAATAAAGATGATTTCTAAAACAAATATTGTTTTTTGAACAACAAGTTCTATCAGTACTTTCAGCCCTTTGATTTGACAGCAATTAAGTAAGGTAATTTATACAGCATGACAAGGGTTAAATTTCACAATCTTTAGATTGTCATCTGCAACTACTTTGAAATTTGACTAGTCTAAAATTTTGTTGTCTGGTAATGTGTTAAGTATTTGTACAAGCCATGGTCCTTTGTTGTAACCACATAAATATAATCCAAGTTTTCAAGCCAATGGCTACTAATCCAACTTTGGTATTTTTTGTTAGGTATGTTCTGTAAATAATAAAGAGAAATTAGTAAGTTAGTAAATAAGCAGTTAAAGCAACTTGCAAACAAACAAACCCATTACCACACAAGAAAATTTAAGACTATTTCAGACTAGTCCAAACTGAAAGAAGTTGCAGACGTCAATTTCAAGTTGATTGAATTTTAAAAACCTTTGTCTTTTTGGGCTGAAAACATTTTAGATAATGAAGAAATTGCTTGTTACAAGCGATTTATTCGTTTTCCAAAATGTATCCTTAGCCTTTTTCTTGAGGGGCGTCAAAAAGCCTCATTAATTATGTGGCCATGGGTTAAGACTATACTACTTTATCATAACAATTAACTGTTCCATACATCTTGAAGTTGACGAAAAGCTGATTCCGGGTAAGTCAGAATAAGAAATTTTCAGGAGGGGAAAGGGGAATCAGGCTTCCATTCATATTGTACTTTGATTTCCTGTTTTTTTGCAAATCTGAAAATCACATTTATTCAAAGTTAAGGTGAGATCCTCTGAAACAGAAAGATCAAAATGGTCCTGAATCACTAGCCTGTTCTTCAACATAGGCTTATATGTCTTTAACCTTTTCCCATACAATAAAATTTTAGATTGGTCCAAATTGAAAGCAAATTCAAGTTGAAGGAATTTTTATTTTTTTTGTCTGTTTGGATAGAAAACTTGTGGAAAATGAAGTAAAGTGCTTAACAAACAATAGTTTGCAGTTATCAGTTACCTCAGAAATATTTCAACCTCAACATTGTCTAGCTTTCTAGGAAGAAAATACTTGGGCAAAAACGAATTACAAAAAGTTAACAAATGTCATGCTAGATAAACTCTTTATCAGAATTGCATGAAAATTAAAGGAGCGAAAGCACTGAATGTACTAGTTGTGAGTCAATATGTAATTAGAGAATTGAATTTTCTGAACTGCTCTGTCTTAAAAGAAACAAACAAGTGGTGTAGACTAAGATCAGACTGCACTTATGTGCAGATTGATCTTAGTCTATACCACCTGCCAACCAGGAATATTCCGGGTTCAGCAAGACAAGTGTTAATAATATAAAAGAAAACTTTCTGATAAGGTGATAGATAAAAACTGTTTTCCCTAAGGGCAAATATCATTCAGTAAAAAAACAATCGTTTTAAAGTCCTGACATCATGATTCATTTATCACTTTGGTTATCAAACAAAACCCGGCAAAATAATTATACGATCTAGTACAGGTTTTTCTTTTTAGCCCTCTAAGAAAAGTACTTGGGAAAACATTTTGAAAATTGAAGAAATTACTTGTAACAGTAAATTTTTTCATTACCCTGAATGTTTTCTTCCCAGACCGACAAAGATTTTTTTGAAATTTCATCGACAAACAATTGTTATCTGAAACTTCTTTGAATTTGGACCAGTCTAAAATTTTGTTGTCTGGTAATGGGTAAAATCCTAACCATGCCTTTATTCAGTAGCAAGAACTAGGTGATTAAATTTCAAACCATTCCAACTTAATCCCCCCTTTTTATGCTTCTCAAGAAAAAAGCTATGGAAAACTTGGTGAAAAACGAAGAAATTGCTTGAAACAAGCAATTTCATCATTTTCCACCATGTTTCCTATCCCAAAAGAGAAAAAAATGACAATTCCATCAACTTCAAATTGTTGTCTGCAACTTCTTTTAATTTGGACCGGTCTAAAATTTTGTTGTGTTAGAATGAAAAAGTTGCAGATGGCATTTAACCCTTGTCATGCTGAACCTGGAATATTTCTGTTCTGGCAGGCAACATAGACCAAGCTCAGCCTGCACATGTGCAGTCTGATCTTGGTATGATTAATCTCCATGTTTGTCCCTTTTTGAATAATGGTGATTTATAATTTAAAGAAAAAATAAACATATTGACCTATACACAATGGCATTCTGGTGATTTCATCCCTTTGCTTTTAAAGTTCTAAAAAGGTTTTTTTCAGGATGGTAAGGGTTTATATGATTACTCCAAGGTAAGAAAACATTTCAAACAATGAAGAAATTGCTTGTGACAAGAAAGTTCCTCATTTTTCTTAAATAATTTTGAAAGGGTTTTTTTCTTGGGTGGTGTTAAAAAGTGTGGTTGTGTTGGAAGTGTTAACCAATTACAACATGACAGAATTTTAAACTGGTCGAAATTGAAAGGATTTGCAGATGATAATTTAAAGCTCATGAAATTTTAATTTTTACTACTTTCTTGGTAGAAAAAATAGTGTAAAATGAAGAAATCGCTTATTTTAAGTAATTCCTTCATTAAACTCAATGTTTTCCCAATCGTTTTTCTTGAGGGATATCAAAAAGCGTCATGGGAATAGGTTATAAATAAATGCACTTTGGCAGATATAAGAAACTGCAAGTCGTCATTGACATGGAATCCTTCAATTGATTCAAAGCAGACTCATGTCACATATTCTAAGGTGCAGAAATCAGGCACTTACTTTTCAAAAATTATACATGAAGACATTATATACTTACTTTTTATCTTGACGTATAACTTATACATTATCTTTTTGCATTGTCAAAAGTACTGTACCATTCCAAACTAATTTATTCCAACAGACACTGACATGGTATGTAAGAGGTAACAATATACTAAGTTTTTTTTAAGTAAAACTGGTGTTCCAGCAAATCTATTGTCAAATACACAATTGTGGTAAATTGTCATTGTCCAACACTAATGAAAAGACAAGTACATTATTAAAAGGAAGCACTTTCTCTACCTGTCAGCTGATTCGTTTGGCTATCTTATAAACTTAAAACCCTTTCATCAAGGTCACAACAGCTTAAAAGCCTGACATTAAGTGACAATTAAAAGCCTTAATTTGTGTGCTTATCAAACATAAAGCATGGATTTCAGCACGTAAAACTTTTTTTACAGTCCTGTCTTTATCTAATGATTAATCCAAAAAACAATCAGAAAACTTACACTGACAGAAAACTTTTAGCAGCCTTACAAAATATATATTCTTCACTATCATGTATCAACATTCATGAAGTTAATGTGTATGCATGAATAATCATTAATATCATTTTATAATTCACTACACTTCGCTATTTGTCAGTACACAAATCTCCAAAAAGTCCCAAAAATTTCTCTCTACAGTAGAGGACAAAAGAGTCGTCTACGACAATACTGGATTATTACAACAGGGTTTACGGTTAAACTTTGATTTAAGTTTTTTTTTATAACTGCATCACAAGGTCAAAGGGTCAATGTCATTATCTCAAATTAAAGCCATCAACCTAAGGACTGCATGGATGAAATATGTGCACCCTAGCACTAGTTATACAGATATTAACCCTTGTCATGCTGCATTAATTACCTTACTGAATTGCTGTCAAATGAAAGGGCTTAAAGCACTGATGGAACTTGTTGTTCAAAAATCAATATTTTTTTAGAAATCAACTTCATAATCTGGCAGGAAAAAGACTAGCAGGAGGTATAGACTAAGATCAGCCTGCACAAAATCAGAATATTCCGGGTCCAACATGACAAGGGTTAAAACTTAAAAAAAGACATCATAAAAACTTTAACCAAGTGCGGTAGCCAACACCATTTCCAGCTCTGACATCCAAGGGTATTGCAACAGCTCTTCTGATACTTTTGGCAATAAAACGTTTCAAATCTGTAAACCCTTTATCCCTTTACTATAAAATCACTCTTTTTACGCCCCTCAAGAAAAAAAAAATCAGGAAAACTGTTTTCTACCAAGTTGAACAGAGACAACTAAACTTCCATCAGCTTTAAATTATTAGCTTCACATTTTTTGAATTTGGACCAGTCAAAGTTTTTGTTGTCCTGTAAATTGGTTTATTGAATTATACTAAGTTCTAATATTAATTTTCCTAATTATATGTAGAAGTCAGTATAACACATTTTTTATACCTTTTTTCATCACTATGGCATTCCTATGCAAGATGTTACATTTCCTGATTTACCCAGATATTTGGCGAGAAGTCAAACTTCATTGGTTTAGAGCCAATTAGGAAGTTCAAACCAACAACGAATTTACACCAATATTGAAAATTGGTTGTGTTTACGTCTTTTATCTATCATCTACATACCCAACAGAGCATAAAAGTGACATGTGGTATGTCCTTACTGCTGTTGAACTAGTTACTTCTATATACAGTCATATTGTCTCTCATGTAACACACATTGAGTAAGCCATTCTACTTAACCCATTCCCATGCAATGATGCTTCTGGGCGCCCCTCAAGAAAAACAATTCGGAACACATTGTGTAAAATGAAGAAATTGCTTGTGACAAGCAATTTCTTCATTTGCACATTGTTCTCTACCCAGAAAGTTGAAAAAATCTAAGATGTCATAAAATTTAAATTGTTGTCTGCAACTTCTTTCAATTTGGACCACTCTAAAATTATGCCGTCCAGTAATTGGATACTTAAATTTAACCCATTTAACAGTCTAAAATTTTGTAATCTGAAAAAGTGGTTAAACTGCATTCTCAGTCTGCAGATGAAACCATTCTATTAAATTCTTTCTAATTTTCCTTCAATACAACAGGTTTTCCAAATTATACAACTCCTACCACAGTGATATACTGACTGATGTATCCATTTCAGTCATTTGCTTTCTCCTTTCTCTTGCTGTTGTTGAAATAATTACCAACAAACCCTCAAAAATCTCATCTTCAATTAAATTTTTTGACAGAAGTCATTACATTCATACACAAATATACCATACACTATACTGTTATGGAATTTAAAAAGTGCATGAAAATTAGAGGAAAGGGTTTCATAGCCAAAGAATCTAAAGATCCAATGTTTTAATATAAAATTATATGGCATTTATCAGAAGACCATGATGTTTAGTCAAACTGTACATTATCACACTGCTACTGAGTTTGAATACAGAGAGTTTCATTATTAAGATAATGTTTTGACCATCCCCCATTTTTTCAGATGTATAGCACAGAATTCACCACAAGAATTACATTACAGCATTTGCCAAACAATATATCCATGAAGTGAACCCGTTACAGCAGTGAAGTTGGCCTTCCTGAGAGCATAATCCAGGAACAGCACCTGCATGAAAACTCTATACAGAAAATTCCGTTGTAGAACACCCGACTTTGTAACAGAGTTTTGAGGGAGTGAAACTAAAATGTTTTGTCCTTAAACCATTCCCACACAATTTCACTTTTACGCGACAAGAGAATGAAGCTTTAGAAAACATTGGGACAAGTAATTTCTTCATTGTCCACAATGTTTTCTGACCCTAAAGTCAAACATTACTATAATTTCAAGTTGAAATTGATGTTTGCAACTTCTTTCAATTTGGACAAGTTTAAAATGTGTCATATTGTAATGGTTTAAATAACAACACATACATTGCAAGTCGGACAAAATCACTTAAAATGTTACATCCCTGCTTGTCTATGATAACATCTCCAGCATCAGACCTTAAATATTGATAAAGTGTACATCATTATGGGGAACCAATCTTTCCCAATATCAGCTATATAACCAGGAAAACCACTGCAGTGTTCCAGTATGCCCAATAAGACAAACATTTCCCATCTAAAAGAAAAGGTCAATAGTACCAATTAATTGGCTGTTTCTGCAGTGATTAATCCTTAACCAAACATTTAGAACTTTTGTATATTCTATCCAGATGAAACTTTTAAAATAAATTTATTGGATAAACAGAAAATATTTATGACAAAACGTCTTCACACTTAATCCATTCCCATAAAATCCCACTCTGAACAAATACACCCCAACATTTTGACACAAAATAGGTGCTGTCAGTTATTGGAAATGTTTCCAACACAAAATTAATCTGTGGCCTTGACCTTTGACCTACTTGTTCACCATGATCATGCTGAATTAAATCCTTTTTGACATTGCTTTCAACATCAATGGGCTCAAAGCTCTGAAAGTCATTCAATATAGTTCTGTTGTAAATTAATTTCATAAGTGAGTTTTCTTGAAAAGGACAAACAGGAGGAGTAGACTAAGACCAGACTGCACTTATGTGTAGACTGATCTTTGTTACTACCTCCTGCCTAAACAGGAGTATTTCAGGGCTCAACATGAGACAGGTTTATTTTAAGGTCCGAGTTCAAATGGCTTTGAGCTAGAGTATTGAAACAGTCTTTGAAACTAAGTTCAATTGTTACCTTCATCTTAGACCTATACAATACCTGATTGGATCAAAGGCAACATTTGTATATGATAATATGGTCCATTTTCAAATGTTTTTTTCTCAGAGTGTCTTCAGAAGGATGGATGGACTGAGACAAGCCAATATACTACCTCTTGGGTTTAATGACTTGAAATGATCTTGTATTGAACACAAATGATTATCCGGAAATAAGAGAAACTAGAGGCCCTTGTACGCTGGATTTTCTCCACTGGCCTGAATTTACTTATCACATAGGTAATTCAGTTTTCTTAGAAATAGGAGGCCACTTATGTGAGAAAGAATTATCTTTTTTTTTCAAATTATTTTGATGGAGGCCACTTTTTTTCATACAACAAATATTCTCAGTCAAGCTTCCCTTGCATCACTGTAATCCTCCAAAGCAGTCTAATCAAACCTTTTAATATTACTTTAAAAAAAATCTGATATGGTAAAAATAAGTTCATTCCCTTCAAATTTGGTTAAAATCTATTCTCCAAGAAGATAATTTTCAGGTTTTCAAAATACACCATATATTGAAATTAGACTCATCCATTAAAGCCATGTTTTATTTTCAATTAAAATTCTTTGAACGAATCTGACTATGGGGCACCAAGGGATCATTCTTCTGAAATCTGGTTGAAATCTCTGCAGTATTTTCTGAGGAGAGCATTAATAAAGAAGAGGTTCACACACAGATGCACAACAGACAATGCTATCACAAAAGCCAGCTGGCTTTAAGCCAGTGGAGCCAAAGAGGTGTGTCTCATCCTTTTATTAAGCAAATCATACTTTTGTTAACCCATTACCATACAGAAATTTAAAGGCTGGTCCAAATCAAATATGTTGCATACGACAATTTAAAGTTTATGAAATTTGAGATTTTTTTTAACTTTCTGGGTAGAAAACATAGTGTAATTTGAAAAAATTGGTTGTGACAAGCAATTTTCTTCATTTTACGCAATGTTTTCCAAATTGTAATCTTGAGGGGTGTCCAACAGCGTAAATGTGTGGGAATAGGTTAAGCAAATAATTCTAAAAGTCATTTAACATTGATTGATTGATTGAATGGGGTTTAAGGCCTCTTTAAACAGTATTTCAGTCATATCATGGTGGCTGGAGCACATAAAAATGGATTCCTGGTATTTACTACCATTACATCCTTTCCTAACCTCTGGCTGCTACCCCACTTAGGTTGACGATTATCCACCCATTGGTGAGAGACAAATGTCGGAAAGGATATGTACCGCAGCTAGGGATCAAACCCATGACATCCCATGAAGTCGTTTAAGATTTCCAGTTGATTAAATACCAATGGTGAAAATATCAAAAACCTCTTTTTTTTCTGATTTCATTATCTCAAATTGATAAAAAAAAATGGAATCTAGGAGAAATCCATAAATACAAGTCCATCAAATGTTGCGTGAATACTTTGGTTAGACAAGCTAATCTATTTACCATACACTCCCTATGTTACACAATCAATGTAATATTGTTTTGTGTTATTATCTCTACCAAGAAAATCCCCAAAATAACAGCTTATGCTAGCAGCTTAGGTTCACAATGACACTTTTAAACGCCCCAAAATATGAAAAGCTTTGGAAAACATTGTGGAAAATGAAGAAATTGCTCTTTAGAAGCAATAGTCAAAGATTTTAAAGATTTCATCAACTTAAAATTATCGTCTGCGGCTTCTTAGAATTTGGACTGGTCTAAAGTTTTATTGTTTGGAAATTGGTCAAACCTATTTAAACCAGGTCAAATTGGTTAACCCATTACCAGGCAACACTTAAGACTATTCAAAACTGTCAGAAGTTACAGACAACATTTTTTTCACTGGAGTAAACTGACAAATAAGTGTCCAATAAGCAGAAAACATTGTGGAGTTCTCCTTTTCCAACAATGCATTCATAAGCTACAATTCTGTAGAGGATTGAGTGGTAATAGGTTAAAGAATCAGATTTATAGTCTGCAACCTTTCACAACATCTCTATTGGCACAAAGAGAGATTTCATTTCTTTTCATATATCCAAAATATTTACATTATATCTATATACAAATTTAGATTTCTTGACAGAATTATCGATCTTGGGTATTTACCAGAATTTTATTTTTCCTTTGTGTACAAACATGTGATAATGGCCCATAGCCACAGAATAACTTCCATGATAAATTTCATGAGTTTTAACCATAGTCATGCTCAACCCAGAATATTTCTGCTGTGGCAAGAGATATAGACTAAGATCAGCCTGCACATATGTGCAGTCTGATCTTAGTCTAAAACACCCACTTGGCATTTTCATTTCAGAGTTGTAAAAAGAATTAATTAACATAAATAATCAACCTCGATATCAGGCATTCTATTGCTTTCAGCTCTTTGATTTTCATGCAATTCTGAGCAAGGATTTTATTCAGCATGATAAGGGTTAACAGTCATTATCTGATGACAAAATTTTGAACTAGTCCAAACTCAAAGGCATCGCAGATGATATTGAAAAAAATGTTTATTTCTTCTTTTTCATTATATTTTCCTTAATTTAACTCCTGAGGTCGTAAAAAGTCAGGATTGTGTGGTAATGGGTTAAGGCTAGCACTGAAAGAGCAAAATGAATTTCCATAACAGGGCATGGCTTGATGATAATGCCATCCAGCTTAAGGTGCCTACATTTGCAAAAAGTAAGTTTAATCAATAGTGAATATATCAATCATGCTGTTTGTGCTTTCTCTCTTCCACTTACCCTTTCCAAAACAAAACAAATTCAGATCTGCCCTGATGGAAAGATCATTCAACCATTACCAAACCAAAAAAATTTAGACTGGTCAAAATTCAAAGAAGTTGCAGAATACTTTTTTGTTGGTGAAAAATAAAAAAATCTTTGCCTTTTTGGGGCAAACCAGTGGATAATGCAGAAATAGTTTTTACAAGCAATTCATTCATTGTCCACAATGATTTCCAAGCACTATTGAAAATTTCGGACCAATCTTTTGCGTTATTTTTGGGATTCCACTTGGTGTGGCAAATCAAAATTCAGTCAAGACCTCCAACTTATCAGTTTTCTTGAGCCCTGGGTGTGGCTATTTTTGACCCAAAGAGTATGGGGTTTTTTTGAGAACCATGTCGTTATGCTATATATGGAATATGAATGCATTTCACCATTTAACACTGGGAGGAACAGATATCGTAACATGTAATTGAGCATTTTTCCAAACTTTGGACCCTTAGGCTTTGGGGAAGGCTGTTTTTGACACCAGGAGCATAATCCCTACTAACATTATAGATAACTATTGGATTATGCTATAATCCAAATATGAATGCTGAAGGCGTTATAGCTGAGAAAAAATTTTTTTACTTGCTAATTCCCAACTTTGGACTCTTGCTGCAGGGCCTTTTTTGTTCCCAGGGGCACAATTTTTCTTGAAATACTACAAAACCATCCATTTATTTTACATGCCAAATATGAATGTCCTAGGCCATATAGGTAAGGAGGCTTTTTGACCTTGCTCTAATTGACTGTATTTCCAAATTTTGGACAAATGAGAGAGGCAATTTTTTACCCCAGGGGTATAATTTTTGAGAATTTGGTAGAGAACAATGTAATTATGCTATATATGAAATATTAATGCCCTTGGCCATATAGTTCCTGAACAAAGTTTTCCAAAGATTTACTAAAATTTCCCTTTTTCAATTGCTATGGCAACCAGAGTTTTTTAAAAAAAAAAAATTAACAACTTTTGTCAAGCTTCATCCAAGCAACATCTCTGCAGAGTTTCAGCTTGATTGGCCTGCTGGTTTAAGAGTAGAAAATTTTTAAAGAAATTATGGAGGGACAGAATGATGGATGGACAATGACTGGTCACGATAGCTCTCCCCGCATTTTGTGCTCAGGTGAGCTCAAAAGAGGGCCCTAAAAAGCCCTCACCTGATTCAAAACTTTGAAATGTTAAACACAGGCCAATGTGTGTAGAATCTCAATTTGATAACCCATGCATTATATATAACCTTTCAGCTTAGCAATTTGTAAAAAGAAGAATGTGAATAACATTTCCTCATTTGTTTCTACATAAGTTAAGGCGTACTCTGGATGAGTCCATATATAACTATAGTTGTTACACGTTTTTCCACAGTATTTTCTAAAATATAATATCACGGAGACGTACAAATCAGGGATTTTCCGTGAACAGTTAAGACACTGTTGACGGATGCACAATGACAACACACATCACAGACAACCACAATAGCTCAATTTGAACAAAAAAAAGCAATTCTGTCAAACAACCATAGGTGCCATCTTGAAAACAGCATCACTATTGAAAAGTTCCTTTTTTAACCAAATTTTAAAGGTCAACATTGTGTGTCTTCAAATACAGCAAGGGTAGATATCAAACCTTTCACAACAAGAGCTGATTTTTGAACAAGTGTCACCAGGAATAGAGGGTTTGTCTTGACAAAGAAATGGTAGATCAACAAAGCAGCCCTTTTGAAAAAGGAGGGCCATTTCAAAAGAAGTTTTGTGACTTAACCCATTCCAACACAATCCCTCCTTTTTATGTCCCACGTGAGAAAAGGTTAGAAAAACACTGTGGATAATCAAAAATTTGGTTATAACAAGCCATTTCTTAAATTTTCGCATTGAATTCTAGCCTAAAAGACAAAGATTGCCAACTTGAAAGTGTTGTCTGCAACCTTTTTCTTTATGGACTATGGCCAAAAGTGGAAATGGTTCAACCACTTGGGCTGTTAATGCACCTTGAGAGTGGGACATTAAAAATCATAGGACTGTAAATAAATTAATTAATTGAATGGGTTTAACGCCACTTTTAACAGTATTTTAGTCACATCGCAGCGGCTGGAGCACCTAACAATGGATTCCTGGTATTTCTCACACCAGTACTACCACTTTATCCTCTCCTAGCCTCCAGCTGCTATCCCACTTAAGTTTAGAGACAAATGTTGGAAAGGATATGTGCTGCTGCCGAGGATAGGCCTGTAAAACAAACAAAGGTTTTGAACAAACTTGAAATAGTGGTCACAATTGTAGACAAAAATTGTAGCATAAACATTAGCACTGTTGCTATCTTTGTGCAAGAAGTCACGATATTAATTAGAAACTTAACAGTCATAAATATTTAGGTCACAAAAAATGCTAACTTACAGATATTTCTGAAAGCAGTCCAACTTTTTGACATTTTGAGTCTTCACACACTGCTTGTGTGCATAGAAAAATCTCTGCCTAGATAATCAAAACTGAACTAGTTTGTGCCATAGAAGAAGGGGGCAAATGCCTATTCTCCAACAAAAGCATTCTAGTAAATAAACAAATTTAGCTTAACCAGTTAGGGTCATAATATATGAACAGCATCCCAATTCACCCATCACTAAACAATCTCATATTTTGAAGCTGTAAAAAATTCAGCTCTATAAAATACTGTGAGAAAAAAAGAAATTGCTTGCAACGCCCCCCCCCCATTCTCCTTTTTTCACAAGGTTTTTTTTATTTTATCTGGCACAAACTTTCCTACTCAACTATCAATTTTTTATTGACAGTGATTTGTCAGTTATATCATTGTTAGTACCTAACGTAATTGCTGGCCCCGCCCATTGACTCCTTTGGCTCCGCCCGTTGACTCCAAGAGGAAGTTACCAAACCGACAAAAATGATTCATCAAAATGGGAGCCAATGTCGGATTTCAAACTGAACTTCCTGTCTTAATGAATATTTCATTAGTTGTCTAATAATTTTATTTAAAGCCGGGATTGGTCAATTGTTCTCTATAAGATTGACTCAATCTGGGATCAAAAAGAGCTAGTTAGCCAAGTTAGACGTTGCAAAATAAATTTCAAGTTAAGTGTAAATTGTGAAAACTCAAGAGCCAAATAGGGGAGAAAGCATAGTAAAACAAGAAGGCTGTTGGCCCTGGGTCGCTCACCTGAGATAAAGGCTCTTTTTCTTTCAACAGACTAATTTCATGTTATGGTTAGGATTATGCTACAAGTGGGCCATACTTTATACATACAGTAAAACCCCTCCTTACGACCACCCCGGAAATACGGGCACCCCGCTATTACGACCGATTTTTTAAAGAACGGAATTTTTTGTTCTTTATTTCAATGGTCGCGAATCCCTCTAAAACGGGCACCCCGCTATTCCGAATTACGACCACTAAATTCAGTACCAACTATAGCTGATACACTATTTTGAACCCCACTAAAACGACCAGTAACTTCACACATTGAGACCGACCACCCGAATTTCACACTTGATAAGAGCGACACTAATTGGGTACGAATACATTGTAAATACATTATCGGATTTTTTATTAAGTGATATCAAACCCTTATTATAATAGATGTTATGATTAAAGTGACCGATCACTTTTAGAAATTATAGCTCGCATTATTTTTAATTGTTATTTGAATGTGTCACAGGTTTTGACTCGAGTAATAAATTCGACAGTGAAAACGTATCCGAGAAGTTACGATTAGTTTGTTTACGGCGTTCCGAACAGTTAATTATCAATTAAAATTTGATTTCAACGTAATAGATGCTTGGTGTTTGCATTGTAGAAGATATGATATCGACAGTTTGACACTTTGAACCTGTACTTACGAATAAATTATTTGAGGTCGGACTTCTGAATCAGATGGACCAAATGGAGAATAGCGAAAGTAGAACTTATAAAAGATCGTAATTGTGAAAATGACATAAGATTCCTCTGTAATACATGTTCTTATAGTTTCATTTTTGAATGTATAGTATTAATATATTCAAACAACGAAAATAAGATAAACATGCTAACTTGACAACAAACGACCAAACCTCAGTATTACGACCACCCCTCTAATACAACCACTTTCAGAAAGTACCGCAAGTGGTCGTATTAGAGGGGTTTTACTGTATATAGACTATGTACTTAGGGATCCAAAAGTCTAAATAACAAATTCTAAGGCTTTAGGGCAAATTTGAAAAAAGGAGAAAACTTTTTCCTCCCTCTGAATCCATTGGTTATAATTTCAGAAAGAAGTCAGGGAACTGATGCTTCACACCTATAACCCCCCCCCCCAGGACTCCACCCCTGGAGGCCCGAGGATCATGATTTAAGCTATTTTGAAAGAGACAATATACTGATGCTTCATGCAAAATGTCAAGGCTCTACACTTTCTGAGTCAGGAGGAGAAGATTTTTAGAGATTATTTTAAAAGTTCACATTTGTTGCCATGGCAACCAGAGTTTTTAACTGATTTCAATTCTTTTAGCTATTTTATAAAGGGGACCACCTATGGAACATTTCTGTCAAATTTGGTTCAAATTGGCCCAGTGGTTTGGGAGGAGATGTGGTTTAAAGAAATTGTTGATGCACGACAGACGCTGGCCAGCCGCATGACAAAAGGTGAATACAAATGCTCACTTGAGCACTTCCTGCTCAGGTGAGGAATTAAGAGCACAGAACAACAGCTGTTCAAGAGCATGGTAGTGGGTAAAACTTCTAAGATGAAAAAGGGGCATAATTTGTTAAAAAAAATCCAAAAGCGCATTTAGAGTTACCCCCTAATTGGTTTAGATTGTTCTCTTGATATTGAACTTATATTCGAATCTTCAAGTGAATGTGTTAAGTAATACCTGAGGTATTACAAAATTTTATCATTTTTTGACGATGTTGACACAGACATGAGTGCAAATGACAACCTTGTCATAGCAATACCTCTCTTTTTCTCTGAAAATAACCAAGCTAAGAATGAGAAATTGCTTGCTCTATAGAATGTCAGAATGCAGCAACAATTATTAGGTAATAGTCAAGGTCATCACTTATTCAAAAACTTTATTTAACAGTGATTCCCCCCCCCCCTCCCCCAAAATTAGGCACTGTCCATGAAGTGTGCGTTGTAGTCTTATTATCCCAGGACTGTTTAAAATGAAATAAGGGCGGAACTTAAGTTAGAGGGTAAACATGCTGTATAAGTCAGAAATTCTAGCAAAAAAAGAAATAACTTGTACTTCACAACCTCTCTCACTTTGAAATAGACTAAAATTTGTCATCTAGTTCCATGTTAACTAGCAGATGACAATATTTTACACTTGTCCAAATTCAGAGAAGGTGCACTCAAGATTTCAAAGAGTCTTTAATTTGGAAAATAATAGGGGCATAGAGGGTAGGAAAAATTGTAAGAAAAATTGAGAAATTGCTTGAGAAAAGTAATTCTTTCCTTTTCATGATTTTTTTTCAAAACATAATTCCGAGAAGGCTTAAATGATTGACAGCATAAGTTTTAGCAATAACTTTTGTCTTATCCTTTAAGATAATTCAATCTCGACAGTTGGACATACATGTACTTTCATTGAAGCACTATCTGTAAGTGGATTCCCTCCAAGTCTGAATAGGTATGTCTGTCTAAGCCAGTAAAAAGCTGATTTAAACGTTTAAGTGCTTTAAACCAGACAGCAAAATTTTGGACTGGTCCAAATTGAAAGAAGTTGCAGAAAACAATTTAAAGTGTATGAAATTTTAGGTTTTCCAACTTTCTGGGGGGGAAACATTATGGAAAATGAAGAAATTGCTCTTTTCCAACAATATTTCCTACTTTACCAAATGGACATTTTTCAGATTAAATCTACCTTAAATTTTCGACTGCAAAACCTTTGAATTTAGACAGGTCTAAAATTATGCAAACCAGAAAAGGGTTAAAAAAACTGAGATAGAAGTTAAACATTCACTACACTATAAATAAATGATTAGATTGTTGATTGACAGCAGTGATCAGTCAGTTGACAGATTGCAACTGTCAATCAAAGAATCAACCCACCAATCAAATCATTCATTTAGACTGGAAGTGAACTTTGAACTACCAATTGACCAATATCTATGTGAAGCATTTTTGTTGGTTTCTCAACAGAAACATTTAGACAACAGCTTGTTACAGGTGTAATTGCGACATTTCGGTCACTAACCAACCATTTTATTTTTTGTAACATTTTTCAAATAATAGTTTAATAACAAAGTGGAATTTCTTGTCGCAGCTCAATGGGTTAGGCCTGCAGAGTCAGTGGGCGGGGTCAGCAACCGTTCAATTTCCTTTGTAAGGAGAATATGAAGAATCTTACCTGGAATAGAAACAACTATCTCAGTTACTTGGGTGACTGCTATTTTTTCCTTCACTCTCCTCATTAATGTGAGTAGCATGTCAAGGTCGCATATTTGCTTCAGTAAACATATATACTCTAGTAGGTCTGGTCACATAATCTATAGACAGTATTTCAATGAGATGTAGTTTGAATGGCATCAATCTGAAAGTGTAAGAACATGGCTCAGTCTAATTGGCACACAAGCACCACTAGTGTATGTTTACTTCATCAAAGATTGGCAGAACAACATGACCATTACATTGCATGTATTCTCATGAAGGTTTATAGTTTTTCTATTTGTCTTCTACCATAGTCAACTACAAGGCGATAAAATGGTATCACTTTTAATAGGTTATAGTATATCTGTTACAACAGGAGTAAAGAAATAGCTTTATAAAAAAAAATATGAACATGAGCCATGGCCATCCCCCGCCATAAAAGCTTGATAGTAAACTGAGTTGTGATTCTTGTGCACTGTACTTTTCCTCAATTAGATCTATCCACCTATGAAGTTTCAAGTTGATAGCTATTATACTTTCAGAGATATGGCCCGGACAAAAACTTAGTCTTTAAAAATAACAAAGGGCAATAACTCCAAAATTATGCAAGCAGGAGATGTGTTTCTTGTGCACTGCACTTCCCCTCAATGAGATCTATCCACCTATGAAGTTTCAAGTTGATCGCATTTATACTTTAGGAGATATGCTCCGGACAAGCTTAGTGACATTTATATCAGCCTGCCTAGGATGCACCCTTATGGCATTGGTACTTAAATGATGGGACAGGAGAACTCAAGTAGTTGGGCCTGAGTTATTATTATTCAAAATAAGCCGTGGGTGAAAAGTGACTTCTGTGATGTTCTATTAGCGATTTAGCCTAATCCAAATTAAAACTAGAGGCGCTTTAGCGCCTGATTCGCTCCACTGGCCTGAATTTACTTATCATTCCTGAGAAATTTGGTTGAAAACCATCCTGCAGATTGTAGCTTTTCACTGTTTACCATATTCAGGGTGCCCATTCACGTACTGCAGTACGTAATTCACGTACAATTGCTTCGGTTCACGTACAAATCTTTCACCAAGACGTGCATGAACGTACAGAAAAATAAATGAACGTAGAAACAAAAATGCCATTACGTGTGTGTGCATTGAAAAATTATTAGCATGCAAAACAAGAAACGCTACATTCATATTGTTCCCTAAAAAACCAAAAAAATGCAAGCAAAGTAGACCAAAATTGCATCGAACGCAAATGATTTCCCTTTCATTTGACGAGAACCATCACTTCTTTCTGACCTATTTTCTCTATATAGAGAACAAGGGAACCAGCTGCTGTAAAATGACGTATAATGCAGATCTTGATGGCCTGACCAGTTTGTTTTGAAATAAGTCCAAAGTTTCGCTTTTATTCAAACAAAACAAGATATTTACGTGTTTTTTGTCCAGAAACTAACAATAATTCGTTCTATAGAATTTGATTTTGAAATGAGTTTCTCTCGTGAGTTCCGTTGTACATGTAAGTCGGGTGTGACAAAATGGAGCCATTTATTTAACATTGTAGTTTTGTTTTATCTACGTAATTTGCTGTCTGCAAAATGTCACAACAAAACCTACCGGTACTCTATTTATCCGCAGATGGTGACTTTTGGACGGTAATAAGGCCAGTTGATATTTTTTTCTGCCAGAATTGTTTCAATATCAGAGTTTGAGCTAACAATTAGCTGACATGGCCGGCTCCAAAATGGTGTCCCTCACCCTTGCATTTAACCTGTTAGAGTTGTTTCCCCATCGCTCTCATATCCTATTCAGCCCTTCCAAAATCGAATAATGAAGAAAAAGCATATTGTCAAAAATCAGCTTTGCAATCCTTCGCTCTATATTTATCTGAAACTGGCAGGTGACATGTGGCACTTATTTACTGATTATTAACAAAGTAGATGTAACTATAACATTGTCATTTGGTAAAGGATTAAGTTTAGTATGGTGTACCCTTAACTCTGAAAATAAAGGGTACACTGTACCCTCAAATTTTTCTTTGTAACCCCATTTCAAATTCTAAGGGGTACATGTACCCCCACTATGAAAACCCAGTGGGCATGCTGCCATATATGGAAATAAGCCCAATCTATTGAAGCAATGTTAACAGGCAATCAATTCCTTTTTAGCAATCTAATAAGGGGTCACCAAAGGATCATTCTGGTAAAATTTCGTTGAAATCCATCAAATGGTTTCTTATTAGAAGAAGATATATGGAAATAATTCCCGGCCAATTAAAGCGATGTTTTCTGTCCTATCAAAATTCTTTGAAGGAATTTGATAAAAGGTTACACAAAGATCTATCCAGTGAAATTTGGTTGAATTCCATCAATTGGTTTCTGAGAAGAAGATTCTTAAAACTTTCAACATATATGGAAATAAGCTACGCCCTTTAAAGCCATGTTTTTCATCCAATCAAAATTCTTTGAAGGAATCTGATAAAGGGTCACCTTAGGATCATTCCTTTAAAATTTGGTTAAAATCCATCAATTGGTTTCTGAGAAGAAGATTTTTAAAGCTTTCGCCATATTTGGAAATTAGCCCCGCCCATTAAAGCCATGTTTTTCATCCGATCAAAATTCTTTGAAGGAATCTTATAAAGGGTCACCCAAGGATCATTTCTGTGAAATTTGGCTGAATTCTATTCAGTACTTTCTGAGGAGAAGATTTTTAAAGTAAAAGTTTACGGACGGACGGATGGACGCACGCACACACGCACGATGAACACAACGCCATGACAATAGCTTGCTGGCTTTCAGCCAGTGGAGCTAAAAAACATGGTTCCCCCAATGTATATAAATTGGTGTTGAATGATCTGCTTGTCTTTCTATATTTATATCACCTTTGCTCAAAAATGTTTAATTATTGTGTAGATTATTCATTTTCCTTCACATTAATGCATCATTCAACAAAGAATGACAGAAATCAACATAAGAAAGGTGACTTCATTCCAGCATGCCCACTGGGTTTTCATTTTGGGGGTACACGTACCCCTTAGGTTTTGAAATGGGGGTACAAAGAAAAATCTGAGGGTACAGTGTACCCTTTACTTTCAGAGTTAAGGGTACACCATACGGCATACGAATCTGAACCCTTTACCAAATGACAATGTTATAGTTATATCTACTTTTTAATAATCAGTACATAAGTGCCACATGTCATCTGCCAGTTTCATATAAATTTAGAGCGAAGGATAGCAAAGCCGATTTTTGACAACTCACTTTTCTTAGTTATTGGATTTTGGAAGGGCTGATTTGGATATGAGAGTGATGGCTAAACAGCTCTAACAGGTGAATTACGAGGGCGGGGAAGGCATTCCGGAGCAGACCATGCCAGGAATGTCAGCTCATTGTTAGCTAAAACTCTGGTATTGAAACAATTCTGGTACAAAAAATATCAACTGGCCTTATTCACTGTCCAAAAGTCACCATTTGTGGAGAAAGAGAGTAGGTTTTGTTGTGACGTTTTGCAGACAGCTATTACGTAGCTTAAACAAAACTACAACGTTAAATAAACGGCTCCATTTTGTCACGCCCGGCTTATATAGACAACGGATCTCGCGAGAGAAACTCATTTCAAAATCAAATCCTATAGTGCGAATTATTGTCAGTGTCTCGCCCAAAACACGTAAATATCTTGCGTTTTGTTTGAAAAATAGCGCAACTTTGGACCATTCAAAACAAACTGGTCAGGCAATCAAATTCCGCATTATAGGAACTTTTCCAACTGCTGGTTTCCCTCTTCTCAATATAGAAAACAGGCCAGAAAACATTCGGAACATCTCTCGGCCTATCTACGTATCTTACCGCTTACGGGAATTACCGAATGTGTTCCGATTGGCCAGAAAGAAGCGATGGTTTCCGTCGAATGAAAGGGGAATTACTTGCTCCCGATACGACTTTGTCTTCTTTGCTTGCAATCTTTTGGGTTTTTCGGGAAAAATACGCACATAGAGTTTCTCGTTTTGTACGCTAATAATTCAAAATGTACACACACGTAATGGCATTTTTGTTTCTACGTTCATTTATTTTTCTGTACATTCATGCACGTCTTGGTAGAATATTGGTACGTGAACCAACGTAATTGTATGTGAATTACGTACTGCAGTACGTGAATGGGCACCCTGCATTCGTATATGGTACTTTCAAACTTTTTGCCAAGTTCAACTCCTTGTCTTTGTTTACATATCAGTAACACTAAAACAAGCCCTACGTATATCCTCTTCACCTCAATTACCGTGCACGTGAGGAAGCTGGAGTTCAGTAAAAATCAATAAATGTTTTTTTATCTGACTAAATGGGTTTTATGTACTTGACAGACTTTTGATTTATCTTTTAACAAAATTTTATCCAGTTCTATTCTTAGATTATACAAGAAATTTATATTGAAAGCTGCCTTGTCAGCCTGCGAACAATTTTGGATTGCTAATGCAGTTATCGTGCATCATACAAAAAAGAGTGTTCATGACAAAAGAAAGGAAGCTGAATTGTTCGTTTCAATTTTCATCATCCATCTTTGCTTGAAACAACTACCTTCTTCTATTTATTTGATGAAAAGTCCAGTTCAAAGTTTTGGAATTTTTACCTTAGTCTATATCATGGGTCCCATCTTCATGAATTGTTTTCTCTAAAGGTCAATTTTTGCACCTTGTTGAGTTTTAGTTAAATGTGCTATAAGGTATAGGTGGTTCTCACAGCACTGCAAAGGGGGTGCTGCAAGCAAACATCCTGTGAAAAAATAGGTCACCAAAGCCCACTGAGGTTCATTATGGGGTAACCCACGAAAACATAGGTAGGCACGTTAACTGAGTTTTGGCAATAAATTCAATTCAAAAAATCAATTGTGACAAGTACCTGTGGAGTTGAATAGGGCCATATTTTGAAAGTTATTGTCTATTGATCATATTTTACCGTCCATTTGACATCCTAATGAAACTGTATGAATTTGCAATTAATAAATGCATATGAATGCAAATGTATGAATTTGCAATTAATAAACTCAAGTTTCCCGTATTCGAGCAATCTCCCATATATTCAATCAGTTTCATTTCTGTGCATTTGCAGGTAACTTGTGTATTACAAACAATCTGCAAATTGTAAGAAATCATCATTAATCAATGTCAGTGTATGAAATTTATCAAAGAAATTCAATTATCCCTTAAACCTCTTGCATTACCCTGTTTATACTATTTTTTCTCATTCCTTACAAATATTTTTGGGTGCATGTTTTTGTGTTGTTGTTTTTTTTTTCTTTTTCTTGCAAATGCTCTTGCCATGTAGATGATTTTTGAAATTTGGGTACAAAGATCGGAAATAACTCAAAATACATTTTTAAGTAAGTTTCACCAATGCCCCAAGTGTGACATTGATCCTTGGATGTATATTACTAAGATGTTCGATTAAGGGAGACTGTTGAATGACCAGTGAATGAATACAAAAGAGTGTAATTTTTGTTACAATTTTTTTTTTTTTTTTTTTTTTTTACAAATCTGTTTTTCATTCGTACTGCAATATTCTAATTGAATTTGTGTTACTTTTAGTTTAGTTCACGGAGTTTAATTATCATGTTGTAAGTGAGCATGCGCAAATTTCAAGCTTAATGTTATCGAATATGGGAGACTTCAGGCTCATACTGTAAAACTGCGACTTTTTTTTAAAATAGAAATATCTTACCCCACCCATTTATTTTCAAAGTATCATCTTTTCTACGTAGTAGCCGTCCAATTTGCCAGCGACTAAAATGACGAAGTGTGTAATCTAAGAATATTTTGAACATCCCGAGCATGTAGACCTATGGTTTTTTCGAGCGTCTGCAATTTACTCGTTGGTAAAACATAAAAAATAACGAATGCACCGGTGGCAATTTGGATCAAAATCAATTTTCCAATCATCTATTTGACCAAGATCATGATTTTTAGCTTTGATAAATATAATCAAAGTACAACGATGAATTCGTCAGGTGGTTCCATGGTGTAATGGTTAGCACTCTGGACTTTGAATCCAGCGATCCGAGTTCAAATCTCGGTGGAACCTGCAAGTGTTTTTTTCTAAAAAAAAAAAACCAACAAAAGACGCTCCGATATTACAGGATACTGGATACAAGGTCAAATGTTTGCTTCACTGCTAAGATTTATTGAAGCTCTTCATTCAGTGTTTTGCTTATGCTTTAACTTTTGTGATCCTTGATTTTCTTCTTTCTTGCTTAACACCTTTTAACACATTTCAGTCATATCGCAGAGACTGGAGCACCTAACGATGGATTACTGGTATTTCTCACACCAGTACTACCATCACATCCTTTCCTAGCCTCCAGCTGCTACCTCACTTAGGTTTACAACTATCCACCCATTGGTGATAGACAAATGTCAGAAATTATATGTGCCGCAGCCGGGGATCAAACTTATGACATCCCATTATTGAAGATTAGGAGTCTGATGCGCTACCGACTGCGCTATGACGGTGGTGGCTCTGATCCTTGATGGCTGCTGTGCTACACTTTTAAACCCATTACAACCGATATAAATTTAAGTGGTCCAGATTGGATAAAGTGGCAGACAAATTTCTAAGCTAACAAATTACCAGACAACACAATTTTTGACTGGTCCGAATCGAAAGAGGAGACAACAATTCAACATGCATTTAAATTGAAAATTAGGGTGATTTGGGTAAAAAGGTAAAGTGGGAAATCGCTTGTTACAAACAGTTTCTCCCTCTCTTACAATGTATTCCATAGCTTTACTTCTTTGGTGAGTAAAAATGTGGGACTCTCTTGTAGGGTTAACCCATTAATGGATGAAAATTTTAGACTTGTCCAAATTGAAAGAAGTTGCAGACTACAATCTTTTAATTGATGAAATTTTCTAAACATGAGGGCCTGAGAAACTCTATCAAGTTCGTTCGTTCGTTCTATCTATCTATCTATCTATCTATCTATCTATCTATCTATCTATCTATCTATCTATCTATCTATCTATCTATCTATCTATCTATCTATCTATCTATCTATCTATCTATCTATCTATCTATCTATCTATCTATCTATCTATCTATCTATCTATCTATCTATCTATCTATCTATCTATCTATCTATCTATCTATCTATCTATCTATCTATCTATCTATCTATCTATCTATCTATCTATCTATCTATCTATCTATCTATCTATCTATCTATCTATCTATCTATCTATCTATCTATCTATCTATCTATCTATCTATCTATCTATCTATCTATCTATCTATCTATCTATCTATCTATCTATCTATCTATCTATCTATCTATCTATCTATCTATCTATCTATCTATCTATCTATCTATCTATCTATCTATCTATCTATCTATCTATCTATCTATCTATCTATCTATCTATCTATCTATCTATCTATCTATCTATCTATCTATCTATCTATCTATCTATCTATCTATCTATCTATCTATCTATCTATCTATCTATCTATCTATCTATCTATCTATCTATCTATCTATCTATCTATCTATCTATCTATCTATCTATCTATCTATCTATCTATCTATCTATCTATCTATCTATCTATCTATCTATCTATCTATCTATCTATCTATCTATCTATCTATCTATCTATCTATCTATCTATCTATCTATCTATCTATCTATCTATCTATCTTATCTATCTAATCTATCTATCTATCTTTCTTTCTATCTATCTTTGTATCTATCGGATATTACATTAAAGTAAACTGATATTTAAGGAAATAAATTGTCTGAGGAATACACAAAATGAAAATAATAAATTGGACTTTATCCCCTTATTTCATGGTGGATCCATTCCATTTCTAAAAGAAAGTTTCCTTATGAGCCTACAATCATCCTGTGAAATTTTCAAAAGAATCCAATAAGAATTATGGACTACCGGTATATCACATAAACGAGAATGTTTTGGGAGAAAATCTACAATGCCCCTTTTCCTGTGTTTTCTGATTGATCCACTTCATTATCGAAAACTTTCCTTACAACCCTACAATCGTCCTGAGAAATTTTATAGACAATCTGATAATAATAGTGAACTTCATCGCATAAACGTAAATTCTTTGATGTATTTTGGTAAAGGGTCAATAGATGATGATTTATACCAAATATCTATGGTTTGGGAGAATTTTTAAGTTTTTCACTGGGTTGCCATGGCAACAAAAGTTCTTAATGGATTTCAATTCTTAGAAGTACATGTATTTTGAAAGAGCATGACCTAAGGATCAATTCTGTGAAGTTCATTTGAAATTCTATGTTTAGTTTTGGTGGAGAAGATTTTTTTGTATTTGTGAACGAACAGACAAATGGATGGACAGATGGATGATGAACTATCACAATAGCTCACCCAGAGCACTTCATGCTCAGGTAAGCTAAAAAGAACCATCTTAATGATGGTAGCATCATTCTGTGAAAGTCTAAAGTAAATCTGGCAAAATCTTGGTATATCATTGTGTTAACTAAAATATCTGAAGAAATTTTTCATAAGGCCCCTTTTCATGCAATACTTGACAGATCAGATCCACTGTCAAAATGAACTAGACAATCATTAAATGTGATAAAGAGCATGACCTAAGGATCATTTCTGTGAAGTTCATTTGAAATTCTATGTTAAGTTTTGGTGGAGAAGATTTTTTTGTATTTGTGAACGATCAGACAGATGGATGGACAGATGGACGATGAACGATCACAATAGCTCACCCAGAGCACTTCGTGCTCAGGTAAGCTAAAAAGAACCATCTTAATGATGGTAGCATCATTCTGTGAAAGTCTAAAGTAAATCCGGCGAAATCTTGGTATATCATTGTGTTAACTAAAATATCTAAATAAATTTTTCATAAGGTCCCTTTTCATGCAATACTTGACAGATCAGGTCCACTGTCAAAATGAACTAGACAATCATTAAATGTGATAAATACCCCCAACCTCTCCTTGTCATAGAACAAGAGCCATGTCGGACATGGCCATCCCCCGCCGTAAAATCTTGATAGTAAAGTGAAGCCAGTTAGATTTAGGCTTCTTGTACTCTGCATTTCTTCTCAATGAGTTCCATAATAGCTATTATACTTTCAGAGACATGCTCAGGACAAATCTAAGTCTTTAAAACAACAAAGGGCAATAACTCCAAAATTATGCAAGCAAGAGTTGTTGTTCTTGTGCACTGCACTTATCCTCAACGAGATCTATCCACAAATGAAGTTTCAAGTTAATAGCTATTATACTTTCAGAGATATGCCCCGGACAAAATCTCAGTCTTTAAAACTACAAAAGGCAGTAACTCCAAAATTATGCAAGCAAGAGTTGTGGTTCTTCTCCTCAACATGATTTATCCACCTGTGAAGTTTCAAGTTAATAGCTCTTATACTTTTAGAGATATGCTCCGGACAAAATCTCAGTCTTTAAAACAACAAAGGGCAATAACTCCAAAATTATGCAAGCAAGAGTTGTGGTTCATGTGCACTGCACTTCTCCTCAATGAGATCTATCCACCTATGAAGTTTCAAGTTGATAGCAATTATACTTTCAGAGATATGCTCCGGACAAGTTTAATGACGGAAGGACAGAATGACGGAATGACGGACGGAGACCATTACTATATCCCTTTTGCCGAAATGGCGGGGGATAATAAACTTTTTGTCACTAGAATGAAGCCCTCCTTCTGCAAAGGACCAAACCTCCAAGAAAAGTAAACAACATTTCCAAAATTAAGCTCAATATCTCCCAGGGTTGAGAAAAAAGGTCCAGAAAACTGGTAAGTCCAGACTGACAGACGGACGGACGGAGTGCAAACCTATAGTCCCCTTTGGCTTCGCGGGTAGGGGACTAAAAATCAGCTCAATATCTCCAAGGGTTTAGGAAAAAAGTCTAGAAAACTTAAATTTCTTGGTAATTTCTAAGTCCAGCATCTGTATATTCCACAAAAATCAATGGACCTGAACCAAACTTAAACTTGTTCTGTAACTATATGATATGGACTCGCATGCTAAAAATCAGCTCAATATCTCCCAGGGTTAATAAAAAAAGTCTGGAAAACAGAAATTTCCTGGTAATTTTCAAAGTCCAGCATCTTTATCTTCCTCAAAAATCAATGGACTGGAACCAGACTCGAACTTGTTCTGTAACTCATTAATGCAGACTCACATACCAAAAATAAGCTCAATATCTCTGAGGGTTAAGAAAAAAAGTCAGGAAAACTGAAATTTCTTGGTAATTTCTAAGTCCAGCATCCCTATCTTCCACAAAAATCAATGGACCTGAACCAAACTCGAACTTGGTCTGTAACTCATTGATGCAGACTCACATACCAAAAATCAACTCAATATCTCTGAGGGTTAAGAAAAAAAGTCCAGAAAACTGATATGTCTGGACTGACAGACAGAAGAACGGACGGATGGAGCGCAAACCTATAGTCCTCTTCTGCTTTCGCCGGTAGGGAACTATTAATTCTGAGAAAGTTTGAAGAGAATCCAATGAAAACTGTGGACTATAGAGGAAAAGTTAATAGTCGGGAAAACGCCATCGCTATAGCTCTTCTGGCCTTTGGCCAGTAGAGCTTAAAATTGAGCGTGTTGTTTCAGAATTCTCCTTGTGTAACAAGAAATCCCCTTTTCTCGCAAATTGTCTTTTCCAAATGATTTTTACCACTCTGTGAAATGTCACATTGTGAGCCTTTGAAATACAACCATCTATACTTTTGTTAACCCATTTTCACACAATGATGCTTTTGGACACCCATCAAGTAAAACAACAGGGAAAACATTATGTAAAATAAAGAATATGCTTATGACAAGCAGTGTCTTCATTGTACACAAAGTTTTTTGCCTAGAAAGTTTGAAAAATTTAGAAATTTCATAAAATCTAATATGATGTCTGCTACTCCTTTCAATTTGGACCAGTCTAAAATCTGGTAATGGGTTAACTAGTAAATGGTCAAGCTTTCCTCTCACGGTGGGGTAGTTTACAGTAAATGCTCACAACACAGAGATCTATTACTTTAAAGAAGTTTAATTTTTGATTGACAGAGAACAAAAGGACAGGAACAGTCATCATTCAGCACTAACAAATAACAATTCTGACGTCAGATATGACCCTAAGGAAATTCTTTTGATCATTTGATCCAGGTTCGGTATAGTACAAGAAAAGCTGACATTTCAAAAAAGAATGTACATTAAACCATTCCCATTGACTGACACTTTTGATGCCCCCAAGTCCCGCAAAACAAAATTATAGACTGGTCCAAGTTGAAAGGAGCAGATAACAATTTCAAGTTCATGTTCATGAAACTTAAGTTTTTTTACAACTTTCTTGGAAGAAAACATTGTGGAAAATGAAGAAATTGCTTGTTGCAAGATATTTCTTCATTATCCAACCAACGTCTTTTCTGGAGGGGTATGAAAATACCGGATTGTGAGGGAATGGGTTTATTATTGCTCTGTTCTTTTCATCAATTATCGAAATAAAAGTGGAATTAAGAAATAAGCAGAAAAAAAATGCTCAATTAATTACAGCACCTTATATACACCCATTCCACTAGTTAATCCGTAAGAGCGCCATAGATCCCATTGCACAACATTGAGATAGCTAAAAGCACTGTCCCATTAAAAAACCAAAGGGCTATCCCACTAAGATAGTCAAAAGCACTATCCAATCGTCACCTGTTACCACACAATGGCACTTTCTGACACCCTGAAGAATAAAGTCAAGGAAAACTTTATGGGAAAAGGAAAATTGCTTACATAAACCCATCTCCATGATTATCAAGATTTCCCTCAGTCTACAGCCCTTCATCTTGATATCAAACTAGAACATCAGATCGATGCCTAATTACTTAAATCACTGTTAAAACTTGCATGGATGCCACATGGCATAGCCCACCACCTAATGGAATGGGGTATTTTCTAGTTAGTTTAATGCCCTTGATACAAATTAAAACTTGATCCTCAAGTTTGAAAAACAGTTAATTTTTATTAGCCAACAGACAGCAAAGTTTACAGACAAACTTGAATTGAGAAAACAAAATGTTAAGATGAATCCAACTTGCAATTGGTAACAGATGTAATTGGAAAGTGAATGTTAAATGAAAACAAAAGCACAGTTATGCAGACACCACCAAATTCAGCTTCAGGTGCTCAATAGAGAACAATCCATACTAAAAATGTCATAATTCTAAACATCATTGATAGCATGAATTGATCTTCTAAGTGACCATCAGGCCAGGCTTCAAATAAATGTATTAACCAGACAGCAAAATTTTAGACTGGTCCAAATTGGAAGAAGTTGCAGATGACAATTTAAAGTTTATGGAATTTAAGATTTTTTATCTTTCCAGATAAAATAAATTGTTGAAAATGAAGAAATTGCTTGTTACGAGCAATTTCTCCAATTTACACAATTTTTTCCCAATTTTTTTCTAAGAAGGCATCCAAAAGGAAATGGGTTAAACAATAAAATGCAGGTAAGAGCAAAGGTTAAAGTTTTTCATTATTTGCCTTTATTTTATGCTATCAGCATCATATTTTACAAAATTATCTTATTCATTATCTAAGTCAATCAGTCACGTCAGTCGGCTTGGTTATGGGGTTTGTCAATTACATCCTCTCATGGTCATTTGAAACCAGTGATTGTACATGAAATGGTTAAACCCATTCCCATACAATGACGCTTTCTGACACCCGTCCAAAAAACAATCGGGAAAACATTGTGTAAAATATAGAAATTGCTTGAAACAAGCAATTTCCTAATTTTCCACAATGTTTTCTACCTAGAAAGTTGAAGAAATCTAAAATTTTGCAAACTTTAAAACGTTGTCTGTAACTCTTTCCATTTTTGACAAATCTAAATTTTTTCCAATTGGCAATGGGTTAACCAACATAGACACTCCCAATGATGCTCTGTTTCAATGTACGCATGTCTACTCTTCCAGCATCATCAAGAGACATGACAATTCAACATTAATCCAAACAGAAGCTCCCACTGCAGAGCAGTTTCAATGAATCCTCGTCAACTCTTCTACCATCTTGACAAGATCATCTACTGTTGCATCCCGCTTCATACCACTTCCATCGTCAATCTACAGCAAAAGAAAATATTTACAGTGTAAAACTAAACTACATGTATCACTGAATGTGGTTACCCCCCCACACATACACACTTCCATTGGCTACATGTCACAGAAAAAAATATCACTGGAGTAGGCTTTTCATAAAAGGGCCATAACTCCAAGAAATGACAATGGACCATAACCAAAATGTAATGCATCTTTGGTTGATACCGAGGGCACATATGAAATTGAGTCAAATCAATTCAGTAGTTGAAGATTAAAATGAGATAAGTTTTTTCATGAAAGGGCTATAACTTAGAAATTGAGGGGACAAGGAAAAAGGTGTGGCCCCCAACCTAAGACTGCCTTTCATTTTAAATCCCAGACCATATATCTTATGAAAATGTTTTCATTACCTCAGTCAAATGCCAATGTCAGAGGTTTGTAGGCCTGGCCAGACTTTGATCAAGTGAATAAAACACAACCTGGTTCAATCAATTATTTCATGATATAAGTTTGTATGTAATAAGAGGCATTTCGATGATAAAGAAATATCAAACCTTGTCATGCCGAGTTAAAATCCTAAACAGAATTGCTTTAAAATCAAAGGACTAGTAGCACTGGAAAGTCTTAGTTTTGAAAATTGATTATTTAAACATTTCTGGATTAAAGGGGATAAAAAGGATCACGATTAGACTGCACTTATGTAGATTTACCTGTAATCCCTGTACAACTTCAGCCATTTTATCTCTGTGTAGATCAAGAAAACTCTCAATGAGATCACCGTCAATAAAACCTTGTGATACCTCTGTCTTTCTCTCCGTGTGAAATGATCGCCAGCTATCATATAGTTAAGGAATAGAACTATATTGAAGACAATTTTAGGTAGATTTTGATATCCAAATTTAAAAGTACAAAAGTTATCTTTTACACAGATATCTTCATAGAGACCCACTAACCCATCACCAGACTGCAAAATTCTACACTGTTTCTGATTCAAAGATATGGTAGATGACAATTTTTAGTTGCTGAAATTTAAGCTCTTTTTAGCCTTCGAGGTGGAAGAAATAGTGGATAATTTGTGTTTGTAAGCTTTATCCCTTGGTGGTGTCAAAAATCATGATTGTAAGGGAATAGATTAATGGATTAATGATCCATGAAGCCAAATATCAAAGGTATACACCTACTAAGTGAATAACAGGTGATTTTCAATCATTTCATCCTCAAATGTTCATTTAAGTTACCCAAGCCACCAGAGTAATCCATAGACTTCAATTCTTTCAGAAATTCTTGAAGAAATCTGACCATCAGTGCTAATATAGCCCATTGCTCCAATAGCCCTCTCAAATACAAAAAAGGCCCCTTTAGGACCATTCTGGACCCATTGGATGCACTCTAGTGTTCTCAATCAGTCATCTGACCTTTAAGTTTCTTTCACCTATTACCACACACCAAAATTTTAGACTGGTCAAATTTGAAAGAAGCTTCAGACAACAATTTCAATTTGATGGAATTTAAACTTTCTTCATCTTTATGGAAAGAAAACTTTGTGGATAATGAAGAAATACTTGATCCAACCAATTTCTTTGTTTTCCACAATGTTTTTCAAAGCCTTTTTGCTTGAGGAGTCTAAAAGTGTCATTGTGTGGGAATGGGTTAAATAAACTGAGTGGAAAATAAAAAGCTTTCTTTTCATAAAACATATTTCTATTTTCATCTTGCTGTAGCCTTTTTATCATTTCATTTGAAAATTCATAAATGATTATATTTGAGGGCCCTTTGAAAAAATGACCCAAAAATCAGTGAGAATGGACCCCTAAAATGAAAAGCTAGAATGAACACTGAACAATGATAGTAAACCCTACACAAGGATACAATGAATGGTCAATTTTTCCAACACTTTTGATCACTTTAGCTAGTTTAGTTTGTACTTCTAACAGGAACTGGTAAAATTCTGCTGGTACTTGAGTTACCAAACCTGTAGTGAGGAAAATATTTCATTTAAGAGATGATTACAATTCATTATCAACCAATTTCCAGTGCAAGTTCAAAGAATATGCAGGCAACAAGTCAAAGTTGGTGAAATTTAAAAATCATCCATTATTTTTGGGTAAAAAACATTTTGGATAATGAAGAAATTGCATGTAACAAGCAATTTCTTCATTTTCATTGTTCCACCTTGTTTTTCATATCTTTTTTTTTAATTGTTTATTGAGTGATTGATTAGTTTTTGCAGCCCAATGACCAGTGTGTTCATTTGTTCCTATGGGTTGTAAAAATGCAGGACATCTGAGTTAACCCATTACCAGACAGCAAAATTTTAGACCAGTCCAAATTCAAAGAAGATGCAGACAACAATTTTAAGTTGTTGAAATCTTAAAAATCATTGTCTTTTAGGGTAGAAAACATTATGGATAATGAAGAAATTGCTTGTTACAAGCAATTTCTTCATTGTCCACAATGTTTTCCAAAGCTTTCATATTGAGGGGCATTTAAAAGCGTCACTGTGTGGGAATGGAAATAATTTGATATTAACTCATTAGCAGACAACAAAATTCAAAGATGTTGCATTCAACAAGTTGTGATGATGAAAGTTCAAAAAATCTTTGCCTTTGTGGGTAGAAAACATTGTGAATAATGAAGAAAAATGCTTAGTACATTGCTAGTACCAAGCAATTTCTTCATTTTTCAGAATGTTTTGAAAGGTGGTATTTATTTCTTGAACATGTCAAAAAGAGTCTAAGTGTGGGAATGAGTTCACCAATTGACCAATTATGGCTGTCAATCAAAGAATCAATCAAATTAATCATTTGAAATTGAAGTGAGCTTTGAACTCCAACATTTTTGAGAAGAATTTTTGTTGGTTTGGGGATCTAAAGGTCATAACTAGAGCTTAGTCAAGCAGTAGTTTGGATGTTTAAGAGGCAAAAGAGACAAAATTTCCTTTTTTTGTAGCACATTACTGGCCACATATTTGTAAAATAATGTATAATCAAAGATGAACTTTCTGTCGGAGTCAGTGGGCGGGGCCATCAGAGTCAGTGGGCGGGGCTAGTGATCTGTGAATTGTCCGGTTTAAGACAGTTCTTATGGCACTACCGTGTAATTATTTCTTATGGGATGTATGAAACAAGTTTCTCAGCTAATTAATGTGCTGGAATTACCATTTATGAAAGTAAAAATGAATTATTTTTCAAGTTTTTTATGGTTATGTTTTTATTTGAATTATTAAGATTTTTTGTGTATTATTAACTATAAAGCTTCACTGCTAGACCAGTGAAAACATCAAATTTATGATCTTTGTAGATTTTTTTCCTTCTTTTTTTCCCCCCATTTCATAATCAGAATGTGAACTGCGGATTAATCCATTCCTATGCAATCTTTTTTATTCATGGACACAAAAACTGTTTATTTTTTTATGTATTGTAGAATCAATCTTAAACCAAAACAAACAAATATTTTCTGATTAGTTCATTACAAGATGACAACATTCCAGACTGGTCCAAATTCAAAAAGATTGTCAACATGGCAACCTTTAGTTGACAAAATTTGAAATCACTTTTTTTTGTCTTTTGGCATAAAAACATTGCCGATAATGAAGAAAATGATTGCAACAAGCGTTTCCTTCATTTTCCACAATGTTTTCTAAAGCAATTTTCTTGATGAGTGCACAAAGGAGGATTGAGTTGAAATGTGTTAAAATGATAAAACCAGGTAGACATACCAACAGCGCCATTTACTGATCCATACAATACAGAGCCCTGTGTGGGTGTACTACTTTCAAAGGCATGCTGCATCACCAGAGATCCTGTCAATTATAAAATTGATCAAAATTGTGCTCTTAACCACATCATGCATGGTAAATTTTGTTGAAATTGGTGAAACTACAACCAACATTTTGAATGTAATGTCCATTGCAAAACAACAACAACAACAATACATAGAAGAGGACCATGATGGTCCAAAATCTCTCCCCTGAGTAGGATGGTTCATGGCTTTATGATGTATACAAAATAGCAAAGCCCTCTGTCTAATTAGTTTGGAGAAGATATGTTTGAGGATCTTTTCTTTCTTTTTATCCTAGGTATATTGATGATCCCACCCTATAGCCCTAATTTCCTGAACACGGTAATTCTTTGAAGTATTTTGTTAGAGGGTCAATAGCCATTAACACATACCAAATGTCAAAGCTCTAGGCCTAATGGTTTAGGAGGAGAAGATTTTCAAAGATATCTTTCTTTATACCTATCTAAAATCAGGGATTGCACAGAAAAGGGCTAATTTTCAATGTAGGCATTCTTTGAAGTATTTTGGTAGAGGGTCAATAGCTGATGATATGTACCAAATATCAAAGCTCAAGGCCTTATTGTTTGGGAGGAGATGACTTTAGAATTTCCTTCTTTATTCCTTTGTAAATCAGGGATCGCACAGAAAAGGACAATTTTCAGAATACGGTAATTCTTTGAAGTATTTTGGGAAAAGGTCAATAGCTTATGATATGTACCAAATATCAAAGCTCCAGGCCTTATCGTTTGGGAGAAGAAGATTCTCAAAGCTTTCCTTTGTAAAATCAGGGATTGCATAGAAAAGGGCTCATTTTAATAGTACAGTAGCTCTTTGAAGTATTTTGGTAGAGGGTCACTAGATGATGATATGCACCAAATATCAAAGCTCTAGGCCTTTTGGTTTGGGAGGAGAAGATTTTTTAATAATTGTTTACGGACAGACAGACAGATTGACAGACGCCGGACATCTACCAATCACAATTGCTCACCTTTAGCATGTTGTGCTCAGGTGAGCTAAATAAACTTTAGTGTCCTCTGTACACAATCAAGCAGTTCAGATTTTGATTCCTGTGTTTCCGCTATCTATCTTTGATCTTTCATTGACCAATGAATTTCATGCTAAATTGAATCAAGCCATTTTCTAAACAGATAAAAAATCATAAAAGAAATCTCATAAATGGTCAACCAAGAAGATTTCTGTAAAATTTTCAAGTTGGCTGAATAGTTTCATGTAAATTTAAAGTTATTACAATAATGGCAATACACATTAACCCCTTCTTGCACAACCACTGGTTTTACACCAAAGCCATTTCATACTTGAAAAAAGATTGTGTGAAAGAAAGAAAATGCTAGTAACAAACAATATCTTCTTTTCACATAATAATATCTTCCCTGGAAATTGATATTTTTTAAAATTTCACTTATCTTTTTTGTCAGCTGTGAATTCTTTCAAATGAGACAAGTTCATTTTTTTAAAAAAAAAACAGGAAAGGGTAAGACTAATCATCATTATACAACATTAACAAATTCTCCTAAATGGATAGTGTCCACTTTCTTGTAAAGTTATAATAACTGGATCATATATTTAACTACTAATATACTCCCAAATGGAAGAGTCCACTTTCTTGTAAAGTTATAACAACTGGATCGTATATTTAACTACTCAAATATTGAATGGAAGAGTACACTTTCTTGTAAAGTAATAACAACTGGATCATATATTTAACTACTCAAATATTGAATGGAAGAGTACACTTTCTTGTAAAGTTATAACAACTGGATCATATATTTAACTACTCAAATATTGAATGGAAGAGTACACTTTCTTGTAAAGTTACAACAACTGGATCATACATTTAACTACTCAAATATTGAATGGAAGAGTACACTTTCTTGTAAAGTTATAACAACTGGATCATATACACTGCAGCTCCACTATAACGCTGTTGGTGGGGTCCAAGAAATGAAACAGCGGAAGAAGTGGAGTTATTATGCTATAACGCTGCCCCCCCCGCCGTTGTAACTGAAATTTTCAACCGTCGGAATCGGAACTTAACACCCTATAATTCGTGATAAAATTCCTGTAACAAGATTAATTCTATACAAGTTACTAGGGAAATTTCGGGAAATGAAAAACAATAACTGTAGTTACGAGATTTTAGCAAAAACCGACGAAATTCAGCGTGCGGAGAATTAAATTCTAACCTTACCTTCCCGGTCTATCAGGATTGAATAATCCGTAAATTTCTACAGGTCTACAAATTGTGGTTCTCTTTCTCCCAATATTAAAACTTTTACCCGAAACATGTTTTATTATTAAGATAGTCGTCGGCATAAATCTAATTGAATTTATTTCCATCCGTAGACAAAAGGGATAAAATCTAAGTATCTCGCATAGCGACGTCTCCTTGGAGACCGACGAGTTGTTGAACACCTGGGGTTACTGAAGCGTTCAGAAAATGTCGCGTGGATCGACCTTCGAACCTCTTTCGCGGTAATGGACTTGGTCTAATTTCTTTACCATTGTTAAAAATACGGTAACAATAAATAGAAAAAGAACTCTATCTGAACCTAGTCATTTACGAATCGGGAATTTAAACCGACCAGTTGCACGTATACATGTAGCGGCTAACTTTTAATCGTAAAAATGAAGGTCATAATAATCGAAAAATATCCGAGACTGTGGAATGTCTGGTTTCATAACGACAAGAGTAAAAAATTCGGTCAGCAAGAATTACACGGGGTATGCGTCTGGCACATGTCAACTCCGGAAACTCTCCCATAAATAGCTGAACATCTGGCGGCGGCGCCTTTGATCACCTTTCCTCCCTCAGAATAAAATAAACTGTACCCGAAAAACCATTACTTCAAATTTGTCGACGAGCTTTTTGCCGTGTGTTTGATCATACAGAATGGCATTAAATTTTCGGATTATTGAAAGAAATTCGGAAAAATAACGGTATTTTATTTTAATCTACTTATATTATCTATTCCGTTTCGGATGAAAATCTTCCGATATTGTGACATTTACAATTAAAGGTCACGTATTTTCTGTATTTAGCGAAAACGTCGCAACTACGACTACAACTGTTTTCTAAGCACATTGTTGCGTTTTTATCTTGAAGCCATTATCCTCTACGAGCTCCGGATACCAGCAAACTATGAAGTGAAATAAAAATTAGGCTCAAGTCAATTTGTCTACTTTCACGGTCGCGCATTACTTTAAGAACACGTCCTACCGGGGACTGAAGAAAATTAAGAACGCCGAGAGTGAAACAGTGTGAGATTTCAATCGCACCACCTTCAAGGTTTGTAACTGAAGGATACCGAGGAGCGATTTTGTGAATTCAAACACTACGCGTGTCATCAATCAAATAAAGCAATTACCTCTGAACTAATGCATTAATAGGCCAGGACCGTCCACATAAGGTGTTAAAAACTTACCTGGCTTCGGGTAATTATCGATTTTTATGTGCAACCCTTTTTCTTCGGACGGGCCGAAGACGGGCTGAAAAAATCGCGGCCAAATCAGGATTAACATCGTATCTCAACATCTGCAACCCAAAATGCCCCTCCAAAATTTTGGGAGCCAAGCGGACCCCGCGTTATAATGGAGTCAGCGCTGTGCCGGGTAGCGTTGTAGAGGAGTTGCAGTGTATTTAACAACTCACCATGTCTAAACACATTGACAAATTCTCCTAAATGGAAGAGTCCACTTTCTTGTAAATTTTGTCTTTCTTCATCTGTGGTAGCAGCACTGAAAACAATTGAAATAACTCAATGAAACTGGCTACTCTTCACTATTACCATTCAATCTTCACTTTCCACAAAAAAGGAAAACTGAGTTCTGTTAAACATCTGTACTTCTGTTTAAAAAGAAAATTCCAAGATTCTGTCAAAGACAGCACAATACCCCATCACTGGCATTTTAATGAGAATTTGTCAATTTGACCCACCGTATATCTGTAAACTTGATCATAAATGGTAATTGAAAACAGTGCTCTTCACATTGTCTCACTGTTCAAATTATTTATGAGATATCCTCAAGACGAGGTGAATTGACCTTGAATTGTGACCTTGAAGGTAAGTTATAAAGTCTAGCACTCTGCAAGCAAACACATCAAGAATGATAATTTATTTTGAAATCCATCCATAGATGTCAAAGATATGCTCCAGAAAAAGTGAGTTTGATTACTTGACCTTAAACTGTGATCTTGACCTGGAAGGAAGGTGAGTGAATCTAGCCCTCTGCACATAATCTCATCAAGAAACTCCATTGTGCCAAATATTTTGAAAATTGGATGAAGCTTTTAGGAGATACTCAGCAGACAAGAAAAGGCTGACAGACTGATAGAATGAGGCCAGTCCTATAATCCCCCTCTAGGGAAATAAAAATGACCCGACAGTTTAGGCCCAGACCATGTTGATGATGAACGGTAACTACATACCTGATATGAACTTTGTTTCTTAAAACTATAAAGGAATAGGAAAATGTCAACTAATTTGGTTAGTTTTGAAAAGAGTTTTAGGAGAAAAGTTAAATGTTTGACCTTGGCCCTAACTAGCCCATCATTGACACGTACCTACATAAGAAATATGAAATATATATTTCTAAAAGTATAGAAGAAATAGAAAATTTGGTATTTTTGATAGGATCTTTAAAGAAAACAATTGTGTTTTAACGTTGGACATATGAACCTCACTTGGATCACACTTTTGCCAGATACCTGCATACCAAATATGAGCTTGTATCTTGAATTGTAGCGAAAGAATGGAAAATTTCGAGGTTTTTGTCAACTTTTGCAGAAAGACAGACAGGAAGAATGACAGACAACTAAACTATGGTAAAACAATATGCAGTATAGCAATATAACAGTATTGTGGTATCTTGAGTGTTCACCAGAATTTTCTTTGATTTGACTTTGTGAATTTTTCTAGTATTTGGTTTTAACCAATATTTAATTGTTAAAGAAGATTTCCAAGCAGTAGGAATCGTGATTTCTAGACCTACCTTTCTTGTAAATTTTTTCGGCCTAAAAATTCAAGTTGAATCTTTACCTAGATATCAATATGATGGATACACTGAGCGAGTGACTGTGTCATTGCACAGCATAGCTAAAAATTCTTTTTAACTTTATAGGAATTGATAATTTTGTACATTATCAGGGTAGAGTCTAAATGATTATTTACTATACTACCTGTCTTTATGGCATGTAAATAAGTTGAAGCTATTTTCAGCACCTAGAAATATATCATCATCTAAAATTTCAACAGCCGTCATCCAGTTAGGATTACAATCTCGAGCAATCTGAAACAAAACAAAAACAACTTGTTTCCATGGTGTTAAATGCCTATTTAAACAATATTTAACACTTTAATCATCCCTTATTATGACACCTCTAAACATTATTATATTAATGAAAATATATTGGTAAAGGGAGTAGCCGTTTGTAATAATCAATTTCTCCTTTTTATCTTTCGACTAGATGCTTTCGACTTTTATCTCTATGTTTTTTAACCCTATATTGCATTTTCTTTTCAATTGGCATACACTTTAAAAGAATGGCTGCAGCTTCGTCCAACTTGAACCAGACTAAAACTTTGTCATCTGGTATTGGAGGGAAGAAACAAACAATTGCCAAGTTATTTTGAAATCCATCAATACATGTGGGAGTAATTGTTCGGACAAACACAATTTTAAAGTTTGTCCTTGAGCTGTGACCTTGACATTAGAACTATCCCAAAAATTCTTTCAAGTGGCACATCTACTTGTAATGGAGAATAATTTTGCCAAGTTATTTTGAAATCCATTCACAAATGTAGGAGTAATTGTCCGGACAAATTCGGACAGACTAACGGACTAAAGCACATACACCAACTTGTTACAGTGACAACTATGTCTCGCTCACCACAAGCGGGTTTGACAGAAAATCAACTCAAAGTAAGACTTTCTACTCCATACCTTTTGGTAAAATTTACCTATCTAATGAAAACTTGAAGTTTTTGGGAATTGCAGCCTAGAATTGGGAATTATCTACTCTGAATTGGAAAAAAATATACTTTTTGGCATTGGGATTTGGTCCTAATGTCTGCCCAAGAATTAGGCACATGAAACCCCTACTGATGATTCCTAAGTCTTAATTCTTAAACCATCAAGTTAAATAATTATCAGACAACAACATTTCAGACTGGTCCAAACTGAAAGACATTACAGACAACAATTTTTAGTTGGATGACATTTTAAGTTTGTCAATTGGTGTAGAAAACATTGTAGAACATTAAGAAATTGTTTGATACAAGCAATTTCTTCATTTTCCACAATGTTTCCACAATGTTTTCCAAACTTTTTTTTTTGAGGAATTGTGTGGAAATTGGTTAATAGTAAAATAAATTTTGTAAATACCTCTTCAAATGTTCCCTCCAAGGGTTTATACAACAACAGGGTGACTGCTCTCATAAGATCTCCAACAAGTATAAAATCTCCCTTCGTCTTTAGATATAAGGCAATTATGTTGTTATAATGACAACATTCTAACTTGAGCTCCTTTTCTGCTGTCCTCCACTCAAACAAACGCACCTGTAAACAGACAGAAACAAGATACTTTGTTCAACAAAAAATTCTTATTGAAAGGGGCATTGTCCTTTGAGGTGTACCTTTAAACCTTTGTAGAAAAAAATATTTGAATTCAGAATCTTTTCAACTTGGCAGACAACTTAGCAAATTCATTTTAAAATCCTCTAGAAAATGTGAGATTTATGCTCTGGAAAAGCCAAATAAATTACTTTCAAAATTTAACCTTGATAATTGATATTACATATCCAACTATTTCTTGATAGAAAACATTGTGGGAAATGAATTCATTATCCTGTTTCTCAAAGCTTTTTTCTAAGGGCTTTTAAAAAGCTGGATTGGGTTGCATAGGGTTAAATCCTACTGGGGTAACCATGGAAAAGCAGATACATGATGGACACTGGCCACATGAAGTGGCTAGGACAATGGGTGTGTCCTACAGTGTGGGTTGCTTGGTCGTGGACGAGGAGAGGGCAGAGCATTATATAACCTGGACAAGTTTTTTCAATAAGTGCATAGAGCCCCTTTTTCTGTGACACAGCCTAAAATGGCAAAACCCCAACAATATGGTCAGATGACAAGGAACATTCTATGGAAAACTTATTTAAATTTTTCCATAAATGTCCGAAAAAATGTGTTAACCCATTCCCACTCAGTGACGCTTTTAGACGCCCCCGAGGAGAGAAGCTTTGGAAAAAAGTGTGGAAAGTGAAGAAATTGCTTATAACAAGCAATTTCTTCGTTTTCCACAATGTTTTCTACCATAAAGGTTGAAGAAATCCAAAATTTTATAAACTTTAAATTGTTGTTTGCAACTTCTTTCAATTTGGGCCACTCTAAAATTTTGCCATCTGGTAATGGGTTGACTCGAAATAAGACAGACAGATTTAGGTACAGATGGAGATGATACAAATATATGTCAGCCTTCGGGGCATATAACAAGAGCTGTTTCTAGACAACAAGGCTTGACTATTCTGAGTGCTGGATAGTAACAGCAATTCAATGTTGAAATTAGTCATAATTCCACAACATGAAGGTTAGAATAATGAGTAATATTTTTTAAATCATGATTTTGAACACATGCAAAAAAAGTTCTTAAGATTCTAAGTTGAAAAAGGTTAAAACTCTACTAAAAATCAACAACAGAGTAAGGACTATTTGCTATTGGGTTGATATTATATTCACAGAAGCATGTGCACTGTTTCACAGTGATTGCATTAGTAGGAACAGAGATTAGACGGATGCACGTTAACTTCAACAAAAAATTTCTAACTCCAAAGAGAGTCAAATTTCCACAACCATGAATGTTAGAGTAATTAATTTTTTTCCTAGGGGTTGATATTATGGTAAAATAAGCATATGTAAAGTTTCAGAGATATAGCAATTAGACAGCTGGATGTAAAACTTTAACTAAGTCAATAAGGGTCAAAAGTCCACTAAATGAACGTCAGAGTAATGAATTTTTGCCTGTGAGTTGATATGATGGTACAAGAGCATGTACAAACTTTCAGAGAAATGGGTGTAGAGACAGAGATTTGAGACTTGCACATAAAACAGTAACCAAATATCTAGGTCCATAAATGGTAAAAATTCCACTAAAATGAATGTCCTAGTAAAGAATCTGCCCCTAGGGGATATGATGATCACAAAGGCATGTGCAAAGTTTCATAGCAATTGCATTAGTAGAAATAGAGATATGAGACTTTTACATAAATCCTTAAACAGAGCATTAAGCAAAAACAAATACCCAGGTAACTGGAATAGTCCCCCATTTTTCAAATAGTCAAGCTAAAAATGAAGAGATTATATGTAACAATAATTTTTGACTTGAAGTATACAGAAGTCCTCTAATTAAATGTAGGATATTATACTATTAACTCACTGTACTATTGACACTAGCTAATAATTTTCCATTAAATTCACACAGTGTGTACGCTGCCCCTGGTATCTCTTCTTCTGCTATCTGATTCACTTTACCTTCAATATCAGACACAAAAAATAGTATTAACTCATAACAAGAGGGCCGTTGGCCCTGGGGTGCTCACCTGCGATAAAGGCTCTTTTTCTTTCAACAGTCTAATTTCATGTTAAGGTTAGGATTATGAAACAAGTGGGCCACAATTACATACAAAGACTATGAACCTGGGATCCAAAAGTCTAAATTACAAATTCCAAGGCTTTAGTACTGATTTGAAAGAAGGATAAAACTTTTTCAATGTGTTATAATTTCAGAAATAAGAAGGAAGACTGTGAACTGATGCTTCATGCCTATACACCCCCCCCCCCCTGGATCCGCCCCTGGAGACCCGAGGATCATGATTTTAGCTATTTTGTAAGAGATCAATATACTGATGCTTCATGCAAAATATCAAGGATCTACAAATTCTGGGTCAAGAGGAGAAGATTTTTAACGATCATTTAAAATTTCACCTTTGTTGCCATGGCAACCAGAGTTCTTAACAGATTTCAATTCTTTTAGCTATTTTTGAAGGGGACCACCTAAGCAACATTTCTGCCAAATTTGGTTCAAATCAGCCCAGTGGTTCGGGAGGAGATGTCATTTAAAAAATCGTTCTTTATTTCTATATAAACCCTACCACCCTGGGGCTCCGCCCCTGGGGACCCGAGGATCTTGATTTTAGCTATTTTGAAAGAGGTCAATATACTGATGCTTCATGCAAAATATCAAAGCTCTACGCCTTCTGGGTCAGGAGTAGAAGATTTTTTAAGATTATTTTAAAATTTTACTTTTGTTGCCATGGCAACCAGAGTTCTTCACAGATCTCAATTCTTTTAGCTTTTTTTTAAAGGGGACCACCTAAGCAACATTTCTGCTAAATTTGGTTCAAATCAGCCCAGTGGTTTTGGAGGAGATGTCATTTAAAAAATCGTTCTTTATTTCTATATATACCCCACTCCCCGGGGCTCCGCCCCTGGGGACCCGAGGATCTTGATTTTAGCTATTTTGAAAGAGGTCAATATACTGATGCTCCATGCAAAATACCAAAGCTCTACGCCTTCTGGGTCAGGAGTAGAAGATTTTTTAAGATTATTTTAAAATTTCTCTTTTGTTGCCATGGCAACCAAAGTTTATAACCGAATTCCATTCTTTTAGGTATTTTTGAAGGGGACCACCTAAGGAACATTCTGCCAAATTTTGTTCAAATTGGCCCAGTGGTTTAGGAGGAGATGTCGTTTAAAGAAATTGTTGAGGGACAACGCATGACTCACGACGGACGGACGCTTGACAAAAGGGGATCACAATAGCTCACTTGAGCACTACGTGCTCAGGTGAGCTAACAAAACAATCCTACATTTTTAAACACACAGAGCAACAGATAGAGGGCGTAATTCAAATTTTAGATTTAAATATTTCACCAATACTGCCATAAACCCTACGTACACATTTGAGTCGCCTCAACGAGATGATTGAAACGAGTAGCACAACATAGGGTTTCTTGAGATAAAAGGATTTCAGAATAATGTTACCCCCTCTTATCTAGACCTCTGAACACAGACCAACATATTTCCTTTACCTCAATATTTTCTCTAGTACTGAAGAGGTTTATTCATTTACAGCAAAATTAGCCAAATACTTAATGAGATTTCATGTGAACAAGCTTTAGGTCTGCACTATACTTTTGGACTTAAATTGTGAGCTTGAACTTTAAAGAAATAAAACAATTATTATTTCTTGCACAAGTAAATCTCCAGCTGAAGAAGCGCAAGAAATTGGCTCAATGATTTCAGATATTTACTCCATAAATTCAAAATTGGATAGATAGACACATGGACAGATACATGTAGTACTATCAGAAAAAAATTACCTCCCACAGATTGGAAAACATAAGCTGGTTGATTTATTAAATGAGGTTTAACGCCACTTTTAACAGTATTTCAGTCATTTCATGGAGGCTGGAGCACCTAACAATGGATTCCTGGTATTTCTCACACCAGGTCTACCACTACATCCTTTCCTAGCCTTCAGCTACTATCCCACTTAGGTTTATGATTATCCACCCATTGGCCAGAGACAAATGACGGAAAGAATATGTGCTCTCGCCAGGGATTCAACCCATGACATACCATGATTGAAGATTGGAAGTCTTGTGCACTACCAACTGAGCTATGACGGCGGAGGAAAACATATGCCCTTATTGGTTTGTTTGCATTGAATTTAACTACACTTTGAAAAGTTTTTCACCTACAATTTGGCGGTCGGAAACCTGACCTACCTGTCATAAAGGGTTTTTTCAATAACAAAAAATTAATAAAAGACTCCTACCCTCTAGACACTGAAATACGATTATTCGACCTTGTTTGGGCTCTGCTTCCTCAGGCTGGACAAGGGCTGTTCCCACCACAAAATATGGACTTGGGTCCTCACCTAGCCGTGCTGAGATGAAACTTGTGGCAAATTCATTAGGTAGAAGAGTATGCGCATGTAATACTGAAATTTAAGGTTTAAAGAATGTAAAATGATTTGGTTTTTTGGACATTGTGGTGAGTACTTCATTTCCAATGCTTTATTAGATTTAAACTTCTCATTTGTCATTGAAATTAATTTAACAAAAAAAGTTGAATAAAGTATCTTCTTGTTACAACCAATTTCTTCATTTTTCAGAATGTTTTCCCAAATATATTTCTGGAGGGGTATGAAAAGCATCATTTTATGGGAATGGGTTAAAATACAAAAATAACCAGAGGCCCATGGACAGAGTGAATTCTACTACATGTACCTTCAAAAGTGTGTTGGTCAATAACCAGGAATGAGTGGACTTCTGCCTCATCTCCATACATGTGTTCTCCCATCATACTGGTTCCCGTGGAAACCATTTTAGAACTGCTGCTTGTGGATGTTGAAGCTGCATGTGTACTGGCACTTGATCGTGAGTGGGTCATAGAGGATCCGTCCTGAACATCCATACGCATTGAGATCACTCCAAATGTCTGACTTGTCTCTTGGTAAGCTATCCTCCTGACAACAACAAAAAAATCCATGACAACACAAGATCTTTTTTCTACCCCTTTGCCCCCTCTAAAAAGAATTTCTACAGAAAATATAGTGGGAAAGGAGAAATTGCTTGTAATAAGCAATTTCTCTTTTTCTTACTATGTTTTCCACGCCATATGGCACTCTGTTTTCAAACGTTAGTATGTTACCATTAGAATAGAGCCACTCCTGCCAATGTAAAGGAACCAAGAGAAACAGCATATTACACTTAAAAATTAAAACTAGCATTTACTTCTTTCCAAAAGATGTTTTCTATCCTTTTAGAAAAAATTTCCATTATATGGCCCTTTATCACCTCTCATCTGTGTCTTCTTTAAATTGTTACCATTCTGAAAATTTGTAGACAAGTAATAATTCAAATTTGACAAACCTAGGAGATTCTTCCAATGGTATTGTTCTGATATGAAGTTTCTGTATCTCATCTATTGTACCAATTGTCAAGGAACTGTCATTAGCAATTGCCAAACTGAAAAAGAAAATTGAATAACCCATTACCTAATGACAAATATTTAGGCTGATTCAAAGTGATAAAAATTGAAGATAACAATTTCAAGTAGACTATATTTTACAATCTTTGTCTTTCTTGGTTGAAGACAATGTTTCAAGCAATTTATTTTCAACAATATTTCCCAAGCTTTCTTTCTTGAGGGTAGTGAAAAGGCGGAACTGGGTGGTAATGGGATAATATCGTTGCTGCATGTAACTAGTAGCCAGCTGTTAATGTCAGAACTCCTAGAAAATATAGCATATTCATATAGTGAAATAGATTAAAATATATTTTAGAGTTTGTTTGATTAACCCATTACCGAATGGCAAAATTTTAGACTGCCCAATTCAAAGAAAGTGTAGATGATAATCTTTAGTCTGTGGGATTTTAAAAATCTTTGTCTTTCAGGGTATAATGAAAAAATTACTTGAAACAAGCATTATTCTAAGGAATAAACTAATGCTCTGTATCTTAAATGGAATATTATGTTATACCTGTTGCCTCATCCCTATATTGCACTGTAGCTGATGAGATTAATTTTAAGAAAAATATCCATTTTTCTTAATCCATTACCAGGACCAAAATTTTAGAGTAGTTATAACTCAATAATTTCAAGCTGATGAATTCCTAAAATTTTTGTCTGTTGGGATAGAAAACAGTGTGTATTATTTGTTGTAACAATCAATTTCTTTAATTTCCACAATGTTTTCAAAAGCCGTTTTCCTATGCAGTGTTAAAAATTGGGGATCATGTGGGTATCCAACAACAGTTTAAGTATAACTACCTGTCTGGATATCCGTCAGAGTTTAGTGGACACATGTGGTTTACCTCCTTCAAGTTGACATTGGAGAAAACCAGTTTATGATTACTAGAGTAGATAACTGTTGGTCTATCAGAGCAAGCAAATACGTTAGTTGTAGATAAAGATTTAAATGTTCTCAATACTGTTGGTTGTGTACCCAAAGTTACTTTCTTCTTATCTGTCAAATAACCTGTGGACATTAAAAACAAAATAAATAGCTTTGACAAGTCATACTGAGTGGAACAATCTCTATGCCAAACAAATCACCTGCTGACATTACGCTTTTATTGTTGGAAGATGAATAAAAATTCTATGTCAAAGGGCATAATTTGTACAAAATGCTTTTAGATAAGCCCCTTAAAAGAAATGATTGTGTTTTTGTTTTTGTTTTTTTGATAGTGAACATGCATTTCAAGTTTGAAGTAGATAACTTTGGTAATACCAGAGATATCACAAAAAATTTAAAGTTTTTATATGACAACAACACATATCTATACATCTAGACATATATGGAGCTCCGTGGTTTAGTGGTAGGACGCGGAACTCAGGATTGGAGGGTCTTAGGTTCGAATCCCACCCAGACTGTGGGACTGTGTATAGATGAGTACCTGCTAGGGTTGTAAGCCAAACTGCTGTGGCTGCTATTGGTCCAGTATGTTAACAGCCAACTTGCAATTCAATGATCAGGGGTTAAAGTGTAAAGTCTTTTGATATTGCACTGCATAGAAAAAAACTATAAACCCAAAACTTTAACTTTTTTTGTCAAGACTATAGCAATACCTAGGATTTTCAAATATAAAAAACGCGGATGATTTAACTAGAATTGTCATAGAGCTAACTTAGAACACTCCAACAGCATTTTGTTACTCAAACAAACTGTGACCTTAACCTGCATTACCCCAAAATAATAGGGCACCTCCTTGGTCATGGATAACATTTGTATAAAGTTTCGAGGTTCTAGGTCGAATGCCTTATGAGTTAGAGTATGGAAACAGTTTTCAATCAAAGTTCAATTGTGAACTTGACCTTTTAATTGTATGACCCAAAAACAATGGGGCTTTTTTACAGATGTTTTTCTCTTTTTTTCACAATATTTTCCATGGAATTATTCCTCATTATTCCCCATGTAGATCATGCTCTTGCTTATTTTGTTTTACAGAATTCATGCTTGGTTCATTTTTGTGTTGCGGATCAGAAGGGACTTATTTTCAGCTAGTTCAAAAGCATGTCACTTACCTGTTTCTGTATTCAGATGAAAATAAAACAAGGAGCCATCTCCCAGAGCACATAGTAAATAATGAATGCCTTCAAATGTTGTCATCAGTATGGATCGAGGAATTATCTCTGAAATATAGATAGATTAATTATTATTTTTTCAGTAGTTATTTATCTTTGAAATATAAATAGAAAGTTCTTTTCTTCAGTAAAAATATTTTTTATGTCATTTAACAATCAAACAACAGCAACACATAAGGATACCAAAGCTCAACTGTTCAAGAGCTTGATAGCGAGTAAAACATCCGAGTAAAAAAAGGATCATAATTTATTCAAAAGTGCATTTAGAGTTATCCCCCTTATTGGTATAGACTGCTCTTTTGATACTGAAAAGTTCGAGTACCAAGTGGATACATTCAGTAATACTAGAGGTATTACAAAATGTCAAGTTTTTCGGCCACCATCGACCCAGAGGCTGACACAGACAATGCCCTGGCCGTAGCAATACCTCAGGTTTTTTTTTTTTTTGGAAAACAGCCCAGCTAAAAATTAACACAGTTTAAAATTGAAGTGGAACTTCCTGTCGAAGTCAATGGGCTGCACCCAATGGAGTAAGGGGGTGGGACCAGTAATTGGTCAATTGATACAGATGTATAACTATTTACCTCCTCCAAGCATTTCCACATGCAAACTTTCAAAGGATGGCAGTCTCAATAGCCTGGCAGATATATCTGTCCACAGACCAATAGCACAAATATCAGAGGAATCTTTCCCTTCTGTCTGCGGGGTGATGTCTACGCAGGCAATCTCATGTTCTACCACAGTCTTACTGTAATATATGAGAATAATTTAATTGTTAGTTTCGTCTATCACAAACGAGCAATCTGATTGGTTGAAAAATTTAATTCATACCTCCATGAACAAAATTTTGAGTACACAGCCATTTTAAATGCTTCTGCACAAAATAGTTCACTACAAAAAGGTATCAAAATTTGTTAAGTTCTTGCATTTTTCGCTCGATGCTATTAAATTATAAGAAATGAAGATAATATTTTTTGTTTTCATGGAGGTATGAACCGAAAAACCTAATCACACAATGTATGAATCCGCTTCGCGTATTCATACAGTGTGATTAGGTTTTTCGGTTCATACCTCCATGATAACAAAAACTATTCTCTTCATCTCTTAATTGTGCACGGTATTTCAAAGAACTAGACATGATTCAGCACATGTATTGCTCCACTAGCCTGGATTTACTGATTCAGAAACAATCTACATGCTTATGATTATGATGAATACAATACTGTTAATTGTTATCCGAAACCATGCTTTTGATCAGCATTGGAAAAATTTAATACAAGTTTCTCATGAGTCTAAAGCTCAAATTAGATATTCAATATTACTACAAGGTGACATTCTAATTGACTAAACACAACTGTAGATCAAAAAATCAATCGACCAATGAAATAATACTTTCAGCCTGCAAATTTCATGTAATAAGCTATGGTCACATGGTGCTTTTGTTTCAGTTGGCAGATGTCTGAAATGTTGTGTACTTCTTTGAACTTGGACTATTCAAAAATGTTGTCGCATAGTAATGTTTTGAATGAAATGATTGTTCAAGAATGATTAGCTGTAACATAAATCAAACCTGATTTGTTCCAGTTTGCCAGCCTGTATTTCCAGCAGGTATAGTTCACTACCGACAGCCACAATCACCTGGGTTTGGTTACAGCTACCCAAACTGATATTTTTACCACCAGGGTGCTTCCATTCACTTAACAGTTTTTTGGTCTCACTGCATACCAGTCTCACTGAGGAGGGTGTGATCTGTATCAAAACACTAATTTAACCCTTTCTCATTTTTTAAATTTAACCCTTTCCTACACAGTGACGCTGTTAAACAGCTCCTCAATTTAGGACTTTGGAAAACATTGTGTGAAATCAAGAAATTGTTTGTCACAAGCAATTTCTTCATTTTACACAATCTTTTATACGGAGAAAGTTAAAAAAAATCTAAAACTTCATGAACATTAAATTGTCATCTGCAACTCCTCTCAGTTTGTACTAGTCTAAAATGTTGTTGTATGGTAATGGGTTAAGACTGGTCCAAATTGAAAGAGGTTACAGACAACAATGAAAATTGGATGTAATTTCAAATAAAACCATCCAACGTGTAGAAAATATTGTGGGAAAAGGAGAAATTGCTTGTTATAAGAAATTTCTTCTTTTTCCATGATGTTTTCTCAAGTATAAAATCATAGTGACGTAAAATCCAAGGTTTGTACCAAAAAGGCTAATTTATTACAATATGACACTTATGCCCTGTAGATTGATTGACTGATTAATTGATCAGTTGAATGAAACCACAAGTTTTTTGGAGCTCATCCCACAAAGACTCTTTACTTATCATATGCTCTTTTTTGAAAGAAATACAGTCAGGCCGCGATACACCGACCATCGTTATATTGGCAAACTCAGTTAACGACAAAAAAACACTGGGAACAAACCTCACCTAACGTAATTTTGACCCGTTTGAACGGCATATTCAAGTACCAACACCGACGGACATTTGTCGGAACAAATCTTCGAAATTTAATGAATTTTGCTTCAGTTTATAGGAATTTTCTCAGCCCATGTTTTACGGTTGTTGACATGCCGTAAAGGGTGTCGTAAAATCCTTTATCAGCAGTTGTTGTAAACAATATAGGTTACACAACAGACTCGATTATCGATTTTTTATACCTTCTGATTAATAGTGTTTAATGTAAATAAAATGCCTTTGGCAAGTTTTTCACACTTAAATTACCGGTGTTGTAAGTTTTATTGAATTCTGTTGTCTTTATTTGAGATGTTTGAGCAATTTGAGAAGTTTGAGAAATCTGAGAATTTTGAGAAGTGTCCTTAATAAATGCGAGAAACAATTTTCTTCGTTATTTGTATTATCATTGTCCCAATCCGTAATACGTTAACTTCCCGGCTTTTAGCCTGTTCCTGTTTACAACTTTCACTTCCTGTCTAGTCCGTCTTTTCTCGCTGACATCCCGAAAAATCTCCCGGTACCCAAAATCACCTGCTCCATTACAACGACCGACTCAGTTACCGACAGGAATTGTGTTGGGACAAAGTATGTCGTTATAACGGGGTTTGACTGTATTGTATAATGCATCTCGGGATGACTTATGTCTGTTGTCACAAAGAATGTTGGTCAAGCCAGGGTTCACACCCATGATCCTGGTATTGAGAGTACGGCGTGTTACAAACTGAGCTAACAGGGCTCAGCTGTTGTACAGACATTGATAGTTTGACAGTTGATTCCTGATACTATTAATACCACTATTAATACCACTATTAATACCACTACATCCTTTCCAACCTCCAGCTGCTTATCCCAATTAAGTTTACAATTATCCACCAATGGTGGTAGACTTATATTGGAAAGGATGTTCACCTTGGCCAGGGATTGAAAAATTCTATGTCTGGGACCCCTTGACTAGGAGTGCTTGAAATTATTGAGTGATTTATTGATTGAATGGGGTTTAACACCACTTTTAACAGTATTTCAGTCATATTGCAGCAACACCTAACCATAGATTCCTGGTATTTCTCACATCAGTACTACCACAACATCTTCTCCGAGCCTCAAGCTGCTCATCCAATTTAGGTTTACAATTATTCTCCCATTTGAGGGAGACAAATGTCAGAAAGGGTATTAGTAGAGGCCACCGATAGAACCGGGGACCCGATGAACAGGAGCCTTACTGTGCTATGGCCGTGGACTAGAAATTATTGATCAAGACATCAGGAACACATTTTTACAGTAGAGGGTCACCAGGTTTATGTTACCTAACTAACCTAAATAATTCTCTGTGGTAAGGTTTATCAGTTTAAAGGGATTCCAAATTTTCCTTGATGGGCTGTCAAAATATTGTAACTACAGCTTGAATGAGAAGAAGTTGATACATTTTGGTAGCTCTTTGTTTCAATCTGAAATAGAGTGTTGCTTGGCAGAGCCTAAATGTGACCCAAGGGTAATTTTTCAGAATAACAGGACCAGCAAAATTTAACTAATAGCTTTTGGGTTTAACATTTTTAAAAAATTGTGACTTGATTGGCACACAGACAAATTGTAAGTCAAACAAGTATGGCAGAAAAATGAAAGAAATAGAAGATAATCCCTTGTTTCAGTGTAAGATCCATTGAGTGAACAACAAAAGCTAAATTTTCACAAGTGGCAGAGTAATAGAAATGAAAGATATATTGATCTCACACGGAAAACAAGCAATTACTCCATTTAATGCAAAAAGAGATGAAATAGGACCTCTTTAGGGGGGGGGGGGGAATTTCCCAAAGGCATGTCAAATGTGAATCACTTGGCAATCTGATGACATCATAAGTGTCTTTTGTATGGCGTAGAGGACAGTAAAGCACACTGCTGAACAAAAACAAGGCTTAATCTAACAGAATAGTGAGTTTATAATTTTGATAATTTTAGTTTTTTCATTGAAGTTATCTCGGGATAATCTACCAAGAAATCCCGGGAAAGGATTAAAGAACTCTGTATATACCTGAATAATTTGATTTTTGGAGACATTAGTACACAGGAAAGTCTGTTGGTCCGAGTTAAAGCCAGGCATCTCTGTCTCCTCAACCTCTTCACCAGACAGGGATAAAACTCTGAAATAAATCATGATAGATATGAAAGTGTTAGACATAATTGACAGATGGGTGGCCACCTCAAACATGGCAGTTGAAACGAGGTATCCAACGACAATATTTTGCTTCAAAATCTGATAAAATGTCTCCCAAGGATAATTCCTGTGAATTTGGGTGAAATCATTCTGTTGCTTTCTCAGAAAAAAGGCTTTTAAAGTTTTCACTTTATACCATATATGGAAATAAGCCCAGCCTATGAAAGCCATGTTTTTCATCCAATCAAAATTCTTTTAGATTATCTGATAAAGGTCACCAAATTATTCCTGTGAAATTAGGTTGAAATCCATCAACTGGTTTCTGAGAAAAAGATTTTCAAAGCTTTCACCATATATATAGATTAGCCCAGCCCATTAAAGCCATGTTTTTCATCACATCAGAATTCTGTGAAGGAATCTGATAAAGAGTCACACAAAGATCATTCCTGTAAGATATGGTTGAAATCCACCAACTAAGTTCTGTGAAGAAGATTTTAAAAGCTTTCACCCTATATGGAATGAACCCCGCCCATTTAAGCAATATTTTTCATCTTATTCTTTGGAGCAATCTGATAAAGGGTCACCTAAGGATCGTTTTTCTGAAATTTGGTTGAAATCTATTGAGTACTTTCTGAGAAAAAGATTCTACAAGTAAAAGTTTACTGATGGAAGGATGCACAACAGACATCACTCCATGAAAATAGCCCGCTTTCAGCCAGTGGAGCTTAAAATTATGTAAAATGATTGTATTGATTTTGTTTTAACAATCTACAGTTAAGTTTCACAGAATTTTAAGATAATGAATTTCAAAGATTGTATCAATATATCACTCTAATAAAGATCATAATACAAGAAGTAATAAGAGTTTATGCTTTATGAAATAAATTTCATCATCTAAGCAGAGCCTTGATTTTATCTTTTATAGATTACTCATTTCTTGAATTTTGTACTTCATGGCTAATCAATGAATATTCTGTCTTTACCTTGTTTGCCCCACAAATGAGAGGACCAGCATATTGTCATATTGTTCTGAATTCACCTGTAAGGACCACATCCCTGAAATAAAAATTTCAAAAATTACTGTAACATGTTTTGTGCTACATACTTACAAGAAAAGATCATATAAATTGTTGGAGATATTGTTTGTTAATATTCTACATACAAATATCTGCAAGTGATGTTCAAAGGGGCCTTGGTCTGTAACTTGACAGAGGATCTATTCATTTAAATAGTCCAGTAACAAAATATAATTAAGGGTAGAGGATATACAAAATGCATTTCTAAAATTGACCTCACATCCAGAACCCTCTGAAGTTTCGTACCATTTTGTAACCCTTTGAACCACTAGCAAATATAATGGCGCAGAAAAATTGTTAAAGCAGCACCAAAAAAGGCAGTGCATGGTGAAAGCAAAGAGTAACCTTGACCTTGGATACATTCAAATAAATTTTTGGAATTACACTTGCACTCATAAACAACTTTTCCAAGTTTAATTGATAACAATCCATAAATGTAGAAGATATGCTCCAGACAAGGTCAATTTTTCACCTGACTTTAACTTTGCACTTGGTGTATCTACAGGGGCATTTTTCAAGACACAAGTTTACACCTGTTAAGTGACACAGATGAACAACATCATTTTGAAATCTATCTATAAATGTAAGAGAACTGTGGTGGATAAGAATAACGGAACACATACAACCCACAGACAACGGTAACTTTATCTACCTCATAACCCATTCCCAAACAGTGACGCTTTTTTACACCTCCAAGAAAAAAAATCTGAAGAAAACATTGTGGATAATGAAGAAATTGCTTTTTACAAGCAATTTCTTCATTATCCACAATGTTTTCTAACTCAAAGGGCAAATAAATTAAAGTGCCATCAAATAAGATTTGTCATCGTCAACTTCTTCGAATTTGGACCAGTCTAAAATTTTGTCATCTGGTCATGAGATTATGGCCTTACCTTTAATACCAGGTAGATCAATAGAAGCGTGTTCATGAATACCAATACCATTCCTGATAATTCTTAATGATCCCTCTTTGAAGGCACCAGAACATGTCACCAGCTGTAAAAGAGTAATTAAATTTAATCCTGGTTGTTGTACAACAGTTGGGAAGCAAAATTTTTCATTCTACATTCTAATTCCTCATGATTCTCACACTGTATATCTCATCTACTCCACATTGCATTTCTGTCTCAAATTACACCATTTTTATTTCATTCAGGGTCTGATACTGCAGACAGAAATAAAATGCTGCAAAACAGGATATGCATGGCATTCATGGATGGTTGGACAATGATGAACCAATATCCCTCCACATATTGCCGGGAGGTAATTGTACGTGCATTATTCTTTCTCATGATGCGTACCTTTTAAAACTCTACATTTGAAATGTTTTGAAATTCAAAGGCAATGGGTTTGTTCAAACTATTTTCTCACCGAGTTTGTTACAACATTTTAAAGCCTAGTCAAAGAACCAGTTCAATTCTCTTTCTTTTAAACTGTTAGAGTAGGGTAAGTTGTTTGAATTTTTTCCCCTTGACTAGACAATTCTGCAATATTTTGAGATAAACTGGGGATTTGAATTCCAAGCTGCGAACATCCTTGAATCTTCTCACCTGACCTTGACCTTGTCTTTCAAGGTCAACTACACACATATCAACAATAGGACCAAGGTTAGTGAAGGTCTCCATGACTTGAACATAGCTCCCACCTTCATCTGGCTTAACATTCAGCTGCAATACAAACAAATGAACCATTACTTCACTGTACAATGACATGACAATCTTTTTCTTTCAACAGTCAAATTTTAAGGCCCTCAGGCTTCTATCTTAAGAGAGAAGCCCTTTCCTCACTTGGATACCCATGGATTATAAATTTAGCAATTTTGAAATATGACATATGTACTGATGCTCCATTCAAAATATCAAGGCACTATGCCTTCTGGGTCAGAAGGAGATTTTTTGAATTTCTTTTTCCTGCTATGGTAACCCGTTTTCAACAGACCTCAATCTTTTTAGCAAGTTTTAAAGAAGACCAACGAAGGGACCTCCCCACCACCATTTGGTTAAAATTGGTTCAGCAGTTTTAAAGTAATTGTTGAATTATGACTGACAGAGGAAATATTGGCTTACAAGTAGATCTCTGTTGCAAACTTTGCTCAGGTGAGCTTTAACAGATGATTTTAGACTAGTCCATATCCTAAAATCCTCTCAGTATTTCTCTTTTTTCAGGACATCCAAAGAAAATGACCTGGAAAAACATGAATAAGACATATTGTCTGCAACTTCTTTTAATTCAGATCAGTCTAAAATATTGTTGTCTGGTAATGGATTAAAGTTATATATAACCATAAAGAGTACCATAAAGGGTAAAAGTATGATGATCATATATCTATTCTAAGTGTCTATACAATGTTTATACCCTTAGTACAATTTTGCTCTTACCACTTTATATCATATAGAACATGGGGAAAGAAATTCTTTGATAATTTCTGGTGTTTTTTTAGTTTTCTCTGTGGATTATCACTTGATAATATCACCAAAATACAGTGATATTAGGAAAACATTAACATCATTATTTTGTAAGGTTAAATCAGGGATAAACCCTTCCCTGTTCAATTCCTGGTTTTTATGATTCCTATGATTTTATACTTGAGAAAACACTGTGGAAAACGAAAAAGAATAGCTTGTAACAAGCAATTTCTTCTTTTAAGACAATGTTTTCTACCCTGTTGGTACGTTAATTTTCAAATTGCACTCACTTTTAGTTGTCATCTGCAAATTTTTCAAATTGGGCAAGTCTAAAATTTTTTAACAAAGAGCACTGCCGAAAGGTGCCTACGCTCGGCTGTTGGGTGCTGGATAGTGGACAAAATGCATCTAGAATTATCCCTCTTGATAGTATAGAATGCTCTTTTGAAACAAGTGTGCCAAGTTTCAAGTGAATGCCTTTAGTAGAACCAGAGATATCACAAAATATCAACAAAAAACAATGACGACAACAAGGCTATAGCAATAACTCGGGTTTTCTCCAAAAACAGCCAAGCTAAAAAGGAAAGAGTTAAACAAGAAAGGGTTAAGCCCTACTACCATCCATTTTATGCTGCTGAACGTTATTATAGCTGGATAACTGATGACATCATCCAGTCATAATGTAAATCACATGCAAATAGATATTACAAAGACATTTCGAAAAAATCAAAGTTTTGGACAATGGAGCAGATGCTGCCACAGATGACAACCGGGTCCTAGCATTACCCTGAGTTTTGTCAGCGCTCATGCTTAGCTAGAAAGAACTTTAACTTCTTGTATTAAGTCAATTTTCATACCTTTATTAATTGAGAATCACCTAGTCTGCTACCAATATATACGACACCATTATCTAAATACGTAATACACTCAGCAATGGAAGTCTGAAATAAATGTTGTTAGGTTTTATATTTTTTTGTTAAACTCAACAATTACAACAATGTTTCAGATCTACAGGTAGAAGATAAGTATTTCCTTTTTTTTTTCAAATAAACCTTTGTGATGCTAAACACGGAATATTCCTGCTTTAGCAGGAGGTAAAGACAAAATCAGACTGCACATATGTGCAGTCTTAATCTTGGTCTATACCTCCTACTTGTCCCTTTACAGCTGGATTGTTTTAGAAGATAGATTTTTCCAGGGGGGGGGGGGCATAAATATACCTAATATGTAAATTCATGGGCATAAAAATAATTACCACCTTGTTCTACAAATTAGCCACTCTTTTATATGTAACAAAAGGAGACAAACAGAAATGTAATTTTCATAGACCCTGGTCCAACTGTACAGACTAAGCAGATAGAACTTAATTTAGTACTGCTTTCAGCAAATTTTTGAATGTAGAGTGGTCATTCAACCTCTGTTTATATTATTCTTTGTATTGTCAGCTCTAATTGCTGGATCCTTTGTTTGTTTGTTTGTTTGAATAGAGTTTTACGCCGCTTTTAACAATCTTTCAGTCATATCGCGGCGGCTGGAGCACCTAACAATGGATTCCTGGTATTTCTCACACCAGTACTACCATTACATCCTTTCCTAGCCTCCAGCTGCTATCCCACATAGGTCTACGATTATCGACCCATTGGTGAGAGACGAATAGTCGGAAAGGATGAGTGCCGCCGTCGGGAATCGAACCCGGGACCTCTAGATTGACAGTCCGACGCGCTACCAACTGCGCTATGACGGCGGCTCACTGCTGGATCCTACTTCCTTTTCAAATATTCAAGCATGTGCATAACATTTCCAAACAATTGTCATTTGTGCCAAGTAAAAAACTCAGATCAAACTGAGCATCCACACAGTCTGATCAGGATCTTCACTATGCCCTATGAAGATAGCTATTGACTCAAAGTTCCTTTAGTCAATTAACAAATATTCTACATACACTCTTTGGCTGTCCAGTGTGCTTAACTCATTACCAGATGGCAAAATTTTGGACTGACCCAAATTGAAAGGAGTTGCAGACGACAATTCTAAGTTTATGAAATTTTAGAATTGTTCATTTTTGTTGATAGAAAACATTTTGTGAAATGAAGAAATTGCTTGTTTCAAGCAATTTCTTCATTTCACAAAATGTTTTCCTAATAGTTTATCTTGGAGGGGCGTCCAATAGCGTAATTTTGTGGGAATGAGTTAATGTGTGCACTTCACACAATTATAAAATGGTTGGAATTGTCACACACAGAGTCTTTGTTCATTAAGTTTTTTTAAGACATTCTCACACAATCCTGCTTTTTCACACCCCTTAAGAAAATACTTGAGGAAAACAAGGTTGAAAATGAAGAAATTGCTTGTGACAAGCAGTTTCTTCATTTTCAACTTCGTTTCTACCTAAATAGACATAGATACTCACAACTCTTTCATTTTGAAATTGTCATCTTCAATTTCTTTGAATTTGAACTAGTCTAAAATTCTGTCCTGTGGGAATGGGTTACTGGCTCATTTTAAATGACAGGTCATATGAAATAACTTATGTACCTCTCCAAGTTGTTCAACTTTCAAATCTTTTATGTTTCCAGATCCGTCCATCTTCTCCTCTTTCTCTAATAATAACATAAACAACCGCCCACTCATATCTCCAAGAAGATATCGTGATCCATTAGCATCAACTTTACCAAAACAAGTTATGGTGCTTTGCTGAAATTATAATGAAAGAATTTGTTACATCTATCTCGACTGGATAACTTGATGGGTAATAGCCACTTAGCTCTATGATCATACTGATAGAGGTCCCTTTTACTCAGATTCTGAAAGAGAAGTCCTATAAATAATTAATGGATCAAAAAATTTTACATTGTTTTCATTTCATTCTGATTCAAACCTTGGTAGGCATGAAAACATTTTCTCCTTTTCACACATTTTTTTTAAAAAAAACACACTAACACTAGCACCATTCAAATTCAATTTTGTTTAATCATGATAATCATATAATAATGGACAGGTTATGAAACAAAAGCACTTCGCATACCTTAATTACTGTAGGAGCTATAGGCAGAAACTGATCTCCTTTATGGTATGTGATAGATTCTTGTCCAATAATTAAAGCTCCACCATATGGGGCTGGCACTGAAATGACAAATAAAGCACTATTTGAGCCTCTGTGTGATGTTTCAAACCATTTACATTTGTGCACAACAGTTTCCACTTTCTGATAAGCTGAAAAAATGCAATTACGGAAAACATTGTGATAAAAGGAGTAATTACTTGCAACAAGCAAATTCTCCTTTTCTCACAATATTTTCTATCCTATTTGACACTTATTTTCAACTTCTAGAGCAATTTGAAATATCATCTGCAAATTCTTTCAATATGGACCAGTCTAAAATTTATGTTTTCTTGTTAAGGGTTAAAAACTTAGATCAGCACTTCACCATAAGCCCTATAAATAGACTGAAGTTTCTTTATACAATAGGAACTAGTCAAAATGTCCTGAGTGGCTGTCCAGGCTGCTCAATGTCTGCACTTCACACACATCAGAAATGGTTGGATTAATTGAAGCAATTTCTTCACTTTCCACAATGTTTTTTACCCAAAAAAGATGAAACAATCTAAAATTTCATACACTTTCAATTGTTGTCTGCAACTCCTTCCAATTTGGACCAGTGTAAAATTTTGCCATTTGGCATTTGGTACTGAGTTAAAAGGGACAAGAACGTGGTATAGATAAAATCAGACTGCACATGTATGCAGACTGATCTTTACTATACCTCCTGCAAAAACAGATATATATCTGATTCATTGTGACTAAGATTACGGTAATACAAAATAGACCATACCTGCTATCAGCATACAAGCCTCTGTTTCTACATTATCCTGTTTCCAGGGCCCCTTACTGAACTCCTTGTCCCTTAGTGATATTTCGTAGGTTTTAACATGTCTTCCATGTTGATCCTAAGGAGAATAAAGCACGTAAAAGTAATTTCCTGAAAATATTAGTAAAGTTTTCAAAAACTATCTAACTATGTAGATGCACTGGTTTTTAACCCTAGTACTTCATCCCATTCCCACACAATAAACTTTTAGACCTGTCAAAATTCAAATAAGTTGCAGATGACAATTTTAAGTTGATGAAATTTTAAAAGAAATTGTATTTTGGGTTAGAAAAAATTGTGGATAATGAAGAAATTACTTGTAACAAGCAATTTCTTCATTTTCCCAAATGTTTTTCAAAGCTTTTATATCGTTTGGCATTTAAAAGCGTTATTGTGTGGAAATGGGTTTAATCAATTGCTTATTCACATAGCACTTTAACCCATTACCGGACAGCAAAATTTAAGACTGATCCAAATTCAAAAAGTTGCAGACGACAATTTTAGTTAATGAAATTTTAAGAATCTTTGTGTATAGGGGTAGAAAACATTGTGGAGAATGAAGAAATTGCTTGTAACAAGCAGTTTCTTCATTTTCCATTACGTTTTCCAAAAATATTTTGTCATGCTTATGGCTTTTTTTAACTTACAACTAATACCTCTGTCTGGCAATAAGATATGCCTGAATCCTTTACCACACAATCAACACTTTTTGTGCTGTCTGGAAATTTTGATACAGAAAACATTGTAAACTAGAAATGTGTCAAAGATACTTATACCTCTCCTTAAGAGCTTGTCATGTGACCTTCAATTGTGACCTTGAACTTGGGAGTATCCAACAAAACTATACATACCACACTAGTACTCATCTAGGGGAGCAACTGTGCCAGGTTATTTTGAAATCCATCAATAAATGTAGAAGTTATGCTCCCAACAAGATTTAGAAACACCCATCCCACACAGACACAGGTAACTCTTTTTACCTGTCATCATTATATGGCAGGGGTATAAAAGGAGAAATTCACTGTAAAAATATTATGAGAAATGGACATAAGGTTTCAAAGAATTAACCAAATATCCCATTATTGCACCCAACCAAAGGATATGGTAACAACAAATTGAAAAGGCAATACAAGTACCTCAGGGTTATCTTTAAATACTGTAAATCTCAAAATGCACTTATAGTTATGTATGCTGTACTGTTTTGGTCAAAAGTCCCATTTAAGTTGTCATAGCACAAAGAACATGTGCACGCATAAATAATATAGGTAAATTTACTTGTGCACGCTTACATTTTGAAAGAGCATGCGTTATTTAACACATTCACTTACGAAATATGAGCATGCATGAATAAAAATTAAACACCTTCATAATGTGTGTGCACTTGTAGTCTAGGAGTACACACTCATTTTATACCCTTGAACGTTCAGTTATTATGCGTGCACAGCTTAATTTTGTGAGCGCATCATTATCATTTACATGTGCACGCATTTATTTTAGCGTGAAATACCTAAAGTGGACTTTTGACCCATTTAGTGCACCATAGTTATGGCTATAGTGTAAATTACTCTTTTGATAGCCTCATCAAGCTGTATATACAATGTTTTTGCCACACAAGGACAGTGTTCTGCCAAAGATTTTCAGAAGAGGGGACAATTGTCCCCTCAGCCCTAAATTTTTGGAGACATTTTCTGAATGAAAGAGACACTTCCATTTCTCTGTAATACTTAACATCAAAGCATAATTTCAACTTCAGGTACAGTCATAAACCTTGTTTTGCTGATTATACAAAAAATTGAGAGCAGCATAGTTTAGTTCTTTTTTCATTTAATGCTTTGGTGAATTATAAGATATGTAGCTACCGTGGGCTTTTGTGTGTGTGTGTGCGTTTTGTCCAATCCGAGTTTGACAGTCATAAAATTTCGTATCATACTGTAACCAGGCATAATCCCAAAGCCAATTTCACTGAAACTTTCTTTTGTTTCATTTGTGACTAATATATATCTCTTAACATCTTTCTAACACTTTACAAGTAGACAATACTTAAGACTGGTCTAATCTGAAACATGACCAGAATGTATTGCAGGTATAAAGTATGGGTCCATCAAGTTTGTACCAGCCATTCAAAGTATCAAGAGAAGGGTCTGAGTGACCTATCACAGCTTGTAATTCCAAGACAGGAAAAGGCCAGAATAAAATTAATTATGATTGTTTTGAAGCTCTGAAAATTATTTTAAATCATTTTAAATCATTATAAACAGAGATTTTGTAATTCTGTAATATTTGTGTAAAAGTTAGTCTCTATATCAACCATTGACAATGATTAATTTGGACAAAAACGGTTGCGATATGTCATGTCCGGATATTGGTACACTTACAATTGCAAACTTCTTTTGACATCAAAATATAATCTTTCATACTTTATCCAAGTACAGAATAGTTTGATATCAATTATTTCTTACTGTGAATATAAATCATTCCTTGTGTTGTTGGTTATTTGAATCCAGTAAAAGTGTCAATTGATAGCTTTATAGAAATGCTTTACGCAATGTTTGTGTCAAATAAATATCGCGGAAAAAGTAGTTCTGATTTGGCGGTCTTTTCTTCAAATCCGCACTCCTTTCAAGTTTATCTAAAATAAATTCTTTTCTGATTTGGGGAAAAGATGGATTTTTATTATTAAGTTTTACGTCCAAAGTAGGGAAAAAAATGCTGAATTTCGGCCGCGACAATTTTCGCATCTACGCTAATTTTTATGCGACATCCACAATTTTTACGCGCGAATATCGCGGAATCGCGGCCTCGGCAGAACACTACAAGGATGATACAATGTTTCAATTGTATACCTAATAGACCATGATAACAGTTTATTAAAATCAGAGGTTTCCTCTAGACTTAAAATGAATCACATTTGTCAGTCAATCTCAATGTGTTTAATTGAATACTTACCTGATGAACCAAAACTAATGTTGGAGTTGAACAGTCATGTAGAAACTTTATATCAATTACAGTCAATTCTTCTAGCCTAAAAATAAAAACATCCTTCTTTGGTTTGTTTGATTGAATGGGGTTCAACACAACTTCTAACAGTATTTAAGTCATGTAACAGAAACTGGAGCACCTAATAATAGATTCCTGGTATTTCTCACACCAATACTACCCCTTCATCCTCTCCTAACCTCAAGCTGCTTATCTCATTTAGGTTTACATTGGTGGGGGAAAAATGTCAGAAAGAATACTTGCCACAAGCAGGGATTGAACCCTGGACCTCGTTATTGACTCTATCAACTTAGCTATGGCCACGGCCTAAATCCTTCCTTGGATGTTTGGCAACAATTGTACGAAGGTTCATGGTCTTAGATTAATTGGTTCTAGTGTTAGAGCGCAAAAAGGAAAAAGTCTACGACTGGAGGGATGGACAGAAAGACAGAACAAATATAACCCCTTCTTTGTAGGTGCATCTTTGGGATAGAAAAATATTATAAGATATAACAAATCGTTCGTGACAAGCAACTCCTTGTTTTCTAAACATGTTTTCCTAGGCTTTTCTCTTGGTTGAAGGAATGTCTTGATTAGCCTGTCACATCTTAAACCTTGTCCTGCTAAATATTTTTCCTCTTTCCAATATATTTAGACTGAAATAATTAGAATGGTCCTGTGTTCAAAGGTTTCTTTAACAACAACAATCTAGAAACGTAGGCTAAAATCAGACTGCACTTCTGTACACCTATACACCTGCTAAAGCCATCTTAAAAGCAGGAATATTCCAGGATCGGCATGGCAAGGTTAATCTCACATTTTTATGCCCAAAACAGGAAAACATTTTGGAACAAGGTGCCAAATTGTCACAAGATATGCCCGTCACACTGCTTAATATTAACTGGGGGTTTGAATAGAACTGAGGTTATTTTGAATGAATTTTTTTTGTCAAACAAAGTATGAAAAACAACAAAGGGCAATAACTCAAAAAATACGCTAGGTAGAGTTATGGTTCTTGTACACTGCACTCCCACTTGGTGAGCTCTATCCATCCATGAAGTTTCATAATTCTAGCTATAATACTTTTAGAGATATACTCCGGACAAGATTCAAGTATGAAAAACAACAAAGAGCAATAACTCAAAAAATAGGCTAGGTAGAGTCATGGTTCTTGTGCACTGCACTCCCCCTTGGTGAGATCTATACATCCATGAAGTTTCATGATCCTAGCTATAATACTTTTAGAGATATACTCCGGACAAGATTCAAGTATGAAAAACAACAAAGGGCAATAACTCAAAAAATAGGCAAGGTAGAGTTATAGTTCTTGAGCACTGCACTCCGTATTGATGAGAAGAATACAACTGCCAAGTTTAAAGTCAATCGGACTTACAGTGACAGAGTTATGCTCCGGACAAAGAAGTGGACACCGCCCGGACGACCGGACACCACGGGTGATCCCATAATACGTCCCGTCTTCGACGGGCGTATGAAAAGGAGAATGGTGACAAGCAATTTCTGTTTTTAACACAATTTTTTGTACCCTGTTAGACACTCACTATTCAGTTTTAGAACACTTTGAAATATAGGTCTGCTACATCTTTCAATTTAGAAAATTTTACTGTTGGTAATGGGTTCATTTTGGACTAGTCTAAAGTATTGTTTTTTTGGTATGGGTTTAACCTTTTACTATACAATCCCACATTTTAATCCTTGAAAGTAGAATAGCTCTAGGAAGCACTGTAGGACAAGAAAAAACTCATTTTAAAATGTTTATAACCCTTGGTATTACTTATTTTCAATTTCCATCCTTTTGAGTCATCATCTGAATCGTCTTTCAATTTAGACCATTCTAATATCTGGTTATCATTTAGTATTCCATTCCTTACCTGAGGTTGAACGCTTTCAATTCCTTATTGTCTCTTTCAAGGGGAATAACTTTAAATAGTCCATCATATAATCGAAGTCCAATTACCCTACATTCTGGATCTATAATACCAATAATTCCAGTCTCTGACGGTCGACCAATACGATCCTATAATAATATAATGCATATATGACTAACATGAAAAATATCATAGAGAGTTCATTGACATAGTTAACCTATTCCCGTCTGAAGAATTGCATTAAAGAAAACATTGTGAGAAAAGGAAAAGTTGCTTGAATCAATATTATTTTCTACCCTATTTTGCCCCATGTTTCCAATTTCAGAGCAATTTGAATTGTCATCTGCAACATTTTTCAAATTGGCCCAGTCTAAAATTTCATACTTTTGTAATGAGTTAACAGCTAACAAGATTCTCAATTTTCATTTCATTTTCAGATCTGGTCATGGTTGACCTTGTTGATTACTGTTGATAAGTAATCATTTATGACCAGCAAAAAATGCTTAAGCACACATGAAGATAAACATTCTGTGAGAAGTCCATCTAAACATACCAAGAATTATACCGATTCTTAGATAATCACTCCTTACAAAACACACAATATTAGGAGCTGCAAGAAGGAGCAAAGAGGAAGGGTGTTTTAGGCCTCTCCCAAAGATTATCAGAAAAGGGCTATGTTATGGCACCTAGCTCAAGGACAAATCCATGTGACCAGCGGGGCAGCCATGATTTGAGCCCACAGCCTTCAACTTCTCTCAGTATAGGGTCCACTGTCCTAGCCATTGAGCCCTGCAGGACCCTGACAATACTTGAACAAATTCCCTCCAGTAAGAGATGGTATACCATACAAATCTTTAAGCCTTCTGGTTTCAGAGAAGAAGAAACCCAAAGAACTCTCTACATAAACTGGGGTCTGCCTGGATGGAGCCAAATGAGACTCCATGGGCATCACATGAACAAACTTAATAGAGGTCTATTAAGACATGCCATATACTAAATATCAACTCCCTAGGATACTGGTTTCAGAGAACATTTTGAAAAATGTGCCTCTTATTATTTTCACCCTTTTTGTTGCTGTGGCAACCAGAGTTAAGGTTAGGTTTCAAATATTTTTTCTTAGTTAGACTTTCATGCAAGGACCATCTCTGCTAAGTTTCATCAAGATTACTTTAGGAGATATAAAGAAGCTGCTGTCAAATCACAACATATAACAGACATTGGGAGATCACAAAAGTTCACTTTAAGCACTTAACCCTTGTCATGCTGAACCCGGAATATTCCGGTTTTTGCAGGAGGTTTAGACTAAGATCAGACTGCACTTATGTGCAGGCTGATCTTAGTCTTCACCTCCTGCTTATACTTTCCCTGCAGGCAAAATTGTTTATGAAGTTGATTTCTAAAAGAAATGTTGATGTTTAATAAAAAGTTCTATCAGTGCTTTCAGCCCTTTGATTTGACAGCATTTCAGTAAGGTAATTTATACAGCATGACAAGGGTTAATAATGCTCAGATGAGCCGAAAATATAGAAAAGCAAAACCTCCACTTGAGATGAGACATTGAATGTTGATGATTCATACCTGTACATTGCCATGTGCTCTGGTAATGATCTCAATGTTGTCACCTTCTTGTTGACATTCTAATATCATAGCATTGTACTTTGATGTCAAAACAAACATCAAATCCTTTGCTTCACCCTGAAACAGACATGGGTTTCATGTATACTTGACCCTTTGCAGACAAAGTCATTACCATTACTACAGATCTCAGGATAAGAGGGTGTAAAATGACAATTCTACTAAGTCTCCAAAGCATAATTGATGAATTGCTTGCCTGTCCACTGACCTCCAAGAATGCAGTTATGATATCATATCAAAAGATATCATTTTGTGCAAGAGGGTCATTTGCCCTAAAGCCCTCTACTGAGCTTAGAAATGATAAACCAGTTTATACCCCACACAATATATGAAACTTATAAGGTTTTTTATTTTCACTTCACAATTTGTCAAAAGAATATTCTATTTAAGTTTTTCTTCTTTATTTCTATGTTAACATAGGGTAAATCTAGGCAGATACCATATATAACCCTTGTAGCATGTTTCTCATTTTCTAAGACTTAGATAGTAACAGCAATTCAAGGTAAACATAGGGCAATTCTATAGAATGATTGTCAGAGTAATGAATATTTGCCTATAGCTGACATCTACCTTTTAAGCAAAGGTTCAAAGCCATTACCTTGTATTGTGATACGAAAAATAACCCTGCATGCAGAGCTCAACAACATTTTTTTAGTCCAAAAGAGGTAAAATTCTACTTCAATAAATGTCAGGGTAATGAACCTTTGACTAAAGAGTTGAATGATAAATCTTAGTTATTATTCTTGTGCAAAGTTTCAACAAAGACAATATGTGTTTTGTGAACCAACATGCCCCTATAACATCATTTTTGTGAAAATGTGAATGTCAGAGTAATGAATATTTGCCTGAGAGTTGAAATATAAGTTAATAAAGATGAAACATTTGAAGATACTTGTATGTAAAACTTTGTTCATGATTGTCCAAGTCAAAAAGGGTCAAATATCAACTGAATAGATTGGCACTAATAAATATCTAATAATGGTTGATATTATGGTGACCAAAATGGCATGTGCATTGCTTAACCCTTTCCTGTTTCTTGAAATTTTAAGCTGATCCAATTTGAAAGAAGTTTTAGACGACAATTAAAATTAGGTGCAATTTGAAAAGCAACCAACCTACAGGGTAAAAAATATTGTGGGAAAAGAAGAAATTGCTTGTTACAAGCAATTTCTTTTTTCCCACTATGTTTTTTCAAGTATAAAATCACAGGGACTAAAAAACCAGGGATTGAACAGGAAAAGTTTAAGACCAATAGCAGAGATTAGAAACTTCAACTAAAAATTTGTAAGTTATCAAAGGGTAAAAATCCCACTCATATGAATGTAAATTTTCCTAGGAGATGATATCATGGTCAAAAAAGCACATGCGAGGTTTCAGAGCAAAAGCATATGTAGGAAGAGATATATAATAGAGATATGGCAGTTGCATGTAAAACTTAAACAGAGAATTTCTATGGCAAAAAAGATGTCAAATTTGACTAAATCAAATGTCAGAGTGACAAATCTTTGCTTAGGGAATGATACTACGGTAATTAATGCATTTGCAAAGATTCAGGGCAATAGCAATACTAGAAAGAGAGATTTGCAATTAAAGCTTCAATTGAATGCCTAAGTCAAAAGGATTCATAATTGCACTAAAATAAATGTCAGATTAATGAATCTTTGCCTAGGGGATGATATGAGGGTCAGAAAAGCATGTGTAAATTTTCAGAGCAATAGCATACATAGACCCTCAAGTAAAACTTTAACCAATTCCCAGACAGCAAATTTGTAGACTACTCTGAATTGAAAGAAGTTGCCGACAACATTTGAAAGTTAATGAAATTTTGGATTTTTTCAACTCTCTGGGTAGAAAACATTGTGAACAAGGTGCCAAATTGTCACAAGATACGCCCGTCACACTGCTTAATATTAACGGGGGTTTGAACAGAACTGAGGTTATTTTGAATGAATATTTTTTGTCAAACAAAGTATGAAAAACAAAGGACAATAACTCAAAATATACGCTAGGTAGAGTTATGGTTCTTGTTCACTGCACTCCTACTTGGTGAGCTCTATCCATCCATGAAGTTTCATGATTCTAGCTATTATACTTTTAGTGATATACACCGGACAAGATTCAAGTATGAAAAACAACAAAGGGCAATTACTCAAAAAAATAGGCCAGGTAGAGTTATGGTTCTTGTGCACTGCACTCCCCCTTGGTGAGATCTATACACCCATGAAGTTTCATGATCCTAGCTATAATACTTTTAGAGATATACTCCGGACAAGATTCAAGTATGAAAAACAACAAAGGGCAATAACTCAAAATATACGCTAGGTAGAGTTATGGTTCTTGTACACTGCACTCCTACTTGGTGAGCTCTATCCATCCATGAAATTTCATGATTCTAGCTATTATACTTTTAGAGATATACTCTAGACAAGATTCAAGTATGAAAAACAACAAAGGGAAATAACTCAAAAAATAGGCCAGGTAGAGTTATGGTTCTTGTGCACTGCACTCCCCCTTGGTGAGATCTATACACCCATGAAGTTTCATGATCCTAGCTATAATACTTTTAGAGATATACTCCGGACAAGATTCAAGTATGAAAAACAACAAAGGGCAATAACCCTAAAAATAGGCCAGGTGGAGTTATGGTTATTGAGCACTGCACTCCATATTGATGAGAAGAATATAACTGCCAAGTTTAAAGTCAATCGGACTTACGGACAAAGAAGTGGACACCGCCGGACGCCCAGACACCACGGGTGATCCCATAATACGTCCCGTCTTCAACGGGCGTATAAAAATGAAGAAATGAAAAAGCAATTTCTTCATTTTCCACAATGTTTTCTCCATTGTTTTTACTTGAGGGCATCCCAAAGCATCATTGTGTGGGAATGGTTGAACCAAATCATTACAACGACACTGATGCTGATGTCAGGGCGACTTGAATAGTTCCTTTATTTTTCAAACAGTCAAGCTAAAGATGTACCAAAAAATATCAGTAAAATATTTTCTGCATAATTTTATGAGTATAAAACTTTCTTACTGCAGGTCGAAACAACTCAAGCACAGCAACTCTTCCATATATGCCAACTTCCTTGATTGGTCGAAGGCCTTCTGGGGTCACAACATAAATCTCTAGTCTTGTATTCTTGGCTATGATGAGGTTTAGGTCATCACTGGAGGTAAAATTTCCTAAAAAATGATTCATATTTTATTTTCTACGGTTTGAACTTGTGACCTAGTTTTTGGTCCCATGTGAAACAGTATTTATAACATTACTGAGATATCATGAAGAAAAACATTCTGACCAAGCTTCAAAACATTTGAGCCAAATTTTAGCCTCTTGAGTGCACATAAAGGTTTTCTATGATTTGACCTTGAGACCTAATTTTGATCTTATATGAACTGATGTCTAACTTCACGGAGATATCTTGCAGACAAACATTCCGTCTAAGTATCAAGAAATTTGCGCCGAAAATCTAGCCTCTAGTTTTCTCATCAGGTGTTTCTCAAGTTTGACCTTGGTCTTTCCCAAGATTTGACCTAGTGCCTTAATTTTACCATATGCCATCCAAATGCAACATATCCAAGATTAAATAAGATACTGACCAGATTCTGACTAATTGTCAAGACTCAAATCAAAATGCAACCTTCAGAGTGCACAAAAGATTTTTCTAAAATTTGACAAAGTGAGTACTTTTTGACTCCAAGTGACCTCGTCCAAGAAATAATGCAGACAAACATTTAGACCAAATATCATGACTTTCGAGCCAAAAATAGGGCCTCGACAGTGCACGCAAAGTTTTTCCAAGAGATGACCAAGTGACTTAGTTTTTTAACCTATGTGACCCAATTTAAAAATTAACATACATTTTGACCAAATATCCAGACATTAGGGCTTAAAATATGATCTCTTAAGTGCACACAAGGTTTTTCTTAGATTTGACCTAATGAGCTTGTTTTGACCCTACTTGACCCAATTCCTAAGCCGTTGAAAGATATGCAAATAAGCCATTTGAGCCAAAAATGTGACCTTCAGAGTGCACACAAGGTTTTTCTAAGATCTGACCTAGCTTATGACTCCACATGACCAAATTTCACAATCTCTTGCAGACAAATATTTTGACCAAATATCAAGACATTTGAGCCAAAAAATGTGATCTCTACAAGGTTTCCCTAAAATTTGAACTGGTGACCTTTTTTAGACCCCACTTGACCAAATTGCATACTCATCGGACATATCATGTAGACAAACATTCTGACCAAATGTCAAGATACTTCAGCATAAAATGTGACCTCACATGATTCATTTAAAAACTTTTGAAGGATCTCATGTAGACAAATATTCTGACAAAATTTCAAGGCATTTGAGCAAAAACTGTGACCCTAGAGTGCAAACAAGGTTTTTCTAAGATTTGACCTAGTGACGTAGTTTTAGATCCCACATTACTCATTTCAAACTCATCTGAGATATCATGAAGACAAATGTTCTGACCAAAAATGTGAGCTCTAGAGTACACGTAAGGTAAAAGTTGAGGACGGACAACAGACACAGCCTGATTGATAGATCACTACATGGTCAGGTGAGCCAAAAACAATTGGCCCTATGCTCCCCTTCTTAACCCATTCCCACACAGTGACGCTTTTGGACACCCCCAAAGAAAAACAATTGAGAAAAAATTCTGTAAAATGAAGAAATTACTTGTAACAAGTAATTTCTTCATTTTCCAGAATGTTTTCTACCAAGAAAATTAAAATTTTTCAAAATTTCATCAACTTTAAATTGTTGTCTGCAACACCTTCTAATTAAGACAAGTCCAAGATTTTGCCGTCTGGCAATGGGTTAAGCTCATTACGAGGCAACAAAGTTAGACTGGTCCATATGCAAACAAGTTGCGGACAAATTTTATGAATGGACATAATTTCAAAACTCTGTCTTTTAGGGGAGAAGACATGATAGATAATATGGAAATTGCATCTTAAAAGAAAAACTTATCCTTGCAATAAACCCTTGTGTTGCAGACTGCAACTAAAGGTGCATCAAGCTTTGGAAAATTAGTGCCAAAGGTCATACATTATTTTGAAAATTGAAAAATAGCTTGTTAAAGATTATTTTCCTCTTTTCTCACTATGCTTTTCCTTTTTATATTTTTTTAGTTTCGAAATGCTGTGATATATGGTATAATGGATTAAATCAAAGAGGAGAACCTGAAAGAACCCGAGACTCACTGGTCCTACAAGCCTATAGCAAAATTAATGTCTTGTGAAAACCAGATCATTGCTTATGCAAACAAACCAGTTCAAAACAGACTTTTGACAGCCTTGTTTGCTCAAATCTTAATGCATCCAATATCAAATCTCATAATCGCAGGTCAGACTAACTGTCTTTAGAGTGAGATGTTCTTAGAGGTTCTATTTGGCTGTGTTTCACACAAAGAATGTCGAAGATTGATTGATTGAATAGGGTTTAACCCTTGTCATGCGGAATAAAAATCTTTTCAGAATTTCATTAAAATCCAAGGGCTGAGGAAACTTTTTTTATCTGTAGAAATGAATAACTCTGAAAAGGAAACGCAGAAGGTGTAGACTAAGATCAGACTGCACTTATGTGCAGGCTGATCTTGTCTACACCTCCTGCCCAAACCGGAATATTCCAGGTTCAGCATGACAAGGGTTAATATTGGTTTAAACAGTATATCAGTCATATCTTGTCAACTGGAGCACTTAACATTGGATTCCCTGATATTTCTCACACCAGTCCTAACACTACATCCATTCCGAGCCTCGAGCTGCTAATCCACTTTGGTTTAAGATTATCTTCAGGGTTTCCATTAGTTCCCAAAAGCCAAGAGTCATTGACCCTTGGGCCAAAATTTCCAAGAGTCAAAATTGAAATCCCAAGTCAAAATGCGATATGTTCCCCCCCCCCCCCCCCCCGGAGAAATTTAGAAAAAAAGTTTATAACTTTTTAGCAATGGTGCATTAAAAATGTTTTTTTTGGGGGGGAGGGGCATGGGGGGGGGGGGGGGGGCAAAGGTGCCTTAGAATAAACTCTGTCTCAGATTTAAACATTTCTCCAGGTCTAAGGGAACTAATTCATTTCTCCCCCCTTCTGGCAGAAATCTTTAGGGAAACTCCGGTTGATAGTAGGAATAGATCAAGGTGACCTGTGATTGGACAATAATACCTGATGACAAAATAAATATTTTTTTCTGACTATTTATACACTGTTTTAATATTTCAAGCGGAAAAATAATGGATTTAAATATTTTTTTTACTGAAATAGCCAGTTTTAAAAATGGGTATAATTTTTGGAAAACCCGGAAAAAATAGCTGTCCGGTGAGGGTCATCTCAAAAATGGGGTAAAAAGTCATAGAGAAAAGGGATCATGCCATATTAAAATTTGTTTATATGGATGTATGAATGATTGTTCTTCAATTTGAGGTCGGTCTGATCATTGTTGCTTACTCATGGACTGAGCTATAAGCCAAAACGCTATAATGGTCGCCTATGGAAAATGAATTAGTTCCCTTAGACCTCCAATCTGACAGTATTCTATTTTCAATATAAGATAAATTTTTGGAAAAGTTTAGTATTTACACATATATTATTAGTTTGAATCAGTTTTAGAAAATCTCAAGAGTACTAAGAGGATCAAATTGTTTTTATTTTTCATAAAAAGAAATGCCGATTTCATGCACGAAAACTGATGACACTTCTTGGGCAACATTTTCTTTGGTTTCATTTTACTTCTTGGTTATATTTTGTGAGCTTTATATAAAAGAAATAGCAAACAAGTAACTTTCAGTAGGATTAGAACTCTGAAAATGGGTTTCATCATTAATTTCACAGGTGCCAAGTACCTGCCAATTACGATCGCCGATGCATGTCCATCACTTGAGAGTGTTAATTACCAATCAAGCTTTGTGTTATCCTTGATAGGGTTGTATAAATTCATAATCAATTAACCATTTTCCAATAATTTTGGCACACTTATGATGACCCTTGACGCTTGGCTGCTAATTTTCGAGAGTCAAAATGACGCACAGTGACAAATTTTCGAGCGTCAAAATGGCATTTTTATGAATTTCTGTGCGTCAAAACCCGAGGTCTCGGGTCAAACGAAAACCCTGATCTTCCAATTGATTTTTTGATATGGGTTTAACACCACTTTTAAATAATGTGGTAGCTGGAGCACCTAACAATGGATTCCTGGTATTTCTCACACCAGGTCTACCACTACATCCTTTCCTAGACTACAGCTGCTTTACCACTTAAGTTTATGAATATACACCTATTAGCAAGAGACAAATGTCGTAAAAGATATGTGCTGCCACTGAGGATCAAACCCATGTGCTGCTGCCAAGGATCAAACCCATGACATCCCGTAATTTAAGATAAGGAGTCTGGTGTTATCTACCCACAGGAGGGAGACAAATGTCAGCATCATCAATGTGAGAAAATTCTATGGAACACATGATAAATGAGTGTACTAAATAAACACCAACCGATTTAAGGCCAGAATAAAGCTGTGATATTGTAGCCCTTTAACTAATAATCTGCTAGCGAGCAGGTCATCAGAAAGAGGGCTAAGATATCGCAGCTAGTCAGATTTATAACCACGATGTAAGCTCTCTGCAGATCTGGCTATTGGGTTATGCTACCAATATAGAGTGGTTGTTTCTTGATTACCTGTCACACATGCATTTACTGCAGTAGGCTTATGAGCTGTGACTACATAGTTAAAAGCCATACTGTGTCGCGGCTAAATTGCACTTTTTTGTCTTTTTTGTTAGCTATGTCTTTTTCTCATACAGACGCTTTTGAATTGTATAATGTGAAAGCGTCTGGAATTTTGTTGATTTCCGGCGTAGATTTTACCGCAGGGAACCAAAATAAAGCGGGAAGATAGACTGGTAACTTCAAAATTATGCAAGGGGAATTTTAGACCGGTAACGCTGTCGACTTTAACAAAGCCGACAGGTAGATACCAATCTCTATTATATTGGCTGACGGCAATCATCATGCATACCTATGTTATCGTGCATGGCCACTAAAGAGCCCCAGTGAACTTTGGTGACCTTATTTTTTCACAGGATGTTTAGTTTTTTGGGCCCGTAACTGTTGCTGTGAGAAACACCCATACCATACAGCACAATTCACTTAAACCCAAGGAGATGCAAAATTCACCCCAAATAATACATTTCAAAAAATAGGGGACAGGGGATAAATATAACATGAGTTTTCATAACTCTAAACTAAAACTTATATCAAATAAATGTTCTAGATTAATTGCTTAAAAGAAAAGATGGATGACAAAAATTGAAACAATAAATTTGCTTCTTTTTGGTTGTAATAGACACTCTCTTTTTGTTAGATGCATGATAACTGCAGAAGCAATCAAAATTTTCTAAAGGGTCAACCAGGCAACAGTCTGATACAGTTGGCTCATGTTGTAAGCTTTGTGAAATCAATACAATGCTTACATATTATCCGGAATATATGTATCCGGATAATTTTTCATTTTGTAATTGAAACTACCTACCCTCCAATTGTGGATATGCTCACTTATTTTTGACTAATATCTTTTACACGACAAGAAAGTAACAAAATCTTTAATCCCAATTCATAGGTATCAAACATTAATGTAACAAACAGAAAATGGCTGATATGCCAGGTACATTGGTAGATGTTTAATCTAAAGAGAGATATGGAATTTACGCTCAACCTTATTCATACTAAATTGTGCATGCAAAATACAATGCGTGGTTTCAATATATCCGATCAACCATGTATCGCCCTATTCTTCCAGTAGCTATTATAGACTTTCTAGTGTCAGATTCGTGTCTAAGAAGTTCCTGAAAAGTGATAGAGATGACATACACGTACTTCAACTGTAAATAATATTGAAAAGAAACTCGCTTGCAAAAACATAGACAGACGGGAATCGTTGTTTGCAACGAGAGATTTGTTTCAAGTATTATTACTGTGCCTTGTCTGCAATAATTTGTTCTCGAATATCTCTTAAGTAATACAATGATATTTCTTTTGAATGGGGCACTGCAAACGATTCTTAGATTTCTGAACCACGAAATACAATGGGTTGAATGTGATGATCATATAACTGCAATCATTCATCAGCATGTATTAAGTTAAGTAAGCCGAGCTGAAGCTTTAAATGAGCTATTGATAATGTCTTTTTTTACCATTATTAAATAGTCCACTAGCAAAAAAAAAAAAAAACATTCTCAAATATCGGTAACTCTCTGGCGTTTTCAAGATAGTCATCTCCAAAACAAATGTTATTTGTAATTAATTTTCATTTGTTCATATCAAACTTTATAATTTTGTTACTGAAACATTTAAGCACTAGCTTTGACAAAGGATATTTCGTTCATTCAATTCGTCTTGTTAGTCTGAAGCTGTAGAAGAAAGCAGGGCTATGTCATCTGCAAACATTAAGCAACTCAATTATATATTATTAAAGCTACAATATTGCTCGGATGGTCCTCCAATGTTACTAGGCAAATTTTCATTAATTATTTCAATCCGGGCTCAGGGTGATGATCACAAAACTTACTTGTTACACTCTAACTTATAATGATATAATGATAATTTTTTCGGGAATCTGTCACCTGGTTTGAAAATAGAATGCCGCTTATAGCCCAAGATAATGGATGAAAATAAGAGGAAAATACCAACTTGAAATATGTCCCGAGACATTGAATCCATTTTGAAAACATGTGATTTAAACATTTCTTACTACGTGATAAACTCCACAATTATCATTCAATTTTCTTTGATTTGAACAGGATGGTTGTAGAGTCACAAAGATGGCTCCTAATGAAAATGGGGTGGATCTGTCAGAAAAAAATGACAGATACCTTCCGGATTGCTGCTCAAAATAAATAGGGGATAAAGGTCAAATTGTTATTTTCATTTTATGCATTTTTTTTTCAATTTAGTTCCTTAAATATTAGATTTTCATAGCTAGTTGAGCGTCTCAGGCCCTCATGGACCTCTTGTTTAAAAGTCTGGATCCTTAAAGTTTCCCTCTGAACGTAGAGTCGAGGCTACCAATATTCCAAGAATATGGATAAGATTGATGATTGATTAAAGCAAGACACAATAAGGGAACTTATATATAGGTGTATATAAACAATTACCGCCAAAACGTTGAAGTCAAAACTACCATGTAGTTCTTGGAAGCAGATAATGACACTTTTACAGAATCACCACTGTCATATCAACTAACAAAGGGGTTGTCGAATATGAGTAAATTATATAAATCATTCTATTTAACCATCATCCTACGGCAAAATTTTATATTTGTATAATTCAAAGAAGTTGCAGACAAAAATCTTAAGTTGGTGATTTGTTAAGAAAAAACATTTGCCTTTGAGGTAGAAAAAATGTGGAAAATGAAGAAATTACAGTTTACCGAACGAGTCAAATAGACCGTTTAAAGGTTCCCTTAGGTTTTTTATCTAACCTCTTAGTTCCAAGTCTAGAAATATGACTCTCTTAAGAACGATTTTTACACTTAGATTCCTGCCATCGCAATCTCCTTCTTTATTTAGATGATTAAAGTATGCTGAATCAGAATATACAAAGAAAAAAGGGCTCACTGAATCAGATTTTGATTGATACGTTACCGACTATCATAGATGTTTAACGACCGGTTTTATACGTTTATATTAAGTTGTCCAAATACTAATGATAATGAGTATTCCAAGCGGTAGAGAGTTAATATAAACAACCCCCAATTTAACTCTTTTAACCGTTTTAATAAAACAATTTAATTGGGGATTGTTTTTCAAATAGTAAGTTGTTCGATTTCTCCATACAATTCAACCATTTATTTAACATTGTTAGCTTTAAAAATATTATTCTTATACACCAACAGAAATGAAATATGTCTTACTATGATAGAGTAAAAAATGATTTCGGTGGATAAATGTTTTAAGATGAAGATTCGATTCAGTACCGAGATTTTTTTTTCTAACAGAAAAAAGAGAAAGAAAAATACTGTTCCATACGATTTATCATTGCTTCCATATTACTCAGTCCAATATATGTTCATTAGAAATGGTCAGAGAAATTAGGTTTTCATCGAGTTAGTTTTTGAGATAATCACATACTAAAGGGGTAGACATTTGTACAACTTTTAATATCTGTTAAATCGCACTTCATAAATGAAATAAAAACTTTATTTTGTAATGCAACTAGGTTAAGTGCAAAGTAAATGAGCGAAACGTAAATCCCGAAATCATTATTTATTACTCATCAGATTAGCCAGCAGGTACTCAATAGGCATTCCAGTCAGAGAACGGTCATGACAAGCTAGCCTGTTCTAATCGATCAATATCGAGAGCTGGGATAGACCGGTACCGCCGTCGACTTTAACAAAGCCGACAGGTAGACCCCAAAAGACTGCATCAATTGATTGGCTGGTGGGCATTTAATTGCGTAAACCCAAACATCGAATCTGATTGGGTAATGGATTGTTTGTAAACAATATGGCAGAAGCGGAACGCGGTGTTCCTCATATATACTAAGGGAAAAAAGTTTAGCAATTTTTTTCGACCTACATTATTTTCAACGTAAATGTATAAACCTTATAAAATCAGTCTCGTTTGCAATTTTTAAAGCTAACTAACTAATTATGCATTAAGAGCGCGTTTTCCTCGCTTCTAAAGGCCGTCGGACGCAATTTTGCTGAAACACGTTCTGCACGTGCTTCCACATGTACGTGAAGTCTATATCGACAATATGTATCCCAGTTTATTGGTTAGCATCAATAACAAGATAAATCATTAAAACATTTTAAAAAAATCAAATGGGACGTCGCCCAGGGCTTAACTTAGACCAACGGAACGTAGCCATCGGTATGCTGGCTGGTGGTATGATGGTAAAAGAGGTGGCTCAACATTTTGGCGTGAGCCAAAGTTCCATTTCAAGACTTAGAACAAAGTATCGTCAATTAGGCACCGTCAAAGACAGGCCACGTTCAGGCAGGCCACGTAAGACTACCCAACGTGAGGACAATTACATCGTGACGCGTTCACGGCGTAATCGCTTCCTCAAAAGCACTCGTATAGCCGGTTTGGTCCGAAATACAACGGGAACACGGGTCTGCGCTCGTGCTGTAAGAAACAGACTTCGTTCGGCACGTTTACGCGCACGTCGACCTTACGTTGGCATTCCTTTGACACGTGCACACAGACATGCAAGATTTAATTGGACAAGGGTACACCGTCGATGGCCAAGACGAATGTGGAATCAAGTCCTATTCACAGACGAATCCCGTTTTAATTTGATGTTTGCGGATGGCAGGGTACGTGTTTGGAGGCGTGATGGCGAAAGGATGGATTCCGCCAACGTCATTCAACATGACCGTTTTGGAGGCGGCAGCGTCATGGTCTGGGGTGGTATATCATACCGTTGCAAGACTGACTTGGTAACTATTCAGGGAAACTTAAATGCCGTTCGATACTGCACCGAAATTGTCCAGCAAGTGGTATTGCCGTTCTTGCGTCAAGGGCTTGCTACCATTTTTCAGCAAGATAATGCCAACCCACATGTCGCTCGGCACACGTTGGACCTTTTACAGACTAATAATGTTGATGTGTTGGATTGGCCAGCCAAATCACCGGATCTGTCTCCGATCGAACACCTTTGGGACCATCTGGGTAAGAGAGTAAGAGACAGGAATGACGTTAATAACGTTAGAGACCTGGAACGTGCTCTGCGTCAGGAATGGGGTCGTATCCCTATGGCCATTAATCGTAGGCTCATTTCCAGCATGAGAACACGCTGTGATGCCGTTATTGGCGCAAACGGTGGACACACAAGATATTAAATCTTTGTGTTACTTTTACTTCCCTACCCCAACCATGTTTGACGCTGTACAACAAACACGTATGACCTTGAAATCATCTGATTTTTTTAAATACTGTGGCTAACACATAAAAGATCGATGTGTGAAAATATGGTTGAATCCAAAGCTAGACACCGGAGAAATTGGCTGTAACGTACGAAATTGCTAAACTTTTTCCCTCAGTATATTTTACATGAAAGGGGTGACATTCCAAGCTTTATTACAGTCGACAGTGATACCAGTCTAGAGCTGGGGCAGATCATCCAGTCTACTGTCTAATTGTAGACTAGGAGCTGAAAATATAACCAAATAGACTGAAACTTCATTGAACCTCATGTCATCATTTATTGTAAGTAACTGTTACCGTTTCACGTATGCTTTGGATAGGGAAGCATTCATTTCATTTCCCCCGGTCACGACAGTACACGTTCTTCATAAATATCAAACGTAATAAGGTAATGACGACTTATCATTATCGTGACCGAGAAGTTTCGTACCGTAAATAAGGTATTCTCATCTTGTGCTGTTTTGGAAAGGAAATGTTTACTGTATCAGATCATTTTAGGTATAATCAGGGCTCTGAAGACTCCCAGAATTTGGGGAGAAGTCACTTCTCACTAGTCTGAGAATTGGGAGAAGTTTTTCAAAATGGGGAGAAGTGGTGAGACTTTCAGGAGAAGTGGATCGCGTTAAAAATTATTTTTTTTCGCATATTCCTCATTTCTATCAAAAAATAAAATAGCTTTACAACCAAGTAGTTTCATTTTATATTATGTATTATGCAATAAACATAGAAAATACTGCTTATCCTTTCAGTACTCAATAAAGAACTTATTCCTTTGAACAAATACTTTTGTATTTTTTATTTTTTAGGATTGAGAATTCAAGAGTTTGATTCTGAATTTGTTTTTTAATGTTTCATAATAGATTCATATATGATAAAAAAAAAAGTCAACTAATAAAAAAAATGCAAACAGTGTATAGGTGGTCTGAATGAAATGATTAGTGTTCCTATTTGAAGCAGAAAATGAGAAAAGATTTTATTTTAACAAGATGTATTTATTAAAACCATTACCAGAAGAAAAAATTCAGACTGATACAAATTGAAAGAGGCTAAATAAGACATTTCAAGTTCAACATGAGCTTAAATAAGAAAGAAGGTGCAAAGCAGGGTAGAAACATGTGGGGAAAGGATGAATTGCTTGCTGCAATCATTTCCTCCTTTTTCCACAGCTTCCCATAAAAACATTTCAAGATGTCAAAATGGGGGGATTGTGTGGTAATGAGTTAAAGTCTGTCCACTTTACCTGATAACATATAGGGCCTAAATGGATAGAAATTGTCATTAATTGGTCAAAGAAGGTCCTCTGTGATTAAGTCAGTGATAGTGTGTAAAGGGTAAGGGTTACTGCTGAGTACACAAATACATGCAGAGGTTTAAAGATAACACAGGATAATTTGCTCCATTTTATAGAATTACATGTTATTTAAAGGAATTATTACCAATACAAGTAAGTGAAATTTAGTTTTTGGAAAGAATGTATCATGACAAGAAACTCAGGAAAAGATGGTAGCAGCTTTAAATTGTTTGACATAATTTTCTTCACTTGTTACAATTAAAGCAGATAATTCAAATTGAAGGATTCTAATTAAAAATAAATTTACTCTACGTAGATTTTCGGCAGAATTATTTTTCATCAAGATTTCAAGTTTTTAACAAAATGTTGACTTCTGGTAAATGACACGGCGTCCGTAAATGTCAGCCATTATTCTCATTATGTGAAAGTAAGCAACAAATCTCGTAGACTGTTGATAACTTAATTTACAGAAGTAATTAAAACTTAAAAAGGGAAAGGATTTTAAATAAAGATTTCTGGTGCTGATAGTATACAAAGCATTGCCTAAACCAATCAGCGTAGGTGTGAATGAAGCAAGCACGTTGACTATTTGCTGCCAGAACATATCCCTTTTTCTGATAATCTGCTGGCCTCGCGACTATCGATACACGCTTGAATTACGATCAAAGGGCTTCCGACCGGCAGTTGTACAATTGCACACTGTCCCCTACTTTTAAGCCACTGGGCCAGATTTGGTTATCACCTATCGTATCCAGGCGACTTCCCGAAAATTCCAGGCGACTTCGACTTCGCTTTGATCAGCAAATCAGGCGAAGTTTTATGAAACCAGGCAACTTTTTCGCCTGAGTCGCCCACTCTGCAGAGCCCTGATAATATCTTATAACTATACCTACAACGTTTTTATCCCCCGCCGTTTAAGCGTAGGGGATATAGTAATGGCATCCGTCCGTCATTCCATCACTAAGTTTGTCTGGAGCATATCTCCTAAAGTATAAATGCTATCAACTTGAAACTTCATAGGTGGATAGATATCATTGAGGAAAAGTGTAGTGTACAAGAATCATAACTCTTGCTTGCATAATTTTGGAGTTATTGCCCTTTGTTGTTTCAAAGACTAAGATTTTGTTAGGCACATATCTCTGAAAGTATAATAGCTATTAACTTGAAACTTCATAGGTGGATAGATCTTGCCGATGAGAAGTGCAGTGCACAAGACCCATGACTCTTGCTTGCATAATTTTGGAGTTATTGTCCTTTGCTGTTTTTAAGACCTAGATTTTGTCCAGGGAATATCTCTTAAAAGTATAATAGCTATAATCTAACTCATTGACAAGAAATGCAGTGCACAAGAAGCCTAAATCTAACTGGCTTCAGTTTGCTATCAAGCTTTTATGGTGGGGATGGCCATGTCTGACATGGCTCTTGTATCTTTTAATATTTATCCCAAAGTACAGTTTCAGTAACTAGGACATTTACTAAATGAAACTCGTCCATCTGGCTCAGTAAAACTAAAATCCACAAGGTTTAGATTTATTACCTCGATCAAGGTATAGAATTTGGTCATAATTTCATGTATATAGTTCCTATATAAATCCTGTGCCACGTAAGAGCGTTTGCTGCAGAATGAAGCTTTATTTATGAAGCATTATGCCTGCCACGAAAGTTGGAATTGGTTAAAAAAAAAAAGTCAATTTCTCGTAGGAAAGCATTTTTTGATATACATGTATACTCTTCACAACAATTATTGTGCATGTAATGAAGCTGGAGTTCAGTGAAAATGAAAAAAAAAATTCTGATAAAAAAGTCTTTATATATATCTTACAGACATTTGATTTATCTTTCAGTAAAATTTTGTCCAGTTCTATTCTGAACTTCAAGATGAAATTAACTGTGTTGACCCTTGAGAAATTTTGGATTGCTATTTCAGTCTTACAAAAAAGAGTGTCCATGACAACGAAAAAGAAGCAAAATCATCATTTTTTGTCATCCATCTTTGCATAAGATAATTAACCTTGTAAATTTATTTGATATAAAGTCAAGTTAAGAGTTATGTTATTTAAAAGCTCAAGCTTAATATGTGCTGTGGCTCCCAGTTTTTGTTAACTGTTTATTTTTTGGGGTCAATTTTGCTTCTCTTGGGGTTAAATTAAGTGTGCCATCTGGTATAGGAGAATCTTGCAGCATGGTGGGTGGGGACTGAATATATCATGTGAGAAAATAAGGTCACCAAAGCTCACTAAGGTGCCCTTAGGGGGCCATGCATGATAAAGTAGGTATGCAGGATAATTGAGTTTTGAAAAAACTGACCATTCTGATATTCACTTCCTTTTTTTGGATTTTCACAATGTTTTCAGAAGCATTTTTCTTGAGAGTGTTAAAAGGCAGAATTGAGTGGAAATGCCTTAAATTTGGACCAGTCTAAACTTTTGCCATCTGGTAATTAGCTTAATGAGCTTAAGAACCATTTTTTCTACAGAATGAATTCCAACTTTGTAAACTTACTTTTTGATACTGACCTCATGTATTTACTGATACTTTTGTATTGCAATTACTCTTGCAAACCAATGCAAGCAAGTTATAAAGGGCTATTTCAAACTTTATTGTCTTCATGGTCTGATCATTCTCTTTACTACAGTTCAATATTTTATGAAAACAAACAGAACTGCAGAGATAATGTGGTAGAGCTACAGATAAACAAGGTAAGCGATTATCAGGCAACACAATTTTAAACTGGTCTGAATTCATAGATTTTGCAGATGAAATTTCTAAAGTAGCTTAGAATTTACAGACAAATGTCATGTGGGGTAGAAAACATTGTAAGAAAAAGAGAAATTACTTGTAATAAGAAGCATTTTTTTGCTTTTCCAATTGTTTTCCTAAATAAAATGTTAAGAATGTTTTGATGTGGAAATGTGTGATAACTGGTGTATCAATATATTTCTATACTGCTTTAACCCATCCCCATGAATTGACGCTTTTGGACGCCACTCAAGAAAAGCAATTAGAAAAACATTGTGTAAAATAAAATTTCTTCATTTTCCACAATGTTTTCTATTCAGAAAGTTGAAAAAAACTAAAATTTCATGAACTTTAAATTGCTGTCTGCAACACCTTTCAATTTGGACCAGCCTTAAGTTTTGTTGTGTGGAAATGGGTTAAAAGGCATTGGATTCCAATAATTACCCACAGTATAGGGTTTTGTAACTTTCATTGACAAATCATGATTTCAGAATAACATTAACCATTCATTTATAGACTTATGTATAATACCTCAAAATAAGATAATTTTATTTTCAGGTGACTTGTGTTTTGCAGCAAATACCATGGCACAAAGGACACTTCAAGGATTATATTGCCTAAATAGGAACTTGAGTTATGTATGTAACCAGAGAGAACGAAGAAGAATGCTTCAAACTGTGACTTCAATACCTTTGACACAATTTGAACAAACCAATGAACAGTATTCTGCCAAAAGTAAGGAATCGGGTGCCAATACCTTTGTTAATTTAGAGTCTAGGCTATATTCAAATTTTGCGCCAACAGGCTTGAGTAACTCAAAGTGTTTTCAAAATTTAATACAACCAAAGGATGCAAGGATGTATTCAACAAAGGTTAAATCAAAATTCTCTCTAGAAAACCAACTGTTCAAGGACTATTTACTGTCATTAGAAGGGGAATATAAATCTTTGATCGAAATAAAGGAGAACAGCCCTCACAGGTTTGGCCATGAAGAGAACATGAAGCTACAGAAGTTACAGCCAATTGTTGAAATATATCAACAAGTAGGACAGAAATATGGTGAACTGAAGGAGTTGGAAGCTTTATCGAAAGGTAGCTCATTACTTTTGGCACAGTCAATTCTTTTCTAAACAACCAGTTAACCCTTTCCCACACAAGCACAAGAGCTTTGGAAAAAAATGAGGACATAGAAGAAATTGCTTGTTTCAACCTATTTCTTTAATGTCCACAATGTTTTCTATCCCAAAAGACAAAGAATTTTAGAATTTCATCAACCTAAAATTGCCGTCTGCATCTTCTTTCAACTTGGACCAGTCTAAAATCTTCTTATGTGGGAATGGGTTAATTCTATTTATGAAATTAGCACTCATGTTTGACTCTAAACCCAAAACCAGATGACAAAATTTTTGACTGGTCCAAATTTAAAGAAGTTGCAGACTACAATTTAAAATTTATGAAATTTAAGACTTTTTTCAACCATTTTGGTGGAAAATGTTGTATCAGGGCTTTTTTTCGAGAAAATTGGGAAGAGGCCTTAGCCTGCTTGTTTTGGGAAATTTTTGTGCAGTTTTCAGAAGAATTGGGAAACATAAGTTTAATGAAAGAAAGTAATAAAAGTAAGATTCATGCATCATTTTCAACATTCAATGAAAAATATCTATATTTAAGGGTCTTATCAGTAATAAAATGAATAGAAATATTAAACAAAACAAATTTTGAAGAAAATAAATCCATATAATGCAAAAATAAGCTGTAATTTTGGGAAATTTCTCTGCCTTTTATATGCCCCTGTTAAAGAACGAAAAAAGCCCTGCAGTATTTTTTTCATTTTGCACAATGTTTTCTATTTGTTTTTCCTGGGGAGAGTTAAATAGCACCATTGTCAATGGGTTAACCCATACCCTTATAAAAAGAAAGGACTGGTCCAAATTGAAAGAAGTTGCAGACAATATATCAAAGGGGGTTTAATTTGAAAAATAATGACTGAATATGGTAGAAAATATGGTGGGAATAGAGAATGGCATGTTACAAAGTATTTCTCCATTTCTAAAATATTTTTCTCAGTATTACTTTGCAAGGGAATAATTATGTGTCAAACCAGGGTTTTGACCCTCAAAAATACCCTTAAAAATGTTGTAACAAGCAATTTCTTACTTTTCCGAAGCTTTTATCAATTGAGCTTAACCCATTACCACACAACAAAATTGTAGACTGGTCCAAATTGAAAGAAGTAACCGATATAAATTTCAAGTTGGTGGAATTGAGAAAATCTATTCTTTTTAGGGTAGAAAACATTGTGGACATAGAAGAAATTGCTTGTGACTAGCAATTTCTTCAATGCACACAATGTTTTTCCAAGGCATTTTTCTCGAGCGGCGTCAAAAAGCAGGATTATGTAGGAAACAGTTTAAAAGGAAGGATTGTTTTTGGAATGAGTTGATGTATATCAAGGAGTGAACTCTGATTATCTGGAGGAAACTCTGATGTAATAAAGGATCCCATTGAAGCAAAGTCAGTGTCAACCCCCATGTAGAATGTTCAGGCTGCTAAAAAGTCTCAGCATCATACCAGTGTTTAACCCATTCCCCACAATCCCAATTTTTCACGCTCTAATCATTACACTAATGTAAAAGGCTTGAGAAAACATTGGAGACAATGGAGAAATTGCTTTTAAGCCATTTCTTCATTCTCCACAATTTTTTTCTTCCTCAGAAAAGACAAATAAGTTTTAACCCTTTCCTTTGCAATACCTGATTTCACATTCCTGTGATATTATATTTGTGACACAATTTTTTTTTTCCACAATATTTCCTATCAAATGGGATAATTATTTTACAAATTGCACTTACTTTATAATGTTCTCTAATACCCCTTTGAATTCGGGCAAGTCTAAAATTTTGAAGAACAGTGAAGGGTATAATCAACTTCAAAATGTGTCTGCAACTTCTCTGAAATTAAACTACTCTTAATTTTTGTTGTTTAGAAATGGGTTGACCCATTACCAGATGACAAAATTTTAGACTGATCCAAATTGAAAGAAGTTGAAGTAAATAGTTTGTAGTTGTTTGAATTTTAGAAAAATTGTCTTTTGAGATAGAAAATATTGTGGATATTGAAAAATTTCTTTGTTTACCACAATATTTTCCAAAACTTTTTTTCTTAAGAGGTGTTAAAAAGTGGAATACCTTTTAACCCATTCCCACTGAGTGACGCTTGTAGATGCCCCCAAGAAAGCTTTTTACAAGCAATTTCATCATTTTCACAATATTTTCTTCCCAGAAAATTGAAAAAATCTGAAATATCATAAAAATTGAACTGTAGTCTGCAACTTCTTTCAATTTCGACCAGTCTGAAATTTTGTTGTGAAGGAATAGGTTTAATGGGATAATTGTTAGAAATTTTACACACAGGCTCTTTAATTTTCTGTTTATATAATTTTAGACGAGGAAATGAAGAGTTTAGCTGAAAAAGAGATACAAGATATTATGTCTGTGATACCAGACATGGAAGATGAGGTAATGCAGGGCTCTTGTTTGACTCTTAACCGCCCTTGAAAGAAATTTCTAAGGGTCAAAATAGGATTTTGACCTTTCCTTGGGTGGATAATCGTAAACCTATGTAGAATAGCAGCTGGAGGCTAGGAAAGGATGAAATGGTGGTACTGGTGTGAGAAATTCCAGGAACCCATTGTTACGTGCTTAAGCCTCCACTATATGACTGAAATGCTGTTTTTTACATCCCTGTGTTTTGATATTTGAGAAAACATTGTGGAAAAAGGAGCAATTTTCCTTTTACACAATCTTTTCCATCCTTTTTCCAAAAAAATCAGTTTGGAATCGTCGTCTGCAAAATCTTTGATTTGTAAAGGTCTAAGATTTTGAAAAACCGGAAAGGTTAAAGTCTTTAAAGGATTTCAAAGACAAAAGAGTCAATGACAAAGGTTGGCTGAAGCCCTGGATATATTTTGTGTGTAAAGACTATCCATTTATCCCACAGGTCCTTTTTGATGTCTATTTCAGTGCAAAATATTCTGTATGAATGAGAAATTACTTCTCTTATTTTGTTTCTGTTTATGTACAGAACTTCTTAAATCTGTTACTGGGGTCAACCAAAATGAAGTTCTCTGTTGTGTCTTATGAGTTTAATGAAACATGAATGAAAACAGCCATGAAAAGGAAGAAAATTAATGAATTCAGGCTTACAATATACATAGAAACTCAAAAGATATAATCTACAAGGAGAGGAAGAATTAGACTTGTCAAGGAGAGAATAAGATACAACATCAAGCATCTTGTGAAAGATGATGACTGACCATACATGCAACTTTCTGTGAAGAAAGACAGAGGGAAAGTGCACCTAAATCAATACAACAAAGCACATGTACCTAATATTTGCACAAGCTGCACGGGGATAATTGGTCTCCATATACTGTCGGACCTTTCCGTACCTGCCCTATGCATAAAGAATACTGAGCATGGCATACGGAAATTGAACCCACTTTACACATCTTTTTATCTATAAGATACAATGATCATATTGCAATTGATGAATTATTATTGAGGTATTTATATATCTCTTGAGCTCATATTTGTCTCGCTATTTGACCCTCAAAAATCTGAAAATATTCTGTTTTGACTCTAAGAAAATTCTCTCAATGGGGTAAATTTTACCCTCTTGAGAGAAGTTTCCAAGGGTTGATAGATACATACATGTAGTATTTTGATCCCTCTTAGGCTCTAATTATCAGTTAACCCATTCTCACAAAATGACGCTTTTGGATGACCTTTAAGAAAAACAATTGGGAAAACTTTGTGTAAGATGAAGAAATTGCTTGTAACTAACAATTTCCTTATTTTACACAATATATTCTACCAAGAAAGTTTTAAAAAAATCTAAAATTTGATTAACTTTAAATTGTTGTCTGCAACTTCTTTCAATTTTGACCAGTCTAAATTTTTCTCGTGTGGTAATGGTTTAAGAGTCAAACACGAGCCTTGCATTACCTCTCTAGTTAAAAAATTAATTCTAGGAAAGACAAGTTTTTAACCCTTTTCCTGGACAAACCCGGCATTTTACGACACTGTAACTTTATACTTGAGAAAACATTGTGGAAAAAGGAGATATTGCTTGTAACAAGCAATTTCTTCTTTTTCAACAATATTCTTTATCATATAGGATGGTTACTTTTTTAAATTTTACTTACTTTATAATTCATCTGCTACCCCTTTGAATATGGACAAGTGTAAATTGTTGAAAAATAGTAAAGGGTTAATCATGAAAATCACATAATACATGGATTCCTCTTGTGATGAAAAGGTGAAGCTAATACCAGTAATATGTTTGATCAAATATGACCCAGGAAAAAAACAAAACGTACCTGCTAGTAATTGCATAAAGTATCAACTCTGAACAGACTGGTCCTTCTCTAATTGAAATGTACAGCAGATGAAAATTCAAAGTTTATTTAACCCTTTCCTGGACAAGCCCGGGATTTTACGTCACTGTGATTTTATACTTTAGAAAAAATTTTGGAGAAATTGCTTGTAACAAGCAATTTCTCCTTTTCCCACAATATTTTCTACCACATAGGATGGTCAGATTACAAATTGCATGCATTTTTCATTGTCGTCTGCAACCTCTTTCAAATTGGACCAGTCTAAAATTTCATAAAACAGGAAAGGGTTAAATGAAAAAGAACTCCAGTACAGAGCAGCAATTATGGTGAGAAAAGGAATACATGCTTATTACAACAAATTTTCCTTCTCATACAATGTTTTCCATGACTAATTTTTTGTGAGCAGAGCAAAACATGGGATATTGTTTGAATAATCAGATTGATCTATTTATTCTGCAGCTGGTTTCTAGCCTAGCTCCTCCAGAGCAGGTTGATTATTGTGATATAATATTGGAAGTTGAATGCGGAGCAGGGGGCCAGGAGTCCATGCTTTTTGCTGAAGAAATTTTCAACATGTATGAAGCCTTGGCTGTGCGTCTTGGGTGGAAGTTTGACATTATTGAGACAACTGAATCAAGACCTGATAGGGGAGGAGGTAATATTTTTTAACCTCTTCCCACGCAATAGATTTTAGACTGGTTCAAATTCATAAAAGCTACAGAGGTGACAGATTTTTTTTGTCTTTTTGGATAGAAAACATTGTGGATAATGAAGAAAAATAATTGGGAAACCATTGTGGAAAATGAAGAAATTGCTTGTAACAAGCAATTTCTTCATTTTCCAGCAAATTCTTTCATTTTTCGATGTTTTCTATCCAGAAAGTGTAAAAAAGTCTAAAATTTCATAAACTTTAAATTGTTATCTGTAACTCCTTTAAATTTGGACCAATCTAAATCATAGTCTGATATTTGGTTAAGAAACCATTTTAGAAAATGAAGAAAATTGCTTGTATCAAGCAACTCCTTCATTTCCCATCATAATCATGTCACCGTTCTCTCCTGTGACCTTTTGTTGGCCTTCCCTTGGTTGATTGCTTAACCTTTTCCTGTTCAATCCCTGGTTTTCACATCCCTGTGATTTTATACACGAGAAAATATTGTGGGAAAAGCTGAAATTGCTTTTAACAAGCAATTTCTTCTTTTTCAACAATATTTTTTACCCTGCTGAATGGGTATTTTTCAAATTAAGTCCACTTTAAATTTTCGTCTGCAAAACCTTTTCAATTTGGATAGGTCTAAAGTTTTGTAAAACAGGAAAGGGTTAATACAAGTTTTACTGTAATTCAATTTTCAGGGACTGGCTTTCATTCTGCCTCTGCATCCATCAGTGGTCGTGGAGTTTATCAGCAGATGAAATATGAAGGAGGTGTACACCGAGTACAGAGGGTACCCACAACAGAAGCTAAAGGAAGAATTCATACTAGTACTGTAACTGTGGCAATATTACCACAACCTAAAGGGGTAAATTACAATGTTGGGGTATTCATGTAGTAACTGAGATAGCTACAATTCAATTATGTAAAAAAGTGTGTTTTATCAGCTCACCTGAGCCAGACATACTTTTGGTGAGCTATTATGATCAGTTATTGTTCAGCATCCATCCATTAATCCCTCTATCTGTCTGTCCGTCCATCTGTCTGTCCAAATACAATTACAAAAAAAATCTTCTCCTTCTAAACTAAACATGGAATTTCAACTAAACTTCACAGAAATGATCCTTAGGTCATGCTCTTTTAAAATACTTCAAAGAATTGAAATCAATGAAGAAGTTTGGTCGCCGTGGCAACCATGTGAAAAAAATTATTTTTTTTTTCCCTTCCAAACTGTAGGGCCCAGAGCTTTGATATTTTGTGTAGATCATCACCTATTGACCCTCTACCAAAATACTTCAAAAAATTACAGTAACTGGAAAATTAGCCCTTTGCTCTGTGATCCATGATTTTACAAAGAAAAAAAGAAGGAAATCTGTAAAAATCTTCCTCTCACAAACCATAAGGCCTAGAGGTTTGATATTTTGTATGTATCAATATCTGTTGACCCTTAACCATAATGCTTAAAAAAGTTGCTATAACTCGAAATGTGCGATCTCTGATTTTACATAGAATTAAAGAAGGAAAACTTTGAAAATTATCTTCTCCCAAACCATAAGGCTTAGAGCTTTGATATTTGGTATAAATCATCATCTATTGACCCTCTACCCACGTACTTCAAAGAATTGCCTACACTGAAAATGAGCCCTTTTCTGTGTGATCCCTGATTTTACATAGAAATAAAGAAGGAAATGTTTGAAAATCTACTTTTCCCCAAACAAACAGGCCTAGAGCTTTGATATTTTGTAGGTATCACTGTCTATTGACCCTCCAATAAAATACTTCAAAGAATTACCGTACTCTGAAAATTAGCTTGTTTCTCTTTTATCCCTGATTTAATATTTGAATAAAGAAGGAAATCTTTGATAATCTCCCAAACAATAAGGACTAGAGCTTTAATATTTGGTGTGTATCCTACTACATAGTATAACCATATTCTGAAAATAAGCAATTTTCTGTGAAATCCATGATTTTAGAAAGGAATAAAGATGGATATCTTTGAAAATCTTCTCCTCACAAACCATTCAGCCGAGAGCTTTGATATTTAGTAAGTAACAATGCTTATTGACCCTCTTCCAAAATACTTCAAGGAATTACTGTACTTTAGCAATTAGCTCTAAATGGTAGGATCTTTAGTATACCTATGATTAAAGGAGAAAGTCTTTAAAAAATCTTCTCCAAAATAATTAGGTGTAGGGCTTTGATATTTTGTATATGTCGTAAATCCTTGAGCCATCATACTCAAGGGAGCAATATAGGACCATCATGGTCCATTTGTTTAACTTGTTTGGTAGAAAACATTGTGTAAAATGAAGAAATTACTTGATGTTAGCAATTTCTTCATTTTACACAATTTTTTTTTAATAGTTTTTCTTGAGGAGCATTAAAAAGTATCATTGTGCGGGAATGGGTTAAAACATAAATGTCTGTCTGAAGTTATGTTATTGATTTTAATAATAAAAAATCTTTAGTCTGTAAGGCATCTTTATTAAACCCACCAAAATTATGTGTTTATGGGAGCCAGCTTGCCAAGCGGGTGAGTAGTCCCTTGGTTGGTTGGTCTGTATCCTTTTCTTGTCGACCCATTTCCTCCTAAACTCCTTCATGGGTTTGATTCAAATTTCACATATGCACTCAGTATCAAAAAAAGATTTTTATATTCGATTTTATGTATATTTGAATTATTATTCTTGGCATAACTGCTCTTTGTTTAAAAATCTTGTCTGCTTATTTTTTCTCCAACTACTGGGTTAATTTAATTCGAATTTCAAATGTGCATTGAGTTTCGAGCAAAGAGGTGCATATTTTATTATCCCCTGCCGTTTTGGCGAAGGGGATATAGTAATTGTCTCCGTCCATCATTCCATCATTCTGTCATTCCGTGACTAAACTTGTCCGGAGCATATCTCTGAAAGTATAATTGCTATCAACTTGAAACGTCATAGGTCGATAGATCTCATTAAGGAGAAGTGCAGTGCACAAGAACCACAACTCTTGCTTGCATAATTTTGGAGTTATTGCCCCTTGTTATTTTAAAGACTAAGATTTTGTCCGGGGCATATCTCTTAAAGCATAATAGCTATTAACTTGAAACTTCATAGGTGGATAGATCTCTTTAAGGAGAGGTGCAGTGCACAAGAACCCCAACTCTTGCTTGCATAATTTTGGTGTTATTGCCCTTTGTTATTATCAAAGCTACCGGTGGGGGCATCTGTGTCCTGTGGACAAAGCTCTTGTTTCAATTTGATTTCACTTTGAATTGTAAGCTATAACTTCCAGTGTGAACCAGTCTAAAGTTTTGTTGTTTGGTAATGTATTAGATAATTGTTAATTTTCAGATAGATATACAAATCGAGAAGAGAGATTTACATATAGAAGCCATGAGATCATCAGGTCCTGGTGGTCAGAATGTACAAAAAGTAAATTCAGCTGTGAGAATCGTTCATATACCTTCTGGTGGGTAGACTTGCTTAAACCTAATCCCTAATATTTATGACCCTGTGATAATATACTTGAAAAATTATTATGGGAAAAGAAGAAATTGCTTGTAATGTTGGTCCACAACTTTGACACCTCATGTCCAATTAACTTGAAACTTAGCAATTGTATTCATTGCATGAATACAGAGTACATTGTACAATAGCATTCTCATTGATAAGATTCTGAGTCCCAACACATAGGATTTATTGAGATTTCTGTAATAATTTATCAAATCAGTCTTTCAAATCTTTTGAAAAACAGTGTATTAAGCAACCATTCTTTCAAGAGACCAATTTTTGGTGGCCCCTTGAGTGGTGGCTTAAACCTTTCCCGTTTTGAATTTTTTAGACCTTGCTGAATCCAAAGGTTTTGCAGACAAACATGTATAGTTGATTTAATTTGAAAAATAACCATTCAGTAGGGTAGAAAATATTGTGGAAAAAGAAGAAATTTCTTGATACAAGCAACTTCTTCTTTTCCCACAATGTTTTTAGCTCTACTGGCCGAAGGCCACTAGAGCTATAGCAATGGCTTTTTCCCGTCCGGCGTCCGTGAGTCCGTCCTTGTGTCCGTCCGTCGTCCGTCCGTTAAACTTTTCCTTGTTTACGCGATAGAGTCCACAGTTTTCATCGGATTCTCTTCAAACTTTCACAGAATGATTGTACCATCATAAGGATTGTTCCTTTCGAAAATGGGTATGATCCGTCAAGAAACACGGGAAAAGGGGCCTAATTAAAACTTAATTAAAAAATCTTCGTTTACGCGATAGAGTCCACAGTTTTCATCGGATTCTCTTCAAACTTTCACAGAATGATTGTACCAACATAAGGATCGTTCCTTTCGAAAATGGGTATGATCCGTCAAGAAACACGGGAAAAGAGGCATTATGAAAATTTAATTCAAAATTCAATTAAAAATCCTCGTTTACGCGATAAAGTCAACAGTTTTCATCGGATTCTCTTCAACTTTCTCAGAATGATTGTACCATCATAAGGATTGTTCCTTTCGAAAATGGGTATGATCCGTCAAGAAACACGGGAAAAGGGGCCTTATGAAAATTTAATTAAAAAATCCTCGTTTACGCGATAAAGTCCACAGTTCTCATCAGATTCTCTTCAAACTTTCTCAGAATGATTGTACCAACATAAGGATTGTTCCTTTGAAAATGGGTCTGATCTGTTATGAAACAGGGGAAAAGGGGCCTTATGAAAATTCATTAAAAATTCAATTAAAAATCCATGTTTACGCGATAGAGTCCACAGTTTTCATTGGATTCTTCCAAACTTTCTCAGAATGATTGTACCAACATAAGGATTGTTCCTTTCGAACATTGGTATGATCCGTCAAGAAACATGGGAAAAGGGGCCTTATGAAAATTTAATTAAAAAATCCTCGTTTACGCAATAAAGTCCACAGTTCTCATCGGATTCTCTTCAAACTTTCTCAGAATGATTGTACCATCATAAGGATCGTTCCTTTCGAAAATGGGTATGATCTGTCAAGAAGCATGGGAAAAGGGGCCTTATGAAAATTTAATTAAAAAATCCTCGTTTACGCGATAGAGTCCACAGTTCTCATCAGATTCTCTTCAAACTTTCACAGAATGATTGTACCATCATAAGGATCGTTCCTTTTGAAAATGGGTATGATCCGTCAAGAAACATGGGAAAAGGGGCCTTATGAAAATTTAATTAAAAAATCCTCGTTTACGCGAAAGAGTCCACAGTTCTCATCAGATTCTCTTCAAACTTTCACAGAATGATTGTACCAACATAAGGATCGTTCCTTTCGAAAATGGGTATGATCCGTCAAGAAACACGAGAAAAGGGGCCTTATGAAAATTCATTAAAAATTCAATTAAAAATCCTCGTTTACGCGATAGAGTCCACAGTTTTCATTGGATTCTCTTCAAACTTTCTCAGAATGATTGTACCAACATAAGGATCGTTCCTTTCGAAAATGGGTATGATCCGTCAAGAAACACGGGAAAAGGGGCCTTATGAAAATTTAATTAAAAAATCCTCGTTTACGCGATAGAGTCCACAGTTCTCATCAGATTCTCTTCAAACTTTCTCAGAATGATTGTACAATCATAAGGATTGTTCCTTTCTGATCTGTTATGAGACAGGGGAAAAGGGGCCTTATGAAAATTTAATTAAAAAATTCTTGTTAACACTCTGGAGTCAATAGGTTTCATCGAATTCCCTTCAAACTTTCACAGAATTATTGTACTATCATAAGGATTATTCCTTTTGAAATTTGGTTTGATCCTTCAAGAAACACAGGAAAAAGGGACCTTATGAAATGTTTAATAAAAAATTCTCATTAATAATCTAGAGCCAACAATTTACAACGGAATCACTTGAAACTTTCACAGAATGATTGTACCATTATAAGGATTGTACCTTTTGGAACTGGATATGATTCCTCAAGAAACATAGGAAAAGGGGCCTTATTAAAATTTAATTCAAAGATCTTTGTTAACACTCTTGAGTCCACAGTTCTCATCTGATTGACTTCAAACTTTCACAGAATGATTGTACCATCATAAGAATTGTTCCTTTCAAAATTTGGTATGATCAGTCAAGGACCACGGGAAAAAGGGGCCCGATTAAAACAGGATTGAAAAAGTCCTCGAAAACACAATAGAGTCCATAGTTTTCAACACATTCTCTTCAAACATTCCCCGAATGATATTACATTAAATGGATTGTTCCTTTTGGAAGTAGGTTTGATCCATCAAGTTTCATGGGAAAAGGGGCCCTATGAAAATTTAATAAAAAAGATCTTAGTTAACATGTAATGGCCCTAGATTTCACCTGATTGACTTAAAACTTTAACATAATGATTGTACCATCATAAGGATTGTTCCTTTCAAATTGGGTCTGATCCATTGAGAAACATAGGAAAAGGGGCCTTAGGAAAATTCAATTAAAAAAATCTTAATTAATGCTTGTAAGTCCACAGATGAGATGGGGTTGTCTTTATACTCAAACAGAATAATTATACTTTTGTAAGAAGAGTTCCCTTTGGAATTGGTTCAGATCCATCAAGTAACATGGGAAAAGGGGCTATATGAAAATTCAATTAATAAAACCCTGTTAACACAATAAAGCCCACAGCTTTGATCAGATTTTGTTGAAACTTTCACAGAATGATTGGAAGGTCATAACTATCATTCTTTTCATAACAGGGTTTGAACTGTCAAGAAGCACAGGAAAAGAGGCCTTATGAAAATTTCATTTATAAATCCTTGTTACCAAGTCCAGAGCTTTCATCGGATTTTCTTCAAACATTCACAGAATAATTGTACAATAATAATGATTGATGATGTTTGCATTAGACCTGATCCGTCAAGTATCACAGGAAAAGGAGCATTATGAAATTTAATTTTAAAATCATTGTACCACAATAAAGTCAACAGTTTTCATCAGATTCTGTTAAAACTTTCACAGAATGATTATTCCATCATAAGGATTCTTTCTTTTCAAATTAGGCATGAACTGTCTAGTATCATGGGAAAAGGGGCCTTTAGAGAATTTTATCTATAATCCTTGTAACCAAGTCTAGAGCTTTCATTGGATTTTATTCAAACCTTCACGGAATCATTGTACAATAATCACGATTGTTGATGCTGACATGAGACCTGATCCTTCAAGTATCACAGGAAAAGGAGCCTTAAGAGAATTTTATTTTAAAACTTTGACACCAAGATAAAGTCTGCATAGGAAAAGGGGCTGTATGAAAAAGTATTACCAAATCCTCATAAACACAACAATGCCCTCAGTCTTTATCAGAATCTCTTCAAACTTTAATAGAATGATTGTACCATCATTTGGATTGTTCCTTTGTAAATTAGGTCTGATTGGTTAAGTGACACAAGAAAAGGGACCTTATAAAAATTTTATTACAAAACATCAATATAACAATAAAGTCCTCAGTCTTTATCATTTTCTTCAAACTATCATTAGGATTGTTCCTTTGTACATTGGGTCTGATTTGTTAAGTTTCACAGAAAAAGGGGCCTTATGAAAATTTAGTTACAAAAATTCTTGACACAATTCAGTCCACTGTTTTCATTGATTCTCTTTAACTTTTAAAGAATGATTCTACCTTCATTAGAATTGTTCCTTTTGAAATTAGGTTTGTTCTGTAAAGTATCATGAGAAAAGGGGCCCTATGAATATTTCACTATAAACTCATTAACACAATAAATTCCACAGATTAAACAGATTGATTGTACCATCATTCCAATTGTTGATTTTGACAGTGGATCTGACTATAGCAAGGGTCACATAAAAAGGGGCCTTATGAAAATCTCTCTTAAATATTCTGGTTAACACAATGATGTCCCTTGATTTCACCGGATTCACTTCAAAATTTCACAGAATGATCGTACAAATACTTAGATGGTTCTTTTCAGAACTGGGTACAATCCATCAAGTATCATGTAAAAAGGGGACATATTATTTTTTTTTTCTTTAATATTCTAGTAAACATAATGAATTTCCAATATTTCATCGGATTCACTTTTAACTTTCATAGAATGATAAAACCAACAGTAAAATATCACGGGAAAAGGGGCCCTATGAGAACTTGAATTAATATCTTTGTTAACACAATAAAGTCAACAGTTTTATTGGATTCTCTTCAAAGATGCATGGAATAATTGTGGCATTTGAAACACAGGAAAAGGGGCCTTACAGATTATCATTCAAAACATTCTTGTGTATGTGATGAAGATCACAATCATTATCAAGTTGTCTTTTAAATTTCACAGGACAATTGTCGGGTTGTAAGGAAACTTCCTTTTGGAATAAATTGATCCATCAGAAAACACAGGAAAAGGGGCCTTATTGATTTTCATTCAAAACAATCCTGTTTATGTGATTAAGTCCACAATTATTGTCAGATTCTGATAAAATATTCACAGAATGATTGTAGGGTCATAAGGTAACTTTCTTTTGGAAATGGAGTGGATCCGTCATGAAACATGGGAAAAGGGGCCTTGAGGATTGTTGCTTAAAATGATAAAGGGGATAAAGCCCCTTTTTTTTCTTTATACATTCTTCTTTGAGCAATTAACTTCCTTAAATATCAGATTTCTTTAACGGAAAACTTGATAACCAGTAGAGCGTCTCAGGCCCTCATGGGCCTCTTGTTTCAAGTATAAAATCATAAGGAAGTAAAAAACCAGTGATTGTACAGGAAAGGGTTATTACAAGATATACTGTATTTGGCATTGATCATTATCTCACGGACCTCTATGAAAATTAGATCAAGAACCTTGAAGGGTGGTGCCCCTGAGGTCCAGACCAATATTGAAATGAAAAAGGATTTCTTAATACAACAATATCTCCAAAACTGCAAGGCCTACTTCATCCAGATTTGGTTGTCCCCTTCAAAATTTTTTAAAAAATTAAAAAAAACAAAAAAAAAACTCAGGATTGCCCTTGCTTCTTAACTACATAGCATAAGAATCGGTACTTTATTCCTACCATGAAAGCAAATACTTTGAACTCTGTGGGTCAAAATATTACAATAATCGAAGCATCAACATGCCAAATATGGATAACCTGTTATATAAAAGTAGGTCAATGTATCGCACTTCTATCTAGCTAAGGCTTGAGTTTTGATGTTTTAGTTTCAAAGAAGGCCATTATGCTAGGCATAGCATTTTCAAACACAGTATTCAGGTTTCAATCCTGCTTTATTCATACAGTCTGATAATGAATTATACAAAGATTTTACCTAACCCTTTCCTGTTTTGCATAATTTTCTCAATTATAAATTCACAGGGATGTAAAAATGAGGGATTGAACAGGGGTTAATATATGTAAGTTCAATTAGATGTGGGGGTGTTTTTGTCTGTATTAGTGTATGTGTCCAATTCTAGGCTGGAGCATATCTTCCACAGTAATCGATGGATTTCAAAATAACTTGGAGCAGTTGTTCCCTCATGAAGAAAACTAATGTCATGCATCAATTAAGAGATGAAGAGAATATTTTTTGTTTTCATGGAGGTATGAACGGAAAAACCTAATCACACTGTATGAATACGCAAAGCAGACTCATACATTGAGTCATTAGGTTTTTCGGTTCACAACTCCATGAAAACAAAACATATTCTCTTCATTTCTTATAATTTAATAGTTTTGAGCAAAAAAAGCAAAAACCCTACATCTTTTGATACCTTTTTTATGGAACTTTTTTTCACGGAAGCATATAAAATAGCTGCGTGCTCAAAATTTTGTTCATGGAGTTATGATTAATTTTTTCGACCAATCAGAACACTTGTTTTTGATAGACGAAACTAAAAATTAAATTATTGTCTGTTGAATACTCCCAAGGTTAGGGTCAAAACTAAAGGTCATGTGACAAGCAATTATACAGAGGCATCTGTGTTTATTTCATTTCGGTAATAAGAAAAGGTTGCTGTGTGTCAATTGTTAATGCTAGATTGTTTAAGCCAATGGGCATTTCTGAGATTTGTTTGTCAGTCAATCTACTGGTATTCCCAAACAACAAAAATATAGACTGGTCCATTTAAAGAAGTGTTTGAGTAAATTAGAAAAAAAATTAACTGGGTACCCTTTCTTCCATAATGTTTTCAGTAGGAAATCCAGTGACAGTATAGGAATTTGTTAAGAAATTCTATTATTTAATTTTTTTAGGTATTGTTTCTGAATGTCAAGAAACAAGATCATATGGAAGAAATGAAGAACTTGCAATGAAAAAATTAAAATCCAGGTGAGGTTTTTATCAATAATTGTGTCCTTGTCATTATTCTTATTTGCATGGTAAAACTTGGAAATTTTTCGTATTTCCTTTATCACTTACACTACTCCAACACGATCCCATTTTCTGACGCATCACAAGAAAAAAACTTCGGAAAACATTGCGGAAAATGAAGAAATTGCTTTTAAAAAGCAATTTCTTCATTATCCATAATATTTTCTGCCTCATAAGTCAAAGCATTTTAAAATTTCATAAACTTGAAACTGTCATCTGCAACTTCTTTCAGTTTGGACCAGTCTAAACTGTTGTAGCCTGGTAATGAGTTTTATTTGTAAGTTGGAACATTGTGTCTACTATGAAATGTGAAGTCTATATTATCAAGGTAGGTCACTCTAAAATCACATTTTAGTAGATGTTGATGTTTTTTCTGAACTCAGATAGAGGGTGGATTTAACCATCCTTAATTTTCTGACATTTTTGCTTGTTGTCTGGTACTTCTTTCAATTGGAACTAGCCAATAATTTTGTTATCTGGCAAAGGGTTAAGGACAGAAGAAATATTAATTTTTGTCGAGCCCACTTGCGGTAAGCTAGACATAGTTGTCACTATGACAAGTCGGGGTAAATGCATTAGTGCATTAGTCTGTTAGTTAGTCCTCCTGTCCTTCTGTCTGAATTTGTCTGGACAATTACTCCTACATTTATGGATGGATTTCAAAATAACTTGGCAAAACTACTCTCCATCATGAGTAGATGTGCCATTTGAAAGAATTTTTGGGATAGTTCAAATGCCATGGTCACAGCTCAAGGTCAAACTTTAAAATTGTGTTTGTGCGGACAATTACTCCTACAAGGTCACAGCTCAAGGTCAGACACTTAAATTGTGCTTGTCTGGAGCATGGTACCTACAAAACTTTGCGGGCTCGACAGCAGTTGTCCTGGGAAAACTATCTAGTATATTATATGCATATCGGGAAAACACTGCAACCTTGTTTTTGTCAGTATTATAAACTTTACATAATCATGTGAAGTTTTTAGCTCACCTTAGCACAACATGCTCAAGGTGAGCTATTGTGATCAATAATTGTCCATCTGTCTGTCTATCCATCCATAAACAATTATTAAAGAATCTTCTCCTCCTAAACCATAAGGCCTAGAGCTTTGATATTTTGTACATATCATCAGCTTTTGACCCTCTACCAAAATCCTTCAAAGAAGTACTGTATTCTGAAAATTAGCCCTTTTCTGTGCAATCCTTAATTTTAAATAGGAATAAAGAATAATATCTTTGAAAACCTTCTTCTCCTTAACCATTATACCTATATTTGGTATGGATTGATGTCTATAATTCAAAGCATTACCATATTCAGGAATTTAGCTCTATATTGTGGGATCATCAATATACCTAGGATTAAAAGAGAAAATCCTTAAACATCTTCTCCAAAATAATTAGACAGAGGGCTTTGCTATTTTTTTTATATCATAAAGCCATGAACCATCATACTGAGGGAGCAATTTAGGACCATCATGGACCTCTTGTTCTTTTTCTTTATTCCTCTTAAAAAAAGGAAAGAAAGGCTTCTAGGGATTTTACTGATGCAGATTTTGGTGATCTGAGACTAAAATAAGTAGCCAGGAATTAAATATGTCTGCTGAGAGTCCAATGGACCCTCTCGGCCTCAATTTCAGAACAAAATTGGAGACTGTTTCAATTATTTTACAAGACGACCAATTTTAGACTGGTCAAAATTTAAAGAAGTTTCAGACAACAAAAATAGTTGGTAAAATTTTGGATTCTTTTTACTTCAGGCGTAGAAAACAGTATAAAGAAATAATTTGTAACAAGCGATTTCTTCTTTTTCCACAATGTTTTCAAAAGCCCTTTTTTGGGGGGATGGGGTAAGAAAGGTCATTTAGTGGGAATGGATTAAACAAATCTAAATTCTTTTTTTGAAGTTAAGCCAAAGAGAGTCTTAACTACCAAATGCTTTGTTTACCTATATATTTAGAACTTTAAATCTTTAGTGTTTGAAGTATTAAAAAACAACCATTCCTGAAATCTGAGACTCCATAACCATCAGCAAGGACCCCTATGACCCTAACTCCATAGGACCCCAAATATGTTGATGTTAGACCAAAACCATGGCTTTCTTCCTTGATTCTGAATTTGTCCCAATAAATACTCCTGGATAGTATACAGGTAGTATTTATTATGTCCCTAATTTTCTTAGTGATAATTTTGTCCCATGAATATTTCTGATTTGTTTTACTCTAATTTTTCTCATTTTAGAAATACATGTATTGGTCATGGTCACAAAAGAGAGATACTATTAGAGAGGTATCAGTAATTTCGAGAAATACGGTACAGTTAATCTTATATTGAATATTTCAGATTGTATGAAAAACAGTTAAAAGAGCAAACAAACCAAACAGTCTCACAACGAAAAATTCAAGTAGGAAATAAAGATAGGAGTGAAAAGATTCGAACATACAACTTTATACAAGATCGTATCACTGACCATAGGATAACTCACAGCGTGTTTAACATGACATCTTTTATGGCTGCTGGACCGGGACTCTCCGAAATCATGGAGAAACTTCAGGAAGGGGCTAGGTACGAAGCTATCATAAGTAAATTGGAAGAGTTTCAGCAATTCAACTCAAGTAACAAGGAAAAAGTAAAGAAGAAGAGATGATAAATTTTAATGATCCAAAAATTATGAATTTAGCATTTAGGTAATCATCCACAGTTAACATGTATACAAGAATATTTTTGAATGTTTAAGTACATGTACTATGTTCACTTGCCAAACCAACTAAAATGCTTGAAATAAATATCATATGTCAACAGAACCTTCCAGTCTAAATAGAGCCATTTATATGTAATTAGAAGTATTTTGTTGAGAGAAAATCGAATAAGAAAATAGTGTATGGGTGACCTTAGTGCTGAAGTTACAGCTTGAACACGGTCTGTGATTGATAGCGGCTCTTGGGAATCAATCTCAGTACTTCTTAAGACATTCCCAGACAACAAACTTTAAACTAGTCCAAATTGAAAGAAATTTGCAGATGATAATTTCAAGTTGACAAACTTTTAAAAGTATTTGTTTTTGTTGGTAGAAAACATTGAGGAAAATGAGGGAATTGCTTATTCTAAGAAATTTCTTCATTTTCCACATAGTTTTCCTAAGCTGTTTTCTTGTTGGGAATCAAAAAGCATTATTGTATGTGAATAGGTTGATCACAAAGCTGATACTATTGTCCACATTCTCATACATTTGTTTACACAACCTAGAGAAATTGGAGTGAAAAAATGGTGTGGGAAATGAAAAAATTGCTTGTCACTAGCAATTTTTTCTTTTTCCAAGCTTTATTCTGTTCAAATGCGTCAGTAGCTTAAAATTACATTCATCTAGCTTGTCTGTTACTTCTTTTATTTTGGACCTGTCAACAATTTTGCCATCTGGTAAAGAGATAGGATTAAGATTAACCCATTCCCGAACAATGCCTCCATTTTACATGTCTAAGGGAAAAAAAGCTTTGGAAAAAAATTGTTGAAAATGAAAATAATGCTTGTATCAAGCAATTTCTGCATTATTCACAATGTTTAATATCAAAAAAGACAAAAAAAGATCCGATTCCATCAACTTGAAATTGTTGTATGCAGCTTCTTTCAGTTTGGACCAGTCTAAAATTTTGTTGTATGGGAATGGGTTAAAGGCTCTTTGAGTGAAAGAAACTGTTATAGCTTCATACATTTATATATTTTATTCTTTTTGTAAAGTCTAGAAAAAAAAGAAGGAAAATAAAAAAGAATTCAAAAATCTTTACATGCTTGTTTGAATGTTTATGGCCTATCAGCTCTTTGAACAAGTAGATGAAGGAAATTTTTCTTGTCCAAATTAAATGAGGAAATTTTTGCTTCTCCATGTTAAAATGAAGCAAATATTACTTGTCCATATTAGTTAAACTGAAGCAAATTGTGATTGTCAACATAAGTTAAATTGAAGCAATTTTTGCTTGACCATGTTAACCCTTTCCTGTTCAATCCCTTGTTTTTACATCCCCAATAATTTATGATTGAGAAAAAGATGTGGAAAAGGAGAAACTGCTTGTTTTTACCTGAAATTAAGTGGTAAGAAAAGATTGCCTTTTATCTAGCGTCATAGTAAGCATTCGACCTTGATATTATGCCTGGAATATTATTTATCAAGGATAGGAGTGTAATATGTCGATTTTAGCTCACCTGAGCACAATGTGGTCAAGATGAGGTTTGTGACCAATCACTGACCGTCGTCTGTCCATAATTTCATTAAAAATCTACTCCATCTTAACCACCGACACAATTACACTGAAACTTGGCAGGTACGTTCCTTTGGTGAAGCTCTACGAAAGTTGTTAAAAGAATTAAATTTCGTGAAAAACTATAGTTGATATGGCAACAGAAAGGTTGAAACTATTTTATATTGAAACAATGGAATCTTATATAAGAATATGTGTCCCATTTCGACTGCGCCCATGCACAACCTTTTTTACATGGAAAAAAAGAAATTTAAAAAGAAAAATCTATCCTTGATGATTAGGTAAAGAAGTTAGGAATTTTGCATGTGACATCACCAGGCTGCCATCTATTAAAGCAGTTAGAAGACTGCTTCAGGGGCTTGGGCTCCGCCTGGGTAAACCCCTTTTTTACATCAAGAAAGGTTTTGTTTATGAATGAGGCATTAAAATCTACCAAAATTATTTAAATAGCGTTAGAAATACACACAGGCACAAGTATAATTATTCAAGTTGCTATGTCAGTTTTCTGGACTGTTACTCGGGTGAGCGATTAAGGACCATTAAGGTCCTCTTGATTTATTCTTGACAGGAGATTGTCTTTCGTCATACATCATGCTAAATCTTAATCTTTGCCGTTATGATTTGTAGCTTTATTATGTCCGAAAATAATCCAATTTTATAGTAAAAAAGCGATAGACTTGGTTTAAAGAGCTAGTACATATGTTAAACTGTGCATGATATTTCCTACAATTTTACGATCTATGATTTAAATGACTTCGTCAAAAAATTTGCTTGCATAGTTATGTAAATAAAAACATGCAAAAAACTGCCATGAATAAGTTGCGACGGGCTTAATTGCGAACTGTGCAACTTGCATACTTGTTTGTGTGTTGTTGTTGTTTGTTTGTTTTGTTTTGTTTTTTGGGGGGTGTGTGTATTGTGCAATGTCTGAGACTTCTATTCGATCTCAAAGAGTATGCATATAAATCGCCAAAAGTCACCAACTCCTTTACAAATTGAGGCCGGGCTCAACCCGTTCCTGTTTTACAAAATTTTAGACCAGTCCAATTTCAAAGAATTTTAGATGAAATTTAAAAGTGAATTTTATTTGATTTGAAAAATAACCATTCGGTAGGAAAGAAAATAATGTGTGAAAAAAATAACTTGTTACAAGCAATTTCTTCTTTTTCAACAATGCTATCTCAATTATAAAAGTCACACGGATGTAAAAACCAGGTGTTGAACAGGAAAGGGTTAAAAGCCTCCTCTTCCAACCATACCACTAAACCGTGGCGTAGGTCCAATCGTAGATTCGCGGTTTTCTCCCCCTTTTTAATGCTCTTCTACATGTGTAGCCTGAAAAAATTTCGACATAAAGCACAATGATGGTCTAATACAAGGAAGACCTCTTCAAATTGCTTCCGAACCATTGTTACTTCTACTTATATAAACTTTACTGACGACGTTCGGAAGCTTGTCGACGAGACACATTTGTGTGATTCGTAAAACGGACAGACAGACAATCATAACGGACCATTTTTGTGTCAGTGCTTTTAAGTAATGATTCTCAATTCTCTTTTTGGTGTTTTACGCCGCTTTGAATAACCATATTTAGCGAAATTCAACTACTCCGGTATTCGCGTTTTTCTGAGGATCACCGGCACTAGCAAAGCATTTTTGTTTTGCCCAAAGACATACCAATGTGCCCTAGCTACGAATCAAATATTTTCGATCCTAGTCCTACAGTCCGCCGCGCTAAACCTGAAGCTACACAATTAGCTAGTATACAACAGGCAAGCATCAAATAATATTAACCCATTCCCATGCAATGACGCTATTTGACGCCCATCAAGAAAATCAGTTCGGAAAACAGTGTGTTAATGAAGAAATTGCTTGTAACAAGCAATTTCTTCATTTTACAGCATGTTTCCTATCAAGAAAATTGAAAAAATCTAAAATTTCATAAACTTAATATTGTCATCTACACTCCTTCGAATTTGGACCAGTCTTAATTGTTTTGCCGTCCCGTAAATGGTTAAAGGTAAAAGCTGGACATTCCCTATTATTTGCAACCAAAATGACATTAGGGGAATAGAGAGGATTTCGTTTCGCCGTGGGATAGCGCAAGCATTCTGAATCTAAATCTAACACGCTAATGTTTAAATGTAGATTTTTATGTAAAACATACAACGCAATTAATACAATCTACTGCTTCGTGAAATGTAAATCAGATCATATTATACGTCTTCGGGTTACTCGATTAAAGGCGACGTCTGTATTCAAGCACTGATGTCGCTTTTGAGGTGCAAATTATAATGAATACCTTATAAATGACCGCTCGCTCTCTCTCTCTCTCTCTCTGTCGCCGCTCCCACTCTCTCTATCTCTCTGGTATGTGTGTTAGAATACTCGCATCGCACGCGAGAGCCTCCTAGTTCGAGCCTAGTTTCATTTCTCTCTATTAAGCTCCACTTGCTGAAAGCCAGCGGGCTATTGTCATGATGTGTCTGTCCTGCGTCCGGCCGCAAACTTTTACTTCAAAAACTTATTCTCAGCAAGTACTAAACAGAATTCAGCCAAATTCATGGGAATGATCCTTTGGGTTGCCCTTTATCAGATTCCTTCAAACAATTTTGATCGGATGACAAATATGTAACGATATATACATATCGTTTCCAATACCTGCAAAGCGGGAGGAAATTCCAACCTTTTGTGGGAAGGTCGCGTACGTTAGCGCACAAATTGGCGTATCTGAGCATAATCTCATAGTGGTATGAAGTATTGAAATCAATCCCACTACATTTAAGACAAACATTAAACCACTTAAGAAAAAAATAAAGGAATATCTGATATCTTTAAATGACTTTTTATAACTTTTTACTCCATTATTATAATGAATATGTATGTCTGGATATGCATAGTGCTTTCATATGGTATGTTAATCAATACCAGTTTGCACGTTTGTTCGTGTGTGAGTTGTATGTGTGATTTAATAATTTATTGCTATTTGAGGCTTTATTGTAAATAAGTTGATCATTATGCTGTTGTTTTAATATGTATGATGATGTCTTAATAAGTTAGCTTCACTAAACAAAGCTATTATCATTAATATTAATAGATTGTACTAGGTGTCGGAAAAGTTTAAGTCTTCGTAATCGAGAGGTAAAAGGGCATGATGTTTTCATAGTGACAAGTAATTCTTTAGTGTGTTCATTATAAAACGTTGATACATTTTGTTAATAGCATTTTCGTTCAACATGTAACGTTGTATTATGAAATGGCGAGAAACAGTCGTGTTCAAGTCAAAGAAGTCAACTATTAGGAAAAATATAATCCAAATAAAAGCATTGGAAAAGACGGCAATCAAAGGATATAGTTCAGAAGTTAAGAGTACACCATCTTGTGGCACCAATGTCGGCTTACGTTCTACTTATCTAACCATTTTCGAGAAAAGGATTATTTCGATATCTCTTCACTCGTGGGGATGCGGTTACACCGAAATCAATGAAAGGTTATCACAAAGAGCGGAGCATAAGTGAAATGCTGTCCGACGATGGCTGTAGGTCTTGGCCCAAAGAAAATATGTGTAATGTTTGCTGTACAATGAGCAAAAGTCATAAATATACATTATTCTATGTCTCTGAATTAGCTCACCTGAGCACAACGTGTCACAATTTCGGCTTAATCTTTCTCAAACTTGTTTGAAAGCGTTTGTATAGTCACGCGAGGGGGAATATTATTAGTCCCATACCGGCGAAGCCGAGGGGGACTTTAGGTTAGCGCCCCGTCAGTCCGTCCGTCTGTCAGTCCGGACATATCAGTCATCCAGACTTTTTTCCTAGCCCTGTGAGATATTGAGCTGGTTTATGGTATGTGAGTCCGCGTCAATGAGTTACAGAAAAAGATCGAGTTTGGTTCATGTCCATTGGTTTTTGTGGAAGATACGGATGCTGGACTTACCAGGTAATTTCAGTTTTCCGGACCCTTTTTTTCCCTTAACCCTCGGAGATATTAAGCTGATTTATGGTATGTGAGTCCGCGTCAATGAGTTACAGAACAAGTTCGAGTTTCGTTCCGGTCCATTGATTTTTCACGGTGGAAGATACGGATGCTAGACTTAGAAAATTACCAGGAAATTTCCTTTTTCCAGACTTTTTTTCTTAACGGTTGCAGGTATTGAGCTGATTTTGAGTAAGTGACCCAACATTGATGATCGAGTTACAGAACGAGCTAAAGTTTTGTTCCGGCCCATTGATTTTTCAAGTTGACGGAGATATGGGTGTTAGACTTAGAAAATTACTGGAAAATTACAGTTTTCCAGACCTCTTTTCTTAAAGCTTGCAGGTATTGTGCTGATTTTTGGTAAGTGAGCCAATATTGATGACTTACAGAACGAGTTCAAGTTTCGTTCCGGACTGTTGATTTATGAAGAAGATATGGATGCTAGACTTGGAAAATTACAGAGAAATTCCAGTTTTCCAGACTTTTTTCTGAACGCATGCAGGTATTGAGCTGAGCTGGTTTTTGGTAAGCGAGTCAGCATTGATGAGTTACAGGACGAGTTCAAGTTCTATTTCAGTCCACTGTTTTTGAGCAAGTTACGAATGCTGGACTCAGAAAATTACCAAGAAATTTCAGTCTTCCGGACTTTTTTCTGAACGCATGCAGGTATTGAGCTGGTCTTTGGTAACTGAGTTAACATTAATGAGTTACAGAACGAGTTTAAACTTTGTTCTACTTGGGAAATTACTGCAGTTTTCCAGACTTTTTTCTTAACACTTGCAGGTAATTAGCTGATTTTTGGTCAGTGAGTCAACATTGCTTAGTTACAGAACGAACTCAAGTTCTGTTCCAGTCATTGATTTTTGAGCAAGAAATTTGGCAAACAACAAAAAGAGACGCCTATATCTTATGTTTGTGTGTGTGTTTAAAAATTGCTCATAAAATCGGATACAACTGTAATAATTTGGAGGGGTAGTAACCCCTTTGCGCCCCCAAAAAGATACTGCTCTAGGGATTTTTTAAATCCGATTGGGGACTTGGTATTGCCATGCAATACTCCAGAATGCTTGTTGAATATAGCTAGTGACATTCTCATCAATAATAAGGGGAAATGGGCCTTATTGACAATTTTCTTGTAACCACTTCAGAGGCCGCAACTTGGGCCATGCTGTGGTGTATGAACGTCATTGTTATTTTTTCGTTCGCTTTGTTTTGTAATTGTGTGTTTGTAACCTCGGCATGGGTAAACTTGAGCAAATGATCTTATCGTTAGCGCGTATCCCATTGAATATGTGACATTCCATCTCGGCAATCCACGGGCGATCTCCGAAGTCTCCAATCAACATAGGCACGGAATCGGCCGAGTTGTGACGAATGCCTCGACCTAGTCTACATCGGAAAAGTCCGTTAGATTTCGTAATTGTACGGTTTTTTTAGAAGTTCCGGTCTACTGAAATTCCTAAACTATCCTTTGAGATGTAAACAACGCCGTTGGCTGGGTAGAAAGATTTCTTTCCTGTTGGGAAATTTTGGAACCTGAAAAAAGCTAATACATCTGTATTGTTATATATATATTCATTTTCATTCAAATCATCAATACTTTGACACAGCGTATGTGGATTAACATAGACTGCATCCTTTGTGGTCAGCTTCCCTGCACAGCTGCAAGGACTCCGCATCCTAGCCGAGTCAACGTAGCCCTCTTTCTGATAATCTCTCTATCCAGGGATGTGGAAATACGGGCTTTGTCCACTTGTCCCTGGACAAGTAAAATGCAACTTTCTACTTGTCCGGGGTCAGAATGGACTTGTCCAAAAATAAGAGAATAGACACACGTATCCAGATGCAGCCTTGTGATGCAGATTTTAACAGATCAAGATAAAAAAGATCTGTTGGTGAGGACAGCGGATTATCAAATTGAGGACTAAAATATTGCAGCTACAGTGTACAGTTCTGTAAAATTGGGAAGCAGAGGGTTTAAGTGGGTCCCAGGGTCTTAACCCTTTCCTGTTTGGCCAAATTTTTGACCCATCTAAATTGAAAGGGTTTTGCAGGCAAAGATTCAAAGTGTATGTAGTTTTAGAAATAACCATTCAGTAGGGTAGAAAACATAGAGAACACAAAAAAGAAATTGTATCTCAGGGCTCTGCAGAGTGGGCGACTCAGGCGAAAAAGTCGCCTGGTTTCATAAAACTTCGCCTGATTTGCTGATCAAAGCGAAGTCGAAGTCGCCTGGAATTTCGGGAAGTCGCCTGGATACGATAGGTGATAATCTGGCCTAGTGGCTATAAAAGTAGGGGACAGAGTGCAATTATACAACTGTCGGTCGGAAGCCCTTTGATCATAAATCAAATGTGTATCGATACTGTAGTCGCGAGGCCAGCAGATTATCAGAAATAGGGGTATGTTCTGGCAGCTAATAGTCAACATGCTTGCTTCATTCACACCTACGCTGATTGGTTTCGCCAATGCTATGTATACTATCGGCACTAGAAATCTTTATTTAAAATCCTTTCCCTTCTTAGTCTTAATTATTTCTGTAAATTAAGTTATCATCAGTCTACGAAATTTGTTGCTTACTTTCACATAATTAGAATAATGGCCGACATTTACGGACGCCGTGTCATTTACCAGAAGTCAAAATTTTTTAAAAAAATTGAAATCTTGATGAAAAATAATTCTGCCGAAAATCTACGTAGAGTAAATTCATTTTTCATTAGAATCCTTCAATTTGAGTTATCTGCTTTAACCCATTCCAACTCAATCCCTCCTTTTTACGCCCCTCAAGAAAAAAACTTTGGAAAACATTGTGGAAAATGAAGAAATTGCTTGTATCAAGCAATTTCTTCATTATCCACAATGTTTTCTATCCAAAAAGACGAAAAAATTCAAAATTCCATCAACTTGAAATTGTCGTCTGCAGCTTCTCTCAATTTGGACCAGTCTAAAATTTTGCTGTGTTGGAATGGGTTAATTGTAACAAGTGAAGAAAATTATGGCAAACAATTTAAAGGCTGCTATGATCTTTTCCTGAGATTCTTGTTATGATACATTCTATCCAAAAACTAAATTTCACTTACTTGTGTTGGTAATAATTCCTTTAGATAACATGTAATCCTATAAAATGGAGCATATTATCCTGTGTTAACTTTAAACCTCTGCATGTACAGAGTCTGGTTTTGTGTACTGAGCAGTAACCCTTACCCTTTACAGACTATAACTGACTTAATCACAGAGGACCTTTTTTGACCAATTAATGACAATTTTTATCCATTTATATGTTATCAGGTAAAGTGCACAGACTTTAACTCATTACCACACAATCCCCCATTTTGACATCTTGAAATGTTTTTATGGGAAACTGTGGAAAAAGGAGGAAATGTTTGCAGCAAGCAATTTATCCTTTCCCCACATGTTTCTACCCTCTTTGGCACCTTCTTTCTGATTTAAGCTCACTGTGAAATGTCTTATTTAGCTTCTTTCAATTTGTACCAGTCTGAATTTTTTCTTCTGGTAATAGTTCTATTAAATACATATTGTTACAATGAAATCTTTTCTCATTTTCTGCTTCAAATAGAAACACTACTTATTTCATTCAGACTGCCTATACACTATTTGCATTGTTTTTATTAGTTGACTTTTTTTTATCATATATGAATCTATTATAAAATATTAAAAAAAAAATAAATTCTGAATCAAACTCTTGAATTCTCAAACCTAAAAAAAGTTTGTTTGAATGGGGTTTTACGCCGCTTTCAACAATCTTTCAGTTATATCGCGGCGGCTGGAGCACCTAACAATGGACTCCTGGTATTTCTCACACCAGTACTACCATTACATCCTTTCCTAGCCTCCAGCTGCTAACCCACATAGGTCTACGATTATCGACCCATTGATGAGAGACAAATAGTCAGAAAGGATGAGTGACAAAAGTATTTGCTCACAGGAATAAGATCTTTATTGAGGACTGAAAGGATAAGCAGTATTTTCTATGTATATTGCATGATACATAATACAAAATGCAACTACTTGGTTGTAAATCTATTTTCTTTTCTGATAGAAATGAGGAATACGCGCAAAAACTTAATTTTTAACGCGATCCACTTCTCCTGGAAGTCTCACTACTTCTCCCCATTTTGAAAAACTTCTCCCAATTCTCAGACTAGTGAGAAGTGACTTCTCCCCAAATTCTGGGAGTCTGCAGAGCCCTGTATCTTAGAAGCAATTTCTTCTTTTTCCTTCTTTTTCTTAATTACAAAATCACAAGAACAAACCAGGGATTAAAGAGTAAAGGGTTAAAAAATCTGGATTGGGATTGTTTGAGAGTGTTTCTACATATCTAAGCATCTGTCACAATCAAAATGAAATAAATTTGTATAAATTAAAATATTAGATTTTGTCAATTTAACAATGAAAATTAAGGGTGCCTTACGTCAGCTTTTGGACATTAGGTTTTTCTTCAACTCTTGAGTTTTTATCTTGATACATTAATATTAATTTATCAAACTGAACATTAGAAAGTTTACACAGGTTTTATGCGATATACGAGAAAGCCTGCAATGCTATAGGTGGAATGAAAGCCTTTTTTTAAAGGCTTTGCATGCATACAACTCTTTCCTGTTTAACCCCTGATTGTTATGCCTTTTTTTTTTAAATAGAAAAAACATTGCAAAAAAAGAAGAAATTGCTTGTAACAAACTATTTCTTCTTTTCCACAATGTTTTCTACCCTAGCTATCGAATGATTATTTTTCCAATGAAAATGGCTATAAATTGTTGTCTGCAAAAACTTTGATTTGGACAAGTCTAAAATTTTGCATAACTGTAAAGGGTCAAATGCATTTTTAGTATGCAAAATGCATGTTTTACAGAGCAAACATGCACTGTTTTCAAAAAGCAGTAACATAATCTTGTAAAAACAATAGGAAGCTCTGATATAAGGTGCCTTTAATTGATTGAAGTATATTTTTCATTCTTCCAATAGTTATCGAGGATTGGTCATACTGATTGAGCATGTCAAACACACCGAGTCCTACACCCTCTGAAGATAACAGGAGAAATGTGCGTAATGAGACAGCCAGTCTGGCAATAGACAGAGCAATGAACACAACAGAACAAAGCAGAGAAGATCTTCTGAACTCATTCATGTTTCTGAAAAAAGGTATGATAAGCTCAGGGTCCGTATTCAAATTAGTCTCATTTGAAAGACAAATTAAAAATTCATAGTTAGGACTTTATTTAGTTTAGACAATGTAAGACTGTTATGAAATTCAAAGGCAAAAACATCAATTTAGATTGCCTGGTGAATAAAGGCCCTGGTCTGTGCATGAAAATGTTCATTTATCTATCTACCAAACTTTGATAGTCATCTACAATTCCTATCTTCTTAGACTTGTCATGAATTATGTCTATCATCTTGAAAATCCATGAAGGGGGAAGCAAGGATTGGTATGTACATGTAAATCAATGCAATGCATTTCTCTAAAGTGTAGAAATGTCATAAGAGACTTTTTTTTCAATGATGTAGAGCTGCCACAGTGTGACAGAGTTCTTTCACCCTTTCCTGTACAGACCCAGGATTTTATGTCACTTTGATTTCATAACTAGCAATTTCCCCTTTTCCCACAATATTTTCAACCATATAGGATGTTTCACTTCTAACTGCATCCATTTTTACTGTCGTCTGCAAACTCTTTCAATATGGAGCAGTCTAAAATTTCTAAAAACAGAAAAGGTTAAACACTTTACTGATTTTCAAAGTAATAGACTCGTCTAAATTCAAAAGGGTAGCAAGCGACCTTGTAAATGAAGTACAATTCAAGAAGAAGTTGTGCTATATGATAGAAAATATTGTGGAAAAAGAAGGAATTCTTAAAAGCAATTTCTTTTTTTTCCACAATGTTTTCTGAAGTAAAATGTCATAGGGATGTAAAAATAAGGGATTGCATTGGAAAGAGATTGGATCTAGCATAGGTCAATCAGGGTTCACACACCAAAAATAATAATATAGTACGGGAAAATTATCATGTTGTTCTTAGAAAATAGTCAAAGATCAAAACACTCCTACCTTGGTCAGCCTCAGCAGAATGACAGGGATCGATACTCTCTGCATCACTTGGAAATTCTTGCTTCGGCTGATTGGTCACATATGTTACATTATGTTTCACAATAGTTCCAAATTAATCCTTGTCATGCTGAGCCCGGAATATTCCAGCTTTGGCAGGAGGTATAGACTAAGATCAGCCTGCACATGTGTGCAATCTGATCTTAGTCTACACCACCTGTAGACTTAGTCAGAGTTATTTATTAATACAAAACAAATATTGACCTACAAATTTTGGACTATCAGTGCTTCCAGCCCTTTGATTCTAATTAAAAATAATATTCAGCATGACAAGGGTTTATCTTTTGTATGATTTTGTGTTTAAGTAATAGTTTAAATTTCCTGGTGTCTAAAACCAATTTCCTGCTTTTATGACCCTTAAGAAAAGTGTCAAAGAAAATATTGTGAAAAAAGAAGGAATTATTTGAAAGAATTTTCTTCATTTCCTGAACTGTTTTCTTCATAGTAAGACTGAGATATTTACAATTCTTTCATCTTGCAATCCTCACCTGCAACTTCTTTGAATTTAGAGCAGTCTAAGATTTTGTTGTATGGAATAAGGTTAAAGTTGCTACTTTGATATTGATCTCGCCTTACAAAGTGGTAACCTTTATTCCTTCTCTTTTCCCACATTATTATTTTTAAGACTCGTTTTTCAGTACAGCTAAATCATGGTTGTAGGAAAAGGTAAAGTACCGTAAAACATTATACATGTAATACAATACATTTAGTGAAACTGTTATACGGTTATGTTTCTATAAAATGTCAATAAATTAATTTACGTTTTGACCATCAAAATTTAATTGTTTTTATGGTTGACTTTTTTTCAAATTCCATGAACAAAATTTTGATCATGCGACTATTTTGTATGCTTGGGCACAAAGTAGATCCATAAAATATTTACTCAAAAGTAGTAAGATATTCGCATTGTTTAGCTTGATGGCATAAAATTATAAGAAGTGAAGTGTATACTTTTTGTTTTCATAGCAGTGTAAACCTAAGAACTTAATCACTCTGATGTATGAATCCATTTTAGGTATTCATACATTGTTTTTCCAGTTTTAGGTTCATACCTTCATTCCTTAACCCATTTCCACTTGACAAAATTTTAGAAATTGAAATTGAAAGCAGTTGCAAAGGACAATTAGAGGTTTATGACATTTTAGATTTTTTCAACTTTCTCTGTTGAAAACATTGTGTAAAATGAAGGAATTGCTTGTTACAAGCAATTTCTTCATTTAACACAATGTTTTCCCAATTGTTTTTCTTGAGGGGCGTCAAAAGGTGTCAGTGTGTAGGAAAGAGTTAATTGAAATATTCAGCTTGTTTGAGAAGTTTGGTATAGTAATGTGACTGCTACAGGTGATGTGGACAAGGGTTCTATAAAATCTTCATCAAATCAGAAGGATGAAATGCTGGAAAACATAATGTCAAGCATACTGCTTAAAGAGAAGAAAGGGAGATTTTTGCCAGGTTTGGAAACAAAGATGAGTCAAACTAACCACAGGTTGACAGAAACATCCCTAAATATAGATGGTGATGGGATTGAAGAAGAGGTGATTAGTTTATTACCAGATGTTATATCACAAGAGTTTAAAATTGTCGTCTGCAGCTCCTTTCAATTTGACCAATCTGAAATTTTGCCATCTGGGAATGGCTTGACTATCTAGTCATTAGTCAAACCAAATTTTAATTGGTATAAGATACTCAAGTACAAATTTCCATACAAGTTTTGTAGTTATCCCTAACTACAAAATTGAATATTGAGACAAAATATAGAGCATAGACATCCATATTTGGTATGTAGCATCACCATAAGTTTGCACAGATTGCAAGTTTTTGTGTTTTTTTTTCCTTTAACTCCTTATCCACCCCCACCCCCCAAAAAAGGGTTGATTATAAAAACATAGTCCAAGCCAAAAGGCATAAATGAATATGATTATTGATTTCATTTGATCAAAATAATTCTCTGTAGTTAGCCTACAGATCATGAAAGAAACTTCAATATTTTAAATGATGGCCCACCACAAGGTTTGTTTACATGAAATGATGATATCCGTGATGATATTTTTGCTTTGCTAGTAAATAAATCAACTAGTGTACAATTCTGTTGGTCATGGAGATTATCAAAATCGTCTTTAGAGTTAGTCATTGGAGCTTGTGCATATGATGGTCAGTGCAGAAGATTACCAAACAGTTACGGTGAAGAATCGGGTTCATTGAATCCGATCTTTAAATGTAAATAAACATGAGTTATAATTGATAAAAACAAAGAATATGCTTTCTGAAGAACAATACTCTCACCGTCTCTTTACATATTGATAATATGAAGGTCCTTGGTTCCTCGATGATAGATTTTTTTAAACAGGTTTTTCCTTCCTCAGATGGTCAATCTGGCTTTAAAGATAAAGATAGTACATGTACTAAAAAATTGCACATTTTTATGTTTGTTGATAATAAATCTAATTTCTTGAAATTATGAATCCCTGGGCAACCTAAATGTTGAAACTATAGCTATGCCTAACCCATATTGAAACAAAATTTTAGACTGGTCCAAAATCGAAGAATTTGCAGATGACAATTTGAACTTGATAGAATGTCAGATATCTCTTTCTGGGTAGAAAACAACATGGAAAACACAAAAATTGCTTGTAACAACCTATTTTTATATTTTCCTCATTGTTGTCCTATACCTTTTTTTCCCCACAGGATGTCAAAAAGCAGGATTGTGTGACAATCGGTTAACCTTTGTCATGCTGAACTTGGAACATTCCGGTTTTGGCAGGAGGTGTAAACTAAATCAGACTGCACTTGTGTGCAGTCTGATCTTAGTCTACACCTCCTGTTTGTACTTTTCCTATCAGAGTTGTTTATGAAGTTGATTTCTTGAAGAAATGTTGATTTGAACAACAATTTCTTTCAGTGCTTTCAGCCCTTTGATATGACAGCAGTTCAGTAAGGTAATTTATACAGCATGACAAGGGTTAAGATGTACACCTATGAAAATGATTTACATGATTGTTTGACTTCAACATCTTACTATCAGTCTAAATGAATGATTTGATTTTTTACAAGGTTTTCTGAAGGAAATATTGGGTTTATAGATTGGTGAGATTTAACAGCTTGGTAGGGGGTGTGTGTTAACCCTTTCCCTTTCAATCCCTAAATTTTACGTCCCTGTGATTTTATCATAGAGAAAACATTGTAGAAAAGAGAAATTGCTTGTAACAAACAATTTCTACTTTTTCCACAATATTTTCTACCCTACCAAACAGTTATTTTTCAAATTAAATTCACTTTCAATCTTCGTCTGCAAAACCTTTGATTTTGGACAGGTCTACAATTTTGCAAAACAGGAAAGGGTTAAGGTAGGGTGTGTGTTAACTTTTCCTTGTGGGCACAATTACTCCTACAATTCTGGACAGATTTCGATGAAAATTTACCAATTGTTTGTCTTCATGTGATCTACTACATATTAGTAGCATTTTGAGGTGCAATGCTTTGTCGGAGAAAAAAAGAGTTGCATTGTCAAAACTACTCCTGTAACCCGCAAAGAAATATAAGCACCCATTGTACACTACCCGGCTACACTCCTACAATTCTTGATGATTTCAATGAAGCGATTGAAAACCTGGTTTTATGACAATTTGTCTCGTTTGATTTCCAATGGTGAGCCATCAATCGAACTTGACCAAAATGAGATAGATTCCTGTATCCTTGTGACAAGTACAACATAATACCAAGCAGAAAAGTTGGTTTGAATTTGTCGATAAACCATAGTGTTTTCAAAGAATCAATCAAGCAATCAAATCATAAATTTAGATCATATCATTTCCTGTATAATCCCTGGTTTTCACGTCCATGCAATTTTATACTTAAGAAAATATTGCGATAAAAGAAGAAATTGCTTGATACAAGCAATTTCTTCATTAATCACAATTTTTTCTACCACATACAATGGTTTCATTTCAGATTGCGCTCATTTTTCATTGTTTTCTGCAGCATGTTTCAAATTGGGCAAGTCTAAAATTTCAAGAAACAGGAAAGGGTTAAACTGCAACATTGGCTTATATTTATGCTAAGAATTTTTTTATTCAAGCCGTAGTTATAATATTTAGGATGCCAACCCACAATTCTACTTTTTGTTACATGTTACTGGCCATAAATTTTGCAAATATAGGCTATTCAATATCAAAGTGAAACTTCAGATCCGAGCCAGTTGGTCTGGCCAGTGATCCTACAGTTCATTTAAGGAGGCATGAAAAGCTACTATATTTGTTATATAGCACTACCAACATACAATCTTGGGGATAAAAGGTCTGAAAGGCACTAGATGGGCAATTTTTATCCATGAAACTTAACCCTCGTCATGCTGAGCCGGGAATATGGTTTGGGAAGGAGGTATAGACAAAGATCAGCCTGCACTTTGATGCAGTTTGATCCTAGTCTACGCTAATTTCTTGTCACTTTCAAGCCAGAGTAACAACAATAATGATTTTTGAAATAAATACTGACCAACAAAAAGAATTTTCAGTGCTTTCAGCCCTTTGATTTCAATACATTGCTTAAATTAAAGATTTTAGTTAGCATGACAAGGGTTATTTTTCAATATTTGAATGATATGACATAAAGTATAAGTCTAAAAAGTGCCCAGTGGTTTTAAGTGTTGGTTATAAATGCATGTACTGATTTAGGCTTTTAAGTATAATAGGTTTTGTAGCACAAGCCAAATGCCAACTAGATTCTTGAAAAAGTGTCATTCATTAGAAAATGTTCACTCCTTATCACTCAAGTCATGAAGAAATTTTATTTATCCCATTCCCACACAATCCTGCTTTTACAACCCATAGAAAAAACTAGGAAAACTGTGTGGAAATATAGAAAATGCTTGTACTAAACATTTTTATGTCATTTTCCAGAATATTTTCTACCCCAATAGACTAAGATTTTTAAACTGATCAACTAAAAATGCTGTCTGTAACTTCTTTGAATTCTAGCCAGTCTGAAAGATTGTTATCTGGTAATGGTAAATGTGATTCACTAAGGCCATGTGTACTGTCTTGTGATAAATGTTTCACAATATTTACAGGTGCTGGATGGTGGAAATGCTACAAGTCGACTGTCTACTGCAAGGATTATTAAAACAGGATCTCATTTGAAGGTACAAAATAGCTTCTTCAGTTCAAAATTCCGTGTGCAACAGGACTTTGTTAAGACTTTCGATCCTTGGTTTTTTTGTAACTGTGATTTTATACTTAAGAAAATATTGTGGGAAAAGAAGAAATACCACAATATTTCTACTCTGTAAACTGGTTATTTTTTAACCTTCACTCTCTTTAATTGTTGTCTGCAACTCTTTTCAAATTGGAAAAGTCTAAGATTTCCAAAAGCAGGAAAGGGTTGACAAAAGTACTGAATATTATTCTTGATTACTAGAATGTTTTGAAAGTTCCTCTACTATAAATATAAAAGCAAGGTTCATTGCTGGCTGAGGGTTACAGCATGTTTTCTCTACAAACCACTGTCACAGACCTCAATTTGATCCCAGTTTAAGACATCTAACAAAGCTAATGCACAAGTCCCACAATCAGGGGGTGATAGAATGATGTCATAAAATCAAGGGTAACTAGAAAGATTGAAAGATAACAAAAAAAATTGAATTTCAACAAGTATTTCCCTTCTCCTGTACCATTCTGATTATGTTTATTCGCATTATGACGTTATCTACAGAATGAAGATGATGTTATATTGGACTTCCTTACATGGCACCGTATTTAGTAGTCAGATACAGATTTTTCCTGACATGTCTGATTTTATCTGTGCAATGTACATAGTTTTCTAGAAATATTCATAGGTATATAATAATCTTTCGTAAATTCTGTAAGAATTAAATGATATTCATTATTCAATTACAAAGAGAGTTGGCAATATAGCTCTAACATGACATTATAACTAGTATTTCCAATGCACATAAACAACACTGATCAAAAATAACTAATAATACATGTAGTTTAACCATTTACCACATAACAATTCTTAACTGGTCAAAATTGAAAGATGATGCAGAGGACAAGGAATTTAGGAAATCATTTCCTTAAAGGGTAGCAAACATTGTGGATAATGAAGAAATAGCTTGTCATAAGCAATTTCTTCATTGCTAAGAATATTTCCCAAAGCCTTTTCTCTTGGAGAGCATCAAAAAGCCTCTTCCTCTGGGAATGGGTTAACAATATAATGGTGAATATGATATATATTTTGATCCTGAGTGACAAGATATGACATAATTCATTTAGTGCTTTATTTTACATACAACAGATTTTGAGACTTTTCGAACTTGTGTCATAATTCTTAATTGATTTTTATTTTAAATCTTTTCCAAATATTTCCAAACTAAATCTACTTTGAACTTTCATCTCTAGAGCCTTTGAATTTGGACGGGTCTAAAATTTTTGAAAATAGGAAAGGGTTCAAAAGATATAATAATTGGTTGTTATACATGTGAGATTGATAAATCTTTCATTTCTTGATCAACAAAAGCTATTTGTAGTCCAGCCACTTGTGAAAATTTAGCTTTGGTTGTTCACTCAATGTAAGGTGAATCTATCTCATGCTGTTGCCAACAATAAATAAAATTTTTTAGGGTTAAATAGGAAAATATTCTCAGTGTCTATACATTGTAGAGACACTTAGTACAGTATCACTATAAACCCTTTCCTGTTCAATCACTGGTTTTTACTACCCTGTGTTTTCATACTTCAGAAAACATTGTGGAAAAAGTAGAAATTGCTTGTAACAAGCAATTTCTACTTTTTTCACAATATTTTCTACCCTACTGAATGTTTATTTTTCAAATAGGATCAAGTTTAATTTGTCGTCTGCAAGGCCTTAGAATTTGGACCAGTCCAAATATTTGTAAAACCGGAAAGGGTTAACCCATGAGTTATCCTCTATATATGAAATCTTTTCCAGGTTGATAACTTTGTGGATGATGAAACTTTAAGTGATGATGGGACTGATCTGGCTGGTGGATATTCAGCAAGCTTCCAAAAAGGTGGGTCATCTGTCTTTCTATAAATGTAAAACCCATATATATAGTTAAAATAAACTGCGAGAAATGGCGAAATTGCTTGTTACAATCAGTGAATATATTTAATTTGAACAAATTTAGAATTTGTCCTCTACAAGTTCTTTCGACCAGTCTAAATTTTTTCCCATTTGGTAGTGGGTTAATCAATATGATGATCTTAATTGTCAAGGTGTTTCTTTATGAGTCCTAAATCACCTGTTGGGGATGAGAGCTGTACTGTACTGGCTACAAGACAAGTAGTTTCACTCATTTTCTGCTGATTGCAGAATTAATACCAGCAGACAGTATAGGCAAAGATCTGGCTTTTCTATGTGCTGGAAAGTTGTACAAGTTTTGTAGACCAACAGTTGACTTTTGTTGGCCACATGTTCTAATTGGCAGATTACTGGCCCCACCCACTGAGCTCCGACTGGCAGTTCCACGTAGAAATTTAACTGGCTATATTTTTCAAAATGCATGACCAGTAACATGTAACAAAAAAAATAAATGGTTAGTTGGCAACCTAAATGTTGTAACTAAGGATTGAAGTAGCCAAACCAACAAAAACACTTCTCATAAATGTCAGCTAATGTCAGATTTCAAAGTTTCTAGTCTAAATGAATAATTTCATTGGTTGATTGATTCTTTGATTGCCAGCTTTGAAGCTTCAATTCAAATGTCACATGTGTATATCTATTTTACAACAGAACATTAGAAATGAGATTTAACCCATTCCCACACAATGACGCTTTTAAACGCCCCTCAATATTAAAGCTTGAGAAAACATTGTGGATAATGAAGAAATTGCTTGTTAGAAGCAATTTCTTCATTATCCACAATGTTTTCTATCCTAGAAGACAAAGATTTTGAAGATTACATCAACTTAAAATTGTTGTCTGCAACTTATTTGAATTTGGACTGGTCTAAAATTTCATCAAGTGGGAATGGGTTAATGAATTATGATGCCAAATACAAAGAACTTGAAATATATAAAGGCTTTTGAAAAAATAATTTCTTTTATCATCTTAACCTACTACCATGCAGTAACACATTTAGACACCTCTTTAAAATTTTTCTAAGGTAAACATTGTTTGAAAAGGAGAATTGACTTGTAACATTAAGTCATTATTGTTTTCAAATTGCATACTTCAAAATGTCGTTTACAACTTCTTTCAATTTGGACCAGTCAAAATTTTTATTATTTGGGAATGGGTTAAATTTTTCATCTGATAACTTATCATTGTAAGCCTTTTCTTACAGAGGAGTGTGCAACAGACCAGCCAATGTCATCCACAACATTGGGTTTAAGACATGGACCAGACACTTCAGATTTTACCTCCTCTCTTTCTATTGATGAAAACTCGACTGATAAACTGTTGTTGAACTTTCTTGCTGATTTACAAAATGAACAAAATGCTCAAAAAGCTATTACAAGTCAATTAAACCCAGAAGTGCATTCAGAAAATAGCATTGACAGTTTTATCAAACAGAACAAGAAAAAGCAAGAAACTGTAGATTTCAGTTCAGACGACGATGACGCTACTATGTCATTGGTTGATAATTCTAGTGAAACAAATGTTAAAATTGTCGTCAAACAAGATGACTTAAAAGAAATAATCAAATCAGACAGTTCAGGGGACAGAATTCATTTAAAACAAAGCATGATGGTTATGGACTCTGAAGGTAATATGTGTGAAGACAATATAGAAAATACAGATCACAATGAAACTGTTTCAAGCATCATCTTTCCTGGAGAGGTCATCTCTGAGGAACATGTAAACAATGAATCTTCACCATTTTGTGCGAATGAAAGGCTGTTGGATTTTAAAGCAGTTCATAAGAAATCCTCTGATACTGATGTTCCGAGAGACAAAGGAGAATCTGTGGAGGTATGTTGATATTTTGTTGATAGACTGAATGGGACCTGTTGACTGAAAGACTCATCATGTAATCTTCTCTAAAAGCATGAGGCCAAGAGCTTATAAGCCCTATGTTGTGTGATCCAAGATTTTATATAGAGATGAAGTAAATCTTAAAAAACCCAAATCAAAAGACTGAAGGTCCTGAAAATCGCCATATTTTAAATGTTAAGACCGCACAGTACTTGTAAATCCTCAGACCTTGATAACATCTATCTTAAAATTTATTTACAGACAGAACATTTTAAGACCGGTCCAAATTGAAAGATATCAAGACAACAATTTAATTTTTTACTTGGAAAATAAGTGTCAATTCCTGTTAAGCAAGTAGTTTTTTGAGGAAAATTTTATTTTCTACATTGTTAAGAAGACAATATGACTAACTTATACTGTTTGAGGAGGTAGCTATAATCCTGATTAACAATTTTTTTTTATACTTTTCGGATAAAATTGGTTGTTGATATTAGTCAAAGTCATGAAGAACTGGAAATTACTGTATATCATTGTCAAACTATCAATGACGGCCGTGACGTTTGAAGCCGTAATTTTGAGTCATTCTTTCTCAACTTTGCTGAAAAATGTTTATATGGTCTAAGGAAGAAGCCTATTGAATGTGATGACATTCTATATTATATTAAACAACAAGACGTGTTTGTGAAACACCATGCCCAAGTAACAGCCTTTTTTAGCTCACCTGAGCACGAAGTGCTCAAGTGAGCTATTGTGTTCACATTTTGTCCGGCATCCGGCTGTCAGCCGTCAACAATTTCTTTAAACGACATCTCCTCCCAAACCACTGGGCCAATTTGAACCAAATTTGGCAGAAATGTTCCATAGGTGGTCTCCTTCAAAAGTAGCTAAAAGAATTGACGTCTGTTAAAAACTCTGATTGCCATGGCAACAAAAGTGAAATTTTAAAATAATTTTCAAAAAACTTCTCCTCCTGACCCAGAAGGCATAGAGCCTTGATATTTTGCATAAAGCATCAGTATATTGACCTCTTTCAAAATAGCTAAAATCATGATCCTCAGGTCCCAAGGGGCAGAGCCCCGAGGATTGGGGGGGTTTATATAAAAATAAAGAATGATTTTTTAAATGACATCTCCTCCCTTACCACTGGACCGATTTGAACCAAATTTGTCAAATGTACCTTAGGTGGTCCCCTTCGCAAATAGCTAAAAGAATTGAAATCCGTTAAAAACTCTGGTTGCCATGGCAACAAAAGTGAAATTTTAAAATAATCTTTAAAAAACTTCTCCTCCTGACCCAGAAGGCGTAGAGACTTGATATTTTGCATGAAGCATCAGTATATTGATCTCTTACAAAATAGCTAAAATCATGATCCTCGGGTCTCCAGGGGCGGACCCAGGGGGGAGGGGGGTATAGGCAAGAAGCATCAGTTAACAGACTTCTTTCTTATTTCTGAAATTATAACCCATGGAAAAGTTTTTTCCTTCTTTCAAATCAACACTAAAGCCTTGGAATTTGTAATTTAGATCTACTTTTGTATCCCCAGGTTCATAGTCTTTATATGTAATTGTGGCCCACTTGTTTCATAATCCTAACCTTAACATGAAATTAGACTGTTGAAAGAAAAAGAGCCTTTATCTCAGGTGAGCGCCCCAGGGCCATCGGCCCTCTTGTTTTGGAAATGTGACCTCGATAGATGACCTTGACCCTAGTAGATAACCTAGATCCTGTAACTTACTGATGCCTATCAATGCAAGAAATTTATGTCACAAATATGAGAAATGTATCGTCAATGGTGTTTAAGAGCAAAATTTTGAAGTTTTTGCATTCAGTTTACAAAAGCAACCTTGGTAAGTTACCTTGACCTTGATGGATAACTCTGATGTTACAACCAACTAATCCCATCATGCAAGGTGCCTTAATCCCAAGTATGAGCCATGTATGAATAAGAGCAAAATGTTTAGTTTTTGTGTTAAGTGTAATGCTTGCAGACACACAGACAGATGGACAGACAACAGTAAAAGAATATTCCACTGATCTAATAGATGCAGAGGCATAACAAAAATATATTGATCGTTTCCTTGATACCAGTCTAGGGTATACAATTTTGGTATAAAAAAAGACTTTAGAAAATATTGTGAAAAGTGAAAAAAATTGCTTGTTAAAGGCAATTTCTTCATTATCTTATATGTTTTCTTCATCAGAAGACAAAAACATTAACTAGTTAAAAATTGTCGTCTGCAACATCTTTGAATTTAGACCAGTCTAAATTTTTGTGATCTGGTGATGGGTTAAGGATGAGGAAGATCCCTAGTGAATATTGTGACATTTTGAACAATATCAAATGAAAAAAGGACATAATGACTAGTTTCTTGTTACCATAGAGGTCACAATTTTGGCTCATTCTTTCTCAAACTTGTGAAAATCCCTATGGAATGGGGTGATATTCTAACCAATATCAAGGAAGATCTTGGTCACAATTGACCAATGGTGGCTGTTAATCAATGGAATTAATCAACCAACCAAATCATGCATCCAGTCTGAAATGTAGCTTTGAACTTTGAGCGTTAGACTTTACTTTTGGTTTTGTCACTAAAACATTGTAACTACAGCTTATTCAAGCTATAGTTATAACATTTATGTCGCCAACCAACCATTCTATTTTCTTGTTACATGCTACTGGCTATAAATTTTGCAAAATAACCCATAAAAAATCAAAGCAGAAATTCCAGTCAAATACAATCGGCGGGAGCAACTGAGTAAGTGTTCGGGGACAGTGACTGGCCTATTTTATTGTTGCTGCTCAAGTGGTCACAATTTTGGCTAAATCTTTATTATCAAAGAAAAAAGGGTCTTTATGACAATCTTTTTATTACCTCTTGACAAGTCTAAAATTAGGCTCTTGACAAGTCTTAAATTTAGCCAAGCCACCATCATATCGCAGTCTGTAGCGTGTCAGACTCCTTATCTTCAATCATGGGGTGTCATGGGTTTGATCCCCAGTGGCGGCACATACTCTTTCCATCATTTGTCTCTCACCAATGCGTAGATAATCATGAACCTAAGTGAGATATAAGCTGGAGGCTAGGAAAAATTGTAGTTGTAGTACTGGTGTGAGAAATACCAGGAATCCATTATTAGGTGCTCCAGCCGCCGAGATATGACTGAAATACTGTTAAAAGCGGCGTTAAACCCCATTCAATCAATCAATCAAATTTAGCCAAATTCATTACAAACACATTGGAAGCATTTGGCATTTAATTTATTTCTATTGACAATGGCTACATTCCATCAAATACCAGATAAAGAGGCTATGGCCATATTGCTGTGGTAGCATGCAGGACTCCTAGTCATGGGGTCTGGGGTTCAATCCCTGGTTGGGACATATATCCTTTCCTACATTTGTCTCCCACCAAGGGGTGGATAATTGTAAACCTATGTGGGATGAGCAAGTGGAGGGTCAGAAAGGATGTAGTGGTAGTACATGAGTCTGATATACCAGGAATCTATGGTAAGGTGCTCCAGCCGATGTGATATGACTGAAATATTGCTAAAAGTGGCGTTAAACCCATTCTATCAATCAATAGAATAAAAGAAGGCCTTAGTGGCAATATCAGTGTTACTGCTCATCCAATCACTTATTTTTGCCTTTTTTAATCAAATTTTCCTGCATTATTCCTGGTTTTACTTCCAAGCCATTTATGCCTTAGAAAACATTGTGGGAAATGAAGAAATTGCTTGTAACCATTTTTTTTCTCACAATATATTTTACCATGTAAAAAGATTACTTTTTTAGTTTCATTTATTTTTTAATTGTTGCCTGCAGCTTCTTTTAAATCAGACAAGCAGGGCTCTCGGAAACGACAGTACTGTCGTCTGAGACGACAACTTTCCGCAAGGGACGACAAAAAATCCTATGAAAGGATTCCGACGGACGACAATTTTTTAATGACATGCGTCCGACGTTAGCAGTCTTTATGTCAAAGTGACTCTGTAAAATCATCTGTCATGGTTCAAGGGTCATTTAAATAGTAGATAGATTATTGGAAATTGTTAATTGATTATCCTAACATACACCACAATTATTGATAACACCCAGCTTGATTGACAATTACCACTTCACGGTGACCAGTCATGCTTCGACGATCGTAAGTGACAGGTGTTAGAAACCTGTAAAACTTGGGTAAAATTATTTTAGTAGCACTCTTATCTCACTGAAAATAAATTATTATTGAACAGTTTAGTGAAAAAATTAACAAGAACATAATAAAGAAGTCAACTTATATTACAAAATTAAATTGTCATGGGTTTTCGTGGATACAACATGCAATTTAATTGGAAATAAAAATTATTAGATAAACTTTTTGGGCTCTTAGACTTCTAAAGCTTGGCATGAATCATAAATTTACTGTCATTTGTCAGTTTAAAAAATTGTCAATATGTGACATTATTTTGTCCAAATTTCAACAAAATGTTAACCCTTATCAAGCTGAATAAAAATCGTTGAAAAATTTCATCAAAATCAAAGGGGTAAAAGAAGGAATTGACTGATCGTAAGTCAGTATTTATTTTGAAAATACAATTTTTAAAATGGTACAGAAGATCAAATGAACATGATCAGACATGAAGGAAAATTAGGCGGTATAGACTAAGGTCAGACTGCACATCTTTGTCTTTACTTTTTGCTAAAAGAGGAATTATACATTTTAGTGTGACAAGGGTTAACTTAATTACCATGTGTGCTTAGAAAAACAAGAAAAGAAAAATTACACATGTTGGATAATTCTATCATTTGCTCTATTTTAGTATTAATTCTTTACTTCTTAATTAGATTTATAAATCATCCTATTTAAGATAATTTGCTGAAGATCAAATGAACATGATCAGACATGTAAATAACATAATATGGGCTAGAAAATATAATAATTCTTAAAACCAAAATGTATCTCCCTTTTCCACACTATTTTCAACAAAGAAAGTGCTGTAAAAAAGGATTTTTGCAAATCACATTTAGTATGAAAATCCTGCCCGATCAGACTGGAATCCAACTTTTCTGTTTGGAATCCAACTTTTTCCTAAATTGGATTCCTGGAATCCTACTTTCAAAATCCTAGTGAGAGCCCTGGACAAGTCTAATATTTTGAATAACAGGAAAGGGTTAATGGCCACTACATATAATGTTAGGTGCACCTATATTAGTTGAATTTTGGCACAAAAAAAAAAAAGAATGTGAACTCAGGAGAGTGATCTAGGCTCCTTTTTCCCAATTTTCTCATAAAAATAGTCAAAAGATTTATCATTTAAGAGATGAAGAGAATATTTTTTTGTTTTCATGGAGGTATGAACCAAAAAACTTATCACACTGTATGAATTTGCAAAGCAAAACTTTACAAATTTTGTTACTTTTTGTATGGAACTATTTTGTGCGGGAGCATACAAAATGGCTGTCTGCTCAAAATTATGTTCATGGAGGTATGAATTAATTTTTTTGACCAATCAGAGCGCTCGTTTTTGATAGACAAAACTAGCAATTAAATTATAATAGCATTATAATGATAAATGGATTGATATTTTTCCTATTCCAGGCACAGTCAGACGATGTTGAACCATTCCAACTGGATCCAGACTTTGACTATGATAATGTAGTTCTGACTCCAAAATATTCGGACGCGGACATGGAGAGACTTCAGGCATTACTCCAGACAAAGACAGCAGTTATGTGATATTAAAATGTTTTATAATTCAATTGACAGATCCTTGGCCAGTCGTACTGACCTCCCACATGGGAGTTCAACTGAGGTATTAACCCTTTCCCACTCAATGACGCTTTTTGATGCCCCTCAAGAAAAAAGCCTTGGAAAACAGTGTGGAAAATGAAGAAATTGCTTGTTACAAGCAATTTCTTCATTATCCACAAAGTTTTATGTCCCAAAAGACAAGGATTTTTAGAATTTCATCAACTTGAAATTTTCATCTGTAACTTCTATCAATTTGGACTAGTCTAAAATTTTGTTGTGTGGTAATGGGTTAAATTACATTATTTCATATTAGTTGGTTGGCAACCTATAAGTCATAACTACAGCAGTAGTTACAATGTTTTAAGTTGCCAAACAAACAAAAATGCTTAACATTAATGATAACGTTCCAAGTTCACTTCCAGTCTAAATGAGTAATTTGGTCAATTTAATCTTTTGATTGACAGCTGGGATTGGTAGTCTATCAAGATTGCAGTGAACTCGGATCTTTTATACCCACACAGTTTTCCAGAAGTTTCCAGATATAAGAGGTTGGTAGACAGACATGACTTGTCCCATTCTGATAGGCATCCTTGTATCCATCAGACATATCTTCATGCAAAATATTTAGAATTCACATTAAAATCAAAGAAACCAAAGCACTGGTTGACCTTTTAACAGATGACATGGTTTTAGATAGGTCTAAATTCAAGGAATTCGCAGACAACATGTTTTAGTTAATGAAATTTTAAAAGCTTTTGTCTTCAGGTAGAAACATTGTGAATAATGAAGAAAATGCTTATGCCAAGCAAATTCTTTATTTTTAATGATTCAAAAGCTTTTTTTCTTGAGGGGCATCCAAAAGTGGGTTAGTGTGGGAACAGATTAAAGTTCATATTGATTTCAAAAAAGATATTATTTCTTGAACAACTCATGACTTATAGGGGTCAACAAGGTTAGGGAGACTAAGATCAGACAGCTCATATGTGCAGACTGATCTTTGTCTATGCCTCCTACCAAAACAAGAATATTCTGAGATGAGCATTACAAGGTTAAGAATATAAATTAAAAACTAGTTTGGCAGACAGACAGATATCATGTCCTTGGGTTTATTGATGTAGGGGTATTAACCCTTTCCTGTTTTATGAAATTTTAGACTGGTCCAATTTCAACGAGGTTGAAGACGACAATGAAAAATGCATGCAATTTGAAATCTGACCATCCTATGTGGTAGAAAATATTGTGGGAAAAGGAGAAATTGCTTGTTACAAGCAATTTCTACTTTTTCCACAATGTTTTCTCAAGTATAAAATCACAGTGACGTAAAATCCAGGGTTTTTCCAAGAAAGGGTTAAAAGATAAGAATAAGCTGTGGAATATAATTTTATGTGACTATACACTCATAGAAACTTAATCCATTCCCACACAATGGCACTTTTTAATGCCCCTCAAGAAAAACAATTGGGAAAACAACAAAACATTGTGTAAAATGAAGAATTTGCTTGCATCAAGCAATTCGATCATTTAACGCAATATTTTCTACTCAGAAAATTGAAAAAATATCTAAAATTTCATAGACTTTAAGCTGTCGTCTTCAACTTCTTTCAATTTGGACCAGTCTAAAATTGTATGTCCTTGGGTGTATTGATGTAGTGGTATTAAAAGATAAGATTAAGCTGTGGGAGATTATTTTTGTGAGTATACATTTATAAAAACTTAACCCATTCCTACACAATGGCACTTTTTAACGCTCCTTAAGAAAACAATTGGGAAAACAGTGTGTAAAATGAAGAATTTGCTCTCATCAAGCAATTTCTTCATTTAACACAATATTTTCAACTCATAAAATTGGAAAAATCTAAAATTTCATAAACATTAAACTGTCATCTGCAACTTCCTTCAATTTGGACCAGTCTAAAATTTTCTTGTTTGGTAATAGGCTAAAATGGTATGTAATAATCCCTCAAAATTCTGGAGAGTTATATCATCAGATGTGGCACATCAAGTAAAGGTAAACATTGAATGTAAAAGAGTTGACGGAGATCAGAAGCACGGTCTGCTCAGACTGACCAGGGTAAACACTTGGTGTTCATCCTATTTTACACATTCCCACACAATGATGCTTTTTGACACCTCTCGAGAAAACAATTGGGAAAACATTGTGTATAATGAAGAAATTGCCTAAAACAAGTAATTTCTTCATTTACCACCTTGTTTTCTACCCAGAAAGTTGAAAAATTCTAAAGTTTCAGAATTGTTAAATCATCGACTGCAACTTCTTTCATTTTTGACTTGTTTTTTGAAATTTTAGATTGGTCCAAATTGAGGGAGGTTGCAAACAACAATGAAAATTGGATGCAATTTGAGATGGCACCAACCTGTGAGTTAGAAAATATTGTGGGAAAAGAAGAAATTGCTTTTCACAAGTAATTTCTTCTTTTTCCATAATGCTTTCTCAAGTATGAAATTACAGCACTGTAAAATCTGTGTTTGTACAGGAAAGGGCCAATATTAAACTAATTTGAGTTGTTGTTTGCAGTTTATATCTGTTAAGACCAGTAAAAAGTAAAAGAAAAAAATAGACTGGATCTTCTAGTAATTGTGTTCTTCTGTAATTGATAGATTGCAGAAGAAACAAAAAGATCAGTAGGCTTCTCAAGTCATTCTTATGGACTGCGGGTGAACTTTGAAAGCCGATATTTATGTTAAGGTTTTTTGTTGGTTTGGTAACTTTAACATCGTAACTACAGTTTTTCAAAGCTGAAGTTACAAAATTTAGGCTACCAACCAATCATTTTACTATGCTTTGTTACATGTTACGGCCGTAAATTTTTCAAAATTACACCGTTTTCTATCTGTGTCAAGCTTCATGTTAGGGGCAAGTGGGCAGGGCCAGCAATCCGTCAATTGTTAAAATATGTTTCTTGTACAAAATCTATCAAAGCTCAAAAGCATTCAGTGTTCTTTTTTCTTTTATTTAGACAAACCCAAAGGATAACAAATTATGACTAATTAAAGACTTTTGCCACTCTTGACAGCCAAATGAAATTCATTCCAATATGTAAGAGGGGCAGAACATTCCTTCTTCAGTTTCTTTTGCCATACAAATTTTACTTCAATTTGCAGTTTGACCTACTAACTGCCCTTTTTAGGTGCAAACTATGAATATTGCTGGATTTATCACAAATGATAATAACTTTGCACAGTTTTACCCTTGAGGTCTTACGTAAAGTTCCATTGGATACTCCCAAGTTCAAGGTCACAACTTAGGTCACTTGTCAAGCAATTATGCCAGAGTATCTCTTTCTGTGATACATTTCTAGTTAATGATTTAATTGGCAGTCACTAAATCTACTTGACTGTGATCTGGTTTTGGAGCCGGGCAACTTTCACAATCCAACTTCCAAAAAAATCATTTAAAAGGGCCAAACTGTCTATTGGTTTAAGAAGAAATGGTGGCAACAAACTAGCTATAATCTAGAAGGTCCATACAATTGTGAAAATGGCTCTGTTCTAAAACTGATTTAGAATCTTGTATGCCCTAGTAATTTTCAACTGGAGAGCTATCCTGTCTAGGGTACTTGTCAAAAAACAAACGTCTGTGAACATAGATAAATATAAACAGGTATCCGACTAATTCCATGGAGAATCGGATCTAATTTGCTTAGGAAAATAATATGTGCATTGTAATTCTTGTGAATTCAAGATTTATGGTCCTTCATCACCTGCAAATAATATGTTGCCACAAAATAAATCATGCTGTACAGTATATAAGGTTATTTTAGTTACACTCAACAAACAAGGCCTGTACATCAAGTCAAGTATTTTGTTACAATGATACCAATTCATTTTAATTTTGTTTATTCATCACTTTTTCCTCCCTTTCTGTGAATTTTTACTCTTTTTGTCCCCTTTATTTTGTTTTTTCAGTCTGTTCACAATTCTTCTCCTCTTTCTAGGATGTAACCAGACGGGAAATGTACCATGTTCATCTCGCATAGTTTTGGGGTTGTACTCTTTGCCTAAAAATGAAACGAATATATAGACATTCTTCAACCCATTGACAACAAAATTTTAGTCTGGTTAAAACAGAAAGAAGTTGAGATGACTATCTAACATTTAAAAAAAAGAATTCCAATTGCTTGTTATATGGAATATCTTCATTTTACACAATGTTTTCATAATTGCTTTTCTTTTGGGCTTCAAAAAACTGCAAAATTGTATGAATGGGTTATTCCATCACAGCACAAGCCTGAATTTTAACACTTTGATGAAAAATAGCTATGTGAAGCATTATTAGAAAAGAAGAAATTGCTTGTACCAACAATTTCATCTTAGTTCACAATATTAATATCCAAATCACAACAAACAATTTGTTCATTATCCATAACATTTCCGTACTTTAAAAAAAAAGAGAAAAAAATTATATCGGCATCATCTTTGATTTTGGACACAATTTTATCATGTAGTAATGGGTAAACCAATGAGCACTATTGTTTTCTAGAGATGCAAAACTATTTATTGTCACAGACGGCCGTTGCCCCAAAATACCTTCAGTACCTAACACAATATGCAGTTACATGCACATGTTTGTTCCCATATTACTGGATTATGGATCACTGTTGAATTCATTGCAACTGCACAAAACATGGCATTTAACAACTACAAAAGCTTTAGCATTTATTTGTGAACTTACACAAATATTAACCCATTCCAACACAATTCCTCGATTTTTACACCCCTCAAGAAAAAGCTGACCTTTTCCAGAGCATAACTTTAATTTATGGATGAATTTGAAAATAACTTGGCACAGTTGTTCTTCTTGAAGAATGCTAGTGTCATGCGAAATGTTTGTTTTGATACCACCAAGGTCAATGTCACAGTTGAAGGTCAAATGACAAAATTGACCTTGTCTGGAGCATACCTTCTACATTTATGGATGGATTTAAAAATAACTTGACAGAGTTGTTTTTCTTGATGAGAGCTAGTTTGAATGGGGTTTTACGCCGCTTTCAACAATCTTTCAGTTATATCGCGGCGGCTGGAGCACTTAACAATGGAATCCTTGTATTTCTCACACCAGAACTACCATTACAACCTTTCCTAGCCTCCAGCTACTATCCCACATAGGTCTACGATTATTGACCCATTGGTGAGAGGCAAATAGTCGGAAAGGATGAGTGCCACCGTCGGGAATCGAACCCCGGTCCTCTAGATTGACAGTCCAACGTGCTACCAACTGCGCTTTGAAGGCGGCTGATGAGAGCTTGAGTTATGCCAAACATTTGATGTGATATGTTTATGGTCAAGGTCAAAGCTGAAGGTGAAAGGACAAAACTGATCTTGTCAGCAACATAACTCTACATTTATGGATGGATTTGAAAATAATATGGCACAGTTATTCTTCTTGATGAGTTCAAGGTGACTTGGAGCTGAATCGACCTTTTACAGGGCATGACTTGCATTAATGGATGGATTTGAAAATAACTTGGCACAATTGTTTTACTTGGTGAGTGTCAAAGTCTAAAAAAAAAATTCTGTGCATTACATTTTCTGTGCAAATAAGCAGGCTTGACATAACCTTTTTTTGTTTAGCAAAAGCACCATTTTTATAATTTCATCAACTAAACATGTCTTAGCAATTACTAAACATGTCTTAGCAATTTCTTTGAATTTGGTCCCATCTGAAATTTAGTCATCTGGTAATAATTTGATTGATTGAATGGGGTATAACACCACTTTTAACATTATTTCAGTCAAATTGCAGTGGTAGAGTACCTAACCACAGATGCCTAGTATTTCTCACACCAGTACTACAACTACATCCTTTCCTAGCCTCCAATTGCTCATCCATCCCAGTTAAGGTTATGATTATCCACCCATTGATAGGAGACCATCTGGTAATTGGTTAAGCAGAAAAACAAGCAATGATTATTATATACATATTTATACTCCATTCTGTCTTTAACCCTTCTCCACACAATCCAACATGTTGAAGTACTGACACAAAGCCAAGGCAATTTAAGATATTGTGGAAAAAGAAGAAAAATGTAGTAGCCAGAATTTCTTCCATACAAACCAGTATAAAATTTTACCTTGTAAAGTTTTTTTTATTCATGTTCAAGCCAAGGCCAGACCTTTTTTTTTTTTAAATATTTCCAGGCTAAGACAAGCTAGGGGCCAATATAATTCATCACATACCTGGCATTTTCTTTATTTCCTCTGGTGTTTTCACTGGAAATAGAAAAAAGAATAAGTGATATCTTATGTATCTATTTTTGTGATGTGTTTCCTCTGATAAAGTGGTCTCACAATGGCTCAAGCTTGCACAAGACTGACCAAATTGCTTGAGTCATAGCAGGACTCGATTTAGCGTGAGTAAGCAAAATTGGCTTCTATGAAGATGTTTTAATGAGTTTTAAGCATATTTTACATCTTTTCTCTTCGTAATATGCAGTATTTATATAAATTAATTCACAAGAAATAGTTTTCTGGATATACTGACTGGAACTTTCTTGTAATTTCATTGCGCTTTTAAATATTATTTGAGTGCTTCTCATTGATTCGATCAGCAAAGTAAAGAAAAATGCTTGTTACAAGCAATTTCATCGTTTACTACAATGTTTTCTCAATTATATAATCACAGGGATGTAAAAACCCAGGTTTGTACAAGAAAGGGTTAAAAGTAAAGATTTCTCAAATTCCACCAATTTGAAAATGTCATCTGCATCATTTATCAATTAGGGTCAGTCTAAAACAGATTAAATTTCAAACTGTGGTTATATTGAAAAAAATGATTCATATAAGGTAACAAGAGACAAAACTGTCACAAAAACAGATTTTCAATGGCTTCATCAAAATTCCTCAGGAATTGTAAGGGGTAGTTGTGCACATAAGAATTACGATAATAGGTCTCCTTTTTGCATGATTTAGCATTGAATCACAAAACACTGATAATACGCACTATATCAAATAAATACAAACATTTGGTAAAAGCTTCATCAAAATCCATCAAGCAATGCAAGAGTAGTTGCACACACAAGGTCATGTTAATTTCCATCAATCTGACAAACCACCCCCAGCTGCCAACATTTCACTTCTATAAAGCAGATTTTCTCATTTGAAAACCTAGTTAAAAACATTGTGGTTAAAAATAAAATAAGTTAAAATTTTACCTTTGTTTACAAAAGTTATTCTGATTTACTTTTCAAGAGCAGAGCAAAATACAGAATTATGTGGTAATGGTTAACCTATTACCAGTCAGCAAAATTTTGGACTGGTTCAAATTGAAAGGAGTTTCAGGTACCAATCAAAAGCTTATGATTTTTTTTATTTTTTTACCTTTAGGGTAGAAAACATTGTGGATAATGAAGAAATTGCTTGTAACAAGCAATTTCTTCATTATCCACAATGTTTTTCAAAGCATTTTTTCTTGGGGGGGCATCTTAACCCATTCCAACTCAATCCCTCCTTTTTACGCCCCTCAAGAAAATAGCTTTTGAAAACATTGTGGAAAATGAAGAAATTGCTTGTATCAAGCAATTTCTTCATTATCCACAATGTTTTCTATCCAAAACGACGAAAAAGTTCAAAATTCCATCAACTTGAAATTGTCGTCTGCAGCTTCTTTCAATTTGGACCAGTCTAAAATTTAGCTATGTTGGAAGGGGTTCAAGCATCAATGAGTGGAAATGGGTTAAGTTGAACAAATACCTGTGTATAGACTTTTTGTTTCCGTGTCACCTGACTCTTCTGATTTCTGTACCACAGTTTTTAATCGCTCCAACTCTTTCTTTCCAAACTTTTTCCTTTTCTCATTCCTCATTTTTCTCCTCCATTTACTCTTTATACTTTTGGCCATGGTCTGTAATTTAAGAGACTTTGTTTTCATTAAGGTACAAAACAAAAAACCTGGAACTTACTTAATTGTATCTGGTTTGCTACCAAAAATCAGCTGATCTGTTCACCTTAAATATACAATTTGTACTTTTCCTGCTCATCTGTTCATCCTAAAAGTGAATCCATTTCCCCTATTTTTTTTTGTTCACCTCTTTTATAACATGCATTTTTGTTTTACATCAAAGATTTTTAAAAAAGTAATATTATTATAGATGTATTTTTGTCATATCTTAGATTTAATTTGGTTAAACCTTTCCTGTTTTGCAAAATTTGAAAAATAACCATTCAGTAGGGTAGAAATTATTGTGGAAAAAGAAGAAATTGCTTGTTACAAGCTATTTCTTCTTTTCCTACATTCTTTTCTCAAGTAATAAAACCTCAGGGACGTAAAAAACCTGGGATTAAACAGAAAAGGGTTAAAATGTGAATGTGTGTAGTAATTCGACACAATCTGTTTGGCTCCTTGTCATGGCTTGTCAGGGCCTTTGAAATATAGAAGTCATTGAGTCATATGAAATTCTAGCAGTCAAATGTGATTTTGTATGCGTGCATTAGATGCATCACTTAAAGTTTAAGGGATCAAAATTCCCTGTTTTAATCCTTAGAAATTTCTCTCAGGGGGGGGTCATGAGAATCAAAACATTATCTTTGCAGATTTTTGAGGGTCAAAAACCCATTATACGAGTCTAGTATAAGCCCTGATTGCAAGAATACCATTCAGAAAACTATGACATAATGAGCCTTTGATATAGCCCTTTTCTCCTTTTCAACTGATTTTATTTCTAAATACATGTATGTTGTTTTGGTTTTTAGCTGCACTGGATGAAAGTCTGAGAGCTATTGTAATGGAGTTGTGTCTGTCGTGCGTATGTCAGTCCGTCCCGTCGTCTGTGTGGTTGTCCATAAACTTTTACTTTGAAAATCTTCTCCTCAGAAAGTACTGAACAGATTTCAACGAAATTTCACAAGTGATCCTTGGATGACCCTCTATCAGATTCCTTCATTGAATTTTGATTGGATGAAAAATATGGCTTTGATTGATGGGGCTAATTTCAATATATGGTGAAAGCTTTGAAAATCTTCTTCTCAGAAACCAGAGGATGGATTTCAACCAAATTTCACAGAAATGATCCTTGGGTGAACCTTTATCAGATTCCTTCAAAGAATTTTGATCGGATGAAAAACTGGCTTAAATGGGCGGGGCTCATTTTCATATAATGGTAAAAGCTTTGAAAATCTTCTTAGTACCTAGCAGACAGATTTCAATCAAATTTCCCAGAAATGATCCTATGGTGAACCTCTATCAGCTTCCTTCAAAGAATTCTGATCGGATGAAAAACATGGCTTTAATGGGAGGGGCTAATTTTCATATATGGTGAAAGCTTTGAAAATCTTCCTAGTACCTAGTGGACAGATTTCAATCAAATTTCCAAGATTTTTCAATTATGGTATAAGTTGTGTGGCTCTCCACTGTACATCTTCAAGTCCTCTGATGTCTTTTTTAAGGTACAGTGTCCATACAAAAAAAACATATTCAAGAATTGGTCTTACCAAGAATTTGTAAAGAATTAGGAACATAGGTTTCTCTAGGTATTCAAAGGATCTGTGAATAATGCAAAGATTTCTCTGTGCCTTCTTTACGATGTGGGTATCAAAATTAAGGTTGAAATCAAAATTGATTCCAAGTTCTTTTTCAGTTGTGACATTTTCATTGGCTGTATAGGTTCCACTAGAATTGTTTATATAGTATCTGATTTGCTCAAATATGAAGTGACTTTTATTTAGATGCATTGAAAGACAGTTTCCATTTACTACTCCAGTCGCATAGGTGGTCCAAATCATTTTGCAGGTTCTCTAAATCTCTAAGTCTTTATCGCCCGCCGTCATAGCACAGTCAGTAGCGCTCCAGACTCCTAATTTTCAAAAGCTTTACTGAAATCTAAGTAATTGACAATGTGACTCTTATCACAAATGACAATTTGTATGAATATCTAGATAATAGAGACGATTTATCTCTATTTTACACTAACGCAGACAACTTGTTGAATAAGATAAACAAATTTAAAAGTCAATTACAAGTGAGGACTTTTGATATTCTTTTTATTACCGAAACATATCCAAAGACTGGAAAATATGATGAAATTCAACTTGCTGAACTTCAAATAGAAGGCTATAATTTACAATGAGCTAATGTGGAATCCTATAGCACAGGAGAAATGATTTATGTATCTGACCTTATTTCATCAAATATAGTTTTAGATTTAACCCTTTCCTGTTCAATCCCTGGTTTTTACATCCTTGTGATTTTTTATTTTGAGAAAACATTGTAGAAAAAGAAGAAATTGCTTGTAACAAGTAACTACAAATGTACTTCTTTTTCCACAGTATTTTCTACCCTACTGAATGGTCATTTTATCTTAAATTAAATCAACTTTGCATTTTAGTCTGTAAAACCTTTGAATTTTGACAAGTCTGAGATTTTGAAAAGCAGGAGAGGGTTAACCAATCATAGAATTTCTGAAAGTGTATGGGTTGAAATTAGATGAAATAATAGTGAAAACTTGCTTTTGGGAGGAATTTACAGAAGTCCCCAGTCAGATATTGAGAATAATGGTCATTTGTTACAACTTCTCAATAAAGCAACCAGTATGATTTTTACTCGCACTGTAATTGTTGGTGATTTCAACATACCAGAGATTAATTGGGATTTGTGGACCACTTGTCGGACTGAAAATCATTTCCCTAACCTATTTTTAGAGAATTTTTCTTATAACAATCAATTAAACAACCAACTAGATGGCTGAATGATACTCCTGGAAACATTCTTGACTTATGTTTAGTACATAGCTTAGACATTATAAAGCAAATCGACATCACAACTAGACTTTGGAACAGTAATCATCTATGCATGGAGATAGTATTCGATTTTTTAAAACCATGTAAGAATGGTTCTACTTATAGAAAAAACTTTTATCGTGGCGATTATAACTCTGACAACTTGAAAGTGTCTGAAACAAATTGGGGCATTATGGAGGAAATAGACGTTGTTCGATCTTGGGACTTTTTCTCAAATACTTTAAACAATGTGATAAATGACACTATCCCTAACCACAAAGACTATAAGAAACTACCAAACCCGCCATGGATGGATAATTATTGTTTTAACTTGTAGAGAGGAAATATAGGGCATGGAAACGATATACTTTCTCAAGAAATCGAATAGCCTATTTGGTCAAGTGCGGAACAAAGTATCCAGGAGTGTGCGATATGCTAAAAGAAAAATTGAAAGGGGTGTATCCTTAGAAGTAAAGGAAAATCCAAAATCTTTTTGTGAATTTTGTGAAAAATAAAACAAAGGCTAAGACAGGTATTGGTGAATTAAAGAATGGAAATGGTGAATGGATAAGTGATAATCATGATAAAGCAAATGAATCAAATACTTTCTTTAGTTCCATGTTTACCAAAGATGAAAATGACGATTTACCAGATTTTCAACCAGATTGCAATAGTTCAGTATGCGACATTACCATTACAAAACAAAAAGTTGAATCTATGTTAAAGTCATTAAATGTTTCCAAATCAACTGGATCGGATCTTTTTCATCCTCACTTTTTAAAGGAAACTGCAGATTCAATCGCTTTACCAATTACAATGTTATTTAACAAGTTGCTGAATGAAGGACTGTTACCACAAGAATGGAAATTAGCTAATGTGACATGTATTCATAAAAGTGGAGATAAAACAGAGGCTTCAAAATACAGACCAGTCAGTATTACTAGAATATTGTGTAGAATGCTTGAAAGTGTTATAAAGTTAGTTCTTATGGAATATTGCCGCCGTCATAGCGCAGTTGGTAGCACGTAGGACTGTCAATCTAGAGGTCCCGGGTTCGATCCCTGACGGCGGCACTCATCCTTTCCGACTATTTTTCTCTCACCAATGGGTCGATAATCGTAGACCTATGTGGGATAGCAGCTAGAGGCTAGGAAGGGATGTAATGGTAGTATTAGTGTGAGAAATACCAGGATTCCATTGTTAGGTGCTCCAGCCGCCGCAATACTCAAAGATTGTTGAAAGTGACGTAAAACCCCATTCAAACAAATCTGATGGATTATTGTAATGAAAACCAAATATTTTCTGAGTCACACTACGGTTTTAGAGAAAGAAGACGATGTATTCTTCAATTACTTAAAGTTTTTGATGACTAGTCTAAATTTGTTGATGCGGATACACCTGTTGATGCAGTCTTCCTGGATTTCAGGAAGGTTTTAGACTGTGAACCTCTTAAGCGCTTAATCATGAAAATTGAAAAGTTTGGAATAAGTGGTAATATCATCAATTGCATCAAGGATTTTCTTACAAACCGTAAACAGCGAGTACTAGTCAATGGGGTATATTCTGAGTGGACAGATGTTTCGAGTGGAGTGCCTCAGGCCTCAGTCCTGGGTCCTTTATTATTCATCTTGTATGTTAACGGTTTGCCTTCTGAAGTAAACTCCTTTTGTCGTCTCTTTGCGGATGATGCCAAATTGTATAAAAAACTTGCAAAACCTTGATGACTTTGAAATGCTCCAGAATGATATAGACAAACTTTGTCAGTGGACAATTAAGTGGCTGATGTTCTGCAATGTCCATAAATGTAAGGTTCTCCATATTGGAAAAGATAACCCAAATTTTGACAACGTAATGGAGGATAAAGACGGAAATGTCACAAATCTTTCTGTAGTTGATTATGAAAAGGACCTTGGTATTCATGTTCAAGAAAACCTCAAGTTTGACAAGCATATTGGATTGACAGTGAATAGAGCGAACAAACTAGTTGGCCTTATCAAACGTGCCTTCTCCTACCTAGATGAAGAGACTCTTTTAATCCTATACAAAACACTGATAAGACCAATTCTAGACTATGGGAATCTCATATGGTTTCCAACACTGAAAAAGGATATACGAGCCATAGAAAACGTTCAGAGGAGAATTACCAAACTACTGCCAGAAATTTCACATTTATGTTATAAAGAAAGACTTGAGAAACTCTCTTTAACAACCCTACTTTATACAAGACACAGTATGGATACGATACAAGTCTATAAAATTGTACAAAATATTGATGACATTTCCATGGATGGACTTTTTGAATTTGCTGACTCTTGCACACCTGGCAATTCAAAGAAACTGAAGAAACCAAGGGCTTTGAAATCATTTGGACTAAACTCCTTTAGTGTTTGGACAATAAATAGATGGAACTCTTTACCAGACGATAATGTGAATGCTCAGACAGTGTTAAGTTTCAAAACACAATATGATAGATATATGCATAGTGAAAAGTTCACCACTGAAGTAATCTATTAATCAAATGATGAACTCAAACTTATACTGATTAACGACTGTCAACATATCAATAATAAATAAGAGGCATAATATCAACCCGGAAGTAGGAAAACAGGATTTTCCCTGACCCCCTCCTTCTTTGAATTTGGACCCCCATTTGTTGGAAATGACCCCCAAAATAGCTTGACATCCTTCTTTATCTTATTTGATAGGGGTCATACTGTGGCAAAATGACCCCCTGTTTTGAAAGTCAAGGGAAAACCCTGGGAAAAGTTCTAATAGTTATGACAAGAAGAGACGTAGAAGACAAGCTTTTCAGAGCTCATCAACTCTTTCAAAAACCAGTACAGACATCAATTGGGGTACCATTTTCTACATGTTTGGTCCATTCTTCCAAAATCTGTGAAAAAAATGATCTACCAGGGCAAAAGCCATATTGAGAATCTGATAGTAAATTGTTTGACAATAGAAAAAACATTGATTTGTCTCTTTTATTAGATTCACAAAATTTACAAACAATAGAAGTAAGACTAATAGGCCCAAAGTTTGAGGGTAATGATTTATCTCCTTTCCAATCTTCTGGGATAATTCCTTCATGTAAAGATTTGGACCATGTGTTTAGACACTTGAAACAACCAACCTAATCAAAATGTTAACTCAGGAATCTCTCCTTGCCTGGTTATTGCTCTTTTCTTTGTTGTAAGTAATCAATTATCAAAAACTTACACCCTCGTGTGAAATGTTTTTCTTCGGTTAGAATCATGCAAAATCGCAGCTGTTTGGGCTGTTTGAAATTCGAAACTGATTAATGATAATGATAATAATCTACAAGTCAGCTATCAAAATATGATATGACATGTGTAATCAATCATTTGGTATTTCTTATTAACTAAATTTGATTCTAAAACGAAGCAATGTACAATGTTCTGTTATTCGAATATAATGATAGTGCAATGGAGGGAAATTTGTAAACAAAAATGTTGACAAGATTCTTAGTATGAAATATGATTGAAAGGAAATCAAGTCGGTAAGTTACATTGGTTTGCACATATTTTTTTATGTTTCGCTCAGAATCTTTCGATACAAAATAGGCGATTTTTTTTAAAATTGTATTCGTACCCTAGTTATTTCATACCAAGGACTAAACTGGTGGTAAGCCGTCCTAGAGACAACTATGATATTTATGATTCTGCGATCCATATGTATTTCCGTTTATTTATCGTTGCTACTGTAGCACATGCTCATTTGAGCGACGCCCCCAGAAGAAGGTTAGTTGTTACGGGGATAGTGCAAGGATACAGGACGAAACTACTGAGAGCCCGGCCTGGTTCTTTAACGTGCTCGATGGATAGCATCGTCACACAGGGCCTCGATTTATGTCTCATCCGAAAGACAATTACAGTAAAACCCCTCCTTACGACCACCCCTGAAATACCGGCACCTTGCTATTATGCTTTTACAGAACGGAATTTTTTGTTCTTTATTTCAATGATCGTGAACCCCTCTAAAACGGGCACCCCGCTATTCTGAATTAAGACCACTAAATTCAGTACCAACTATAGCTAATACACTATTTTGACCCCCACTAAAACGACCAGTAACTTCACACATTGAGCGACCACCCAAATTTCACACTTGATAAGAGCGACACTAATTGGGTACGATCGGATCTTTGATTATGTGATATCGAACCCTTATTATAATAGGTGTTATGATTAAAGTGGCCGATCACTTTTAGAAATTATAGCTCGTATAATTTTGATTGTTATTTGAATGTGTCACAGGTTTTGACTTGGTAATAAATTCGAAAGTGAAAATGTATACGAGAAGTTACGATTAGTTTGTTTATGGCGTTCCGAACAGATAATAAGCAATTAAATTTTGATCTCAACATAATTGATGCTTGGTATTCGCATTTTAGAAGATATGATATTGACAGTTTGACACTTTGAACCTGTACTAACGAATAAATAATCTGAGGTCGGACTTCTGAATCAGTTGGATCAAATGGAGAATAGCGAAAGTAGAACTTATCAAAGATCGTTAATTTGAAAATGACATAAGATTCCGCTGAAATACATTTTTTATAGTTTCATTTTTGTATGTATAGTATCAATGTATTCAAATAATGAGTTTAAAATAAACATGAATTACTTGACAACAAACGACCAAACCTCAGTATTACGACCACCCCGCTATTACAACCACTTTCAGAAAGTACCGCAAGTGGTCGTATTAGAGGGTTTTCACTGTAGTTAGTTAGTTGATAGGATCAGCCCAGGGCTCGAACCTGTGATTTTGAAGTGAAGTGCTCTACCAACTGAGCTAATCGGGCTGACAATCCATATCAATTCTATCTATATATACTGCCTAACTCCCCTTTCGGGTATTACTGGCAGGAGATTATGAATATAACTGCCAAGTTTCAAGTTAATTAGATATAAGGTGTCAAAGTTATGTACCACATAAATAACTGAACAAGCAATGTATCTTTTTAACACTTATTATCACGGGGTTGTGTCTGCTGTGCATCTGTCTGTCCTATTGTCTATCCACCCAAACCAATTTCTTTGTTATCCATGCACCAAATGTGATCACGAAACTCCGCTGATTATTATACTCCTTTGATGGTTTAACTTTGTTGGCTGAATTTATGTACTTTTGCTCATCTCAGACATGTATTAACCCTTTCCTGTTCAATCCCTGGTTTTTCCATCCCTGTAAATTTATGATTGGGAAAGAATTCTTGTAAAAAAGAAAATTCTTTTAACAAGCAATTTCTTCTTTTTCCACAATATTTTCTACCCTACTAAATAGTTATTTTTCAAATTAAATCTATTTTAAATTTTCATCTGCAAAACGTTTGAATTTGGAAAGGTCTGAAATATTTTTGCAAAATAGGAAACGGTTAAACAAAATTAATTTCTTTTTTAACACTTGTCATGTTGAGCCCAGAATATTCTTGTTTTGGTGGAGATCTAGACAAAGATAAGCCTGCACTAAACTAGATTTATTTTCTAGATAAATTTTCAAAATTATTATTAACCCACAATTAGAGCTTTCAATGCTTTCAGTCTTTAATGCAGTATCGTAGAGGGTTTTATTCAGCATGATAAGGGTTAATTTAAAATTGTTTACATGACTGTATGTATTGTATAAGAACTGTCAATTGCTGTTGTCAACTTGGAGATTTCTTTTCCAGGTCAAGAAAATCTGTTGATTACTCCAAGTTTGCTGCAGAAGAGGATTCTGATGGTTTGTTGAACTATTACAAGAAAACAAAATTTTAGACTAGTCTAAATTCAAAGAATGTGTATTTTAATTGAAAAAGTAGTCCTAAAAAGGGTGTAAAACCTACTTTGTGAAGGAGGAATTGTTTGCTGCGAGTGATTTTTTATTTTCCAACATCATTTTGTATAGGTTTTTAACTCACCTGAACACAGTGCTCAAGTTAGCTATTGTGCTCACCTTTTGTCCAGCACTTGCATGTAGTGATTGTAGTCTGTTGTAAGACTTCTGCCAACAATTTCTTTAATCAACATTCTCCTCCCAAATCACCGGGTCAATTTGAAACAAATTTAGCAGAAATGTTCAGAAGGTTGCCCCCTTTAAAAAAAGGGTAAAAGAATTGGAATCAGTAGAAAGCTCTGGTTGCCATGGCAACAAAGATGTAATTTAATAAAAAAAAAATAAAAAAAAACTTCAAAAATCTGCTTCTCCTGACCAAGGATATATTTTGATATTTTGCATGAAGCATCAGCATATTAACAACTTTCAAATTTGCTTCAAAGCATTAAACAAGGAACTTTTAAAACACATCCCCTCCTAACATTTTGGGTCAATGGCAACCAAATTTTGCATGTGCATTAGTTTATATTGACCTATTTGAAAATGACTAAATCATTACCATCATGTTGCTAGGTGCTTGGCCTGGGGGAAGGGGCCATAAAGAAATGCAGAAAGATTTTTAAACAATCCCTCCTCTCAAATGGTCATTTTAAACAATTTCTTCTTTTCACACAATGTTTTCTACTTGATATGACTCTTAATTTTCATTTTAAACCAGCTTTGTTTTGTCGTCTGCAACTCTTTAAATTTGGAACAGTTTTGTTATGTGCAAATGAGTTAATACTTGTGATAAGAAGGGTTATCTTTTCAGGTTTTATATACGCCTCTCACCTGTTGATCACGTAATGTTCAAAGGGGATGGTTCATGATTACTACTTAATAGAATGTTCACGTTGAAGAGGACTATAATGATAAAGCACAAGTTTCACAAAAACACATTACTAGATGATAAAAATTTAGGCTGGTACAAAATTAAAGAAGTGCAGACAAGTTGATAGAATTTCAAAAATATCACTCATTCTGGGTAGGAAACAATTTAGAAACTGTCTAAAGAGGTTACATAAATATAGTCACTACAACAGTGTTGCCCTCATGTTGTGAATTCTAAAAGTAATCATGATTCTACTGAACCTTTGCTAAAAGCCTATTTGGGTGTATTTTTGGGTATTTCCTATGTTTTAAAAACTGACCAAATTCAAAGAAGTTGCAGGTGACAAATTTTAAGTAATGAAAGTTTAGAAATCTTTGTATTTTGGCTAGAAAACATTGTGGAAAATGAATTCCTTGTAACAACTTTTTCCAAAGTATTTTTCAAAAACATCATTATGTTGGAACATGTTAAAGTTCCATCAATGTGAAATTACCATTTGCAAGTTCTTTGAATTTAGACCAGACTAAATTTTCATCATTTTGGAATGGCTTAGTGTTCCTTTAGACAATTAGACACTTAGACAATGAACAAAAATAATGATTTATTTGAGTGGCATACCTGTTTCAGTTCTTGATTCAGTTTTATCAACGATTTTTAATTAACCCATTACCAGATTACAAAATTTTGGACTGGTCCAAATTGGAAAAAGTTGCAGACATCATTTCAAAGTTTTCTTAAGTTAGAAACTATGTGTCAATACAATTGAAAATGTTTTCCGAAAGAAGATATTGCTTATTACTAGCAATTTCTACTTTTCCCACAACGATTTCCATAATCCTGTTTATTCAGGGTATTAAAAAGTGCTTGAAGTAATCATTTCCTTCATTTTTCACAATTTATCTTTCCAAAAAGATAAGAAATATTGAAGCTTACTAAAATGAAAATGTCATCTGCAGACAGCATTTCTTTGAATTTGGATCAGTCTAAAATTTGTAAGTATGAATATTCATTTAACCTTTGTCATGCTAAATATAATTCTCTCCAGAATCACAAATATTATAGGACCAAACGCTTTTTATACCCCCCACAACGAAGTTATGGGGGGGTATACTGGAATCAGGTTGTCCGTCCGTCTGTCCATCCGTCCGTCCGTCCGTGGACATAATTTTGTGTCCTCTTCTCCTCCCACATTTTTTGACCAATTTTGCTGAAATTTTATCAGGTTGTTTCCTATCATATGAAGTTGTGCACCTGCAATTTTCATCTTGATCCAGTCGTTAGTTTCAGAGTTATGCCATTTTGAACTTTTTAAGGGGGGGGGGGAGTAGTCAAAACTCAGTAACCATAAGGGGAGTTACCAAATTTGGTAAGTAACATCATCTTGTTGACCTTTACAAAATATCGAACGGTTTATTTCCTGAGGTCAAATTTGACCCCGCCCCCCGGGGGTCAAAAATTTAACATAGGATCATATTGACTTTTCGTTGATATAATTTTGTGTCATCATCTCCTCACACAGTTTTCTTTAACATAGGCTCATATTGACCAACCTTTCCTAATCAGTCAACTCTAGCAACAAACACAAAATCAGAAAGAGGTGGAGGGTTGGCAATGTTCATCCACCATGACATGCATGTGATTAAACAGCTTCAAATTCCACTCCTTCATAGAAAAGCCTTTTTAGCGGTGTGGGGGGTATTCTCGTCAGCCCTTGAGGGCGACAGCTCTAGTTTAGTTAGTAAATATTTTCTTTTAGAAAAATATCCTTTCAAAAATTCTGGCTTAAAATGGGCAAGCAGACGGTGTGGACAAAGATTAGATTGCATGTACATGCAGGCTGATCTTTGTCTATACCTCCTGCCCAAAAAGGGAATATTCTGGGTTCAGCATGACAAGGATTAATTTATGTGATCAATCAATATTACTTGAATATTAAATTTTGAAAGAGAAAGGTGATGGTTTAAAAAAAAATGACAGGGGGGGGGGGGGGGCTTGGTTAACCCATTCCAACTCAATCCCTCCTTTTTACGCCCCTCAATTAAATAGCTTTAGAAAACATTGTGGAAAATGAAGAAATTGCTTGTTACAAGCAATTTCTTCATTATCCACAATGTTTTCTATCCAAAAAGATGAAAACATTTAAAATTCCATCAAATTGAAATTGTTGTCTGCAGATTCTTTCAATTTGGACCAATCTAAAATTTGGTTGTGTGGGAATGGGTTAAGAAATGCACTTCTAAAGTGATGATTCTCTGCTCTGTTTTCAGATGATTTCAAAGATTCCACTCCACCAGTTGCTAAAAGACAAAAACTATCAAGCAACAAAGAAAATTCACTAAAACAAAATGAAAAACCAGCTCAAACAAAGAAAGAACCTCGACCAAAGAAGTAATATTTTCAGTATTCTTCAGCCTATTTTGACTTTGCTTTTTATCGTAGGTCAGGGTTGGCACTTACTCCATCTAAAAGCAGCATGTATTTCATTGATGAGCAAGGAAAATGTTGTAGCTACAGCTTAGCTATAACTACAACAGATTGCTTGCCCACCAAGATTTTTATGACCCTACCATGTAATGGCAACAGGCATATAGAGTACATGTACATCTGTCTGTATTTGAGTGGATGGTTAGGTTAGTTTGTCCTTTTCTTGTCCGGAGCATATCTCCTTGATTAATTGATGGATTTGATGAGTACTAGTGTCATGCGTAAAGTTCTGATGGAAACTTCGAAGTTTAAGGTCACAGCTGAAGGTCATGTTTCAAACACCTAAGTAGGGACATCAGTGTTTGACACATGTTTAGTTTCAACCAGGTTTTCTGAATGGCCATGTATAGGTTTGACTGGAAGATGGAATTAAATATTTATTTGTGTGCACAGCCCCTACATTTCTTAAGTTGGCAAATTTTGATGATGATTTACTATAACGCCTGTCATCACAAATCTAAGCTCAAATCTATATACAATGTAATTTGGTAACTTGTTAGTCATATTAGAAATAGAATAATTATTCAAGCTGTAGTTCCAACATTTAGGTGACCAACCAACCATTTTATTTATTTATTAATTTATTATTGTTATTTGTTGCTGTTATATGTTACTACAAACTGTAGCTATAGATTTTGTAAAATAACGCAATTTAACAATGAAGTGGAACCTCTGTTGGAGCTCAGTGGGCGTTACCAGAGATCTGTTAACTCTTTACTGTACAATCCCTTGTTTTCACACACCTGCGATTTTATACTTTGGAAACATTTGCGGGAAAGGAAGAAATTGCTTGTTACAAACAATTTCTTCTTTTTCCACAATATTTTTTAACCTGTTGGTTGGTTACTCTTAAAATTTTCCCCACTTTTAATTGTTGTCTGCAACTTCTTTCAAATTGGACCAGTCTAAAATTTTGAAAAACAGGAAAGGGTTAATTGTTTATCACAATGAATTATAAGGTGTGTGCAAACAACAGATACAGTAGTATCTCGTTCTATAGTCAAGGTCATATTCAGAGGCCAGTGATCAAAATTAGGTTTTGATGTTTTTCCCTCAATCACTGAGGTCTTCACTGACAGATTCAGGAATTACTTGGTAAACTGATTTAGCATGATTGGCCCTAGTGTAGCATGTGAATTTCTGTTGTCCTTAGCTTCAAAATTCATGTATATGGTCAGAGGTCAAAGGTAGAAATTTTAGTAAGAATAGATGAATTTCTAAATTTTTAACCAATTACTACACAATTCTGTATTTTGACACCCTGAAGAAATATTGTTATGGAAAACATTAGAAAGGAGGGATTGCTTTTAACAATAATTTATACCCTATGTAGTAATTACTTTTCAATTTAACCACTTAATAAATGTACATATTATTATCTACTTCTTTCAATTTGGACCAGTCTATAATTTTGTTGTCTTGTATTGGGTTATTGTTAACTAGATGAATTTTTGAATAACCTGACATTTTGATGTCAAAATGTAAAATTTTATTTGAGCATAAAGCCCTATGTACTTGGTACTGATTATAGTCACCTAATCCTCATGGGTCTATTGAGTACCAACAACATAGGGTTTGCAGGAGAAAAATACCAGATAGGGATTAATCCATTCCCACACAATCCCTCCATTTTATGCCCCTTAAGAAAAAAGCATTGTCCACAATGTTTTATACACTAAAAGATAAAGAATTTTGAAATTCCATCAACTTAAAACTATTGTCTGCTACTTCTTTCAATATTGATCAGTCTAAAATTTTCTTGTGTGGTAATGGGCTAAACTCCAAGATCTAGGTCGCACTGATAAGTCAAAAGTCAAAATTTGTTTATGATGATTGTGTGTTAAAGGGAGAGACAGCCCCTAGAGGAAAAATTGTACGAGAGAGAGCTACAGAGGGCTTTAGAACTATCTTTGAGCCAATCAGATGGTTCACAAGAGGCTCCTGTTACCAAGTCAACGCCAGTACCTGAGGAACCCACAGTTGTAAAGGAAACAGAAAATACAGACATACCTGTCTTAATTGAAGAAGATGAATTGGATAGCGGTGTGCCTTCACCTATACTGCCAAAAATAGGTTAGTGGTGTCGGGCAATGCATGACACTTTCTTAACTTCTGGATTCAAGTTAAATACTACAGTTTTACATGATTATACAAAAAAAAAACCTTTTTGCTTTTTGCCAACTGTGATATTTTCATAGTAATACAAGAAAGATTGTAGAGCATTAATTCAACATTTAAATTTTAATGAAAATATTGTGAATACAGAAGAAGTTGCCTCATTTTCAATTTTTTTTCCCAAACATTTTTCTAGAGTGGCATAAAAAGTGTGATTGTGTTGGAACGGTTTAATTCATAAATTATTATGAAACTAAAAACAGCTTTACAACCAAGTAGCTGCATTTATTCTTTTATATAGTGTAAAATTAAGCCAATCCAGTTTGTTCTTTGGCATCATGTGTTTCAAGTTAATCTTCTTTACAATTTCATGTGGTTTTGATTATAATAATATCATTGCTACTGTAGCATTTGTTCATAAGAGCAAAGCCTCCAAAATATGGTTAGTTGTTAAAGAGGATAATAGGACAAGATCTATACCTAGTTCTTGCAAGTTGAATGTGCTTGATGTAAAGCACCCCCGTGTCTCTGTTTAACATCTCTGATAAGACACTTAGTTTGTTAGTTGGGTTAGCCCAGAGCTAGATCCCTTGATCTCTAGGTTTGAAGTCAAGCGCTCTACCAACTAAGCTAATCAGGTTTACACTAACAAGATGATTGCCCTTGTTGTGTTTATTACAACCAAGACTTTCTTAATGTTAGCCGCTTACCTTTCAATCAACATTTTAATGTGTTAAAGAATAATAATTGAAAAAAAGATTGTGTCAAAAGAAGAAATTATTTCTGACAAGCAAAACAAGCAATTCTTCCTTTTGCCACAATGTTTCAATAAAATATGGTTGTTACCTCTCAATTTAAACACATTTGGATGTTTTTTTCATTTTCTGTCTATATGGACCAGTCTAGAACACTGTTGTTTGATGATGGTGTCAAATCTGAATTTTTTTCCCCTTTAAAGATCCTCCTGTTTTAAGTAAAGTAACAGATGAAGAAGAAATTGAGGTATTAGAGACAGGAATCAAAGCAGAAAATGATAAAAAAGGTTCCTCATCATCGCGCAGAACAACAACTAAAAAACGTTATATAGAATCTGACTCAGATGGAAAAGATCCAGGTATGTCTGTAATCTAACCCATTACCACACAATGGTGCTTTTTGGTAATAAAAACTTTTAGCAAGCATTTCTACTTTTCTCACAATGTTTTCTACCTTTTTTAAGCCCCCGCATCGATAGATCGGGGGCATATTGTTTTACCGGTGTCCGTCTGTCTGTCTGTCCATCTGTCTGTCTGCAAAACTTAACCTACCAATTTTCCTAAAACTTCAACCCTGAGTTACAAAGCTAATATTTGGTATGTAGATAGCTCTCAACAAGGCGCAACTGGGGAAGGTCATTTCATCAAGGTCAAGGTCAAAATTTTAACCGTTTTCCCTAAAACTTTACTCAAAAACTTAACCTGCCAACTAAACATTTTCCTATAACTTCATCCCTAATTAAGTTACAATGCTAATATTTGGTATGTAGATAGGTCTCAACAAGGCGCAACTGGGGAAGGTCATTCCTCCAAGGTCAAGGTCAAAATTTTAACCCTTTTCCCTAAAACTTTACTCAAAAACTTAACCTGCCAACTAAACATTTTCCTATAACTTCATCCCTAATTAAGTTACAATGCTAATATTTGGTATGTAGATAGGTCTCAACAAGGCACAACTGGGGAAGGTCATTTCATCAAGGTCAAGGTCAAAATTTTAACCCTTTTCCCTAAAACTTTACTCAAAAACTTAACCTGCCAACTAAACATTTTCCTATAACTTCATCCCTAATTAAGTTACAATGCTAATATTTGGTTTGTAGATTGGTCTCAACAAAGCGTAACTTAGGAAGGTCATTTCATCAAGGTCAAGGTCAAAATTTAACCCTTTTCCTTAAAACAAAGAAAAAATAAATTAAAAATCACCTGTTTCTAATGATTCCTGTTTCGGGGGCATGGTGTTTCACAAACACATCTTGTTTTCACTTATCTTCCAATTTTAGCGTAATTTGAAATGTTATCTGCATCCTCTTTCAAGTTGGACCAGTCTATAATTTTGTTATGGTATATTATACTTACAACAATTTGTCTTAAATTTTCGGTCACATGACCTTTATCAAGAAAAAATTAAATCTATTGAGAACTAAAACAGTTTAGTTCTCAATACTTTTAATTTGTGTCTAGATAAAGGTCAAGTGACCAAAAATTTCTGAAAAATTGTTGTAGGAATAATACAATGTAATTTTTATTCACTACCAATTTTGTGTCGCAAACTCCTCTTTCAGTTTTGCTTCAATACCATTGAAACTTTATACAAAGATTAACCACATGTTGAAGTTTTGCAAGACGCGATTTTGAAGTCTAAATTCCTCCCTGGTTCAAGAATTATCTCCCCTTGACCTTAGACATTATTTATGCTTTGTAGACATATACAGCTAATTATACTATCAATTTTGTGTCGCAAACTCCTCCTTTCTATAAAATTCCCACTCAAAATTTTAGACTGGTTCAAATTCAAAGATTTTGCATACTACAGTTTCAAGTGTAATTTTTAAAATCTTTGTCTTTTGAGGCAGAAAACAATGTGGATAATGAAGAAATTGCTTGATACAAGCAATTCCTTCATTTTCTACAATGTTTTCCAAAGTTTTTTTCTTGAGGGGCCTAAGAAGGGGGGTTGGTGTGGGAATAGGTTAATAGTTAAAAGAAGCCTGGTAATTGGTTAAATGTTTTTTTTATTAGAGACTTACTACAACAACCGTCAAAAGATACACAAGGTTTTGAATTAATACTAGCTAACTAGGAAATTAGAATGCAAATTGAATTTGCTAGTTGATGTTTTGAGTAGTAGTAAAGTCTTGCTAGTTGAACTAAACCCATTCCCACATGAGTCTGCGTCCCAAAAAAAAAAAGCTTTTGAAAACACTGTGGACAGTGAAGAAATGTTACCAACCATGAAATCGGTAGCACAAATGTTTTAACCCTTGTCATGCTGTATGAATTACCTTACTGAATGGCTCTCAAATCAAAGGGCTGAAAAAACTGGTAAAACTTGTTCAAAATTCAATAATATTTTTTGAAATCAACTTCATAAGCAACTCTGGTAGGAAAAGTACAAGCAGGAAGTATAGACTAAGATCAGCCAGCACATAAGTGCAGTCTGATCTTAGTCTACACCTCCTGCCAAAACCGGAATACTCCGAGTTCATCATGACAAGGGTTAAAATAACATCAGATTAAGAATACATCAGGGTATGAACAATTTGGAAATTAATGTGTTGACCCATGGTCCAAAATGAAAGCTGAAATGCTGTTAAATGCTGTTAAAAGCGGCATTAAACACCATTCAATCAATCAATCAACCAAAATGAAAGAAGTTACAGACAACATATTTATTTGAAAGATTTTTTAAACCTTTGCTTTTTGGATAAATCTCAAAAGACAAAGAATTTTACCAACTTGAAATTATTGTCTACTACTTCTTTGAAGTTTGACTTGTCTAAAATTTTGTTGTTTGGGACTGGGTTAATGTAGAATTACTACTCTAGGTTCATAAAATTATGTAAATTCAAACTTGGTTGACCTATGCAGATTGACCAGGATTTATACTGTATCATTAGTAGGTGAATAGTACCTGGTAACTACAGCAAGATGAAACTTAACCTAGTTTTTACGTGCCTGTAACAAGCTATTTCTTCTTTTTTCGACAAGATTTTCTACCCTATTAAATGGTTATTTGTTAAATTAAATCCACTTTAGATTTTTGTGTACATAACTTTTGAATTTGGACAGGTCTAAAATCTTGCAGAATGGGAAAGGGTTAAGTTACAAGGTTTTTGTCTTCCACTGTCAGTATGATGTTTTAAGATGTTCCCTTGTGAAGGAATGGGTCTTCAAAATGTTGAATTCTGACATTTAGATATGTTCTGATTTGATTTTACAGATTTTGAAGTTGACTTAAGAAAGTTTTTGCAAAGCCCACTAAGAAAAAGAAAGACAGATGAAGGTGTACTGTTGCTGTTATTGTTTAAAATTGTTTTAGTTTCCTCAACCTAAAACTGGAGGGCAGGGATGATGTTGCATTTTTGACGCATCAAATGAAAAAAAAATCTCTTGAGAATAATGTAAATTTTAAAAAGTGTTAGACCTTGTCATGCTGAATAAATCCTTTTCAAAATTGCATGAAAATCAAAGGACTGAAAGCACTGTGAAAGTACTAGTTGAATTTAGTTTTATAAACAATTTTGACTTAAAAGGGGCAAGCAGGTTGTGTAGACTATTATCAGACTGCACTTATGTGCAGACTGATCTTTGTCAACACCTCCTGTTAATACAGGAATTTTCTGGGTTCAGAATGACAAGGGTTAAGACTTGGTAGTGGTGAACCAGAGTTCTCATTTCAAACATTGATATACTGTAAAATAGAATAAAAGTTCCAGTTAGTCTGTGAAGTCTTAGCAGGGTCAATACCCTAGCCACTTCCTAGACAGTTACTATTTACTTCAGGTTTCCAGTTGGTTTCACCTTGTCTTGCTAACTAGAGATCTTTATTTAATTAATTTGTTTATTGTAGGGATGTCGTTGGTTATTAAATTAACTTACTTGTTAATATTTCAGTTTTTAGCTCCCCAGAGCACTTGGTGCTCTGGGGGAGCTTTTGTGATCGGTCATCGTCCGTCCGTCTGTCTGTCCGTCCGTACGTTCACAATTACAAAAAAATCTTCTCCTCCTAAATTAACCATGGAATTTCAATAAAACTTCACAGAAATGATCCTTAGGTCATGCTCTTTCAAAATTCTTCAAAGAATTGAAATCCATGAAGAGCTCTGGTTGCCATGGCAACGGTGTGAAAAAACTTAAAAAATCTTCTTCTCCCAAACGGTAAGGCCTAGAGCTTTGATATTTGGTATATATCATCATCTATTGACCCTCTACCAAAATACTTCAAAGAATTACCGTATTTTGAAAATTAGCCCTTTTCTGGGCGATCTCTGATTTTACATAGAAATAAAGAAGGAAATCTTTTAAAATCTTCTTCTCCCAAACCATAAGGCCTAGAGCTTTGATATTTGGTACAAATCATCATCTATTGACCCTCTATCAAATACTTCAAAGAATTATCGAATTCTGAATCTTAGCCCTTTTCTTTGTGATCCCTGATTTTACATAGAAATAAAGAAGGTAATCTTTAAAAAATCTTCTTGTCCCAAACCATAAGGCCTAGAGCTGTGATATTTGGTATACATCATCATCTATTGACCCTCTACCAAAATACTTCAGAGAATTACCGTATTCTGAAAATTAGCCCTTTTCTTAATGATCCCTGATTTTACGTAGAAATAAAGAAGGAAATCTTTTAAAAACTTCTTCTCCCAAACCATAAGGCCTAGAGCTTTGATATCTGGTACAATTCATCATCTATTAACCCTCTACCAAAATACTTCAAAGATTTACCGTTTTCTGAAAATTAGCCCTTTTCTTAATGATCCCTGATTTTACATAGAAATAAAGAAGGAAATCTTTTAAAATCTTCTTCTCCCAAACCATAAGGCCTAGAGCTTTGATATTTTGTACATATCATAAGATATTGACTGTCTACCAAAATACTTCAAAGAATTATCATACTTTGAAAATTAGCCCTTTTCTGTGTGATTCCTGATTTTACAAAAGAATAAAGAAGGAAATCTTTGAAAATCTTCTTCTCCCAAATTATTAAGCCTAGAGCTTTGATATTTGGTACATATCATCAGCCATTGACCCTCTACCAAATTACTTAAAAAATTAGCCCTTTTCTGTGCAATCCCTAATTTTAGTTAGGAATAGATAATGATATCTTTGAAAACCTTCTTCTCCTAAACCATTAGGTTTACAGCTTTTATACTTGGTATGTATGGATGTCATGGATACTTCAAAGCATTACCATATTCAGGAAATTAGTGCTATATGGTGGGATCATCAATATACCTAGGATTAAAAGAGAAATCTGTAAACATCTTCTCCAAAATAATTAGACAGAGGGCTTTGCCATTTTGTTTATATCATTAAGCCATGAACCATCATACCCAGGGGAGCGATTTAGGACCTTCATGGTCCTCTTGTTCAATCTTTTTCTAGATAACTGATTGTCAATTTAAGTCTATCAAAATGTCCAATTAAATATTTTATTTCATTCCAACACAATAATGTTTTTAACTCCACTGGCTGAAGTTTTTCAAGTTTGATTTACCCATCTTGAGTCAAAACTAGGTCACATTTTGCAAACCTATATTTATATAGATACCCCAGAAACCAAAATCAACTGTTCTTTAGGAAAAGTGATTAGCATGCTTGTTTTGAAGATAGTGTTGAAAATAAAGCAATTTCCTCATTTTTCACAATGTTTTCTACCAAAAAAAAAATTCACCATTTTGAAATTGTTGTCTGCAACTTTTTTGAATTTGGACAAGTCTTAATTTTTTTTCATATGGCAATGGGTTAAGATCAAAGAAAATCTCTTAGCAGCTCATATCAACCCATGATAAGGAACCAATTTTGAATTCCATTAATCAAACACTATAACCCTTTCCTGTACAAACCCGGGATTTTACATTGCCATGGTTTTATATTTCAGAAATTTCTTCTTTTCCCACAATGTTTTCTAATACATCAAATTGCATCCAATTTTTCATTGTTGTCTGCTACCTCTTTCAATTTGGCCCAGTCTAAAAAAAATGTGAAAGAGTTGAAGAAATCAAATTGATCAAAAGCCATTCAGGTTTGGTATTAAGAAAATGATAATATTGTCAAGACTGACAAAAAGATCTTAACTATAACTTGAATAAGCTAGAGTTACATTTACTAGGTTATTGTCTTCCTTTGACGATGTATATGACCATTCTACATTCATTAATTCTGAAGAAAGCTATCAAAAACTATTAACACTGGTCAGCCAGCATATTCTGACCAGAGCAGTCTGACCAGGGTTAATACTTTTTGCTTGTTTGACTCTTCTTGTGTTTAGGAGGCAATTATGGATAAAATACCTTTTAGGAAAACCAATGATAATGCTACCTTGGTAAAGTCTTGGTGTATCATTTGTCTGCAAAAACATTTAAAGATTTTGTAATACATGTATTCTTATATTATTGATAGCATTCACCTGAAATATTTTATGTATGTTCTCTGTGAAAAGAGCAATTCCATACTATCAAGGGGGATAACTTATTGTATCATCATAAGTGTTATGTCCTTTTCACTACTTAGAATTTATTTCACTTTCAAGTGCTCGACTGCCAAGCATATCGTGCTTTTGTTATGTACATTCAGACAGTGATTTTGAGATAGATAATGACGATGACGACCAGTCTGATGATAGTGATGATGACTTCAATGTGGATGACAGTGACGATGATTTTGGTGTGTCTAACAAAAAGAAAGGCAAGAAAACAACAAGTACACCAAAACAAGGAAAGGCAGCTAAAGCAGACAAGCCAACTACAAAAGCAGCCAAAAAAGATGCAAAGGTCTCTACTAAAGGTTCAGTCAAGAACAGCAATCCTGGTGAGAAAAAGGAGACATATTTTTCCAATAGAATCTCCCTCACTGATAGTAATTCCCCTTTCAAAATTACAAAGATTTTCTTTAACTTGAGGACAATTTCATATATATAGATATTTTAAAGATTAGAATGAATGTTTAGAGGTAATTATCCTCAAATGAAGTGAAATTATCTTCAAATCGGGGGAAAATTAAAACAAATTTCAGGGAGTGGAAATATGGGAAAGAATGGGTTAAATTCTAAACCAAGACCTCGGTTCCATACAGCCATAGTTAATCAGTTGGCTGTATTCCACATACAGTTGACTTATACCTCTTTGCTCTACAGCTCATATAATGATACTGTTCTCTTTCAGGTTCCTCCAAACCTCCCCTCACAAAAACAGTGTCCACTACCCCTGGGTTGAAGAAATCGGCAGCATTTAACTCTCCTATTGTATCAAAATCTACAAGTTCTGTTACTGTAAATAAAACACCATCAGCTGGTCTACCATCTAGAAAATCAACAAACTGGACACCGCCAGGTAAACAATCTTGTAACTGATGGCAAACCTTTTTCATTCGTAGTGATTCATTGTATTCTTGTCAAAAGTTTTGTTTGTTTGAATGGGGTTTTACGCCGCTTTCAACAATCTTTCAGTTATATCGCGGCGGCTGGAGCACCTAACAATCGAATCCTGGTATTTCTCACACCAGTACTACCATTACATCCTTTCTTAGCCTCCAGCTGCTATCCCACATAGGTCTACGATTATTGACCCATTGGTGAGAGACAAATAGTCAGAAAGGATGAGTGCCGCCGTCGGGGATTTGTCAAAAGTTTGTCTTTTTACAGTGATGCTTGATCATTGATTCTTATCTGAATGTTCTTTCAATTTAGACTAGTTGTCTGAAAATTCATTTTCTAGTGGGAGACCAAAAGGTCCTGAACTACGTCTTGTTTAACCCAGTACAAAAAAGCAAAAATTTGGACTGGTCTAGAAATTACTTGTAACAGGCAATTTCTTCATTTTCTACAGTTGTCCAAAGCTTTTTGTTAAGAAGTGAAAGAATGTGAGATTGTGTAGCTATTGGTTAACATATTTCCTATTTTTCAAAATTTTAGACCTATTCAATCTCTTAGATTCTGCAGACGATAATTTACAGTCAATTTAATTAAAAATAGTTATAATAGTAGGGTAGAAAATATTATGGAAAAAGAAGAAATGGCTTGTGACAAGCAATATCTTCTTTTTCCACATTGTTTTCTCAAGTATAAAAACACAGTGACGTTAAAACCAGGGTTTGAACAGGAAAGGGTTAAGCTGTAGTTAAGGCATTTTGGTTGCTCATTAACAAATTATTACTCTATTCTGTTTCAGCTCCATCAACAAACAGTAAATCACCAGCAGGTGGCGCTTGTCTCAAATCACCGAGTACTGGACTGCGAATTGGACTATCTCGAAACATGAAATTAAAACCATTACATCCTAATTTAAAGATTCATAACTAACAAATTAGAATTATTAAAAACTGTCAGCATTTCACTTCAAATCATATAGATTAACCCATTCTGACACAGTCCTATTTTCTATGCCTCTCATGAAAAAAATTCACAAAAACAAATTGGAAAATGAAGAAACTGCCATTTACAAGTAATTTCTACATTTTTCTGATTGTTTTCTACCGAGAAGACAGATACAAATGTATTCAAAAAACAAATTGACTGAAAATTGTCTTCTGTAACTTATTTGAAATTGGAAGAGTCTAAATTTCCATTGTTTGGTATTGGGTTAAGTAATGATATCTGGTCATTCTAAATGTCAGACTTTGGCCTTCTTTGAGCATTGTGACTAACCTTACATAAAGTTATCATATTCCAATAGACCTAACATAAAGCAATTTAATTGCGTTCATTTTTATGCCCCAGCATCGATAAGATCGGGGGCATATTGTTTTACCGGTATCCGTCTGCCTGTCTGTCCTCTGTCTGTCTGCAAAACTTAACCTCCAACTAAACATTTTCCTCTAACTTCAACCCTGATTAAGTTACAATGCTAATATTTGGTATGTAGATAGGTCTCAACAAGGCGCAACTGGGGAAGGTCATTTCACCAAGGTCAAGGTCAAAATTTTAACCCTTTACCCGTTTCTAAAGAATTCCCGTTTCGGGGGCATAATGTTTCACAAACACATCTTGTTACAACCTTTTTTTCTTTTTATAATATTGTATTGAGTCATGAGGGATGAGAATGTTTATACTCAAAAAAACTCTAATTGGGGGGAGGGGGGAGGGGTATATGGGAATCATCTTGTTGGTTGGTCTGTCAGCAACTTTTTCTTGTCTGCTCATTTTCTCATTAACTACTTGATGGCTTTGAATTGAATTTCACACACACTCAGAATCAAGCAAATATATACACATTTTATTTTGGTCGTGGTCCATTTGCTTTTCATAGAGTTATGGCATCTGAATAAAGGCTTTAACTTGGGGTCGTCTAAAAGTGTCACAGAGTGGGAATGGGTTAATTCAGTGACAAAATGTGTGACAAGTAGCAATTAGGGTATTTTAAAATCACATTCAGTAATAGTCTAGTTGTTAAGTTGTTGTAAAGTGAGCTTTTGAAAACATTAATACTAAAGACAAAAAGGTGTACTTTATTTAATGAAAATATATATTTCAACCTAAATGCCCTTAATCTTGTTATGCTAAATGGAATCCTCTACAGAATTAAAATCAAAGGGCTGAAAGCACTGGAATCACTTGTGGGTTAGTATTTATTTTTGATATTTATCAAATAACTCTGCCTAAAAAGGGGTAACCACACATAAAAACTATGATCAGACTACACATATGTACAGGCTTATCTTTGTCTGGACCTCCTGCAAAAACAGGAATATTCCAGGTTCATCAAGACAAGGCTTAATATAATTAAATACTTTGTTTCTTCTAATTAGAGCACCTTCACTTGAAGTGGCTCCCTGAGCAATATTAATCCATCACAAATAATTCCTCATTTTGATTTTCTGAAGAAAATCATTGGAAAACATCATGACTTAAGGGGAAATTTATGGATGGTGGCTTTAAACTTGAATTGTTACATGTTACTGACCATAAATTCTGCAAATTCTAGAATTGTCGCTTTGCAAAATTGGGTCAGTCTAAAATTTTGCCATCTGGTAATGGGTAAACCCTTTCCCATTTAATCCCAATTTTTACTACCCTGATGGAAAAAGCTTAGGAAAACATTGCGAAAAATGAAGAAAAATTGCTTGTAACAAGCAATTCCTTCTTTGTCCACAATGTTTTCTACCCTAAAAGACAAAGAGGTTTTTAATTTCACAAACTCAAAATTGTGGTCTGCAAGTTCTTTTCGAATAATTGTGAAATTTTGTTGTTTGGTAATGGGTTAAAATATAGCAAATAATCAAGATAATAAGTAAAGCTTTAAACCCATTACCACTCATTAACACCTTTTGATGCCTGTGTAAAAAAATACTTAAGTAAACATTGTGGGAAATAGGAGACATGGCATGTAACAAACCATTTCTCCTTTTCCCAAAATGTTTTCTTTCATAGTCAAGCATTATTTTTAATGTCAACTTCTTTCAATCTGGACCAGTCCAAAATTTTGTCGTTTTGGAATGGGTTAAATAGCTTCCTGTCTGAGTTTTGAATTGCTCCTCGAAGTGGTCTTTATAAGATATGCAGGAAAGCTATACATAAATAATGTTTGTTTTATCGTGCTGTAAATAAAATTTTATGTCTCTATGATATTATTTTGGTTGTTGTTTTTAGATCCCATTGTGGTGACCAAGAAATAGACACAATGACAAGTTGGTGTAAGTATGTGAGTGTGTCTGCCAACATTTGTCTGGCTCATTACTACTTCATTTTTTGAGGAATTTCCTTGATTTCTAATTATAACCTTTTATGAGATGTGCCATTTGAAGCATTGCTTCAAGTAGGTACAAGGTCAAGACTACATTTTAACTCTGTCAAGGTCTTTGTTCAGACAGTAACTACTATCTGTATTAATCATAGATTCTAATTAGATCACATTTGATCTCAATGACAAGTAGATGTATGAGTTGAAGCATTTGTTTAGGAAAATCAACATCACACTTGAAGGTCTATGTGGCAAGATGTGTCCACTCCAGAAAAAAAAGAGAAACAAATGTGTAAAATAAAGCAATTTCTTCATTTTCCAAAATGCTTTTCACCATGAAAGTTTAAAAATAAATTTTAAATTGCCACCTGCAACTCCTTTCAATATGAACCAGTCCAAAATTTGTCCGTCTGGTAATAGATTAAATTTGGAAGTATAAACTCAAAAATCAAGGATGTTAACTCTTTATTTGTTTTCATTTGAATTTGGTGACTTTTTCATCTGAAGTTTATTACAAAACTTCGATCCTTTAGAATTTACATCCCAGGTTCAAGGATGTGCATACAAAACTCATGCTGCAAAATAAGTTTATAGAAAACCCAAAGATGGTTATTTCTATATTACTCTGATATTTAAATTTCAAACAACTGAAATGACTAAACGCTAAACTTATTCCAACAAATCCCGCTTTAAAAATACTTAAGGATGTGCATACAAAACTCATGCTGCAAAATAAGTTTATAGAAAACCCAAAGATGGTTATTTCTATATTACTCTCATAATTAAATTTCAAACAACTGAAATGACTAAACGCTAAACTTATTCCAACAAATCATTCTTTAAAAATACTTCAGGAAAACATTGTGATGGGAAATTACTTGCTACAAGCAATTTATACTTTCTCACTGTTTTCTATCCTGCATTACACATGAGGGGGGGGGGTAATGGATTCTAAAGACTGCTACCCTCTTATTTGAATCCACAACTATCCGATTACGAGTCGAGCACGCTAATCTATACACCAAAATGAAACTTGTAAGGCCGAATGTGAATTGATGTTTCAAGCATCGGATCTCATTATAAACCAAACATGAAAGGCGTCAATTAGGTCATGGATAAATTTTTACATTCTACTTCAAATATCTAAAATTCTACTGCAATTCAGGAATTATCGACTCTCTAACCTTGAAATGGCCATCCTTTCCCATTCAAAATAATTGAAAAAACATTGTGTAAAATGAAGAAATTGCTTCAACCAAGCAATTTCATTTTACACAATGTTTTCTACCCAGAAAGTTGAAAAAATCTCAAATTTCATAAACTTTTAGTTGACGCCTTCAGCTCCTTTCAATTTGGACCAGTCTAAGATTTGGACGTCTGGTAATGGATTTAAGAAACATTCAGAACCGATTAGCACGTGAGTCAAAATGTACCTCACAAAAACGACCCACTTTGATATCTAGGTAGGGCCCAACGATGAGTGACGGACTACTCTTTATAGTCGCCGGAGGCGGTCGTATATAGGCGACATCTTCTCCGTCTGTTCGTACGTACGTATGTCCACTTTTCTTGTGAGCACAACTCCTCCTAAGTTTCTCGTTGGATCTTTTTGAAACTTGGTCCATGTTATCACCTTAATTGGTCAATGTTATCACCTTAGTCTCTGGGGCTTATTGACATTGCAGACTTGTGAACGCAACTCCATCTACTATTCTGACTGGATCTAAATGAAACTTGGTGGATGTTATCACCTTAATTGGTAGATGTGCATGAAGTAAGGATTTTATGGTTCATTGATTTTTGCCTCAGTTATGCCCCCTTAAAACTTAATATCTGGGGCTTATTGAAATTGCAGCCTTGTGAATGCAACTCCTCCTAAGTTTCTGGCTGGATTTAAATGAAACTTGGTGGATGTTATAACCTAAATTGGCAGATGTGCATGAAGTAAGGATTTTGTGGTTCATTAATTTTTCCCTGAATTATGCCCCTTAAAACTTAGTAACTGGGACTTATTGAAATTGCAGCCTTGTGAATGCAACTCCTCCTAACTTTTTGCCTTGATTTCAATGAAACTTGGTCAATGTCATCATTATAATTTGTAGATGTACATGGATCAAGGATTTTATGGTTCATTGATTTTTGCAAGAGTTATGCCCCTTGACACTTAGTCTCTGGGTTTTTGAGTGTTCATTAATTTTCCCCTGAATTATGCCCCCTTTAAACTTAGTATCTAGGGCTTATTGAAATTGCAGCCTTTTGAACGCAACTCCTCCTAACTTTTTGTCTTGATTTAAATGAAACTTGGTCAATGTCATCTAATCATTTTCGTGAAACAGCAGCAAAGTGGCGGCGTATATTGTGACTATGGCACTCTTGTTTCGCTTTAGAAACTTTACCTGGGATGAGAATGAAATTTATCTTGTGTAATGTAAATAATGCAATTGAAAGTTTTTAATTGTATTTTATAAACGATGTTTATCAAGCAACTGTTTAACGTACCATTGAATCACCCCCTTCAAAATATTATCTCGTCTATTATTACAGTTGCCTATCTATAACTTGATATAATGAATCAAAGTACTGTAAGCTAGCAAAGCATGCTTTTATTAAGTAATATTCTTTGTCAAAGGTAATTATGATCAATGGAATTAGAAAACGTTTGTCTTGTAGGGTAGAAAACAGCGTGGAGAATGAAGAAATCGTTTGTTACAAGTAATTTCTTCATTGTCCACAATGTTTTCCATGGCTATTTTCTTGGGATGTTTCAAAAGCGCGATTGAGTGGGATCGGGTTAATAAATGCATGCTTTTATAGGAGTTGTCTACAATTTGAATAAAGTTTATTCTGTGTCCATAAAATGCAGTTGCAGAGTTAGCAATATTCTTGAAATAAGAACTACTTTTTATGGCGTAGACATTTAATGTTTTAGTGGTTAAGCCTCCTGTGGCAGTTTGAACTCGTTGAGCTATGAGAAGACCTCAAAATTTTGTTTGTTACCTTAAGCTATTAAAGCTAACGTCTTGCTAGCTAAAATGGAGCTGTCAAGAAATGTCTCTCTTGATTCACCTTTCGAGAAGAAGTTTTATGACTTACTATAAAAAGGCTTAGATTAAGCCTTAAATGTCTTAATACTTTTTAACTCACCTGAGTACAATGGGCTATTGGACAGCTTTGTGACTGATACTTGGATGTAAGTCGACGACTATTCTATGTAACGGCTCTACGGGTAAAAATTTGACTCAACGTTCCGAAAACTTGCGGTCAACATTTATATGGTCATGAGGAAGATGCCTAAGGAGTATGGTGGTATTTCGTCCAATACCAACGGAAATGGAGCATGGGCGACGATTCTCTTGTTTCTAGTCTACAGGCCAAAACTTCGGCCCAATTTTTTCTTAACGCCGTTTCATATCGAAGTGGAACTTTCTTTTGGAGCTAAGATGGAGGGACTAGCGATCCGCCAACTACCAATAGTAGACCAATCGCTGGCCCCGCCAAAATACTTCTTTTGTCACGCCCATTGACTCCGACAGGAAGTTACGCTTCGATTTTTACCGGCGTTATTTATATAAGATTTATGGCCGGTTGCATGTTACATAAAAATAAAATGGTTGTTTGGCGACCTAAATGTCGTAACTACATCTTCACCAGGAAATAATGTTAACAAAATGGCGGCCAATTTTGGAGTTGAGAGTTCAGTTTCGGGCTGAATAAACGATTTGATTGGTCGGTTGATTCCTTTATTGACAGCCGCGATTGGTCAATCATGTTCACAATCTCGCCTTTGAACGCTTATAATAATCAATTTAATCCTTGTCCGTGTTGTTTTCCATGAAAGATGAAAAACTGCGTGCTTGAAATTATTGTCTGCAAATTCTTTCTATTCTGAAATAATATTCTGCATATTTCTTGTCTGGTATTTGTTTAAGAATTGAATTTAATATACTAGCACTTATTTAAAAATAAGTATCCGGTTTTTGACTGAAACAAAACATTTTAGATATCATTAAGATAATTCAAATGGGGAATTATTCGGGTGTGAGAAATGTTTTCTGCACGGGGAAGATAGAATGACCTTGTATTGTCGATCTATTGACCTTTGAACACGAAATTTGTCTATCATGTCCTTGTACTTCAAGTATATGTTCAAGTATTGCCGCCCTGATAATATTGGATATCGAGACAGAAGAGAATAGGCCACGACCGGACGACAGCGATTTTAGACGGGGCCATATTGAAGGAAGTTGCAGACGACAATTTAAAGTTTATGAAACATTGTAATTGTTTGTATTTTTGGGTTGCAAGCACTGTGGGAAATGACGAAATTGCTTGTAACAAACAATTTCTTCATTTCTCACGTTTTCCTAACTCTCTTTTTCTTGAGAGGCGTCAAAAAGAGGGACAGTGTGGGAAGGGTTTGGTCTTCTTTCAAACAACATGAACTTTCCGGATAGTCGTCAGTCAATAAATGAGGAGAATAAATTTCTTGTTTTGTTTTCATTGAGCAGGTTGTATTAAAATTTTATTGACGCAAGCATACAAAAGAGTTGCTGCTCATTTTTTTTTTTATTTTTTATTTTTTATTTTTTTATTTTTTGAATAAAAATAAATAAATAAATAAATAATACAAGCAAAACGCTTTAATCTTGATAAACGAAATTAGAACTAAATGAATTAATAATATACGACCCTGTGAAATTCTATTACTTTAATTCTATCAAGATTATAGTTAGCCCAGGAAACCCCTCTAAGGTAATTCCTTGCCTCTAGCGACCAAAGGCGCTTCACGGATTTTCTTTTAGCAACAATTGTTGGCCTAGGAGGCCACCTATTAAATCGCTAAATCCACTGAAAAGGGAGATCTATTTACCAAATATTGAATACGAAAATCGGCGTAAGAAATACCACCACGAACCATTTCAAGACCATATTCCATCTATTCTAGCAAAAAACAAAAAAAACTTAGCGTTTGTTGTGGATATTAATAAAAAATGCTAAAATTACTTTTGTTTTGGGGACTGCTTAGTGAATTATTTAAGCCTAAGCTATGGTGGCACAGAACAGTCATTATTTGGTAAACACCTGTTCTAGCAAAGAGCTTCACTTTTAATGTAGATATTAGTGAAAAATACTATTGCTTGGGACTGTTAGTGAATATCCAAGCCCAAGCTATGGTGGCACAGAACAGTCATCAATTTTTTACCAGTCTAAATTTTTGTAGTGCAGTAAAGGGTTAATCCGCTGATATATCGCAATATCTTGAGACTGTTTCAATAGATCAGAATTGACCAATCGCCTGTCCCGCCCACTGACTCCTTAGGCCCCGCCCATTGACTCCAACAGGAAGTTCCGCTTCGATTTTAAACGGCGTTATTTTGCAAATTTTATGGCAAGTAGCATGTAACAAAAAGTAAAATGGTTTGTTGGTGACCTAAACGTCCTAACTATAGCTTGAATAAGCTGTAGTTACGACGTTTTAGTCGCCTTACAAACAATAAAGGTTACCAAAAATGGCGGCCAATGCAGGAGTTGAAAAGCTCAGGTCCGGGCTGAATATGCGATTTGATTGGTCGGTGTATTCCTTGATTTACACTCGCGATTGGTCAATTCCTTATTTACTATAACATTGTCTCATGATAAATATGATGATATATAAAAATTGCAGCATATAGTAAGAAACAGAAAACATTATGTGGAAAGAAGAAAGAATTAAACTGTTCGAATACACGAACTGCACCACTTGCAATTCGTGAGGATTTTATTGGTAGAGTGGTTTATGCAGCCCCATAAACGTTTTGAGATCAGAACATTTTAACTACAATTTGAACAAGTTGTTATTGCTATGTTTAGGTCCCTTACTGAAGGATTTGCAACTATACTCGCCAACAGACACTGTTTTTTCATCGTTACTTAACCAATTTCCTCATAGTGACGCTTTTCTGGTGCCCCTCAAGAAAAACAATCGGGAAAACATCGTTTAAATTGATGACATTGCTTGTTACTAGCAATTTATTCACTGTACACAATGTTTTCTATACAGAAAACATAAAACTTCATAAATTGTCGTCTACAACTTCTTTGAATTTGGACTAGTCTAAAATGTTGCCGTCTGAAAATGGGTTGGACATGAATTTTATGGTATTAGGTCTTGAACAAGCTGTAATTTTAGTATTTACAACGACGATTAACGCTTTCCTGTTTTGCAAAAATTTTTATCTATCCAAATTCAAAGGTTTTGCAGACGAAAATCGATATTCGATTTTATTTGAAAAAAAAAAAAAAAAAAAATAAACACCCAACAACATCAACAAAAAAGAAAACATTCAGTTAGGTAGAAAATTTCTTCTTTTTCTACAATGTTTTCTCAAATCACAGGGACGTAAAAACCAGGGATTGAACAACAAGCTTTGAAATGCATATGTAATCGATTTATTATTTGAAAGGTAAACGTTTTAGTCTGAGGCATTGTTTGTTCAAAACTCTGTCGGTTTAAAGGTACCTGTCAGAGATGTATTTTGCCCCCCTTCATCTGTCACGCATTCGATCTCTTATCTCAAAACAAATATCTAATCTTGAACCCAAAAATATCTGGCATTGACTAATTCTATAAACGTAGGCGTATTAAGGTTAACAAACAGAAACAAATTGTATTTATCAATTGGAAAAGGTGTAATAGTACGTTGAAGTTCTCCCTTTCTCATATATAGTGCTTTCTATGCTATTTTTTTGCGCCCCGTATCGAAATATCGGGAGAGGGTAATATTGTTTTACCGTTGTCCGTCTTTTATTCTATCACTGTCTCGGTCTGTCTGTCTGCAAAACACTTAACATTTACACTTAATGCAAGCATATTCAAGATTTGACATGAATAAAGATCGCGTCAATGAGCATTTGCATGCAGATACCAGGGTCGAGGTCATTTGGCAAGATCAAGGTCACGTGACAAGGACATACTTCTTCGAAACTTAATAATAAAAACTTAACAGTTGCAATTAATCTTATCCTATTCCAGATATAATGTTCACATTTGGTATGATGCTAGATCTATTCGATACCAGGGTCGAGGTCATGTGACAATGTCAATGTTACTCTTTATTATCATTGTTAATATTATCATATTCTAATTTGAATGCATATGCAACTCTTTGAAGTCTCTTAATTGGGTTACTCAATCATACATTTTGTACAAATTTGAATCGTACCACGGATACAATTCTTATTACACATAATCGACGGTTGTTGATCAAAGAAACCATAGACCAATCAAATTATTCATTTAAATCGGACGATATCATTGAACTCCAACAATGGCCGACATGTCTTAACTGCAGCATGTATAGATCGCCAACCAACCGATTTACTTCTGTGTTACAAGTTACTTGCCATAAAAATACAAATAATGTCGTTTAACTTCGAAGTGGATCTTCCTGTCGGAGCTCACCGGACGGGGACAGCAATCGAGCATGTCGTGTAAGGAATATTGGCACCTTTCTCGTATATCCTTCTAATTTCAACTGTTTTTTGAGCGACCCGAGGTTTTGCCATAACCTTGTTGCAAAATAACGCCGTTGAAATTTCAACCAGATTTTCAGGAGTGAACATTAGGTGCCCTTTATCAAGTTCATGAAATGTTTGTAGATTAAAGAAACATTGTTTTAAAAGCGGCTCTTGGACAGATTTTCATGAAAATTTGATATGTAGAAAATTTTCTGCTTCTCCGATAATTATTAACGATATTTTCACGATAAATATTCTTTCTTTGTGTTAATTCAACTAAATTCACAATAATTAACCCTTGTCATGCTGAACCCGGAATATTCCAGTTTTGGCTGGAGGTGTAGACTAAGATCAGACTGCACTTATGTGCAGGCCTATCTTAGTCTACACCTCCTGCTTGTAACTTTCCTGCCAGAGTTGTTTATAAAGTTGATTTCTTAAAGAAATATTGATTTTTGAACAACAAGTTCTATCAGTGCTTTCAGCCCTTTGATTTGACAGCATTTCAGAGGAAATTTATACAGCCTGACAAGGGTTAAATTCAATGTGATATATTCTCTACGCCCTACTTTGAAACATTAGAATTTATTGGGTGAGGTCGTTAGTCTTTGGGAAATGTCGATAACCATTGAATTGCTAGTGGAAGCCAATGACGTAATTGATACGACATGGAAACCACAAATAAGGCGATTTTCGTTGCAGTCACCAGATAACGCATTTACCTGACGAATTGCGGTTCAGTTCTGGTTGTACTTCGTTGACTTTCTTGGCGTCTCGTAACTCGAAATATATTTGCTTCTTCTCTTTCTTTTCGTAAAATTTTGACCGGTCGTTTTCATTACAAAATTAGCTTTATATACCTATTTCAAATGTCTGAAAGCATTACAGTTAGAAATTTGAAAATCAAAAGCCATTTTTTCTTTCATAATCTATGCAAGAGCCGCCCTAAGTACGGGAGGAATTCGACATATGGTAAAAAGTGCCAACTTTGAAAATCTTCTTCTCTGAAACTGGTGGATTAATTTCAATGTAATTTCAGTAGAGTGGTCCCCTGATGTGACGCTTTATAGGATTCGACCGAACTGAAAGATTGGCTGTTGTGGGCCGGGCTACTTCTTATTCATGATATATTTTGAAAACCTTGAAATTCTTCTCTGAAAGATGAGTTGTTTCCCACAAAATGTAATAGGAGTGATCCATACCAGATTTCACAAAGAATTGATTATCATATGAAAAAATGGCTTTTATGAGCGTTTTTTCTGTAAAATGTGGTATATCATGGAAACTCTTGAAGTCTTCTCCCAAGAAAGTTTTAAGTGATTTAACTAAATTTTAAATGAATGATGGTGAACTCAATTTGACCTATCGTTAGCCCCGCCCAGTTACTCTATTGACCACGCCCGTTGACTTAAACAGGAAATTTAAAGGACTTTTTTTGCAAAATGGCGGCAAATGTTGGAGTTCAAAACTCACTTCTAGTTTAAATGAATGCTTTCACTGGTCGACTGCTTGGTTAACTAGATTCCCTGGAACAAAATAAAATGCATGTTCGTTGTAATTATAGACTTAGGCAGGCTCAGATATAAATCTTCCATTGGGTGAAATGGAAGTAACATTTCTTGAAATACGAATTTTTTGCAAACGAGTTGCTTCCCTTGTCTTAAAAGCATGCTTCTATCAGTAGATTCAGACCGGTAGAGCGAAACAAGTACCTCAGTGCCTCTTGTTTCTTTTTATTCTTAGTCTTTTAAGCCATTTCCACTCAATGAAGCTTTTAGACACCCCAAAGAAAATAATCTTTGGAAGACACTGTGGAAATAAAGAATTTGCTTGTTACAAGCAATTTCTTCATTATCTACAATGTTTTCTACCCCAAAAGTAAATAAACAAAAGAATCCATAAGCTTTAAATTATCGTCTGCAACTCCATTCGATTTGGACCAGTCTGAAATTTTGCGGTCTGGTAATGGGTTAAACGGGTTATCTGCTCCTTATTACGGTCGAACCATTGTGAAAAATATGCATAGTCATTAGAACGTTCAAATTTAAAACGCTTTTCACTAAACCGTCATCCACACACCATGAAAATCTTTTTCTTTGATGTTAATCCAAGTCTTCATTTCTCAACCCAGCTGGAATATTTAAATTGGCTGTCATGACATTACCAAATCATCAAATATGAAAGTTTAACGTTAAGTCAAGCGAAATTGGACCATCCGATATTTTTTTTTTTATAGTAAACATGACTCGCAAGACGATTAGGGATTGCACGGGAACTCCGTGAAATTATCCAGCAGAGGTCAATCAGTGAAAATTTATCGAAAATTTACCATTAACCCATTCCCACACAACAAAATTGTAGACCGTGAGAATACGAGTCAGCGGGGATAGTGTAGAAAGAAATTGTCAAAAATTATATAAATAATAATGATAAAAGAAACTGGCAAATTGAAAGGACGGTAAATCAAAAAGAAACAAGACTCAATATTTTGAATATCTCATCAATAAATTCTTAACAAAAATAATAACAACTTTCGGTTCTCGAATGTAGCACTAGACAGGTATGATATTGCACTTTACCAAAGAGGTGACACAGTCTAAAAGTTCAAAGTTTTACATCTGCTAAATCTTGATCGTGGTTTCTGACTTTCGCCTGCTGTCCAAGACTTAGACTTCTTGCGGAAGTGACGTAAATCTTCGTTGTGATCTTCGTGTAACATCGGCTTATAGCTCATTGGTAGACACATATCGGAAGTCCCGTGTTCTGAGTAATAGAAAGCCTTGTAACCGCCATCGAGTAAATAGATCTCTGGAAAATTTAGCTTTGGGTAATTTTCTTTGTTGAGTTCTCTATCTTGTGCTCTAAGAAATCGGTACCTATAAGTATATAATTAAAAAACATTAAATTTTGCTGTATGGTAAAATTTGTCAATGTCTGTTTAAAATAATTAGAATGAGCTTAAACCAACCTTATTCAAGCACATGGCCTTATAAAGTATAAAGAAGCACATATAGATTCCTGTTATATGTGGAAAATTGTGAATTTTAAATGATAACAATACAGCGTGTTATTAAGAAACAATCTATTTCAGATTTCTCATTCGTTTTACATTTCAAGTGTGACAAAGATTTGCATAATCTCCTATTTTACGCTGCGTTGAATAAAATTAATTTCTTTCTTAATCCCGCACTACTCTAGATACTTAAAGCAAATATGTGAATATCAAATCATTCTTAAAAGTTGTTTGGCTTAAGCTTTTTACTTACATTTTAGGGCCTCGTTCTGATGAAAATTCACAGTGGAAGATAAGTACATGTGGTTTGTCAGATGTTGTAGATTTCTGAAATAAACTGTAGACGTCGTCTTTAGTGTAGAGGTTGACAGCTCCATTAATATGGCCTCCTTCATACTCGTACGGGTATCTGCAGTCTACAATAGTCACGTGATCGAGTTGGTCTTGGTAATTACCCTTCAATACGTTGGCGAGTGTTTCTGGTGAGATTGACTTGAGGTCGCTGTGTTTACCGGGAATTGTTGGTAAACAGTAGTGACGTGAGCCATCAGCAATCAGATCTGTTTCTGTTGTTAGCTTGTGAACCGCGTGAATGATATCACAATTGGTGTCCTGAAGAAAAGAAGAAATCGCATAAGTTTATTTCAAATTAATGAACAGATGAACCTAGAATTTTTAGACTTTTTGTCATGGAGAATTTTTTTAACTGTACTGATACCTTTTCCTCTAATGCATAATACACTTTTTGCTAATCCTTTCGAATATTCAGTTCAAAATTCATTTGACCACATAAAATAATTGACTTTATACCGCTCTCAATAAAAATCAAATGAATAATTGTATGGTGTGACCTTTGAACGCCGACATTCATATCTAGCATTTTGTTGGTTTGACAATATAAGCGTTATATTTACATATTATTCAAGATTAAGTCACGATGTTTGGGTTTTCAATTTAATGTTTCTGGCCATAAATAATGCAAACTAACCCTAGCACCATAACTGCGGCTTAAAAAAGCTGAAGGTATGTTGTTTTGGTAGCCTATGGTCGACACATTATTATCAGGAATAGTCGAATGTCGTACACACCTTATTATCATCATGTTTTGATCGTTTTGTAGATGGTGAAATATCATCAATATCGTCAGCTTGGCGTTTTGGTGTCAACTGGAACAGATTCTTCTTTAGTTTGTTAACTTTAGACACAGTCTTCTTGCGTGTTGGAATCTCGATAGAGAAGTCAGCTGTTTTCTGTTCTGCGCATTTGCTGAAAGGGGTGATAACTTGTGTGAGTTCTTCTGTCTCCCAGTCTAAATTCTGGGATCGTACGGGCGAGTCTGTGACATCATCAAATAACTTGAGTCCGAAGAAGAGTAAATTACAAATGAAGATTAGACTTCGTTGGTAAATGCTATACCGCATCTTTACTCATACCAAATTCAAAAAAAAAAAAAAAGATATTAGTTAGGCACACATTTGCTTGTGACAACCAACAAATGCCTATCTTATGCGCCTTTCCTTTTCATCAATATGTTTTTCGGTACAATTTACTGAATAATTGGTCTTGAAAACATTTTCATCTTTACGTACAGACTCACAATCGTTGAATTATAATCAAGGTTTAAAAGAATCTTTCTGTCAGAAACAAGAATATAAGAATTACAGTTATTCTACCTACCTCAATCCCATGGTAAATACTAAAATATCTAAAATCTATGTATATATCTTTGTATGTAACTTTTAAACGATTGTTTAAGTGAAGCAATTGTTGAATGATGATACAAATGTGATGCTTTAGTTTTATACCAATACCTAGGATGTCATTAATTACCGAAAGACGATGAGAAAATTAAGTCAGGAGTTGACCAGGAAATACTCTCAGCCTTCGGACATTAATCAAACCAATTAGTACAGTTTGTCTGTAAATGTGATGAGATAAACATTATCTATTATTGACCAGAAATGTTTGACAAACTTTATCATGCCATGATTAGCTTGTAGGTCTTTAAATAAATGTGGGTTTTTTTTTTTGTGTGTGTGTGTGTGTTTGTTGTTGTTGTTTTTTTTTTTTTTTTTTTTTGCTGATATATCCCGTTAATAGTCAAATGTAACTGAGGTTACAGACGACAATACAAAGTATAGTTATATAACTACGTTTCTTTACGGCGTCAATAGCGGGGTTAGTCCATTACCAATAAATCCCACATTTTGAAGAGACAAAGAAAATTACCAAGAAAACAAGGCAAATATTGAATTACTTTTGACAAGAATGTTCTTGTAATGCCATAATATTTTCTTGCATAAAGCTTGTAAATAGTCGTGAAAAATCTAGTTTGGATACTCCATTACTTTTTTGGGTGTTGTTGTTGTTTGTTTTATTGACGCTACCAAATACCAGCGTAGATAATGTTCTAAATGCGTATGGCAGTGCAAAGATAAACGCCGGGTTAAAGTCTCCACCCGTTGTTTACCATGCTCCGTAAATAGTGTCATCACACAGGATCTTTCTTTAACCCATTACCACACTATGACGCTTTTAAACGCACTTCAATATAAAAGCTTTGTAAAACTTTGTGGAAAATTAAGAATTTGCTTGAGATAAGCAGTTTCTATATCATAGATAATGTTTTCTACCCCAAAAGACAAAAGAATGAAGATTTCACAAATTATGACTGGTCTAAAAATTTAGTCTTGTTAGAATTGGTTAACCCATTACCCACTATAACTCATCTGATGCCCCTCAGAAAAAACGCGTTTTGAAAACATTGTGGAAAATGAAGAATTGCTAAATACAAGCACTTTCTTCATTATCAACAATGTTTTCGACCGAAGAAGAAACAAAATATTAAAATTCTATCCACTGAAATTCCTCTTCTGCAACATCCTTGAATTTGAAACTGACTAATTTTTTGTCGCCTGTTAATGGGTTAACTCTTTCGAAGGACAATTTGTTGAAAAGTTTAATCATTCCGGGAATCGAACTCCTAAACTTTAGGGTTGAGGTTTAGTTTTTGTACTATTAAATTATGCCGAGATTAACCTTTCCTGTACAAACCCGAGATTTTACGCACCGTATTCTATACCATGAAAAACATTGTGGGAAAAAGAGAAATTGCTTGTAACTAGCAATACCTCATTTTCCCTCAATATTTTCTTCCAAATAGGATGGTTTATTTCAAATTGCACCCACTTATCATTGTCGCCAATAACTTCTTTCAATTTGGACCAGTCTAAAATTTCAACAAAAAAAAAAAAAAAAAAAAAACAGGAAATGGTTAACTTGAATAGCTTAGCTGTAGGTTGTTCGCTCTTTTGCTATACTTATACACGAATTTTACTCGAATTAAATCAAGTGTTCTGAATTGAAAGAAGTTGCAGACGACAATTCAAACTTGTTGAAATTTTAAAGATCTTCGTCTTTTGGGGAAGAAAACATTGTGGATAATGAAGAAATTGCTGTTAACAAGCAAATTCTTCATTTTCCCCAATGTTTTCTAAAGCTGTTTTATTGAGGACGTAAAAAGGAGGGATTGAGTTGGAATGGGTTAAAGATGGAATTGAGATCTATCAAGAGGTTTAATGACCAATATAACTCCAGAAAAACTACAAAATGAAAATAGTCTAGACCCTAGTAGGTCAGCGCTCTCCAGGTCGAGATTTTTTTTAACTCAAAAGAAGGTCACTTTTCGTTTGATGGATCTCTCTTGTCAATCAAAGAATCAATCGACCAATCATATCCTTTAGTTAGACCGGAAGCGAATTTTGAACTCCAACATTGGCCGATATTTATATTATTGGCGGGGCTAACGATAGGTCAAATTACAGCTTATTTCAGCTGAGGTTACGGCGTTTAGATCGCCAACCAACCATTTAGCTGTTTTATTTAATGTTACTGGCTATAAACTTACGTTGCAACATTTTTAAGCTCTAGGTCTTTTGGGGAGATGTCTGTTTTAAGTATGTTGTTTTTTCCCAATGTTGCTATGGCACCAGAATTCTTTTTCGATTCGTTTTTTTTTTTTTTTTTTTTTTTTTCTAAGTAATTTGAAAGAACATGTTTGAAAGATGATTTCTATGAAATACGGTTGAAATATGATGATAAGTTTAGGAGGGGAATGTGTTTTATAATTATGAAACGGGTGGACAGACAGACGCACGGCGGATATTGACCTGTCACAAAAACAGTAACCCATTCCCACTCAATGACGCCTTTTGACATCTCTCAGGACAAATAATTGGGAAAAAATTGGTAAAATTAAGAAATTGCTTGAAAAAAGCAATTTCTTTATTTCACGAAATGTTTTCTACCCAAAATACTCACAATAGATCGCCTAAGTAGCCCATTCCCACTCATTGACGCCTTTTGACACTTCCCAGGGAAAAATAATTGGGAAAACATTGTGTAAAATGAAGTAATTGCTTGCAAAAAGCAATGTCGTCATATTACGCACTAATTTCAACCCAAAAATAATGAAAAATCTAAAATTTCACATATTTTAAATTGTATAACGTTATTGGGAGAAAATTTCTTCTCTTTTTATTTCAAGTTTTTCCTTTCGCATGGTACAAAGTTGTAAATGTAAAACTTCTTTATTTTGACTAACGTATTTAATTTTTTTTCCAGTTTTGTTTTGTTTTGTTTTTCATCGGTTGATCAAAAACTGGTTTTATACGCTTAACTTTTCCTTGACTTATATTGTAGCATTGCGCGTTGCAAATATGTCTTGCAATTTGGGAAAATCGTTTTACCCTGACCCAATTATGATTCAATTGTGTCACAATTTATATAAAACGCGGCTTTGAATATCACGTGATATACCTTCATACAATATACTTATTTTGGACATTTCGCAAATATTCTATTTCAGTTCGAGAGACGGCTAAACTTTTCTTCTATAGCCCTGCACACTGGTTAATAACGCAGACCATCTCTTGTTGTGGTCTGCTCGGAATTCGTCTTAACTCGTAACTGTAGCCAAAGCGAAGTTAAACTTTCATAGCGAATACACAAAGGATCGCCAATATGTGGTCGTTTAAAAGAATGGTCGTTTAATACACCTTTTGTGGCATATATTGGGGATCACTTCCACTTCGTATATGATTCATCGCAGGATTTTTACTCAATCCAAAGTTGATGGATCTCATTATAATCGTCTCACTGAGACGATTATAATGAGATCCATCAACTCTGGATTTATAGTTTATTAATGTTATAAACAAAAATGTCTAATCTTTTGTCTGAGATCTTTTGATTCTGGGAAGAGAATTTTGATACTGGTCGCTTAATGAGAGTGGTCTCTTAATAGAGGTGGTCACTTTATCAAGATTGGCCGTACTTTCGTTGAAATCGTTTTCAAATAAAGAAATAAATGAATGAATAAATAAACGAACGAATGAATAAATAAACGAATAAATAAAAGAATAAGAGAAATGAATGAAAAATAAATAAAGAAATGAAAGAAAAACAAAAAAATATACAAATATATACAAAATCATATATCAAATGTGTTTTATGAACTGAATAGCTAAATTAATCAATAGAGAACTAATCAAATAATAAATCTATACACCATTATTTACAAATTTACTTGTAAGTACATAAGTTTTCAAAATAAAAAACTAATGATATAAAAACGAAAACAAAATGATAAGTTCATCTACTAAACTAAATCATTAATTTATAAAAACATTAATGTATAAAAACAATTTAAATCACTATTTCAGAATTCATTCATAAAATTGATCAATCAGCAATTTCGCTCATTTTTCATGTCATTAAATGTGATTGATTTTTTTTTAGTAATTTTACTTTATTTGCTGCATGTCATCTGAATCAGTGTATGAAAAATAAATCTCCAACTTAACTCAGTCCCACAAAATGACGTTTTTTGACGCTTCCAAGGAAACAAGCTTCAGAAAAACGAAGAAATTGCTTGTAACAATGAAGCAATTTCTTCATTTTCAACAATGTTTTCTGTACAGAAGGTTGAAAAAAATCTAAATTTTATGACATTTAAATTTTCGTCTGCAACTCCTTACAATATGGACCAGTTTAAAATTTTGCCGTCTGGTAATGGTTTAATGTATAGATGGCACTAAAAAAGATGTTTCCTAAATACAAACGATTTGAAATTCGTTGTAGTGGATGCGCTCTCTGGTACTAATTTGGCATTACATCTCCTCGTGTGAGCTGTCTTCACCCCCCCCTTTAATTCATAGTTTTTCGATCTATTACCTATATCATGATATTTGTTATTATTTCTCCCCGATATTTCCCAAACCCTGATCACCTAAACCGAATTGGTCTATAATGTTCGGCTTAGCTAAAATGCCTTTTTCAAAGTTTTGTCAATATTTAAAATTATAAATATTGTTATTTTTTCATTATTTTACACTTTTCTTACACAGTTTTACTTAATAAAGCTATAGAATCAATATCAACTTGATGTTTGACACTGTTTGAAATGTGGCTGAAGGACCTTGCGATTGCCATCGTCAGGCAACACCCCTTGAAGCAATATGATAAGAACAAACAACAGTTTCTCAGATATGTTAACTTCATATAGAATTGATATTTTCCAAAGATCACGGGCGCATACTTCCCTTAGCTAAGTCTTTAAAAAAATTATAGGATCGAATCAAATTTTCAACTATCAATTTATGACATTGATCGAAAGCATTCAAATGATTCATATGCACAAAATATTTTTATGTTTTATTCAATAAGCCGCCAGACGGTCTTTGACACATGAGGAGATTACAATAAATTTTAAAATACTAACATTATGATTATGGCGGACAACATAGAACAATATAAACATATCATGGCATCAGTAAATATTATTAATCATATACATCATTTCATAATTAAAATTTTAGTTTCATCTATCAAAAATGGGCGTTCCGATTGGTTGAAAAAAATATTCTTGCCCCCATGAACAAAATTTTGAGCACACAGCCATTCTGTATCCTTTCGCACAAAATATTTCCATACCAAAAAGTATCAAAATTTTTTAAAAAAAATGAAATGTTTTTTTCTCTCTCGATGCTGTCAAATCATAAGAAATGAAGAGAATATTTTTGTTTTCATGGAGGTATAAACCGAAAAACCTTCGCGTATTCATGCAGTGTGATTAGTTTTTTTTTTTTTCCAGTTCATACCTCCATGAAAACAAAAACAGAAAAATGGAAAAAAGAAGCCGATAATTATACACTTCTCCGGGTTTAAACGAAACGAAAAATAAGCCAGGATAGTGGGTATAATTTATATGATATCATTCATAAACATATTGCCGATGGGCGACCCAAACCTCGCAACTATAGCTTTCTAAGCTGTAGCTATGAGATCTCAGTCGCCACACGCACCACAAAGTTTAAATTTGAAAAAAAAATATTTGTGATGTATTAATGATTTTACTAAATTCAATTCCCTAAAGCAGTTTATGCTGTCTTCTATGATTTTTTTTTTCATCTGGACTAAAATGTATGTTTAACATTTTGTATATGTAACTCTTTGCCATATTCTGTATTTTTGTCAATGGCTATAGACATTTTTATGTCGATATTTGCCATTGAAGAATTGAATTGTATTGAATGAATAATTGTTAAATAATTGCCAGTTTCGACTATCAATAACACGCGTTCATATTGGCCGAAAAAAAATATACCCCGATAAACAAAATTTGAGCACGCAGTTATTTTGTATGCTTCCGCAAAAAATAGTTCAATACAAAATAGTAAACTTTGAAAATATTTGCCTCTTTCCCTTTATGTCATTAAATTATAGGAAATGAATATTTTTTTTTGTTTTCATGAAGGAATGAAGTGAAAAACCATATCACACTTATATATGAACCCGCTTTGCGTATTCAGAAGCGGATTCAAATAGTGTAATTAGTTTTTCCGTTTCATACCTTCATGAAAACAAAAATATTCTCATCATCTGTAAAATATCTTTCTTTCTCCATGTATGAAGGAGTATATATCTTTTTTCATGAACTAATTAATAATGTGTTTATTTCTTGTAAAAAAATAACCAAAAATTACCAAAATTGAGTTGAATAAAGAACTAAATTTGTAATTTGAATAATCGATTTTCAGAATAAGATTTATTTCGTTGGAAATTTATATTTATTTATTAATCATCAAAATTCAATAAAAAATGATTACTACCCAAATTAGATGAATATCCCCAAATAAGATTACTGGTTACCCAAAATCTTTTTTCACAATTGATTTAAATTTGATAATCTATTTTAACCCTCCATTCATTTATGAAAAATAATGGGTTTTTTTACATAAAAACACAGAAAGTTGAATGAATTTCTTTTTTTTTAATTTTGGCAAGTAGTGAAAACTCTCTCCGGAAATTGTTTTCAAGTTGCATTCTATAGCATAGAAATACGTTTACAGTTTAACCGATCGCGTGTGTCGATCAATAAATCAAGCGAACTATCGAATCATCAGATTAGACACGAAGTGAACTTTGAACTACGATATAGGCCGACATCAATGTAAAGCATTTTTGTGGTTTGGAGACGTATACGTTGTAACTACAGCTTGATCGCCGCCAACTACTTCAATTTTTGTTGCATGTTTTTGTCGATAAATATTGTAAAAATGCTGTAAAAATATAAGTGGAACTTTTTTTTGGAGATCAGTGTGCGGCGCCAGCGATCCATTAATTATACGGAAATACCGAATAAAAACATACACAAAGCAACATCCCACGGGATCTAAAGAAAAAGCAACAACAGGGAAATAATAGTGAAAAGAATGTATATTCCAATTAAGAGATGAAGAGAATATTTTTTGTTTTCATGGAGGTATGAACCGAAAAAACTAATCACACTGTATGAATACGCGAAGTGTGATTAGGTTTTTCGGTCCATACCTCCATGAAAACAAATAGTATCGAGCAAAAATAGCAAAAACTTAACAATTTTTGATACCTTTTTGTATGGGACTATTATGTGTGGAAGCATACAATATCGCTGTGTGCTCGAAATTTTGTCCATGGAGTTATGAATATTTTTTTCGGCCAATCAGAACATCCAATTTTGATAGACGAAACTGAAAATTAAATTATTAGATAATGTCGAAATTTGATAAATGTCGGGTAAAAACACTCGAGACTTATTTCTGATGCTAAACTTGCATAATACCGCCTGAAACTGAAGACTTCAAAAACGTTAAAATAAAAAAGACGTGCTTTCCAAAAAAATCGACTTTTTAGTCTTCGATGCTCTTCTACGTATTTCATTTTAATTTCTTAATTGTGTATCGAATTTTGAAATCGTCTCCAAAAAATCTTAACAATCATTTAACAGAATTTATTGAAACCGCTCAATTTTGGTGGTTCATTTATTCATTTATTTATCTATTTATTTTTATTTCTTTTGCCCATACGCATCTTGATATGTTGTCTACCACCCTGTTTATTTTAACCGATTCCCATTTCAGTGACGCCTTTGGAAAACATTGGGGAAAATGAAGAAATTGCTTGTTACAAGTAATTTTTCATTATTCACAATGTTTTCTATCGCAAAGGTAAAAACAATCCAACATTTCACAAACTTTGAATCACCATCTGCAACTTCTTTCAGTTTAGACCCGTCTAAAATTTTGATATCTGGTATTGGGTTAACACTAAGCCAACAAAGCCTTAAAAATGGCTAAGATTGTTCAGTACCTGCATTCCCCGTGCTTTTATGATTGAGAAAATATTGTGGAAAAAGAAGAAATTGCTTGAAACAAGCAATTTCTTCTTTGTCCACAATATTTTCTACCCTACTCAATGATTTTTTTTTCAAATGAAATCTACTTTAAATTTTCGCCTGCAAAACCTTTGAATTTGGACTGGTCTAAAATTTCACGAAGTGGGGAAGTGTTAAAATAACCCTATAGAACCTCGTGGGCCTACATGCCGTATTTAATAGCCCGGCTAGAGAGTCTGTAACATATTTTCAATTTTCCAACAATGAACGAATGCATTTCAACAAGGATATTATTATTTTACGTTTTATTAGCCTAATCCCACACGAACCCCGCTTTTTGACGCACCCAAGAAAACAGCCATGGAAACATTGTGGAAAACGAAGAAATTGCTTATGGTAAGCAATTTCTTCATTTCCCCAACCACAAAGGTATTTTTTTCAAATTTCACCAGGTTGAAATTGTCGTCTGCAGCTTATTTCACTTCGAACAAGTCTGAGATTGTGTCGTCTGAGATGAAAAAGTAGCCATATGCGGTTCATTCTGACTTGTTTTCTCCCAATTAATTCCAAAAGCAATTGTTCCAGAATAAAATCTGCAACATTTAAAACAGTTACAGTGAAAATTTTAATGAAAAAACATATCTTGACAGGCTATGTTATTTTTCCGGAAAGACCTACATAATTAGGATAAATATTTTAGATATATACTAACCGAACATCAATTCTTTAAACACATTTAGAGCGCACTTAAAGCATACAGCTTTAAATGCTCATTTACCAAACGATTCCGTGTTTTAAAATAATTAAAACATCATGATTCTGATTCACCCCTTGTTTCCCATTGAACCCCTAAGATTGCAACGTGTTTCTGCTTTTTGTTTACTGTTGGATTCATTTGTCTGGTGAAGAACCAATATTTAACCCATGCCAACCCGATGACGCTTTTGGACGCCCCTCAAGAAAACCAATTGGGAAAACATTTTTTGTCGCAAGCATCTTTTTCATTTTACAAAATATTTTCTACCCAGAAAGTTGAAGACAAAAAATTCATAAACTTTAAAATGTCGTCTACAACCCCTTTCTATTTGAACTAGTCTAAAAATTTTGCTAACTGGTAATGGGTTAAACCGTTATAGTTGACAACTTAATATTGTGAGCATTATTTGTAATATTTGAAATAATATTCATTCATACAACTATTATCGGAGAACAAGAAATTGTATCTAGCAAGCAATTTCTTCTTTTCACTGAAAATCTATGAAGATTCTTCTGTTCATACAAGCCCGAGGTTATGAAACTAGTTATTGTTTGGAAAATGTTAACCCTTCTCTTGCTGAAATCAGAATATCCCTGCTTTGAAAGTAGGTATAGACTAAGATCAGTCTGCAAATGTGTGCAGTCTGATCTTAGTCTAAACCACCTGTTTGGCATTTAAATTAGAGTTGTAAGTAGAATTAATTAACAAAATATAATGAACCACAATTTTGGACATACCAGCTCTTTTAACTCTTTGGTTTTGATGCATATTCTAAGTAAGGATTTTATTCAGCATGACAAGGGTTAAAATGCCGTCAAACTGACTACCATTTATGATAGCGATGAAGTGAGTAGGCTATATTGATGGTTCAGCGCGAAACAGTTGTAACTGCGTATAAACATATAGACAGTTACAACTGTTTCGCGCTTAACCATCGAATTATGGTTTAATGACTTTACCAAAATGTCGCAGTTTCGTTTTTCATTGGAGTTTTAGTTACGGCATTTTTGTTGTCCACCGACTTAAGTTATCAAAGTTATCAGACATGCAGGGCCGATGTTCACATAAGGGTATTTGGGTATTCCCCTACCCGTAAATACTCAATTCTGATTGGATAAATGGTATGTAATGCTTGTTTCTCCGTTCAGTGACCCCATACAAGGTTGACTAGTTAGATTACAACGTAAAACATATAATGGTATGTCAAGGGGAAACGGGACATCTGGGGACTAGGAATAGTAAAAACCCTTCACAGTTTTGGTGGGACTATAAGAATGCCTATATTTGCACCATAATTGCCCCTTTCCTATTTCTCTTTCCCTTTATTTTCTTAATGTTAGACGTAAAGTATCTTCAATTTAGATTCTCTTTGGAAAGTCTTTTACAAACCTGCAGCCTTTTTGAGAAACTGACCGATTTGTAATCCTTGATTTGAATTACCTTGACACAAGGCTTCGTGCATTAATGTTTTCTTCTTATTTCTAAAAACCAAATTCAATGCACATACCTATTTCAAGGAGGTATGACAATGATAATAACTTTCTTGCGTTCATAAGCAGATTTTAACCCATTTCTACACAATAAAATTTTAGACTGGTCCAAATTGAAAGAAGCTATAACAGACAATTTCAAGTTCATAGAATTTTATTGTTTTCGTCTTTTTGGAGATTACTAGCAATTTCTTCATTTTCCACAATGTTTTCTGAAGCCTTTTACTTGAATGGGGGGGGGGGGATCGTGTGGGAATGGGTTAATCGGTTACAAATAAATGTGAAGACAAACTTGAGAGCAAATACGAAGTACACTGTACGACAATTGTGTGATTTAACCATTTTATTCGTATCTCTATTCCGTGTTTTCACTTTGAAGTCTTCTCAGAGTTCAATGAGTGCAAACTGCCACTGGAGGCTTAACAACTAAATCCTTGATTGCACACGCCATAAAAAAGTAGTTCTTATGTATTTCAGGAATATTGCAAACTCCGTCTGCAAGTCCATATGCTAGGCATTTTTATCTCACTTGAGCACATCATGTTCAAAATGACTCTGATCAGAGTCTTCAAAGAAGTTTCAGACGATAATTTCAAATCATTGAAAATTCTATGAAATTTATCCCTCTGGATAGAAAACAATGTGGAAAATTCAGAAATTGCTTGTAACAAGCAATTTCTGCATTTTCCCCATTGTTTTCCAGAACTATTTTCTTAAGATGCGTAAAAAGGAGGGATTGTGTAGGAATGGGATAACTACTTGGTTACTTTAACCTCGTTTGATTGTCATGATAAAGAAGATTACTGAACAAAACCATGCTTTGCTAGCTAACGGTACTTTTAGTACTTTCAATAACTTTGATTATCTCTCTAACGAATCAATATTGTTGAAATACAGAATTTCTCTACTTGTCCCCAGACGAGTAAGACACTACTTTCGACTTACCCAGAATTAAAATGAACTTGTCCACAAAAAGGGAAAAAAATATTTTTTGATAAAAATTGTTGTGAATAGAAGACGTTAAATCTTAGACAAGTCTTGCGGGCTTTCTAAGACGCCCCCCCCCCCAAATTTCAGAAATGATTAGAAAATTGGTTTGGTCAAATTGTTGTAGAACAATTCTGAAATATGTTCACTTAGAGTTAAGAACTAGGTTTAAAACAAACCTCAAACAACATTTTTACTCTCTGTTATCAAAACTAAGCCTCAATCTGAAGTAATGAAACAAAACAAAAAACAAAAAAAATAAATAGATAAATAAAAAAATATTTTTTTCTACTTATTTGACATAAAAATTGGCCAGACTGTATGTCTAGACAGTTAACTAAGGTGAGCGATTCGAGGCGATTACGGTCCTATTGTCTTGAACTTTCATATAATCTTTACTACAGAGTAGTGTATCAGTATCAGTGTTGCCAAACCTTTAAACGGTGTTTAGAAGTATGTTCCCGATTGTAACGTAATTTCCACAGTTGAATTGTATTGCTCACTCGTCTCAATTCAACTACAAACACAGAGAGTGAAGTTACATGTAGTAATGTTTTTGATGCACAAGCGATGGTTGTGATAGCTGTATACTTGTTCTTGATTTGCGCATAGATTACTGGAAGCTCCCTCCACTAATAGAATACAACTTGTAATAAAAATATGTATTAATAACAGGATAATTGAAAAAAAGACACCAGATAGTAAATTTTGATCCCTTACTTTAATTGGCAATTAACGAATCGCTGGCACCGCCTACTAACTCCGCTAGCCATGCCTAGTGACTCATACAGGAAATTCCGCTTCGATGTTAAGCGACGTAATTTTTCAAAATTTATGGCTAGTTACATGTTACAAAAAAGGAAAAATATTGGTTGAAGACCTATTCGCCGTAACCACAGCTCGACTAAACTGTAGTTACGACTTTTAAGTCGCCAAACCAATTAATGCCAAGCAAAAATATTGACTAATGATGGAGTTCAAAGTTTACTTCAGGTTCAGATGAATGATTTGATTGGTCGTTTGATTCTTCGATTGACAGCCACGATTGGTCACTCCTGTGACTTAGGGAATAATCGATCTTTTAAAAAGTTTTATAAACTTTAAATTGTCTATCAATTTAGACTAGTCTATAAGTTTGTCATCTGACAATGGGTCACGCTCGTCTAGAATGGAACGACAATAAAGCTCGATAAGGTGCACATACTGAAATTTCTAATCTAGACTCGGTTACGATCAGATTGCCTTAAAGAAAATCTGAAGACAGATCCACGCCCACTTGAAACAGAGTCGTCACCTTGCAAAGTTAATAGACCTTCGGTTGAATGCACAATCAACTTAATACAAGGCCTTTTTGCTATTCATTTCTGAACAAAAGAACCGCTTATTATGCACGGTAATTCACAAGGTCAACTGAATATCGTCAATTGGGGATCAAATTCTCGTAACTCCAGCTTATTCAAGCTGGAGTTACTAGTTTTTGGTCGCCATATTACGGTATTGCAGTTATTCAACTTGTTATAAATTTATGTTCAGATTATTATAGGCCTATAATGTCGTCCCAACACGAATAGTCTTGGCTCTCTCTCAAAGATTACCTGGGTAATCTGTACAGTTTGACTTGAATCGACCCCATTCGTCTCTTGTGGTTTGCGGTTTGAGGTTCATGCCTGCCTCTTTGGTGATACTGACTGTGAGATAGATCGTTTGTTTGAAATTAAGAGATTCCGACATCGATGTTTTGGAGTGGATATCAAACTTTGGCCTTCATTGGCCAACGAATTCAGCAGAACATTACAATAATTTGAATGTGTTCTGTGCACCGACAAAGTTTCATATTTGCATCTAGTATACTTTGAGAGTTAATAGACATAAAATTCCAACTTAATATTTCTTATAGTTTTCTGGTTAACAGTACACAAAACGTTATATCACGCTTTTTTGGCATAGCATGGCTTAAATGAGTTAAAATGTTAAATACACTTTATTTAAGGGTATATCAAGTGATGTTCAAGAAATATGGCTCACGGGTAGAATCAATAAAAAAATATCAAATTTGACACCAAATCTGCTTTTTCATTGACGATGTCCCAAATTGCACAATGGGGGAAAAGGTATCGGCACAATATCTGAAGCATTTTCATTTAATTTGGCCAAAAGGAGAAATCTCTCCGACCGGTCGGAATGGCAGATGGATGTAAGGAACGACCGACGGGCGGAAGAAAGGAAGGATGGACAAACGGAGGGATCGGCGAAGTGGGGGGCTATATCCTCACCCTTCATACAGCATTAATTAGTAGAGGTGAACCTGGGCTGGTTAAAAGATAGACACAGGGAAACGTAGATTGACCTTATTGCTTTCAATATCTTAATAAATGTGATATTGTTCTACCCTGATCAATCTCCAGAAGCAGTCTTCGGAGAGGTTATTGTCACCAGAAATACATTAGGAAGGTGATCATTATCTTTTCCCGAGTACAGGACTGATCAGCTGGACAACACACCTCAAAGGATATAACTTGCAGGTGACTCTAAACTATCGTCAAGTCACGGCAGTTTGTGACAGAGAGGTTTGTCAATGAGTTAAGAAAACATAATCCGGGGTTAGCAGAATTTTCTTCTTTTCAAGAAAATTTTCATATACGTAGGGAATATTATGTTACGATAGAGATACAACATCTTGTATTTGCTTTGAGCTGCGGAGGAAAATTTTCATATTTCACGAGACCGAAGGTCGAGTGGAATATCAAATTTTCCTCCGCAGCTCAAAGCAAAGACAAGATGTTTTATCGTAGTCGTAACATAATATTCCAGTTATTATATACCTATTTTTTCTTAAGTAAATTCGATGAAATGATAGAAATGTCTGTATATCTACAAGTATTCCTCTTCTAATGATGTTTATTCTCATAATGACGTCATATACAGAATGAAAATGACGTCATCTACGAATATCTAATATGGAAACGTAGTTGACACTATTAGATACGGTTTTTTTTTAAAATGTCCGATTTCGTCTCTGTGGAATTCACATATCACTAGAAACATTCAAAGTAATAAAGTAACAATTTTTCTACATCGCGTACAAACGCGGTATTATGTTGTAAAAATTTAATTGTTAGTTTCGTCTATCAAAAACGAGCCTTCTGATTGGTCGAAAATTTTAATTCATACCTCCATGAACAAAATTTTGAGCACGAAGCCATTTTGAATGCTTCCGCACAAAATAGTTCACTACAAAAAGGTATCAAAATTTGTTAAGTTGTTGCATTTTTCGCTCGATACTATTAAATTATAAGAAATGAAGGGAATATTTTTTGTTTTCATGGAGGTATGAACCGAAAAAACTAATCACACTGTATGAATACGCGAAGCGGATTCATGCATCGTGTGATTAGGTTTTTCGGTTCATTCCTCCATGAAAACAAAAAATATTCTCTTCATTTCTTATAATTTGATAGTATCGAGAGAAAAAAAGCAAAAACTTTACACTTTTGATACCTCTTTCTATGGGACTATTTTGTGCGGAAGCTTACAAAATTGCTTCGTGCTCAAAATTTTGTTCATGGAGTTATGAATAATATTTTTTCGACCAATCAGAACGCCGAATTTTGATAGACGAAACTAAAGATTAAATTATGTTGTAATGAGTTAAATAGGAATGGACATAACAGAACTACAGATTGGAATTTGTTTGATATTTTGATATCATTTATTTATTTAGTATATTTACAAAAGAAAATTCATTTAAACGTAAACGAAACATGCAAAATATCATCTTCTTATATCTAATACTAAGTTCATTTTATTATATATTACAAGCATTTAGTTGATATTAACATATTTATTCTAAGAAAGTTAATATTGCACAACCCCGTTTGTATCATAGTGAAAACTTCAATTAACCGACATGAAATGTTTCCGGTTATGTCGATAAGTGAAGCTACCAATGAAATTAATTGCAAAGTAATTGCTTGAAACGTTCACTGACTTTCATTGTCTATAAAACTTATAGAAAGTTGTAAATGAAGTAAACCAAATTGACAAAAAATGTACATGAAAGATATTTGAAAGCATAAAACGATCTGTATGACATTTTCCCCTTTTTGAAAAAAATGTTCTCCGGATAATTTAACCATTGTCATGTTGAACCTGGAATATCCCTGCTTTGGCAGGAGGTATAGACTAAGATCAGACTGCACATAAGTGCAGTCTGATCTTAGTCTACACCCCCTGTTTGACTAATTCAACACAAAGATTCTTATCAATTCAATTTTCAATTAATCTTTGACCCTTAACTTGTACTTCCAGTGCTTTCAGGCCTTTGATTGAAATATTAATTTAGGATTATATTCAGCATGACAAGGATTTATGTAATATTACAACTTTGTTTGATTACTTATATACTTTCAGCGATTGCTTTCAGATTACCTTTTGAACGACTGTTACACATCATAAATTGATAAAACAATCGATGGAATGTTAGAAACAACCACAAAAAGACGACAAAATATGGGAACTGTCTAAGCATATTTCTGTATTTAAAAGCCTTAAAATGGTCGCGTGGAGAAGACTGAGAAACTTACTTGCTTTAACATTTATTATCACAAATTAGCTAGGCCATCCAGATTCATACAAAGTCATGATCATTTTCTTTACGTTAAAAAGAAATACAGTGATTAACGGATCCGCAGTATATCAAATAGTCGATTGACCAATTAAATCAATCAATCACTAATACTGGAAGCCATCTTAGAATCCGATATTCGTTGTCTTTTCGTTTATTTCGCCAACCAAATATTTTTCTTTTTGTTGTATGTTTCTGGCCATGAATTATGAAATTTAGCGTCTTTTGATATCTCAGACGAACTGCGTGTCGGAGGTCAGTGGGCGTGGCCAATTTTAAATGTTTTGAACCTGCTCTTTCGCCATAGGAATACAGGTAACCCAGGTTATCACCCAGCTTGTATCGGATTTATAATCTAAGTGGGCCAACTTCATAACATTTAGACCTGAGGTGAACTCTGAACTCCCAACATTGGCCGACATTGATGTGAAGCATTTTTATCGGTTCGGCGTCTTAAACGTCGTAACTACAGCTCATTCAAGTTGTAGCTGCGGCATTTAGGTAGCCAACTAACCATTTTACTTGCTTTTTACATGTAACTGGGCAACAATCCTGTAAAATAACATTTATATGTGAAACTTTCTGTTAAAGCCCAGAAGATGCAGCAAGCGGGGTCAGTGGGCATAGCCAGTGTTTGGTTGGTTCAGAAATAGTACTGATATATAAGATCTGCCAATCGACTTCCTTTGAGACAAACATATTTAAACCCATCACCAGACGGCAAAATATCAGACTGGCCTAAATTGAAAGAAGTTGCAGACTACAATTGAAGTTTATGAAATTTCGTATTTTTCACTTTTTGGGTAGAAAACACTGTGGGAAATGAAGAAATTGCTTGTTACAAGCAATTTCTTAATTTCACAGTTTTTTTTTTTTGTTTTTTTTTTTTGGGTGCGTCTAAAAGCGTCACTGAGTGGGAATGGGTTAACCAAGTCTAGAATAGAAAAAAGTTATTTTGGCCAGTCTTGTCCAGATTAATTACAAGCAATTTATTCATTTCCTCGATGTTTTCCAGCGCTTTTTTCTCGATATGCGTAAAAAAGCAGGATTGAGTGGGTACGGGTTAAATAGATGCTTTTTAAGGGGATCTCTACATCTTTAGTAAAGTTAATCGATGTGGCCATAAAAAGTAGTGCGCACAGTGAAGACTCCGATCAGGCTAAGAACTGAACACGATATGCCCGAGTGATCTAAAAATACCTACGAGATGAACATGCATGCAGAACTTTCAATATTCCTGAAATACATAAGAACTACTTTTTATGGCGTAGGCATTCAATGGGTTTGATGGTTAAGCTGCCAGTGGCAGTTTGCTCTCATTGAAATCTGAGAAGTCCTCAAGATGTTGTCTGTTAACGTAAGCTATCAAAGCTGACGCTTTGCTAGCTAAAAGGAATCGCGAAATTTTATTTCGCTTTTTTCTAAAGACAAAATGAACCACCACAGACGCGAACGTTGATAAGACCTTTCACCTGGCTAAAGGAGATACTTTGAAAACGTTTAGGTCTGGTACTCTTAAAGATATTTGACTGTACTAATATTCACCCACGAGGAGTGTCGGACTGCTTTTAAAGGTGTGTTACACCTCGTAATGATAAATGAGTTTTGATTGGTTATTTTGATTACACAGTGTCCTATCACGAGTGTGAGATTCTATTAGAAGCACTTACAGCACTTATCATGTCAAGTAACATAAAAGACGTTTAGAACAAATTGGTTGTTTTATATTATTAGACAAAATGACCATACTGACAAAGAATATAAGATATTCAAGTTGCTATAGGCCTATCGTGTTTCTAGTGTATTTCGGCGACCAGCTCCTTAAATTCTAGTCTTAAAAACCTGTTTCGCTATAAACTATAGTTAGTACTAACGAAAAACCATGTCTGGCCAATTGTATATATCATTTTGTCATTGGACTGTAAAGTTCAGACGTTAACAACAACAAAATCAATAGGACAAGGTATTTTGAATTATTACCTTAATAATAAGAAAAAATATGTAGCACTTTTTTTTTAACAAATAGTAATTATTAACCCTTTCCTGTACAATCCCTAGTTTTTACATCTCTGTGATTTTATAACGGAGAAAACATTGTGGAAAGAGAAGAAATTGTTTGTAACAAGCAATTTTTTTCTTTTTTCAACAATATTTTCTACCCTAACTAGTTATTTTCAAATCAAATTTTCGTCTGCAAAACCTTGAATTTGGACACGTCTAAAACTTTGCAAAACAGGATTAATCGCATATAAAGTGCCGTCACATGCAAACCATTGCTACACAAACAGATAATATTGATTTGAAAATTCTATTTCTACCTCTTTCCTTTTTGTCATGGTGCACAAAATTGTGGTGGAATTTTTTTTAGTGTACGATCAAGTTCGTTTGATACCCTGATATTCTTCAGTTATTTAATGTTAGCCATTTAAGTCTGATGTGCCATTTATTTCAAAGGCGATAAATTTAGATTATTTTGTGTGTTGTTTAGATATACACCAAAATTATCATCTGATTTCAGCAAACACTGATATTTATTTCCCTAAAATGGAAGGAAATAAGAGAAATCCCTTAATGTAATGTAATGTAATTGTCCAGCAATTATCATTTACTTCAAAATGCTATTGGCTTAACCCCTCTGATTCGAGAAGACAAGGTGTAAGTCTGCAAGTTATTTAAAATCGATATTGAAGTTTTGAAGACAGTCTTCACCACTAGAATGAAAAAATGTTCACTCGTCAATCTTATCTTTTCTGAACCCATTCCCACACAACAAAATTTTAGATTGGTCAAAATTGAAAGAAGCTGCAGACGGCAATTTCTTCATTTTCCACAATGTTTTCCAAAGCTTTTTTTCTTGAGGGGCGTCATTGTGTGGGGATGGGTTAATTGGCGGATGACGTCTGTCGATAAATTAATCTACCAAAGAAATAAATTATTTATACCGGAAATGAACTTTGAACTCGGACTTTGGCCGACATTTCTGTGAAGCAATTTCGTTGGTTTAGCGTTTATAACCTCATAACTACAGCTTATTCAAGCTGTAGTTACAACGTTAAGGTCGCCAAACAACCAATTTACTTTCTTGTTACAAGTTACAGCGATCCGGCAATTTCAGTAGAAGTGTAATAGTCAGTGGAAGCCAGATGGCGAGTCTACTAGATAGATTTCATTAAACACAATACACAAACACTAAACTCCAAACACAAAATAATGTTATGTCATTTGAGCCGCTTTAAGCAAGTATGATCATATAAATCAGCGATGATAATGATGACGATGTCGATGATAATGGCGCTGGTGAAAATATAGGCACATTTATCCACGTGGCAGGATCTATTAACACTGTTAGATTGATTGTCTGAATGTTTGACGTCATATCCTGTTTTAAGTGTCCCGCACTTACGATCACATGACGTTATATCAACACACACTCATGATTCGCTTTAAGCGAACTACCCACGTCATTTCCAACATTTTGATGTCACTTTCTGTTACATGAGATTATTTCCAACCGTGCGAGTTCACACCGAATTTGTAAACTAAACGTCTCCCATCGACACGATCCAGGATTCCTCGCTTATAATAATATCTGTAAAATAAATTATAGGCGTAAAGAAATCATTTTTTTGAGAATTATTGCCTTTCTCTTGAAGTCAATATGCTATCTTTGAAATTGAGGATCATTAGTATAATACACAGACCACATTCAAACAAAAACACAGTATGTACAAGCTTACACATGCAAGCCGACTAAAACCATACTTTTATTAACCCATTACCAAACAGCAAATTTTTAGACTAGTCCGAATTGAAAGAAGTTGCAGGCGACAATTTAAAGTTTATGAAATTTTAGATTTTTTCAACTCTCTTTTTAGAACACATTGTGTAAAATGAAGAAATTGCTTGTTACAAGCAATTTCATCATTTTCACAATGTTTTCCTAGCTGTTTTTCTTGAGGGCAGTCAAAAAGCACCATTGGGAACGGGTTAAAATGTTTGCTTGTGATACATGTTGAAGTCGGTTTTAGGGATCGGCACTAACTTTGCTTCAACGGGATCCCACAGGAATCTCCACTTATAACATCAGGGTTTCCTCCTGATAATCAGGGATCTCTTCTTGATATACATTAACTCACTCCCCAAACAAATCTGCCCATTTAAGCCCCACTTTAAAGAAGCTTTTGAGAGCATTGTGGAAAATGGAAAAAAAAATTGCTTGTTACAAGCAATTTATTCATCATCTACAATGTTTTCCACAAATAAAAGACAAACGTATTAAGAATTCGATTAACCCACTTTGAATTTGGACCAGTAATAAAGTTTGTTGTCTGGTAATTAGTTAAATGTCAAAGAAAGAACAAGTTTACTGAATCGTCTTCGGCGAACCAGCAGCATTTATTTGTACATTTAGATCTATTGTACTTGAGAAATATTGAAGGATCCTGACGGAATCCCTAGCCTGCAATTGCTGGGGCCCCTTTAATTTTCCTTGAATCCCGGGTCACTGTTAGTGTCGATCCCTCTTTTTTCTTAGTATTACATCATCACCACAACTTTATTCTGGAGAGCGCATTATTAACAGGATGATTAATATTAAAATCTAATTTGAAAAAATGATTTTGGGTTCCTTACTCTATTAAAGAAATTCTGTTTTCAAAATCTTTAACCTAAACTATCTTTTTACTGTAAAAAACGGGAAAACAAAATAGGCTTTGTTATATAGACCTATATGGTCCCAGGCTATTGCACAAATTTCATACCTGAGTATCTAAGTCAGGGTAAATTACAGATAGCTAAATGAGAGATTTGAAGGGTTTGGTTATTTGTCACCCGTCACCTGAGAAAGAACCTCATGGGAGCTTCGTGGATTTTTTTTTTTTTTTTTTTTTCAAAAAGAGATCGGAACTAGAAGAGGTCATCTAAATGTAGTATTTCGATTACAAACATATAGTAAGGTTGGAAGACCATTCTAATTTCAGAAAGTATACCAAAACCCAAAACTGTAGTCAGTCTTTTCAGTCCGCACAGTAGAGGAAAGATTTCCCATAAAGTTCGTTTTTGCATAACGGGTCACATATTGTTAGAAGAAAGAAAAGTCAGAATTAATAAGCCATTAGGATAGAGTATATTCTGTAGTACACCTATGAAGGAAATAAAAGTTGCTAGAGGAGAATAATGATTACTCTAGATGAAGAAACACAAAAACATAGGTAGGGTGCTTCTAGCAGGAATATCGACGGATAACCGCTTACAATTAAAAAGTAAATTGACCGAAATTATCATTTATTCATACCAAAAGTGTTGACCTCCGTCATCTATTTTGAATATTTACGGTGTTTTTTTGTTTTGTTTTGTTTTGTTTGTTTTATCTTTGATGCCGTAAAGACAGATTATTGATGCGTTTGTTTTATGTATCTTAACAAAATTTTGCAAAATACAGCTGTTTGTTATTTTGTCTGGTGTCAGTTGGTTTGGCTAGCGATCAATCAATTCATAATTGTGGATATCTTTCATTTTTCACAGATGGTAAACCAATGCCGACATGGAAGCTTTTCAATTTAAATACTCCTGTATTTTCATAGAAGGTGACCCAATGCCGACACTGAAGTTTTTAACCCTTTCCTGTTTCTTGAAATTTAAGACTTTGTGAAAGATGTTGCAGAGTGAGTGCAATTTGAAACAAAACCATTCTATGTTGTAGAAAATATTGTGATAAAAGAAGAAATTGCTAGATACAAGCAATTTATTCTTTTCTCACAATAGTTTAAGTATAAAATTTCATTGATCTAAAAACCGGGATTGTACAGGAAAGGGTTTAAGTGAATTTTCATGTATAATCGAATTTACTTTCAATACCGGAATACGTTATAAAAAAAGAAATTAGAATAATTCTTAATGCGCTGTTCTAATTTTTTAAATGAATGTGAGACGCGATGACACCTTACCGTGTATGCATTCTTACTTTCTGTATGTATTCATTTCTAATGCAGCCGATTTAGGAATGTTTAAGCTTTTTAATGCCATAAAAGGTGTAAGATTCTTTTGATTCCAGATCATTAATAATCAAAAGGAATTTAGAATTCTGTTTATACCAAATTGGTACTTGACGATGCATGACTTGTGAATTTACATGCATAGAGGAGCAATGCATTTTTTTACACAAAAATTTCGTATCTTTTTCATATCGGAAGTTAAAGTCGACTCAAAATCTTCTTATTCTTTCCGGCATCATTACACACTTTAACCAAGTCCCGAGCCATATCGGTTTTTGACACCTCTGTGGAAGAATTCTTTAGAAAACATTGTGGAAAATTAAGAAATTGCTTGTTGCAAGCAATTTCTTCATTGCCCGCAATGCTTTCTCCTCTAAAAGACAGAAATTTAAAAAAAAAAATATAAACTATAAAGTTTCGTCTGCCAAATCTTTGAAATGGACAGGTCTAAGAGATTGTCGTTTGGTAATGGGTTAATAACGTAAGTTGAGATAGAAAGTTTAGTTGGTAAAAAAAGGAAAAGGGTCTGACGTAGGTTTTTTTTTCATTATTATAGACTACCATACACTAAGACAAGTTCACAGCATGCCAAGCAGTTTGTTTTTCTGTGCAAAGTTTTCTTTTAGACCGAGTCGGTTTGGGTGTTTTTAAAATTAAGTACTTGCATCCGAACAAAAGCGTTTAATCATCTAATGTAAAATTTATCATTTATGAATATCAGTAAAAATATTTTTCAAACGATGCACAGAAAAACAAAAGACAAGCAGGAAATAGATATTTTGTTAGTATAAAAGCGGCAGGAAGCAGACGTCACACGGTGTAATAGTATAGTAACCTAAAGCTCCCCGTGCGTTTGATCCTAGTCTTCCCAACCATAAGCCTTTGCTCCAAAACGGAAGCACAGTTTCTTAGGAAACTTTCCCGTTTTTGGAACTTCTGCAAAGTATCCGGCTGTCCGACAAAACCTAACAAAACGAGAACAATGCTTTTAATATCAAGGAATTGATATCACTGCAAGGAATGTTTCAATTTTATTTATTTTTAATTTATAAAAAGGCTTATTGCAGATGAAAAGTTCTTCCTTTCGGACAAAACAGAAACATAAATGAGGAAAAGAAAAATAACTTCTGCGACATTAACGGTGCATTTTGTAAAAAAAAAATCTTTCAAAATCGGATATGATTACTTCCTAAAACAAAACACACTTGATACATGTACCTTCATCTTTTTTGAAAATTTTATGGCCATGACTTCTTAACCCTTTAGTGCTTTGTGAAATTTTAGACCTGTCCAATTTAAACTTGATTTTATTTGAAAAATATCATTAGGCAGGGAAGAACATATAGTGGAAAAAGAAGAAATAGCTTGTAACAAGCAATTTCTTCGTTTTCAACAATGTTTTCTCAACAATAAAAAAACAACAGGGACATAAAGAACAAGGGATTGAACAGAAAAGGGTTAATACACAGTTTATAATTTTCACTGAAATACACTTTTATATTCTAACACTCCAATTCATTTTGCTTCCTTTTTGTATGTAATAACGGAACAATAATATAACCACCTGCCAAAACAATATTCAAACCACCACTATATTTGTACAGCATGCAAACACCTTATACAATATATTCTTGACACGTCATACTAAAAGGAACCTTCTCAGACATGTGAAAAAAAGGCTGCCATGACAATACTTTTCACATTTGGAAGTGCTTCTGAACAATAAATGGTCTTTCAACCTGCATTCGCTTTCCACATATCAAACCCGATCGATTTGTGCTCCATCTGATCATTTTCTGGGGTAATTAACTGACTGATCGCGATTGGCAATTAAAATTAAATCGATCTATCAAATCATTCATTTAGACCGGAGGTGAATTTTGAGCTCAGACATGTCACAAGCATTTTTTCTTTTTCACACAATATTTTTTACCTCATTAACACTTCTTTTGTGACTTACAATTACTGTGAAATATCGTCTTTATCTTCTTTCAACTTGGACAAGTCTATAATTTTGTCATCTGGAAATTAGTTAAGGGGAATCCAAGAAGGTTCCCTTTTGAGTGACATGCAACGGTTACAAAATAAATTTACAATAACAAAAGGGGAAACTTTTAAACGAAAAACTGGGTCCTCCAACAAATTAGCCTGAAAAAACTCAACCAATCTTCGTTTGTTACACATAAGGGGCTTGAAGAGAATCATCCTATATTTTTAGAATGTCGTCAAGAATGAACGCAAAAAAGCATAACACCATCTTCCTCGAAATGTTTTATGAATGAATGAATAAATAAATAAAATAATAATGAATAAAATGAATACAAAGATAAACAAGGATACAAACAAATGATATGATTCAGAAATGAAGAAAACGCACGAAGATAAGGACTTTGTACTTTCCTTCCAGAATAAGTACACGTATACAAAGCCATGTTATGCCTAGAATGACAGCCAAGTTGATCTTCGAGCTTTGAACGTGGTATAGAACTCCTAATTAATGGGTTGGAAAAATAGAATATTTTAACCCTTGTCATGCTGAATAAAATACTTTCTCGTTGTATTGAAAGCGCCGTGCGGCTTGATTACGGGTCTATATTTTTGGATAATATTTTTATATATACAATTTTGGCTTAAAGGGAACTAACAGGTGGCAAAGACTAAGATCAGTCTGCACTTATGTCTATGCCTCCTGCCAAAACAGGAATATTCCGGGTTCAGCATGACAAAGGTTAACACAATATCAGATATCATGATTCAAGAGGTAATTCACGAAACGTCGATGGACCTAAAAAATTTCATAATTACAGCTCTATTTAAGACAAGCACAAAATAACAAGAGCCCTACCTCATTGCTCGACTGAGTTTCTCGTACGTCATTCCGGGGTTGTTCTTCTTTCTGCCCCACATTTGAGCTACAGCCTCACTTTGGACAAACCGGAAAACCCCCGTCTCTTTTTCCTCCCAGCGCAGTAAGTGGGGATTAAACTTTGGATCTTTGAGTAAGTCGCGGATAAACTCCCATAAATGATTGCCCTTTGATACTGAAACCAAACAAGGTAAAAGTGGAAACTCAAAATATCGACCCTTTTCACAACAAAACATGATAAATTTAACATCATCGACCCCCTTTTCACAACAAAACATAATAAATTTAACATCATCGACCCCTTTTCACAACAAAACATAATAAATTTAACATCATGCTCCTAAATGCAGAAGAGATCTCTATATTTTCATGAGAATTTTTACTGAATTTTTACTGTACTAGTCGACAGAATTTCAGACTGTTCCAAATTAAAAGAAATTGCAGACGGCATATCAAATTGCACCAAAACAAGTGCAAAATAGAGAAGAAAAGATTGTTTTATAAAATTTAAATTTGTCGTTTAATAGATGTTACTAATCATACATTTTCCAAAATAACTCCGGTTAACATCCTATGCGAGCTTCCTGTCGGTGCTCAGTAGGCGGGACCAGCGATCCGCCAGTTATGTATGATGGTTTACATTATTTCAAATCCATGAGGTCATAAACCCACGTGATATTCGATATCATCATTAATAAGGACACAAATTACAAATTTCCTTACTCTGTCCGGGTTTTCTGCCTCGATTCTGGGAACCAGTCTTGTCTCCCTCGTGACTTCCGGATTTCTTCCGTCTTGGCGGCGATTTCTGTTGTTTATATTTCTGCATGTCTTGGCCCGGCATGCTCGTTAATGGAGTGTAATAATCTTCGTCCGATAAGTAAGAATCGGAACCAGTGGACAATAATCTGCCCGCGGTCGCCATTTTTGAAATTTCACTGGGATCACCGTTTGAATCTCCGTCTGAAGAAATAGAATTGTGTATTCAAGCTCGTGTGTGATATTTGCACGACACTTAGTTGCCTGGATAGACATTCGGGGCATGCAGAGTATCTGCTGATCACCATCAGAAGCTTTGAGTCAGTATCTATCTTTAGAGTGCAAAGTAAAGACTCTGATCAGACTGTGCGGATGCACAGGCTGATCTGAGTCTTTACTTAGCGCATAATCGTAACGGTTTGAAACTTCACGCACATGCTCAGTTTATAAAAAAAATCGCTTCAAGCCACTCCCTCTATTTTTAACAGTGTTCAATCATGATTTAAAATCGAATTCAAAATCTTGGAGATCAACAATATGGAAGAAATTCGATTAAGAAAATCAATTTACCAAACGTTATTGGTACGAATAGAATCGTCTCGTGAGGACGGTTCCTCTAAGTCGACACAGGTTTTTAGAGAAAAAATAAAAGGTTTAATTCCCATTATCATTCTCATTTATCTAAAGCTATAGATAAGAATTATACAAAACAACAAAAAACAACAAGTAACCATAAAACACAAAATTCAAATTACATAAAGATACATGACCATTTGTACTAAGTATAATTAATATAAAATGTCCTTTTTTTAAAAACTCAACTCCTTTTAGTAATATTTTGTCAGTCGAATTTTCCCCAATTTCTAATTGAAAAAAAATGGAAGCAGTCAATGTACCAGCACAGACAAAAACCAACACCTACAATGTTCAGCATCAACATGCATTTAGAATATTCAAACCTCTGGAAATCTGCATTAGTTTAAATCTATCTATTAATACATTTGTCATCACATATAACTAAAATTCTAAATCTCTGTGATATTTTTTGTAGAAAGAAGCACCTTTTTTGTGCAAGCTTATATTTGTTTGAATTCCTTTTATTCGTTTATGAGTCTTTCGAAGTACAATAGAAACGTCTGCTCTAACAAAAGAGGCTGTATTTCATATTTACAGACGTACAGGAGTAATAGAATATATCTATTTAGAATCAGATTCCATTTTCCTTAATTTTACTTTAAAATTTCGTTTAGTGATAAAATGCTGATTTCCAGTAGCTTGTATCAGAATGTCACTTTCACTAGTTGCAACAGTCTGCATAGAAATCTGAGTCAATGTAAGACTTTACCCGAGCTACTGTAGCCGCTTTCCGAAGGGGAATGCCACATTTCATTGGATAATTCTCCCATGACGTCATCGGTATCCAAGGGATCTATGGGATACCAATATTCCCCAAGAAGAACTTGCATTTCTTCCTGATTGTTCCTTACGAGCATTTCCTTGTCATTAGAAGTGGATCTTTGAGTTTGTTCTGAAATATCACAGACCACTTTAAGAAACCAGCTGTTTCAGATTTTGTGTTGTTTTTCAGGACATGACAATAAAGAGAAACAAATGAAATTCTAATGAAAATTCCGCGTTGAAACTATCTGTGGCTTTAAAGATGTACTCAGTGGAAACTGTTACTTGCTTTTGATTTTACATGAAAAAAGCAGTCTCAGCTATATTTAAGCCTTGTCATGCTGAACCCGGAATATTCCTGCTTTGACAGGAGGTATAGACAAAGATCAGCCTGCACATAAGTGCAGTCTGATCTTGGTCTACACATCCTGATTGTCCCCTTTTATCTAGAGTTGTTTAAATAATCAATTTTCAAAACAAATATTGACCCTCATTAAGTCCTTCTAGTGCTGGCAATCCTTTGATGTTAAAATAATTCTACATAGGATTTTTAAATTCAACATGACAAGATTTAATATTATTCCGAAATAAAAGTATCTGATTAAAGAATAAGCGGATATATGAACACTTGAAAGTAAAATCCACAAAAATGAGTAAAGGACATTGAAAATCGAAAAAAGAAGCTAATATCGAAAATACTAAACAAGCTGAATTAAAACTAAAGCCGTTTCGGGTACTTGATACCGGAGGGTCAATTTGCCAGTATAGTATAGGAAGAAAGATAGATGAAATTCTGGTATTTGAGTTTTAGATGTTTGTATGTAGAAAATATTTTTAGAAGAAATATTAGACTATTATGAGATTCCACGGGTTGTTAGATATAAGGTATTTAATTGTTGTTAGATATAAGGTAAGGTTAAGAATTCTATGCAGACTTTTTAGGTAAAAACAAACTAAAATGTGATTTTGCGATTCATTTTGTAAGTTCAGCTATCCGAAATTGTTTGCTTTATCATTGCTTGATTTTTTTTTTCCATCCAAACTAAGTGTTTTCAAAGTCATCGTCGATGTAAATTGTTGTAAAGCTATAATCCGTTTTAAATCTTCAATAATATTTAATGAAAAAATGAATCGCTGAATCACAAAAATAACTACAACAACATGATATATACAGTAAATCTTGTATTAAATGACCACAAATGGGACGACCAAAAATAGTCCCTTAAAAGATAAGTCGCTTAACCTATTACCAGACGACAAAATTTTAGACTGGTCCAAATTGAAAGGAGTTGCAGACGACAATTTAAAAGTTAATGAAATTTTTAAAATCTTTATCTTTTGGGGTAGAAAACATTGTAGATAATGAAGAAATTGCTTGTGTTTTCAAAAGCTTTTTTCTAGAGGGGCGTCTAAATGCGTCATTGTGTGGGGATGGGTTAATATCCTTTTTTGAAAAAAGATTTGAAGGATTGATTCGATTGCATACATAAGTTATTACTGAATTTTCCCTTAATCCCATGTTGTTTGGACTCATTAGAATCGTCTCATTGAAACGATTCTAATGAGTACCAAAGACAAAGGATTTATTTATGATTTTACTATTTAGAAACAAAATACCTTTACTTCTTTTAACTTTTGCTTTTAAAAAAAGGGGATTTAGAATATGGTCGCCTCATGGACGTGGTCGCTAAATTGAGGTGGTCTCTTGAGCAAGATTGACTGTATATATAGTTTTAATGGGAAAAAGATGGATATAAACAAATCAGGTATTCTCTAAATAGGATGCCGGCAACACCGGTTATCTTCTGTCGTAAAATTCACTTTTAACCTATTCGCAAACAACAAGGTCTTAGACTGGTCTTAATTGAAAGATATTTTGGATTTTTAGATTTAATCATTTCAACAACATATGTACTAACACTTTGTTGTAGTTACTTATTGTGCTTGTCTCGATGAGGCAGTTCACATGAGTACCAACAACATGTCGAACAACATATACATGGTTGCATACAGAAATTACGATTTTAGACTGGCGTTCCCCTCTGCTATCTTAATTTCTATCATTCTTAAACTTGTCCAGTCTATATGGCTTTATTTCCAATCTATAAAGCAGGACGAAAACCCTGAAAGTGTTTGTTTGGTAACGTATATACGTAATGTTTTCAAGATATCTTTTACAGGTTAACAATGTATTAAAGTATGTTAAAGTGAAGAACAGACAGATGAACACTATCAGAGCTAGTGGTATTCTACTACAAACATGCAACATACAACAAGCAATTCATCATGAGTAACAACTGAGATACCGTTGACGTAAGGGCTCTTGCTAATATATATGTGATTTTGAAACTAAAGGCGTTTTTAAGATGTCCATCAAGTTGATCAATCGCGATGTCAATCAAATAACCAGTCAACTAATGAAATCATTCATTTAGACCAAAAATAAGATTTGGTTTCCGACATTGGCCACCATTTTTAACCTATTTTGTTGGTCTGGGGGCTTAAACGTCGTAACTACAGATTATTCAAGATGTAGTTACGACGTTCAGGTCGCCAACCGACTATACAACTTATTTGTTAGATGCTACTGGCCATATTTTTTCGGGACTTCCTTTTGTATTCAATGGGTTGGGCTAACTAAGTAAGTGGGCGGGCAGCGATTGGTGAATTCCATGTCATGGACATAAGTTAGACTTTTTAACCGACAAAGGAAATAGGCATTCCAGAAAATATAAACTTCTTATTTAAAAATAGAATAAGACTCGATCCGTTCCCCCCTCTTATCTGGAGTTCTGATTTTCGTCTTTCTATTCCACATGATGATTTACTGGTTGTTTCACACAATTTTCCTAACCCATTACCAATCATTTTTTTAACTGGTCCAAATTGGAAAAAGTTTCAACAGGCATGTTTAAATTTACCGAATTATTGAAATTCTATATCGGATATCGTAGAAAACATCGTGGAGAAATGAACATCAGCTTTTTCCTCTTGTTCTTCATTATTTTCATTGTTACTTTTCTTCGACGCGAACCAAAGGCGGTATTCGGTATTGAGTGGTAATAGGTTTAAACGTATAAGTGCATGTGATAATGTCATGTTTAGCTCTAAGAAAAGGGTTAGCCAAACAGAGAAACATGCTGTTTGTATTCTATCTTTTCTCTCATGCAGTAATGATTGTGAAGGTAAGGATGAAATAAAATGAAAAGGCATTCGCAGCAGTAATTTAATTGTTAACCCATTCAAACGACACAATTTTAGACAAATTAAAAGAAGTTGCAACCAGTATTTTGAATTTCTTTTTCCTTTTAGGCCGAAAACATTGTTGATACTGGGAAAATGGAGAAATAAACTGTAACAAGACAATTCCCCATGTTCAACAATGTTACCATAAGATTTTTATATTGAGAGCCGTACAAAACCAGGATTGGGTGCAAATGGGTTAACCCATCCCTACTCAAGGACGCTTTTAGGGGCCCCGAAGAAAAATAGCTTTCGAAATCACTGTAGATAATGAAGAAATTGCTTGCTACAAGCAATTTCTTCATTATTCACAATGTTTTCTACTCCAAGGGTAAAACAAATTCCAAAATTTGATTAGCCTTGAATTGTCATCTTCAACTCCTTTCAATATGGACCAGTCTAAAATGTTGCCGTCCGTTCAAGGTTGAATTTAAATAAATATCAATCAGTTAATTAATCGAACTACACTACAACTAGTGAGAGGAAGAAAAGCTTTCCTGGGAGAAAAAGTGTATATTTGATAGACGTTTCTGTTTCTGGTGTACTTTAAGCCTCTCCCCCCCTCTCCCCCATCTCTCTCTCTCTCCCTCTCCCTCTCGTCCTATCTCGCTTCTTCTTCTCTCTCTCTCGTCCTTTCTCACCTCCGTCTCTCTCTTTCTTGTCTTTCTGACTCTCGCTTTCTCAGGAAATACAGTGTGTCTACTCACTGTGTTTGATATCAGATTGTTGACAGCTACTCCGTACGTCTGTCTGTTCAGTTTTAAATGGGTAATGAACATTCTCGGCAGTTGTAAAATCATGTCCTTGTGGCTCGTAGAAATAGGCTGGAATTATTACATTGATGTTTAGCATAAACACTGGGGCAAATTGGTAGGCTTATAAGTTTTATATTATGCAAAAAAAATTGTCGGAATGTTTGTTGATGAATATTATTTCATTCCCTAACAACAAAATTTTAGACTGGTCCAAATTGTAAGATGTTGCAAACGACAGTTATCAAATGATGGAATTTAAAAATCTTTATCTTATAATAAGTAATTTCCTCATTCTCCATGATGTTTTTCAAACGTTTTTCTTGAGGAGGTTTAAAGGCGGGATTGTGTGGGAATGGGTTAAAGTGGTCGATATAATGAGAGAGAAAACAACTTGTAATATTTTGCGTAAATTTGAGGTAATTCTAATGAGTACTAAGATAAAGGAAAGCCTACACCCTTCGACGGTATGCAGTAATCTATCTATCATTAATTTCTACGTAACAATCAATTCATTCCCCTTCATATCTAAGATAATTATCACCATATGAAAAGCTATCATACCATCTTTGAAAAGCATTCTGAACATATCATAGAATAATCGTCCATTGACTGGGTCTCGTCGTGAAAAATCTTCCTCACTCATTCGACAGAGTTCCGGTCCAGAAATATTCTGGAACCCTTCACCCCGAATGGTGGTAGGGTCCACGTCTATGGTTCCTGCTACAAAATAAATCCAGTCAAGGATTTCGCTCTGTGTCCAGTGCTCCGGGTGTTTCTGAGTCCAGCTCATTAAAGTATCCGTATCTGGCTCTGAAATTGAATTGGTGGCATCATCATTCTGCTGTTTTGCTTTAGCCCTTTAAGAGATTAGTTTTTAGCAATTTATTACTTTACACACTCACAAAAAGGAGAGTCCCCTATAGCCTCCATTAGGGTAAAAGTAAAGACAATTAAAGGCTAATTTCTAATATTTCTTCGTGCGGATTTTTGTGTTAATTTTCTCATCTTTTAACAAATAAGGGAGCTATTGGTCTTATTTTTTAAGTATTTTTACAAGCTATCTTAATATTCTCATCATAAAACTTCGCCCGAAATTATTTATTCTACTTTAGTTTCATAGTGTAGGCTAGTTTTTCAGAAATACAGTTATGGGTGATTTGGTTACCTTGTTTAATGGAGGGGAACTGTGAGGATTTGCTAGCTGATATGTCCAGATAGGTGGGGCTGTCCGCCTCACCACGACTGTAGTGGTCATCTTCATACATATAGACGTCTTGATGGTCAAGGCTGCAGGGTGAGAATACTTCACTGTCCGGTAACTGTGAGAGAAAACAATGATCGAGCTTTTGCCTGACATTTCAAACGCGTGAAGTGCAGACACAGAACTGCCTTGACAGCCACACAGGACATGCAGAACATTTGTTGATCGCAGACAGAAGCCTTGTGTCAGTATATCGATACTTCAGCGCGAAACAGATGTAACTGACTATTTATTTATAGGCAGTTACAACTGTTACGCGCTAAACTATCGATATATGTGGATAGCTTATAGTGAAGACGCTGGTCAGACTTTACAGGTGCACAGGCTGATCTGAGTCTTTACTAGGCGCATAAGTGTAATGAAATCTCAAGCACATGCTCAAATGATATTTATAATTGGAGTGTAATTAGCGTATTGTCACTTTTATCAAATTATTTTCATTGTTACTTTTGCTTTTCTTTTAGAATCAAATTTATAAGGTATAGCACTACAGGTACGTGTGATAACATGTCGATTTTTATCAGTTGTTTCAGTTATAGATCAACGATTTTTCTAAAATTATTAAGATACAAACTGAAAGCGGCAGATTTAAACAGCAAGTGAAAGTTCATATGCTTGTGCAAAGTACACGTACTTTCCCCTATTCTCAATTCGCATATGTAAATGTTTGGTAAAGTGTTTAAGCGAGAAAAGATACTTACCGACTGCAGTGATAACTTTTGGTCCATTTCAAGTGTGTTCCCGATGAATCTACAAAAGAAAAACGGGATTGAAGTTGTCAGTTGTTGATGTATTTTGTATTGGGCAGGAATTTCTTTCAGAACGACATGATGTTTTAAATTTGAAACCTTCGAACGAAAAAGAAAAAAAACAACAACAACAACAAAAACTTACCGAATACTTACTTATCATTATAACATATATAAGCAAATTGTGCTTTTTTTCTCGCGATTTTATAATAGAAACAGATCGTCATGAAAACATTGTAAGAAATGAAAGATACTGCCAACTATGCGCTTTGCAAGACTTGGAAGGTGAATTTCACTTTACCCTCTGTTGTCCATATTTTTCCGAAATTTAAAAGGATATATTACAAAATGCTATTGTCGTTAAACCAAACGTGCAAAAAAGTTGACTAGCTTCTGAATACACCGAATAAAGCATTATTATCAAAACTGGCTTCTTAATTGAAAAAGGCTTTCCTAATGCAAAAAAGTATTTGTTATTTATCTAATATTAAGAAATCTCAAAAGTTATGACAATTACGTTACTGCGCCAATATATGTGTCAATATGTCCTAAAATGTTACAAATTTCTATTCTTTCATATTAAATGCCATTTCCTTGCCGTGCTATTAATGTCGCAAAAAAGAAATGTTATGTTATAATTGATTAATAATCGATAAGTTAAAGCTTACATCAATATGTAATCTTTCGCCAAACGTTGCTACTACAGCGATGACGAATCTAGAAGGTTTTCTAGGTTTTCTAGTCACACTTTTCACTGACAGTCACGTGATACAAACAAAATATCCGCAACGTGATAGTTCACCAAGTAACATTTACTAATTTAATAAAATTAAAATCGTTTGTTTGATCGAGAGATCGTGACTTTTTAACTCTAACACAGACTAGTAAATTTTCCTAGTAAGATTTTTTTTTTTTTTTTTTTTTGTATTTACTACCATTTAAATTCAACGTTTGAAATTACATTCTAAAGTTTTTCTTGTTGTTTCTTCAAAGCTTTCCCACAAAATCTCACCTTTTTGCATACAGAAAAAAAACTGCATAAGGAAATGATTGTGAACAAAGTAGAACTTGCTTGTATCAAACAATTTCTCCTATTCTTACAGTGTTTTCTACCCAATATAAAACATATTTTTGATTTTAAGCAGAAAATGTCGTCTGTAACTTCTGTTATTTTGGACCAGTCTGGTATTTCATCGCCTGGTAATGGGTTAATTGATAAACCTTGCAACAAACGTTTGGCGATTATGGTGACACTGTTTTGTAGTAATAAAAATTGCAACAAGGGCACAACCAGTATTCACGAGTTATATGACAATTTTAATACTAGGTGAATGAGGCTAGGAATAAATCAAGTAGGACACCGCATAGCGTTAATTGAAACCGCTGAGTTATCATTGGTCAATTTACATGTCACATGTCAATGAAATGAACGAAATTACGTGCTACCGTGAGTTATTAATAGATTGTACGTTTTTCACGCTCGATAGACGTTTGTTACGTGAGTTTGTGCGGATCATTTTTACGTAAGCGTTAAACGCTTTAGCAAGTTGATAGCAAAGTGAATCACTTCATGTTTCAATTGCACTAAGATTTCTCATAAAAAGGTTAACGTCATCAAGACATTAAGTTTGAAGCTCAGTAATACTGGTGTGCATATTTGCTCCATATTCAATGAAAACATTCATGAATTACTCTATACGGAGAAGTGCACGGCAGTATCGAAATCTTTCATGTCGAGGGCTTATAGCAAAAACATAGTTTGGCTCTATACAATGTATAGAGCCTTACTATGTTTTTGCTCTAAACCATCTATATATAGCTTGACTTTTCATTCGTATGAAGGTATCTGAAAGAGAAACTGGACCAGGCAGTATCAGACAGTTTTAGTATTTTGAAAATGAGTACGTGGTCTATCAAGCAAAAAGCTGTCATTTGGGAAGCGAGAGAATATCGACCCTGAACAAATTGCGCAAGCTGATAGGGGTAACACATATCGCACCGACAGAAATTCTGAATCTAGAATACAGTCAAAACTGTATCAAACAAGCACCTTATGGACATACAAAAACTGCTTGCTTAAGTCCGTTGCATTTCGACTATCGATGTCCCTGAATGTCACTCTTCGCTTGATGGGTCAAATACGTTAAACCAACAATACATTTTCTTCCAGGCTATATACTGTGCATTTCTATAGAATCTTGGTTTATTCAAATTAAATTGCATTTCATTTCGAAATGCCTTACGTAAACCCCTTGAATTTGGACCAGTGTAAAACCGTGTTGCCTGGAAATAAATTAATTAACAAATTCACACAAAAACCACGCCATTTTACGCCCATTAAGAAAAAAGCTTTTGAAAAAAATTGAGAAAATTAGAAAAATACTTATTGCTTGTAACAAGTAATTCCTTTATTACCCACATTGTTGCAAAAAAGACCAAAAATATTAAATTTCATAAGCCTGAAATTGTCGTTTCAAATTGGATTAGTCTAGAATTTTGTCGTCTAGTAATGGATTAACATTAATGCAAATTGTTCTTAGTCTAAAACAAACCGCTTTCTATTTCATAGATCCCATTGAACATATAGACATAATGGAAGCTGAACATTATGTGCTTACGTTGATGTAAGTAAACAATGGTGTAGTAATTAGTACAAATCCGCAATGCAAGTAATCATAAGGTACAAATAATCCCTTAAGTCAAATCGACTTCCCAACGCTTAACCCATTACCAGACGGCAAACTTTTAGACTGGTCCAAATAAAAAGGAGTTGCAGACGACATTTAAAAGTTTATTAATTCTTTATATTATTTCAACGTTCTGGATAGAAAGCATTGTTTAGAATGAATAAATTATTTGTTACAAGCAATTTCTTCAATCTAAACAATGTTTTCCCAATTATTTTTCTTCAGAGACATCAAAGAGCGTCATTGTTTACGAAAGGTTTAATTCATAGGACGTCGAAATAAGCTCGCCCTTTTCAAAGAAATTATATAGACCAATCGAATCCAGAAAATGAAGTCGTATTAGGCTGTCAAACAATTGAAGCATAATTACCAGAAAAAATATTTTCTAAAATCGAGCCATTTATCTATTAGATGTAATTTCCGACGAGCGAAAAGTGGCCTCCCGGGAAGTTTGAAAAGTATCGACCCAGTTCAGACTGCACGTATTTAACAGGCCTTCTTTTATGATTTTCTGAATTCAGAAATGCCTCTCTTCCCCGTATTCTACATTTTTTCCCCAGAATAACACCCCTGATTGACCTCTGCTACATCTTTCTTCTTTTTTCAAATATATATTTTACGGAACACACATGAGTTCTCATTTCGTCTGACGGGTGATATTATGAAAAAGTTTTCGAGGTGAACAAACCTAAGGGTTTGGCCCATGAAGTAAAGCCTGTATTGTTTATATCACAATTCGAACATGAGAGTGCTTATATCCGATACTTAACGAAGACACTTGAGTCAACGAGGCAAGAATTAGTTTCCCTTACGCTTTCCTTGTCTGTTTAATAAAAGTGTAAATGCACAATTTTACTATGTTCGCGGCTAATATCAAGGCTAGATTTGAAAGTTCTAACCAGCGATCAGAACAGAACAGAAACCTTTAATGAACCAACTCCGAAAGTATCTAAAGCTTACAAACTGGTCTAAATTGTTTTAAGTTAGTTGTTGTAGTGCTTTTTGTTGTTGTTGCTGTTGTTGTTACCCTTATTCATTTCAGAATTTTAATTTTGTTTATAATTGACCTTGCATAACCAAAGTGCATTGTCATCATGATACACCTATGACACCCCAAGATATAATAATTGGGTATGTTCTAGAAACGATATTTTTCATGTATCATCCAGTCCACAATCCTTCAATTGTGCCGCTTCGATTAAAGGATCGGTGACCACGCCCACTGACCTCTGGTAAGGTACATTTGTAGTTCGACTGAGATATCGTAAAACGTTATTTTGCAAAGTTTTCGGATCAAAAAGAAAAAAAACGAATTGTGAGTTGGCGTGCTAAATATCGCAACTACAGCCTGAATAAGTTTCGACATTAAGTCGTTCAACCAACAACGAAATAGTTGTCGGTGTTCATGATTCGATTCCAGTCTAAATGAATAACTCATTTGGTCAGTCTATATTTTGATTGACAGCAGCAATTCGTCAATCGCTATACTGTATAGACGATTAACCCATTCCAACACAGCAAAATTTTAGACCGGTCCAAATTGAAAGAAGCTGCAGACGACAATTTCAAGTTGATGAAATTTTGAATTTTTTTCGTCTTTTTGGACATAAAACATTGTGGATAATGAAGAAATTGCTTGATACAAGCAATTTCTTCATTTTCCACAATGTTTTCCAAAGCTTTTTTCGCGAGGGCGTAAAAAGGAGGAATTAAGTTGGACTGGGTTAATGGATTTACCAGCAGACTAGGGTTTTTTAACGCCCTATTATGGAATTACCCGCTTTACAATCGGGAGTCTGCCTTGAATCGAACCCGTAATTCACCCTACTCCAGGGGCTACACGGAGCCCGAAACTTGTCCAATATAGATTAGGGCACATTATGAGATCTCATTGAGAGACCGACATTTTGGTTTTACATTCGTGGGCAAAGATGAAGTAGCCATTCATAGAGCATCCGTCCTACCCTTTCCTTGAAAGAATCAAAATATCTCTAGAACAAATAAACTACTCATCAATTATTTGGTTTGATCTTATTTATGAAAAACACCACAAAGATATCGTAGGCGAAGTTTGGACTGCACAAATATTCAGGGCAATCTTAAGACTGTCTACAGTTTTTACAAAACTGTCAAATGCTCAGATACACGCTGGAGCGTGTTGCAGGGAGCTTTACGTCAAAACACCATTTATGTTTATTTCCGATCATTTAATAAGTACTTATGTCCGCGTATTGTCCAACGTCTAGCTGACACAAGTTAATGAACTTTGTTCACTAGGTTTCAGACAAGCGCCGTTTTACAATGACAATCTCTTTTCAAAGTGAGCTTCAATTGAATAAATACCGAGACCGACTTGTTCTATAGATTTTCTGCCAACTCATATTCAAATTGAGTAATCAGTTACCTGAATTTATAATCAATTTTTATCGAGTCGTACCCGGCTCAAAACAAGTGTGCCATTTTACCTCTTGTCAAGATTTGATTCCACGAGTATTATCATAACCCTTTCCCATACAATGACGCTTGTTTACGCCCCAAGAAAAAAAGAGCTTCGTAAAACATTGTGGAAAATGAAGAAATTGCTTGTTAAAAGTCTGAAATTTAAGGAAAAAAAAAACAATAATACTCGTATGAGAGTAGTGGATCTAAGTCTTTTCTTGGTGCACGTGCGCAATTTCTTGACAATGTCACGCATATTTTCGGTTGTTTTTGTGTGAGAGTGTGTGTGTGTGTGTTGGTGTGTGTGTGTGTGTTTAGATTCAAAGAAATTTTACGAATCAATGTTTTGGCTTGATTAAAGGTTCAAACTATTTTATAAACAACCGTCGTAAATTTGTTGTGACCCTCATTAAATACACAATATACACTTTCAAATAGCTTCAAAAACTTTGAGGCGGTAACAGTCTGCATTATTGACGGATCGCTGGTTACGCCCACTGACCTACGACTGGACGTACTACCTCGATATTAAACGGCGTCATTTGGAAACATTTTTTATCATTAACATTTATCAAAAAACAGTAAACTGGGTAGTCGCCAAACCAACAGAATGTTTCTCATATATGTCGACCAACGCCGGAGCTGACGATGTAAATGATTGGTATAATTTTATCCCATTCAAACTCAAGCCCTCCTTTTTACGCCCCCCAATTAAAGAGCTTTGGAAAACATTGTGGAAAATGAAGAAATTACTTGTATCAAGCAATTTCTTCATTATTCACCAATGTTTTCTACCAAAAAAGACAAAAAAAAAAAAAAAATAAATAAAATTCCACCAACTTGAAATTGTCGTCTGCAACATCTTTCAATTTGGACCGGTCTAAAATTTTGTTTTGTGGGAATGGCATAATTGGTCGATTAATTTTTTGATTGACAAACGTGATCCGGTAGTTCAACCCTTGTCAGGCTGTATAAATTACCTTATTGAATTGCTGTAAAAATCAAAGGGCTGAAAGCACTGATAGAACTTGTTGTTCAACAACCAATGTTTCTTTTAGAAATCAATTTCATTAAAAACTCTGACAGGAAAAGTACAAGCAGGAGGTGTAGACTGAGATCAGACTGCACTTATGTGCAGGCTGATCTTGGTCTATACCTCCTGCCAAAACCGGAATATTCCGGGTTCAGCATGACAAGGGTTAAAATTCTAGGCAGCATGACAAGGGTTAAAATTCTAGGCTATGAACGATGTACCGGTGCATAATATTGCAAGCAGCTAGATTTATTTATTTATTGCAGATTTTGGCTGTGGTGGTCTAAAATTAGCATAAACCTCGACACAACAAAACAGTTTTTTGTTGCACTAAAATGATCTTCAGTTACCATAGACATACAGAAACTTAAGGTGTAAAATGTAATTTGAATCTAATCTCAATCTTGTCTGCACGATATAGCGTCGTTGGGCGTGGAAATGTCGTAAATACAGCTTTATTTAAGCTGTAGTAACGCCATTTTGCACGCTAAACGAAAATATTTGAAAGTATATTGAAGAGAAATCCTAGTTCTGAACAGGTGTTGCTGGCTTTATTGTGTTTCACAATTTCCTTTTCAATAATTAGCGCTGAATGTCCGTTATGTTTTTACAATACATGGTTACAAACTGCATAGGTGACAATGCAGCAGCACTACAAATAAGGATTTAGACCCGGTCATTTCAACAAAACTTTGACAGACCTTATGTTGTGGGTACTAATTACAATTTTCTCGTCGAGACGATTCAAGTGAGTACCCACATAATATGGTTTTGATGAGAATAACTATTTTAGACCGGTGTGATCCCGTCAAATCTAGCTTCCTATTGCAGCCTATTGCTTGCGCTATCTCAGGCGTCACAGGCAGGATAGAATTTAGCCATTTCAAAAGACTCCCCGATTTGTACGTCACTGTGATAGTATTTTGGAAATAGAAGAAATTACTTGTAACAAGCAATTTCTTCTTTTTCTGCAATATATTGGGGGTATCTTTTTAATTTTGTTCACTTCATAATGCACTTGTTACTCCTTTGAAATTGGACAAGTGCAAAATTTTGAAAAACACTAAAGAGTTAATACAACTATTACTCGATGACTTCAAGGTATAGTTACCCATCTACCTTTCTAAGGGCCTCGCCGATGACGGGAGAAGCCTATTATATCGCAATGTGTTCCCTACCTGCGGGTGTATGATTTCATGAACAATTTTTAATTTTTGTCAACTTAACAGTCTAGACTACTTATCTACTTTTCAGAAATAGACTGAAAGACCTTTCACCGCGCCAAAAAGCTTCCTGTCTAATTTCTTAATATAAAAGGGAATATGCTAGTAATAATAATAAATGAACGAAGACAATTTTGTAGTCTTGAAATGAATCTAGTTAAAAATATTTTCTTGTGGTTTGTGAATAGGAGTGATCTTTCTTTTAAATCATTTCAAACAGTGCGTCGTTGGGCGTGCAAAATGCCTTACCCACGGCTTGTAACAAGCAATTTCTTCATCGTCGACACTATTTTCAAAAGTTTTTTTCATTGGGGCGTGAAAATGCGTTATTGTGTGGGAAAGGGTTAAGTCTTGAAAAGGCGAGTGCTGTCGCACCGATATTTAACACATTTTATTGTCCGATAACTTTAGCATATTGATCAGTTTTGCGACAGTTTTCAGCCTACAGTCTATACGCGAGATAATAATTTGATATTTTTCTGTTTGCACATACATGCAGCATAGATAACAGAAAAATACATCGTCATAAAGGCGGCGTCTATCTTATACAAAATCGATAAACCCATTACGTTTAACCCTTTCCTGGTTAATCCCTGGATTGTACGTCCCTGAATTGTACACTTCAGAAAATATTGTAGGAAAAGAAGAAATTGCTTGTAACAAGCAATTTCTTCTTTCCCTACAATATGTTCTACCCTCAAGGTTGGTTACTTTTCAAATTGCTTTCACTTATAGTTTTTGCCTGCAACTTCTTTAAACTTGGACAAGTCTTAAATTTTGAAAAAACAGGAAAGGGTTAACCGCTGTTGACAAATGAATTCATACCACACGACAAAAATGTTGGTATGACTAAATTCGAATGATTTGCAGACGAGAAATTAGATGTAGTCCATTTAAAATTAGTTTGCAATGACAAAGACGTGAACGTCAGAAAAGAAATATGAGAAAATACGTGTAACTAGCAATTTAAAACTTTCTCTTTCTTTCTTTTTCTTTCTCAAAGTCGTTAATATTACAGTTGTTTGAAAAGAGGCTCACGGAAGAATTTTAGGCCAGTCAAACATGAAACTTTAAAACCCTTTAGAGTGCATCAGATAAACGAGATTTGTGTGGGTATGGGTCAATAGCCCCTTTTAGAAAGTGAATCAAATTAGCGAGGTTTGTGTGACAATGGGCTAAAATGAAACCGCTGGTCGTCTGAAGAAATTTTGGCATGTACCTATTTATATAGAACACAATGAAGAATCTTGTCTGGCGAAAGCAAAGACTGGCCAGAGTCTACACTTGGCGAACATATTTGGATTGTCATGCGCAGTCTAAATGTCGTCTGGTAATGTCGTCTGGAAATACATATGAAATATGAGAATGTTTGCAAGGGAGTCAATAATCATTGAAACAGATTGTGTTCACAACACGTCTGCAGCTAAAATATCACCAGTAGGGAACTCTAATTATCGCAGAAATGTATTACCTCCAAAAGACCATAACTACAGACTGATACGAATTTTCGGTCACCCGTTGAGAGCATTGTTGTCGAGCATCGGTATCAAAGATACACGCATAGTTACGATTTTAACCCATTCCCACACATTGACGCTTTTGGGCGCCCTTCAAGAAAAACAATTCGGAAACATTGTGTAAAATGAAGAAATTGCTTGCAACAAGCAATTTCTTCATTTAACAAAATGTTTTCTACCCAGAAAGTTGAACAAATCTAAAATTTCATAAATTTTAAATTGTCGACTGCAACTCCGTTCAATTTGGACCAGTCCAATTTTTCTTTCATTTGGTAATGGGTTAAGAAACCAAAGAAGGTAGTTTGTATTTACCCATGTCATGCTGAATAAAGTCCACTACAGAAATGAAATAATATCAAAGGGCTGACAGTACTCGATGCAAGCAATAATTTTAACATTTATCTAATGAACAACTCTGGCATAAAAAGGACAGACAGGAGATGTAGACTAAGATAAGACTGCACATATTACCAGACGAAAGAAATTTAGACAGGTCCAAAGGATGTTTTAGACAACAACTTTTAGTCAATTAGATTTAATTAGATTTGGCATAACAAAATTGCAGTTTCAGTTCGTTCGCAAATTCTGTAATGCACTCTGTCGGTGAGTAAATAAAACATCGTAGCTACAGGTTATTTAAGTTGCGGTTTCGAATTTTCAGTGGCCAGCCGACAATCTGCAATTTTATTCGATTTGATTCACATAGATCAAACACGCACAAGGGTTATTAAAAAAAAATATTCAATTTAACAAATACCAGACAAACAAAACAAACTAAAATGAATAAAGTAATGATTAAATTAAATAAATAAAAATGTGAGGACAACACCCTTGATTTGCATATTTCATTCAGCGGACCACATGTATCTAAGACTTGTCAAAACTCTTAACAGAATCTGGCGTTACTAATTCCAAATTTTTGGGAAATCTTCGTTTTTCGAAACTATTCCTTGATGGCAAGTATTTTCTCAGAGTTTAAATAACTCATTACCAGACAGCAAATTTCTAGACTGGTCCAAATTAAAAGGAGTCGCAGCAGACAATTAAAGGTTATTGAAATTTTAGATTTTTTGAAACTTTCTGGGTAGAAAACATTAAAAAAAAAAAATAAAAAAAAGAAATTGCTTATGACAAGAAATTTCTTAATTTTACACAATGTTTTCTGAATTGTTTTTTGATGGGCGTGCAAAGGCGTCACTGTGTGGGAATGGGTTAAATCATATAGACGAGTCTTGAAAACTGAGATTCTATGGGAAAGGTCTAAATTAAAAACGCATGTATATAACTTTTTTTAATCACTTACATAATCAAAAGCTAAGATGATAAAAAAGCAGGATGTCATATCATGTAGAAGATACTTTTAAATAAAATCTTAAATGTGCGCCTATTCTTGGCGAAGAGAAGGGGAGCGCATTTTGCGCTGATATATTTTTTACGCATCTTAATGTGGAAATAAAAGAGAGAAATAAAACGATAATAAGAATATTCAGTATTTACCTTAAGCGGTTTTAAGCCAAATTGTCACTTGCATTAAATACACTAAGAGAATATAATTTAACAATAAAGAAATCGTTCACATTTAAACACTCAAACATCAAACTTGTGTCTGCAAGACAGTTGATATACTGACTTAAATTAGCAACAATTTGACCCATTTACGGTCTACAATGTAATATTTAGCCTTATTTGTCAATCACGTGGTGTATGCTGGCTGGCCAATGAGAGAGCGAGGACCGTGAGAAGGGGATTCCCCTTCTCTTGCCGATAAAGCGAGATAACTCCGAGTTAATCGATATTTGTAAGCGGAACGATGTAAGTTATCGCTAATAAGATAGTATCTTTAACGATTGAATATTGACAGAAATTCGCCCAAAGGACAAACAATAAAAAGCAATAAAGTAAAATTAGAATAATAGATAAACTAATTGAGATTGTCTTGGATATGATAAAAAGATATTTAGACAAAATAGGAAAGATAGATAGATAGATAGATAGATAGATAGATAGATAGATAGATAGATAGATAGAAAGAAAGAAAGAAAGAAAGATAGATAGATAGATAGATAGATAGATAGATAGATAGATAGATAGATAGATAGATAGATAGATAGATAGATAGATAGATAGATAGATAGATAGATAGATAGATAGATGATTCACAGAAACACACGGAGACACACATAGAGAGTGAAAGAGAGAGAGGGAGAGAGTTAAAGTCTTGTTACTCAGTGGTTACAATTGAGAGAGAGGATTTTTTTATGTTGTAATTAATTCTTTCAAAGACACGTTCTATCAAATGAATGATGATAAAAGATATTTCGTTGATCACATTTTAATCATGATTTTTATTAAAGATTTTGCGTTGGTGTGAGAGCATAATGTCGTAAACACAGCTTTATCCGAGCTACATTTTGCTCGCCAAGCGACGAAATAAATGTATGCAGTATTAAGTCCGATAGAATGAATATCCATGAATCATAAATCTACAAATAAAGGCGAAAGCTCTCCTCTAAGACAGAGTAGGAGCGACACTTTTTGCACATTTGAGAGTGTTCCTTTTTGCATGACGAGATATGTGTTTTTCACCCAACCATTTCAATGGTGGATCATGGATTTTCTGTAAAGGTGGTTCAAACTTACCAAAACGAGGTGCGTTTTTCTGTTACAGTAACTCTTGTTTTAAGCGATCACATTTACAAACATGACATTATTCCTTATCATTCGGACCCCTAATATTCCTGTTTTAGCAGGAGGTATAGACAAAGATTTAGAGGACCAATCAGGACATCTAGACAAAGATTAGGCTGCAGATTTCTGCAGTCTACTCTTTGTCTAGATGCCCTGATTGGTCCTCTAAAAACAGCATGGTTTATATACCATTGATTTTCTTTAAAATTATTAACCCATTATCCACAGTGTTTTCTATCCAAAAAGACGAAAAATTCAATCAACTTGAAACTGTCGTCTGCAGCTTCTTTCAATTTAGCAGTGCTTTCTGTGCTTTTAGTCCTTTGATTTTAACATTTTTTACAGGATTTCATTCAGCATTACAAGGGTTAAAATAAAGCTAGACAATATTTTCATTAGTATACTGAGACTGGTTCATACAACTGCAAGTCAACACTCTGAATTGTGTCATCTGGTAACGCCTTGAATCTATTGGAGTCTCGTTCGTTTTGTGTAATTAGTGGTCGACATATCAGTACTTTAATCTAAAATGACCATTAGAAAATCTATTGAACGTAAGGATGCCTCGGCGGATAGGGTGGCGAACTCATAGTCTGAAAGAAATCTCAATTGCGGGTTCTTGTCGCGGCTGCGCCACTGGTCACGTTGGTATATAGTTTTGAAAGACACCCAAATACAGGTGTTACTCAGGAAGATTAGTTTGTTTGAACGGGATTTAGCGCCTTTTTTAACTATTTTAGTCATATCGCGGCGACCGGAGCACCTTACAATTGATTCCTGATATACCTCGCACCAATACTACCATAACACCCTTTCCTGGCCTCCAGCTGCTATCCCACTTAAGTTTACGATCATCCACCCATTGGTGAGAGACAAATGTCGGAAAGGAAAGGAAAGTAAAGTTCGACGCGATATAGCTAAAAAGCAATGTAAAGCCTCGTTCAACCAACCAGTCTTTTAATATCGAAAGTATTTAAACGATGCGAAGTCTGAGAAGAGTGTACATATTATGACGTTCCATGAAAGCACATTTGCAAAGCATGCGCTGCTTAGTTCATTGCTACACAGTTAAGTTATATTGACTTTCGCAAATTTATGTATTACTAATTCAACGACGCTTAATTACGCCATTGGACGCCCCTAAAGAAAAAAACAATTGGGAAAAATGTGTAAAATGAAGAAATTGCTTATTACATTTCACACAATGTTTTCTATCCAAACAGTTGAAAAATCTTAAATTTCATAAACTTTAAATGGTCGTCTGAAAACTCCTTTCATTTTGAACCAGTCTTTAAAAATGTTGTCTGGTAATGAGTTGACGCAATTAAATGATTTACGTGATGATCTATTGTTGCAAACCCCATCAAATACAAGCGATGGATTTGTCTGAATTGATATCCCTAATTTAGCAAGGTGTATGACCAGTAGCATAGAGAAACAAAGCAAAAGGGTTGATTTTCGACTTTAAAGTCGTAGCTACAGCTTGAATAAGTCGCCAAACCATCAAAATGCTTAACACAAATGGCCTACAAAATGTAGGAGTTCAAAGTTCACTTCTAGTCTAAACGAATGATTTGATTGGTCGATTGATTCTTTGATTTGTAGCCTCAATCCCTGTATTGAAAGTTTATGTAAAACTTGCCGGTAGGGGGTATGTTCGTTCGTTCTGCTAATTAAAGGAAGAAACCTGCGAGTGGTAAATAAAATACGGAACTTAAAATAAGACCAACTTCATCACGGAATTAAAGTCCAAAGTTGATCCGTTGTATAATTTGCTATTTGGAATATTATTCTATGCTTTAAGCCAATAATTTTGTATCATTATTTTTTTATGTAAGTGACCCGACACTAAAAACGAGACTGTTTAAGTACATTCACGCGTATCAGGACCTTGTTGGGTTGTTAAAATCATCGACACTGGTCAGTCTGCACCGACTACGCAGACCGACAATGGTCAACACTTTTCGATGTTGGCAGATTTTTTAACAAACAATAAATTATATCTCGGTGTATTCTTATTTCTGTAATGCCCATTATGGTTGACCTGTGCTTGACCTGATATTTTTTCCAGATCTTTTTGTTTTGTTTTTGTTTTTCAAAATCGCATGGTGGCTCCGTTTTGCGTTGTGTGCATTGTGGGAAAATAAGAAATTGCTTGTAACAAGCAATGTTTTCTATTCCCTAAAGATTTTCTTCGTGCACGCCGGTCACATTTCAAATTGCACTCACTTTCAATTGCTGTCTGCCATTTAAGTCTAATATTTCGAAAATCGGGAAGGGAATGAATAGCCGAGCCAATGAAAATTATTCACAAAATATCGGCTTATGTCGGGGTTCAAAGTTCACTTCCGATGTAAATGAATGGTTTGATGGACAGCCGCGATCTGTCATCTATCTCTTAGTTTTAATTTAAAAATTATGATACAGAATTTCAGTAATGCCAATCGTCCTGGGCTTAGTTGTTTGTGGTAATGATCACGTTGATTTCTTCATTTATTAATTTTGTCTGTTATTCTTGTTCCATGGGGCCAATAAAGACCCCGATCAGACAACTTTCTGTCGATAACTGGCCGTAGAAATTGTCGGGCAGAGAGTGACACCTCCGATTATCCGAACAATAAAGTTCGGATTATCGGGGGTGTCACTTTCTGCCAATTTCTACAGCCGGCTATCTCCTGATGAGCCCTCTTGTTCGGCAAACGGACAAAACTACCCACTTTCAGTCGATTTTCCACCCCGTTTCACAAGTATTCTCTGTACTCACATACACACACACACGCGCACGCACACACAGAGACATACACACAACACTCACATACTTATACACACACATATACAGACACACCACATACTATCATCGCCCACACCAGTCACCAAATACCTGAATAACAACTACACATAAGGGTACTTATTACAGGAACTCAGCAGTCGTTTTATTTATTCATCCATTTTTGTTATGTTATTATCTTTTTTTTTTCTGGAATATCTCCAGCACTTTGAAATATAGAAAATACGATTGAAAATTCAATATTGTTTTAAAACAGCGCAGACTTGCCCAAAGGATAATTTTGATAGATGAAAGACGAAGGCTTTACTGACAGTTGCCCGTTTTTCTAGGAAGAAAATTTACGAAGAAGCAATGATCCGTTGAGATAAACCCATTCCTACATGACAAAATTTTAGTTAGGTCCGAATTGAAAGAAGATGCACGTGATGATTTTAGGTTGATGAAATTCTAACATTTCTTGTCTTTTGGGATAGAAAACATTGTGGATATTGAAGAAATTGCTTGAAACAAGCAATTTCTTCATTGTCCATAATTTTTTTGCAAAGTTTTTTTTCTTGGGGCGCGTAAAAAGGAGGGATTGTGTGGGAAAGGGTTAAATTGATATGATATAATCAGGGGTATTTTAAAGAAAAGATTTAAGACTATTATTTTTCCACGGATTATTTGACTTGACAGCGGGAAAGTCTATTTTGATGGTCGGACAAACCAGGGAAATACCCCGTACTTCATATTTCTCGTTTTCTAGTGACGGGTGATATTCACCATGCGAATTTCTGCGTGATATAAGATTTAACTCGTGGATCGCTGGCCCCTCCCACTGACTCCGCTTGTCGCCGCCGATTGACTCCAACAGGAAGTTCCGCTTCGTTATTGAATGGCGTTTTTTTTTAATTCATGGCCAGTAATATGTAATAAAAAGGTTGAATAGTTGGTTCGGCGACCTTACGTCGTAACTACAGCTTGAACAAGCTGTAGTTACGACATTTAAGTCGCCAGAACCAACAAAATTGCTTCATATAAATGTCGGCGAATGTCGGATTTTAAAGTCCAACTACCGTCTAAATGAATGATTTGATAGGTCGACAGATTCTCTGTATGACAGTCGTAACTGGGAAAATTCGTCTATACCATTGATAACTCAGTATGGCTTGCGGGGCTAAATCAATTTTTAAATTTTTAACAAACTGACGGATCGTTAACAACTCCTTCTGACCTCCGACATAATATTTAGTAATGAATGACATTATTGTGTAAAACTATGTGGTCGGGGACATATAATGAGAAGTAACATAGTTTGCTTGGCGACATGATCGTCGTACCTACAAGCTGTTATTACGACGTTTAAGCCGCAACAGAACCAAATACATAACATGAATGTCGGAATTCAAAGTTGAGTTTCGGTCTAAATAGACGATTAATCGGTCAACCGATCAGACATTTTTTTTTCTTACTCTACAAAAAATTATATCTAAAGTGAATATTCTACTTTACTGGATTTGCATATCGTCGTTGTCGTTCTAAAACCTCATAACTACAGTTTGATTTAAGCTATAGTTGTAGAATGACAACGACGATATGATTTTTTTCTTTCTCTTTTCGGGTTTACTATCGTCGATTTATCTTTTCTCTGGATCCATCCCTTCCCCTTTTTAGTAAATTTATCCCCATATGGTCCCTTTTGAGTGGCAGGTTACAATCGAAAAATCGATTGACAAATCGAATTCTTTATTTAGACCGAAAGTTAAGGGTTAACTCCAAAATTTATGTTAAGCAATTTTGTTGGTTTTGGCGACTTTAAGGTCGTAAATACAGCTTATAGAAGCCGTAGTTACGACTTTGAGGTCACCAACCAACGACTGTCATTTGGATTTGTTTAATGTTCTTGGCGTTATTTTGCAAAATGAATACTTTTGATACCTCACCCTTCTGCCATATCGGCGGTTAATGAGCGTCGCCAGTGGTTCTACAAATGCAAGCTTAAGTTGGTGATCATTCTTTTAAAATTAATCATTAGCATTATCTTTACCCATTCCCACACAAAACGTTTTAAGACTTGTTCAAATTGAAAGAAGGCGCAGACAACAATTTCAAGTTGATGGCTTTTTTCCCTTTTTGGATAGAAAACAATGTGGATAATGAAGAAATTGCTTGATACAAGCAATTTCTTCACTTTCCACAATGTTTTTCCATGATTTTTTCTTGAGGGGAGTAAAATTTGAGGGATTGGGTAGGAATGCGTTTAATGAAAGAAACTTTGATGTTCATTTTAGAAAGGTAATCTTTTCTATAGATCAGCGGTTTTAGCGGGAAAGGTTCATTTGATGCCCGGACTATCTCGGGAAATACCCAGACAGGTATAACCACTGATCTTATTGGGTAAACTACCTGTCAAATATACAATAAAGGCATTTTACGCAGTGTCATGGGTTGTAAAGAATTTTATCAAATTAACCCGTTTATCTCACAGACGGGCTTTATCTACCAATAATTTTTAGTCTTAAAATGTGTGCTAGTTTAAAATATTTAAACAAAAAATTGAGATTTTTTATGCTGTAAAGAGCATATCCTAAACCTGAAAAATTATTCCGTTTCTTAACGTAAATTAGGTAATTAACATTTGTCTAAACATTTGCGCGCATTAAAATCAAGGCATTGAAGGCACTGTAAGTAAAATTATTTGGCCAAAAATAATTATATTAAGAACACTAACTTGAAAGGGACAAACATACAGTGTAGACTAAGATCAGTATACACATTTGGGCAGGCTAATATGCGTCTGTTCCTTCTGCCAAAAATAGGAATATTCGAGGTTCAGCATGGCAAAGGTAAAGCGGTTTCGCCACTTTTTACGTTTTTTTCGTTTGTCTAGGCATACAACAGTACAACCTTATTTATTAACCCCATCTACTAGCTGTACGTCCAACATAATCTATCCCAAAACTACGAAGCTTTTTTGACGCCCCCAAGAAAACAATTTGGAAAACATTGTGTCAAATGAAGAAATTGCAATTTCTTGTCTTTGCACAATGTTTTTACCAAGAAAGTTGTAAAAATCTAAATTTTCATTATTGTCTGCAACCTCTTTCAATTTAGACAAGTCTAAAGTTTTATCGTCTGGTTATGGTTTACACCTTCTTTCTAGTGAGGGTAGAAAAATGAATATAGACATTACTTATATTTCCAAATGTTCGAAATGTCTTCCAAAGGGGCTAAAAAGCGGGTTTGTGTGGGAATGTGTTGAATGCAATTCTTTTTTATCATGTCCCCTTCCTAGAACGATACCCGTTTGGGCAAAGTTTGAACTAGGCAGAAAATTGCGAAGCAATCAATCTATATTCTACATGCATAGTTAGTAGTCCCCATAGGTAAATATCAGGACCCCCATTTAACCCTTTTCTGCTTTACAAAACCTTAAACCGGTCCGAATTCAAAGGTTTTGCAGACAAAAATTCAAAGTGGATTTGATTTTTTTAAATGACCATACAGTAGGGTGGAAAGCATTGTGGAAAAAGAAGAAATTGCTTGTGACAAGCAATTTCTTCTTTTTCTACAATGTTTTCTCAAAAATAAAATCACAGGGACGTACATAATAGGGATTGAACAGGAAAGGATTAGCGTAGCCAATCGAGAAAGTAAATTTTGGATGAGTGGCGCATCTTTTTCATAGACCTAGTATAACTCTGTCGTTTACCAAGGGCTAACAAAACATTGTAACTACAGTAAGCTAAACTGTAGTTATAAAGGTCTAGTAGTCCAACTACGACTTATCAGTCGAGGCTATAGAGTTTTGAATTTAACCTTGAAACTTAAATATAATGCTACCAGTTAAAACCGCAAATATGTGCATGTTTTTAATACAATGATATTTACATTAATGATATCGAGTAACACGTTTCTATAGTAGCACACTAGAACGAATGCAGGTAAAAATGTCATAGGCAAAAATACCATACGGAAAAATCCCAGAGGCAAAAGTGCCATAGGTAAAAATGCTATAGGTAAAAATTTCTCGGATTAATCTCCAAATCTTTCCGTAAAATTGTCGACAGTAGGTTTGCATCGAAAAAAATGAATAAACGTAACCTCAGCTTGTTTGAAGCTGTGGTTCCTGGGTTTGGGTGGCAAATAAACGATATGACGCAAATAAGAGCCTTTCATTTGAAACAATTCAACACAAGTCTGGTTTCGAGAATATTTACTCAACACATAGGCCTAATATTTCCACCAATTCCTCGAAAAAGAAAGGAAACATGTGGAGTTTTTATCGCCATTTTCATCAATTTACTATAACTTCATCCACTCAATGTGGCTAGTTCAAAGTGTCTAATTGTTTATTTTATACATTTGTTTCATATTTGTCCTTATTGTAATGTATATTTGGTTGTAAATATATGATATGTTCTGTTCTGTTCTAGAAAAGGGGTAAGTTACAGCTTTAGTTATTTTCACCAATTGTTTGTAAAACCGTCTAACACTGTTTTGTTTTTGATTGTTATCTGTGTTACATGTTAATTTATTCATTACCGGTGTAGCCTTGGGCTCATGTTGGTAAACGTGGCTTCACAAGCATATTTTGTAACATTTTTTTTCAATTTCTTTTATGATGCTTTATCGATGGGTTTCAAAATATCGAAGTTATAACATAATCTTGTAATAAAGCTTTAGTTACTTTATTTTTCTCCCAAACCGACGATTTGTTTACAATACAAAATTCGGTAAATAATTTACCAGCATATTTGAAAAAATGCGATATTGGAGACACTGTTGCCATTTTTATTTTATATTTGTTATCTAGGTCCCTGGCCCTTTACATTTGAGTATTTTCACACAATGAGCAATCCTGTACATGGCAATTCCTAGAAAATAACGCATGCTTGCTTCGTCAATTAAACATAACATAGCTTTATTCAGAGAATCGACTTGAACACATAAGGTTCATCGTCGAACATACATACATAATAACTAACATACATGAGTATGGACAAAATATAGAAATTCTGAAATTGAAATTTCTCAGTGCGGAAATAAAAGAAAGTGTAGAATCTTACCAAAAACATTACATGTAGAAAATAAATATTGGCAATAGGAGATGAATATAGAGAATGTGATTTTAACATTTTATGAGAGGAATAGGAAACTAATTACAAATTATATTTAATCGGCTTTTTCTTTTATCCATTGCTTTAGTATAAAAAATGCCAATGGCGTTTAAGATTTGAACATTTTCTGATTTCAACAGCTCTATTAGCTTAATCATGCTTGGTTTGATGTAATAGTATCTTCGTAAGTAAATATGTCTTAATTCTTTATATGCGGGCAGACAAGTAAAAAGTGATATTCATCTTCTAATTCGTTTTTGTCACAAAGCTCACAGATTCTTTCGTTTCTAGGGATGTTCCTATGGCGTCCAGTTTCCATCAGTAATTGGTGAGCAGATAATCTTAATTTTGTTACGGCATTTCTGTACTTTAAGATTTTCATTTTATCCAAGTAAATTGAAAAGGAAAACTCATCTTTTAATCTTTGAAAAACTGTTAATGAGGAGCGATTACTGATATCTTGAAACCAGTCATTTACATAAATATCTCTTAATCGACAACGAAATATTGGTAAAAAAGCATTTATATTGACCGATACAGGGAATAACCAAACATCGTGAAAACCAGATCTTTGTAATAATTCTTTCACTTTATATGTCCACAAATTAGCATTGTTGAGATGATTCATTTCTGTCAAAACAGTTTGAAGTATACAATTAAAGACACTGCCTAATAATCTCGAGTACTCGTCGGACTGTGCAAGGACCCCAAATATTCATGTCGTCGTTGGACGAATAAAATATCGTGAAAAAACACACCAGCTTTGATAACAGTATTTACGATATTTTGATCGCCGACTTAAGATATGTGTATATTGAGATATGGTGCATATTGAGATAAGAGTATATTGAGAGTAACTGTACATATGGAGGCTGTTTCAGGTCTTTGCTTTGGACACATGGGAAATTGTTTGAAAGGTCACGCACAGGTTAACCTATACCCACACATTCCCGCCTTTTTACGCTCCTCGTGGAAAACGCTTAGGAAAACATTTTGGAAAATGAAGAAATTGCTTGTTACAAGCAATGTATTCATTATCCACAATGTTTTCTACACCAAAAGCAAAGCATCTACAATTTACACTGACTAAAAATTGTTGTCTGCAACTTCTTTACATTTGGTCCTGTCTAAAATTTGATTGTTTAGTCATGGGTTAATATTTCATTTTTGAAAAAATGTTATCAGCGCATACCACTGCATATTATCAGTTGGGGACAAAAATGTCGTTAATACAGCTTAAATACGGCTGCGATTTCGATATTTTGATCGACCAAAGACGATATTATCTATTCGACTTTAAAACTTTGCCTAAAGATGGTTCACGGCTGATATAAAGTAAAAAAAAAACACCATCAAATATAACCTGTAATGATAAAAGGGTGATTAAACTGCAGTAAACGTATTATAAATAATCTACTTGAATCAATTTTGGGGTCATAAATCAACTAATTAAAACAATGACGCGCAAATTAAGATAAGATTTTGTGATATACCGAGGTTGGACCCTTACACATTTTTTCACGACTGTAGTAGGAATATATGTAAATCTAATACATTTACTTGCTTTTGTCAGTTTTGATAAGAAAAAAAATGACGATTGTGATTGTAACTATATAATTTCCCTTTTCAATTTTATTATTAATATTATCATCATCATATATCAACAACGACAACAATACAATGATGATAAACATGGTAATAGCAGAATGAATAATACTTCATATCATTATTCTATTACTGTTACTGTATAATACAAAACTTGAAGTTATCGATTCGTGAAATATCTAGGTTTTTAACCCATTACCAGACAAAGAAATTGTAGACTGGTCCAAAATCAAAGATGTTGAAGACGACAATTTTGAATTAATAAATTTTAAAAGAGTCGAAAACATGGTGGGTAATGAAGAAATTGCTTGAAACAAGCAATTTCTTCATTTTCCACAATGTTTTCCAAGGATTTCTTTCTTTTGGGCACCAAAATGTGTCATTGTGTTGCAATGGGTAAACTCTACAAACGAGGACCTATCGGACCGATCGGATTATACCTTCTATTTACATCCAATTACGTTATTGTACAATATGAATACTTTATATACCCCCAGAATCCTCTCGTTTTTTTACTGAAGAGCACTTCTCCATGTTAGAAAACGAAATTCTTGAAAAAACTTCTGAATTTAAATATATCTTTTTAGCTGGTGATACCAATTGTCGTGTTGGTTCAATGAGAGATTATGTCATCTCCAGTACCCACTTGAATGAGACACTTCAAATTGATCAAGATGTTCAGCTAGAGCTCCAAAAACACAAAGTTCTGGAAAGCCTGTCAATAAACCTGGAAAGAAAAGCAAAAGATAAACGCACTAATGCAAACGGTTTCAAGCTTTTAGATATCTGCAAAAATAACAGTCTTTTTATTCTAAATGGCAGAGTTTTTCAAGATAAAGATGTAGGAGAACTTACTTTCAGAGACAAATCTATTATAGATTATGTAATTACTTCCCCTGATTGTTTATGCCTCTTAAATAGTTTTGAAATTTTGGAAACAGACCCACTTCTTTCTGATGGTCATAATGCCCTAGCCTGGGAAATCAAAATTATAGATAAACTACATCTAAATAAAAACAACCCTTCCATAGAAAATAGACCAAAATGGACGAGCGCACTCGAATTGGACTTTGTTCAGAATATTGATCAAAACAAAGTTCAAAGTCTTATAAGTCAACTTAACACTTACCCACAATCAAAGCACACAATTGAACACATAACCAATGAAATAAAATCTGTCTTTGAGAAGTCAGTCGATGCCTCTTTCCCCAACAGTAATACAGGTCATGGTCCCTTTATCTCCTTTCCAAATAACAAACCCTGGTTTGGTCCCCAATGTCACCATGCTAGAAAAAAGTACCACAAAGCAAAGGCTAATTATTCTAGAACAAGAAATCTTCAAAATAAGCTGAAGCTTAGACAAACAAGTAAAGAATACAAACGAATCATACACCACTACAAAAATCTAGAAAAACAAAAACAGAGTAAAAAGTTAAGAGACATGAATGAGAAAAACCCTAAAAAATATTGGAAGTTTCTAAAAAATCTAAAATCAAAGAAAAAAAGTTCTGATCACCCAACAATAGAGCAATTTTATGATCATTTTCAAGAATTAAATAAAAATCATATTGATGATGACAGATTTGAACATGTCTACAATAACACTGAAAATATGAATGAATTTCTTAATGCACAAATCACAGAAACAGAAATACTCAAATGTATTAACAACCTGAAAAATGCGAAATCCCCTAGCCCTGTCGACAAAGTTTTAAATGAATATATCAAGGCAACAAAATGTATATTTCTACCATTATATTGTAAACTTTTTAATGCTGTTCTTAACACTGGCATAGTGCCAGTGACATGGCTTGAAGGTACCATTATCCCCATTTTCAAAAACAAGGGTGACCCAAAAATCCCTAGCAACTACAGGCCAATAACAATCTTAAGTTGTCTAGGAAAATTATTTACTGCAGTACTGAATAATAGGCTCAATATATATCTAGAGGAAAATAGAATACTGGAAGAAAACCAAGCCGGGTTTAGAAAAAGTTATTCATGCTGTGATCATATATTCACTCTTCACTCCCTCTTTGAATTACTCAAGAAAAAGAAAAAGAAACTCTTCACAGCATTTATTGACTTCTCACAAGCCTTTGACAAGGTATGGAGAACCGGCCTCTGGCACAAACTTATTCTCAATAATATAAATGGAAATTTCTTAAATGTAATTGTAAATATGTACAAAAATATAAAATCCTGTGTTAAATTGGATGGTTCCTACTCCCAAACCTTTTCTTCAGAAATAGGGGTACGACAAGGTGAAAATCTTTCACCCATATTATTCTCCCTCTATTTAAACGATCTACAATCATACTTAGAGTCTAATGGTGCCCTTGGCGTTGAGCTTAATGAAACAACAGATATAACCTTGTGGCTTAAACTACTAGTTTTGCTCTACGCAGATGACACTGTGATTTTGTCAGATAATATTAACGATTTCCAAAATAGCCTAAACCTTTTCTCTGATTACTGCAAAAACTGGCACCTTCAAGTAAATACCAACAAAACCAAGGTAATGGTCTTTGGCGCTAGGTCAACAGCAAACTTTAATTTTTCATTTGGTGGAAACCCCTTAGAAATACATGACCATTATCATTACCTAGGTATTACCTTTTCTAGCAATGGTTCTTTCCTGAGAGCCCGCAAACACATCTCTGAACAAGCAAACAAGGCCCTACATTTCTTGTTCAGCAAAGTCAACAATTCTGATCTCCCTATAGACCTTATTCTCAAATTGTTTGACCACACTGTCCTCCCAATCTTGACCTATGGCTCTGAAGTGTTTGGCTATGAAAACACTGAAATATTGGAAAAAATACATATAAATTTCCTGAAAAAACTTACTGGGTGTAGAAAATCGACTCCCTCAAACTTTTTGTATGGTGAGCTTGGAAGATACCCAATCAATATAACCATCATGTCGCGTATGCTATCTTTTTGGAATAGGCTTCTAGTAGGAAAATCTGATAAGATTTCCTTTCACATGTACAAATATATGGTGTCCTACCCTCAAAATAACTTTAAATGGCCAAACAAAATAAAAGAAATTCTAATTAAAGCAGGCAGACCAGATCTATGGGAAAACCAATTTACCATAACACAAGAAAATATACACAAATCAATAAAACAGACCCTCATAGATCAATTTAGACAAAACTGGCATCAACAATTAACTACTTCAAATAAAGGAAGAATTTATCTTAACTTTAAAGAAAACCATAGCTTTGAAGAGTACCTAACAATTCTAAATAAGAATGAATACCTACCCATACTTAAGTTCAGAACAGCCAATCACCACCTGCCTATTGAAACCGGTCGCTACGATGGAACACTTCTGGAAAACAGAGTGTGTAACTTTTGCAATACAAATGAGGTTGGCACTGAAATCCATTATCTGTTCCACTGTCCCTTTCTCAATAATGACAGAAGGCAGCATTTCCCTAACCTACAACAATACGAAAATAATATAAAAGCACTTTTCCAAACAATCAGTCCAGAGAAACTCAAACAACTCAGCTCCTTTTTAAAATTAATAACACATAAAATCAAGTAACATGTCACATTTTCCATTAAACTACATCACTAATCATTAGGGGCATGTATAAATTGAGTATTTGAATGAAGCTCTAAGCTTATCAGTAAAGCTCTATTTTGTGAATTATTTTGATTTACAAAACTAAAAAGTCAAAAGAAAAAGGTGACTTGAAATGTTTAAAGTAATGCCAACAACAAACCTTTCTTGCAGATGATTACCAAATTATCATTTTCCACTGGTTAATCATCAAACCCTACATATTGAAAAATTTTTTGATACATTGAAAGTACTTTTTATGTTCTGTCTTGAAAAAAATTATCCATCCCTTAACAAATCTCATATATGCACTGTTTTTTGTTGTTGTTTTTTTATATGATTTGAAAATATATATTTCATGAAAACTATTAAACCTTTACTCATAATAAATGACTCCCCCAATTTATACAAACTTATAGGAAGTCATGATATATGGACCTACAGCCCACAAAATCCCAATTTTGATCTTTAGGTTATTTAATTATTTATTCTTTACCTGAAAAAAAAAAAACTATCAAAGAAGTGGGAAAAGGAGAAAGTACTTGAAACATACCATTTGTCACACACAATGATCTCTACCTGATTTAGTCCATAGTTCTCAAATTATAAAGCAATTAATCATATTGATGCAAGTTCTCTCATATTGGAATAGTCCAAAATTTTGTTTGTGTAAATAGGTCAATAAATGGTCAGCTGTACTTACAAAGTCTTCACAAAGATCTCTTTATACATGAATTTGTTTTATAACTAACGTAAAATCTTTACATTTTCCTTATTTTCATGTTTGTACTTACTTGTATATATTTCATGTATTAAATAGTGTGATAACGCTGTAAATTAGGTGTTTAAACTGCATTGGAAAAGGAGAAATTCATTACCAATGTCAAATACTCCTGTACTATGTATATATGTATATGTATATTAATTTTGTTGAACTAGTCTATAGCATTACATATTGTAAATATTATTTATGGCAGAATATGAAGAACAAATGCAATAAACCCATTTCCACACAATCACCTTTAAACACCCCTTCCCCTAAAAACATAAGTAAACATTGTAAAAAATGAAGAAAATTCCAGTTTTCTTGTAAGCAGTTACAGGTGTATCAAGCCCAGACCAAAAAGACAACTATCCAAAAAGTTCCAAAATCTAAATTTGCTGTCTGCAACTTCTAACTTTGACAAGTCCAAAATTTGGTAATCTGGTAATGGGTTAATGTTTACATTTATCCCAAGTTGTTTGCAAAAGAACTTCCTTAAAACTGCATCACGGGAAAGCTAATGTGAGACTGTGTGCAAAAAGACCAATAGCCCTTTGCTAAATTCTCAACATTAAACAAGATCATTGAAATTACATGGGAAAAAAGAATTGCTTGTAAACATAATCTTTTGTCACAATGGTTACATTCAGTTCCAAAGTTTAGCACAATGTTAAAATGTCCACTGCAATTCCCCATAATAAAATCCAGTATTAATTCTGTTGTCTGCAAACGGGCTAATCACTGGAACATTGAAAAAATTTAACCCACTATTTTTTTTTTTTTTTTTTTTTAAGAAAGAACCATCCAGTAATCTTGAAAATAACTTGAAAAAAAATCCTTGTTACAGGCAGTCACGTCTATTGCAAATAACCCGTTTCCGTGCTATCACATCCTAAGCCCACCGACCCAACCCCACCAAACCTTAGTAAACATCATATTTAAGGAAAAAAACTTTTTCTAGCCATCTCCTCTTTTGCAAAATTTTAAACCTGTCCAAATTCAAAGTATTTTAAGAAGAAAATTTAAAGTGAACCTAATTTGAAAATGGCAAGGGAAGAAATTGCTTGTTTTAGACAGTTTTTCATATGTTCAGCTAATACAGTACCTACTCCCATGCAACTACATTCCAATTACCCCCCCCCCCAAACAAAAATGAAAAAATAAAAAACAACAGCAACACAATAGCAAACAAACTTGGTAAACATTAAGGGAAATGAAGAAAATGCTTGTTTATTGTAAGCAGTGACATATAATTCCAACATGAAAAATAAGACCAATACTTTTAGACAGTTATCTACAACGTTTCTCTAATTTTGACCAGTCCAAAATTTGGTTGTCTGTTAAAGGGCTAACGTGTAACTTTGCCCAAATTGTTTGATAAATAACTAGCACAATTGAATAAGTGACTTGAAGTAGGCTAAACCTATAACTCTTTGTTTAATTATTATCCCTTTACCTCGGAAGACAATATTTTTCATTCTCCTTGAGCATATAAACAAACAACATGACAAATTTACAAAGTTTGCTAGATCCACATGCTCTCTGGATCATTGTTCGGGATGGGGCCTGAGACAACGGAGTCTCTCTTCTCCATCCTTTGCAACGATCTAGAGGCACGAAACGGACATAAAAATGCCACCAACAAAAGCACCAAGTAAAGAGTTCATCTTTGTCGTTTGTTACTATATAGCAGAAAGGGTTAATTATTGATAGTAAATCAATTACTTACGGGATTTCATCCATGATTTTCATTTACACAGCCATCGCCAGTCCGTTCACGTGAAATTTACCTCGGGGCGTTAGATCACCATTATACAAGCTTTCCGATTGGCTAATTGTCATAAGGCGGTACCGTTATGCAGATGAGTTCACCCGGCTAGTGCCGAGTGCAAACTTTTGCCTAACCCGTATCCACATATACAAATTACCTCTGCCTTTTAGTTGTTATTGTGCATGTTGTTTTCTTAAACTTCCCCGTATCCCAGCCTTGTTTTTCGTTTCGAACAAGGCCCGGGAGAAAAAGGGGATACAGTACTATGATATTAAAAGAATCCAAACGAGGTTTTAACCATAACGTCTCGTCGGAAACCGCGTAACCACAGCAGGATTCTGTGGTACCGGTTTCTGAGAACTTTTAGTCCTTACAGAAATTGCATCCTGTAAAAAAAAAAAAAAAAAAAAAAAGTCCTTAGTTGTCTGAAACTTCATATCTAAACAGAGATTCTATATCAGAAATTATTTTCCTTGGTTTTATTATCCATACACTGAGAGATTCTATCCCACATATAATAGTTTTTCACAAATTTCTCTCTCCTATCAACCTACTGTCTTGGCACAACGGAAGTTTTTAAATATTACAAATTCATGTTTATATGTTTTTTGTCCATGTTGTACTGTTATGTACTTGGATGTAAATAAAAGTTTTGTTCTGTTCTGTTCTGTTCTGTTCTTATTCGACTTTAAAACTTTGCCTAAAGATGGTTCACGGCTGATATAAAGTAAAAAAAAAACACCATCAAATATAACCTGTAATGATAAAAGGGTGATTAAACTGCAGTAAACGTATTATAAATAATCTACTTGAATCAATTTTGGGGTCATAAATCAACTAATTAAAACAATGACGCGCAAATTAAGATAAGATTTTGTGATATACCGAGGTTGGACCCTTACACATTTTTTCACGACTGTAGTAGGAATATATGTAAATCTAATACATTTACTTGCTTTTGTCAGTTTTGATAAGAAAAAAAATGACGATTGTGATTGTAACTATATAATTTCCCTTTTCAATTTTATTATTAATATTATCATCATCATATATCAACAACGACAACAATACAATGATGATAAACATGGTAATAGCAGAATGAATAATACTTCATATCATTATTCTATTACTGTTACTGTATAATACAAAACTTGAAGTTATCGATTCGTGAAATATCTAGGTTTTTAACCCATTACCAGACAAAGAAATTGTAGACTGGTCCAAAATCAAAGATGTTGAAGACGACAATTTTGAATTAATAAATTTTAAAAGAGTCGAAAACATGGTGGGTAATGAAGAAATTGCTTGAAACAAGCAATTTCTTCATTTTCCACAATGTTTTCCAAGGATTTCTTTCTTTTGGGCACCAAAATGTGTCATTGTGTTGCAATGGGTAAACTCTACAAACGAGGACCTATCGGACCGATCGGATTATACCTTCTATTTACATCCAATTACGTTATTGTACAATATGAAAAAAAAATAAAAAAAAATAAAGAAATGATACATGAAATTAGCAGCTGAATACTGCCGGTTAGCATAATGAATTTGGTAATTTCAGAATGAAAATATCTTCTTTCGATGCACACATTAAAGAAGTCTTTAGGCTTCATGTAACGTTGTCATACTAAAATTATCGCAAACTTGTCTTATGAGTCCCAACAACAGTATTAAGCGAGAATTATGTTATAGCTTGTGTATGCAATCGAATCAATCCTGTGCATATTTCACAGAAATGAGTTTGAAGCGACTATTTTCTTAAGCGACCACTTTTTGGTCGTCCCACGACCCTTAACCCATTCCAACACAGCAAAATTTTAGACTGGTCCAAATTGAGAGAAGCTGCAGACGACAATTTCAAGTTGATGGAATTTTGAATATTTTAGTCTTTTTGGATAGAAAACATTATGGATAATGAAGAAATTGCTTGATACAAGCAATTTCTTCATTTTCCACAATGTTTTTTCAAAGTTTTTTCCTTGAGGGGCGTAAAAAGGAGGGATTGAGTTGGAATGGGTTAATACGAGATTTACTACATACTAAACACTCAGATCAGATGACATAGTCGAGCTCAGTGACCGTTACCCAAAATTTGTTAAATTAATCAGTCATTATTCTACATGTTACACCAGGATGTCCATACTGATCAAAACTTGCACTTAAAGCACATATAATTTAATTTTTAGTTTCGTCTATCAAAAACGAGCGTTCTGATTGGTCGAAAAACTTGATTCATAACTCCATGAACAAAATTTTGAGCACGCAGCAATTCTGAATGCTTCCACACAAAATAGTCCCATACAAAAAGGTATCACAATTTGTAAAGCTTTTGTTTTTTTCACTCGATGCTATTAAATTATAAGAAATGAAGAGAATAAATTTTGATTTCACGGAGGTATTAACCGAAAAACCTAATCACACAATGTATGAATCCGCTTCGCGTATTCATACAGTGTGATTAGGTTTTTTTGTTCATACCTCCGTGAAAAAAAAAAAAATTCTCTTCATCTCTCAATTGAAATTGACGGATCTCTGGCCACGCCCATTGATCTACGACAGAAAGTTCAACTTTATTAAACGTAAAATATATTGTTTGAAATTTTATGCCACGCAACATGCGAATTCGCTTCAAAATAAGCAAATGCGGTAAAGGTTCCGCAGCCTACACGGTTTGCATAATCTGGTTCATGTCAACAACTGACGGATCGCTGGCTACGCCCACTGCACTCCAACAGGAAGTTCCACTTCATTATGAAACGGCGTTATTTTGCAAAAGCCATGGCCAGTAACATGTAACAAAAAAGTTAAATGGTTAGTTGGTGACTTGATTCAAGCTGTCGATACGCCATTAACTCCGACACGAAGTCCCGCTTCGTTTTTTGACGGCGTTGTTTGGCAAAATCAATAAGTAGTCGCATGTAGCAAAAAAGTAAAACGGTTGGTTGGCGACCTAAACGTCGTATCTACAGCTGTAATAAGCTGTAGTTACGACGCTTAAGTCGCCGAAACAACAAAAAATAACAAAAAATGATGGCCAATACTGAAGTTGAAAGCTCAGGTCCGTGCTAAATAAATGATTCAGTAACCATCTACAGATCGCGAAACGAAGACTCTGATCAAACCGTGCGATTGCACAGGTTGATCTAATTCTTTACTTTGCGCACTTTTGAAATTAACGGATCTTTGGTCCCGTCCAGGAAAAGCTCAGCGGTTTGATATCTCAACGTCGTTATTTTGTAAAATCTATAGTCAGTAACACGTATAAAAAGAAAGTGGTTGATTGGCGACCTGAATGTGGTAACTTCAGCTTGTATGAACTGTAGTTACGATGTTTAATGTACTAAATCAACAAAAATGTTTTACATAAATATCGCAAATGTCGTAGTTCAAAGTTTCTTTCCAGACTAAATAAATGATTAGACTGTTTAATTGATTCTTTGCTTGATAGCCGCGTTCCGTCATTTTGCCACAGCCCAGATCCCATTTCCGTATTCGATAGATCTATAATATTAGACCATGTGGGATTTTTACATATCGAGGGCTTAGATCAAAAACACTGTATGGCTCTATACATTGTATAGAGCCATACTGTGTTTTTGCTCTAAGTCCTTGATATATTTCATATGCTCATGTAGAAGAGACTTGAGCATCCTGGGCAGGAGTATATGGTGTGCAGCTAAACTTGTACAAAGCGACCACTCAAGACGTGGTCGTTTAAGAGAATGGTTGCTTTATACACTTTTTTGTGTCATATATTTGGGATCGGTTCGACTGCATACACAAACTATTACAAGATTCTCTCTTAATCCTTTGTTTGTAAATCTCATTAGAATATTCTCAATGAGATTAGTCTAATAAGATCCGCCAACATACGAATTTCATTAGGAAAAACGCTAAATCATGACGAGCCTTTATTTTTGAAAGGGAATTTAGATGCCGGTCGCTTAATGAAATTGGTCGCTTAATAGAGGTTGTCGATTGCGCAAGATTGACCGAATTTAGAATATCCCTATATCAGCTTAACAAATTGCGATTCAGTAATCTCCTGCAGATATTACAGTGAAGACTCTGATCAGACTGTGTGGTTGTATAGCTGATCTTAATATTTACTTAGCGCACTTGTTAAATCGTTGAACATCGGCTTATAAAGGCTGCTGCACAAATTATATCATAAAACCAAAGTGTCCGTGGGCGAACAAAATATCGTAAATACAGCTTTATTCAAGCTGTGTTTACGACATTTTAGTCGACCACCGACGAAAGGTAGAAAAAAAATCTCTACTTCCATAAAATCTCATACTTAGAGGTTTCGAGGTCTGGAAAGGATCGATACTTAGTCGGTGGAAGACCAAAATGTCATAACTACAGCGTAAGAAGGAAAATTTCGTTGTCCCACCGATAACTATTGGCGTCGATGATGGTCGCAAATCTTCACATATGCATTCAACCATTTATTATTGCAGGTAAGTCGTATGTTATTGAATTAATGTTGTGGGTTTTTTATCGTTCTCATTTATAAACCTGACTAAAAAAAGCATGGATTGCATAGGATTTTAAATGGTTTGTTTGGGTTATTTTATACATACCTGGCGTTAAATAGGACAACCAATCAGACTGCAGAAAAGAGTGACATAGGTTTGATGGGTATTACCCGTAAATCTCTACATTATTAGAGCCCAGGTAAAACTGCGACGCATGTTTTATTTTATTGTTATTATCATTGTTAGAATAAAGGGGCCATTTTGAGACTTCAAGGGGTAACAACAACAACAACAAAAAAAAGCCACCCAAAATCTAACAAGTACAAATCGATCTTTATTCAATTATCAGAAAAAATCAAAACAACTCTTCGGTTGACGTGCAGCTTGTATAACCCGTCCCCACTTAACAAATTCTAGACTGGTCCGAATTGAAAAAAAAATGCAAACGGCGATTTTAGGTTGAAGGAATTCTAATTTTTTTTGTCATTTTGGGTAGAAAACATTGTGGATATCGAAAAAAAAAATGCTTGAAACAAGCAGTTTCTTCTATGTCCACACTGTTTTCCGAAGTGTTTTTTCTAGAGGGGAATAAAAAGGAGGGGCTGTATAGGCTGTATTTACGATATTGTGGACTACTTCCGACGAACAGTAACGCATGGTTGAAAGACCGTCTATCATACCATAGAAACATGTCCAGACCGAAACGTTCGATCCCGGTCCGACCAGGTTAGACAATTATTATTGTACTTAACCCATTAATAGACAACAAAAATTTAGTCTGATCCAATTTCGGAGTAGTTTCAAAACACGATTTCTAGTTCGTGAAAATTAAAAAATATCGTTGATTTTTGGGATAGATGACATAATGGAAAGTAAAGGAATTGCGTGTTACAATCATTTCTTGTTTTCATCGAGTGTCCCTAAAAGCTTTGTTCTTGCGGGGTATAAAAACCGGGAATGTGTCGGAATGGGTTTAACCAAATAAAAGACTGCAAACTTCTAGGAAGAATCATAATGAAAAAATGCAACATTTGCAATTCGAGCGTTACATAAATGCGAAAGACGAAGTTGTGCCAGCATCTAAAGAAAATGGATAAATAAATTAGCCTGTGAGTGATATTTCCAGCCGTTTCAGATATGAGTAAAGTGCATTCAATTAGCAGTCTGAACAGTCACACAGTTGACATAGAATATCGTCGTTGTCGGTCTAAAACCTCGTAACTACAGCTTGATTCAAGCTGTAGTTATGAGGTTGTAGAACGACAACGACGATATTTTGCTGGTGGCCTAAAAGAACTTTGAATCAGTAACCATCTACAGAGCCCATGGTTAAGACTCTGATCAGACTGTGTTGATGCACATGCTGATCTTGGTCTTTACTTAGCGCTCCTGTAAAATGGTCAGAAATTTCAAGAACATGGTAAAATAGATTTTGATTGATACAAGCAATATTTCTCTATCTTCAAATAAGTTGCCAACTACACACAAGGTCATAAATGATTAGATTATACTTTAGGTCACTTTCAGTGCGCCTTCCAAAAGCTTTCAAATGTTTTTGACACGAGCACAACGCCGTTAGGCATGCAAAATATTGTAATTCCAGCTTTATTAAAACTGTAGTTACGACACTTTGCACGTCCAACATCGATAACATTCATTCTGAGCCACCGGTCTTTCGCCCCATTAGCCTAGCCGTCTTCAGCACGAATTGGGGAGAGATAAAAATTTAAAATCGCTATGATATTTTTCAAAATATCGGGAAGTTGATGGTCAAGTCGGGAATCGAACTCATAGCGCCCCCTTTTTAGCATCATTCTACCACTGCATTAAGTGTGTAATGAGCTACCAGGCTGGGTGAGAAAAAAAGGCTCATAATTATATAGATGGCAATTTTGATGGACCATGTATCGGGAATTCGTATTTCAAACGATAGAAAGCATTGTTGGAAAGGGAAAAACGTCTACAAACGATAATTCCGTCCGTTGATTTAGTAGGTTTTTTGCAGTAACAAACTTGAAGAAATTGGCAGGATAGAATATTCTGTTCTTTCGTCGTTCTTAAATGGTAAATTTGGCATTGTATACTATTCAGTCAAGGGATCATATTTCCACCTATAAATAGTTTTGTTTAGTTTTAATCTGTATGACCTTGAGGGCAAGATATGGTTTTTCAGTACGGATGGACTTAACTTTTTCTTTAACCCTTTCCTGCTCAATCCCTGGCTTTTACGTCCCTGTGATTTGATAATTAAGAAAACTTTGTAGTAAAAGAAGAAATTGCTCGTAACAAGCAATTTCTTCTTTTCTACAATATTTTCTATCGTAACGAATGGTTATTTTCAAATCAAATCCACTTTATATTCTCGTCTGCAAAACCTTTGAACTTGGACGGGTCTAAATGTTTGAAATACAGTCAATGAGCAATCTACTTGATCAGTTCATTTTCATTCAAAAGTTTGGGAATGCTGCTTTGTGTTCAAACATTATAAAAGATTGATTGATTTGATGGGCTTTAACGCCACTTCTAACAGTATTTCAGTCATATTGTGGCGGCTGGAGCACCTAACAATGGATTCCTGGTATTCCTCACACTAGAACTACCACTACATCCTTTCCTAGCCTCCAGCTGCTATCCCACTTAGGTTTACGATTATCCACCAATTGGTGAGAGACAATTGTTGGAAAGGATATGTGCCGCTGCCGGGGATCGAACCCTTGACACCCCATGAACATTGTAAAAGAGTGGTAATTGATCAAATAGCTAATAAGAGTAGTTGGCCAATTCTGACACAATGGCGCTTTTAAACGCCCCTCCATGCAAAAGTTTCGGAAAAAATTGTGAAAAATGAAGAAATTACTTATTACAAGCAATGTCTTCATTGTTCACAATGTTTTCTACACGAAAAGACAAAGATTTTCAAAGATTTCATAACCTTAAAATTGTCGTCTGCAACTTCTCTGAAATCAGACTGGTCTAAAATTTTGTTGTGTCGTAGTGGGTTAAAATGCCGTTGTAGATTTAAAAGATCTACAAAGAGCTAAAAGCTTCAACACTGCTCAACCTGCGCAGTCTGGCTACGATCGATAATATTCTCACTTCACATATGGTCGCCGAGGAGTTTTCGTTGTACAAGTCAAACCTCACAAAGAAATAAGGTACATGAGCCTGCATTGGTAAGGTTGAGGTCTGCAGGTACAGGATTGGCTGGGGGGTGTAGCACTACTCCCCCCCCCCCTCATTATTTTCACAAGATTGTAAAAATTGTAAAATGATATATTATTTCAAATTACTTTGCCTATAACCACTTATAAGATCCCAAAATTCCAAAACTACCCCAATCCTGAAATGTTTCCATGTTAGCCACCCCAGTCTTAAAAGGCCTCTAAGTTACCCCAATGCTTCTTACGGGTCTGGGGTTACTGGGGAGAAAAACATTCATGTCTAGGTTTGATTTAAAAAAAGTGTTAATAATCCTGTCATGCACAAAAAAGTTATAATTACGAATAGGAAAGAAAGGCAGAATACGGATGGGGAGGCGAAAGTTTTGAAAGCTAAATAAGGAAATGTATCAAATAACGCACTATCCTTAAGATTATGTCAGAGATTCTGATGTAATGTATTTAGAATGATAAAAGATTTACTCTTTTTTGTCTAGTGAGATTACGTACATTTTGTTGGATCGAAAGAAAACAAATTTTGAAAACTCGAATAAAATGGTCAAACAATAGATTGACTTTTTGAAGAAGTCCCAAAGTCACCTTGTCACACACTTTAATCCTGTTCAGTTCCTTGTTTTTACATCCCTGTGATTTTATTATTGAGAAAACATTATGGAACAAGAAGAAATTGCTTGAACCACCCAATTACTTCTTTTTTTTCCACAATATTTTCTTCTCCACTGAATAGTCATTTTTTCAACGTTAAACCACTTTTGATTGTCGTCTGCAAAATCTTTGAAATTGGCCAGGTCTAAAATTTGGAAAACCAGGAAATGTTTAAGTGAAATAACCTCCAAACTTATGGTCATTTTGATCGCTTATAAAAGAAAATGCTTCATAAACTTGATTGTGCGTATTGAAAATAATTGAAATCAAAATATTAATTGGAAAACGGTGAGTGAAAAAGAAGAGAATATTCTTATTTACAAAATCAGGTTCCCTTGTGAAACAACTAAGTCTCGTAAAAAAAGTTATCGAACCCGCAATTGATTAGTTTTGAAGAAGACATCACAGACAAAAAGACGCGCAGATTGACCCATTCCCACACAATGTCGCCTTTAGACGCGCATCGGGAAAGACAATCCAGGAAACATTGTCTAAAATGAAGAAATTACTTGCAACAAACAGTTTCTTCATTTTGCACAATGTTCTGTAAATAGAAAGCTGAAAAAATCCAAAAATTGATATACTGTTAATTGTCGTCTGCAGCTCCTCTCAATTTGGACAAGTCTAAAATGTTGTCGTCTGGTAATGGGTTAAGAGGTACTGACAGTGCTATCTACAATTGGCAGACCTTGAACGCGAGGATTGGTGTAAGAGAGGACGTTGTCATTCCGTCATTTTCAATAAGTCGAGCATGATTCCCGTATGTCGACTTGAATGTAACCCTTGCAATGCTGATTAAAGTCTGTGTTCAGAGCTGCATTAAATCAAAGGACTGAAAGCATTTTAAAAATCCTAATTAAGGGTCAATGTTCTGTTAACAATACTTGGTTAAAAGGCAAAAGGTTGATGTAGACTAAGATCAGACTGCACACATGTGCAGGCTGATCTTAGTCTATACCACCTGTCAAAGCAAAAAATTTCAGAATCAGCGTGACAATTTAAGGGTTAGGCTTCATTTACTATGCAGCCTTGAGAAAAGTCGAGTCTCGCGGCCCACTGTGCAACAGTTATTTTCGGCAGTCTCATTTTATACAAGATACGAGACACGCATCCTTCTGTAACCAAGTCACATCTTGACGTTAGGCGACCTAAAACCCTGTAACTACAGCTAAAGTTGCCTAAAGTTACACTATTATGACCGCTTACGAATTCAGGTTGACATCCTTAACAACTTCAGAATCCGGGTTATTTTTTGGGTTTTTCTTTTTCTCTTTCTTTTTTTTTATCATGTGAGGGTTTGCCTTTGGGATGAGAATGAATATGTTACTCCGTCACTCAATAAGGGACAGTCCGAGAAACCCATACAGCAAAAGACTGTAATACATACAGGATCCAGCGAGGATCAACCAGAATAGATATTTAACCCTTGCTGGATTAAAATCTTATACGGAATTGCTTTGAAATTAAAGAAATTGCAACACTGGAAGTTCTACATGCCGGTCAAAATTCCTTTTGAAAATTGATTGTTTAATAATATCTGACTTAAAGCAGACAACCAGGATGTGTAGACCAAGATCAGCCTGCACATATGTGCTGGCTGATCTTTTTAATACCTCCTGCCAAAAACTGGAATATTCCGGGTTCAGTATGACAAGGTTAAGAGTAAATTAGGCTAACAAATCTGTATTCAAGAAAACATACCTTTAGCGAAAAATTTGAAGTTGGTTAGTCCGCTCATTTTGAGCATTCTGGTCAGACCGATACTTTTCGTGAGGGCCGCCGTCATAGCGCAGTTGGTAGCGCGTCGGACTTTCAATCTCGAGGTCCCGGGTTCGATTCCCGACGGCGGCACTCATCCTTTCCGACTATTTGTCTCTCACCAATGGGTCGATAATCGTAGACCTATGTGGGATAGCAGCTGGAGGCTAGGAAAGGATGTAATGGTAGTACTGGTGTGAGAAATACCAGGATTCCATTGTTAGGTGCTCCAGCCGCCGCGATATAACTGAAAGATTGTTGAAAGCGGCGTAAAACCCCATTCAAACAAACCGATACTTTTCGTACTTCGAAATAATGCCCTTCTTTCGCGTGATAAGCAACATAACCAACCAAATTAGACGAGAACATTCTGGACTGGTCCAAATTCAAAGAATGTCCAGGTTAGTTGAATTACAAATGTCTCAATGTTTTCTTGATAAAAAACCATATGCACAATAAATGAATTGCTTGTGACAAGCGTTTTCCTAAATTTGCGCATTCTTTTAAGGGTAGTGAAAAGGCCGGGTTGTTTTGGAATGACTTAAATCAAAAAGGGCTATAACTGCTCGGTGCACCGAAAAGTTAGAAGGTAATTTATGCGAGATTAAAAACGTACTAGACAAATTCATAATCAATTAATATATCTCCAGTAGGATACCAAAAACATTGTAACTAAAGCTTTATCAAACTGAAAAGAGTTTCAGACGACAAATTGAAGTTTATGAAATATAAGACTTTTTCAATTTTCTCGGTAGAAAACATTGTGGAGAATAAAGAAATTACTTGCTGCAAGCAATTTCTTCATTTTGCACAAAATTCCATTTTTCTTTTTTTTTTTTTTTTTTTGGGGGGGGGGGGTCAAAAACTGTCAGTGTCTGGAAAGGGGTTAAGGATGATATATTTTCTTTCCTTGAAATCCAACTTTTGCCAAAAAAAGTATGGCAACCCCTTGTAATACTTAAATGGAGGTATCCAAGTGTGGAAAAATACAAGTAGTCATTGGAAAAGTTGGCGTCCTTCAATAGTTCTGACCCTTCGTCATCGGAAATGGTCAAGTTTGTGGACTATTTCGAAATGATTGGAAGTAATCCGATTTAGAAGAATAACAATAATTTCGTATGTACGCCTTTGGGAAACCCCTAAACTAGATGTACAACCTATCCCTATTCCAGGTATTTGAGTACAAAGAAAACTACCTGTATCAAAACCTGTCTTGTAAAAAACAGTTGCCTTTTCATTTAATTAATTTTTACAAAAACTGAATTGACGGATCGCTAGACCCGCCAAACGAACTCCGACAGGGCGTTCGACTTGTACCTTAAACAGCGTTATTTTGCAAAATTTGTGATCAGCAACATATAACAATCAAAGTACTGAAAAGTACTGTAAGCTAGCAAAGTATTGTTTTGTTCAGTAATCTTCTTTGTCAAACGTTATTATGATAAAGAAACGAGGTCGAAGTTACCAAAGAGTTAACCAATTCCAACACAATCCCTCATTTTTACGCCCTATAAGAAAATAAGTGTGGAAAACACTGTGAAAAATGAAGAAATTGCTTGTTCCAAGCAATTTCTTCATTTTCCATATTGTTTTTCTACCTAAAGAGATAAATATTTTAGAATTTTCAACAATTTGAAATTGTCGTCTGCAACTTCTTTGAAACCTCTGATCAGAGTTATTTAGAACACGGTGTGCTCAAGTGAGCTAAATACACATAGGGGATAACTTGCATGCATTGTTTGCAATATTCCTGAAATACATTAGAACTTCTTATGGCGTAGGCATTTAACGGATTAGGTGGTTAAGCCTCCAGTGGCAAGTTGCACTCGTTTAACTTTGAGACGACCTAAATATTGTGTCTGTTAACTTAAGCTATCAAAGCTGACGCTTTGGTAGTTAAAAAAGTAAAAGTGTTGGACACATATCTAAACGACATAACTACAGCTTAGATAAGCTAACTAACGATGTTTTAGTGACCAAACCCCCAAAAGGGCTTCACATATCTGTCGACCAATGTTAGAGTTCGAGGTTCAATTCTGATCGAAATGAATGATCTGATTGGTTTATCCGTTTTGTCGTTCTTTTATTTTCTGTGTTTTTTATCGACAGTGGCGAACCGTGATATTGCGGAGCTAGGATTTCTGTAAAATGATCAAAACTTATCAAATAGGAGGTTCTTAGTCCAATTTTACCGAGTTTTATTGAATTTCCCAACGAAAATGAAATAATAAGGCTACAGAGTGAGTTTACCTAACCCTCTCTTAACCCTCCACTGATTTCATTGATTCCTTGGGGTCACTTATTTAAGATAAACTGTTTGAATTTATTTTTGACCCATTGGTATCTAGATCAGTGTTATGAACGGTTCCTCCTAAACTTTGTTGATTGCAGTGGCTCGAATCTAGATACCGGTTTTAATAATAAGGCAAGTTCTACAAGTCCATGTGACTGCTGTTCTTTTCTACTCGCCCGAACGAATGTCTCGGAAAAGTTATTGTTTCTGTGTAAGCGTTGGAGTCCCACCTGGTAAAAGTCTGTATATCTCTTTACTAACTAGTGGTGCTTGGCCCATCTTTCACATATGATCTTTTTTAGGAAAAGGGGGGCTTTCATTTGAGATAATGACCTTGACCCTGTGAAGTTGTGACCTTGACTTTCAACTACTTATAAGAGATGAACCATAAACTTTACATTTTTCTATCTTGGTCAATTTTCATATTAGGGTACTCATATTTCACACAGCACTTATAAAGTGGTGGGCTTTCATTTGTGACAATGGCCTTGACCCTGTGACTATGTGACCTTGACCTGAAATTATTTATAAAAAAAATAACCAAAATCTTTAAACTTTTCTTTCTTGGTCAAATTTCATCTTTTCAAGACTATTGTTAATGTTGGGTAATCTTTTATTTGATATTCAGTTTACTACTGTCCTTCGTAGCGGCAGAATTATTGAGCAAGCCTACCGTCAGATTTTAGGTACTTTTAAAAAAATCTACGCACAAATAAGTTTAATGTGCAAATTAATGACGACGTTTTACATTAAGAAGCTCTTGCAAAAAGATTATATCTCGTTCATTTTTGTAGTTCGCCTTACATAACGGACGTTGTAAAAATGCTGTTGTCAATTCCCCTTTAAACCCTATGCATCTTTTTCATACTCTCTATGTATGTTTGTAACATCGAAAACGATATTTGATATTGAAATAATAGAGGCCATCATGTTGCTGTTTTCAATAGTGTAGTCTTTCTCTGTTGAATTAAAATGGGTTAATGAAAAGAGAGAATTTAAAAAAAAATGTTGTTGTTTGTTACCTACCTAGTTTAAAAACAGCAACGAGAGATACGTGTTTTCCACCAAATCCATTGCCCCCCCCCCCAAAAAAAAAACCAACGGAAAATGGGTATTCTTAAATGATTATTTGCCGATTTCTCTAACATCACAAATATAGAATATCTTGTCATTAAAATCTTAGTGAAGAAAACAAATTGTCGAATTTATAATTTTTCTTGTGTTTTTCCCCAACAAATATTCAGATGTTTTGCAAAACAAATAAACTGTTTTCATACCGATTTATAATTCAAAAGCAAGCAGGCGAACCTGATAATATAAAATCAGCAGAGCGAAATTCCTGATCTTGCCTCTCTCTCGGGAGGAGATCATTTTCATTGAAAAACCCACCGAAACTATAAATAGATATTAACACGGCAAACACAAAAATACCCAATTTCACCCCGTATAGCCGAACTTAATTCGCCGAACAGAAAGCTAACTGCGTGAAATACTTTCCTTTGAAAGGAGGCTACATCTCAAGAAAAAATGAGACCTGTAAGCCAAGAAAGGATCTGTCGAGTTATTTGAAGAGGTAATATGCTCCCGCAGAGGTCATTTAGACATAAAGAGTTAAAAATTAACGTACGATAATTGACCAATCGCGGCTGTCAATCAAGAAATCAACCAACCAAGCAAATCATTTATTCAGCTCGGACCTGAGCTTTCAACTCCAACATTGGTCGTCATTTTATTAACCTTATTTTATTTGTTTGGCGACTTAAACTTCGGAACTACAGCTTATTCAAATTGTAGTTACGTCGTTTGGGTCGCAACAATCCATTTTACTTTTTTGTTACATGCTAGAGTGGTTTTTATTTTGTGTGTGTGTGTGTTTTTTTGTTGTTGTTTTTTTTTTCGAAATAACGCCGTTTGAAATCGAAGGGGAACTTTCTGTTGGAGTTAGTAGACGGGGCCAGCGATTGGTCAGTTTTGTATGAGAAGTATCTTCCGATGAAAAAATTGTTCGATTGACGGATCGATGGCCACACAAACTGACCTCCGACATGGCATTTTGACTGAGAAATCAAACGGACGCATTGTCAAAGACATACAATAAATATCACAGAGGATATCTTTGTTTGTCGTTCTTAACGTTGTAACTACAGCTTGAATAGCTGCAAAAACGGTGTTTAAACCGCGAATCAATGAAAAATGATTGACGTTAATGTCGGTGGTTAACATTCACTTTCAATCTAAAAGAATGATTTGATTCGTCAATCGATTGTTTGATTGCCAGCGGCGATCTCACAATTTTAGACCCGTTTTGCGACAAGGGCCCACTAGATATTTTGATATACAGATATTTAACCCTTGTCATAATGAACGAGAAATTTATTTTGACATGAGGTATAGACAAAGTTCAGCCTGCACATATCCGCAGTCTGATCTTTGTCTACACACCCTGTTTTCCTATCAAAGCTAAGATGTTAATGAAATTAAATTCAATAGATATATTGACCGATAACAGGTTCTTCCAGCCCTTTGATTTTAATCCAGTTTTGACAAGTTTTTTTGTTTTTTGTTTTTGTAATCATGACAAGGCTCAAACTGAGACTGGGTTGAGTACATATCATTAACCCATTGCAAGATGATGATATTTTAGACTGATCCGAATTGAAAGTAATTGCTAAATTTATGTCTGTAAAACCTTTGAAATTGGACAGGCATGTGTGGGTTTTTTTGTTTGTTTGTTTTTGTTTGTTTGTTTGTTTTTCCCCAAAATATGGAAGGGTCATAGCAAAAGTGTTCTAACCACGGGGCTGCGCTGTCTGCACAACCCGACCAGTATTGATAACTTTCCTATTTCTAAGAAGGTTACATTTCACTTGACGGGCCAAAACTATTAGACACACATCTGAACATGGCTTCTTGTTAGCTTGCAAACCTTCAGGTTTGATAGCTTAAGTTAACAGACGAAATTTTAAAGTCTTCTCATAGTTCAACGAGTGCAAACTGCCACTGGAGGCTTAACCACTGAATCAATCGAATGCCTGCGCCATAAAAAGTAGTGCTCGCGTACTTCAGGAATAATGCAAACTCTATTCAAATTGTAGAGAACTCTTTCAAAAACACGCTATTTAACCTTTCCCTGTCAATTCCGCCTCTTTTCAGAATCTCTAGAAAAAAACTTAAGAATACATTGTGGACAATGAAGAAATTGCTTGTTACTTGCAATTTCTTCATTGTCCACAATGTTTTCTATCCAACAAGGGAAATATTTCTAAATTCAACCAACTTGAAGTTGTCGTCTGCAACTTCTTTTCATTTGAACCAGATTTTGTCGTGTTGTAATCGGTTAACTCCTGGGTTACTTTAACCTCATTTATTTATTATGATAACCTTTAACAGAAGAATACTTAACAAAACAATGCTTTGCTAGCTTACAGTACTTTCAGTACTTTCACGTTTTGCTTGGTAACAAACTCCCTTGAGAGCAAATTGTGTTGATTTCTGACATCCATTGTCGTAAATAATTCTCACACCCATAAGTCACGACATTTTATTGTCATGTCTAAAATAGAAAATAGAGTAATTTAAAGCTGATGTAATCATACATCTAGTATTGGACCCAAGAAGAGGTGTAGTCTTGTGATAAATGTCTTTTTAAACCATTCCCATACGACCCCGCTGTAGAAAATTTTGCGGAAAAATGAAGCAAATTGCTTGTAACTAGCAAACTCGTATATCTAAAAATACAAAGAAGTTCAAAATTTCATCAACATAAATTGTCGCCTGCAATTTATTTGAATCTGGGCCATTCTATTTTTTGTTTTGTCATATCTAGGTGAGGTAAATTAGAGAAAGAATTTCGAAAATTATAATTTTCAGAATTGTTCTGTAGAATTGCTATATTCGGAACGTCTACATTAAAAGCATAATTGACTGACCGCTGATCCCACCCATTGACTCCGCTGACCTCGCCAGTAGAGTCCGACATGGAAGTCCCACTTCGATAGTTACGGCGGAGGTATTTTTCAAAGTTCATAGCCAGTTACACCTAACAAGAAATAAATGTCCTAAGTACAACTTGAATGAGCTGCAGTTATAACAGATATCACGTTTGAATATCTGCAGCTCAAACAAAGCATGCAATACCGTCGCGATCCGTCTATTTTCAGAGTCGTTGATGCTTTACGCACTTCCAAATGTTCACCCTTTTTTTGACACGTCACGAATTTTATAATATAGCGCCATCGGTTTGTCTAAGTGTCTCCGTGAAGTAGGCCGCCTTGCTTAAATTGTCCAATCGCAGCTGCAAATTAAAGATGAAGTCAACCAACCAAACTAATCATTTAGACCGGGAGTAAAGTTTGAACTCAGAAATAGGCCGCCATGTATTCGAAACATTTTTGTTGGGTTTGCGACTTAAACGTTAAAACTACAGCTTATTCAAGCTGTGTTTACAACGTTTAGGCCGTAAACTGACAATTCTACTTTTTTGTTACATGGCACTGGCCATAAATGTTGCAAATGATGCCGTTTGAAATCGTGGTGAAATTTTCTGTCGGGGTCAATGGACAGGGTGAATCGAGTAAGTAGACGAGGGACAGTGATTGGTCAATTGGCAGCCGAGCGACATGGCAGCCAGGCAGTCTAAAAGGACAGGGTTGAGCAGCGCAAAAAATAAATGAGTACAATTTCAGTTTAGCGGCGTGAAAAGTAAGTATGAATTACAATTCATGTCGAAAACTAATGTGATTAAAATGTTAACACTCTTTATCAACAGCATTCAATATCAGGTCAGGCAGGAACGACGCTTTTTGATAAGTTACTTTCCGCTTGCAGGCTAATATTTTGAAATTAAAGAAACTCTATATCGTTTCAACAAACTGCTAGAATCCCCTTCTCTTAAAAAAATCTCCCAAGAACGCGGAAGCAAAATTATGTCGTTAAATCATACGAGCTTAACATTCTAATACATTGGATTGGCTTTTTTTCAATGAAATATTTTAAATATCCACAACTCGAGGAAACCATCTCTTCCGGGCTACACTGGGTACTTTCATGACGTCTGATACTATTTTTAGTCGCATGGTTTATTCATGATTTATGACCTTGGTTATTAAACAATGGTCGCATGATTTGCACTTCATCAATAGCAGTGGATGTGTGTGATTTAATCAACTTAATTTTTAGTTTCACCAATCAAAAACGAGCTTTTTGATTGGCCGAAAAATAAATCATAACTCGATGAACAAGGTTTAAGCACGCACCTATATTGTATGAATCCGCGCAAAATAGTTCCATACAAAAAGGTATCAAAATTTGTAAAATACATGTAGTTACCTGCGTCGCTCGATGTCATTAAATCATAAGATATTAGGAGAATATGTTTTGTTTTGTTTTCTCGGAGGTATGAAAAGAAAAAAAAACTAATAACAGAAATATGTATGAATCCGCTTCGTGTATTCATACAGCGTAATTAGTTTTTTGATTCATACCTCTATGAAAACAAAACTATTCTCTACATCTATTAAAAGGAAAAAAAAATAAAAAAAATTAGTTAGGTGTCTAAATTATCGAATTTTGGCAGTTGGAATGAAACGGGGCATGCAGCATGCGTTTGTTTCCCTCTGTACATAACATATACTAAAACATAAAAAACTATAAATAAATAAAAATATCTCTCATGTCTGGTCTCGCCAAGAGGACCACCAATTAATGCCGGAATAAATATTTGAAACATAAATCGCTTCAATATCCAGGGTTTAATTTTTAACACGAATATACCAGAGTAGATTGATTATTCCACATTGAGAAATACTGTGAAAAACGGAAAGTTCTGACCATAACAGACCTAACAGACCGTGCAGTCTAACCAGGATCAATAGTTACAATTTGACCAAATTGGACAGGTCTAAATTGAGAAAAGTTGCAGACCACAATTTCAAATTAATGAAATTTTAAATAGCTTTGTCCCTGTTGATAGAAAATACTGTGAAAATAATGTTTTCTAAATATAATCTCTTCTGGGATATAAAAAGTGGGATTGTGTTGGAATGGGTAAATTACCCCAATTTGTGTAATAGCAAATGAGCCTGCTGGCATAAACTAGGTTTGGATCAGTATCTATCTATAACACAAAGTGAAGACTTTGATCAGACTATGAGGGTGGAACGAATTGTTTGAAGTTTAACTTGGTGCACCTCTGAAATTGCTTGAAATGTCAGTCTCACATGTCAACGATGGGTCACAAATGTGCAACTACAGTTTGATTGAAGCTTTAGATTTAGCTCTCTGTCTCCAACAGACGCTGTGTTTCATTGAGTGGAGTGAATAACGATACATGTGTGTGTTTTGTTTCATAAAACGTGGAGTAACACCAAGTTGAACAATCTATCAATTATATCAATTCCTGGGTATCAATAGTACTATGCTGGGGCTCTGAAATGTTGACATTGACATACGTACGTGGCCAGCAATGCCACCGGAATTCGAACCCGCAACCATCGAATTCACTCAGATTAAGAGCCCACCGTCCTAACCAATGTGACGTGCAAGGCCCCATTCAATAAAAAAAAAGCCGCTGTCTACAAATGAATTATCAAGCAGTTCGGTTTCTTTCTTTTACCAGTACAGTAAAACTTGTGTTAAAATACTTCCTAACAATCCTGCTTTTTAACGCCCCCAAAGAAAAAAGGGGTTTGAAGGGCATTGTTGACAAAGAAAGAAATTGCTTGTAACAAGCAAATGCTCTTCGATATCCACACTGTCTTCACCATTTAAGACTAAGATCTTTTACAATTCACCAACTTGAAATAGGTGTCTGCAACTTCTTTCAATTCGGAGTAGTCTTACATTTTGCCTTGTGGTAATGGGTTATTCCAGACCACTCAAGGGACGCCCTTAAAATGATGGCCTCGTTTGTTCGTTTATTTATTTTGAATCGCATGTATAAAACTTTTGTTAACCCTTGTCATGCTGTATAAATTACCTTACTGAATTGCAGTAAAATCAAAGGGCTTATAGCACTAAAAGAACTTGTAGTTTAAAAAAATCAATGATATTTTTAGTAATTCTTTTCATAAACAAACCTGGCAGGAAAAGTACAAACAGAAGGTGTAGACCAAGATAAGACTGTACTTATGTGCTGGCTGATCTTGGTCAACACCTCCTGCCAAAACCTGAATATACCGGGTTCAGCATGACATTGGTTAGTTCCAATCAATTTGCATATTGGAACTCAGTAAAATAATCGAAAAGAACTCATTAGAGACGACCGAGTGAGGGATATAAGTTGAAGAAAACGCTATACTACATACTTGCTCTGATAAAGATAAAGATACTGAGCGACAAAAGCCTTGTAATTTCAGCTTGAATAAGCTAGAGTAACGAGGATTTTGGTCGCCCAACAACGATCTTTGATGTTGGAAGCTTAGTAGAATCGGTCGGTTTATAAGAGTGGTCAATCAAGCCATAATTGACTGTATTAGATTGGACCCGAAATGCTTTTGCTATGGCTATATCAATATGACCAACTTTCAGGGCGAGATTCGAGCATTTGTTCGTGACACATAACCAGTCCATATCCAATCGCACAAGACTCAGGTATTCACAAGTTTTAATCTAGCGGTTTATAAGGAGTGAAAATAATTCGCAAAAAGTTGTCTGGGTTAAGTTTATTTATAGAGACGAAAAACCCAACTATGATATTATTTACCTTTCATGAAAAGTCTGTTCTTTACGGATGACATCGCAAGTCGCGTTACGAAAAAAAAGGGTTACTAAAACCTAGATCAAGATTCGAGCGTTTCGGTGAGGTGATTTTATTTTCATACTTCTGTGAAAAAAAATCATCACGCAACTGATTCGTACGCTTGCGCGCAAAGTAGTACTCATTAATTTTTTGGCATTAGTTCTAAAGAAATGACGAGAATATATTTAGTTTTCATTGAGGTATAAACCTAAAAACTAAATCAAACTTATGTATGAATCCGCTTCTCGAACTCATACAGTATGGTTCAAGGCCCAATGAAAACAAAACAAAAAAAAACCATTTCAATTCTTAACTATTTTATCAGCCTAAACGTCATCAGGTGGTGTTCGTTGTCAAGCCACAAAATAGCCAGTCAAGCCAGCTGTAGTCATTTGTAGGTGTCACCTCGTTTTCAAGGAACGAAAACAAATGGTCTGTAAATGACGAAAGCAACTAAATAATCAATCTACTAATCACATCATTCATTTAGACCGGAAGTGAACTTTGAACTTAAAGATTGTCCGTCATTAATGTTTATTTGGCGACTTAAATTTCATTTCGTAATTACAGCTTATTCAAGCTGCATTTACGATGTTTAGGTAGCCAATGTTCCTGGCCATATTTTTCCTAAATAACACTATATAACCCATTCCTACACAATTAGAAGCTTTTTGCAGCCCCTCAAGAAAAGCAATTAGGAAAACATTGTTGAAAAATGAAGAAACTGTTTCATACATTGTGAAGGTCTAATATCGAAGCTGTAACTTCCAGTTGGAGATTATTTTGCGGGGCCGGCGATCCCTTAATTGAGAGGTTTCAGTCGCTCGATGACAGCTTCGTTATTCTTAACGGCCGATTGAGGGTTGTCGCCACTTTTACAACTATTTCCGGTGTACGTGTAATAATGTATTCGGAAAGTAAGAGTTAGTACGGACCAGGCAAGCTAATTCAAACCAGTTACAGATCGGTCATAAAACGATGACCAGAGCGCAGATTTATTGTTGTTAACTGGCCTCACTCTGGCTTCAGTCTGCTCTAATCAACGGACCCTATGCTGGGTCAACGGTAGACTTGTGTAATCATGGGTCCATAGGTTCCTACAACTGAAAGCTCACAAGGTTTTTGCCTTAGGCACTATAGCCGCTCCGAGCGGAAATTCTTCTCGGGTAGAGAACGTGATTACATATGACTATGGGACCTTCACCAATTTAGGTATTTCACTGGGTCATAACGTGTAAGAAATCGTTTATTATTTGAGGACGTTTGTACTTTATCGTTTCTCCAATAATATGTGTTTTTGATATAATATTCAAGTAATTGATATGAATATGCAATATCCGATATGTGCTTATTTAAGCTGTAGTTACGGGATTTTGGTTGCGAATCGAAGTGAATTATGTTGTAATGATACGACACGGAAAATTTTTATAAACCCTTTCCCGTTTAATCCCTGTTTTTATGCCCCTGTTTTCATACTTGAGAAAAGCAACTTCTTCGTTTTCCATAATGATTTCAACCTATTGAATGATTACTTTTTTCAAATAAAATCCGTTTTTATTGTCGTCTGCAAATCCTTTGAATTTAGACAGGTCTAAAACTTTGCAAAATAGGAAAGGGTCAACCCATTCCATCACAACAAAATTTTAGACTGGTCCAAATTGAAAGAAGCTGCAGACGACAATTTCAAATTGAGGAAATTTTAAATGTTGTCGTCTTTTTTGGATAGAAAACATTTAGAAAAATGAAGAAATTGCTTTATACAAGCAATTTCTTCGTTTTCCACAATGTTTTCCAAAGAATTTTTAGGGGCGTAAAATGATCTGGAAAACATTCTGTAAAATGAAGAAATTGCTTGTAACAAGAAATTTCTTCTTTTTACACAATTTTTTTCTACCCAGAAAGTTGTAAAATCTAAAATTTCAAAAACTTAAATTGTTGTTTGGAATCCCTTTCAATTTGGTCCAGTCTTAAATTTTACCGTATGGTAATGGGTTAAAGGGTTAATGGCTCTATGGCTCTCGTAGAAATAAAATATCAAAATGAATCCTAAAACATTCGTTTAAATTGTTTACAGACCCCTCTTTGATTCAAATCAGCCAAGGTAACAAGCCCATTATGAGAAGCTTTGTCGAGCAGAAAACGAAAATAAGTTTCAAAACTATTTTATGTTGTCAACATAAAACTTGTTTCTCACCAATGGGTGGATAATCGTAAGCCTAAGTGGGGTAGCTGCTGGAGGCTAGGAAAGAATGTAGTGGTAGTACTGGTGTGAGAAATACCAGGAATCCATTATTAGGTGCTCCAGCCGCCGATATTTGACTGAAATACTGTTAAAAGCGGCGTTAAACCCCTTTCAATCAATCAGCCAACATAAAACTACACTAATCTGAAAGTTATTTTCGTGTTCTGTTCGGCGAAGCTTCTCATGGCGGGCCTTTGACCTTTTCTGAAATTACTGATAGATGGATCTGTACATATTTTTTACGAGGATTTCAGGATTCCTTTTACTTGAAAATTGTGTTCATACTAGAGCCATAGAGCTTTTAATTGTTATGATTATCATTTTACAAAAAATCTTTATGATTTCCTCTGTCCTGTATCATATTTGCCCGTTTTATGTAATGGTTAATCCTTTCCCGTTCAAATACGGGATTTTACGTTCCTGTGATTTTATACTTGAGAAAACATTGTGGAAAAAGAAGAAATTGCTTGTAACAAGCAATTTCTCCTTTTTCTACAATATTTTCTACCACATCGGGTGGTTTCTTTTCAAATGGCATCCAGTTTTCATTGTCGTCTTCAATTTGGACCAGTCTAAAATTTCCAAAAACGGAAAAGGGTTAAAGCGCCTCTTTAAGTACTGAGTTTGATCTCGGCAACTGGGTCATCTAGCCGTCAATTTCTGCCATTTAGAACCAGAAAGGGATGTGACCATAGCACAGTTGGTCGCACTTCGGACTCCTGATTCCTGGTCGCGACAAATATCTCTCCCGACATATTTCGCTCACCAATGGGTAGATAATCGTTCACTTCAGTGGGATGGGCAGTTTGAGGCTCTGAAAAAATGTAGCGGTAGTTCTGTTGTGAGAAATACCAGGAATCCATTATGTTGTGCTCCAGCTGGCTGCAGCGACATTACTAAAATACTGTTAAAAGTGGTGTTTAACCCATTCAAACAAACAAATCAAACCAAAAAATTGTCACATACAAGCAGATTTTCTTCGATGCTACACATCACAACAAGCGCACTGCATGATTATTGCGCGTCAATCTACGAAAAGGAAATAATGCACTGACTGTTATACTTGACTTCAGAATTAGAACCGTTGAACAATTCTATAGATATACAAGTTATAGTGAGCGATCAAATGTCAATTTTGTCTACAAAGGTATGGACAATATTAACCTTTGATCACTCACTATAACTTGTACATCTACACAACACTTGACGCTCGATGGTGTACCACACTTCAAGAATACGTAGTTCTAAATAATCTGTATTCAAGATATTTTAGAGCTGAGCAGACATGTTAGTCTGATTACAGGGTTCGAAACCCGTTAACACAGCAATAAAATTTCAAGGACAAATACTGAAATTTGACACCATGCAATATAGGACAATGTCTGTGTAAACATATGTTTATTCTTTTCTAAAACGAGGCGTATTTAGCCTACTCTTATATATTCGATTGGCGATCGAAATATCGTAATTGCAGCTTTATTAAAGTTCTGTTTACTATATTTTGATCGCTGAATGTCGTTACCATTACCTATAACTTTGGTCAGACAAGGTCGGTATATACGGGGATTATGGTCTATTCGAAATTTATCTAATCAAGTCACCAAACCTACATCGAAAGCGCTCTTCTAGGATATTGCGTAAATGATCATCGGTGATTTCAAATAATGTACTTTAACCCTTCTTCTGATACCCTTTCATGAAATAATTTAGAACTTTTGTCAAATTTAAATTTGTTTTTGTTCAAATATTTCCTCAAAATTCTTTTTAACTCGGCATCACAAGTACGTTGTTATTTTTCCTTATCTGCTCAATGTATCATGGTTAAGAAAAATGAGACAAAAATGGAAGGCTTTAGAGTGTGTAAGAGCTCTATCTCGCTCTCTCTATCTTTCTCCGTATATCTGAGTGTCTCTCTCTCTCTCCTAACCCCCCCCCCCCCCCGACCCCTCTCTCTAAATATTCGCTAACGGAATAGCTTTTCATTTAACGTGGTCAAGTATCTAACTTAACCGAAATATAAAGACACAAGCATTCTTGCCACCTTTCAATGGACAAAGGAGCCTCGAAAAACGGCATACGAAAAGAAATGTTTGAACTTGAGGCTGAATTATATAAAACAATGAATAAACTCAAAATATCAAAAGAAATTCAAGAACATTAGATAAAGGAAACAATATCTTAATTCAATCCAGAAATCGTCGAAATTAATTTTAATTGTGTAAAACGAAAATAAGTTGTTCAGTTCGAAACTTTATCTCATCATATTTCCAGCATAACTGCGTAACATTAAAATTTTAGACAGGTACAAATTCAAAAAAGTTGCAGATGAAAATTTCTAGTTAATAGAGAATTTTATATCTTTGTCTTTTGGGGTTAAAATCAATTTGAAAAAAATGCCTGTAAAATGCGAGCGGGATTGTGAGGGAATGGGTTTAACAAGATTGGAAATGCACTGCCTGTTACTTCAAGGAGTGAGAGAAATGAAGCTAACGAAGGCCGATTAGAATCCTGTTTACATGTATTGTCAAAGGAATTCAATAAATTTGTACAGCATATCGTCGTTGTAGTTCTAAAACCTCGTAACTACTGCTTGATTCAAGCTGTAGCTACGAATTTTTTAAATGACAACGACGATTTGTTCTGTAGAAATGAATCAGCACCACCTTTCTCTAACTTTGCGAATATCGAATCGCCTTTGAATACCTAGAGCTGATGCTTGAATAAGCTGAAGTAACGAGCTTTTTTCTGTGCATATGTTGTCTGTGAGAGCACGTGATTATCCACATGGGAAGGAAATTTGCCAAAATTGGGGGTTACTAATTCTTCAAGTTGTCACATTGCAAATTGCCGATTGAAAACGTGTTAGGAAGATGAAACGTTTTCCCGTAATAAAATATCCGACGTTAAACTGTGCAGAACATATAATGATAAAAGTGCAATTTATTTGGTGTAGAAAAGGGGTTGAATTTGACTTAGCCCTATTTTATGTCCACTATGCTATACATTTAACCCAGACGACAAAATTTTAGACAAGACCAAATAAAATGAAGATGCGGACAATTTCTTTAATTGATAGATTTTATTTCCTTTTTATTTATTTATTTTTCTAATTATTTAGACCCTTTGAGAAAACGTTGTTGATAATAAAGAAATTACTAGTAAAAAACATTTTTACTTCATTTTCTACAATGTTTTCAATAGCCTTTTTCCTTACAGCTGTTAAAAAAGTCATTGTGTAAGAAAGGGTTAGAACAGAGACCAGTTACCCTTGTAACTGCAATTGAAATTGATCCATTCCTAGACAATACAATTTTAGACAGGCAAAGTTTGAAAGATGCTATAGACGACAAATTTTAGCAAAATTTTAGGATTGTCTAAATTCAAAGACGGTTGAAGCGACAAATTTTAACTGGTGAAATTTTATTGTAATTAGTCATTAATTTTCTTTATTTATATATAAAATTTTCATATTTTTGCTGTTTTACCGAAATAGAACTTACTGTTGAAGTCAGTGGGCGTGACCAGTAGAGTCAGTGTGTGTGTGTTGGGGGGGGCGACAATCCGTCAATTATATCACCCCTATACATTCAGAGATCATGCCTTTTGAATTATGATCAGTACCTGAATGACGTAGCATTTTAGTATCTTCATTTTTTGGTAACAAGACCTCGTCTATAGAAATAGCGAGGCGGACGTCGGACTCTCAAACAAGAGGTCAGGGGTTCGATCCCCGGTTGCGACAAATAATTTTCCCGAAATTTGTCTGCATCCAATCAGTGGATAATCGTAATCCTAAGTGAGATGAGCAGGTGGAGGCTCAGAAAGAATGTTTCGGTAGCACTGGGGTGAGAATACCAGAAATCCATGGTTATGTGTTGCCCCTGCGATATGACTGAAATATTGTTTAAAGTGGTGTTAGACCCCATTCAAACAAATCATTTTGGATAAAATATTGTGCCTTGCAAAATTTCAACATCCCCATTATCATTGACGAATCGCTCTCTGATCCAAACTGCGTTATTTTGCAAAATTTAAATGAAATCGAAAAAAAAAAAAATATTGTTTTGATTGGTCGAATGGTTATTTGATTAACAGCCACAATCCGTCAATTAAATAGAGGGTAATCTTTCGTTTCAGTGTAAGATCGAATTATTTTTCATTGAGTGAACAACAAAAGCTTTATTTTCATGAGTGGTGAAGCCACGAGTGAAAATATAGCTTTTGTTGTTCACGAAATGAAATATCAATCGATCTTACTCGAAAAACAAACGATTGTTCTATTTCTTTAATGCAAAAATTAGACAAAATGCGAAAATTATACGACAAATTTTCTTAAAGCGCGTCATTTAGCACGTGACTGCTTTACAACGCTTATGATGACGTCACTTATTTGGCTCTGCTTAGATAACGTCAGATAGGGTGAAATGAACGAAAGCGGGACACAAGTTTTTGATAATTTCACTGGATAGGCGGTGAGTTTATCAAATGATAATCTACCGTTATTTCTCGATAATCCACCTGAAAGCATTAAAGAAACTTGTATTATCACGTTGAAGGCAGAAATCAAACAACAAGTCAAAGGAAAGAAAAAACAATCAATAGCCTTCCTACAACTGGCAATCTTGCTCTTCGCGATCCCCGGATAGTCTCTTTTCGCGTAAAAGGAAATGGGTTAGAATAGGCACTTATGAAGTTTGGTAATTATGTAATTTTGGTCATCTTATAATGTTTATGTTAGAGTGTTCTCTTAAGGGCCACTTAAAGAGGAAAATCTACAGCGTTGTTTTATTGGTTAGTATAACCATGACGTCAAATGGACGGACATCTTCTGCTTCAGTTTTTTTTTATGTCACGCAAAGAATTTACCGATCGCTGGCCCTGCCCACTTACTCCTTTACATATGCCCATCGACTCCAACAGGAAGTCCCGCTTCGATTTTTAACGGTGATATTTTGCAAAGAAATATGACAAGAAGCATGAAACAAAATAGTTGGATGGCGACCTAAACGTCGTAACTACAGCTTGAGAAAGCTGTAGTTACGACGCTTAAGTCGCCAAACTAAAAAAAACAACAACAAACTTGACAAAAATGTCTGCCAATACTTGAGTTCAAATCTTAATTCCGGGCTGAATGAATAATTTGGTTAGTTGATATACTCCTTGATTCACAGCAGCGATTGTCAATTATCGATCGGCATTGGGAATTGACGGATCGCGCTGTCAATTAAAGAACCAATCGACCAATCACATAGTTCATTTAGACCGGAAGTGAAATATTAACTCAAATATTGACAGACATTTTTGAGAATCGTTTTTGTTGGTTTGACGACTTAAACGTTTATGTTGCTGATAACAGTAGGCGTGGACATCGTAGTCAGTAGGCGGGTCTAACGATCAGTAACTTGTATGTTATCGTACATTTGAATATGGTTAGAATCATTCTAGATATTTATTTGGGTTTGCCAAGGGCATGGTCAAGGTCAAGCTCACAACTGAATGTCAAAAGATAAAACTGACCTCATCAGTTGCTTTTACAATCATTGGTTGAATTTATTTTCTGAAAAAAGGTCGATACACCCGTTTCCCTTTACAGGGACTAGTGACATGCAACGATATACCCAATATCAAGGCGGCAGTCAATGGTCAAGTAGAAAAATAACTTTTGTCTGGATAACAGCTTTAGGGACGGATTTATACAGTTATATATATACAGTTGTCAGATTTTTGTAAAGTATCTTCTTATTACTCGTAGGTCAAGGTCACTATTGAGGTCAACCGTCAAAACTAACCTAGCAAGTTATTTGAAGATTTAAACTCTATGTATCATACTTGGATCATGTACCAGGGCATCCACCACGCAAACCTTAACCTAAACAATTTTACGTCAAACGTAAAATGGGTAATTTCTAGTCTAGTCTAGTACTCTACAAACACAAAAATCATAGACTTATCCTTGACCACTTATAGTGCAACGTGAGGATGGACTTGCGTCCTTCATATCATAGATAGAAAGGAAGATGAATGCCATACGCAATTTTACGTATTACCGAAATATTTTTTTCGTGTCAATATAGTCCTGCATAACATGGAAAGTTTTCTGAAATATGTAATAGACCTATCGGTTGCCCCGCGCACTTACTCCATTTGCCCTCCCATTGACTCCATCAGGAAATTCCGCTTCGATATGTAAAGGCGTTATTTTGCAAAATTTATGGAAAGGGGCATGTAACAAAAGTCAAAATCGTTGGTCGGCGACTTAAACGTCGTAACTATAGCTTGAATAAAAAATCTTAACAAAAATGGCGGCCAATGTTCGAGTTCAAAACTTCCTTCTTGCCTAAGTGAGTGATTTGATTGGTCAACTGAATATTTAATTGACAGCTTCTAGTGGTCGATTTCTCCCTAACTTCATTTATTTATTCTGATAACCAAACTCCAGTCAAACATAGGTAGTTTTCCCTTTTAGCTTGATTTCATCATTTGAAAATAAGCAGACACACACACACACACACACAAATAATTATACTTCTTTTTTCCATGATACTACGCAAGAGCTTTCAGCTGTTCCTCAATAAACATTGCAAACGTATTTTCGGAAATCACCGAACTGAAAATGACAGAAGTGCTTATATAAAATGACGTCTTGCTGTCAACCAATCAACTATTACAACGACTTTCAAACAGTAGGAAGCAATTAAACTCTTAATGACCTGAACAAATTACAGAAGAATGTCAATATCCATTAGCTTATTACCAGACGGTAAGGTTTTAGACTAGTCCACATTCAAAGAGGTTGCAGACGACAAAACAAAGTTGGTTCAAAATGAAGAAAAAAAGGGTCATATGTGGCAGGAAACTTTTTGAGAAAAAGGAAATCGCTTGTTACAAGCAATTTCTTCTTTTCTCACAATGTTTTCAATAGCTATATTTCTTTGGCGTGCATTTTATGCGGGATTGTGTGGGAATGTGTTAAATGAAAACAGGATGGATTCTTAACATCTAAACAATCCGAAAAAAATTTGAGGAAGAGAATATAAGTTCTTTCATTAAACCATACATATACAGTCCCACTTTTTTTACTATTCTCAAGAAAAAAGAATCCAAGTAGAAAAAAAAAACTGTGCATGGTGAACAAAAATGATTGTGACAAACCATTTATTCATTTCCCACAATAGTTTCTACTCGGAGAGACAACTATTTCACTTAAAAAATCGTCAACTTGAAACTGTCGTCTACAACTTGTTTCAATTTGGACCAGAGTAAACTAGTGTAGTTTTGTAATGGGTTAATAGGTTCCAAAATTGGTTATTGTATTGTTTCGGTTAGTGTTTCAATTCAAAGAGGCTTTTAACTGTGTGGTAAGGAACATAAAATAAAGGTACATGTCATTCGTTTGCCGGTGACGTAAACGTCGAAAAAAACAACACACACACACACAAAAAAAAAACCCAGCTTGAATATCTTACGCCCCCTCCGAAACCCCGAGAAAAGAACTTTGATAATAAAAGAACTTTGATAATAAAGAAATTGCTTGTTACATGCAATTTCTACTTGTTACATACACTTTCTTCATTGTCTAAGTTTCCTACCTTACGAGACAAAGAAATCTACAACTTCACAGACTTAAAATTGTTAAGAACATTTTTTAATTGTCCGCAAAAGCTTCTACCCTACAAGATAAAGACATTTAAATTTTCACAAACTGAAAATTGTCGTCTGCAACCTCTTTTGAAACTAGACCGATCTAAAAATTTTGTCGTCTGGTACATGATTTAGTAAAATATCGATAAAAAAACTACAATTGTCCATATTATATGACTTCTAGATAACGAAATGGCATCATTGTATTCGAAAATTCTTCCCTCTCTTGGGATTCAAACCTAGGAACCTGATCGCTGATAGCCCGAAGCCTCTAGACCAGTTCGCTGTCAAGAATTATCGTCTAGGAATGATGCATGAATGGCCAAATGTTACTGGTCTACGATTTAATTGTTTGTTCGAGGCCATTTAGAAACAGATCCGTTTCCTTACCAAACCCATTTTTACTACGGTCAACAATCGACTGGTAATGACGTCCGTGTAATTATTTTCGGAAAATACGACGGGATATTGTTTTCAATAAAAACCACTTACAGTCCGTAAGTAATCGGTATTGTTTAGTGAAGCGGTGAAACGGCGAAGCACTCGAGCTTCCTGAGTATGATCTATTTACTAGTAAACAAGACTGATTGTTTTGTATTCTTTGCTTATGATCCTTGTCCTGTCGATAAATGTAATAATCTGGTATCTAGACAAGGATTAAATTTGATAATTATGCAGGCTGATCTTTGTGGCACATTTTTATCAAATCCTTTGTCATGCAATGACTTCTTTATTTCTTAACAGATTCGCTTCAAAGTTAGTATGAATTCCTCAAACAACTATCTCATTCAAAGTACCGAAAGAACAGCATAGTTGAATTTAGTTTAGAAGACCTTTCCCCTGTTGTGTTGAAAACATTGTGGACATTGAAGAAATTGCTTGTTACATTGCATTGTCCACGATGTGTTCCAAAGCTTTTTTCTTGAGATGCTTAACCCTTGTCATGCTGTATAAACTACCTCACCGAATTGCTGTAAAATCAAAGGGCTGCAATCACTGAAAGAACTAGTTGTTCAAAAATCAATTTTTCTTCTAGAAATCAATTTCATGAACAACTCTGGTAGAAAAAGAACAAGCAGGAGGTGTACACCAAGATCAGACTGCACTTACGTGCAGGCTGATCTTGGTCTTCACCTCCTGCCAAAACCGGAATATTCCGGGCACAGCATGACAAGGGTTAAAAAGCAGATTTGAGTAGGAAAGGGTTAAATAGCATGCTTTTAACATAGTTCTCTACAGTTTGAATAGAGTTTGATATATTCCTGAAATGTATAAGAACTATTTTTTATAGCGTATGCATTCCAAGGATTTGGTGGTTAAGCCTCTAGTGGCAGTTTGCACTTGTTGAACTTTGAGAAGACCTTAAAATTTTGTGTGTTAACGTAAGCTATCAAAGCTGTTGCTTGACTAGCTAAAAAGCGTGAATTTGAGATTTTTCGATTTCAAATCCCTAAGATGGCTGACAAAATAGCTGCCGTTTGGCAAATTCTTTTGTGCCCAACATTTATTCATTTAACATGTTTAAGGAGAGAAGAGAATACTTTTTTGTTTTCTCTTAAGTATAAACTTATGGTATTTTTTCGCGCACCAACGCCATGATCAATTAAAGACGGAATTACCAGAATATCTGTCAAAGCGAAAAGATTCGACCTGGTCACCCGCCGCATTGCGCGAAATCATACCAGGACTTGCGAATTTTACATACCAGCATTATCAATTTGTGTGGTCTTGACCTGCTTTGAACAATATTTTAGTTATATCGTAGCGAAGTTCATTTAATTTTTTATCATCACAAGTAGGTAGGAGTTGTCTTATATTTCTTTTTAATACTTGTAGTTTTTTTGTGTGTGTTTTTTATATCTTAAACCCCTGAGTCGAATTTCAAAAAGTGGTTTCTTGTCAAAATCATACCTTGGTGTATTTACTTAAAGCGTGCCATATCTCTTTTAAAAGCAAATCAAACAATTAGTTTGCATTTTCGCATAGGTATGACTCAGTATCGTTGAAATGTTCAGTTAGCCTTTGTTATTCACGCATGTCGAAGGGGCCAATAATCTTTTTATTGAAAGCACCTGGCGAATCAATGACCCCGCCTATGAGCTCAGACAGGAAGTTTCACTTAAGAGATGAAGAGAATATTTTTTGTTTTCATGGAGGTATGAAGCGAAAAACCTAATCACACTGTATGAATACGCGAAGCGGATTCATGCATTGTGTGATTAGGTTTTTCGGTTCATACCTCCATGAAAACAAAAAAATATTCTCTTCATTTCTTAAAATTTAATAGCATCGAGAGAAAAATGCAACAACTTAACAAATTTTGATACCTTTTTGTAGTGAACTATTTTGTGCGGGAGCATTCAAAATGGCTGCGTACTCAAAATTTTGTTCATGGAGGTATGAATTAATTTTTTCGATCAATCCGATCGCTCGTTTTTGATAGACAAAACTAACAATTAAATTATTTAAATATTAAACAACCTTTTTTTCAAATTTTATCGCCAATAACATATAACAAAAAGTACGATGGTTGATTGGCGACATAAACGTCGTAGCGACAGCTTGAACAAAATGTAGTCACGGTGTTTAAGTCGCAAAACCAACAAAAATGTTTCACATAAATTTCGGCCAATATCGGAGTTAAAAGTTCATCTAAATGAATAATTTAATTGGTTGATTGATTATTTGATTGACAAAATCGTTCCGTTAATTGACAGTTTAACTCGCTACAAACTGTGCTAAGGCTTTAGCTTATAATGATTAAAATAAAAGGTTATATATCTAGAATAATTTTGAATCTCAATTTTGACTTTTGTTCGACAAAGCTTTTTCATAGTGGACTTGTGGTTTGTAAACAACTTTTAAGAAGATTTTAGGATTCCTTTTGGTGAGAAATTGACCAATAGCAGTCAACGCCCGCTGAATCTTAAGCCCCGCCTACTTACTCCCACAGGAAGTTCCGCTTCGATTTTTAACGGCGTTACTTTGCAAAATTTATGGCCAGTAGCATGTGACAAAATAATCATATTGTTGGTTTGCGATGTAAACGTCGTAACTACAGCTTGAATAAGGTTACGACGTTTAAGTCACCGAATGAACAAAAAAGATAACCAAAAGTGGCGGCCAATATTGGAGTTGAAAGCTCAGGTTCGGGCTGAATGAATGATCTGATTTGTCGGTTGATTCCTTGATGAGACATAGGGCATCCTTAAGTGCTGGCAAGCATCGCCCATTAAAACATGCGTTCCGATCAAATTCTTGAAAGAACCAGAAATGATTTCATCCGAGGAGCATTCATGCGAAAAATTATGTAAATCTAATGATTGCCTTGAAGGGATTCCCTTGTGTTTCATTTTGTGCTGATAGCCCTGCCGAAGAAAGCCAAGTTCATCATCGAACTTCATTAAATCTGAAGAAGGTCGATCAAGAGAACTCTCTTGAAAAAAGAAAAAAAAAATAACAAAAGAAAAAAATCTAATGCATTTTTTAATAGTCGTCGCCGTTGTTATTATCATCATCATTATTATTATGAAAATTATTCAAAATTTGGTTAATTTGAAGCAACAAGTTCTGATAATCCTCCCTACTAAGAGAATCAAATCAATCGATCGAAATTTCTTGAACGAATTTGAAAGACAATACCTAATTGACAATATCTGTCCCTCTTTTTATTGGAATCAATCCAGCTGTTTTCGCTGTTGAAAGAAAAAACTAACGAGTAGACAAAAGTACATTCGAACACGCGACGGGTACCAGACAACGATTTATCACTACTAGCCTCCCATTTGACCTCAAAACTGAGGGAAATAATTAGGCTCCTTCTGACATATATGAATCTTCCTTAAATGTAATTGGTGACTACTTGAAATCACAACCGAAGAACCTGAATAGGAGCATAGTTTGGCAAACCACCGATGAACCGTCGGCGATATATGGGAGTAACTTTTGATAACACTTTGGAACCTTCGGCGATAAACGAGAACTATTTAAAAAATAGGAACATGGAACCGTCGGTGATTACGAGAATAGCCCTAGACTACATCCAGGAACCTTTGGCGGTATACGAGATTAGCTTTGGAATACAGTAAAATGATCGTCGGAGATAAACGAGAATTACTTTGGAATACATAAGGGTACTTTCGTAATATACAAGATGAAACCTGTAATCGGGAAACATAGACAATCTAAGCAGGGAAAAATGGTTTAAAAAATGCCGATGTTCTTACTTGACACCTATCTGCAGCTTAACCAACAATGAAACGCTAGACATAAAACAGAATACTTTATTTACAAACGGGGGGTAGAAAATAAACAACTAAAAACGATATAATAATTTCCATTTTATAACCCCAAAACAGGTGAGGCGTATTACATAACCAAGATGCGTGCTAGAAAGCACTAGGGTATTGACGATAGAAGCCCCTGTCATTGAATAAGTACGAACGTCTTATATTTCATTGGTCGTACACTGCGATTTAAGGTATAATAAATATATTAACAACTTAATAGGCCATATATCTCATGACAAGGATAAGTTTTCTTGCAAAGTGTATAATCTTTACCACTTTTGCTTTCTTTTGTGAGCGGACGATTAAGTTTCTGGATGAAATACCGCAAATGAGCCATCACAACCTCGTAAATGCAGCATGAGCAAGCTATATAAACCCATTCCCACACATTCACGCATTTTTACGCGTGGAAAAATATAGCTTTAGAAAACATTGTTCGAAAAGAATAAATTGCTTATGACAAGTAATTCCTTCTATTCTCACAATGTTCCTTCCTCTTACTGCTCATGTTTGATTTAAACCAAATTTAATTTGTCGTCTGTAACATCATTCAATTTGGACCAGTCTAAATTTTTGTCGTTTGGTAAAGGGTTAACGGGGTTAAGTTCGCCCATCGACGATACGTTTTAACCCATTCCCTCACGATAAAATGTTAGACCATTCCAAATTCAAAGAAGTTGCAGACGACAATTTAAAGTTGATGAAATCTTTAAAATCTTTGTCTTTTGAAATAGCAAACATTGTGGATAATGAAGAAATTGCTGGTCACAAGCAATTTCTTCATTACCACAATGTTTTCCAAAACGTTTATATTGAGAGGCGTTTAAAAGCGTCACTGTGTGGGAATGGGTTAAGGAGACAAAATAATTCAGCCCAAGTGGAACATTCCCAAGAATGGGAAGCAAAAGTGTGTTATCTCCCTTCGTTATATAAAGAATAAAACAAAGGCCTTTTTCGACTTGGACCAACATTCCTACCATTTTAACTATGTTGTTGTAGTTCTTTTTTAACGCCGCTATTAACACTTTTCAGTCATATCGCGGCGGCTGGAGCACCTAACAATGGATTCCTGATACATCTCTCACCAGTACTACCACTACACCCTTACCTAGCCTCCAGCTTCTATCCCCGGTGACTTAGATTTATGATTATCAACCCATTGGTGAGTGACAAATGTCGGAAAGGATATGTGCCGCAGCCGGGGATCGAACCCATGACATCACATGATTGAACAGTCGAACATGTATAGTAGTTACCAAAATGTCGTCATTTAAACTTTAACCTTTAAATTTGTTTCGTAGAACTGATTGAGTGGATCCTTTTGAATCTACTATAGTAGGAAGGTTAGTAATAACCGAAAAAGGCCATATTACGCCTGGTCTTTTTGTTGACTGGTAAACCTGTCCGATCAACGCTGTCATTCCTGGATTTAGCTTTCCATATTCGTTTGAATTGAATTTGTCCGGCGGAAAGAGATTAAATTTTATTCATTCTTTATCAATGATTTTAATAACTGGTGATTCACACACTGTGGGAATGGGGAGGTTTGTAGGAAGCGAGGTTATTCTCTCCAACACAAGTTTGCTCACCGTGTAAGATGCTACATTCCATTGCAGACGTAATTTCGGTACAGTCTATAATTCAACCAACACAAAAATAAGAGCATCTACAAGATCTATTTCAGGAATGTTTTCAAAGAAAATTTGTTGTAGGACCCGATTTAACCCTTTCCAACACAGCAAAATTTCAGACTGGTCCAAATTGAAAGAAGCTACAGGCGACAATTTCAAGTTGATGTTGTTTTTTTTTTTGGGGGGGGTGTCTTTTGGAATAGTAAACTGTGTGGATAATGAAGAAATGCTTGATACAAGCAATTTCTTCATTTTCCAAAATGTTTTCTAAATCTTTTTTCCTGAGAGGCGTAAAAAGGAGGGATTGCGTGGGAATGGGTTAAATTCTATCAGTCGGTAACGAGATGGGTAATTGAAATTACGTGATCAAATTCAGAATATAAACACACCTGGGGGTGGCTGACCTAATGCATTCACGTGAGATAACATTCTTTTCTTACCTTTTTTCTATACGCATTCCTTCATCCCATTTAGTGACGCCCAAAAGAAAAAGAAAACAAATTTGAAAAACATTGTGGAAAATGAAGAAATTGCTTGTCACAAGCAATTTCTTTTTGTCCAAAATTTATTCAATCCAAAAAAGACGAAGACTAACTAAACTGTACAGAATTTGGACCAGTTTGATATGTTTCGTTTCGTAGACCAGTATAGCCTTCACCTTTCTTGGCTGATAATTAAAGAATTTCTTTAAATTCGTTGGTTCTTGTTTTGTTTGTCCCGATATTCGAAGTTGACGGATCGCTAGCACAGTTTGGGGGGGGTGAAATAAAATGCCAAACATCGTAACTATAGCTTCAAAAAGCGCGAAACAGCGAAACTGTGCAGACAGGCAAGGGTCGATCGTGAAAAAGAAAGATATAATGTATATCTATAGGATAACACTTCTAGACGTTGATGTAAATCTAGTGATTATGTCCTTTTTCAAACTCGTTGTTACTCTTTACCTGATTGTATAAACTAGATGCATTTGACCTCTGCTTCTCCCTATCTCGTTTTTTTTTTTTTTTTTTTTGTTTGTTTGTTTTGTTTAATATTTGCGTCACCGATTTCTGGTACGGTCATTTTTGGCTTGATAAATAGATCGTATTTGCTTAGCCCTGGAAAACAGCTTGCTTTAAATCGTAACCAAAGAAACCAGCTTTTTACACGATGAAAAAAGGTGTACTTTTAGAAAACTGTCTGTGCCTAGGAGAATTACCTTGTTACAATTAGTTTCTTCTTTTCTCTCAATGTTTTCCTGTCCTATTTGGCATTAACCTTACAGTTTGAAAGCATTTTGATATGTTGTCTGCAACTTCTAAGAATTTCGACCAGTCTAGAATTATATCGTCTGATCATATTTGAATTCATGAAATAATACTAGCGGAGAAATTCATCAAATAAATTAATATATAGGAACTAATATACGTCTATTCATGTATTTTGCACGCCCAACGACAAAGCTTGATTCGGTTTTATATTGTGCATGTAAGCACATTTTTGAGATTACATATATTAAGTTCCATTGTTTATGTTTTAATTTGCATTGCTGAGTACTAGTTGAATTTTTCTTTGTTTATTGTTCGTTTGTTTTTATGTTTTGCTATTTTGATGTGATTTGTTCGTTTTTTGTTTTACATCTCAACACGCCATTTTTCATTTACCATGAAATCAAAATCATGAGGTAACAATATCTAATTACGCGTGCAACACTTATTGCATTCTTATATATCTGAGTTCATTCATGTCATAATTCATACAATAACTTCATCCTTTTCGTCATTTAATGTACCATCTTGCAAGTGAATCAGGTGAAATAAAGTATTGCTGTACTTTTATAGAATGAAAATATTACCATTAATATTATTTTTTCAGTTAATGGTACTCGGGTTATACCTAAAATGCATATACTTTGTTGTTTGATCTCTATCTAAACATTTCTACAAACGAACGATCTAAATCAATTATTGTTGTGTCTGGTTAAACGTTAAGAACGATCAAGTTAAAACGTTCGGCTATTGGTGAGAATCTTAGCCAATCGCTAGCGTCGAAGTTTATATTTACATAAAGTATATGTTTTAAACTTACCTGTTAAAATGCATTAACGATACTCTACAAAAAGGCGTCTTATTTCTTTTAAATTAAATTTTATACAAGGGTGTAATCTTTTGATTCTGAAACATATTTTCTGTAAAAAAAAACACACGCTAAGAACAATCGTACAAGCTTGAATATCCTTAGGTTTAAAAGCGTGTGTGTTTTGTCAACACACCCATTATAATGCTTTAATGGGCCTTATTTCACCGATGCGTAATTTTCATATGAATGCGACCAAACCGCAAAATCTATATTTAACTGAACATAACATATAATGCGATGCACATTCTTTTCTTGAATATGTGACTCTTCCGGCGAAAAGGAACAACCAACTTATATGAAAAATGATCGATAACAGCAGAGGTCCATTTTATTATCGTTCTAGATTCAAAAAATCTATCGAGATCAAAAAGACAGAATGTGCAGGCTGACCAGGTTCAATACTTTTTACACTTCGTTGATCGTATAACAATTTCATCATTGTCTTCAATGTTTTCGAAAGTTTTCTGGTTAGAAAACATTGTGGAAAATAAAGAAACTGCTTGTTACAAGCAATTTCTTTATTTTACTCAATGTTTTCAAAAGCTTTTTTTTTCTTTGGGGCGACAGAAATCATCATGTTTAGGGAATGGGATAATGCTTTGTAAACTTTAACCCATTAGCATAACTTAAAATGTTAGATTGGTCCAAATTGAAAGAGATGCAGATGACAATTTAAAGTTGTAACTTTTTTCAACTTTATGTGTAGAAAACATGGTGGAAAATAAAGAAATTTTTGTTAAATAAATAATTGTTACAAGCAATTTCTTCATTTCTCACAATGTTTTCCCAAACGTTTTCTTGTGGACGTGATTGTGAATGAATGGGTTAACTGTTATATGTACATTTCAATGGCGAATCGCTGACCGCATAAACTCGATACATCGCCGGGGTTTTTTTTTTTTGTTGTTGTTGTTGTTGTTTTTTTTTTTTCTAAAGGTTTGATCATGAGAAAATCTTGTGGTGGACGAATTAAACGCAGTAACTGCAGCTTTAATTAGTTGTTTTGGTATACAAGCTATAGTGAGTGATCAAAGGTTAATTTTGACTGTACAGTTACAGACAAAATTGACCTTTGATCACTCAAAATAACTTGTACATCGTTTAAGTTGTCAACCAAAAAACATGCTTGAAACGCTTTGAAACCATTTTACGACTTATTGACAGCGTTTCGCCAAAATCTGTAAAACCCTTTATTTCTAACCGTAAAAACATGTGAAAAATATATATAATCTAAACCTGAATGACAATTAGACATTGAATGCTCTATGGCTCTCTTAGGGACAAAGTTCTGAAAAAGAAAGAAAAACCCGGAATCTTCGTTAAAGTTGTTTACAGAGCCCTCTATGAATAATTTCAGAATAGGTCACAATCCCGCGTGTACTCGCTATGATAAGATTTTCGAAGCAGAAAATTATATAAAATAAAAAGATATAAATCCCGTGATGGCAATGTTAGATCATTTGAAATTTGTTTTCGCTTTCTGCTCGGCAAAGCTTTTCATAGCGGGATTGAAATCTATTATGAAGTTAAATGATAGAGGGATCTGTAAACATTTTAACGAATACTTCAGAATTCCTTTTGGTCCGAAAATTTTGTCGACGCGAGATCCATATCGCTGGCTTTTTGAGCGATATATTGTAAGAATTGAAGGAGAAATGCACTCAAATAAAACTTCGTTTTTATACTAAAGATTGTTTTGTTGAGTGATGTAAGAGAAAAATTGCTCAAAACGGCGTTAAACCTCATTCAACTTTGACGGATCGCGTCTGTCAATCAATGAATCAATAGACCAATCAAAAAATTCATTTAAACAGAACGTGAACTTTGAACTTCGACATTGGCCGTTATTTACCCAGTATACCAATAGTTCGAGGGGTTAAAGCAAAAACATAGTATGGGTCTATACAATGTATAGACCCATACTATGTTTTTGCTCTAACCCCTCGAGTTTTTGTCTCGTTGGAAACTTAATCGACGTAACTAAAGCTTATTCAGGCTGTAGTTACGGCGTTCAGGTGGCCAACCAACGATTTTACTTTTTTGATACATGGCTCTGCACAGCAAATGGCTTTGAAGAATAACACCGTTTAGTATCGAAGCAGAACTTCCCGTTGGAGGCAGCAGGCGTGATCAGCGGATTCAGTGGGCGGGACCGGCGATCCATCAATTAAACAATCCATAGGTCGTTGTTTCCAATAAAAAAAATCGATAGACTAATCAAATCATTCGTATACAACGGAAGTAAACGTTAATCTCCAACTTTTGTTGGTCTTGCAAATAAAACGCCGGAAAAAGATGTAGTTATCACCTTTAGGTCGACAACCAACAATCCGATTTTATATAGGCCATATATATCGTTTTGCAACTTAGCGTCGTGTCAGTGATACTCTGTCAAACTGCCGTGTCAGAGGTCAGTGGGCGTGACCAGTGATCGGTCACTTGAGTTTTAAGAAAACAAAGTTAAAATTCGGTTGTTTCCCGCATAATCATTGTCCAAAATTTCCTTCCCATTCACAGCAACGCATTCCTTCCCATTCGCAGCAACGCAGGAAATCGACTGCAGAGAAAATTTAACCTAAGGGAGGTAAACATAAAAACGAAATAGGAAAACCGGGCTATTTTTCTCTCCCTTATTCTCGTTACTCCCCACCTTCCGAACTGCTCTCGTCCCATAGTCCTGTAAATTATCAAGTTGAGCATACTTCAGTCGGTATTCGGTCAAACGACTCTCTGGGTTTCAAAAGACACGAATCTGTTTTCTGTAGACCATACTCTATCCGGGAGACATGCCGAATGATGACCTTTGCCACCTCACCGTTTTACAATAGGGGGAAAACTTGATTTGAAATTGCAGCTGTTAAGATCTGACAGCATTTGCTGGTGACAGTGAATTTTGCCAAACCTATTATTTAAATTGAGGCATATTTAACCCTTTCCTGTTTCTAAAAATTATAGAATTGTCTAATTTGAAAGAAGTTGCAGACTAGACTAAAAGTGAATAAAATTTGAAAAGTAACCAACCTACAGAGTAGAAAATATTGTGAAAAAGAAGAAATTGCTTGTAACAAGCAATTTCTTCTTTTCCAATAATGTTTTCTCATTTATAAAATCACTAGGTCGTATAAATAAGGGATTGAACGGGAAAGGGTTAAATTTGAGATTTAGTACCGATGGGAAGACGCCAATTCCGAATTAGGACAGAATACTTCCTTTAAAATTACGTCATAAGGTCATCAAATGGCGTATACGTCACAAGTGACGTCTTTTTATTCTATTTCTGTCAGGGCGTCTTTCAATCTCATTAAAGTCTTCTCTACTAAACCACTACGTTATCTCTCTGCTACATAATACGTAGCCATATGCTAATATGGTAGATCAATATTGTAGAAAAAGAAGAAATTGCTTGTTACAAGCAATTTAATCTTTTTCTACAATATTTAATCAATTATAAGTTCACAGGGACGTAAAAGCCAGGGATTGATCAGGAAAGGGTTAACCTCCGATATGGTCCGTTCTTAGTTACTTGTCAAATAGGAATCTTCTATCCACACAACAAAATGTAAGAATGGTCCAAAATGAAATGAAGCTGTAGACGACAATTTCATGTTGATAGATTTTCCCTTTCTGCCTTTCTGGTTAGAAAACATTGTGGATAATGAAAAAAATTCTTAATACAAGCAATTTCTTGATTTTCCACAAAGTTTTTTTTTTTTTGTCCAAAGTTTTTTCCTAGGGATGTGAAAAGGAGGGATTGTGTTTGAATGAGTTAAAAATGACGCAGAAGATTAGATTCATATATCACGTAGTCTAATCTTGAGTTTGATCATTTTCATTCGTGCACTAGAAATACGTAAAAGGCATACATGCACTGGCTAGACTGGTTTTTCTGTCGGCCAGAGTCGAGGTCGGGCAAAATTTCTGAGAAAATTTGACGGATCGTGTTTGTCGTTCAAAAAATAAATCGACCAATCAAATTGTTCAGTGAACTCCGACTCTGGTCTAGATTTCTTTGAAGCATTTTTGTTGGTTTGGCGACTTAAATATCGTAGCTACTGCTTATTCAAGCCGTAGTTACGACGTTTAGGTCGCCAGTCAGCCATTTTACTTCATTGTCAATTCTTCCTGGCCAAGGATTTTGAATAAAAGCCGTTAATATCTGAGTGAATATGCCTCTCGCAGTTAAGAGGGCTAGACAACGATCCGTTAATTATCTTGAAAAAGCTTACACTAGTTGATATATCGTAGTTGGGTATCAAAACATCGTAAATGCAGCTTATATAAGCAGTGTTTTCTGTGCTTTTGGTACCATACGACGTTCGAGTCATTCTAAAATAAGACTACTGATATGTTACTTCTAGACAAGTTTATGCAGTTGATACTGTTTGATCATCTTCGCAAGCCAAGGGCTCTAACTCCACCTTCTTCCTTGCGTAAGGAACATGGTAGAGTAAGAGCCCTTGGCTTGCGTAGATGCTGTTTTGTGTCCTTATGTGTGTTGGTTGCATGTCGCACAATCAAACATCATAAAATTTATATATCGACTGAATTAAGTCTGTGCATACACCTAGATTAAGGCTTTTTTGTTTTACAGTTTTGACATTTTCATAATGAATAACGGCAAATCTTCTATAGCTTAACCCTTTCCCTACAATCCCTGATTTTTACCTTCCTTTGATATAATTCATGGTAAAACATTGTATAAAAAGAAGAAATTGCTTCTTTTTCCACAATATTTTCCAACATATAGGATTGGGTATTTTTTAATTGTTCTTATTTTATATTGTCGTTGCTATACCCTGTGATATTATTATTGATAAACATTATGGAAAAAGAAGAAATTGCAAGGAAAAAGCAGTTTTTCTTTTACTGTAATATTTTCCAACACGTAAAATTGTTTCTTTGTTTATTTTACTTACTTATTATGTCGTTTTCCACCCATTTAAATTGGACAAGTCGAAAATGTTGAAAAACAGTAAATGGTTTAATCTATCTCCTGCATAGACCGATGCCGCCGTCGACAGCAACAAAGCTTTGTTAAAGGCGGCAGTGGTAAGAGTTTATCTCCTACAATATTTATGTTCTTTGATTCCTGTACAGTGTACCCATGGTTTCATTCATTCACATATTCGTTTTAATCATTATTATGATACAATGTGATGATTATATCTTTATATAGAATAACCCGAGACCTGGCGAAGACCGACTCGTAACATAATGCAGGCTAAAAGTTTAGAGTCGTTTGGCTAAAATACCAAGAATATTTAATAGGCGACCGATAGACGATAATTAGTTAATACAACACAGCCGACAACTGCTGTGATTTCAGAGGCTTTTTTGTTTGTAAAAAAAGTGAAATTTTATTCCCAGTGAAGTATACCTGGGCGATTTTTTCATACCGTACACACTCATGGGAGACGAGACGAACAGTTAATTACAGTGTTTATGTTAAGTAAAACTTGATGGACTGTATTTTGTTAACCCTTTCCTATTTTTCAAAATTTTAGACTTGTCCAAATTCAAAGAAGTTGCAGAAGACAATGAAACTGAGTGCAATTTTAAAAGTAGCCAACTTTCATATAGTAGAAAATATTGTGTGAAAAGAAGGAGTAGTCTGTCTCAAACAATTTCTTCTTTTCTCACAATGTTTTCTCAAGTATAAAATCACAATCGCGTAAAAAACATGGATTGTACAGGAAAGGGTTAAACTAAATTCATTAAAAGTATTATATAAGCGCATGCGTGACATTTTCAACCATTACACATGTGCACCAAGTAAAGACTCAGATCAGCCTGTGCATCCGCACAGTCTGATCAGAGTCTTCACTATTCGCTCTGTAGACAGATACTGACCCAAAGATTCTTTAAACAACCAGCGAATATTCTAATTGCCCCGACCGGCTGTCCAGTGTGCTCAATGTGTGCGAGTCACGCACATGCGAAATGGTTGGAAATGTCACGCATAGGCTCATATTGATTTGTCTTATGTTTTTTATTCCCTTTGTGTGCAATAATTATATACTCCTATATCTATCTCAGTTGCTGTTTATTTCTTAATTGTTTCACTATTTTCGTTTATCGCTTTCCTCGTGAATATTATTTGACAGATCGTAAGGCCACGCCCAAAAACAACCGACAATTTTGAAAAAATATGGTAACGGTTGCATTTAAAGAGATCGTTGGTTGGAAACCTAAACGTCATAAATACAACATGAAACACTGTAGTTACGACGTTTAAGTCGCCAAACCTACAAAAATGCTTGACTCAAAAAATGCAGTTCTAAGCTCACTTCCGTGTTGAATGTATGATATGATTAGTTGATCGACTTTTAGATTACAAACGTCGGGCCGTCAGTAATGGTTAAGCCATTAATCCCAAATGATAATGAATCATGATGTTGTCGAGGCAATATTCGTAGTTAGGAGTGCAAAATGTTGCAACTACAGCTTTACGACATTTTTCACGCTCAACGACGGTATTCGGGTAATAACAAAACCCTGGAAATTTAAGGGTATTTTACATCTCATTCAAGTTTTCTAAAAATAGATATCGATCGTTTCGCTCGTAGGTAAAACCAGTGTGCTAATAAAATCATATATCGTATTCCAGCTTGTAAACATTTCAGTATGAAAGAATATATTATCACTATATTCGTAAAAATTTTGTTTCCGATATTTATTTTTGCTTATTTCAATTTCAGTATCTTCATTCTTGTTGCAATAGGTAGTAAATTTACGTTTTTTTCTATATCGACGGTTTCGGTTTTTACGAATTTATCCTCTAAAACGAGTGGATTTGGTGATCGAGTGAAAATCTGCATAGAGAATGTGTCGTTGAATGGAACGAGAGAAACGTGCAATTTTGAAGGTAAGAGCTAACATTTGTTTGTCTGTCAATCCGTATGCCCACTCTCCCTCTCTTTTCTCTCTCTCTATCTTTCTCCCTTTCTCCCCTTTTCTCATCTATCTATCTATCTATCTATCTATCTATCTATCTATCTATCTATCTATCTATCTATCTATCTATCTATCTCTCTATCTATCTCTCTATCTATCTATCTATCTATCTATCTATCTATCTATCATCCTACCTACCTATCTTTCTTTCTATCTATCTATCTATCTATCTATCTATCTATCTATCTATCTATCTATCTATCTATCTATCTATATATCTATCTATATATCTATCTATCTATCTATCTATCTATCTTTCGATCTATCTATCTATCTATCTATCTATCTATCTATCTATCTATCTTTCTCGCGCACAAATTCGCCCGCAAATATAAAATGTTTCGTAGCAAGCGTAAGCGCAATTTAGCTAGTTAAAGTTAACAGACAAAAGGTTGACATTCTCTAGGGGTCAACGAGTCCAAAATGCCGCAAGACCTTTAACGAAGCTAAGTACAATAATTTCGCGATCATAAAACAGTTCGCTGCTTTGAGGTTATCAATCTGTCTTCATTTTATAGTCCATTTTTCTTTTAAAAAAATATTTCCATTCAATATTTAGACAGATTACTCTGATCAAAATAAATCTCTGGTAAAAGACTTATTGAGACAAAGTCATGTTTGCTAGCTAATACTGTGCAGTAGTTTCATATGACTATTTTAAGCCTAAACCATGGTTCAAGTCGTGAGGATTCGAATGATCTGTCAAATCATAGATGGAACTCTATCGACTTGAGTCTTGAAAGATTATGCTTGTTTAGATGCGAGGAGGAATACTTAAACTGGCCTCAGTCGTTTGTGTTGGAACCTTTAACCCCTTCCCACAAAATTTTAGATCGGTCAAAATTGAAAGAAGCTGCAGTCGAGAATTTCGAGCTGATGGATTTTTTTTTTTTTTTTTTTTTTCGATAGAAAACATTGTATCAAGCAATTTCATCATTATCCACAATGTTTTCCAAAGGTATTTTTTCGGGCTTAAAATGCAGGAATTGTGTGGGAATGGGTTAATGTATAACTATTCCCATGATTGTCTCTCATCCAAGTTTATGTTTGTTGCTATTGCTATTTCATGTAAGCGACAAGGGACTTAATAACATCCTTGTCTAGCAATCGATGGATTTTACTACCGTTTACAGCCAGACCTTACCAGTCTAACGCCATGACCCTGTCATTCAAGAAGACTAGTAACTACGTCATCATCTGAATGGCTTAGACTGGTACCACTATCAACTGTAACAAAGCCGGCTTTGTTAAGTCGACGGCGGTACCGGTCTACTAAATGGCTACGCTAGATTATAAAACTTCTAATTGACCAGTCGCTGGCTCCGCCCTCTTAATGCGTTTGTCCCCACCTGTTGCTCCACTTTGAATTTCAACGGCGTTATTTTGCAAAATTTATGGACAGCAGCATGTAACAAAAATTAGAATGGTTTGTTGGCGACCTATAAAATCATTCATTCAGACAAGAAGTGAGTTTTGAGCTCCGATATTGGCCGCCATGTTTGTGAAGCTTTTTTGTTGGTTCGGCGACTTATTCAAGCTGTACTTACGGCGCTTATATCGCCAACCGACCTTTTTACTGTTTTGTTACATGCCACTGGCTATGAATTTTTGCAAAATAACGCCGTTTTAAAATCGATGCCGGACTTCCTGTAAGGGTCAATGGTTGGGGCAAACGGTGTAGGTCGGACCATAGATTGGTAAATTCAGAAATTTTCCGGGCTAAAAGAAGACTGCGATTTGGGCAAAAAATGCCCTGTGAGTAAATTAATCCCTTATCAGGTTATTCAAATATATGAAGTTGTTACTTTGTTTTTTGGTTCTCTTTTATGACCTGTAGCTTTTGTTCGGCAGAATGTTCGCTAACTTTAACCTTTTTTAACGTATGTGGTATTATACTTGAGAAAACATTGTTGAAAAAGATGAAATTGCTTGTAATAAATAATATCTTCTTTTTCCGCAATATTTTCTATCATACTGTATTGTTTCCCTTTTAAATGTACTTACTGTAAACTGTTGTCTGCTACCCCTTTGAATTTTGGCCAGTCCAAAATTTTGAAAAACAGTAAAGGGATAACATCTTCCTGTTCAATCCCTGGTTTTTACGTCTATGTGATTTTATTATCGAGAAAACATTGTAGAAAATGAAGAAATTGCTTGTAACAAACAATTTCTTCTTTTTTTACAATATTTTCTATCAAACCAAATGTTGTTTTTTTTAATTAAACCCACTTTTGAATTTCGTCTGCAAATTATTTGAATTCAGAAAGGTCTAAAATTTTGCACAACAGGAAAGGATTAAACATCAACAAAAAAAAGTTGGCGGTCCTACACTACCCACAAATATTCGAAATAATACACTCGCAAATATTTAGCCTGCACCTTTTTATGTTTAGCTCGAGAGTCGAGGGCAAGTTAAAATAACGTATTCTCCTAATTTTTCGGTATTGTCTTTATTACAGATTACCCACTGCGTGCCTATATTCAGTTCGGTCTGTATGAGCGGTTCATCCCTCTCTGCCTATATTGTTCATTGCTCTTTGTCTTGTGCAAGACAGAAATCCATCGCAGGGTCAGAAAACATCTACGAAAGGCCCTTCTCGGTGTTTTAGTCGTACTGCTGGTAGGAGGTAAGTTAGCTTTTTAGCTCACCTGAGCACAACCTGCTCAAAGAGAGCTTTTAGGATCACTCGATGTCTGTCGTCCGTCGCCAACATTTTCTTTAAACATCTTCTCATCCTAAACCACTGGGTCAATTTGGTCCAAATTATGCAGGAATGTTCCCTGGGTAACCTTTTTCAAGACTTTTTCGTGATATTTTGATTCGCATAAAAATGAGGGCGTGGCAAGTTCGGGCTTATCAGAATTAGAGAAATCATGGAATAACTCCTTAAAAATCTTCTCCTCCTGAACCGTTTGGCCATTTGGGCCAAATTTTGAAGGAATGTTCCTTGTGTGACCCTTGTCAAAACTTTTTCGTGGATTCGCAAAAACATGTGAGCGTGACAGGGCTGAAAGACTTACAGAAATCATGAAATAATTTTCCAAATCTTCCTCTCCTAAACCACTTGGCTAATTTGGACCAAATTTTGCAGGGATGTTCCTTGGGTAAATCTTTTCAAATTTGTTGGTGAATTCTTAATCTCAAGAAATGTCGGCTAGACAGGGTCGGGTTTATCAGTTAGAGAAACTATAGAATGATTTTTTAAACATCTTCTCATCCTAAACCACTTGGACAATTGGACCAAATTTGGCAGATATGTTCCGTACGTGACCATTTTCAAAACTTTTGGACATGGCAGGTGGGGCTTATCAGATCAAATCATTATCACGTGAGCTATTTAGGGCCATTTTGGTCCTCTTGCTTTACTCACCTATCAATACCATAAATGTTTCCATATGTTTTCGCTTGTCAGATACCACTGGATCTACCGCCTTCTTTGTCCTATATGAAATTACATGTGTTTATGATGCGGTAGCCGGTTCCACAACATTCGTTGACGTATGACGTCTTCATTCATAGTTCTGTCTTTTCCGACCAAAAATGCACAGGTCATGATAGATTTTTAGCTATTCTATAGCCAAAGTAGATGCACCGTCTTTCTTCCGCCTATGAAGAGGTCAGTTAGTTTGGGTACGTCCAAATCCGCCTGCCGTCCGCTGGAATATAAAGTCATTGACGAAGACGACTAAATCAGGCGTAAAAGCATGAAACAGATGCAGAACTCATGAAAATGTAAACATTTGAGCATTGGGATCACTATTGTGACTATTTATTTATTTTCTTTTTATATTTTTTGTAAAAGAACAACTTTTACCATACACACTCTAAAGTATCGTAATAGCTAGGTACACTCTTGTATCCCAAATTTTTCGAATAATTTTGTTCCGCTCATTAAATTTCCTTTTTTATGGATAGCCTGCAAGGCATTGACCAGGTCAATTAGTTTGGATTAAGTGCGATAACAACTTGTTGCAAAACTATAAAGCACAGGCGACAGCTTCAAAAAAATTGAGGGAAGATAGTATTTAACCCTTGTCATGCTGAACCCGGAAGATTCCGTTTTTTTGCAGGAGGTGTAGACCAAGATCAGCCTTCGTGTAAGTGCAGCAGTCTGATCTTGGTCTACATCGCCTGCTTATACTTTTTTTGTCAGATTTGTTAACGGAATTGATTTCTAAAAGAAATATTGACTTTTGAACAACAAGTTCTATCAATGCTTTCAGCCCTTTGATTATACAGCAATTCAGTAAGGTAATTTATGCAGCATGACAAGGGTTAATAGCGTTTATAACTAAATACTATTTTCCCCGATTTTTACATGGGCTATGAACGGGAAGTCATTTCTTCCGTAGCACTTTTAATACTACTTTCAATTTTAATCGGAAAAGATTTCCAAATTGATATCTACTAATATTGATATCTTTAGTTGGACCGTTGCTCACTTAACCTATTACCACAGAATCTCGCTTTTTAACTTTTCTCAAGGAAATAGCTTTGGAAAACATGGTGGAAAATGTTTGAAATAAGTAATTCCTTCATTTCCCACGATGTCTTCCCAGAGGACTATGATTTCTAAAGTTCAACCGACTTTGAATTGGTTTCTGGAGCTTTGTATTTTGATCGGGCCACAATTTTACAGTCTCGTTAAAGGTTAACTAACCTGTCGATGAAAGTGTGTAAACAGAATTATCCATCAGAAATTATACATATGTTCACTTCTCAAATAGTTGTATCGGCGGAAGTAAAGGTTAGAGCAAAAGCCAAGACAATACGGATACGCCGAAAGAAGTTGGTAAAAACCCATTCCAGACAGTTCCTTCTTTTTACGCGTTTAAAGAAAAAGGCTTTGGAAAACATTGTGGAAAATGAGAAATTGCTTGGAAATTGATAGGGGAAATTTCTATGACCCGTCTAGCGAAAAGAGCCAAACAAATGTTAGGAAAAGAGATTGCATCTGACGGGGATCGACTTTGTGAGTAAATTTTGATTCAACCCATTCCCAGTCAATCGCGCTTTTTCTGCCCCATATAATTGTCAATCAATGTTGGAGTTTAAAGTTCAGTTCCGGTCTAGATTAATGATTTGATAAGTCGATTGATTGTTTGATTGACAGACGCGTCAACCCATTATATCATGAATTTTTAAATGAACTTCAAACTTCTACATTTATGTTAAGGGTTTTCGTTGGTTTGATGACTTAAACGTCGTACTTAAAGTTTATTCAAGCACACATTGTAACGTTTGGGTCGCCAACCAACCATTCTATTTTCATATTATATGTTACTGACCATAAATCTTGCAAAATATCGCCGTTTAGTACACAAGTCAAACCTCCAGTTGCAGTCAGCGTGCGGGGACAGTGCTCGGAAAGGTAGTTTATTCTAGAATTTGAAAAAAAATAAATGATTACAAAAAAAATGTTTTTCATTTGTACAGTTTTTCCTGGCAAAAGGATCATTTGATTATTTCAGACGTGTTTCAGATGACGGCCTATTTTGTTTATGGATTTTACGTTGCACCTCTTTATAATGCCAAACCTTTAGACTGGAAACCCGGATTCATCCTTGGATTCGTCAACATTGTTGGGTGTGTTGTGTTTGAATTGGTTTATCTTAGCTATAAAACCAAGAGATTCATTGAAAAACGCAGAAAAGGTAAATAGAATTTATATGTTGTCATTAGGCGAGCAAAATGTCACAACTACAGATTGAATAAAGCTGTAGTTGCGATATCTTGCACGCCCGTCGACGATATTTTTCATTCATAGGTCAGGTGGCAGCATCAATCCTAGATTCGCCTGTTAAACATTGGTCGTGCATGTGCGCTAAGTAAAAACTCGGATCAGCCTCTAAAGCACCCGTACCTCTGCTCAGTCTTCAATATGCGCTCTACAGATAACTTCTTAACATTCTAAATGCCTTTTGCTTGTTGTACGGGAAATAAATTATTTAAAAAAGGTCACACTTTGGTTGAGTATGGTGAATCTAACAACGATCTTCATGTTACTTGATATTCAATGCATTTGGCGTGAAAGTCCTCTTCCAAAATATGTCAAATAAATGCTTTAAAATGCTTTAAAAAAAAAAAAAAACTTTACATTTAGCTTTTTGTTTATATCCCTGACGGTATATTTTGCGAACAAGCGTCTTTTGGTATCTCAATCAACGTCGAAGGTCAGTTGGCATGACCAGCGATCCGTAAATTATATATGTACGTATAGCCAAGATATTATGCAGGTTTATTGATTGATTTATTTATTGATTGATTGAATGGGTTTAGCGCCATTTTAACATTATTTCGGTCAAATCTCGGTGCCTCGAGCACCTAACTATGGATTCCTGGTATTTCTCGCACCAGTACTACCACTATACATCCTTTCCGAGCCTCCAGCTGCTCATCTCAATCAGGTTTACGATTATCCATCCATTTTGGAGACAAATTTGTCAAAAAGGATACTCGCCGCAGGGTCGGGAATCGTACCCGGGACCCCATGACTAGGGGTCCTACGCGCTACTACTGGCCACGCCCGCTGTTATAGCGCAGCTGGTAGCGCATTAGATCTTCAATCATGGGGTGTCAAAGGTTCGATCCCTAGCGGCGGCACATATTCTTTCGGAGATTTTGTCTCTCACCAATGGATGGATAATCGCAAACGTAAGTGGGATAGCAGTTGGAGGTTAGGAAAGGATGTAGTGGTAGAACTGGAGCGGGATATACAAGGAATCCATTGTTAGGTGCTCCAGCTGCCGCGATATGTCAGAAAATTTGTTAAAAGCGGCGTTAAACCCCATTCAAACAAATTGATATAATGCAAGATGGTTACCCAGAAGGTGAGCCCGCTGTCCCTCTAGAGAAACGTGGAGTGAGTACCTATGCCTTTTTGGTTCGAATATCTACAAAAATAAGCCTAACGGTTCGACCAAGGTCAGCATGCGGCTTGATCAAGTTTCCCACTACGCAAAATATGAGGTTGCATGCTAAAATTATTTCCACAATTTAGATACACGCATCATCGTTTGGTGATAAAGCGTAGTAAATACAGCTTATACAAGCTATAGCTACGATGTTTGTCACTTGGCTATTTTAACAACACCCCTACCTAACTACCAGATGAGGGGACGTAAACTCTTTCTCCCCACCCCCCGTCCCTGCATTTTCGGCTCTCATACTAAATTCTTATGCGCCCGTTTTCCCGATATATCAATTTAAGGGTCTTACAGTGCATTGATTTAAAGTCCTGAAATATTTTTTACAGGGCTCCCGGTTAATATCGACAAGGTCTTCTGTACCGCCTTTACTGAGTGCTTTCTTAAAGACCCGGATGGTCTAGAAATAAACTCGCCTAATTATACAAGATACACGTACAAAAATGGAACAATCCAGTCCTGGATAGATAACCAGTGTGACAGAGTTGAAAACGACGGGATAGCAGATGTGGTTAAGATGTTTTCATACTTGTACGAAAAGCCTAGAAAAGACGATGATGGAAATCCTATATTCGGACCATCTCTAGATATACTTAATGTTGAAAATATTGGTAACGACAGGATTTTGAACATCTATTTAAGAAGAAGAGAGGATCTGGTGAACCACCGAGAGGGGGTTTATAGGGCCATAATTCCATATGAAACACGGAAGAAAGGAATGAAGCCAATAGCTACTGCTAACTGGGTCGAAAAACTACTCGAGAAAAACGCGTATTTGAAACAGAACGTGAACAGACACGTGAATGAGTTTTATTTGTTCACCACTATACCACGTGACCAGCTTGAGCCCCTGAAAGATGGTGGATTTGGATTGGAAAACTTTAAGACTGCTTGGGTGGGTTCTGCGATTTACTTCGGAGAGTGGTCAAAGGAGATAGACATATTACACTTTAGTGAGTTCTCTTACTATTACTTTCTACCTTTGTCAAAGAGGTATTTCGTAAAAGAGTTTTACTTTTTAATATTTCACGATCATCATTATTCACGACAGCCTTTTATTTACATCTATTTCAAGTGCCTCGTTAATCCAGTTATGCTGAATCCGGAATATTCTTTCTTTTGCATGAGGTATAGGCAAAGATCATTGTCTTCACCATCTGTTTGTCCCTTTAAAAGCAAGATTTTATTATAGAATTTTTGTCTCGGATGAGTTCATGATTTATCCCTTGGAGTCAAAATCTAGATCTTATGATCAAATCTATAAAGCCCTGTGGACACTCTAGAAATCGTAGATTTTGATCGAATAACCAGATTCCAAACAATTGAGTCGTTTGCCAAAATCTTATGTAACCCATTCCCTAACAATGACGCTTCATGGCGCCACAAAGAAAAATAATAATTGGAAACATTGTGCAAAATAAAGAAATTGCTGGTAGCAGATAATTTCTTTTATTTTCCACAATGTTTTTACCAAGAAAGTTGAAAAAATCTAAAATTTCATGAACAGTCCAAAATGAAGTTTTGTCGTCTGGTAATGGGTTAAACAGTCTGGAAACTCTAGTTCCCGTGTTTCATGCAAACTCATACTGAAACAGAGGGTTAAATTTCCCGGATGAATTGCGGGATGCATTCAAGTTTAAGCAGCATTCTGCCAAAAAAAGGTCACTAGGCATCCCTCATGTCACCTGATAATAAGGTCAAACCTTAGGAAAAGGTCAAACCTTAGTAAAATATTGCAGACACTCAAAAGTTCACGTTTTTGCTCAGGTAAGATGAAACTTGGTAGGGATAGGTTTCTTGCTGAATTATTTTAATCAAAGTTGCAGGTTTTCAAAATTTAGAGTAAAATGTCAATACAAGAGATTGTTTGGCCCATTTAGCGGCCATGATTTCCTTCCACAGCGGTGTTTGCTGTAAAGCAATATGGCATGCGTCGTTTGTCTCTCGACAATTGGCGAATAAGTAGTGCACCTATGAGTAGTAACTGATGGCTCAGACAGTTTGTTTGGGTGGTATTTGTGTGAGGAATGGCAGGAAGTCATCTTTAGGTGCACCAGTCCCGGCGATACAACTGAAATGCTGTTCTAAGTGCCGTTTAACGCATTCCTACACGACACAATTTTAGACTGGTCCAGATTTAAAGAAGTTGCAGACTATAATTTCAAGTTGGTTGAAATTTGAGAAATGTTTGCTATTTAGAGTACAAAGCATTGTGGACAAGGAAGGAATTGCTTATAACAAGTAATTTCTTCATTGTCCACGATGTTTTCTGACGCTTTTCTTTTGAGGGGCGTAAAAAAGCGGGGCTGTTAGGGAATGGGCTAACCCAATACAACTAATGAAAATACCAAAGCCTTTGCTAAAGGTATGGAGTAGTAATTTCTAGACCAGCGTAATTTTGACTCTCGGCCTAGAGTACGCAAACCTGCCATTTACGCAAAGAGGTCAAGTTTTGAGGTTTTAATGATTTATTTAAACCTTTCTCTTTACCTATTTCAGGAACAACAGGAAACACTGATCTCACTGTGGTTCTTGCCAGGGTGATTCTAGGTAACTACAGTGTTGTAAAAAGTGGAGAAACCAAAATTGACGAATTTACGGCCAACATTGGAACGTCATTTGATTCAGTTGTCATAGAAATCAAGTCTGAAAGGTTGTTTGCTGTAAGGAAAGTTGAGCAAATTTATCCAGAATTTGCAATAACTTTTAGAAGGAAAGATACCTAAACATCTTTAATATATACCCTATATATATATACCCTGGTTGCGTAACCTTAACCCATTTAAACCCAATCCCTGCTTTTTACGCCCCTCAAGAAAAAAGCTTATGAAAACATTGTGAAAAATGAAGAAATTGCTTGTATCAAGCAATTTCTTCATTATCCACAATGTTTTCTACCCAAAATGACAAAAAAAGTTTGAAATTCTATCAACTTGAAAATGTCATCTGCAGCTTCTTTCAGTTTGGACCGGTCTAAAATTTTGCTGTGTGGGAATGGGTTAAAACATGAGATTACGGTTTTTGTCGTGGATTCTTTCATTGAGGTATGAGCCGAAGTGGATTCATTCATTAGTGTGGTCAAGTTTTTAGATTAATACCTCACTGAAAGAAAAAATCTCTTCATTTCTTATGATTTATACTCATCAATCAAAACAAAGCCAATATTTTACGAGAGGTTATTGATACTTGCCATTGCGCAAAACAAAGAAAATATATTTTATGAGTTTGAATGAAATTTATGTATCTACCGTGTGTGCAAGCATGCGTAAACAATTTCGAGCTCAAAATTTTGTAAATGGAAGTATAAAAAAGTCCAATTAAAACGCTTGAATCTTCATAGACGAAACTGAAATTAAATGATTTATTCACAAGTCTGTTTCTATGCAAGTATTTAATCGACTCAACTATTTACATACATACATGTAGTAGCAAGTCTTTTGTTTGCCTTATTCCAAACATAACCTGCTGAAGTAAGATAGAATAGGAAAATAAAGTTTAAAAAGAAGAAATTATTGTAACTAGTAAATCCTCCTATTCAGAGAACGACGTGTGTAATCTTGTGTGCCACTCTAGAGTCTGAATTTTAGCTCTTAATCCAAATCTTGGTCAGAATTGACGTATTATAATAATATCTTTAGTTAACGAAGGTAACTCATTAAGATAACATCATACAGTTAAAAAAAACAAAAGTGCAATACATATTTTCAATGAGGCCTTCAAACAAAACCACACACACACACACACACTTTCCGCTTCTCTCTCTCACACACACACACGTTTTCTCTTTTTTTTTCTTTTAATTGCTCATAAATTCCATTCAATAAATCTTGTACATAGTATCATCTCAAAGACATAAACAAACAATACTCAACTAATATATAATATCAAGTGTAGGTATCTAATTACAAGTCTACTGACATAAGATTGTTTTTTGTTTGTTTGTTTTTAGTTTTCGTTTGAAAGTATCAATTGCCAATAGATTTTATACCTATAGGAATCGAATTGCAGTATTGCATCCCATCAAAGGCAAATGTTCGCTTCCCAAATTCTGTTCTAGGTATGCTAATGCTTGTAACTTCATTGTTTAACTCAGATCTTAACGTGTAAAATTGGTTCCTTTTATAATGTATTAGGTCTTACATATGTGGTGGTGCTAGACCATGAAGAGTTTTACATACTTTGAGAATTGTAAAATATTTACGGCGACCTTTGATGCTAAGCCGTTGCAATGATGTAAAATTTGACTTAGAACAAGTTTTTCTGGCTTTTGTTTTCAAAATTATACACGCAGCTCTCCAATTTTTGTACAAAGTGAAATTGTGATTTTGTTTGAAATTGTCTCTTGTTCTCATTGCTAATCCTATTTCTTCGTTTAACCATTCTGGCTGCCTTAATTTTTAACCGTTTTTTACCGGTATGTGTTTAGATAGACAACTATTCAACATCAAGTGAAATCAATCTAGTCCTTTACATGGATTGTCGAATGTTTCTACTAAATCAAAGTTTATGGACTGGATTTTATTTTCTATATTTGCTTTGTGATATTTATATGTTAAAGCAATAGGGAAGTGGTTACTTATTCCTATTTTCGGAACAGAAATTTCTTTAACATAATTTGGACAGGTACTATAGATATGGTCGATTGTATTTGAAGTTGAAGAATTGTTCGTTATTCTTGTAGGAAGCTTTATATGTTGTTGCAATTTAAAATCTTTTATCAAATTAGACCATTTTGTATTGCTATCGAGACATGTAGAAGATAAACTGAAATGTATATTGTAATACCCAAATAAAAGGAAGTTTCTATCATTAAATTCTGCTAATTGTAACTGATATTCGTATTTATCTATCCACTCTTGGTTGATATTTGGCGGTCTATATATGAAATTAACTAACAAAGACTTATTATGGGGAAATTTAATTCAACCCAAATACTTTCTACTTCACCCTATTCTAAATCACTTCTTCTTTTATAAATTACGTGATTTGCGATGAAAATTAATAACCCACCAAGTTTTCATACTCTATCCTTTCTTTCAAAAAAAAATCCATTATCTTAAGGTATATATTTTCTACTTTTTCTGTAAGAAATGTTTCTGCAAGACCAAATATATAAAGCAAGTTATTCTCGTTTAAGATATATTTACTTTCATCCAGCCTAGGAAATTTAAAAATCCAATACGTAACCCCTTTGTATTAAAGCTAAATGTATTACTGGACAATAATATGTCCTTGGGGTTTAATGTTACTGTTCCCATCGATCTAATTCTACCATTAAGTATGTTTGTCTGATTATTTTCAACTTAGATAGTGAAAGTTAATTATAAGAACTGTATTCACAATCGGGATGCACGATTCGATTATCATTAGATCTTTTACTAAAGTAAAAGCAGTTAGAATGAGACTGACCACAGTTATCGCATGGGAGATTTTTTCTTTTCTTTTCTTTTTTTTTTTATGCAATGACAGTTAGTTTCAGAATTATTACAATAATCGCATAAGTAGGAAAGTATTTCAAGTTGGTCCCATTGATTTAGAAATATCAATGACCTGTTTTCCTCGACATATAATGACTTGTACATTCCGTTTAAGTCCACATGATTTGATACCTTTAACAATCGAATCTCCTATAATAAGGGGTTTCCTTCTGTTTGTCATATTTTCATTGACACGTTCTTTGAGAAAGGTCTCTTCGTGGTCAAATTTCGCTTCAACATATGTTTTCTTCTGCCTGTTTATAGGCATATCAGGTTTGCCGGGCTATCTATTTTTGGGGGTCTGCATTTCATCAGCTCTTTGGGTTCTCGTGTTACATTGATCAGAGTTCCTAATGTTTGTGAGAAGTGCCATCGCAAGTAGCTTTTTTCTGTAATCTTACATTCATTGAACCAATGCTTTCTTTTATTCATCACTTACTATTTTCATCGAAGATATGTTATCATTTAGTGTTGATCGACACTTCGGTGTAACGGAATCATTACTATTGGCCCTTATGATTTCCATAGTCTCAGTCAATTCATTGTTACTATTTGTTATAGAAGATCTGTTGAAAGTTTCTTGCCCTTTCATAATTGTTTTTTTGGGCGTGTCGGATACTGATCGTAATCGTCGCACTAACCCTATTTTAACTGACTGGATTTGGTGGTCTATAGATGTTGTTTTCTGATTGATATCCTCTATTTCTCTATGTAAGTCTTGCGTATGCACTTGATGAATTTTGTTAAGACCAGTTATGAGATCTTTGATTTCTACAAAATGTAATGCGGATGAAGCTATGTGATCCTGAACTTGTAGAGATAACATCTTAACTGTTTCTGTTAGGTGACTTATTTTGTCACTGATTATGCTAAAACAATCACATCCCGGTGTCTTTGTATTTCGCTTGATTTTATTTTGCTCGTGCATAATTTTCGTCGCCTTTTCAACTGTTGAGTGGAGAAACCTTAATTCAAAGTCCTCACAAAAAAGTGATCTTGTATCATCATTATCATGCGCAAAATCAGCGATGATAGGATTTCTTCGAACGAATGGAATTGGCTACACCCAACGTACTCCTACAGAAGGCTTGACTTACATAACAAACGGCATTTTTTCAGCACATATGGTCAATAATATGTAACAAAAAATAAAATTGTAGTTTGGCGATCTAAACGCCGTAACTGTAGCTTGAATAAATTGTAGTTACGAAGTTTAGATCACCGACCCCACAAAAATACTTGACATAAATGCCAGAGTTCAAATGTCACTTCCGGTATAAATGAATGATTTGATTGGTCGATCAATTTATAATAATGTCAATTTGGGGGTGGAGGGTCTGTGTGCTAGAGCTTTCAATTTCAACTCCAACTGTTGAAAACTTCTCTATAACACCATGGACCAGTTCGATAGTGGATAATTTTGGCGGATAAAAAACTAGGTCACTAGGTTAAATTCTTGAATTGATGAATTCTACAGACTACTTTGTTTGCTAGATTGTCTTTAAACTTGGCCTAAATGTTTCTTATGTTGGTAAGTTGAACATAAGGTGACCTATGATTAAAACTCGATCACTGTATATATGTGTTCACTGTTCACTTGTACACATCTGGCAACTTTAGGGAAACCAGTCCTTTGAATTTTCACGCACTTGTGTGCTCTTTTTTTTTTTTTTGCCACCACCATGTAATGGCGGTGGCATATAGATTTAACTCTGTCCGTGTGTGAGTGTGTGCTTGGGTTTGAGGATACGATCGTGTGTCGGGATCTTTGTGTGACTTTGTGTGTATGTCCAATGCTATTCTGGAGCATATCTTCTTTAATGATAGATGGATTTCAAGATAACTTAGCCACAATTATTCTCCCTTAAAGAATACTAGTTGCATGTGTAAAGTTGTGTTTGATACTTCCAAGTTCAAGGTCACAACTACAGGTCATGTGTCAAGCAATTATTTTATGTTGTTGTTGTCGTTGGTGGTGGTGTTTATGGGGTTCATCACTTTATAACGCACTACGATTCAGAGATTTGATATAGTCGACCTCCAAAACAACATTCGCCATTACTTTTAGCCTATTGACAGATCACTGGACCAACCGAGGGACCACCGATAGGAAGTTCGACTTTGATATTAAATGACTTGCTTTTGCAAAATTTATGGTCAGAAACATGTAACGTGAAACAAATGAAATGGTTGGCGACATTTACGTCGTAATAATAGTTTGAAAAGCTTAGTTATGGTGTTTCAGTCGCCAAACCAACATCTAACTAAATTGATTTATTATTGGCAGCGGCGACCCGTCAATTCACGAAACAACATCCGCGTGGCAAGAGATGCATCGTGCACGTTTGAACCTGGCCATATGCAGGATAATGATATAATACTTTAGAAGATTATGTGGGTTCAATTGTCCGGACTCAAATTTTATGATAAAAGATAGCTTTTTGCCCCTTCTTTGTTCAACCGGTTACTTCTAATTCGGGAAAACACGGTCTATGAAAGAATCTTTAAGCAATTCCCACACAATACCCCTCTTTATATCCCACCCATGGAAAAACTTTTGAACACATTATGGCAAAAGAAGAAAATGCTTGTTGCAAGCAATTGCTGCATCATCCGTATTGCAAGAGTTTTTTGTTGTTGTTGTTGTTTGTTTGTTTTTTTTTTGTTTTTGTTTTTTTTTTTTTTCTATTTTTAAGGTCATCAAGTCAAAAAAGTATTGACTTTAAATTCTTTGAATCTGGACCAGACTAAAATGTCATTATCTGGTAATAAGTGAATGAATTTGAGTTTGAATGGAGTTAACCAATTCCCACAAGCCCCCAAAGAAAAACAAGTGGAAAAACATTGTGTAAAATGCTTGTAACACGCAATTTCTTCATTTTACACAATTTTTTTCCACCCTGGCAGCCTGAAAGGTAGAAAAATGTAAAATTTCATAAAATTTAAATTGTCGTCTGAAATTTTGCCGTCTGGTAGTGCGGGTTAACGCCACTTTTAACGGTACTTAAGTCATATCGGGCCTGGAGTTAATGAATGAGATCAAACGGTATTTTTAAAACTTTTAATCCACTATCACACAATATCTCCTTTTTACGCCCCTTGGGGAAAAAAACCCTTGGAAACATTGTAGAAAATATTTCTTCATTATTCCCAACGTTTCTATCCAAAAAGACGGAAATACTACAAAATTCCATCAATACACACATTACTACCCCCCCCCCCCCACACACACACACAACTAACACACATGCACACACACACACATGAATAAAAAAGCCCCCATCCCGGAAATAATGGTGTATTTCGTAAATAAACATTACCTCCCTTTATCAGATTTTACGATACAGCCTAGAAGTGTAATAGGTAAAATATAGAGTCCCTTATTATTGATTTGTGGAATATTGATTAAATCTTAATTATGATAGTATTTTGAAGTTATTTTCAATGAAAATATTCCTTCTTTTGCGCTGTTTCTTTACTTAACAAGTACGTCTTTTTATGTAAACTAATTGCTCTTTTGTCGCGTTAAAATCAAAAGTTGTCCGTAAATATGGAGTGTAGTGTCACAAAAAGTGAACATATTTAAATTCAAAGTGCAAATAATACGAAAACACTTAAATACATGCTGTCTTTAATTTTAATATAAGGAAAATCAATAAACGATAGTAAATTATACAAAGAAATGGTCTTAATGTGTAAACGACACAGGAGCGTTGATTTTTTTTTATCAACACAACAACAACAACTAATATTTGTACGGGACATTTATGATCCTGTTCCTAAACCAACATGAACAACAGGGGTAGAGTTGTCCCCTCCGATCTTTAATAGACTGGTCTGAAATGAAAAGGAGTGGCAAACGACAATTTAAAGTTGAACTCCTTCGTTTTTTCAGTCCTTGGTAGAAAACATTGCGTTTGATGAAGAAATTGCTTGTTGCAAGCAATTTCTTCATTTTATACATTGTTTTTCTTAAGGGGTGTCACAATCGTCATTTTGCAGGAATAGGTTAACGTGGTAGGCCTACGTGTGAAAGGGAGCAATCTATATGGTGTCAATGTGCTTTTTAGTCCTGTTTTAACCCATTATATGTCGACAAAATTTTAGAGAGCTCTATTGAAATAAGGTGCAGGCGACAGCTTGAAGTTGATTCGTCTATTTCTACTCTTTTGGGATAGAAAACGTTGATAATGACGAAATTGCATTAAACGGGTAATTTTTCCATTTCCGAGTCCACAAACAAAGCTTCTTACTCGGAGGAGCGGATTCGGCACTGACTGAAAGCGGCATTGTGCCGGTATGGTTTGGTTCCAGTAATACCCAGACAATTTAAAACTATGATGAATTCGTTTAATATGTATGGTTTCCAATTGATGATTTATGTGATATGTTCCTTCCAATATAAAATTTAATTCCACCAGCCCTACCATTCCAAAACGCACGGACAATGTTTTAGATTTGTCCGAAATGAAAGAGATTGCAGATGACAATTCCAAGGTGATGAAATTTTAAGAATCTTTGTCTTTCTGGGCAAAAAGCATTGTCGATCATGAAAAAAATACTTTCACGTATTTTCTTCACTATCCACACGGTTTTCCTGGGGGGTGCACGGGGGGGGGGGGGGCGTAAAAAGGCGAGCTTTTAAAAGATATAGTTAGGTCCGACACTATTCTCTTTGAGGTATAATTCACGTAATTTTCCATTTTTTAAACAACAAAAGTAGATTATACCTTCGGTCGTATTTTAAGGACATTTTTAGAAATGGAAAATGTCAGCTTTTATTTTAAAAGGGCTAATATGTAGCCTACTGCTAAATTCAAGAAGTAGCCTAATATTATCATTTCGAATAAGAAAATAAATTACGCACCATGTGATGAAAATCAAATGAAAGGCGGCACCTTCATATCTTTTTGTTTTGTTTGCATGTGGCTTAACGCCACTTATAATAGCGTTTCAGTCAGTCATATCGTGGCGGCTGGAGACCTAACCATGGATTCCCTGAATTTCTCACACAAGTCATGATTTTCAATGTCATCAAAAGTGTTTATTTAGATAGTGTTCTTATTCTTTTATTAATCCAGTTACTGCTGCTGCAGAGAGGTCTTTATTGTGTTCGAAAAAGAAGGGGTACATAGGATAATTCGTTTGTTTGGGGTTTAACGCCCTTTTGAAGAATTTTTCAGTAATATCACATCGAAATTCACTTATTCATAGCATCCTGTGTATCCCATGTTGACTTTAACTAAACTGTAGATGGTCATCCCTAACACTGTCAATTCTATATAGTATTGCTTATTAATTTTACTGAATCTCCAAACTTTTAATCAAATTCCACATTCATATATCGTGGGCGGACGACCATAGCATTGTTACTGGAACTTTGGAAAAGCTTTACTTACGATATTTTGCTCGCTCGCAGACAATATGTTCAGTCAGAATGAGAGATTAAAAATTGTAAAAACAGAAATCAGTCAGTTAATGCTATTTCTTGAAATCCAATTAGGAAACAGAGAACATTTTAAAGGGCTTAAGAATATTACTTTTTAAAGGGACAATTGTTCAATTTTACAAACATAACAATCATAAATTCCATCGGAAAAAGCTCATTCCCAACTCACAAATCATAAGGTAACAGTAAACCCCGCTTTTAACGATGCATATAGTTGACCGAATAATAGAATGATGTGTTTGCAAATATCATATTTCTATCTCAACAGACATACGAGAAACTATCGAATGCCGAACATGCCTCGTGGCCGGACTAGCTCCGGTCTCCCCTACCTCAAAACAATTTACAGATATAGGCCCCCTATCTCTATTTCAAGAGAAAGAAGAAATATCTGTCGATTTGGACGACTTTAAGAGCCTGTCGACTTTTCCGACTCTCTCTCTCTCTCTCTCTCTCTCTCTCTCTCTCTCTCTCTCTCTCTCTCTCTCTCTCTCTCTCTCTCTCTCTCTCTCTCTCTCTCTCTCTCTCGCTCGCTCTTTTTTTTTTTTAAACTTTAGCGTTTTTAAGAAAAGAAGTGACGAACGAAAACTTTTTTGTCATGGTTACCCTCAAGTCTCCGCAGTTTGAGCAACACCACATCTTAGTAGACAGTACATTCTTTCTGAGGCAGATAATGATACTATTTTAAGACTAGTCGCATCCGAGAATGTAACATGAAAAATTTAGACAAGATCAATGAGAAGAAAATAAGAACTACTAATTAGGTAACTAAGTTTTCTTTTCGAACACCTTAAGTACGGTTCAAAAATAAATCATTTAACTCATTCCCAAACTTTCCCGCTTTTGGACACCCCTCAAGTAACGAGTTTTGGGAAAACAGTGTGGAGTTTTTTTATTTTATTTTTTGTTGTTGTTGTTGTTGGGGGGTAGCGTTTTTTTTTTAGGAAAAACCGGTATTTCATATTGATCAACCGGAAATAAGTTCTCACACATTTCCGCTCATTTCCACGCATGCTCATAAACGTGAAGTGAAAATCTATGTGATCGCCTCCATCTTGTTTCATCGTTGATGAAGAAAATAACTTACATGCCGAATGCCAACAGCCTCCTTTTAGTCATGAATATCCAGGAAAATGGTTTAAAACTTTGACTTAATATATCCATGGTAAATTGTCTCATGAATTGTCAAAATGAGGGACATAATTTCCTGGCGTTTAAAGTTAGAATCTAGGCCAGTGGTTAGTGGAGTTATCGAATACATGTAAACTGTCTGCTGGTGTTTTGACCTGGCAGGGCTGGGCAAATTTACACCCCGTAGTATATGTAGCACGTTACACCCCTGTTCAGTATAGACGCGATTCAAGCGCCTATCAACCCCATCGAATATACCACCTTTTACCTCTCGAATTCGACTAAATCTTTGAAACGGACATTCAGTACTTCAATTGTGATAATAATATGCTCAATGAAAAATGAATCATTGAATGTTAGCTTTGATTTCTTTACCTGTTATCATTTAACCTTTTACCACAGAACCACAAATTTTCACGCACTTAAGAAGAAAACGTTGCGATTAATTCAAAATAGCGATTTCTGTAAACAGTAATGGGTCTTGTTTGATCGAATAGGGCTTAACGCAACTTTTAATAGTATTTCAATTATATCGGGGCGGCTGGAGCTCCTAACCATGGATTCCTGGTAATTCACACACCAGTACTACGTTACATCCTTATCGAGCCTCCAGCTGCTCCTCCTACTCGCTCATATTCATATTGATGAAATATGCTCGCATTATTGAGCGCAGTTACTGATAAACCAGCAAAACCTCTCTCAGGACTTTCAGTCCTTTGATTTTTAAATATCCCCAATGCTTTCTTTACCCTAAAAAAAATTGTTCTTAAATTTCACTAACTTAAAATTGTCGTAGGTAACTCAAGTTATTCCAGTTTGGACTAGTCTATAAAGTTGTTGTCAGGTAGCGTGTTAGAGAAAAGTTTATTTCTTTGTAAAGTCGATCAAACCATTCCCACACTATCCCTCTTTTTACGCCCCTCAGTAAAAAAGGCTTTGGAACTTGAAACTGAAGAAATAATTGTAGCTTGTATCAAGCAATTTCTTCATCATCCACCATTTTTGATATAAACAAGAAGACGAAAAAATAAAATTCCGTCGGTTGTCGCCTGCGACTTGTACCTCTTTTTCTAATGTGAAGTGAACGAAAATATGCTAAATCAGATTTATTACCTCCCTTGAACACAATCTGCAAAAAACAGTTGTTTTGCTTCGAATTTCGATGATGAGTGTAAAATCAGAAATCTATCAAAAGACTAGACTATATTGAAAGCTTATGAGATTAATTGATGAAATAAGCCTATCTAAGTGGAATGTTTATACATTTCTCAAGATACAAATAAATGTTGGTATAAATATCGTGGTTATGTTGGTTGTTTCTATATATATGAGATAACAACAATGTAAATAAAAAAAAATGATGGTAATTGGAATAAAAAGGAAGAGTTTACACTTAAACAAAGTATACACATAATGTAACTATGAATATAAAAAAAAAATTAAATGACTAAAACTTGAATTTGACACTTGAAAGATAAAAAAAATAAAGAAATAAATCACACACACTCTTATAGCGAAGTGTAAATCCACATACCCTAAAAAGAAGTATGATTAAAAAGGGGGTAAATAGTGGAAATGGCAATGCAAAATCGAATATAGCATTCTAATAGCAAAGGTTATAAGAATAAGAGAGAATAAAAGTAAGGCTCTAAGATCAGGTTGATCACGTGAACAATAAAGGATGTTAATCTTTTGTAACATTATAGGCCTACGGTATCATGGGTACACACTTTGCTCAATTAGCATATTGTATCCTTAAAATTTGGCACCAAAATTTATCCTTTTACCGAGTAAGAGAATTGAAACTCATTTCTCATCAAATCTCAACCCTTTTCGATGTGAAAAAGTCTTTTAAACGGGCTGGTGGGTTGCAGCCTGGGGTCCATACCATATATACCTCGAGCACGGAGGGACCTTATAAAAATACAAACACAACAATCGTGGTTATGTTAAGGTAAAGAGAGAAACAACTGACTTCTAACTCAAGATCTAGGCCGGGTTCGAGCCCCGGGCGAATCTTATCATCAAACTGTCTTTCTAATCAGACGGTAAACTGAAGCGTCGTGTGGCTGTGCTACCTATCGAGCACGTTACATAACTGCGCGGAGCGTTCACCAGTTTCATCCTGTATCCCTGGACTACCCCCTATAACAACTAACCGTCTTCATGGAGGCGTCGCTCATATGGGCATGTGCTACGGTAGCGACGATAAATAAACGGAAATACATACGTGAATATCTCACGCAGTCAGACTTCCTTGACAAACGTTTATAGGGTAGAACTCGAACTGTCAATGCTACTCACTAGTCCTCTGGTATGACGCTTTTAGAAGAAAGGCCGAACGAAGGCTTAACTCTTCCCCCTTTTTTTAAAATGTTAGCCTAGTCCAAATTCAAAAGTTCTGGAGACAAGAATAATTGGATACAATTTAACACGAAATCATCTTATGTCGAAGACAATATTGTGGGAAAAGGAAAAATTGCTTGTTTCAAGCAATTTCTTCTTTTTCCACAATGTTTTTCTCCTGAAGCATTACGCCACAGCAAGCGAAAAATACCGGGTTTGTACAGGAAAGTGTCAAGACAAGAAACATGAATTCCCTTCTCCTGGAAATCCTGTCTAAATGAACTTTTACTTCACTGTATTGCAATTTTTAGTCCCGTCCAAATTCAAAGATTTTGCAGACAAAAATATTAAAGTCCAATTAATTTGAAAAAATAAAAAGATCATTCAGTGAGGTAGAAAATATTGTGGAAAAAGAAGAAATTGATTGAAGTAAAATTGATACAAGCAATTCCCCTTTTCTACAATGTTTTTTTCAAGGTTAACAACAGATGGACGTAATGGGATTTAATAAGAAAGGGTTATCTAGACCACTTTATTGTTGTTTTTTCTGTTGTATTGTTTTAGGGGGGGATATCTTTATATTGTTATTGTTGTTTGTTTGTTTTTACCAATGAAATACAAGTTAGCCTGTGTGAAAATGTCTAATAAAGGTCGGGGTCACGGTTATCTAATTAACCCTTTCCCGTTTTGCAATATTTTCGACTTGTCCAAATTCAAAGATTTTGCAGGCGAAAATTTAAAAAATGGTAAATAACCGTTTAATATGGTAGAACAATTTTGTAGAAAAAGAAGAAATTGCTTGAAAAAAGCAATTTCTTTTTTTTTTTTTTTTTTTTCCACAATGTTTTCTAAAGTATAAAATCATAGAGAATTAAATACCGGGTTAGTGCAGGAAAGAGTTAAGTCAAAACATCACATGCCAAGGGTTTTCAAACGCCTGCATACTGATGGTGCATGAAGTACAGTTAATATAAGATCAGATTTAGTTGGTAGCCTCTGGTTCTTAGTCCATTCACACTCAATACCACTTCTTTAAGACCCATAAGGAAAAAAGCTTTTAAAATAAACAAAATATAAATAAAGAAATTGTTTGTTATGAGATATTCCTTCGTTATCCACACTAGTTTCTACAAATTCAAAAAAGTTAACCAACTAAAATGTCAACCGCATCCTTAACCCATTCCCACACAATGAAATTTTAAGACTGGTCCAAATTGAAAAAAGCAGCAGACGACAATTTAAAGTTGGTGGAATTTCATTTTTTTTCTTTTCCGATAGAAAACAATGATGACAATGAAAAAATTGCTTGATACGAGCAATTTCTTTATTTTCCACAATGTTTTCAATAGTTTTTTTTCTTGAGGGGCGTAGAAAAAGGCGAGCTTGTGTGGGAATAGGTTAAATATGGACACTTCATTATTATCACAATTTTCAAAGGTAAATCAGAAAGTTCATGCATTCTAAAATTTGGGGTAAAATGCCAGATTTGTCATCTAGGTAGGTTTTCCTGCTCCACGGTTCACTAGCTTAACCCTTTCCCGTTTTGCAAAATTTTAGACTTGTCCAAATTCAAAGGTTTTGCAGACAAAAATTCAAAGTGGATTGAATTTGAAAAATAACCATTCAGTAGGGTAGAAAATATTGTGGACAAAGAAGAAATTGCTTGTTACAAGCAATTTCTTCTTTTCCAACAATTTTTTCTCAAGTTTAAAATCACAAGGACGTAAAAACCAGTGATTGTATAGTAAAGGGTTAAATCGTAAAGATAAGTTCATTAGAATCGTAATTAAACTAAAAAATGCATTCTATCATTTTGCTCTTTCTGCAAATATCGACCTACAAGGTTATTCGAGGAAATGTTAACCATTTTTCAAAATTTCAGATTTGTCTAAATTCATGAGGGTAACAGACGACACCAATATTATAAAGTAAGAATAATCCGGCATCGTATATGACAGAAGATATAGTGCTTAAGAAGAAATTGCTTGTTACAGGCAATTTCTTACTTTTCCACAATTTTTTCGTCAAATATAAAATCACAGGAACGTAAATATCAGCGATTGTACCTGTCCTTAAAACAAATCACCATCATTACCCCATGACGGATGCTTATTACCATGGTGACAAAGGTCGCACGTGGTCTGGAAACCAGGCCGTGTGTAATAATGTGTCGTCTGCGCACCCCAGAGTGTTAGTTTCATGATGGCGGGAATATTTCTAACACAAACGGGTGTTACCGAAGTATGGCTCCGATAGAGCGGGTGGGGGGTCGTAAGCCAATATGAACTTTCGAGTGATATAATATGGAATAAAACTCAAAGTAAGTTTGTGATCACTCTCCAAGAACTGTTTACTGCTTGTGTAATCGCGATGATTAGAAATGTTTCTTTACGTCACGTCACAACGCATCGTTGGAACAGCCCACTGAGCTCCAACGGGATGTTTCACTTAGATATGAAAAAGGGGGAGTTATTTTGCAAAATTTGCCTGTAGCATGGAACAAAAAAAAAGTTGATTGTCAACCTAAACGGCGTTACTTGAGCGGCTTGATAAGCTGTATTTTTGACGCTTAACTCTTTCCTGTGTTATTTCCTGGTTTTTACGCACATTTGAATTTATACATGAGAAAATATTGTAGAAAAAAGAAATTGCTTGTAATAAGCAATTTCTTATTTTTCCACAATATTTTCTACCCTTCGGAATGGTCACTTTTTCTTATTGAATCCAAGTTAAATTTTCGTCCGCAAAACATTTGAATTTGGACAGGTCTAAAATTTTGCAAAACAGGAATAGGGTTAATTCGCCCAAAAAACAAGATTGCCCTTTCGGTCAACTTGGCATAAGGAAAACCCGTTTAATTTAAGCGTGCGCGCTTATATTTTGAAAGTGCACGCATCATCTAACGCGCGCACTTTCAAAATTTTAGAGTGCACGCGTAGGCCGCTACTTCATATTTTGTGTGCACTTGTAATTCCGGTGTACGCGCACATTTTACACCCTTGTACGCTCAGTAATTAAGCGCACACGCCTTAATTTTGTCATTGCATGCGTATTTCTTACACGTGCACGCGTATATTTTAGCGTGCACTATCTTAAATGTACTTTTGACCCATTTAGTGCGCCTTGATTATTAGCTGTGTAGCCAAGTTTCTGACAATATGTCTCACCAACAGGTTATCAGAAAGAGGGCTACGATATCGCAGCTTTAGGACTATGAATGGCCTATATGCTTACCATATACTAATACCACTAAGCAATACACATTATCAATTTTTTGAGAATTATATTTAATCAAAATTTTGAGCAATAATCATTGACAATATTACCAAAACCCATTCCCACACAATGACGCCTTTTGACGTTCACCAAGAAAACATTCGGGAAAACATTGTGGAAAATGAAGAAATAGATTGTGACAAGCAAACATTTCTTAATTTCAACGATGTTTTCAACCTAGAAATTTGAGGGGAAAAATCTATATTCATCAATTTTAGATTCTTTCCAATTTTGACCAGTTTAATATCTTGTCGCCTAGTAATTGGTTAACCTAGCTAGTTAAGGTGCCAAGCATTATGAGTAAACGGTCATACAGGAGAAAGGGGTGGGGTGGTACTCCATATAATTTGATAAAGTCACTTCATGAAAATCTCGGCTCTCAATTTAGTCCAAGAAACTAGTAGTGTCTCTATGCTACCCACCAGCCCAAATCCAATCTTTTAAACTCTCTTTCTTTTGATTCAGAAAGGCCCACTTCAAGATCCAAGAAGCAAGTACTTTAGAGGACGGAGATGGGTTATCAAGTAAAATCAAAAGAAGAGCCATTAATTGGTGAGGTTTACTTTATCCGTCGGGCGGGAATTATAAATTTCAATGAGGACAAATTCATAATTAAATGTAAAACTTGAAATCAGTAACATTTGACAAAACCATTCCACTAGGTAAGGTATTGGTTTACACTTGAATTGAAAATTGCTTAAAAGGGAAAATAAATTCAACGAAATGGGACTATAAATAGTTCGAAGGTTATTCAATATTTTCTAGTGCAATATAATATTGAAGAACATGCTTTCTCATGAAAAGTGTTGAGGTTTTGTCTCACAATTAAATCTAATTTAACTGATTAATCTTTAGCCCATTACCAGAGGACAGAGTTGATCAAGCGCTGACCCCACTAACCGTGATGATGTACTTTATTAGCCTCGCTAAAGACCCCAACAGGAAGTCCCGCTTCGAATTTAAACCGTCGGGCGATGTTTTGAAAAAAAAATGGCCAGTAGCATGCAACAAAAAGGTAGTACATGTATAGTTGGTCGAACTAGCTCTAAGGTGTGTCAGTAATCCGTGAATACAAATGAGAGGGGGGGCAAATTATGGGAGACAACTGTAATTGTATGCAATTTTCTTCGAATTGTGGTAACTTCCCCTGTGTTCATGGTTAAATGGTCCGTTCACATGTGCAAAATCTGAATTAACGCAGCGACTAGCTAATAAAATTCTGATTGTTACGTAGATAAGTTATATTATCAAAACTTACATGTTTTTCGCATTATGTTGGCCCACAGTATCATACAGAATGACAACCTGCATGTTGTTACCAGGATTTGAAGAAATTTTTTAAACATGACAGAGGTCAGTCTTCAACATGTACGATTTTAGCTTAGAGGGACAAAAAAAAAAACAGATGTATTTGTATTAAAAATAAAATGATAAATCCTTTATTATACAACTAAGGTCTAGTGTGAGAAAAGGTTTATCTTTCTATACCGGATGATAAAGATTGGTTTGTTTATCAAGGCTGTAGAAAGAAGAATTCCAATGTAAAAGCATCTGGAGGCAAAAAGTACGCTGCGAGCAGGGTTCGAACCTGCGCGGGCAATGCCCATTGGATTTCAAGTCCAACGCCTTAACCACTCGGCCATCACAGCTGGGTTGTGGAAGAAGACGTCCACATTTGATTTATATTCGAAAGAAAAATAATGGCCGATTAAGTAGACTATACTTATTTGTGAGTGCTTCCCCATCCGATTCTGCCTTCATATGATATCAGTTTGGCTATATGTTATAAATTTACACAGGTCTAATTTAGCAAAACAGTAACGAGTTTATTTTGTTACCTCCCTTTAATCTCACCTGCGCGCATGCGCTCAACGATTGTTTTCGTAATTGAAATGAATGTCTCAGGTGTGCTTTCATTGCCGAAAATAGTAACTTGTTGGTTCTAAGTACCAATATTTCCTTGGTCAGCCTCCATTTATCTTTGCCGACCTTAAGAGCTGCTTAAGTCAAAATCATTCGAACAAAGGAGAAGTTTCAAAGGTGAGTGATATTCAATAACTCTTCCATACTTCCGTATTTTTTTCACCAGTCAAATCAAATGATTCAATTTTTCAGCTTTGGAATGCAGAAGGAAATTAATAGTATGAGAAGAACGCTCTTTCAGAATAATAAATGTTCCAAGGTAAGATAGAGCAGCTCTTTGGTTGATACTGTCCATCCTATCAATTGTACTAGCCTTGGTACCTTACAGTCGATCCATATAAAGGCCGTGCGTTACTAGAACTAGCCCTACATAGATTTATAGCCCTATAGACGCCATAGGAATTTTTACACGCCCTAGGAGTATATGAGCGATAATTGTGTATAATTTTCAGATAATAAATTAAAAGGGGCATAACTCTTACAAAAATGCTTTTAGAGTTATCTCCCTTGATAGTCTCGATAGATCTTGTGATGGTCAATACACATGCCAAGTTTCATGAGGATATTTTCGATAACAACAGAGATATGACCAAGGTTAAAGTTTGTCACACCAAAGCCGACGCACAAGGTGATCACAATACCTCAGGTTTTCTCCGAAAAACAGCTAATAGAGGAAATTTGGTTAACCCTTTCCTGTTCTTAGAAATTTAAGACTGGTCCAAAGTGAAAGGGGTTGCAGATGACAATGTGGAAGAAAATATTTTGGGAAAAGGAGAAATTGCTTGTCACAAGCAATTTCTCCTTTTCACGCAATGTTTTTCATGTATAAACTCACAGTGACATGCAATCCTTGGTTTTTGTTAAATATCATCATGGAAAATGAACTAAGGTACGTTGTTTGGGTGGATGTTTTTCAGCCAACTGAGTAACACAGACCCTCTTGGGCCTCTTGTTTGCACTTTTTGGGTATGAAATATGTTTTCCAAAGTTTTTTTCCTCAGAACTCAAAAAAGCTTTGTTCTTTGGGAATGGACTATAACCCATTACCAACATTCCTTTTTGTAATGAAATATATTTTCATGGAAAACTTTATGGAAAAAGGAGAAATTGCTTGTAACATAATGTATATTATTTTTTATGCCCCCGCATGGATAGATTAGGGGCATACTGTTTTACCGGTGTCCATCTGTCTGTCTGCAAAACTTAACCTGCCAATTAAAAATTTTCCTTCAACCCTGATAAAGTTACAATGCAAGTATTTGGTATGTAGATAGGTCTCAACAAGGGGCAACTTGGGAAGATCATTTTATCAAGGTCAAGGTAAAAATTTTAACCCTTTTCCCTAAAACGTTACTCAAAAACTTAACCTGCCAACTAAACATTTTATTATTACTTCATCCCTAAATAAGTTACAATGCTAATATTATTATTATGTAGATAGGTCTCAACAAAGCGCAAATGAGGAAGGTCATTTCATCAAGGCCATGGTCAAAATTTTAATCCTTTTCCCTAAAAGAAAGAAAAAAAACACAATAAAAATCACCCATTTCCTGTACACAATAAAAATCACCTGTTTCGGGGGCATAGTGTTTCACAAAGACATCTTGTTGTACAAAATTTTTAGGAATGATCCTTGGATGACTCTTTCTGATTCCTTTATAGAATTTTGATCAGTTATAAATTGTGGTTTTTACAGATGCAGTTTATGTCCATATATGGTATAAAGTGGAAATTTTTAAATGTTAATACCTTGTCATTTGACATATTAAATGAATTTTACATACTGGGTATTTTGACTTGAATTTTATCAAACAATGAGAAGTTTAAATTCTTCTCTAGACCTATTTCAAAGATTTCTATGACTAGATTTATTTTCCTGATATTGCCAAGATGATTTAGTTTATATTGAATTCCTGAAAATACAATTTGCTTAACTCTGTCTGCAAAATTTTTCAAATTCAAAAGGTTTTGCAGATGAAAATTTGAAGTGGATTTAATTTGAAAAATTACCAATTAGCAGGGTAGAAAACAATTTACTCCCCATATCATATTTGTATATACTGTGACCTTTATATTCAAATTTTGGTTTCCTGTATCATTTCAGTATTGTAGTTTGAGAAGATAAACAGAAAGGATGTCTAAGGCACCTCCTTCTTTCACACCAACTAGTGGTGATGTTTATTTCACAACACCGAAACAGGTGCTTGTCACGAAGGATCCTGTGTTTATGCGGAAAGATGTTGTTAATGGACATTATCTTGGACAGAAGCCACCGAATTACATGACGCTGGCAATAATCATCTGTATCATAAACCCAATCTGTGGTCCTATTGCATTGGTATTTGCAAGTACGTACTCATAACACTTACTAATAGACTGGAGACTTGAGTTTAAATCCTTGTCATGCTTAACCCGGAATATTCCTGCTTTGGCAGGAGGTATAGTCAAAGATCAGCTTGCACATATGTGCAGTCTGATCTTAGTCTAGACCTCCTAATTGTCCCTTTAAATCTAGCAATTTTGTTTATACCATTGAATTTCTAATTAATTACCAACCAAAAAAAATAGTGCTTTCTGTACTTGAGTCCTTTGATTTTTAAACAATTTAATACAGGATTTTATTCAGTACGACAAGGGTTAAAATTATTTGACGGTTTAGCTAAACCTTAACATGATTAATCCATTCCCATACAACTTTTGTTACCCCAAGAAAAAAGCTTTGGAAAATGAAGAAATTGCTTGTTACAATTGTGGATAATGAAGAAATTACTTGCAATTTCTTCATAATCCTCAATGTTTTCTACCAAAAAAATGAAATTTCATAAACTAAGACACTGCAACTTCCTTAATTTTAACCATTCTAAAATTTAGTCATCTTGTAACAGGTTAAAGAGAATAACACTTTTTACTGTGAAATTTTGTTGTAATCAATAATTCAATTCTACTCTTCTTGTCAGTTTTTCTGCTTGTGAGAATTCAGAGTTTTAAAAATGTATTAGAATTTCATAAGAATAAAATTGATTTTATGTTTTTCAAGCTTATTGCCTCTCTACAGTCCCAATTTTAGGGCTAGAATTTCCTAACATTTTTACTCTTCCTGCACAAAGAGAATAAATAGTCTTACATTAATCCATTCCCACGCAATCCTTCTTTTTTATGTCCCTCTAGCAAAAGTTTTGGAAAACATTGTGGGCATTAAAGAAATTGCTTGTTTAACCCTTTCCTGTACAAACACGGGATTTTACGTCACTGTGATTTTATACTTAAGAAAATAATGTGGGAAAAGGAGAAATTGCTTGTTACAAGCAATTTCTCCTTTTTCCACAGTATTTTCTACCACATTGATTGGTTCCATTTCAAATTGCATCCAATTTTCGTTGTTGTCTGCATCCTCTTTCAATTTGGACCAGTCTAAAATTTCAAGAAACGGGAAAGGGTTAAAGCAATTTCTTCAATGTACACTATGTTTTCTACCCAAAAAGACAAATAATTTTAGAATTTCATCATCCTAAAGTTATGAAACTGGACTAGTCTAAAATTTTGTCATGAGGGAATGGGTTAATTTCCGTATTCAATTCATCCAAATTCCATATTTAGACAAAGAAGGAAAAGATTGTCTAGGACGAGTAGAATTTCCAAGCCCTGCACTTATCTTGGAATCTGCTCCAAGTGATAATTTACATTTCTTATACAATCTGTTACATATTCATGTGATGTAGGATTCCCTGCTTGGCAATAGCTCTTGTCACAATTTTATTTTCTAAAAGTTTGCCATGTGGTGAGGGTTAAATTAGAAAAAGATACAGATCAAACAATTTTCAAGAAAAATGCCTTAACCCATTCCCACATGATGACGCTTTTTGACGCCCCTCAAAAAAAAAAGAAACAAATGGGAAAAAAATTGTGTAAATGAAGAAATTGTTTGTAACAAGCAATTTCTTAATTTTATACAATGTTATCTACCTTGCAAGTTGGGGAAAAAATTCATGAACTCAAATTGTCATCTGCAATTTTTTATACGCCCGCCGAAGACGGGACGTATTATGGGATCACCCGTGGTGGCCAGGCGTCCGGCCGTCCGGGCATCCGGTTGCCCGGCGGTGTCCACTTCTTTGTCCGGAGCAGAACTCTGTCACCGTAAGTCCAATTGACTTTAAACTTGGCAGTTATATTCTTCTCATCAATACGGAGTGCAGTGCTCAATAACCATAACTCTACCTGGCCTATTTTTTGAGTTATTGCCCTTTGTTGTTTTTCATACTTGAATCTTGTCCGGAGTATATCTCTAAAAGTATTATAGCTAGGATCATGAAACTTCATGGGTGTATAGATCTCACCAAGGGGGAGTGCAGTGCACAAGAATCATAACTCTACCTTCCCTATTTTTTGAGTTATTGCCCTTTGTTGTTTTTCATACTTGAATCTTGTCCGGAGTATAACTCTAAAAGTATTATAGCTTGGATCATGAAACTTCATGGGTGTATAGATCTCACCTAGTAGGAGTGCAGTGTACAAGAACCATAACTCTACCTTCCCTATTTTTTGAGTTATTGCCCTTTGTTGTTTTTCATACTTGAATCTTGTCTGGAGTACATCTCTAAAAGTATAATAGCTAGAATCATGAAATTTCATGGATGGATAGAGCTCACCTAGTAAGAATGCAGTGTACAAGAACCATAACTCTACCTCCCCTATTTTTTGAGTTATCGCCCTTTGTTGTTATTCATACTTGAATCTTGTCTGGAGTATATCTCTAAAAGTATTATAGCTAGGATCATGAAACTTCATGGGTGTATAGATCTCGTCAAGGGGGAGTGCAGTGCACAAGAACCATAACTCTACCTGGCCTATTTTTTGAGTTGTTGCCCTTTGTTGTTTTTCTTACTTGAATCATGTCTGGAGTATATCTTTAAAAGTAAAATAGCTAGAATCATGAAATTTCATGGATGGATAGAGCTCACCAAGTGGGAGTGCAGTGTACAAGAACCATAACTCTACCTTCCCTATTTTTTGAGTTATTGCCCTTTGTTGTTTTTCATACTTGAATCTTGTCCGGAGTATATCTCTAAAAGTATTATAGCAAGGATCATGAAACTTCATGGGTGTATAGATCTTGCCAAGGGGGAGTGCAGTTCACAAGAACCATAACGCTACCTGGCCTATTTTTGAGTTGTTGCCCTTTGTTGTTTTTCATACTTGAATCTTGTCCGGAGTATATCTCTAAAAGTATAATAGCTAGAATCATGAAATTTCATGGATGGATAGAGCTCAACAAGAGGGAGTGCAGTGTACAAGAACCATAACTATACCTGGCCTATTTTTTGTTATTGCCCTTTGTTTTTTTTCACACTTGAATCTTGTCCGGAGTATATCTCTAAAAGTATTATAGCTAGGATCATGAAACTTCATGGATGGATAGAGCTCACCAAGTGGGAGTGCAGTGTACAAGAACCATAACTCTACCTAGCCTATATTTTGAGTTATTGCCCTTTGTTGTTTTTCATACTTTGTTTGACAAAAAATATTCATTCAAAATAACCTCAGTTCTATTCAAACCCCCATTTAATATTTAGCAGTGTGACGGGCGTATCTTGTGACAATTTGGCACCTTGTTTTTAATTTGGACCAGTTGAAAATTTTGCAGTCTGGTAGTTAGTTTATTGTCCTGCAGAATAAACAACGAGCAAACAATTTAGATAAAAATAGGACAGTGCTTATGTAGACTGATCTAATATTGTGTACTCAATGATCCTATTAACTCAAGAACAGATATCAAAATTTTTGATTGGTTCAACAATATTTGTTCAATCCCTGGTGGTGGCGCTTATCCTTTCTCAGACTTGTCTCTCACCAATGGGTGGATAATCATAAACCTAAGTGGGAAAGCATCTGGAGGCTAGAAAAGATGTAGTGGTAGTAGTGGTGTGAGAAATACCAGGAATCTATCATTAGGTTGTCCAGCCGATGTGATATGACTAAAATATTGTTGAAAGTGGCATTAAACCCAATTCAATCAACCATATTTGATGAAACGTGAATCTTCTATCTCTTCGAGTAGAAAACTTTGTTGATTATCCCTTTCTGAAACGTTTCCAAAGCTTCTTTTCTTTAACCCATTCCAACTCAATCCCTCCTTTTTACGCCCTTCAAGAAAAAAGCTTTGGAAAACATTGTGGAAAATGAAGAAATTGCTTGTATCAAGCAATTTCTTCATTATCCACAATGTTTTCTATCCAAAAAGGTGAAAAAATTTAAAATTCCATCAACTTGACATTGTCGTCTGCATCTTCTTTCAATTTGGACTAGTGTAAGATTTTGTCAAGTGGGAATGGGTTAAGGGGGCATAATAGCAAGATTGTGTAGGAGTGGGTAAAACATTGCATTGCTACCAAAGGTGATAGAGACATAGCGTAGTTTGTCGCGCATCAGACTCCCAATCCTCAATTATGGGGTGTCATGGGTTTGATTCCTGGTGGCTGCACATATCCTTTCTGACATTTGTCTCTCATCAATGGGTGGATAATTGTAAACCTAAGTAGGATAGCAGTTTGAGGCTAGGAAAGGATGTTATAGTTGTACTGGTGCGAGATATACCAGAAATCCAGTGGCTGCAATATGAATGAAAATTGTAAAAAGCGTGTTAAACCCCATTCAAACAAAGATGAGCCTGATCATACTTCTCTCTGACCTATATAGATTGACTTATATTTTCAGTGATGTCAAGCAGGGCCTACTATGCAGCAGATATGAGATACGCTGAGAAATATGGAGAATATGCCTTCACCGCCTGCATACTAATATTCATTGCTACAGTTGTACTTGGGATTGCAATAGGCTTTAGCCTTAGTGACATTGGTGTCAAGGGTGGCCATACATACTGATGATCAGCTTTTTATGTTTTATACAAAGGAGCAACTTTTTATGTATATATATATAAATATATATGATCTATTATACAGGAAAACCTACCTATAACCTACCTATAGTGCAAAAAATCATTTTTTTGTATTTTCAAATTTAAGAATAAACTAACTTTCTGATTCACTAAAATAAAAAAATGTCAATGAATATTAGAAAAGATCAAAGTTACAAGTATTTTTTGTACATTTGTAATAGACGATAAAAATTTAGACTGATCCAAACTTTTATGAAATTACAGAAAGTTGATGAAATTTTTAAAATATGCATCTTTGGAAACTCACAATAGAAAACATCTAGGATAAGGAAGAAACTGCTTGTAACAAGCAATTGCTTTATTTTCCAAAATGTTTTCCTAAGCTTTTTCTTAAAGGGTGAAGCAATAGTCAGACAACTGTGACATGATAAAAACATTTGAATTTTCCAACAACTGTCACATATGGTTGAAAATATTGTGGCAAAAGGAGAAATTATTGTCCTTTTCCCAAAATATTTTCCAAAGCTGTATTTTCCTTGAAACATAGTTATAGGTCTTTCCAGTGTGTGTTGTAAATAGTGATCTTTTATTTTTGTTTATCACATTAACCCATTACCAGACAGCAAAATTTTAGATAGGTCCATTTTGAAAGGAATTCCCAATGGCATTTTGGAGTTAATGATATTTTGGAATTTTTGGGTAGAAAAAATTGTGGAAAAAAGATGAAAGTGTTTTCCTAAGGTGTGTCAAAAGTGTCATTGTATGGAAATAGGTTAATTAAAGGTAAGGAGTGAATGAAAATCTGCACCATTTAAAATAACCAAGTAGCAAATTATTTCAGGGAATTTATCATTGATTTGGCATTTTCAGTCAACACTGTCATTCTGAATAAAATCCTTTAAAAAACTGCATTAAATCAAAAAGCACAGAAAGCACTAAATGTAGCTAAATAATAATTTTGAAAATTTATCTTAAATACAAATCTAGCTTTAAATGTACCAGCAGGTGGTCTAGACAAAGATCAGACTGCACATATGTGCGTAATGATCTTTGTTTATGCCTTCTGCCAAAGTAGGAAAATTCTGGGATCACCATGACAAGGGTTGATACACATTATGATAAGTACTCACTTACTCGGATATTAAATGGCGTTATTTTGCAAAACTTATAGTAAGTAACATAATTATGTAACAAAATAATGGAGAAAATGTTGGATGGGGACTTTCACAATATTTTCACTTAATATATCTAGTGGGTAAAAATTTCAGATAATGTGGTTAAGTGCTAATAATCATTCTTAGCCCTCAAAACAACAGGGTTACTCCTTATCTTTAACCCTTGTCATGCTGAAAAATAATCCTCTACAGAACTCCATTAAAATCAAAGGGCTGATAGCCTTGCATCCTCTAATTTTAGGTTAATTATTATTTTGAAGAATCATTTTATTAAATAACAGCTCTGACTTAAAAGAGACAAGCAGGTGGTGTAGACTAAGATCAGACTGCACATATGTGCAGGCTGATCTTTGTCTATACCTCCTTCCAAGACAGGAATATTCCGGGATCATCATGACAACGGTTTACATGTTTGTTTATGGTTCATTTTAAATGTTTGTAAATATTTATATACATGTTAACACATATCAGGAATCCTAATCATATCATAATTTTAGATGTTGGTCAAAACATTTGTACATTATACCATTTTTATACAAAATATTCCATTTTATGAATCTCTTATCTTGACTTGTGATATCATTGTCCTATGAAGATTTCTACAAATTGCATACCTTCTAAGTGTGTAAATATGGGGTTGTATAGTAATGTTTGAATAAAATCAAGGGGGCATTCTAAATTTTTAGCTCCCCTAGCTGAAAGCCAGCGAGTTATTGTCATGGCGTTGTGTCCGTCGTGCATCTGTCCGTGCATCTGTCTGTCCGTCTGTAAACTTTAAGGATAAAAAACATTGTTGACAATGGAATCTTCTCCTCAGAAAGTACTGAACAGAATTCAACCAAATTTCACAGAAATGATCATTGGGTGACCCTTTATCAGATTCCTTCATATATGGAAATTAGCCCCTCCCATTTAAGCCATGTTTTTCATCAGATTACAATTCTTTGAAGGAATCTGATAAAGGGTAACCCTAGGATCATTCCTGTATAATTTGGTTGAAATCCATCAATTGGCTTCTGAGAAGATTTTTAAAGCTTTCACCGTATATGGAAATTAGCCCCGCCATGTTTTTCATCGAATCAAAATTCTTTGAAGGAATCTGATAAAGGGTCTCTCAAGGATCATTCCTGTAAAATTTGGTTGAAATCCATTCATTGGTTTCTGAGAAGAAGATTTTTAAAGCTTTCACCATATATAGAAATTATCCCCGCCCATTAAAGCCATGTTCTTCATCCGATCAAAATTCTTTGAAGGAATCTGACAAAGGGTCACCCAATGATCATTTCTGTGAATTTGGTTGAATTCTGTTCAGTACTTTTTGAGGAGTGGATTTTTAAAGTAAAAGTACTGACAAACGCAAGGACGGAAGCACGACGGACACAGCGCCATGACAATAGCTCGCTGGCTTTCAGCCAGTGGAGCTAAAAACTGTGAGAAAAGGAGAAATAGCTTATTAAAAGTTTCTCACAGTCTTCTGCCCTGTCTTGACACTTAGTTCTTTACTTGCTCAAGTTTGAATTGTTTGAAACATTTTTTCCAATTTTGACTAATCTCACAGGTAATGTGTAGTCTGTTTGAAAAAGTGGAATCCACTAAGAAACTTGGTGGTTAATCTTAAAGAAGATGAGGACTTATTTGTTTTTTAACCCTTCACCAGATGATAAAAATCTAGACTAGTCAGAATTGAAAGAGGCAGCAGACAACATTTGAAAGTGAACTAAATCTTTAAGATAAGTCCTAAATAAGGTAGAAAACATTTCTCCTTATCCCACAGTTTTCCATTCTTCACTGTGTCAAAAAGCTGGATTGTTTGGTAAAGGGTTTAAGTAAAAAAAAATTAATTCCATTTGCTGAAATCAGCAGGCTATTTTCGTGTCATATTATCTGACATTCATCCGTCTGTGTGTGTTCATGTATGCACCTTTAAATCTTTTCTTTACAAACTTTCTTTACAGAAAGTATTGTACTGATTTCAAACTAATTTTACAGGAATGTTCCTTGTGTGACTGTCAGCTTCCTTCAAACAAATTTGATGAAAAAAAAAGGCTTTTGTGAGACGCGCTCATTTACATAAAAAGGTATATAGTTAAAACTGAGGAAGTCTTTGCCAGTAGATGGATTTAAACAAAACATAGGACTGATCCTTTGGGACCTTTTAGAAGATTCTTTTAAATACATCAAAATGGTTTAAAAGCATTGCTTTTATTGGCAGTTGATATTTCCATAATATGGTAAATAGTGAAAACTTCAAAACCTTGTCATGCTGAAGCCAGAATATTCCTGTTTTGGCTGAAGTCTAGATAAAGATCAGACTGCACATATGTGCAGTCTGATCTCTGTCTAGACCTCCTGCTTGTCCTTTTATAGCCAGCATTATTTATACCATTTATTTTCAAAATAATAAACCCAAAATGATGGTTTTCTTTGCTCTCAGTCCTCAACATAATTTTCTAGAGGATTTTTTCAGCATGATAAGGGTTAAGATATTCTAGGAAACTGGGGGATGGATTTCAAACAGTTTATATAGGAATGATCTTTGTTGATCCTTTACAGAATTCTTAAAAAAAAAAATACATGTTTTTCTTTGCATGATTTGGCTCATTTCAGGTAGAGATGAAATAGTGGTGCAAGGCTTATAATCTTAGTACTGCCCAAATACACCCTTTCCCCCCCAAAAAAGTTTTTTCAAAATTTCATCGCTTAAAAAGTGTCATCTGCAACTCCTTTGAATTTCGACCAGACTGAAATTTAATTATCTGGTAATGGGTTAAGTGATGATATTGTCCATGCTAAGATAAAGTCAAGGTCAGTTTTCAAGAGCATTGTCTTTAAATACTGGCTGTTACCCATGGGTGAGAGACATATGACAGATTGTGAGGATTATTCAGGAATGTCTGAAACTAATGGTAAAATATGTTTAATTTGGAAGGAAGAAAAAAAATTAGTTAAATGTAAGAAACAAATAAAGAAGGGAAGAATAAAGGCATGATTTTGGGGAAAAAACCCAATTGATAATAACATTATAATGAAGAATATATGGTATGGGGAAAATGCTGGAAATTTCTCCTTTCCTTGCTACACACCTGATTTTAACTTGATATTTTCCGAAAAGGAACAAGTTGTGGGATGTCAAAAGGGGCTGGGCTCCCGCTGCCAATCACCAATGGCGCAAAATGTGACAAAATAAAATTCTGGCTCCAATATAGGTGATTTTACTGGCGACAACTTTCAAAATCAGGTAAAGGGATGTTGAGTCTAAAGGATTACAGATGAGCGACTATCATTCACACATACGCCGTTTGTTTGGGAGACACACACGTCAATATTCATTGCAAACCCATGTCAATCAAGACAAATTAGTTATGCAACGCTGACCTTATTGATTCTAACATAACTTGAATAAGTTGGGTACCATCATGTAAACCAAGATGGCGGATTGTCACAACGCTTAGGCTAAAAAATGACAATCTTTATTTCTTGATCATCTTTTTGCAATTCATTAGGTGGCTGAATTAAAATCAAACAACATTTTGCTTTTCTATTGATAATATAAGTAACAAAGTCAAGTGAAATTTGGAGAAATTAGAAATATGGGACATCAGTAATCAAAGTACTGCAGATATTTGGTATTGACTGGCGAGCCTGTCCTAATCTTGACTGGCGAGCCTGTCATAATCTGACGATACAATATCGGAGAGCAGCGTAGATGGGACAGGTTCACCAATCTAATATTTGTAATCAAAGTACTGTGGGTTACCAAAATTTTTGCCCCTTTGTCTACCATAAAGGTGTTCTCTGCAATTATTTTCAAATGACAATACTCTCTTTTTGCAGCGTTAAATGAATTGAAGTTGAAGAACAACATCACTTTTGAGTTTAATCCACCCATATAATTTATGATAGGTCCAAATTGAAAGAAGTTGCAGACAACACTTCAAAGAGTTTTGTTAAACATAATTTATGGAAGAAATCATTGTGGAAAAAAAGAAAATGTTTCTTTTCACAAAATGTTTTATAAAGCTTCATCAATTCAAATTGATAAACAGGATTAAGATTTAATTAGGTTCAACAGAGTATCTCTTTGTTATAAAAGTAGCACAAACAAGAGAAATTATAGAGTTTCTTTCTATTTTCATTCAGTACTTTTGTAACATTTTTTTGTCATATTTAAAATAGTTGGTAAATTAATAATTCATTCAACATGATATATATATACATTACAGGTTTTTTTCAGTATAGTAGGTTTCTTTCATTCATTTATTCATACTGGCTCCAAGTGGCTCCAAATTTTTGCCATTGACAAATTTGTTGGCGCAAGAATAAAATTTTCCAGGGTGACCCCTTTTGAAATAAAATACATAAAAAAATCAAAATACTTAATATTTTCTGAATTGGTATCTTTTTATTACTCTTTGTTACTTGAAATTTATTCCAACATTATTCCATGGTCTTTTAACCATGACATCTTCACAATATTCACAGTTAATCCTTAACCTTCGTTCATAAATAGAAACACTACTAGTCACTATTATAATGGTATAACTGTCCACTGATAGCAGTCTTGAAATGGCAAAGGAAACAGGGGTATATTCGACAGGTTGTTTCATTCAAATATCTGGAATATCAATTAGTCATTGGAATTGGTATTTCACTTAATGGAACAAAAATTCCAGTCATTGGTTATTAACAGCGTTAATTTGCAAAAAATATGGATAGTACCTAGAGGCCCCTTTTCATTGAAGGAGTAACATTATATGTCTAAGATTGTAGATGTTATGAAATTTTGCATGTATTTATAGCAAATTTCTAACAAATTCATCCCCTTTTTGTCTAGCGTACTGTGCAGAGCTATATGCAGCAGGTAGCACATTCATATTCTCAATCAAGATGTCCAGGGTTCCAAACCCAGTTTTGGCAAATATCCTTTCCAACATTTGTCTCCTTCCAGTGGAAGGATAATCGTAAACCTAAGTGGTATGAGCAGCTTGAGGTTCAGAAAGGATGTTGTGGAAGTACCAGTATGAGAAATACCAGGAATCCATGGTTAGTTGCTCCAGCCATCATGATATGACTAAAATACTGTTAAAAGTGACATTAAACCCATTCCAACAAAAACCCTGATGGAAAGCAATAATATGTTAAAATATTTACAAGTCTGTATATACGTAGTGGATACATCTGTCGGTCCTATTTAGTCTCCATTAACCCTTGTCATGCTGTATAAATTACCTTACTGATTTGCTGTCAAATCAAAGGGCTGAGAGCACTGATAGATCTTTTTGTTCAAAAAATCAATAATTCATTTAGAAATCAACCTCATAAACAACTCGGGAAGGAAAAGTATGAGCAGGAGGTGTAGACTAAGATCAGCCTGCACAAACGTGCAGTCTGATCTTAGTCTACACCTCCTGCCAAGACCGGAATATTCCGGGTTCAGCATGACAAGGGTTAATATACAACACTTATGGATGGATTTAAAAATACCCTATTACAAGAGTTATCAATCTCTATCATGAATAAAAGCATCATCTAACCCATTCCCACACAACGAAGATTTTTGAAGCCCCTCAAGGAAAACAATAGGGAAAACACTGTGAAATGAAGAAATTGCTTGTAAAAGCTACCTAGAGAGTTAAAAAATCTAACATTTCATTAACTTTAAATTACCATTCATGATATACTAGAATTTATTTTTTATTTTTTTATTTTTTTTTTTTTTTTGATACCAAATTGAATAGAAATGTAGAATTTTCATTTTTCAGTTTCCACAATGTGTTGGAATGGGTTAAGTCCCTACTGATATTCAAAATTTTTCAATGACTTCGGAAAAATCTGCCTAGATTTGAAGGAGTAGTTGCACACACATGAATTCAGATATTAAATCTCCTTTTGACAAGACCCAGCATTGAATCACAAAATGCTTACGATATGTTCTAGGTCACATGAAGGCAAACATCTGGGGGAAATTTCATCAAATTCCACCAAGAACTGTAGGATTTATGGCACACACAAGGTAATGTAAACAGCCACTCAGCCATTCTACAGAACACCTGCAATGGCCATTCACCAATCTATTCACTAATTACTACAATACAAATTTTGGACCTGTCAGAATCATCAATTTCAAGACAGAATTTTCGATATATCAGTGTTTCTAGGTAGAAATCAATGTTGAAAATGCAGAAATTGCTTGTGACAAACAATTTCTGCATTTTACATTTTGTTTTCCTTAACTTTTTTCTCGAGGAGTGTAAAACAGTGGGATTTAGTGGGAATGGGTTTACCAGATTTCATTGGCATCACTATTGCTAGACTGGGCCTTGCTCAAGGCCATACCTTTTGTCATTAAATATAAAAATACACTGTATTTAGCCTTAGAATGATACTGTAATGTAATTATTAGACAATGACATTTCAGAGCTGTCCAATTTCAAAGAAGTTGCAGATGACAATTCAATGACAAAATTTGAGCAAAATGTCTCATAGGGTAGAATATAATGCGGAAAAAAGAAAAATTGCTAATCATGATTATTTTCTCCTTTCAACACAAAGATTTTCCTAACATATCCCTTAAACTCATTTCCACACAATTCCACGTTTTATAGCCCCTGAAGAAAAAATCTTTGGAAAGCATAGAAGAAAATTAAGACATTGCTTGTTACAAGCAATTCTTCGGTATACACAATGTTTTCTACTCTAAATGACAAAGGTTTTAAAGATTGACTCCACCATTGATTTAAATATTGACTCCACCATGTTTAAGCTGTTGTTTGATACCTCTTTGAAATTGTTCCAGTCTAGTAATGAGTTAGGGCTCTTAAAAGTATTGAATTATGTTTCATAAATGACAAAGGTTTTAAAGATTGACTCCACCATTGTTTTAAATATTGACTCCACCATGTTTAAGCTGTTGTTTGATACCTCTTTGAAATTGTTCCAGTCTAGTAATGAGTTAGGGCTCTTAAAAGTATTGAATTATGTTTCATAAGAAAATACTGGTTTATTTGGACAGTCTTCAAAATTTCAAGCACATTCTCTGTTGATCATGTACATGTTCTTCATAAAAACAACCACCTTTCTTCATCTAAAAACAATTCATCAATTCACTGTTTTATAAAAAAAGATAATTGTCCATAGCATCTTCATCATGGGCAGGCCTAGGTTTCATTCTGAAATAAGAGAAGAGAAGATGTATTTAAACCATTCCAACAAAGTGAAGCTTATTGACGCCCCATAGGAAAAACAAATGGGAAAATATTCAGTAAAATGTAGAAATTGCTTGCAATAATCAATTTCTTAGTTTTCCACCCAGAAATTAAAAAAAATGAAACAATCATCATCTTTAAATAGCCATCTGCATCTTTGAATTTGGACCAGTCTAAAATCAGCCATCTGGTAATAGGTTAATAGTTAACCCATTCCAATACAAGCCCTCCTTTTTACGCCCCTCAAGAAAAAAGCTTTAGAAAATATTGTGGAAAATGAAGAAATTGCTTGTATCAAGCAATTTCTTCATTTTTCACATTGTTTTATATCCCAAAAGACAAAAAAAAATTAAAATTCCATCAACTTGAAATTGTTGTCTGCAGCTTCTTCCAATTTTGACCAGTCTAAAATTTTGCTATGTTGGAGTGGATTAAACACATTTACCCCAGTGTAAAATTTAGGAAAGAATTAATAATATAGGTACCTTTAACCATTCCCTCACAGTGATGCTTTTTGACACCCAACAAGGAAAACAGTGTGGAAAATGAAGAAATTGCCTGTGACAAGCAATTTCTTCATTTCCCGCGATGTTTACTAACAAAATAAGACAAAATAATTTAAAATTTCATCAACTTAAAATTGTTTTGTGCGAATTCTTTTAATTTTTTACCAGTTTGAAATTTTGCTGTCTGGTAAGGGGTTATTTCTTATCCTTGCCATTAGGCCTTCACCTTTTCATAAACAGATTCATTTTGGCCTAACCTATTACACAAAATATATAATAAATGTGAGAATTGTAAATTCTGCGATATTTTTTCAGTTAAAAAGAATTATCTCAGTATAACCAAATTACCTGACAACACAAAAATTTGAAGAGGATTAAGCTGTACATGTTCCAGTTCAACTTGAATATACAATTTATGTACCAATTGATTGATTGATTGAATGGGGTTTAATGCCACTTTTAACAGTATTTCAATCATATCGCGGCGGCTGGTGCACCTAACAATGGAAAAATAGAATGAACATTTCTCACACCAGTACTATCACTACATCCTTTCTTAGCCTCCAGCTGCTATCCCACTCTCAAATGTATGATTATCCACCCATTGGTGAGAGACTTATGTCAGAAAGAATGTGTGAGGCTGCCGGGGTATGTACCGAAACAAGAACATCTCTTTGGGATGCCAACTCTTGGCTGCAACTGGTGGATGGTGAGAGAAGCTGTTGACAGTGAAAAAATTAAGATTGAAAAAGCCCATAAATCTTACAAAAGTATTTCTATACTAGAGTATTCCCCTTTGATTGTATTGATTGCTATTCTGATAGTGTACACACATGTCATGTTTCATGTAAAAATACCTTCAATAACAAGAGAGGTATGATCAAGGTCATCCTTTGACATGTCAACCCCAACAAGGTCAAGGTGATGAAAAAAAGCTTTGTTCCAAAACTGACAAGTTAAAAGGAAAACTAAAGAAAATTGTACAAAATACTGCTTTTATCCTTGGCAAAATCATTTTACCAGTATGCCAACTTTTTTTAACAGATCTCTATCTATTTAGTGATACATGCCCCCATTTTTAAGATCTTAAGGAATGATATTGAGGAAATATTGTGGAAAAGGAAAAATTGCTTAAGAGAAGCAATATCTCCTTGTCTTACAATCTCTTGTTGCACTAATTTTCCTGTTTTTTCAGCCTTTGAAATATCCACTACAACTTCTTTTAAAGATACATGGGTCTAAAATAAGTCCTCTGATTGATTAAAAAGTTGCTCAGGCAGTGCCACAATTACCACTAACCACAACAAGTGGACCAGACCTCAACCACATCAGAAACCTCAACCATATTAGAGACCTCAACCATGTCAGAGCTACAGAAAGTGGGGGTAATTTCAATTATAGATTTAAATTAACAAAACCACCCTTGGAATGGTATCATCAAAACACAGATTTTCATTGAGAAATAGCAATTTTAGAACAAAATTACCCTTTTCATTGACTTGATAATGAATATGGTTTTTAGGAGGACCTAATTTCCATATATGGTGATAACTTTGAATATCTTCTCAGAAACCATCAGATTACAAACATGGTTTAAATTGGCAGGGCTAAATTCCATTGATGGTGTGTTTTCAAAACTTTGAAGGTCTTCTGATTAGAAACCAGCCAGGTAAATTCAACAAAATTACACAGGAAGAATGGTCCTTGAGTGATCCTTCATTGGATTCCTTCTAAGACATGTTTCTTAAAAACATATGGCTTCGACCCATTCCCACACAGTGACGCTTTTTGACGCCCCTCGAGAAAAGCAATTGAGAAAACATTTTGTAAAATGAAGAAATTGCTTGTAACAAGCAATTTCTTCATTTACACAATGTTTTCTATCAAGAAAATTGAAAAATATCTAAAATTACTTAGACTTTGAATTGTTGTCTTCAAACTCTTTCAATTTGGACCAGTCTAAAATTTTATTGTGTGGGAATGGATTAATGCACAGAGCTATTTTCTATACAAAGTACATAGTGAAAACTTTGAAAATCTTCTTCTTGGAAGATGAGTTCAACAGGAAAGGTGTTTTGGTTACCCTTTATGAAATTTTCATATGTTTAATATAAGCGTTTTGGAGGATTGACCAATTTTCAGGTAGAGACCACACAATCACATTTTCAATTAATGCTGATATACAATCTGACAGACATTACTAGTAAACCAATACTGGGATGGGGCTCCGCATGTGTATCAAATAGACATACCAATTTAACTATTACCCATTACCAGATGACAAAATTTTGACGGGCCAAAATGAGAGAAGTTCAAAAAAATATAACCCATTTCCACACAATGTTTCTTTTTGACACCCCTCAAGAAAAGTGGTTGTGAAAACATTGAGTTAAATGAATAAATTGCTTGTAACATGTAATTTCTTCATTTCCCCAATGTTTTCAACTCAGAAAGCTGGAAAAATCTAAAATTTCATAAACTTTCAATTATCGTCTGCAACTCCTTTCAAGTCAAAATTTTTGTTGTCTGGTAATGGGTTAAAATTGCTCTATGAAGGAAAATAAGTGCCAAATAACATAGAAAAAATTGTTTTCAATGATTGTATTTCTTGAGAGCATCAGAATGTACCATTGTGTGGTAACGAGTTAAACAAGTACATCACAACTTTGCCACGTTTACGGCCAGGAAGAAAGTGCGGCAGTTTTAGGAAATTATGTCATAACATTAGAATTAGACACACAAAAAAAAGTCAAGTTTTCTCTAAAATTGTTGCATTTCAGTGAACTGTTTCTCGTTTCTTCTCAAAAGAACCATAAACCTTTTGGAGAATCAAAGAAGTTAATTTGATATTTTGGAGGCTGTAAAGAACATTGTGTAGATCCTAGCTGTAATGTAATAAGTTGTGGGATTCAAAGATCTGAGATTAATTGTTCGGAAAGATCAATACTTAATGTGCACTCTGATCAAATGCTATGTTCACCTTTCCAGTTTTCTTAGTTGAAGTTTGTTCTTTAACACTGTTGCTAGATTGGTTTCTGCAATTTATATCCTTCACAGAAAATAAACCAAGAATAAATTCTATATAATTCAAAGAAAAAATATTTACATTCCAAAATAAACATGCTGAACTAAACTCCAAGTGTTCATCTAGTTTTTGCATTTTCTGGGCCGGAGAGCACACAGTATTTGAAAAATGACTGAGGGTCATTCTAACCCATAACGCAATCTCACATTTTACCTGTCATGGAAATATAGCTATTTAAAACATTGTGAAAAAAGGAGAAATTTCTTTTAACAAGTAATTTCTCCTTTACTCAAATGTTTTCTACCTCATATGACCCTTGAGTCTGTCCAATCTCAATTTGTTGGTAATAGGTAACTCTCGTTTCATTGTGCTTGATCTATGCAGTCATATTTAAACAGACAGACCGATTTAAACAGACAGACAGACAGACAGGGTGAGAGCAATAAACAGCTGTATATATTATCAGTTGGTAACTCATTAAACCATTACCAGACAATGAAATTTTAGACTGGTCAAAATTGAAAAAACTTACAGATTACAATTTTTTGTTAAGTGTTCTTAGTCAGAGCTGATTTAGTTAATCCTTTCCTGTTCAATCCCTGGTTTTTGGTTTTTTGTGTGTTTATATACCTGAGAAAACTAAGCAATTTCTTCTTTTTCCACAATATTTTCTACCCTAATGAATCATTATTTTTCATATAAAATCAACTTAAAATTAAATTTTGAAAAACAGTAACGGGTTAAACTTAACGAAAGATATAACATCGGTATATTTATCGTAATTTCTTATATTAATATTACGATATTATTGTAACTTGTAGCTTAAGTTTTGTTAAGACTTGTTGTTGTTGTTTTGTTTGTTTGTTTGTTTTCTTCTATTTTTGCTTATTCTTTGTGTCGATTGCATAGTTTGACTACACGTATTTTCTCTTTCCTGTCGAAAAACCCAAGTATCCATCTAAATTAGTTACCGGGTTCTTCGTTTAGCGCGTCCCGTCGGTCGAAGTTGCTAGCCATCCCCTTGTTAGGCCAGGTCCGGCACAAAACAAGTCCTGCGTGGTATGGCTCTTTATTCATTGTAAAATTCGTCTGTAACATTGTCTCGACTTCATGCAATCTTTCAAATCATCAGATCGTGGACAAACAATCAAACAAAACCAAGTTAGCAATCGATATCCGATACTGTAAGGCAACTATCTCTTAACTGAGTTGACACATCGAAATGTGTGAAAAACTTAGTTGATTGCAAAATTAAGATTCCTCTTAAAGAGGTGTGAATATGTGCATACAATGGTGATGGGACTTTGCAATTGATTCGACGTAGGGGTAGTTTACGAGATAAAGAGAACGACGTATGGAGGTTCAAATACATAGAACTAAAGAGTAATAAGATCGGGACTTTAGAATAACTTCGACGTAGAGATAACTTCGGCTAAGGGACGTTCGAGGTAAAGGTATTAGACTGTAATGCTAAAGTAGACTCTGCTGATGATTGAAATTTAACCCATTACTACATGACAAAATTTCATACTGGTCTAAATTCACAGAATTTTTAGTAAACAATTTTTAGTAGATGAACTTTCTTAATTCTTTGTCTTTTAGGGTAGAAAACATAGTGGATAATGAACAATTTCTTCTTTATCCACAGTGTTTCCATACGAGAGGCATAAAAATGCTGGATTATGTGGGAATGGGTTAGCTAATTACAAGACAATATTTTGGACTGGCACAAATTCAACCAAGTTGCAGACAACAATTTAAAGCCCGCAAAAATTGAAGTGCTGTAATGTTTTGGAAGCATAAGGGCAAAAGGAGAAATTGTTTGTCACATGGCATTAAATGCACGTTTGTGTGGTAATTGGTAAACTCATTTTATACATAGATGAAGAGATGATACAGATAAAATGTGTTTCACCTGTATAGCTGAGGATTCTTTTTTCAATTCATTAAACACCAATGCTAAGGCCTCTGGGTTTGCCCCACTCTCTAACAGGCGTACACATAAAGCTAGGGTCTCTGTATCTAGTCCTGTATTCAATATTCTGGACATCTCCATTAGGACTGAAATAATTATTCCATTAACAGATGACAAAATTTCAGAGAGGCTGAAATTGAAAAAAGTTGTAGACGACATTTCAAATTGTACTTGAATCGGAAAGAAAATGTCAAATAGGGTAAGAAAACATTTAAGAAAAGGAGAAATTGCATAACTAGCAAAATTTCTCCTTTTCCCACAAAGTTTTCCATGATTGTTTTTCTTCAGTGCGTCATTATATGGTAATCGATTAACCCATTCCCACACAACAAAATTTAAGACTGGTTCAAATTCGAAGAAGCTGCCGATGACAATTTCAAGTTGATGGAATTTGATTTTTTTGTCCTTTTGGTTAGAAAAACAATGTGGATAATGAAGAAATTGCTTGATACAAGTAATTTCTTCATTTTCCACAATGTTTTTCAAAGCGTTTTTCTTGAAGGGCTTTAAAAGAGGGATCGTGAAGGAATTGGTGAAAGCACACAGGCCCTTGACTGAGATTTCAATCATTACACATGTGCCTGAAATGCAGACACTTAGCAGCCTGGACAGCCACTAACCGCATTTTGAATGTTTGCTGATAACCTAAAGAACCTCTCGGCCAGTATCTATCTCTAGAGCGCAAAGTGGCTGGATGAAGAAAAATCCCTCGCTAATAATATTGGTGATTGCAAATGAACCTCCCTTAAGTTGGAGAAACAGAATAAAAATTGGGGAATAATAAAAAAACGAACCCCCCCCCTGATAATTTTGAACCCCCTTTACAGAATTCCTGGATACTCCACAAGTACATGTATATGTAGTGGTAGGAAGTCAAATTACTGACCCCTATGGTTTTTCCAGGCTTTGTCTAAGTCACAAAGAATTAATATACCATTATACAGAACTTATTTTCTTTTTTATTTCATTTGCAGGATGATAATCTATCATAGGCTATACTAATGCCGCATTATGATAAGGGCATCCCATGCTAATACCCTCTATCCTATATCTAACAAATTCTTGTCCAATATCTACAAGCCACTTGATTTGGGCCCAATACGTCCTTAAACAAGTGACTTCAAAAGAAATCGTTAAGATTGAGCAATGGCTGAGTTTGCAAACCGGCTAGTGACAATCGTGTATGCCTATTCATAGTAAATTGTCAATCAGCATCATCATCATCATGGAGATATTTCGGTAAACTACTTGTGGATTCAATTTACCCAAGGGTATTTCATGGACTTTTGGGGGAGAATATACATGCCTATTCATAGTAAATTGTCAATCAGCATCATCATCATCATGGAGATATTTCGGTAACCTACTTGTGGATTCAATTTACCCAAGGGTATTTCATGGACTTTTGGGGGAGAATATACATACTTTTGATGGTCAAACCCCTTATCTTGTGACTTAAGAAAATTGTCCAAGTAATGAATTATGGACGTTTTTCTCTAATAAGGGACGTAATTTTACTTCTGGGTCCGATTTTCCCGACTTTTTTCTGATTTTCTGGACATAATATACGTCATTATCCGCTTATTGAGAGCACTGCAACTGTGCAGGGTAATTTCAAGGTTCATCTTTATTTTAGGAGCTCTGCTCTGGGCATGCTTAATTTCAATGTTTGACCTTGAGCTGTGATCTTGACCTTAGAGCAATCCATATATTTCTTTCAAATGGTACATGTACTCAATGATAGAGAACACTTTATCAAAGTTATTTTGAAAATCCATCCATAATTTTAAGAGCTATTTTCAGGACATGCTTAATTTTAATATTTGACCTTGAGCTGTGACCTTGACCTTGGAGCTATCCAAATAATTCTTTCAGATAACATCTACTCATGATATAGAACAATTGTGCCAAGTAATATTGAAATCCATCTATTATTGAAGGAGCTAAGCTCTGGAAAAAGTAAATTTTAATGTTTGACCTTGATCTTACAACCTTGACCTATCCAAAAACCAGGTAAGATATGTTAATCCAATATCATGAGGAATTCACATGTGTAGTTTCATCAAATTTTGCCCAAGGATTGTGAAGAAATCGAGGTGGACTGACAGAGGGAATGATGGATGGACAGACAGATAGACAGACAAAGTGCCCGCTTTAGGAAAAAAAGTTATCAATGTTGTATCATTCTGTTTCAACTGTTTCTCCGTTTCTTTTTTTCCTTGTGATGTATTATTTGAAAATTGGTAAATAAAAATTAAAAATGCATGTTAAAAACAAGTTCACCACCATTATTTTGTTGTCCTTTCAATTAAAGTTATGACTAAGAAGAGGATTCCTTGTCTTCAACAAATTCTCCATTTTTGTAATTTTTCAACCAATTGTTTAGATTATTGGGAACTTCTTATGCCATTGAACAGTATGAAATTTTGTTGTTTGGAAAAGAGTTTATATTCCGGTTTTAGGTTTGATTAATATCTGTGAGCAAAAGCACCTTCAATATGAAATACAATAACATAATTTTCCTTTATCAAATATGATATTTGCTGTTCTGGATATTTTCACTCTGTTATAGGATGACTATATCGTATCATTGTTTTTTTTAATTTTCTTCATATTTTAAGAATTTAATTGAATTCATTATAGAGCTAAACTTTTCCCGTTCCCACAACAAAATTTTACACTGGTCAAAATTGAAAGAGGTTTCAGACAACATTTTCAAGTTTATGATTTTTTTTTTTCATCTTTTTAGAAAGAAAACAATATGAATAATAAAGAAATTGCTTAATACTAACAATTTCTTCATTATCCACAATGTGCTAAAATCTGCTGTAAAAAGGAGGGTGTGAGTGGGAATGCGTTTCTTGATTTCACTTTTTTATGCAAGAGTATGAAGGATAATTTGTATTTCTTTGGTATATTTCATATACTGGCATTGATTAATGTTGATTTCTTACAATTTACACATTGTTTGTAATACACCAGTTATTTCCAATTACGTAGAAATGAAACTGAATGAATACAGGAGTCTGCTCAAAATATGGAAAACTCAAGTATACTGCAACTCCTCTATTACGCTATGCAGCACAGCACTGAATCCATTATAATGCGGGGACTGCTTGGCTCCCAAAATTTGAGGAGGGGGGCAATTTGGGTTGCTGATTCTGAGAAACGATGTTAACGCTGATTTAACAGCTATTTTTACCATTAAATTAAGAAAGGAACCATACAAAAATTGATAATTTCCTGAAGCCAGGTAAGTATTAGCCAGGTAAAGTATTTCACAGCTAAGAGTGGACGGTAATGATGATTAATGCCTCAGGTCTTGGATAATTTTGAATCAATAGAATAGGCATGCTCCTCGGTATCCTTCAATTACTAACCTTGAAGATGATGCAATTAAAATATCACTCTTTGTTTCTCTCTCTGTGTTTTTAATTTTCTTCAGTCCCCGGTAGGACCTGTTCTGAAAGTATTGCGTGACTGTGAAATTAGACAAATTGACTTGAGCCTATTTTTGATTTCACTTCATCTAGAGTGTATAGAGGGTAGTGGCTTTGGTCGTAACAAATTAAGATAAAATCGCAACAATATACTTTGAAAACAATGAGTTGTAGTTGCATTGTTTTCACTAAATACAGAAAATGTGTGAATTTTAAAAGTAAATGTCACATATTCATAATCCAAAACGGGATAGACAATAATGGTAGATTAAAATTAAATATCTTTTTCCGAGTTTCTTTCAAAAATCGTAAAACTAATCCTATTCTGTCTGATCAAACACATGACAAAGAGCTTGTTGACAATAATTGAATAAAGGTTTTTCGGGTACAGTTTATTTTATTACAAGGGAGGAAAGGTGATCAAAGGCGCCACCACCAGATGTTCAGCTATTAATGGGAGAGTTTCCGGAGTTGACACATGCCGGACACATAACCCTTGGGGATTCTTGCTGACCGAATTTTTACCCTTGTCATTATGTCAAAGATTACATCAATCGACTGCCTGAAATAACCTTCATTACAGTCTAATTTAACAAAAATAGGATTTCTACGATTTCTTTTGTTTCCACAGACTGGGAAGGTAAGGGTAGAATTGAGTAATTTACATTACGCTGAATTCCGTCGGTTTCTGCTGAAATCTTGTAACTACAGTTGTTGTTTTTCATTTCCCAACTAGTACATCTATAAAATCAAACTTTATAACATTTAAGTCAATGTGGGAGTTTAATCACGACTTAACAGGTGTTCGGTTCAGATGATAGAATTATTTGGTTACCACGGGGTATGGGTTAGACAGCATTATAGCATAAAAACTCAACTTCTTCCACTGTTTTATTCTTGGACCCCACCAACAGCATTATAGAGAAGTGATAGTCTATATATTATCAATTTACCTATCTTGTAAGTTACTGAAGTTACAATCTACCTTTTAGGACTAGGGCCTTCTGGTCATTTTTGTAAGTGGGCCGTTTTGACACTGAGCCCGTTTGACCAGAGTTCTGTTTCAACTGGTTAGCTAAGACCAGTCAAAAAATAGTATCGGCGCCAAGCCCGAATGGACGGTACCAGGCTATGTGAGTCTACCAAACGGGTAGAGTTACAGGCATGACCGCCACACTTATCGATTAGTCACTTTTATCGATTAGTTTTAGACTTTGATCATTATATGATTAAAGATAATTACTGTCCATAGTTTCCTTCCCAGAAGCAGCTTTATGTTCTTGTTTAATTGAACCAGACATTTTTTTCTCCCGACAAGTTCTGTTGTTGTTGTATCATATTTGTTGTTGTTGTCTTCCTCCTTGCTCTGATGTACAATTTGTTTTTTTTAGATTATCTTCGTTTTATTTAATTGGATACTGCTTTATCGCTTAAACCTATTATCAATAGTATTAAGATGTCATAAAAATGTGTTTTTGTATTCAAAATATATAACTGATTTTTTTATCTTTTGCTTTGATGGCTATTTATTTCTCTGTAATTGAACATCTGTCGGTTGAAGATTTTCGCAAAGAAACGATTGGTCAAAAGTTGCTGGCGGCCGTTCAAAAATCAAAATAAAGTTCAACAAGTTTAGACTCATCCAATCTAATGACAGTCAGTGGTAGCTAACGAAAGATAAATAAACTACCTGTAAGTTCTTATTGGCCTTTAAGACGAGGTCAGACTTTCATTGGCACGATTTACGTTATTTTAGTTTACCTAAAAAAAAACTTGGCCTTGATTTTGATTACATTTTGAGATTTTGATTATATTTTGAGTCTGTTTGGCCAGTTATTTATTCGTAATTATAAAATTTAACAATTTTTCCGATGCAAAATTATATCAGGATCGTAATCTAATGTATCATTGCTTGATAAGCCTCAAAAGTAAAATCTACGCAAATTAAACGCAAGAGTAAAGGGACAGCACACCAACTACAAATTTAAAGGTGATTCTCACTTTAAAAGTTGTTAGTATTTGATCTTTAAAGCTCCGCAGCCAGGATGGCTTGGTCTTCTGTAGCATCCTGCATTTCATTCACTGACCTCCTTCCCAATCCGACAATTCCACAATGTAGGAAATTTTTGACTACTTTGTCTCTTCTCTGAACCCTGTTGAGGCCAAGAGGCATGGGAACACAGCCCTCTCTCTCCCATCAATCTATCTGGAAGAGGGTTACATTATTGCAGATAGGTGTGTGTCCAGATATACATCATTGGGCTCATTTCATCCGAATTGAGAATATGGATTTTAGAATTCTGATTTCTGAGCTTAAGATATCCAAAACATAAAAGGAAAAAGTACCAAAAATAAAATGTCCTTTGATTTGTCTGTCTAACTATTCACAATTACAAATTTTTTTCCTAAACTAACCATGGTCACATTTCTGGAAAAAGGCTGTTTTAGGGGCATGGTGTTTCACAAACACATCTTGTTCCTAGTAAATTTTCATTCAATAGTCAATACTAAAGTACATATCATGTAATAAAGCAATACAAACACATAATCACCATATTTTTCAGTATTAGATTTGATTTGGTAATCCAGAAGTTATTAGGTATTCCTATCATAGCCTCATTTTAGAGTTGGTTCAAAGTGAAAAAGAAGTAGCATAATTGGAGAAAATTGTGTGAACAGGAAGAAACACTATATCACTAGCAACCTCTCTTGAAAATCTTTTCAGTTAAAACAATTGTCAGGGTGTACAAATGCAGGATTGGATGGTAATGGGTGAAAAGGAAATACACTGATTTACACTCCTAGTCATGGGGTCCTGCATTTGATCCCGGCTGCAACAAATATCCTTTCCAGGGCTTTTTTTCCTTCTTTAATTTTGGTGTCTTCCCATTCGCAAAAAGCCCCCAGAAATTTTCCCCCAAATCAGCATAAATTCCCAATTTCTATATTCATTAAATCATTCTATCAGACACACAAAGACTCATGAAGTGAAAACGAAAAATGTTTGAAAAAGTTATCGGTTCTAATCCAATAAAATACAAGAGGTAGCACTTTTTTGGATTGGCTTGTATCTGGTCAATTTCCAGTCACGAACCCTTTCAGTAAAAAGATGTACAGCAAAACCCCTCTAATACGACCACTTGCGGTACTTTCTGAAAGTGGTCGTAATAGCGGGGTGGTCGTATTACTGAGGCTTGGTCATTTGTTGTCAGGCAATTCATGTTTATTTTATTTTCGTTATATATTAATACTATACATACTAAAATGAAACTATACGAACACGTATTACAGCGGAATCTTATGTCATTTCCAAAGTTTATGATCTTCGATAAGTTCTACTTTCTCTATTCTCCATTTGGATCTGATTCAAAACTTTATTCGTAAGTACAGGTTCAAAGTGTCAAACTGTCATTTTCATATCTTCTATAATGCGAATACCAAGCATCAGTTACGTTGAAATCAAAATTTAATTGCTAATTAACTGTTCGGAACGCCGTAAACAAACTAATCGTAACTTCTTGGATACATTTTCACAGTTGAATTTATTACTCTAGTCAAAACCTGTGACACATTCAAATAACAATTAAAAATGATATATACTATAATTTCTTAAAGTGATTGGTCACTTTAATCATAACACCTATTATAGGTTCGATATCACATAATCAACAATCCGATAATGCATTTACAATATATTCGTACCCAATTAGTGTCGCTCTTATCAAGTGTGAAATTCGGGTGGTCGGGCTCAATGTGTGAAAATACTGGTCGTTTTAGTGGGGTTCAAAACAGTGTATCAGCTATAGTTGGTACTGAATTTAGTGGTCGTAATTCGGAATAGCGGGGTGCCCGTTTTAGAGGGGTTCGTGACCTTTGAAACAAAGAACAAAAAATTCCGTTCTGTAAAAATTCTGTCGTAATAGCGAGGTGCCCGTATTTCCGGGGTGGTTGTAAGGAGGGGCTTTACTGTATTTTAGTACTCTATTGATTCGAGCTCTGTGAAGCCGGGAACAAAATCGTCCAACCTCAATTGTTTAAAGTAGAATTAATCAAACTTTATTACTGCCTTTGATATAAATGAGTTCTTGAATTTGTTGTACTTAACTATTTTGACATTGGTTTTAAACTTTATCATTGTTATTTGGAGTTAGAATTGTAATTTATGCTGAACGCAAAAACAGCAAAAAGGTAATCGGCGCATTACACAGAATATATTCTTAACAGGTTTTGCCGTACTCATTGTTCAACAACCAAATTCACCTAAACAATATTAGGACATAGTTGAACATACAAGAAAATTATACCTATACAATGACCAAAAAACATTAAATACTACAGAAATTTGTTAAAAAGAGTTGCTGTGGATAATGCTCAGCCAAGCCCAGCTCTAAATTGTGTAGACTCTCAAAATGGAGATTTTGACAAACTAGCAGACAAGTTTAAGGTGTTCAAGCAAAGACAGATGCCCTTATAAAAAATGATGTTAATATGTCAAAAGACTGTTGTAATTTTTATGCCCCTGCATTGATAAGATCGGGGCATATAGTTTTACTGGTGTCCATCTGTCTGTCTGTCCATCTGTCTGTCTGCAAACTTAACCTGCCAACAAAACATTTTCCTATAACTTCAACCCTGATTAAGTTACAATGCTAATATTTGGTATGTAGATAGGTCTCAACAAGGCGCAACTTGGGAAGGTCATTTCATCAAGGTCAAGGTCAAAATTTTAACCCTTTCCCCAAAACAAAGAAAAAACCCAATAAAAATCACCGGCTTCTAAAGAATTCCTGTTTCAGGGCATGGTGTTTCACAAACACATCTTGTTTATTCAAGTTTGATTCTTGTCTGCTGTTTTGATCACATGATAATAGCTTAGATGTTTTAATTTCTATCATGTTAGCTTTTAACTTTTTTCCCAATTTGACCAAAGTTCACACAAAATTTCCCAATTTAAAAGGCTTGGACATCTTCCCAATTTTAAAAAAAAAAGCCCTGCTTTCCGACATTAGTCTCTCACCAATTGGTCAATTATCCTAAGCCTAAGTGGGATGAGAAGCTAGAGACTTGGAAAGGATGTAGTGGTAGTTCTTGTGTGAGAAAAACAAGGAATCCACTGTTAGGTGCTCAATCCGCTACAATATGACTGAAATACTGATAAAAGTGGCATAAAAACTCAATCAATCAATTAATCCAATTACACAAGTAAATATGAATACAAAATAGGGTAGTATTACTTACTCTTGATAAAAAGATTTATTGACCTTCAGCCACATGAAATCTTCAAATTTTCCTCTGCAACTCGGAACAAATTCAATGTGTCAGTCTCTTAAGGATCATCTTAGCTAATAACGTAAATGAAATCATAGAATGATACTAAAAACGATGAATAGTACAGTTAGTAAGCCTTGTTTGTTAAAATGTCCTAATTATACATACATGTAAATTTGTGTAAGATTGCCTTAATTTTTTATTGCAGTGATTTACATGTCATTTAAAAGACCAATGACTAAAAAATAAAATTATTTTATACTATTGATTGAATATTATATTGAATATGATATTGAATATAGCATATGGATAATATTCTCTGTGAATGTACTTTTTACCTTAAGAAAGACCAGGACTTCTTCATGATAGTGTGTATGGTGTGGAAGAGGAGAAGAATAAAATATGGAACTGGGGCCCATGAATTCTCCCGTATCTACTAATAGTAACATACAAATAGGTTCACCAGCTGTGATAATGAGTAATCATGTCTCCCCTTACCAAACACAACAACAGATTTTACCAGAACCACCTTGCAGGTTTGACAAATTTCTTTGCTTTGTTCTTTATGAACACATTACAAAACTTCACCACAAAATGCTAGACAAGTCCAAATAAAAAATGTCTCAGACTTTCAAAACTGTAGTCCTTAATCCTTGTCATGCCAAACCTGGAATATTCCTGCTTTGACAGGGAGTATAGATAAAGATCAGTCTGCACATGTGTGCAATTTGATCTACGTCTATACCACCAGCTTGTACATTTCCAGCCACATTGATTTGTTTGATTCATTTTCATAAAAATTAGGAACCAACAGTTAGTGCTTTCAGTAATTTTAGCCCTTTGATATTATTGCAATATTCTGTACATAAAATTGTAAGATTGTGTCAGAATGGGTTAATCAACAGCAATTTCATCATAACCCATTGACCAAATATGATGAAAATCTATGTATGAACTATAAATGATATCTCCCCAATGAAGTTGTCCTGCTGTTTAAATTTGAGGCCCAGTTTATTGTAATGGGAAAATGGGATTTCAATTTTCATTTTTGCCTCAATTCCTTGGTCTTTCATCTTACTAGTGTTCTTGATCAAAATCCCTAGATTGTTAGTTTCATTCACACACAAAAAAAAAAACACACAATCCGTGATTTCTACACGCTTATCAATAACATTAGTTGAAAACACTTTGAGAGAAGTACATGTGTAAGTTATTTCTTCCACTAAGCTCTTTTTTTCACAAGCTTTGAATAATTTTTTCTAAATTCTTTCAACTTGGATGTCTAAAATTTTGTTATGGTATGGTATGAATTTAATCTAAGACAATGATAGAGAAAAAGTTGACTTAATGTCTTGTTAATTACCCTTTATATATATTAGACCTTGAAACTTTTTCTACAGATCATGTTTTACCCATTGCTACACAATCCAGTTTTTGATATCCCCAAAAACATGAATCTTTGGAAAACAAAGTGGAAAATGAAGAATTTCTTAAAAGAAGGGATGTCTTCATTGTCCATAATGATTTTTACCCAAATTATTTCGAATTCATTTATTGAACCAGTCTTAAATTTTGTTGTATGGTAATTTGTTAAGGACAGTAGCTCTCACTACTTGTAACTGTCTTTCTTGTTCTTAGAAGCAATTGTCCAGTAAGCTTTCAGTGTTTAACCCATTGAATGGAGATGCAGACTATAATCTAAATTGATGAAATTTTATTTTCCAACCAATTTCTTCATTTTACACAATGTTTTCTCAATTGTTTTTCTTTAAGGGCGTTAACTCTTGTCATGCTGAACCTGGAATATTCCGGTTTTGGCAGGAGGTGTAGACTAAGATCAGACTGCACTTATGTGCAGGCTGATCTTAGTCTACACCTCCTGCTTGTACTTTTCCTCACGGAGTTGTTTATGAAGTTGATTTCTAAAATATGAAATATTGATTTTTTAACAAGTTCTATCAGTGCTTTCAGCTCTTTAATTTGATAGAAATTCAGTAAGGTAATTTATACAGCATGACAAGGGTTAAAAGGCATCTTTGTGTGGGTATGTCCTAACTCATTTCCATACAGTAACCATTTTTGTCACCCTCAAGAAAAAAGGCTTTGGAAAATATTGTAGACAATTAAGAAAATTGCCTTTCATAAGCAATTTCTTCATTACCCACACTGCTTTCAACCCAAGCGTTCAAGGATCTTTTGAGAAATCAGCAACAAAAAATTGCCTCTGTAACTGCTTTCAAGTTTGTAGTTTGGTGATGGGTTAATCTAGAGGGGGCCATTGTGTCTAAGGCCCTGTAGTATAGTATGGTATATAATTATTTCATTTGTCTTTCAGTCCTATACCCCATTCTAGTCCAATGGTAAGTGAGAGTCCGATCAGTGGGGTTCCACTCGCCCACCCAACCCCAAGTCCCGGATGCAAGCGGTTTGTCGGTATATCCAGTAATGCGAGGAACGATATCTACATGAAAACATTGATGAACAGTCCCTACCATAAGTCTTATACTCCCATATCTGCTACACCTGGGTAAGTACAGTTTCATTAGTTACAAGGCGGTAAAATTTTAGACTGGTTCAAATTCAAAGAAGTTTCACATAACAAATTTTAGTTTATGAAATTTCTATTATTTTTGCCTTGAAGGGGAAGAAAACATTATAGATAATTAAGAAATTGCTTGTCATTTTTTTCTAGGGGGCGTTTAAAAGCATCATTGTGTCAGAATGCGTTATTTTGTTCAGAATGAAAGAAAGCTGATGCTTCAAGGGATTGGTATTCGATAAATAATCAACATTTAGGATAGAAAGTATTAACCCTTTCCCGCCCATGAAAATTTTAGACTGGTCCAAATTGAAAGGAGTTATAGACGGCAATTTAAAGTTTATAAAATTCTAAATTTTATCATCTTTCTGGATAGAAAACTTTGTGTAAAATGATTAAATGAAGAAATTGCTTGTCACAAGCAATTTCTTCATATTGCACAATGTTTTCCCTATTATTTTCCTTTAGGGGCATCCAAAAGTGTCACTGAGTGGGAATGGGTTAAGAGAAAATGAGAAATTTTATGTGACAGGCGATTTCTTCTTTTCCACAATGTTGACTTGAATATGGTAATAAAGGTTGCAAAAAGTTAGTCTTGATGTTCTCATCTTTTATGCCCCTCATGAAGAAAGCCTTGGAAAACATTATGAACAATTTTTAAAATTTCAACAACAAAATAAATGTGGTCCACAATAATGCACAACAAAATAATTTTAAAGTTCAAATTGAAATATTGTTGAGACAACATTAGAATAAATATTACAAAACATATTAAATATGTAGTGGAAAGAGTTTTGGAAAAAGAAGAAAATAGTAATTGCAACCATTTTCTTCTTTCCACACTGTTAAATCTAGCTCTTAAATTACTTAAATGTTTCCAAACCGACAGAAGTTGAAGCTTTAATGGGCGGAATTAACCCATTCCAACACAGCAAAATTTTAGACTGGTCCAAATTGAAAGAAGTTGCAGACTACACTTTCAAGTTGAATTTTTTTTAAATTGTTCCATCATTTTGTTTAGAAAACATTGTAGATAATGAAGAAATTGCTTGATACAAGCAATTTCTTCATTTTCCACAATGTTTTCCAAAGCTTTTTTCTTGGGCAGCGTAAAAAGGAGGGATTGAGTGGGATAGGTTAAGTTAGAAATATGTCATCATTTTTTGGGATCAAATTAATTGAAATTGAATATTTCACCTGTTCAGAAACACTTACTTGACGTAATTGTCCTCGAATCCCATTTCATTCATCAGAGAGATAATGTATGTATTTTCCACCAAACTGGCCTTCGTACTATATTTTTCCAACATTTTGGAGAGCAGGACTACATCTCCTACAAATGGGTTGCTGCCATCATAGCACAGTTGGTAGCCCACCAGACTCCCAATCTGCAATTACGAGATGTCATGAGTTCAAGCCCCGGCGGCGGCTCATATCCTTTGCGACATTTGTCTCTCACCAATGGGTGGATAATCGTAAACCTATGTAGAACAGCAGCTGGAGGCTAGGAAAGGATGTAGTGGTAGAACTGGTGTGAGAAATGCCTGGAATCCATTGTTAGGAGCTCCAGCCTTCGCAATATGATTGAAATACTGTTTGATTAATCAATCAATCAATCTCCTAAAAATTGATTTTTAAATGATTTGGGGCATTTATTTTGTCTATGGAGTCATACCAATTGAAATGGTAGTTAAGGAATGTTCAAGTTCATTTTTCCTATATACCTAAAACTAAACATAAACCCATAAAACCGATGAAGCAATAATAATAATAATATTGAAATAATAAATTTTGATAGTAAATTCTTAACCGCACAGTCTCAAAGAAAAGGAGTTTTGGACAGTATTGTAAGAGAAGAAAGAATTTGTTGAAAGAGGTTGCAGACAACAATGAAAATAGGATGTAACTTGAAATGAAACCATCCTGTGTGGTAGAAAATACGGTGAGAAAGGGAGATATTGCTTGTAACAAGTAATTTCTCCCTTTTCCACATTGTTTTCTCGAGTATAAAATCAACTAGATGTAAAATCCCAGGTTTGAACAGGAATGGGGTAAAATCAGACAGTCTTTCTTTGAGACCAGGGCCTTATTTGCACATGATAATTAATTGTTAACCCGTTCCCACAGAAAGAATTGAACTTGTCGAAGTTGAAATCAGTTCCAGATAAGTTGTGTCATTCATTGAATATTTTTTATTCACACAGCTAATACTGCACTAGTGCAACAAATATCAAAAAAGCAGTATGAGGTGAAGTCTTTAGGTACTAAGAAAATGAAATCTGTTCATAAATGATTCAGTTATTTTATTTTGAATTTCATTACCACTCTTATACATCATAATTTTGTTTCAGGTATAGTCCTGTATATCGTACACCGAGCCATTATGAGATTCTAAGTCCTGCTAAGGGATTAGTTGCTTCTCCTCGAAGTGTGGGTAGCGGAACTCCCAGTTCTCGAAAGTTTGTGACACCAAAGGGCATCATAAATCCTTTTGACACAGGTGTTGATGAGCTAAATAGACCCGCATACATGAGTCCGGGATTCTTTACAATCAGCTCCACACCAGCGTCTGAAAAGGTATGGATTGAGATGAGACATTAACCGTCTCTGTTTTTAGAAATTGAAGACTGGTCCAAATTGAGGGAGGTTCTATACACAATGAAAATTGGATGCAATTGGAAATTAAACTTTCCTAATTGCTTGTCACAATTCTTGTTTTTCCACAATGTTTTCTCAGGTATAAAATTCCTGTGACCTTAAATCCTAGGTTTCTGCAGGAAAGGGTTAAGAATATTTCAATTCACAATATTTATTATTGTATTAAAAACTTGCACAAATTCTTTTAGAATTGTTCAAAGGTATTTAACTCTTCTCACACAATGATGCTTTCTGAGACCCCTTAAAAATCAACAAGGAAACAATTAGGTAAATAGAGTGTAAAATTGAGAAATTGCTTTTAACGAGCATTTTCTTTTTTTCCACCATCTTCTCTACCCAAAAAGATGAAAAAATGTAAAATTTCATAAACTTTGAATTGTTGTCTGCAACTTCCTTCAATTTGGACCGGTCTTAAATTCTGTTGTCCAGTGAAGGGTTGAGAAGATTTGTATGACATTTGAGAGTAAGAGTAAATTTGAAAAATAAGTAGCTGAAAGGATAGGTAGAAAGCATTGTTGAAAAATAGAAAATGGTCATAACTATCTCCACAACTGAAACTTAAGGTAGAATACTAGTAATGTGCTTTTTGTATCGCTAGGAAATCGGGTTTCCTCGAGTGATAAACTATGATTAACTGAAATGACATATTCATTATATCAATTTACTACCTTCGGCTAGCAAATCAAATGGTATGAATTTTTCCATAGATGTCCAATCTTCAAAAATGGCACACTATGGATATTCTATCTTAAGAGCAAAGTTTCCTAAAAAATTGAAATCTTGCAGAAAAGTATGGAAAAAATGGGGGTTGGGGTGGGGAATGAATTTTTTCTCTTGCGTAATGTAAACATTAGAATCTTATATAAACATTAGAATCTGATACCTGAGTAGAGCAATAATTCTATGTATAACTACCAATTCAGGCCCTCCAGTGCAACTTTTCTCTTTGAATACTCTGAATAGCAACATTCATTTATGAGCAGCTAGTTATCACTTTAAATTGTGTCATTGTAACCACAGTATATCCTGCTAAGTGATCACTGGACAAGTCAAATTAATGACAGGTGAATACCAAGACATCAAAAATCAGAAATATATGAATTTTTATATGCTTTCACCAGGCAGCTTACCTAATCAGTATGTCTGCTTATTTGTGTAGTCAAAGTGGTACATTATTAAATCTTTGCCTTTAACCATTTCCCACTCAGTGACACTTTAAGACGCCCCCAAGGAAAAAAAGCTTTGGAAAACATGTGGAAAATGAGGAAATTGCTTGAATCGAGCAATTTCTTCATTTTCCACAATGTTTTCTACCCATAAAATTGAACAAATCCAAATTTTCTGAAATTGTCATCTGCAACTTCTTTCAATTTTAGCCAGTCTCAAATTTAGCAATCTGGTAATGGGTTCAATATCACTGTTGATCATTACTTGGACTCTTGCAAGACTTGTTATTCGATGCATTTTCCAGCAGACAGATTCGGTTAATCCATTCCCACAAAATCACAATTTTTACACCTCTATAGGAAAAGGCTTAGGAAAGCACAGTGGAAAATCAAGAAAGTGCTTGTAACAAGCAATTTCTTCATTATCCACAACGTTTCCTACCTTAAAAGATAAAGAATTGTAAAATTTCATCAACTGAAAATTGTCCTCTGCAACTTCTTTGAATTTGGGCCAGGTTGAAATATTGTTGTGTCGTAATGGGTTAAATGGACAACTCTAACATGTGGCTACATTTGGCTTGTCCCTTAGACAGATTTGGCTCTACTTGTTTCATAAGATTTCTTTGACTGCTTTTAAACAAGATAGTGAATACCAAATTAACCCATTCCCACACAGTGACGCTTTTGCACGCCCCTCAAGAAAAACAAAAGGGAAACTTGGTGTAAAATGAAGACATTACTTGTAACAAGCAATGTCTTCATTTTACACCATGTTTTCTACCAAGACAGTTGAAAAAATCAAAAATATAAACTTTATATAGTTGTCTGCAACTCCTTTTAATTTGGACTGGTCTGAAATTTTCCCATCTAGTAATGGGTTAAATTGCAAAGATGCCTTGATTAAGAATTATCAACAAGTTGACAGACAGTGAAAAACCCAGTAAATACCTATTTGTGTTTACCTAGCCTTGCAATTACCTTTTAAAATTCAATGCATCTAAACATAATTGGACACTAATATCATACTAGTAAAGTTACACGGAATGTAATTAGATACAAAAAAATCTGCTGTATTATAACTTGCAGAGAATGTTTATTCCATTTTAGTGCTTCCGATGGTCCATAGAACACATTGCAGAGCTGAATCCAGCAGATATAAATGAAATGCCTGTCAATCAGTTTATTTCCAAGTAAGTCACTCAGCAAAACTTAGTTTTACCTAGACTGTTTTGGTATGCAAAGATAACTGTTTGGAAAAATGGAAACAAGCTGGACTTTACTTAAATCCATTATCACATTACATTTATTTATTGTGTGCATGGAAACAATTGCTTGTTACAAACGATTTCTTCATTGTCCGCATTGTTTTCCAATAGCTTTTTTTTCTTGAGGGGTAAATAGGTGGGATCGTGTTGGAAAAGGTTAAACAGAATAATTGTAAAAAGTTGCATAGAAATCAATAAGAATCAAAGATCAATAACAATCCCTTAATTTCTTCAAAATTGTGTTGATATCCATCACTTTAACCCTTTCCTGTTTTGCAAAATTTAAGACCCGTCCAAATTCAAAGGTTTTGCAGACGGCAATTAAAAGTGGATTTAATTTACAAAATAACCATTGGGTAGAGTAGAAAAAATTGTGGAAAAAGAAGAAATTGCTTGTCATAAGCAATTTCTTCTTTTTCCACAATTTTTTCTCAATTATGAAATCGCTGGGACATAAAAACAAGGGATTTTCCAGGAAAGGGTTAAAATGTTACTGTAACCCATTACCACACAAGCCAAACTTTTTAGGCTCCGGCATTTGGGGTATTTGGGGCAGGTTTTGCATCATAACTGATCATATTTAATTATATTTAAGACCAGACAGGGAGACAGAAGAGAGGGCACAGAAAGCAATTGAACAATACTTTGCCAACAATTTAATTGTTCCGTCACCATGGAGTGATCCTAAAAAAAGTAAACGGAAAAATGTTCTACCTGCAACACCTGCCTCTCAAGGTAAAAATATATCAATACTTTGGCTGAAATATGTTTTATCGGCCATGTTAACCTTTGTCATGCTGAACCCAGAATATTCCGGTTTTGGCAGGAGGTGTAGACTAAGATCAGACTGCACTTATGTGCAGGCTGATCTTAGTCTACACCTCCTGCTTGTACTTTTCCTGCCAGAGTTGTTTCTGAAGTCGATTTCTAAAAGAAATATTGATTTTTGAACAGCAAGTTCTATCAGTGCTTTCAGCCCTTTGATTTGACAGTATTTCAGCAAGATAATTTATTCAGCATGACAAGGGTTAATATTGAAACTCACTAAATAAGGGTTGATCATTGACAGATTGCTGCTGTCTTTAAAAAAGTGATTGACCAATCAAATAATTTATTTCAGAAGTAACGTTGTTGTACCCCCGCTTCAAAGAAGAGGGGGTTATAATGGTTTACCCTTATCTGTCCTTCTGTCCGTCCATCTGTAACCAATATTTTCTTCCCACTTTTCAGAGCAACTATTCATAGCATTTACTTGAAAATTAGTGTGGAGGTTCATCTAGGGGTCCTTCATGGTGCTTACCGAGTTAAGGTCTGCAATTTTACTACTTCTGGTTTTACAGCTTAGTTTATTTTCAGACAATGCCTGGTATAGTTGTATATTTTTGTCACATTTTCCTCAGGAACCATTCATAGCATCGGCTTGAAACTTGATGTGGAGGTTCATCTTTGGACCCTCTATTGTGCTGCATGTTATCTACTTTCTGCTTTCTGACTTAGTTTATTTTCAGCTAGTAGTTTATTCTTGGACATTGGTATAGTGGTACCTCTTCAATGCTTGATTCGGAGGTATAGCTAGATGTCCTGCATGGTGCTTACTTAATATGTTCTACTGACAGAGAATTTCTTTTGCATTGTAGCTTGCAGTAATGCAGGCCGAGGTATACTCAGTGAGATTTGACTCATATTTTTTGTTTACATCTTAATTGGACTGCCTTATCAGAGCTCAGTAGGCCTGGCCAGTGATCAATTTATTAAAATTTTAGTTACAAACAAACCTGCTACAAATTATAAAAAGTGTCTGAAACTAATTAATTCAAAATCAGAAACCCTAGAAAAAATCTTTTTATGCTCCTGTATGGATAGCGCATATTGCTTTACAGTTTCATGCTCTCAGTCTAATGAAAACTTAACCTGAGAACCCAATATTTTATTATAAATCCCACACTATTCAAGTTGAAATGCTCAATTTCAGTATGAAGGTAGTTTTCAACAATTATACTTAACTATTGAGTGTCATATCATAGGGGCTAAGTTAAATTTTTTAAACCCTATCCTAAAATCTACAAATTTATTGAGGCTGTGAATTTAACATTCCACATTTCTGACACATTTCACTCCACTATTCAAGCTACAACACTGGATGGTTAAATTGAAAAGAAAAAAAAATGATGTTTTCAGGGCATTAGTGTTTCACACACTTAACCCTTGTCATGCTGAACCTTGAATATTCCTGTTTTGGCAGGAGGTATAGACAAAGATCAGCCTGCACAAAAGTGCAGTCTGATCTTGGTCTTCACCTCCTGCTTGTCCCCTTTCAACTAGAGTTGTTTATAAAATCAATTTTCAAAATAATTATCGACCCTCATTAAGACCTTCCAATGCTGTCAGTCCTTTGATTTAAAAGTAATTCTGTATAGGATTTGAATTCAGCATGACAAGGGTTGAAAATCAGATAAGTGTTGAGTTGGAAACTTGGAATAGCTTACCAATTACTAGATGACAATTTTCTAGATTAGTCCAAAGTAAATTCAGATGCAGAAGAAATTGCCTTTAATTTGATAAGTAAGTACCATATAGAGAAGAAAATATTGCAAGTAAAGGGGAAATAGCTTGTGACATTTAGATTCAATATCAAATTTTTACTACTTTGCGCTCATTGACATTGTTTAATTCATAAATGTTTAAGATGTATAAATGATTAAATTCATATTTTTGGAATAATTCATTCTACATTAGAGAAATTGCTTTTAACTCATTTCCAGACAAGAAAGTTTTAGACTGGTCCTAATTCAAAGAAGCTGCAGATGATACTTTATAGTTCATGGAATATTACTAATTCTTGTCTTTTGTGGTAGAAAACATTGTGGATAATGAAGAAATTACTTCAAACAAGCAATTTCTTCATTTTTATACGCCCGTCGAAGACGGGACGTATTATGGGATCACCCGTGGTGTCCGGGCGTCCGGGCGTCCGGGCGTCCGGGCGTCCGGTCGTCCGGTTGTCCGGGCGTCCGGTGGTGTCCACTTCTTTGTCCGGAGCATAACTCTGTCACCTTAAGTCCGATTGACTTTAAACTTGGCAATTATATTCTTCTCATCAATACGGAGTGCAGTGCACAAGAACCATAACTCTACCTGGCCTATTTTTTGAGTTATTGCCCTTTGTTGTTTTTCACACTTGAATCTTGTCCGGAGTATATCTCTAAAAGTATTATAGCTAGGATCATGAAACTTCATGGGTGTATAGATCTCATCAAGGGGGAGTGCAGTGCACAAGAACCATAACTCTACCTGGCCTATTTTTTGAGTTATTGCCCTTTGTTGTTTTTCATACTTGAATCTTGTCCGGAGTATATCTCTAAAAGTATTATAGCTAGGATCATGGAACTTCATGGGTGTATAGATCTCACCAAGGGGGAGTGCAGTGCAAAAGAGCCATATCTCTACCTAACCTATTTTTTGAGTTATTGCCCTTTGTTGTTTTTCATACTTGAATCTTGTCCGGAGTATATCTCTAAAAGTATAATAGCTAGAATCATGAAATTTCATTGATGGATAGAGCTCACCAAGTAGGAGTGCAGTGTACAAGAACTATTACTCTACCTGGCCTATTTTTTGAGTTATTGCCCTTTGTTGTTTTTCATACTTGAATCTTGTCCGGAGTTTATCTCTAAAAGTATAATAGCTAGGATTATGAAACTTCATGGGTGTATAGATCTCACCAAGGGGGAGTGCAGTGCACAAGAATCATAACTCTACCTGGCCTATTTTTTGAGTTATTGCCCTTTGTTGTTTTTCATACTTGAATCTTGTCCAGAGTATATCTCTAAAAGTGTAATAGCTATAATCATGAAACTTCATGGATGGATAGAGCTCACCAAGTGGGAGTGCAGTGTACAAGAACCATAACTCTACCTAGCATATATTTTGAGTTATTGCCCTTTGTTGTTTTTCATACTTGAATCTTGTCCGGAGTATATCTCTAAAAGTGTAATAGCTAGAATCATGAAATTTCATGGATGGATAGAGCTCACCAAGTGGGAGTGCAGTGTACAAGAACCATAACTCTACCTAGCCTATTTTTTGAGTTATTGCCCTTTGTTGTTTTTCATACTGGAATCTTGTCCGGAGTATATCTCTAAAAGTATTATAGCTAGGATCATGAAACTTCATGGGTGTATAGATCTCACCAAGGGGGAGTGCAGTGCACAAGAACCATAACTCTACCTGCCCTATTTTTTGATTTATTGCCGTTTGTTGTTTATCATACTTGAATTCTATGGAGTATATCTCTAAAAGTATAATAGCTAGAATCATGAAATTTCATGGATTGATAGAGCTCACCAAGTGGGAGTGCAGTGTACAAGAACCATAACTCTACCTAGCGTTTATTTTGAGTTATTGCCCTTTGTTGTTTTTTATACTTGAATCTTGTCCGGAGTATATCTCTAAAAGTATAAATGCTAGAATCATGAAATTTATTAGATGGATAGAGCTCACCAAGTGGGAGTGCAGTGTACAAGAACCATAACTCTACCTAGTGTATATTTTGAGTTATTGTCCTTTGTTGTTTTTCATACTTTGTTTGACAAAAAATATTCATTCAAAATAACATCAGTTCTATTCAAACCCCCAGTTAATATTAAGCAGTGTGACGGGCGTATCTTGTGACAATTTGGCACCTTGTTCTCAATGTTTTCCAAAGCTTTTTTCCTTAGAGGTGTGGAATGGGTTATTCAAATTGGTAATGTAATAAAACTTAAGTTTTGTGTTTTGAGGCTTTAATGAAAAGAAATATGTTGTTACGTCAACTTTATTCCATTGACAGGTTTTGATTTCCCAGATGGGCAGGAAATGGTGACAGAGCTACAAGGATCTATACAGAAAACCCAACCTCCTAAAGAAGGCACTCAAGACGGTGAGTCTTGGTACGCTTTCTGAAAAGAATTTAGAAGGAGCTTTTTGTACATGCATTGGTCTATTGCGAGTTCTCCTCAAATTTTGACAAAAGTTCTATTAATCCATTACCAGACAAGAAAATTTTAGACTGGTCAGAATTCAAAGAAGTTGCTAACAATAATTTCATGATGATAGACTTCGAAATATCTCTGTCTTTTTAAGTAGAATACATTGTGGGAAATTAATCATTGCTTGTTACAAGAAATTTTGTTATTATCCACAATGTTTTCTGCCCCCAAAAGACAAATATTGTAAAAAAAATTAACTTGAAATTGATGTCTGCAACATCTTTGGTGTCAGAAGTCAGCTTTGTCGTCGGTTGGTTGATCAGTCCATCTGCAGTTTTTTCCTTGTCCACTGGATTTCAAACAGAACAGAAAGAATAAATATCAGGTAGAAATGTGCATGTTGTCATGTGGTTGTCGTCATGTGGTTGTCGTCCTTTACTTTTATAAGAGTTATGACCTTTAATGAAAAATCTTGTACACTCTTTTTTGGCTCGGCTGTTTTCGGAGAAAACCCGAGGTATTGTGATCACCTTGGCGTCCTTGGCGTTGGCGTGACAAACTTTAACCTTGGTCATATCTCTGTTGTTATTGAAGATATCCCCATGAAACTTGGCATGTGTATTAACCATCACAAGAGCTATCCAGAATATCAAGGGGGATAACTCTAAAAACATTTTGTAAGTGTTATGCCTCTTTTTCTACTTAGAATTTTTGCATTTTCCAGAACCTGCAGCCGAGTGTTAGCACCCGTGGGCGGTGCTCTTGTCTCCTTAACTACCAAATTGATTTGACACATCTGCATCTAGTATCAACCAAAAAGGTGCATGTACTATAATGGTAACGGTCCATTGACTTTTCTTGGAGTTGTTGAAATAAACATCTTTTCCATTGACAAAATGTTATTTCTGTGACATGGAGCCATTGGGGGTATTAATCACATTCAGTGATAGTCTAGTTGAATTTGCACCAGTCTGAAATTTTCTTGTCTTATAATGTGTTAACCCATTACCAGACAGCAAAATTTTAGCCTGGTCCAAATTCAAAGGGATTGCAGAAGACAATTTAAAGTTTATGAAATTCTAGATTTGTTTAACTTACTTGGTAGAAAACTTTGTGGAAAATGAAGAAATTGTTTGTCGCAAGCAATTTCTTCATTTTCCACAATGTTTTCCAACCATTTTTTCTTTAGGGGCATTTAAAGGGCGTCACTATGCAGGAACAGGTTAAATGCCAATCATCATAAAATATCATATACAATTTTAGCAAGTATCTTTTGATGGATATGATGAAGCTAGGGGTGCAATACAGGCCCTTAAAGCCTCTTGTTAATGTCTATTATAAAAAGTCATAAATTAATGTGACTTTTCCTGTCTTTACTTTATTAGCTGCCTGTCAAACAGCCCTGTCACTGCCAGTGAATTTTGACCTCCAGAAGGTTCTCGGCTCATACATGACACAAGAACAAACCGGTGATGGGAACCAACAAGAAATGTTGAGCACATCCTCGCTCAGAAGAAAATTATTTTTTCATGGAGATACAAGTAGTCTTGCACCCAGCCCTGTCAAGTAAGTATACAATTTGTGATTTTTCACAAGAGAAAAGACCAACCCCTTGATAAAAAATCCAAAGATTTTAACTTATTCCCACACAATGACGCTTTGGGACACCCCTTAAGAAAAACAAATGGGAAAAAAATGCGTGAAATAAAGAAATTGCTTGTAACAACCAATTCCTGCATTTTCCTATGTGATTTCTAAAAAGAAAGTCGAAAGAATCTAAAGTTACATGAAATTTAAATTGTTGTCTACAACTTCTTCCAATTTGAACTGCTAAAAAATTTTGCCGTCTGGTAATAGTTTAACAAACAAAACATCGAGGGTAAGTGTGTGAGTGTTGGTACCATCGTACCTTTCTCTCATACCAATACTTGCACACTTACCCCTATTTTTTCTTTGTTGACGACAAAATTTTAGTCTTCTCCAAATTGAAAGGTACATTAGTAATCATTGAAATGATTGAGAAGGGTCTCAAACAGGAATTTCAATCCCTGTTTTTTACATTCCTGTGATTTTATACATGAGAAAACCTTATAGGAAAAGAAGGAATTGTTTGTAACAAGCATTTTCTTCTTTTCCACAATATTTTCTATCCAATAGGTTAGTTTCTTTTCAAATTGTACTCACTTATAATTGTCATTCTCTTCAAATTGTACTCACTCTGCAACTACTTTCAAATTGGACAAGTCTAGAATTTTGACAAACAGGACAGGGTTAAAAGGAGCAGTTGATTATTACATGATATAACCCATTCCCACACAAGAGAATTTAGGCTTGTCCAAATTGAAAGAAGCTGCAGTAGACAATTTAAAGTTGATGAAATTTTAATTGTTTTCATCTTTTTGGATAGAAAACATTGTGATTAATGGAGAAATTGCTTGATACAAGCAATTTCTTGGTTTTCCACAATTTTTCCAAAGCTTATTTCTTGAGGGGCGTAAAAAGGAGGGAATGGGTTAATTTTGGCATGATGTTTATCTGTAAACAGTTCAAAGGGTGGACTTTTATTGGTATCATCATGTCCATATGTCAACATCTTGTTAACCATTTAAGAGATGAAGAGCATATTTTTTGTTTTCATGGAGGTATGAACCAAAAAACCTAATCACACTGTATGAATACGCGAAAACAAAAATTATTCTCTTCATTTCTTATAATTTAATAGCATATAGCGAAAAAAACAAAAATTTTTTGATACCATTTTTGTATGGAACTATTTTGTGGGGAAGCATACAAAATCACTGCGTGCTCAAAATTATGTTCATGGAGTTATGAATATTTTTTTTACCTATCAGATTGCTCGCTTTTGATAGACAAAACTAAAAATTGAATTATTACCACATGATAATATTTTGGACCATGATATTTTAACAAGCATTTTCTTTACTTTACACAATGTTTTCCAAAACTTTTATATTGAGGTGCATTTAAAAACATTATTGTTTGGGAGTTAGTTATAAATCTCCTCCTATATTTATAGACAAATTGGAATGAAGTTTTCACAGAATGTTCCTTATGACCTGACCTTGTGCATTTTGTATGGATTTTGCCATTTAACCCATCATCACACAATGATGCTTTTAAAAGCCCCTCAATATAAAAGCTTTGGAAAACACTGTGGACAGTGAAGAAACCACTTGTTATAAGCGGTTTCTTCATTATCTACAATGTTTTCTACCCCAAAGGACAAAGATTTTAAAAATTTCACCAACTTTGAATTATCGTCTGCAATTCTTTGAATTTGGACTAGTCTAAAATTTTGTCATCTTTTAATGGGTTAAGGCCAATATGGGGAGTGTACCATAAAATAGGAAATATTTCAGTATTGTATGATGTCTAGATCAATACGCATTTATGTTATCTTGTAGGGGTTGTTTTGGACAAGATATTGGTTTGGAACTGGCATCCCCTGCATACACATCACAAAACCAAGATGTTGACTGGGAAGTGACCACTCCCTTGAAAAATACTCCTGCCGTAAGTTCCTAATGATTAAACATGCAATAACAAAAACTTTGAGAGTTCTTAGGATCATAACTTTTACTTATCTCTTGCAATATCTCATCATTTTATCCTCATCTGTGGCTATTCAACTCCTAAATAACATTTAAAGTCATAATTAACTAATGAAAAAAAAACATAGAAAATTTTTGTCAATATGTGTTTTGTTAAACCCAATTCCACTTGTTCTTTTATGCTTGTTTATTGTTCTTTTTTCTTTTTATTTCACGGCAGCGGCATATATCGTTTCCGACATTTGTCTCTCACCAATGGGTGTATAATTTGTAAACCTAAGTGGGAGAGCAGCTATAGGCTAGGAAAGGATGTAATGGTACTACTGGTGTGAGGTATACCAGGAATCCATTGTTAGGTGATCCAGCTGCCATGATATGACTGAAAGATTGTTAAGAAACATTCAAACAAATTCATTTTTTAACCCATTACCACACATGTAGATTTTAGAGTGGTCCAAATTGAAAGAAGTTGAAGATGAAAATTTAAAATTTATGAAAATTTAGATTTTTTCAACTGCCTCGGTAGAAAAAATTGTGTTAAATGAAGAAATTTCTTGTAACAAGCAATTTCTTCATTGTACTCAATTGTTTTTTCTTAAGGGGCATCAAAAAGCGTAGTCATGTGGGAATGGGTTGAAACTTTTTATGTAACAGTATTTGATTTATGATGGACTTTATTACAATTTGGTACAGTGTTTGTCTAGTCTAATAAAGAGTGCTGGCTTGATGATGCACAGACAATGGAATTGGATAGATGATGAACTTTAGTAGCTCACTAATGTCCCTTGTCTGTCTGTCCATCAATCTGTTCAAAATTTCAAAAAAAAAAAATCTTCTCCTAAACTTATTAGATTTCAACCAAACTTCACATAATGATCCTAAGGTTATGGCATATGCTCTTTTAAATACTCCAAAGAATTGGAATGAATGAAGAACTCTAGTTGCTTTAAAAAAGTTCTCTCAAACTTTAAGCATTCAAATTTGGCATTTATCATCGCTTTAGGATACTCTGTCAAAAAACTACAAATTATTAACTTGAGAATAACATGTGCTGACACACACCGATACACAGACATTGGAATTTTATAGATGATTGAGTTTCTTATAATTTATTACAGTTTTCATCTAGTCCAATAAAGAGTGCTGGCACACCAATGCACAGAAGATGTTCTTCTGATCCAGAGTTTTTAGCTTCACCAGAGTTGTCTCCCATTGTTCACGGAAACATTCCAAGTAAGTTACCCTGATTAACTATAAATATATACTATCCAAGTAATTAATGAACATATTAGAAAAAGAGACCAGTTCCATCACATGTCACCCAGAGAGGGTATTTCAAAATATTGAGTGAGGTAGAATGCCAATCTACTTGCCCAGAATCTGCAAAAAGCAAATGTTTTGACCCTGGTCAAAGTTTATGCAGTCAGATCAGGCTCAATACTTTTTGCTCTTCTCAGACACCCCTCTTTCAGCTCGCCTGGGACGAATATCTCTGAAGAGCTATTGTCGTACCGTTAGTGACAGCTTCTCACTTGGTTTAAGTTTTAAAACTCTAAGGGGCTCTTATTTCATACATGCACTCATCAGATATGACCTAAACCCTTTACCCTTGCTGATGACTATTTAAAATGGCATTCATTTGTAAAGAAAGCAAAATTAATTTTACTAAAGGTATGGGTAAAAATGACAAAATGTCCTTCATATTTTCTTCAAAATAAGATATTTTGTAATAATTTAAAAAAAAAAATTGTCAACCAAAGTGGGATGGGCAGTTGGAGGCTGAGAAAGGATTTAGTGAAATACTGTTGTAAGAAATACCAGGAATCCACAGTTATGTGCTCCATCAGCTGCTACTTGGCTGAAATACTGTTATAGTGGTGTTAAACCCCATTCAATCAATCAGTCATATATAAAAAAGGATTTCAAGAGAAATTATGAATACAGTCAAATACCTATGCCTCAAAGTTCAGGGGACTTATGAGAAATCTTTGACACAGAGATAGTTTGACGTGTAGATAGTCGAAGATTTTCCATGTACAACAAAATTGGTAACAAAATACCGTAGGCAAAAAAGGCCACAAATGATTTGTACTAGTGTGATTATCTAATTGAACGAAAGATATAACCATGTTGTATTTATTGTAATTTCTTTTATTGATATTCTTATTATGAACACTCGTAGCTAAAGTTTTGTTTAGACTTCGCTTTTTTATCTTTTATTATTGCTTATTCTAAGTGTCGATTGCGTATTTTGACTATTTTCTCTTTCCTGTCGAAATACCCAAGTATCCACCTGGATTGGTTACTGGGTCCTTCCTTTAGCACGCCCTCTCGCTCACAGTTGTTTGCCATCCCCTTGGTAGACCAGGCCAGGCACCAAACAAATCATGTGTGGTATGGGCGTTAGATGCCTCTTTATTCATTGTTAAAATTCCTCTGTAACATTGTCTCCACTTCAAACAATCTTTAGAATTATCAGATCATACACAAACAATAAACAAAATCAAGATAGCAATCTATATCCAATACTTTAACGCACTAATCTCTGAAATGCATTGACACGTCAAAATGTGTGAAAAATTTAGTTGATTGCAAATATCTACCTCTATGATTAAGAGGTGTGAATATGTGCATACAATAGTAATGGGACTTTGCAATTGATTCGACGTAGGGGTAGTTTACGAGATAAAGAGAACAACGTATGGAGATTCAAATACATAGAAGTAAAGAGTAATAAGATTGAGACTTTAGAAAAACTTTGACGTAGAGAGAACTTCGGCTAAGGGATGTTCGAGGTAAAGGTATTCGACTGTAGTATTAAGTCCATGTCTTACTACAGCATTATATGGACTGATTTATAATCATGTTATGTTAAGAAGCAACAGGTTTTGTTTAGGCCAGGTTACACGTCTAAGGTAAAAGTTCAAAGTAGAGCCAATACAGCGGGCTATGTAAATATAGCTTGACTTATTAAATCAGTTGGTAAACCCATTACCAGAAAACAAATTTTAGTCTGGTCCAAATTGAATAGAGTTTCAGGCAACAATTTAAAGTTTATGAAATTTTAGAATCTCTTCAACTTTCTGGGCTGAAAACATTGTGGAAAATTAACCCTTGTCTTGCTGATCATATTTTGTTTCAGAACTGCATCAAAATCAAAGGGCTGAAGGCACTGATAGTACATGATGTTCCATCATCAGTGCTTCTTTTGAAAATTAATTCCATAACTATTTCTTGTTTGAAAGGGATAACCAGGGGGTGTAGACTAAGATCAGACTGCACTTTTGTGCAGGCTGATCTTTGTCTCTACCTCCTGCCAAAACCGGAATATTCCAGGTTTAGCATAACAAGGGTCACAACGAACAAAGTTTTCCAATTTCTTTCCTTGAGGGCATCCAAAAGCCTCATTGTGTTGGAATAGTTTAATGATTTTTTTTTTTTTTTTTTTTTTTTTTAATAGCTTTGAATGTTTTAGCTGAAACCCATTGTAGTTGCTTTTTATTTATGTAAAATTGTGTTTAATGATATCACATTGCTTAATCCTTGATCATCAAGTGATCTCACATTACTAAAATTTTGTCAAATCAGATTTAAGTTTTTTTTTATTGTCAACCGTATTAACACTAAGTCAGGATCCTTTTTTTTTTGTCGAGCCCTCTTGCGGTGAGAAAGACATAGTTGTCAGTATGTCAAGAAGGTGTATGTGCGTTAATCCTTTAGTTAGTCTGTCTGTCCCAATTTGTCCGAACAATTACTCCTACATTTATGAATGGATTTCAAAATAATTTGGCACAATTATTCTCCATCATGAGTAGATGTGCCATTTGAAAAATTTTTTGGGATAGTTCTAATGTCAAGGTCACAGCTCAAGGTCAAACACTAAAATTGTGTTTGTTCGGACAATTACTCATACAATTATAGATTGATTTCATAATAACCTAGCATAATTGTTCTCCATCATGTGTAGATGTGCCATTTGAAAGAATTTTTTGGGATAGTTTTAATGTCAAGGTCACAGCTCAAGGTCAAACACTAAAATTGTGATTGTCAAAAGCATTTCTCCTACAATTATGGATGTATTTCAAAATAACTTGGCACAATTATTCTCCATCATGAGTAGATGTGCCATTTGAAATAATTTTTCGATAGCTTCAAGTTCAAGGTCAAAGCTCAAGGTCAAACACTAAAATTGTGCTTGTCCGGAGCAAAACTTTGCGGACTCGACAGCAGTTGTCCTGGGACAACCATCTAGTCTAAACATTTGTAGATATTGAGCTGATATTTTGTTTTTGAGTTTGCAATTTTGAATGTTAAACTATCAATGAGGAGTCTTTCTACAGTCTAAAGATTAAGAAAAAATCATTTTCAGCCTTTAGGGACTTGGTATTGCCATGTTACACTTTAGGATGCTTGTTTTCATAAAATATACTAAAGTAAATAAAACAAAGAAAACCTTTAACTTGTTCTCACATGAGAAAATTACAGACTGGTGCAAATTGGAAGAAGATGCAGACAACAATTTTAGCTTTATGAAAGTTCAAAAAACCTCTGTCTTATGGGGTAGAAAACATTGTTGACATTGAAGAAATTGTTTGAATCAAGCAATGTCTTCTATGTCCACATTGTTTTCCAAAGCTATTTTCTTGAGGGGCTTAAAAAGGAGTGATTGTGTGAAAATTGGTTAAAATGAAGTATATTTATAGATTCAGGTATCAGGAAATCACGATCATCAGGTATGTTTGGTGAGGGACTTGATTTTGATGTCAGCCCAGTATGTGATCACAATCATAGACAGCAGCTTAGTCCTGTATCACCGATTCCTATGTCAGGTGCTAAGTCGACACACAGTGATGAATTCCGTCCAAAGTTTGAAGATAGTCCAGGGTTTTCACCCATCCGTCCTCCAAAAACTCCAATCAGAAAAATACTCAGGAGAAGTCAGGAAGAGTCTTATATCCAAGGTAAAGTTCTTAACTGCTGGACAGAGGTGATAATTTCTATTTAAAATTATCATTTTAATCATTTGACTATCAAATCTTTGCACCTATTGTTCTAACCATGTCATCAAGACCTTTTGAATGGAGACTCCTAACATAAGTTTGGAAGAAAAATAACAGATTTGGATTTTCATCACTCCCTCTTCATGCCAATTCTAAATGAAGGGTGTAGTAGTGATGACAAAAATTGGATTTTCTTTTATCCTAAACTAACCTCAAGTGTACCTACACCTTTAGCACACTTACCATGTTGCGTCTATCTACAGATGAAGGGTGTACTAGTGATGAGGAAGCTGAGAGTGTTACTCCTGTATCCAGTTACCCTAAACTAACCTCCAGTGTACCTACACCAGTTGATACACTATCTCCTATACAAAAAGTGGGAACAAAACTTTCACAAAGGTATTACCTGTTTCCTAGTTTTTGTAAAACCTAAAGGTTCATATTATTTTAATGGCCCAGGTAGTAATCCATCTGTCTATCTTTTAGCGATTTTCGTGTGCACAATTTCTTCTGGAATGAACTGCAACTTGACACAATTAATCTCTATGATTTGTGATAAAATTTTCATATTTGGTATGATATATTCTCATTGGCAAATGACAAAATCAAGGTTGTATATGTTGCACTTCTTTTTAGGGGGAACATCAGTGTTTCACAAAGACTATTGTTTGAATAACTTGTGCTGAGCCCAGTTAGCTCAGTCAATAACATGATGGGCTCTCCACCCAGGGGTCATCATTTCAAGCTCAAGCTCAGCCAAAATCTTCTCTGACATCGCCACATGCATCAGTTGTCTCTCACAAAGTAGTGTGATTAAGTAGGATGAGCAGCTGGTGGCTTAGATCAAATGTTGTATTTGTTCACTGTTTTGAGAACTGACAGGAAGACATGGTTAGGTGCCCCAGCTGTAGAATAATTGAATTACTTTTGAAAATGGTGTTGAGCCTGGTGTTGAGTCAGTATTTGAAAAACCTGTTACATTGATTGTTTTCAATTTTATTATTTTGATTTCTCATGAAACATGCTGTCAACATGTTAATGTTGCACGATCAATTTTTATTCTTATGCCCCAAAATCAATAACGTCTGTCTATCTATACCCCCTTAAAACTAATGTTTTTGGGGGTATACTAGAATCAGCCTGTCTGTTTGTGTGTCCGTCTGTCTGTGTACAAAATACTACCAATTTTGTGTCGTGAACTCATCCTTCACTTTTGCTTCAATACCATTGAAACTTTGTACAAAGATTAACCACATGTTGAAGTTTTGAAAGACTAAATTTTGAAGTCTTAATTCCCCCTCGTTCAAGAATTATCTCCCCTTGAACTTAGCTCTCGTTACACTTAAAGCACTTGCGGGGGTATTAAGTCACATACTGTGACAATTTCTAGTTGTCCGTCTGTCTACAGGCTGTAAATTTAATGCAAAAACTTAACATTTTGCTATTATTCAAACACTGTTTAAGATACTTGGCTCATATTTGGACAGAGGGTCCTTGCATTGATAGGAAGGCATCAGATGGTAGTAGAGTCACAGGCTGTGACTCACAGCCATCCATTTAGTTCAAGGCTACTTATCAAGGTCACATTTCAGAAAAAAGGCTGTTATGGGAGCATTAGGTTTCACAAACAAATTTTGATTGCTGTATGTTTGTTGACAATGAGACTGCGGCCAAAGCGCAGTTGGAAGCGCGCCAGACTCCTTATCTTCAATCATGGGATGTCATGGGTTCGATCCCCGGCGGCGGCAAATATTCTTTCCGACAATTGTCTCTCACCAATGGGTGGATAATCGTAAACCTAAGTGGGATAGCAGCTGGAGGCTAGGAAAGGATGTAGTGGTAGTACTGGTGTGAGAAATACCAGGAATCCATTGTTAGGTGCTCCAGCCACCGCAATATGACTAAAATACTGTTAAAAGTGGCGTTAAACCCGATTCAATCAATCAATTGTTGACTATGAATTTTGATAAATTACACCAGTTACTTTCTAAGAAAAAACTTCCTTTCAGAGACAGTGGGTATGGCCAGAGATCCATCAGTTCTTACATCCAATTTCCAACCCTGCTTCTAAGTATTTAAATGGCCCCGGTGATAGCACAGTGGTAGGGCATAGGACTCCTAGGGATTGGGTCCTGAGTTCTATCCCAAGTCATGGCAAATATCCTTTCCAACATTTGTCTCCCCCAATGGGTGGATAATCATAAACCTAAGTGGGATGAGCAGCTGGAGCCTCAGAGAGGATGTAGTGGTACTACTGGTGTGAGAAATAGTATGAGGAATCCATAGTTAGGTGCTCCAGCCACAGCAATATGAATGAAATACTATTAAAAGTGGCATTAAACCCCAATCAATTAATCCAGGTATTTAATCTCATGGCCCATCATGGAAGAAGGGATCAGTCAGGATTCCAACATGACAAGTATTTGAAAAACATCCAAGAGAGAAAAATCTTGGTTTATAATTAAAAGTTAATTGGTTGAATAAAAATTTTTTTTGACCCCTTACCCCATTTTTGTTTCCTTGAGGGCGTCAAAAGTGTAGATGTGTGGGAATCAGGTAATCAGAATTTTTTTTTAAAAATTATCCAACCTGACCAGCATTGATGATTTTCATAATTTTGAAAAGGTCCAATTTAATATAGCAAGATACATCTAGGCATAATTTTCTTTTCATTTTAAATATTTTCAGTGATTCCAATATTACACATACAGCAATGGACTTTGAGGTTGCTCCAACTACTTTAGAAAACAGATTTACAGACAATATTTTAACATCTAGTTTATGTGAAACAAGAGATTTTTCATCTGATCTAGACTATCAAGATGATACTCATATACGGACAAACTCATCCAATCAGGATACAGGATATCAGACTGCTAGTCTTCAATCCACCAATCAGGAATCAGTGTCTCTTCATACAAATCTGACCAATCAGTTTGGCTCATTGCCATTTAATGTGACCAATCAGGATATAGGATTACAAAATGTTAGCCAACTGTCAGCCAGTAGAGATAAAGCTCCTCCAATAATGAATCTAACAAAACATTTTACAAGTGCCGGAGAGGGTGAAGCGGAGGAGTTTATGAAGACTGAGGCTAGGAGAATTAATAAATCCTTTGACAAACAGTTACTTCCGAAACAGAACTTATTTGCTCAAAATATGTTTACTAGTGATGAATCAGACACTGAAGTTACACCAAAGAATGTAAACAGTAAATTATTTTCTGACGATAGTGCATTTCGTGAAAGCTCAATGTTTGACTCGGATTTAGGTACTATGGACATAGATCTACGGAAGGGAGACTTGGAGGATTTCTGTCCAAATGAAAAAGACGTTTTGTCTCGTGCCAGGCAGGCCCTGGCCATGGCTAACTCTCTGTATCCAAAATCAAATTTATCAAACAGACTGGATCCAGACTTTGTGATGGAAAATGACCCCTCGAAATCTGAAAACCCTTCCAAATCTAAACTGACTGCCAGTAAGTATACTCTCCTTATATATTGATAGTTAGCTGAACTCTGACAAGGATGCCTTATAGCCCCACTGGGAAAAGTCCTGCAGAGCTATAGGCTTTTGGTATGGCCTAACATCTTATGTGCCTCCGCATCCGTAAACCCTTTCCTGTTCAATCCCTGGTTTTTACATCCCTGTGATTTTTTATTTGAGAAAACATTATAGAAAAAGAATAAATTGCTTGTATCAAGAAATTTCTTCCTCTTCCACATTCTTTTTCAAATTAAACTCGCTGTAATTTTTTGTCTGCAAAACCTTTGAATTTGGACAGGTCTAAATTTTGAAAAACAGGAAAGGTTAATATAAACATCTATGAAACTGTTGTTTTCAACTGATTTCGACCAAAAGTTCACAGAGTGATCCTTGGGACATGCACTCAAGATTCCTTTAAGAGTTTCTTACTGGAGAAAAAAGGGTTCTATCAGTGTTTAACCCATTCCAACTCAATCCCTCCTTTTTACGCCCCTCAAGAAAAAAGCTTAGGAAAACATTGTAGAAAATGAAGAAATTGCTTGTATCAAGCAATTTCTTCATTATCCACAATGTTTTCCATCCAAAAAGACGAAAAATTACAAAATTCCATCAACTTGAAATTGTCGTCTGCAGATTCTTTCAATTTGGACCAGTCTAAAATTTTGCTGTGTTGGAATGGGTTAAGACTGCAAAAAATGGTACTGTATGCTGAAACATAAAAACTCCTCTTTTTTTGTTCTTCGCTCATTGTATATGGATGACTTTTGGCAGGAATGTTCTTTTTTTTATTTCTCTCAGATTTCATCAAGAAGTTTTGATTGGGCCAAAATAAATGTTGCTTTGTGCAGGGCTTATCAGTTGACCCATTTCCACCCAATCACGCTTTTTGATGCTACTCTTTGGTGGGCAAGTAATGAAGTGATACATTTTGAAATAAAAGTCACTCGATCTAGTTTTAGCTCCATTTTATCTAGATTTCTGCATACAAGTTTCTTTAGTTTGCAGCACCCTACAGCTAATTACAATACCCTCTTGTGTATGAATGATTATGAAGTTTTATATTGGACCCTTAGTATCAGTCGTTAATTCCTTGCTAATGCAATTACAAGGCACATATTTTATCTGCAGGTACTCTTTGTAGTTAGGCATCTGCTAAGGTCAAGGTCATCATTATTATCAAGATCAAATAATGAATACATGTACATCTTGCTTCTTTCATTATAGGTGAGTTTGTATATACAGTTCTGCAGAAAGCAGGTGAAGACCTTGCCAAATGTGAAAGGATGTTTTCATCTAATTAGATGAGAAGAAGACAAGCAGGGGAAAATAGTTAACAATTCTCGATAAGAGTTTTGGGTGTTGATGACAATGTAAAGACAAAACTGTTATTTTTCTGTCAAACGCTATGTTGTGAGTACTCACTGGAATAATCTTGACAAGACAACTCCCACAACATAGGGTTTGAATCGACATTAGCCCATTCCCACATAATTTTGCCTATTTTCGCCCTTTAAAAGATCTTTCAGTTAACCTAAATGAAAAAAAAAAAGCTTTTTACAAGCGAAATTCTTCATAATCCTCAATGTTTTCTATCCCAAAAGACACAGATTTTAAGCTTCATCACTTTAAAATAGTTGTCTGCAACTTTGAATATGACCAATCTAATAAAAAAAATTGTCTGGGAATGGGTTACATGTACTTGGTTACTTGTAACACATAATCAAAATAAGCCTGGAGCTCATGATTTTAACCAGTAAGATGACATTCCAAACATATTTTGCATTGATATTCACAGAGGTTTGCAACTTCTATTGACTTGTCAGACACAGACATTTTTATTTGTGTACAAGTACTTTTTTCAAGGAATGGGTTAAACCCCTTGGGACGGCACATATTCTTTCCAACTTTTGTCTCTCACCAATGGGTGGATAATCGTAAACCTAAGTAGGATAGCAGCTGGAGGCTAGGAAAGGATTTAATGGTAATACTGGTGTGAGAAATACCAGGAATCCATTGTTAAGTGCTCCAGCCGCCGCGCTATGACTGAAATACTGTTTAAAGGGGCATTATACCCCATTCATTCAATCAATCAACAGTTTTCAAGGACACTTGTCAAGGGACAAGTGCTTAACAGGGTAAATCCTTGCATGGTACAAAGTAGATCTCTGTGAGAAATAACAGGAATCCATTGTTAAGTGCTCCTTTTAAAAGTGGTGTTAAACCCCATTCAATCAATCAATCAACAAAATAGATCTCAAATGTGATTAACCCATTCCCACATGGTGACACTTTTGGACACCAACAAATTGCTTGTCACGATGTTTTCTACCCAGAAAGTTGAAAAAATCTAAAATTTCATAAACTTTAAAATGTCATCTGAAACTCCTTTCAATTTGGACTAGTCTAAATTTTTCATGCGTGGTTATGGGTTAATGAAGAAAATGCAAAAGCTCCTTGCTCACAAAATTTATCTTGTCTCTTTTCTGGGGATAAGTTCATATTATTTCTTGATGAGAAGAAAAATCAAGTCTTACTTGTTCTGAAAAATCTGCGTTTCCACACCTCTGGCTGAACATATCACCGGGGGTTTATTTGTGTGATTTCATATTCTTAAGGTTATCACTTTTTTATGCTGTGTCATATTTATACAAGTTTTTAGCTGAAATATTTACAAAAAAGTACAATGAATTTTATCTCTCCTTTGAATTAGTGTAAATTGTGTCATAATGCATTTAATGATATCATTTAACAAACTCTGTATGTTTTGTGGAATATCTTAATCCATTACCAGACAAACAAATTGACTGGTCCAAATTCAAAGGAGTTGCAAACGACAATTTAAATTGTATGAAAGTTAGATTTTTTAACCCATTCCAACACAACAAAATTTTAGACTGGTCACAATTCAAAGAAGCTACAGACGATATTTGCAGTTGATGGATTTTGAATTTTTTGTCTTGTTGGATAAAAACATTGTGGATTATGAAGAAATTGCTTGAAACAAGCAATTTCTTCATTTTCCACAATGTTTTCCAAAGCTTTTTTATTGAGGGGTGTAAAAAGGAGGGAATGAGTGGGAATTTGTTAAACATCTTGGTAGAAAACATTGTAGAAAATGATGAAATTGCTTGTAACAAGCAATTTCTTCATTTTATACAATGTTTTTCAAAAAAAAAAAAAAATTGAGGGGTGTCCAAAAGTGTCACTGTTTTGGAATGGGTAAAATCAATAAATTGAAAAAATTATTTTGATTAATAGCTGAAATTAAAGTCACATTGTAAATGGAATATCAAATTTTTGTTCCTTAACCCATTCCCACACAACAAATTTTAGACTGGTCGAAATTGAAAGAAGCTGCAGACGACAATTTGAAGTTGATGAAATCTTAAAAGTTTTCCTCTTTTTTGGATATAAAACATTGTGGATAATGAAGAAATTGCTTGATACAAGCAATTTCTTAATTTTCCACAGTGTTTTTCAAAGCTTTTTTCTTGAGGGGCGTAAAAAGGAGGGCTTGTGTGGGAATGGGTTAAATACCGAAATTATTAAATAAGTCATGATGTAAAATAGTTAAAAATAATTGCCAAAGCCTCATTTTTATATGCCAAAACGGTCATGTTATTGGCCATTGTCCATCAATTTGTCTGTCTGTTAGAATTTTTGTGTGTGCACAACTCCTCCTACAGTTTTAATATGAATGAATTAAAACTTGCCACAATAAATCTCTATGATGACCAGATGTACATTTGCCAAAAAAATATTTTGATCCCTTAAGTCTTTTTGGAACCTGACTGTGATTTGAAGCAAAATAGTCAATGGCATATACATAAGTCTTTTTGGAATTATGTATATGCCATTGACTATTTTGCTTCAAATAACAGTCGGGTTTATTTTTTCACTGACAAGCCTGTAGGGCATGTATGCTCTCATTATCTGTTCATATATGTCTTCTTTAACCCATTCCCACTTTAAATCACAGTGGATTTTTTTTTCTTTGACAAGCCTGTAGGGCATGTATGCTCTCATTATCTGTTCATATATGTCTTGTTTAACTCATTCCCACTCAATCTCTCTTTTTTATGCACCTCAAGATAAAGGCCATGGAAAACATTGTGGACAATGAAGATATTGCTTGATACAATCAATTTCATCACTATCCACAATATTTTCTACCCCTAAAGACAAAGATTTTTAAAATTTCATTAACTGATAAATTACATCTGCAATTACTTTGATATATATACTCCATTTCTATTTGTCTATTTGTCTAAAAATGTTTGTATGGAATAGTTAGCAAGCATATCCTGTTTAACCCGTTACCAGAAGATAACATTTTAGACTGGTCCAAATTCAAAGATGTTGCAGACGACAATTTTAGTGGATGAAATTATGGATTTTTTTTTGCTTTTTAGGGTAGAAAATGATGTGGATATTGAAGAAATTGCTTGTAACATGTAATTTCTTTATTTTCCACAATGTTTTCCAAGGCTTTTTCCTTAGGAGATGTCAAAAAGCATAATTGTGTGGGAATGGGTTGACATGAACAAATATGGTTCTCCTTTCCAAAAAACATTCAAGCAGTAAACTATCAAATCTTAATCTTATTCCTCATCAATATGGTCACTACAGGTTAAATCATATTTTGGCCTTGCACAGAGTTAAAGACGGCAAATATACCCAAAGCCTTGAGTTTTCTTATCTTCTGGGTTCCATGGTTCGGCGCTTAGTGATCCTTAACCTTATCCTTTAATCCATTCCTTCACAATGACGTTTTTTGACACCGCTCAAGAAAACAGCTTGGGAAAACATAAATGACAGAGAAAAATTGCTTGTTACAAGCAATCTCTTCATTTTCCACTATGTTTTCTACCCCAAAAGTTGAAAAAAAAATCAAGAAGTTTTAATTGTCGTCTGCATCTCTTTTCAGTTTGGACCAGTCTGAAATTTTGCCATCTGGTAATGGGTTAAATTATAATGTATGGTGGGGGGTAAATTTAGTTATGTCATCAACCTAATATTATGCCCTTTCTTAAAAATTATGTAACTTTGAATTCACTCTTTTTATAGAATCGAAGTCAAATAATACAGTTCTCTGCTAGATCTCGTGTCTCTCTTTTCAAGGAAAAAACAATTTCTTATTCGTGTTACTCAGTCTTGAGCCTTATTTTTTCTTAATTTTTTCAAAGGTTAAAATTTCTGCTGTTTTTTTTAAACTAAGATATTATTTTAAATGATAACATAACAATCACGGTGTTTAGGCTAGGTTAAAATAGCAGAAGCAGGCTCGGATTAATTTACTGATGTTATATCATGAAAGTGTAATCAGGTTTAAAAGAAAAAGACTCTCAACGGCAGATCTAATTCCTATATATTGATGGGTTAGTGCAAAAACATTGTACATGTATATACATTATATAGACACAATGTTCTGGCACTAACCCATTGATATATTGTATGTAGTGAAGAATTTGAAAATCTCCTCAGAGACTATGGGCTGGGTATTAGCAAAATTTCATTGCAAATATCTTTGGGTGTTTCTTTGTCACAATTTTGGAAGATATGTTTGATGGTGAGTGGAACCTTTGGAGCCATTTTCCCCAGAGAGTACTTAGACTCTGGGGATATAAAAATATATGTGCATTGAATGACCTTTAATTGTACTTCTTAAAATAAATTTAAATTGTTGAAAAATATGGGCTTAATTGGTCTAGTTTTGTAGGATTTATTAAAAGGGATAAAATAATGCTTCTTGACTAATTAGACTAAATAACTATGTTGCATATCAGTTGCTTTCCTTTTACCAGTTACAGACTACATAATCTATTGGCTGCCGAAGTTCCCTCCTCTAAACATATTCTTCCTCCAATCTCATGTGTCAAATTTCCTGTTGAAATGACAAAGATTAATTTAAAGAAATTTATGGTCCATAAATAGAGACATTAAAGAAATTGTATGTCTTGAAAAAATAAGCTTTACTAATTCACTTTTCAATACACATTATATTGATAATAATATTCATGATTTGACATCAACTTATTTTGCAACAGGCTTGCAGGACCAGTGATTTACAAGTCCTTCAGGTCCTCCTTGATATTTAACCCATTACCAGATGACAAAATTTTAGACTGGTCCGCATTGAAAGAAGTTGCAGACGACAATTTGCATGTTACAAGCAATTTCTTCATTTTCCACAATGTTTCAAAAGCCTTTTTACTTAAAGGGCATCAGAAAGCGTCACTGTGTGGGAATTGGTTAAGGGTCATTTTCGTCTTTGTTCACTTGTTGTTTAATCATTTCCACGCTACCTACTCTTTTGCAATCCGAAAGGCAACAGTTCATGAAAACAATAAAAAAGAAAAAATGCACCTACTTTCGATTTAACCCAGTCTAATATGTCTAATATTTTGTTGCCTGGTAATAGTTTGACCCTTCCCTGTACAATCCCTTGTTTTCACGCCCCTGTGAATTTAAACTTGAGGAAACATTGTGGGAAAAGAAGGAAATTGCTTGTCACAAGCAATTTCTTCTTTTTCCACAATATTTTCTAACCTGTAGGTTTGTTACTTTTGAAATTACTCCCACTTTTGATTGTTGTCTGCAACTCCTTTCAAATTGGAATGGTCTAAAATTTTGAAAAACAGAAAAGGGTTAAATCTGTGAAACTACATGCAGGAAGGACCTGTATCACGGAAGCTAGGACTGCCAGTTATCTTTACAATAAACTACACTTTCCTGGTCCAAGGACTGGTGTTGGTGTTGTAGACCCCTGAACTTTTATTGTAATAAATTGATTGCATGTGCATGCGTTATGTTTTATGTGAAATTTTGTTGCAATTGAAAATAAAGTTGTGATAACCAATGGGTATTTGTGATAGGTATATCTTTTGATTACTAGAAGTTTACCCATGACTTTTAAATGCTGACTTCTAAGGTCTAGAGATGGTTAACATGACCCCATTTCCTTACGAGAAAAATAGTATTGTCCAAATTGGAAGAAGTTGCATGCAACAATTCATAGTTAATGGCATTTTGAAACTCGTTCTTTTGGGATAGAGAACACTGCTGCTTTTTTCTGTCGGGGCATAAAAAACGGGATTGTGTGGGAATGGATTGAAATTATGTTATAGAAAAGCGTTTCGTTTACAACTTATATTGGCCTTGTTTAAAATCTATGAAGGTTAAATTATTTAACCAATAACGAAAAGACACATTTTAAATTGGTCCGAATTCAATAAAGTTGCCGACGAAAATTTTAGTTGGTGAATTTTACAAATCTTTGTTTGATAAGGTACAAAACATCGTGGACAATGAAAAAGTTGTTTTTATCGGGCAATTTCTTCATTTCCTGCAATGTTATACAAGGCTTATTGCTTGAGAGACACATAGAAGCAGGATGGCGTGGTAATGGCTTAACCCATTCCTACAGAACCCCTCCTTCTTACGCCCCTCAAGAATAAAGCTTTGGAAAACATAGTGGAAAATGGAGAAATTGCTTGTATCAAGAAACTTCTTCATTATCCGCAATGACTTTATCGAGCCCGCTTGAGTTGAGCGAGACATAGTTGTCACTATGACAAGAAAGTGTATGTGCGTTAGTCGGTTAGTTAGTCCATGAGCCGCCGTCATAGCGCAGTCGGTAGTCCATCAGACTTCAATCTTCAATAATGGAATATCATGGATTCGATCCCCGGCGGCGGCGGCACATATTATTTCCGACATTTGTCCTCACCAATGGGTGAATAATCGTATACCTAAGTGGGGTAGCAACTGGAGGCTTGGAAAGGTTGTAGTGGTAGTACTGGTGTGAAATACCAGGAATCCATTGTTAGGTGCTCCAGCCGCCGCGATATGACTGAAATGCTGTTAAAGCGGCGTAAAACCCCATTCAATAAATCAATCTCCATCATGAGTAGATGTGCCATTTGAAAGAATATTTGGGATAGTTCTAATGTCAAGGTCACAGCTCCAGGTCGAACACTAAAATTGTGATTGTCAAGAGCATTTCTCCCACAATGGATGGATTTCAAAATAAATTGGCACAATTATTCTCCATCATGAGTAGATGTACCATTTGAAAGAATTTTTAGGATAGCTTCAAGGTTAAAGCTCGGGGACAAACACTAAAGTTGATGGTCAAGGTCAAGTTGATGGTCAAAACTTTGAGGGCTCGACAGCAGTTGTCAGGGGACAACCATCTAGTTGGAATGTTGATTGGTAATACTTCTCTAGGTTTCTACAAGAAATTTTGATTGGGTAAAGCTAGAGTTATCAGCACCATATAGAACATACGGTATTTTTTTATATACAAAGTCTCTAAACCTACTCACTAGATTGATATAGTGGGGGGCACACATCGTTAGAAAACATCATAAGTGTCTATAATTTCTATAGACACTTATGATTTTTTTGTACTAAGCCATCGAAATGTTCCCTGGGTTTTAAACACTCGCATCTTTGCGCTTGTGAAATTCAATGTCCTATGCTACCCTAAAATTTAGCAGTAATACGGTGCGGCAAGGAATCCAAATTATACGGTATCAATCATTCGCTTTCGATTCAACCAAGAACCGGTATGCTGTAACCTTTGTGACGTTAATTCAGACACTCCTCACTAAATATCCAATACCCCTTAGCGAAAAAAAACCAACAACTACCTTTTGGGTAGTCCGTAGAACAAATATTTGTAAAAGGTAAAATCAAATAGAGGTCAATAAATAGGGAATATTACCTCAGTGTCTTTTTCTATGCGTTGTTATCGTGTTCGAGAATCGTGTGTAGGTATTTTTTATTGGATGAGACCGAAGGTCGAATCCAATAAAAAAAATACCTACACACGATTCGAGAACACGATAACAACAAATAGAAAAACACACTGTTGTAATATTCCTTTTATTATATACCTTTTAGGAAATGACATTAAGAAAATTCTCTTAAATGGCTAAGAAATAACCAACTTTCCGAAGAACCCGGAACGTCAATTCACAAAAAAGAAGTCAGTGTTTAACGGTACTCGACGAATACGGTTTTTTGCTACACGCCGAATATTGATTTTTTTCTGTCGAGTTGTATTTGACAGCCAGGTTTTACTCCATATCTTTTATAGGTATATAATAAAAGATAATATTTACGACCCCCAACATAAAGGGTTGGAAAACATTATGAAGAAAGAAGAAATTGCAAGGAATTAGCAATTTCTTCATTTCTCGTCTGGTAATAGGTTGGGGCCCTGTCATGAAATATCTGTCTTCACCGATTTCGTTATTCTCCGATAGGTGGCATTTTTCAAATACTCAATCTTGGGAGAATATGACATGCGCAGACAACGCCACCGATTTGGATCGCAGCTGTCTATCAAAAAATTAATTGACCCATCATATTCGTCTAGACTTGAAGTGAACTTTGAACTCCAACATTAATGGAATCGTGGACCAATCTCAACCCCATCCGCCCCCCCTCTCTCTCTCACACGCACCACACTCTCTCCTTCTTCCTCCTCTTCATCTTCGTCTCCCCTCTCTCTCTATCCTTCTCTCTCTTCTTCTCCCCTCTCTCTGTCTCTCCTTCTATCTCTTTCTCTCTTCTTTTCTCTCTTCTCTCTTCTCTCTCTCTCTCTCTCTCTCTCTCTCTCTCTCTCTCTCTCTCTCTCTCTCTCTCTCTCTCTCTCTCTCTCTCTCTCTCTCTCTCTCTCTCTCTCCCCTCCATTTTTAAGGATATCTTTGAAATACAGCAGTCTTCTTAAACAAATGAAACCAGTTTGATTTACAAGTTACCTTCCTAGTTCCTGTTATTTAATTGATACAAAATCATAGTTAACGTTTATCATTTTTCAAAAGTAGACAGAGCAAAGTCCTGGTGTGAGCTTTTGGCATGGAAAATCTCATTTTAAGGGAGGCGATTTACGCACAGCCAGTTGTTTGGAGCGTAAAATAAATACGAATTGTTTTCTTCAAAATTTAATGAACTTCCGTGAACACAATTCATAAAACACAAAAAGGAATAAAAACAACAATTGCGTAGTTAAATGCACAATCCTATTCTATGAATTCAATCAATAAATATTACATCAAAAGAACATTCTTGGCAAAGAAATCGACATCTGACTGAAATAGAATTTTACGCTCGAGTTTTACCACATTCATATTCGTGCGCTAATCCAGAGCTTATGAAACTAATTCAGTTACCAAGGCTAGCAAAACAGCAGAGCAGCCGCCGTCATAGCGCAGTCGGGAGCGCGTCGGACTGTCAATCTAGAGGTCCCGGGTTCGATTCCCGACGGCGGCACTCATCCTTTCCGACTATTTGTCTCTCACCAATGGGTCGATAATCGTAGACCAATGTGGGATAGCAGCTGGAGGCTAGGAAAGGATGTAATGGTAGTACTGGTGTGAGAAATACCAGGAATCCATTGTTAGGTGCTCCAGCCGCCGCGATATGACTGAAAGGTTGTTAAAAGCGGCGTAAAACCCATTCAAACAAACAAACAAATCAGCAGAGCGTTGTTGGGCTAGTTTAATCTCATAACCTTAATCGATACTTTCCATTATCAAACGAAAAAAATTAAGACTGTTCTAAATTAAAGGGAGTTGCAGACGACAATTTAAGGATTACGTAATTTTCGAATTTTTGTATTTTCAGGCTGGAAAACATTGTGGAAAAAGAAAAAAAGAAGAAATTGCTTGTAACAAGCAAATTCTTGGAAAACATTGTGGAAAATGATGAAATTGCTTGTAACAAGCAATTTCTTCATTTTCCACAATGTTTTCCAAAGTTTTTTTCTTAGGGGCGTCCAAAAGCGTCATTGAATTGAAATGGGTTTACTACAAAAATTTAATATCCACACAACAAGATATGTGTTTTTAACGACTATGTTCACCAACTGGACGGATCATGATTGTGGCAAAAAAGTATTATGTACAATATAGTTCGATTTACACAGTATGGCTTTACAGGTTATAATATAGGACTTGCTTTTTTGGTAAGTCAAAGCAGCTCGCTGCGCGTTTTCTGTGACGTACATGTACTTAATTATAAAAGCTATAAGAAAAAAAGTCTCTAAATGCTACAAATAAATCTGAATGTTACTCGCTTGGAAAATTACTCGGTCAATCCGCCAGCAACTTTCTAACCTGGACAAGGGAAGCCATTTTTTTCAAGTAAACATATATCAATCAAATATTATAAAAAGATTTGGAAAGCCAAGTCTGGAATGACAAATCGCTTTTGAATGACTTTACTATAGGGATGAGTGTATTTTTCACTGCGTTTATTGGAGTATAAAGTGCAATTGCCTTAGCCCATGGCAAATAACGCCCGTAGGGCGTTATGTTTAAGCCATGGGCTAAGGCAATTGCACTTTATACTCCAATAAACGCAGTGAAAAATACACTCAGCCCATATAATTGCAATACGTCTATTTTCAAATCCGAAACGGATAGAGAGATGAAAATAAAAACAAATAAACGAACTGTGGGCGGAGTTACTTTTCTTTGACAGGCGTATGGATACATTGACACAGTTTATCGCTCGAGTCGTTGTAATGGCGGACATTTTATTTCGTCGCTTGGGTTTTTTGAAATGGAAATTCGAACATTCGTTGGATTTATTTGGAATTATTATGGGGAAATACTTACTTTAAACTCTGTAAATTATGATATCTGGGTCGATAACAGTTAGAATTATGAATAGATGCTTTGTAATAGACAAGAAATATAAACCTACCACATGGACACGATGCATGCTGATGTGGCGAAGCCGATTCGACATCTCGGATTTACGGCTAATAAATGTGAGTTTTTCGAAATCTTCATGTTTAAAACGAACATTATAATTGTTATAAGGACACTATTTGTTTATCTATTTATTGAAAATTCATGGAAGTATAAAGGAATTCGAGGAAATCGAAATTCAAAAGGTGATGACTATAAATAGTAACAAAACAAGTTTGGTATTTCTTGGAAGTGAATTCCCAATATCGGAAATCCCTGACCTTGTTTGTTTCTATTTTTGTCGAAAATAGTTCTGCCTTTTACCGAGGTATAAAGTGCGATTGATTTGATCACGTGATACGATTTGGGCCAATGAAAATACTCTATTTTGAAGTATTGCAATTATTCTCGTATAGCTGTAGTTTTGGATTTCCTACTGACGAAATGTTTCGAAACATGAAACTGTTTAAACTGTTTCAGTATTTAAACCTTTAATAAAAGTTGGGCTAATAGTCACAGTTGGTGTTAAAACATTAACCCTTTCCCGTTTTTCAAAATTTTAGACCAGTCCAATTTGAAAGAAGTTGCAGACAACAATCAAAAGCGGATGCAATTTGAAAAGTAACGAACCTACGGGTTAAAAATATTGTGGGAAAAGAAGAAATTGATTTTCACAAGCAATTACTTCTTTTCCCACAATGTTTTCTCAAGTATAAATTCACTGTGACGTGAAAACAAGGGATTGTACAAGAAATGGTTAAGGATACCAAAAGCCGTTGTACGACAACTAGGTAGCATGATCTTTTTCCACAATATTTTTCTTAATTTGTTTCCTCGGGATAATCTATTGACTGAAACGTGGTGTATAACTAACCTAAAGTGACGTCGCAACAAACGGTCTATAGAACATGTAATTGTTTGAAGTAGTAGACATTATGAAGTAGTTGCCTATAAGCACCACTTTTCTGAATTTTAGTTGAAATACAACCCTACGAGTGGTAATGAATTAGACGATTTCTAAGAATAAGGTATCAGGTAAATGGGTTATGGCATAAACACGTGTGAGAGAAATTACCTGGCAAGCGGCTCAAGACTTGATTATAGATTCTACATTTTTCCGCAGTGGAAAATAAGCAAATGGAATCCAAGAAAAGTACCCATGTGGAAAAGAAAGAAAAAATGCACAACAACATCTCACAAATAACCAATATCTATCTGCCGGATATAACACCCTTTGCATCACTCATGGTCCTTAACCCAGTACCAGACGGCGAATTTTAGACTTTGCCAAATTTAAAGGAGTTGCAGACGACACTATAAAGCTTAAGAAATTTTAGATATTTTCTAACATTTTGTAAAAAACATTATGTAAAATGAAGAAGTTGTTTGTTACAAGCCAAGGAAATTCTGGCTAGTGACATGTAGTAATATGGTTGGTTGGCGACCTAAACGTCGTAACTAAAGCTTGAATAAGCTGTATTTACGACGTTTCAGTCGCAAAGCATCAAAAATACTTCACAAAAATGTCGACCAATGTGAAATTTCATTCGTGGTCAAAATGAATAATTCGACCGTGTTTTTTTTTTGTTGTTGTTGTTGTTATTGTTATTGTTGTTTCTTCTTTGATTGACATCCGCGAAGGGTCAATTTGTATAGACGCTAACGACCTTTCTGTTCTTTTCTTTACCATCAAATTACTTGAATTACTTTTGCAACATATGAACGAATTTTTCTTCTTTTATTATGAGTTATTTTTTTTATTTTTAGGGCGTTAATCGAAAAACAAATTATATGCGAAAATTACGTATTTTTTTGAGAAACGGGGACATACACCCCGCTCAAATTTACTCAACACATAAACTGTAAGGGTAAATGCAATGTGAGACACGTCGAAATATGTCGAAATTGATTGTTTTAAAGTAACTAAAATCTCGTTATGGATAACACTACTGTGGTTTGGCTCTCCACGGCGAGAACTTGATGGGTCCTTTAGGTTTGAGCCCTTTTATATCTTCAAAATGACCCCTGAAAGCATACAGAAAAGCAATATGACAACGTTTAAATACTTCAACGAAAAATCAATTAACGAACGATTTTTTTTCGGAGAGGTATCTCTGACCATACTATCCCTCTTTTTTACGCACCTCAAGAGAGAGGCTTTGGAAAACATTGTGGAAAATGAAGAAATTGATTGACACAAGCAATTTCTTCACTATCCACATTGTTTCCTACCCACAATATAAAGTTTTTAGGAATTCGTCACCTTAAAACCGCCGTCTGCATTTCTTTGGTTTTGTACCAGTTTGATATTTTGTCGTGTGGTAACGGGTTGATCATGGTAAAGTATTAAAGCAAAATAACCATGGTTTGTCAAAAACATCGTCATTATTAATATTTATGATACCAGAAACTTGCGGATCGCTGCTGCCAACAAAAAAACGATAGACCAATCATATCGTCCGTGCGCGAGCAAAATGTCGTAACTACATTTTATCAAAGCTGTAGAAACGACATTTTGCTCGCACACCGACGATATCTGGGAATTCAATTAGAGCAGAAGTGAACTTTAAACTCCGCTGTGACATTGGTCGAAATATTTTTGCGTGTTTAGCGTTTTTAAACTTCGTAACTGCAGCCTATTCAAGTTGAGTTAAACGTTGCGGTCACGAACGATCCATTTTACTGTATAGCCGCAATGTTTTTTACTGGCTACATGGTGCAAAAACGCCCTTTAAAGCGGCTCTTGCACAGATTGTGAACGACAGATTTTGGCACTCAGATGTGAAATTGTAATGCTTTCAGACATTTGTAAGAATTTGATTAATTTTGTAATGAAAATCACTGTTCATAATTTAGAAAAAAAGGAAAGACAAGAAGCAAAACATTTCGCGTTACGATCGAGACTCCAAATAAGTCGGTCAGGAACAACCGGAATGGAATCGAACTATCGTGTTTGCCTCATTTGTGGTTTCTATGACGTATTAATTACACCAAAGGCTTCCGCTAGCAATACAGTCGCTATCGACATCCCCAGAAGACTAACGGCCTCACCTGATAAATTGCTGTGTTTCAAAGTAGGACATAGAGAATATATCACATTGAATTAGATTTATGGTGAACTTATTAGATTTCAAACGAAGATAGAATATCTATCGTGAAAATGAAATTTATAAATATTTCAAAGCAGATAATTCTCCAATATCATATTTTCATGAAAATCTGTTCAAGAGCCGCTTTTATGTCCAAGTCGAACTTCCTGTCAGCGATCCGTCAAAAGGATAACTAAAGATAATGTCAACACTATTCGTCGGCTAATTGACTAATCGCGAATGTCAATCAAATAACAAGTCGACCATTGAAATCATTCGTTGTGACTAAAGATGAGTTTTGATCTCCGACATCGGCCACCATTTTCGATAACCTTTTTGTTGATTTGGCAGTTTAAGTCGCAAACCAACTTTTCTACCTATTTGTTACATGCTACTGGCCATAAAATTTTCAAAATAACGCCGTTTAAAATTGAAGCGGGCTTCCTGTCTGGGTAAATGGAGTAAGTCGGCGGGGTCAGTGATTGGTCAATTATATATAGTACACACAATTTTGTCTATATACTCACTTTAAAACAGTCAACTGAAGGTGGTTCCCCGCACTACGTATTAACTGATGAGCTTGCATATGTGTAAGATTTTGAGCGCTGGTACCTCCTATAGCGACAATAGCATCACCGTGATGAACCATCCCCGCGGCCGGACTGTTTGGTTCCACCTGAAAAAAAAAAGGTCAAGGGAAATTTTTATATCTAATACTACATAATTTGAAACGTCATCAATGTGGTTAGCTGTTCTCTTCTCGAGACGGGTAACGTCTGCATTTTTAACCAGTGTTTGTTATCATTAAGCGAAATATTCAACTCCACGTGAAAAAAAAAAAACACTTGACTCTACAAATGATATTTCCAATAAATAGCGGTGTTTAAATCACCAAAAACATCAACATTTCTTTGATTAATTGTCCGAGTTCACGGATGTTTCACTTCCAGCCCGACGTGAATAATTTGACTGGTCAGTCCAATGTGTTAATTCGGTAACAGCTGCGATCCATCAAATGTTTAAATAGCTATGGCCAAGCGAATATGTATCGTCGTTTTGGAGAGAAAAGTGTCGTTAAAAGAGCTTGAATAAGCTGTATTTACGATATTTTGCTCTCTAAACGGCAAAATATAGTACCACAGTGTATCGTTCTCAAGACCGAACTCTTTCCTTCTTGAAAATAATGAAATATATCTATAAGTTATTCAGCTACACTGTATCGTGACACATGCGAAACTACATTAACCAATTACCAGACGACAATATTTTTTTAGATCGGTCCAATTTGGAGGGAGTTGCAGAGAACATTTTAAATCGTATGAAAATGTAGATTTATTAACCGTCTAGAGAGAAAATATTGTGAAAATGAGGAAATTGCTTGTTGCAAGCAATTTCTTCATGTATAACGTTTTCCAGGTTTTCTTGAGGGGCGTCAAAAAGCGTCATTGATTGGGAATGGATATTAAATGTAAGGTGCCCGCTTTGATTTTTTTTTTTTTTTTTTTTTTTACAAAAATGGTTCCTTTGGACTATTCCTTGTTATGCCGAATTATTTCTTCTGACATTTTTTATCCTTAGTCACGCTTCAGAAGTTTGTCAACTCAAAATGCTTTTGCAAAAATTCTTTGTTTGGTCAAATAAATACATTTCAAATCATAGCAGCTACATGTACTTCGATGTCTTAATCCATTACCACACAACAAAATTTTAGGCTGGTCCGAATTGAAAGAATCTGCAGACGACAATTTCAAGTTGGTGGAATTTAAATAATTTGTCCTTTTTTACAGAAAACATTGTGGATAATGAAGAAATTGCTTGATACTATTTCTACATTTCCACAATGTTCCCCAAAGCTTTTTTCTTGAGGGTCGTAAAAAGGAGGGATTGTGTGGAAATGGGTCAATCTCGTACAAAAGAAAAGAAATCTGAAAAATGATGCTCATCAAGTTTTGAGTAGTTCCGTTTTACAATCTTCACATTCCTGCTAGTGTAAATTAGACCAAACACGTGTTCCTCTCGATAATTAGACGAGATCAAGATAAACTTGAGATAGTGTGGGTGAATTATAAAGATAAGCTTATAAGACATTACATGTGGTTGGTATATACATGAGTTACAGCTAATCGAAGACTTGCTAACATACTATAGATGTACAAGTTATAGTGATTGATCCAAGGGTAGTTTTGTCTAAACTGGTATGGACAAAACTGGCCTTTGATCACTCACTATATCTTATACATGTACAACTATAAATAGGACCTAAAAACAATACAACAACAATACGAGCGATCTCATTGAAATACTGTTGAAAGTGGCGTTAAACCCTTCAGTTGATCAATCTGACCAGGTTCCATACCCTTTACACTTCCCAAGAGGTAAAATGACAGGGAGCCAGCCATGGCAGGGTGCCTAGGCCGAACGACGTCATTGAAATACTGTGACGTTCAGCCATTAAATTAATCAATCTGGCCAGGTTCCATACTTTTCACACTTCCTTAGAGGTCTAGTTCGTTTGTCAGGTCACATGCACGCTCTTTTGCGAATGGGACCTCAAATGAACTCCTTGAAAGAAATTTTTGAAGATGGGATTGGGTACTGGTGAGGCCAGTTGTTAATTTTTTCGAAAAACTATCTACCGAAAATGAAAACTTCCGACCAGTGTCAGTCTGAGCAGTCTGATCAGGATCAATACTGCTCGCCGTTTCCTGAGGGTCCTTTTTCTCTTGGCTGATGTTTTCTTTAAATTGGCGTATTTCACTTAACATTAATTTAACGATATTCTATTTAACCAATTCCGACACAACAAAATCTTAGACTGGTCCAAATTGAAAGAACCTTCAAGTGACATTTCTAAGTTGATGGAATTTAACCTTTTCGTCTTGTTGGATATAAAACATAATGAAAAATGAAGAAATTGCTTGATACAGGCAATTTCTTCATTTTCCATAATTGTTTTCTAAAACCTTTTACATGAGAGCGTAAAAAGGAGGTATTGTGTGGGAATGGGTTAAAACATATTTAGATTCTATTTTTTGGCCAAACTGTACCTTTTTTCTATATCGTGGTTAACTAACATCCTATATTTTCATGTTTTTAACCCTTTCCTGTTTTGGAAAATTTTAGACTAGTCGAAATTCAAAGGTTTTACTGACGAAATTTTGAATGATTTAATTTGAATAATAACCGGTCGGTAGAATAGAAAATATTGTAGAAAAAGAAAAATTGCTTGTCACAAGCAATTTCTTCTTTTCCACAATATTTTCTCAATATAAAATCACAGAGACGTAAAAATCACAGGGACGTAATAACCAGGGATTTAAACGGGAAAGGGTTTAAACATATTTGATTCTAATTTTAGGCCATACTGTACCTTTTTCTATATCGAGATTCAGTAACATCTTACGGTTTCATGTTTTTAAAAGACAAAGTTATCGATAAACTCGACGGTTTTATTTTCTGTTATCATGTTCGACGTTTTTATTTTCTGTTATCATGTTTAACACGCTTCCTCTAGATATAATATGTCGATGATATACATAATTGGTGGATCGTTGGTCACGCCTACTGACCTTTGATATAGCAGTTCGTCTGAGATCGTAAACATCGGAGGTTTGTGTGTGTGTGATTTTTCAGGGAATTAATATGAAAGGCCAATTGTTGGTCGGTTACCTACAGCTTGAAGAAGTTGTGGTAACAACAGTTTTTAAATTAACATAAATTCTTGACATGAATATTGGAGCTCAAATTTCATTTCCAGACTAAATGAATGATTTAATTGGTCTACCGGTTTGTTATTGACAACTATAAGCGTTTCATAAAACATCAAACATTCAACCAGCCGTCGTCATACCGCAGTTGGTAGAGCGTCGGACCCTCAATCTAGAGGTCCCGGGTTCGATCCCCGACGGCGGCACTCATCCTTTCCGACAGTTTGTCTCTCACCTATGGGTCGATAAACGTAGACCTATGTGGGATAGCAGCTGGAGGCTAGGAAAGGATGTAATGGTAGTACTGGTGTGAGAAATACCAGGATTCCATTGTTAGGTGCTCCAGCCGCCGCGATATAACTGAGAGATTGTTGGAAGCGGCGTAAAACCCCATTCAAACAAACAATTAAACATTCAACCCCATAAGCTCAGTTAGTAGAGTACTTGATTTCAAACCTCGAGATCTTGTGTTCAATCCCCAGGCTGACCAGACTGACAAACTAGCTTTTTTCGAGTGAGACGTTAAACCGAGGCCCCGTGTGACGATTCTTTCCATCGATCAAGTTAAAGAACCAGGCGGGGCTCCTAGTAGCTTCGTCCTGTATCCTTACATTATCCCCCGTAACAACTAAGGCTAACCGTCCTCTACGGATGTCGCTAATATGGACAATTTCTACGGTATAGGCAACAAATAAGGTTACACTCCTGTCCGTTTTTGCCTCATTGAATAAAGAGCAAAAAGGGCCCACTTTCAGAATCTGTAGCTCCTCCCAAAAGTTTCGTTGGGCCTTAAATCTTAGTCCGTCTTAAAGAGCAGTCTTTGATCTTGAATTATAGGCCAGGAAAATGGTATCATTAGGGATAAAGTTTTTCGCAAATCTTCATTCTGCACATCAACCCATGAAATTGTTTAGGCTCGTAAGTGAAAGTCTTGTAGGGTACCACCTTCAAATGTCAGTTTCTACAAGGAAATAGTTCCCTGATTAAAGCTTTGAATCACATGCATGACATGCAGCAGTGATCTCTCACTCTGCAGAACCTAACATCAAGCAACTTGCTGTTGATTAAAAGTTGAAACAGCATGACAAAAGGAGGATATCAAATTTTCTTAATGGATTACTTTAGGGTACAACCACCCGGAAGTAATTCCGGAGTGGAGTTGACCCATAAACACACGTTCATTAATTCATTGGTCGCTCTAACCTTGAACTAGTTGCACCAATTTTGATCACTGCATGAATTTAGTATCAGATTTGTTTAATGCATAATGGTGCCGACTTAATGGCTTTATATCCTTGTACAAATTACTATTCTTGTTACCATCATAATAAATCGCATCATAATAAATCGGTAAATATATAGGGAATATTACCACAGTGCCTTTTTGTATGCGTTGTTATCGTGTTCGAGAATCGTGTGGAGGTATTTTTTATTGGATGAGACCGAAGGTCGAATCCAATAAAAATACATACACACGATTCGAGAACACGATAACAACGCATAGAAAAACACACTGTTGTAATATTCTTATCATTATATACCTTTTAGGAAATGACATTAAGAAAATTCTCTTAAATGGCTAAGAAATAACCAACTTTTCAAAAAACCCGGAACGTCAATACACAAAAAAGAAGTCAGTGTTTAAAGGTACTCGACGTATACGGTTTTTTGCTACACGCCGAATATTGATTTTTTTTCTGTCGAGTTGTATTTGACAGCCAGGTTTTACTCCATATCTTTTATAGGTATATAATAAATCTCGCTATTACATATTTATAACCTGCGGATTAACCCATTCCAACTCAAGCCCTCCTTTTTACGCCCCCAAATTAAAGAGCTTTGGAAAACATTGTGGAAAATGAAGAAATTGCTTGTATCAAGCAATTTCTTCATTTTCCACAATGTTTTCTACAAAAAAAAAAAGACAAAAAAATTAAAATTCCACCAACTTGAAATTGTCGTCTGCAACATCTTTCAATTTGGACCAGTATAAAAATTTGTTGTGTGGGAATGGGTTAACCTAATTGGATGAGAATGGCCAAGCAGATAAGAATCAAGCAGTAGAACTTTTTTTTTCAACGTTTTTCTAAATTTCACGGAAAGGCATTTCACAATATTCTGTTCACGGGTGTCCTTCCAGCATTTTTAAGCCAGGCTATAATCTTGAAATTGCCAACAGTATACCAGGTGGTTTGTTTCTCCCAGTCAAGAACCACTGATTTTAGAGTAAATAATCAGGCAAGAATTCAAAGCTGTTAATACGATTTTGGGATATTCACAACAAACCAACATGTTTACAGAGAAAGCTATTTGCAAGGTTAGATGGAACGTCGTAACATGTTATCCACTTCATTTCTATTTGACAGAGTTTGTCTTTCATAATCTGCTCTTAACCCATTCTAACCCAGTGGAATTTTAGACCAGTCCAAATTGAACAAAGCTGCAGACGACAATTTCAAGTTCAGGGAATTTTAATTTTTTCGTCCTTTGGGATGGAAAACATGGTGAAAAATGAAGAAATTGCTTGATACAAGCAATTTCTTCATTTTCCACCATGCTTTCCAAAGCCTTTTTCATAAGGGGCGTAAAAAGGAGGGATTGTGTTGGAATGGGTTAAACAAAGATTATATCTTATTGTATAATAACTATTCTGTTAATAAAAAGTATTGTTAAATCAACTTGTAAATATGTTGAGTTTCATTGACAAAATGTATCGTTAAATCGTCACTTTATACATCTGTATTATACCACTTAATTCGACGACATTTTCGCGTTTTGAGACAGATCGTTTCAAATAAACCAAGCAAGCGCATCCAATCGGAACATACTCGGACAAACTTTTGGCTCGTAAAACTGAACGAGGAATTCCGATTGATGAGCATCAAGTATAATTCTAAGTCAACACAACATAACTTTATTTGATTTGTTTGTTTGTTTGAATGGGGTTTTACGCCGCTTTCAACAATCTTTCAGTTATATCGCGGCCGCTAGAGCACCTAACAATGGAATCCTGGTATTTCTCACACCAGTACTACCATTACATCCCTTCCTAGCCTCCAGCTGCTATCTCATAAAAACTTTATTTGAACGAAACAAGATAAAAATAGAGCCGATAACAACAAAGGACGAAAGAAACTTAGATGAACTAAACCAGCACGAATTTCCAGCAAACATGTAATCATACTATAACAGCTTAACCAAACTAAAGTTTATGTAAGTCAGAATAAAAGCAATGAGACCTAACACATGAAACTATCAAACCAAAATAATTTTGATTTAACATTATTTGACAATAAAAGGATTAGAATACTTAGTCATGACATATACACACTAACCAAATATGGTGTCAATCTGACTTTGTATTATGAGAACTTGACTTGGTACAGTGACTTATCAACCCAACATTATTTTGATTAAACATTATTCGACTATAAATGGACGAAACATACAGTAATCTTAACCACAATCACAATTAAACATCTAACTTAAATTTATGTCTTTTTGACTGAACATAATAAGGATTCGAACATGCGTAATGAACTACTAGCCCAACACAGCCCTTTTCTTACACACAAACGTAATATAATGTAAATCTGATTTAGAATAAGGAGATCTGGACCTAACATAATGAACTATGAACCCAACAAAATGTTGATTTAAGCTTTTTAATACTTAACGAAGTAAACATACAACAATTTTAGTTGTTATAATTACTTACGAACTTAATGTAATATTGCTCTGACTCAGTATGATGGGGGTTTGACCTAACATGGTGAATTAACAACTCAACATAATATTAGTTTAAGGCCAGGTAACAACATATGGGGAAATTAGAAACTTATCTGGGTCAGTACAATATCGTGTAATCCATGCAAACCATAAATTAACTGTATTTGATACAATACTCAATAAAGTGATCAGTTTACCAAAAGAAAACGACTTACGAACCTTACCAAAATTTAATACAGCTGTATAAAGTGGATAACATGTCTGATTTGTAAAAAAGACAATTACGGCGTTCCATAATAACCTATCGGTACGATCTTTAGTATCCGTCACTGGGCTATTTTCTCATGGCTTATGTTCTTTTATATAAATGAGTAGTTTTGTTATCATCTCATGACTGATAGAAGGGGTATACCTGTTTCTCAGGGAACACTAATTAGTAGATATATACAGGTATTATCATGCTTCGGGGTAACATTTGCTCTTAGTTTTCGTTGATCCCAAGGTTATTTTATCTAAGAACTTTGCTGTTTTCAAACATCAAAATCCCAATAAGACTCAACAATTATTTAGCTTATTATTTTTAATTGGTGATAATATGGATTTTGTAAAATGTTTGCTTAAAAGGCTAGAAGTGGCACAAATCTTGGAGAGACCACATTATCAAGATTGTGAATGTAAAGTGCTTAGTTCATTGCAATTACACGTACATTTTCAATCTGGGCCTTTGATTTGAGTATCAAAACTGCGCTTTTCCCTGTTTTCAACTATACTGTTGAAGATACATGGCTCATATTTGGGACATAGGTTCATTGCATCGATAGGCATCAGTTGGTTGTAAGGTTTAGGTCATCCATCAAGGTCAAGGCCACCTATCAACGTTATATTTCTGATAAAAGCTTTTACGGGGATACAGTCTTTCATAAACACAACGTGCTTGTTTTCAGAAGTACATAAAAAGCGCGCATTTCACACATATTGTCTTTGCGCGACAAAAATGTTGTGCTGAATACAGTTTAACCCATTCCCACACACTCCCCCCTTTTTACGCCCCTCGGGAACAAAGCTTTCGAAAACATTGTTGAAATAGAAGAAATTGCTTGATTCAAGCAATTTCTTCAATGTCAATAATATATTCTACCATAAAAGACAAGAAAAGTTTAGAATTTCATCAATCGAAAATTGTCGTCTTCATCTTCATTAAATTGGGACCAGTCTAAAACTTTATCATGTGGAAATGGGTTAAATAAAATTGCGTCCTAGCGATATTTGGATATATCTAATACACGCAACTTTGATTTCTTTGGTAAAAAATCTGTGAAGTTTTGTCTTTGCAAGAGTGAATATATTCACATGTACCTCAATTCAAACCTTTTTGGTTCGATTCCCGACGGCGGCACTCATCCTTTCCGACTATTTGCCTCTCACCAATGGGTCGATAATCGTAGACCTATGTGGGATAGCAGCTGGAGGCTAGGAAAGGATGTAATGGTAGTACTGGTGTGAGAAATACCAGGATTCCATTGTTAGGCGCTCCAGCCGCCGCGATATAACTGAAAGATTGTTGAAAGCGGCGTAAAACCCCATTCAAACAAACAAACAATCAAACCTTTTTGTATCGTCGGATCGCTGGCCCCGCCCACTTAGCTCCTACAGGAAGTTAGACTTAGATATCAAACGGGTTATTTTGTAAAAAGTTATGGTTGGCGACCAAAACATCGTAACTGCTGCTTACCTCCAAATATATTTAACGTTAACCCATTCCAACTCAATCCCTTCTTTTTACGCCCTTAAAGAAAAAAGCTTTGGAAAACATTGTGTAAAATGAAGAAATTGCTTGTATCAATCAATTTCTTCATTATCCACAATGTTTTATATCCAAAAAGGTGAAAAAATATAAAATTCCATCAACTTGAAATTGTCGTCTGCATCTTCTTTCAGTTTGGACCAGTCTAAAATTTTGTCAAGTGGGAATGGGTTAATGTCGGACTATGTTGGAATTCAACGTACACTTCCTGTCTTAATGAATGGTTTAACCCATTCCAACTCAATCCCTCCTTTTTACGCCCCTCCATATAACAGCTTTAGAAAACATTGTGGAAAATGAAGAAATTGCTTGTTACAAGCAATTTCTTCATTATCCACAATGTTTTCTATCTCAAAAGATGAAAACATTTAAAATTCCATCAAATTGAAATTGTCGTCTGCAGATTCTTTCAATTTGGACCAGTCTAAAATTTGGTTGTGTGGGAATGGGTTAAATGGTCGATTGATTCTTTGTTTGACAGCGATCCGTCAATTGAAATCGATCTGGAATTCACCCATTTAGTATTCAGAACACGTTCGAGTCTCATGAAGACCATTTTAAAAGTGCATAAATTCGACTAAAATTGAGTGTAAGATATCCAGAAATATTCCATGACAACTTAAAACCGTTCTTTATCTGTTTACGCGAGAAATCATAAGATATACAAGCCTCGCTTTCAAAACATTCGGTTACTATAAATGTAACTAGTGTAAAAAAAAATAGAGAGAAAAAAAAAACTGGGCGTTTCACTATACTACCAATGTGTGCGTCAAATAATCATAGCCAAAATCGTTAATTTGAAATAACCTTGGCTAGCAAAACAAGGATACATATATGACTTATATGCGTTCTAATATGAACTGCTAAATTTCCACTCAGATTGGGTGTGCAAACAGGAATTTTATTGAACTAATATGGGAAACCGATATTGGTCCGCTTTTGGGCAACATGTAGGACCATATGTCCATCAAGGTATTGGTGCCTAATGGGCACGTTTATGCATGCCAATCAAAGACCCGTATGCTTCCTGTATAGGGCAAGTGTCGGCAACATGTACGTGAGGCCTGCTAAAGTACATATTTTTAGCAAACAGCATATTGATGATTTTTAGACTTTTAGGAAGGAAACAAATCTGCATTCGAATCCTTCAATAATACAGACTAATATCAAAAGTGTAAATCCACACAGAAAGGATTGAATTGGCGCGAATACGCATGAAATCCGATTTTGTCTTAGCGCGATTACTGCAACTACCTTAGTTTAAAATCAAATCTCGGCCTACTCGTTCAAAGCCTTATCGGTATCTAGATACCTTGAAATATCACAAACATGATTTACTGAATTCCGTTTGTTGATTTTCGCCCGCTGTTATAGCGATTTGGGGACCGAATGGGTCTCGCATTATGGTAAAGTACACGTTTGCATATTTTCTGGACCCCAAGAATATCTTATTTGCGAAATAACAGTTTCGGCAGAGATTGGATTTCAGATCTTTTATTTTCTTCGTTTTGTTGACTTTAATCAAACTCAAAGCATTGGCTGCATGGCTAACTTAATTAGGTACATGTAACCATGTTTCCATCGGTTAGAATCTCATGTGGCAATGTCATTTTTTCCGAACTGGGGAACGTGCTCATGACACGAATAATGATATCCTGTAATTACTTATTAAGCTACCCTGGCTAGGCCAGAGGTTGAAAATGCCTTTTTCTACACCAAACTTGGCGCTTTACTCTTATACCATCAGTATAATTTCAGTGCTTTGATTGGAAGAGTAAGAGTTTTATAGTAAGATAATAAATCCAGAGTCAAAGTTGTATTTCATTAACGTCACCAGATTGATATTTTGTACGTGTTGTGAGTATTATCAGTTGGCGGTTTCAATCAGACTATCTCTGTAGGAGGATCCGATCAGAATCGCGGTGACATTGCTAGCGTTCATTTAATCTTGTCTTTACTACGCTAGGTATTCATAGTCAGTTCAAATCATTTACACGATATTTAAAACGATAACGTTACATGATTAAACAGTGCACCGAAGAGACGGAAAGAAAACTTGCATTCTCTGTAGTCGTCGTTAACCGAAGGTGACAACATCTTCATAAAGTTTATAATTGATTACACGAGGTTGGAGTAGGTTTTTGACTTTTGAAGTATCTAGGTGACCAGGGAGGCTTAACGCCATTTTTAAGTTGGAATGCGGAGCAATTCCAACTTATACTTAACAAAACCACAAAATGAACACAAGACAATTTCATTTCGGGTTTTTTGATAGAATTTTACGTGATCTCTTAGATATGAATACACCTCGGGTTACTTCTCATCTCAACTTGCCACAGACAATCAGTTAGTTGTAGCCGAAGACAATAACATGGCACATGTAAAGGATGATATAAAAGTTCGTCTAGAGACTTCTAAACGTACTTTAGTTTGCTTTGAATTATTTAAAAAAAGGTAATAATCAGCGCAGTAATTTGTTTTTTGTGATTCGCCGTCCCATGTTTGGTAACTACGTGATCTCAAGTGACATTTGGTAGTCATGTGACCATAGAAAGGCAATAATTACAAATATGGCTAAGGTCGCAAATTCACTTTTACAATAATCACCTCGCCCAGTGCTTTAAAACATTCTATAGCGATAAAGGGGGATCGTAGCCATCAAGCAAACGCGATTATTGTGGAATTTGCGGCTTTTACAATAAAAATCAAATAGATGCAAAACAAAAGTAGAAGATTTTGAAAATTAGAATGTAAACATATCAACTTCCGGTTTCTACTTATTTACTAAATAATTACGCTTTATTATGTCGTTATTTACAAGTATAAATCAATAATAACACATCAAAACTTTAACAAGTGTCATCTAGCTTTCAGCTTGGTCCTTTTTGCTTATCTTATTTTTTACGGTTCTAAAGCCGAATAACGAATAAGGAAATCGCACGACTACAGGGCGCCGAAGATAATTTGATACTATCTTCATCATATTATGGGAATTTTTAGGAAAAGGGCAAAACTACCATGTGCAAACAATGACGTTACAATAACGTTAACGTCCTTTTTTTCTTTTGAATTTTACTCACAACGCTTATAATATTTTTTTTCTATGTCTAAACCGGTATTTCAAATCGATCACCCTGAAACAAGTTTCCGCGCAAATTTCCACGAATACTCATTAGCTTGAAGTGAAAATCTACGTGAGTTTAGTATGATCGTTACAGAATTGGCCGAGTTGGGGTCAAATAATCATCGAGGTCATTGATTTCTTGCTTTAGAAGCTGTTATTCTCTGTTTTCAAGATTCTAAAAGGAGTTCACGTTTTACAGTTGATCAAAAGTATAATGTTATGCTTGAAAATTCTAATTTTGCTGTGCGTGACGCGAGCTTATAACCAATTCCAACACGATAAAATTTTAGACCAATCAAAATTCAAAGAAGAAGCAGACGACAAGTGTAAGTTGATGAAATATTTAAAATCCTGGTCTTTGTGGACAGAAAACATTGTGGATATTCCACAATGTTTTCCAAAGCTTTCACAATGAGGGTCATTTTTAAACGTCACTGTCTGGGAATGTTTTAAGACAATGCTACTTTTGATTTCTGTATGTGGATTTTGTGCGTTATTCACGCACATATGTACGGAAAGGGAATGCTGGTTTACGTTTAAAGGATGGAGGCTTACTCGGAAAGTTTCCATTGTTAGGTGCTCCAGCCGCCGCGATATAACTGAAAGATTGTTGAAAGCGGCGTAAAACCCCATTCAAACAAACAAACTTACTCGGAAAGTAATAAATGAATTTGAACCCAATCAGTACTTTCAGTCCTTTGATTAACAGTGCAATGCATTTCAGTCATATCGCGGTAGCAGGAGCACCTAACTATTCCTGGTATTTCTCGCACCAATACCATCACTATACCCATTTCAAACCTCGAGCTGCTCACCCCAATTAGATATACGATTATCGGGAGACCAATGCCGGAAAGGATATTTGAAGATGACTCGTAATATTGTGTTCTTCCTGGGTTTCGCAATGTCAGTACATGTTAACCATGTTGGCAGACAGCCGAGGTCTGTTGTGTATTACCTGTGTATTGACGTTCGAGAATGCGACAGGCATCTATCTAAATATATTATCTCTACCGTCTACACAGTAAAACAATAGGTTAGATACACCTGTCTTACCTATCACCGTAATCAACTGGTTCCACGACTGATAAGTTGGTGACGTCATCGGATTACATACAACACCGTTCCTATAGATGTACAGGTTATAGTGAGTGATCAAAGGTCGATTTTGTCTGTACAGGTATGGACAAAAATGACCTTTGGTCACATACTATAACTTATCTATAATTCTTTCTTGAAACGTATAAACTTAATCCATTTCAACCACAAGAGAAAATTTAAGACTAGCCCAAGGGACTTGCAGGCGAAAATTAAAAAAAGAAAAGAAATTGTATTTATCTATTCTTTTTTTCAAAGTTCTGGATAGAAAACATTGTGGAAATTGAAGGAATTGCTTGTTACTAGCAATTTCATCATTTTATACAGTGTTTTCTCAATTAGTTTTCTAAAGGGGCGTCAAAAAATGTCATTGTTTGAGAATGGGCTAACTTGTAACGTGTTTCTGACCCTCAAGCCTACAATTTCTGTGTCTATATTATATCCGAGGACATTTCACTTCTGATTTAACTGTAAAAAACAAAAGTTGCATCAAAACCGTCACATACGGACCGTAAATTGGTCGAACTGTTATTGTGTGGTTAATCGCGAAATTCAAGTTAAATACAATTGAGAAATCTGAATAAAAAATCAAATAGTTTCTACGCCATTGGAACAATGCTGTCGCGGAGTCATTGCAGAAGACATTACCTCGTTAATTAAAACCCATTACCAGACGACAAAATATTACGCTGGTCTAAATTGAAAGATGTTGCAGACGACAATTTCAAGTTGGTGAAATTTTAAAAATCTTTGCCTTTGTAGATAGAAATCATTGTGAAAAATGAAGAAAATTGCAAGCAATTTCTTCTTTTACACAATGTTTTGAATTTATTTTCTAGAGGGGCGTCAAAGAGCGCCATTGTGTAGGAACGGGTAATAACACACCGTTGAAACGAGATATATGTTATCACGGTCAATCAGGGTCAAGGAAAAGAAATTTACAGACAAAATGACAAAACCAGTCGGTTGGTGACTAGGCCTGAATATCATTGGCCTCTTCTCAAACACCCTGTCTTTAAGATTACCCGTGATGTAGAAATACCACACTTTTTATTTTAACGCAGTTCAGTTAAATGTAAGCTATCGCATCTTCCGTCATTAGTACCATAGGAGAACACGTTGGTTTTGTTCTGTTTGAATGGGATTAAACGCCGCTTTTAAAAACTGTTCGGTCATATCTCGGCGGCTGGAGCAACTAACAATAGATCCCTGATATACCTCGCACAAGTACTACCATTAAATCCTCTTCTATCCTCGAGCTGCTATCCCACTTATAGGTTTACCATTATCCACCCATTGGCGAGAGACAAATGTCGAAAAGGATATGTGCCGCCGCTGGGGATCGAACCCATGACACCCCATGACTGAAGAATGGGAGTCCGATGAGCTACCACTGCGCTATGGTGGCGGAGAACACTTTGGATAGCGCTTCACTGCACACACACACACGCACGCAAGGGGTGTGTGGGCCGGGGAGCAGAATTTTTATTTCTCAGTTGGTTTATAATATACGTATAGTTTTTAATACGATAAGTGGGAATTGTCACGTTAAAAGCATCACATCGAAATATCAAACTCTATCGCTTCAAGCTATACATGTTAACTTCGTAGAATGATTAGGACCGAAACTGCTCGCAGTTTCTAGCAACGTTATAGCGGTCATTCTACCTGACTAGACCTTCCTCTCTCCATAATAACAAACTGACCCCAATCCTGATTGATATTTCGTCGTAAGGCGTACAAAGTGTCGTAACTACAGCCTAACCAATCACCAAACAATAAAGAATTTAAGTGGTCCAAATTGAAAGAAGTTGCAGACGACAAATTTTTGATTACAGACATGAAAAAAATCAACGTCCTTTGAGGTAGAAAACATTGTGAAAAATGAAGAAATTGCTTGATACAAGCAATTTCTTAATTATCCACAATGTTTTCCAAACAATTTTTCATGGGGCCGTTAAAAGATGTCACTCTATGGGAATGGGTTAAATAAAGCTGTAGTTACGACTTTTTGCACGCCGGACGACGATGTGTTGAATCTCTCCCTTTTTTATTTGCCCAAATGTTTCTATTTCGGCATTTCTAGAAAATTCCTTTGCACACAATGTTTTTTTCACATACATATTCTTGAACTGTCTTACCTTTTTCACCTGTAGTTGCATTCTAAAGTCCCGACCCCCGGACAGACGGAATCCCCAGGGGTCGTTCGTGGAATTTCTTTGGATGTTTATCACCGTTGGTTGAGCCATTGTTAATTAAATGCCTTTTTGAAAACTAGTAGACTTTTGTCCACGAGAAAATATCACGAACACAATAATGTACCACCAGATACGCTTAGACGCTGGAATAAAATGAAAAAAAAAATGGAGTAAATTGGTTTGGAGCTTAACCCATTCCCACTCAATCCCTCCTTTTTACGCACCTCAACGAAAAATCTTTTGAAAACATTGTGGAAAATGAAGAAATTGCTTGGATCAAGCAATTTCTTCATTATCCACAATGTTTTCTATCCAAAAAGACGAAAACATGTAAAATTCCATCAACTTGAAATTGTCGTCTGCAGCTCCTTTCAATTTGGACCGTTCTAAAATTCCGCTGTGTTGGAAAGGGTTAAGATATAAGACGTTCGGACAACTGACGGCTCGCTGATATCAATAAAAAATCGATAAACCTATAAAATAATCCATTTAGACCGGAAGTTAACTTCGAACTCTGTTTTTGGTCGACATTCGTGCCAAACAAAATTTCTGGCTTGGCGACTTAAACGCCTTAACTACAGCTTTTCAAGCTATATTCACGGCGTTTAGGTCGTCAACAAACAGTTTTAAAATCTGCTACATGTTTTACACATGAATTTCACAACATAACGCCGTTTCAAATCGATGTCAAACTTCCTGTTGGAGTCAGTTTTTGTGGCAAGCAGAGTCAGTGGGCGGGACCAACGATCTTTTAATTACATGCATGCATTGCATGCTCATATCTACAGTTATTTCTAGATATAGTCGATGTCCACGAAGTATAGTGAGACTGTCATAGCACTAAGATTCTATAAACCACATTAACCCATTACCAAACGGGAAAAATAGACTGGTTCAAATTCAAAATGTCATAAAAGACAATTTCAAGTTTATGAAATCTTGACAACATTTGGATTTTGAGGTAGAAAACATTGTAGATTATGAAGGAATTGCTTGTAATAAGCAATTTCTTCATTGTCCACAATATTTTCTAAAGCTTTTTTTCTTGGTGGGCATCAAAAAGCGGGATTGTGTTGGAATGGGTTAAGCAGTTAGTTTTTATTCGGAAACACTTTCCAAGTACCAAATGATGCATGTATCTAAAATCAAATAAATCCAAAATTCTTCAGAACCACCATGAAAACTACTTGTTAATTTGTAAACTATCCGAATAGCTAACCGTAAACAACAGAGTTCCCCAAATTTGTGGTTTCACTGAAAGAAATCTACAAGTTCTGGTAGACTCGTTTACATTCTCCAAACTACCTACAGGTAAAATCATCCTTTTACCCGCGGCATGACGAAATGGCTCTCGTTTATCAAAACTTGCAGATCTTCGATAAAGGACTTTTTTTGAACAATTACTGTACATTCCATGTATTTTACGTACCCAAGAAATCATAAGAAAACGTTGTAGGGAAAGGTTGAACTGCTTGTAATTAACAATTTCTCTGTTTCCTACAACGTTTACTATCCTATACATCTTTCAGCTTGAGAGGAATAAATGAGAGTTCCCTTTTGACTCGTCATGATAAAATAGACTGTGAGTTCACTAACCCTTTCCTGTTAAACCCTCAGTTTTTACGTCCATTTGGTTTTATACATAGGAAAGTATTGTTGAAAAAAGAAGAAATTGAAAACAATATTTTCTACCCTTCTGAATTATTAGTTTTCAAATAAAATCGGCTCTTAAATGTCGTCTGCAAAACCTTTGAATTTGGACAGGTCTAAAATTTGGAAAAATAGGAAAGGGTTAAAACATGTGGTCGAAAAGGAAAATGGGATCCAGCTCAGATCAATCTCGGTTGATAGTTATAAAAAAAAAAAAAAGAACCCTCCAGGCGGGTGGAACAATCGACTTTGTTTTTCTGGACAATATAACCATGTTCCCTTCTTACTAAGATGTACATACACCAACAAATTTATAAAAAGACGAAATTAAGACGACAGGAAATAAAGGCATATTATTGGCTTATTATCCTCTGCTGTGACCTTTACCTCGAGGTGTTCAGTGTGTGTGTGCTATGAGCACTTGCTCTCATCATGTGTCTTAAAGATAAAGACAAATAGGCAGGGTCAGATTATACCCTTGGTCCGCTGCTTCGGTCTTTACCTCTCGGATAATGCCTCTCAGAAAAACAATCAGGGGAAATAATCATAAGAAAATAAGCATGCAAGATTTACAGTTCATGTGCACTGCATTTCTCCAGGGACCTATCCACCCATGAACGTTCAAAATGGTTAAATTCTGCTGTACTTTAAGGGGTATACCCCAGACAAAATTTATGTCCTAAACGCAAAAAAGAAAAAAGGAAAAAAGCATGGATTGTGGTTCCATTTTCACTTCAGTTGTCCCCTTTCCGATATATTTATCCTTGATATTTACTATATTTTCAGAGATATGCTCCGGACAAAACAACAACAAACAAGAGGACCATGATGGTCCTAAATCGCTCACCTGAGGCATCTCCAAATTACAGTACTTTTTAGTATAAAAAAGACACAACTTGAGCAAAATAAATAAAAGATATGTAAGATTTTGGGCTTTGTACAAAACAATCCAGTAATGCTTTACAATAATAATGAATGCCTTTGGCTTTATAGTTTAATCCATTACCAAACTATCCCAGAATTTGTCACCCTCAGGGAAAACAGGTTTGAAAAATACATAGTGAGAAAGGGAGTGACAAGCAATTTATCCATTTCTCACAGTGTTTTCTACCCGGAATTCTTTGTATTTAGATTTCAATCAAACTCTAATTACTGTCTGCAACTTCAATGGGTGTAATTTTAGTAACCTTGGTAGAGAACAATCTGGATGTACTATAAATCAAAATATGAATGCATTAAAACTTATACATGAGGAGAGGAAGATATTTGAACATGCTCTTATTGAGCGTTTTTCATATCTTTGGATGCCTTGGGAAGGGCCATGTTTGTCAAAAGGATATAAACATGGTAGATAACAATAATGTTATCCTTTGCTTTTAATGTAAATGCTCTGGAACCTATATTTAAGAAGAAGAATCTTTCAATGCAATTTACGCAATTTTCGACCCCAGGAACAGAGACATTTTTTATCCTAAGAGCATTTTTTACTGTTACGTAGTACAAAATTATTTAGCCATGCTACATACCAAATATGTATGCCCTTCACCTTATTTTTCAGAAGGAGAAGACTTTTGATGTTGCTCTAATTGGGCGTTTTCAAAAAATTTTGACCTCTTGGGCAGTGCCATGTTTTATCCCAGGGCTAAAATTTTAGCTAACATGGTAGAGAACCATCTACAAAATATAAATGCCTTAGACTTTGTAGATTGGGAGGAAAAGACTATTGAACATGGTCTAATTGAGCATTTTTACAAACTCTAGACACCCAGGGAAGGGGTGTTTATTAACCTACAAGCATAATTTGATCAAAAGAGATAGATAACAGCCAGGCTATGCTACACTCAAAATATAAATGCCCTCCTCCTTAAAATGAAGAATTTTTTTTTAACATATTCAAATTTTGCGTTTTTCCAAATTTTGGACCCCTAGTGCAGAGCCTTTTTTGACCTGAGGAAGACAACTTTTAGTGATATGGTACAAAACCATCTAGTTATATTCCATACCAAATATGAATATCCTAGACCTTATAGTTTAAGAGGATAAGTCTTTTGAAATTGCTCTAATTAAGCATTTTTCCAAACTTCGGACCTCAGGGGCAGGGCAATTTTTGACCCCAGAGATTAAAATATTTAAAAAAAACTTGGTTGAGAACCATATGATTAAGCTCTATATAAAATATAAATGCCTTTGGCCTTGTAGTCTGTGAAAAAAAAAGACAAAAGATTTTTTAAAATTTCCCATTTTCATATGCCCCAGTAACAAGATATAACGGAATTAAATTCTTTTAACAACTTTTGAAGAGCTTCAACTAAAAAACATCCCTGCAAAGTTTTAGCTTGATTGGCCTACAGGTTTAGGAGGAAAATTTTTTTAAAGATTTTTACAGGTTTACTAAGCATTTTCACATGCCGTGGCAACCAGAGTTTTTGACGGAATTAAATTCTTTTAACAACTTTTGTAGAACTTCACCCAAGGAACATCCCTGCTAAGTTTCAGCTTGATTGGCCTACTGGTTTAGGAGGAGAAGATGTTTAAAGATTTTTGAAGGTTTACTTAAGATTCCCATTTTCACATGCCGCGGCAATCAAAGTTTTTCATTGAATTAAATTCTTTTAACAACTTTTGTAGAACTTCACACAAGGAACATCCCTGCAAAGTTTCAGCTTGATTGGCCTACTGGTTTAGGAGGAGAAGATTTTTAAAGATTTTTCCAGATTTACTAAAGATTCCCATTTTCACATGCTGCGGCAATCAAAGTTTTTCATTGAATTATATTCTTTTAACAACTTTTGTAGAACTTCACCCAAGGAACATCCCTGCAAAGTTTCAACCTGATTGGCCTACTGGTTTAGGAGGAGAAGATTTTTAAAGATTTTTCCAGATTTACTAAAGATTCCCATTTTCACATGCCGCGGAAACCAGAGTTTTTGACGGAATAAAATTCTTTTAACAACTTTTGTAGAACTTCACCCAAGGAACATCCCTGCAAAGTTTCAGCTTGATTGGCCTACTGGTTTAGGAGGAGAAGATTTTTAAAGAAATTGTGGACGGACGGACGGACAGACGGACGGACTGACGACGGACAACGACCGATCACAATAGCTCACCTCGCACTTTGTGCTCAGGTGAGCTAAAAAGCGGGGAAAATGACTTATAAATAAATGAAACAAAAGTAACAGTTCTAATGCACAATATACACTGAACTTCTACTTAATGAAATCCATTTACCCAGGAATTTTCAATGATATGCCCTGTACAAAACTAAAGTCATTTGTAGAAAAAAAACACAAAGGGAAATAATCAAACAAGAGGGCCGTTGGCCCTGGGGCGCTCACCTGAGATAAAGGCTCTTTTTCTTTCAACAGTCTATTTTCATGTTAAGGTTAGGATTATGAAACAAGTGGGCCACAATTACATATAAACACTATGAACTTGGGGATCCAAGTCTAAATTACAAATTCCAAGGCTTTAGTAATGATTTGAAAGAAGGAAAAAACTTTTTCCATGGGTTATAATTTAAGAAATAAGAAAGAAGTCTGTGAACTGATGCTTCTTGCCTATACCCCCCCCCCGGGCTCTGCCCCTGGGGACCCGAAGATCATGATTTTAGCTATTTTGAAAGAGGTCAATATATTGATGCTTCATGCAAAATATCAAGGCTCTACGTCTTCTGGGTCAGGAGGAGAAGATTTTTAAAGATTATCTTAAATTTTACTTTTGTTGCCATGGCAACCAGAGTTTTTAATGGATTTCAATTCTTTTAGCTATTTTTGAAGGGGACCACCTTAGGCACATTTCTGCCAAATTTGGTTCAAATTGGCCCAGTGGTTTGGGAGGAGATGTCATTCAAAAAATCGTTCTTTATTTCTATATAAACCCCACCCCCCTGGGGCTCCGCCCCTGGGGACCCGAGGATCATGATTTTAGCTATTTTGAAAGAGGTCAATATACTGATGCTTCATGCAAAATATCAAGGCTCTACGCCTTCTGGGTCAGGAGGAGAAGATTTTTAAAGATTATTTTAAAATTTCACTTTTGTTGCCATGGCAACCAGAGTTTTTAACGGATTTCAATTCTTTTAGCTATTTTTGAAGGGGACCACCTAAGGAACATTTCTGCCAAATTTGGTTCAAATTGGCCCAATGGTTTGGGAGGAGATGTCATTTAAAAAATCGTTCTTTATTTCTATATAAACCCCACCCCCCTGGGGCTCCGCCCCTGGGGACCCGAGGATCATGATTTTAGCTATTTTGAAAGAGGTCAATATACTGATGCTTCATGCAAAATATCAAGGCTCTACGCCTTCTGGGTCAGGAGAAGAAGATTTTTAAAGATTATTTTAAAATTTCACTTTTGTTGCCATGGCAACCAGAGTTTTCAACGGATTTCAATTCTTTTAGCTATTTTTGAAGGGGACCATCTAAGGAACATTTCTGCCAAATTTGGTTCAAATTGGCCCAGTGGTTTGGGAGGAGATGTCGTTTAAAGAAATTGTTGACGGACGACGCACGACGCACGACGGACGACGGACGGACGCCGGACAAAAGGCGATCACAATAGCTCACTTGAGCACTACGTGCTCAGGTGAGCTAAAAAATTAAAAGCCACGAATTACAACTCTTGAACACAATACTTTTCGACAATAACATCTTTCCGCCCCATGAAATCGCAAGCCCATAGCTACTATATTTTCAGAGATATGTCCAGGATAAAATTGGAGCCCGAATAGCAACAGAGGGAAATAACTCAAATTATACATGCTAGAATCGTGGTTCCTATGTACTGTCCTCTTTATTGTCCTTTATCCAAACATGAAGTTTCAAATCGATAGCCTAACATATTGCCAGAGTTATGCTTCTGACAAATTAAAGTCTGAAAAAAAAAAGGGAAAAGAACTAAATGAGTTAGACAAGTCAGAATTATGGTTCGTATTAAATTCAACCCGATAGCAACTATAATTATAGGGATATTCAAGTTTGAAAATGATAACTCCTCGTTGAACTCAATTCCACACATGATACTATGAGTTTATATGAACTTTAATTCTAAGGATATACATGTAATCTGGAAAAAATTTAAGTATGAAAAACAACAAAGGGACATAACTGAAACAAGAGGCCCATAGGGCCTTATCGGTCACCTGAGTCCAAAGAGCACAAAAACAAATAAAAATCAACCAGATTATGCTACATACTAAATATCAAAGCTCTAAGCCTTTTAGTTTGGGAGAAGAAGATTTTTAGAAGTTTTCACAAATCAAGCCTATGTTAAACCTGGGACATCTTGGAATGGGCTGATTCTGACCACGGGGCCATAATTTATATGGTATTTAGAGTCTTTGGGACAAGGACCTATAGCTCTGATATTTGGTATGTGGCATCATCTAGTGGATCTCTATCAAATATTGTATAAATTATCCTACTTTTTTGTTACACGCTTTTGATCACAGTTTTTGCAAAATAACGCCGTTTAAATTGAAAGCCGGACTTCCTGTCGGAGTGAATTAGCATGACCAAAAGAGTAAACATGTGGGCGGTGCCATTGATTGGTCATTTTTTTTTTGTTTTTGCACGCAGATGTACACGTTCTATTATGCAGACAAGACTTAAGTTGGACTTTTGACCCTGACTGTCACCATACTTTTCCTCGTTGAGATCGATCCATATAGTTGATGATTACTTTTTTTTCAGAGAAAATACTCCGGACAATTTTTTTAGGGACGGACCGACGGAATCGTTCTCGTACCCATCCCAGCTAAAAAAAAAAAAAAAATCAGCGGCATGTCGTAACAATTTGACCCCGGGTACCTACATCTTTTATAGAAGGTCCAAAAGTGCTTATATTAATAATCAGAACCATTTCACCATTGTGACTTTGGAGATAATTCGAAAAATTATATTTTTCAATAAAATCTTGATAAGGATCCCTTTAAATTTACCTTTCTGGAAGTAAATTTGAAGATGCAAAAGCATAATAGAAATGAACATCATTAATGCTTCAACTTTTGTCAATCATTTCAGCTAGTGTCAACGCATTCAAGCGTGACGTCACCAAATCCCTGGGAGTCCTAAAATTGACAGCCGTTGCCAATCAAAGAACCAATCGACTAATCATATCATTCATTAGGACTGGACGTGAACTTTGGACTCCAACATTGGCCGACATTTATGTGGCGCATTTTTGTTACGACGTTTAGATCGCCAATCAACTATTTTACTCTTTTGTTACATGTTACTGACCATAGATTCTGCAATATGACCCTGTTTAATATCTAAGTAGAACCTCCTGTCGGAGTTCATTGGGCCACAATTATAACTATTGTTAGGTTTCAGGCACTTAAACTGATGTGAAAGAAACCTCAAAATAAACGTGTATATTGTCCATGGGTATCAATTAAATGCACTGCACCCCCCTGTGCACACTCTAAATTGGGGTCCATTATTCGATTTAATGAAAGAAGCCTCAGTTTACCAGCAAGTACATGATGTACTTGCTGGTAAACTGAGGCTTCTTTCATTAAATCGAATAAATTATAAAGTCCTTGGCTGCACAAATCTAGCAGAAATTGTATGCTCTGGGAATTTCTCCACCTCCCATACTGTTTTCTACCATATTTAGTCATCTTCTTTTTCATATTAGACACACTTTTAAATGTTGTCTGTAACTTCTTTCAATTTGGACCAGTCCAAAATTATGTCGTTTGGAAAAGGGTTTATGATTTTTTTTTGTTCGAATAACTCTCACTTTTGAAATTTCTTCTTCAACTTCATCTGATTAGGACAAGTCTAAAATTCTGTTACTTTGTAACGGATAAACGGTGAAACAAAACAAACATCCACTAGATTAATCTTTTACTGGCCTGATACAAACAACCAAATATTATAACAGTTAAAGATCAAGAAATTGACCAATGGCTGGCCACGCTCACTTGCTTCGTCACCCCCACCTATTGACTCCAACAGGAAGTTCCGCTTGGATTTAAAAAGCCTAATTATTTTGAAAAATTTATGGCCAGTAGCATGTAACAAAAAGGTAGTTTAATTGGTTGGTGACTTAAATGTCGTGACTACAGCTTGAAAGAGCACTGTTTTCACCCTGGAGAGTACTTACGTTTCAATAAACTTGCACTTTGAATTTTTGTCTGCAACAAATATCGATTCGTACCAGTCCAAGATTTTCTTGTCTGGTAATGGCTTATAGCTACATTATATATGATTCTAAAGCAATAGCCATTGTTGAAGTTTCAATAAACCAATGACCAGACAACAAAAGTTTAGAATAGTCCATATTGCTGACAACAATTATTACTTGCTAAAATTTGTTTTGTTTCTTGAGGTAAAAAATAGTGTAAATAATGATGAAATTGCTTGTGAATAAGCAATTTCTTCTTTTTCCACAATGTTTTCAAAATGCATTTTCTTGGAGAGCATTAATAAGCTGGTTCGTGTTGGTACAGACTAAGCAAATACTTGACCTTAAAGTGACCTTGACTTTATAAGAATTACCTTGAAATTGATACAAACTGAAAGGTCTCCTCACATTTAAATCCCATAATATCAATACTCACAAGAATCATCTTATTTATCCCTGTTTTACAAAATTTTTGACTTGTACAATTTGAACTAGAGGATCATGGTGGTCCCTAATTGCCCACCTGAATCATTTGCTGTTAAAATAATGCACCAGGAGCCAAATAATGTAAACAAAAATATGATCATAAAGGCCCCTTTTCCTATGTTTTCCAATAGAATCTTCCCACAATCAATAGGGTTCATCCTTATGACCTAACAATTATTCTGACAAACTTTCATGTAGATTGAGCAAAAATTGTGGCTTCTAGAGTGTAAACAAAGCGATTGTCATTAAGGCTCCTTTTCCTGTGTTTTCCAATAGAACCTTCCAATAATCTATAGAGCCCATCCTTATGGCCTAACAAACATTCTGGCAAAGTTTCATAAAGATTGAGTCAAAACTGTGGCCTCTAGAGTGTAAACACTTTAATTGTTGATACAAGACGCCGCACGATGTATGACAGACATTCAACGATCACAGAAGCTCACCATGAACACTTGCAGACAACAACGCAAAGAGAGCTTGTGATTTTTTTAAAAATCTTACTATCCTTTAGGGTAGAAAATATTATGGGAAAAGATGAAAAAGCTTGTAACAAGCAATTTATTCTTTTCCAAATGTTTTATCAAGGATAAGATCATGGGAAGTGAAAATTAGGGATTGTACAGGAAAGGGTTAAATGATTCTTACAATCACCTAAATTCTGAGGTCTTAATGGGATACCATTTGATCCCATAGCTCCAAATGGATGGCATGATTTCACTTAAGACTAAAATTTTACAACTCAATGCATCAAACTCTATGTTGTGGTGACTCATTGGACTTGTATTAAACCATTCCCACACAAGCCCGCTTTTTTGAGCCTCTAAAGAAAACACTTTGAAAAACATTATGGAAAATGAAGAAATTGCAATTTCTCCGTTATCCTCAAAATATTCTCTCCCAAAAGATGAAGGTTTTAAAGATTTTATCAATCAAATATTGTCGTTTACAGTTTCTTTGAAATTGGACCAGTCTTGTAAGGATTTAATCAAGATAATTCCTATGTGTACAAACAACATCGGGTTCGGATAAGAATTTATAGATTGACCATTGTCATGGTGAGCCCAGATTATTTCTGTTTTGGCAGTAGGTATAGACAAAGATCAGCCTGCACATATGTGCAGTCTGATCTTAGTCTACACCACCTGTTTGTCCATTTCAAGCTAGAGTTGTTTATAGAATTACTTTCAAAGAAATAATAACACACAACTAGGGATTCAAGTACTTCAAGTCCTTTGATTTTCATGTGATTCTGAAAAGGAATTTTATTCAGCATGACAAGGGTTAAGATTGTCATCCCTCCCTCATGTCTGGAGCTCTATGAACCTTTTTCCCATTACCAGATGACAACACTTTAGACTTGGTTGATATTCAAAGAAGTTGCAGGAGATGAAAGGGGTATTTTATCCTTGCCAGTTAGCCTATTCCCATATAATCCTACTATTTTACATTCAGGAAAGAAGTGTGGAAAATACAGAAATTGCTTGTTATCAGCCATCTCCTCATTTTCTACTTTTTTTTATCCCCCCAAAAACCCGATATATTTGAAATTCTATCTACTTCAAATTGTTGTCTGCAAATTCTTTGGAGTTGGACATGTCTACGATTTTGTCTTGTGGTAATGTGGTTAATAAAAGTTGCATACAAGAGTTTTTCAAAGTACACCTTTTATACAATGTAAATAGTAATATTTTTTCGTTTCAGATAATTCATAGTTTAACTCTTTCCTGTTTTTTGAAAATATAGACTAGTTCAAATCAAAAGAGGTTGCAGACGACAATGAAAATTGGATGCAATTTGAAATAAAACCATCTGATGTGGTAGAAAACATTGCGGGAAAAGAAGAAATTGCTTGTATCAAGAATTTTTTTCTTTTTCCACAATGTTTTCTCAAGTATAAAGTCACAGGAACGTAAAATCCTGTGTTTGAACAGGAAAGGGTTAAAACAAGAGCACCACTTGTAGATGCTAACACTTGGTTTTTCAAGCGCTTGATAGTGGGAAAACCTTCTAAGCAAAATCATTAAAAAGTATACATGTATTTAGAGTTATTTTCCTTGATGGTATTGATTGCTCTTTTGATAGTCAAGATGTAGTCTGAGTTTAAAGTGAATGTGTTCAGTACATCGTAATACCATTGATATAACGAAATGCAAAAGTTTATGACGCTAACCCTGTCAACCACCTGGCCATAGCAATACCAGGGATTTTCTCCCAAAGCTAAAAAATCACAGTTCATTTATTTATTCTTCTGTTTAAATCTTCAAGAAAACATATGTAACATTCGGGTTAACAAGAATTGTATTTTATTTTGGCACTGAAAATTAAGTTTAGCACAATATTTAAGAATTTTAGAAAGAAGGGCAGAAAACAAACAGTAGTTCAAGAATTCTAAAATCATAATTTCTCATGGAGAACCAATGCTGTTGGGACCCATTGAAACAATTAAAATTTGGGCCCACAACATAGTGTCTAAAACGTTAAATTTTTTTTTGTTCAAATTTCAAGTCCAAATCACTACCCATTTTGGGACAAATGCCAATTTCAATTATAGTATAATGAATTGACAGATTGCGTTTGTCAACAAGAGTTAATCGACTAATCAAATCATTCATGAAGACCAGAAGTGAATTAATGAACTTTGTCATTGTCCAACATTTATTTGAAGTATTATTGCTGGTTTGACAACTTAAATGTTGTAACTACAGCTTATTCATTTAAGTCGCCAAGCAAACAATGACATACTAAAATGGCTGAGACCAACATTAACTTCCAGTCTTAATCAATGATTTTATTGGTCAATAGATTATTTTATTGACAGCATGACCATTGATTGAAAGCCTAATATGAAACTATCCATGCTGGACAAAAACTTATCTATGAAGGTAGGTCCAGTGAATAACAGCCCTTTTATTCTATTGTTATCAAAGAATTGAACCCTTTCGTGTTTTGGGAAATTTTAGACTGGTCCAAAATGAAAGAGTTTCCCAACGACAATGAAAATTGGATGCAATTTGAATAAAACCATCCTATGTGGTAGAAAATATTGTGGGAAAAGAAGTATAAAATCACAGCAACGTGAAATCCCTTGTTTGTGCAGGAAAGGGTTAATGAGATCATCTCTTGACAATTCCACTTACAGACCAACAAATTTATCTAAACAATCATAAACCCATTATTTTGGGTTTAATTTACCTGGCCTATATCATTTGGCTCTGGTGAACGTTATCTATGCATGTCAACAGTAGTTGAAAACTTTAGTAGATTTCTCACGTTATTCATGTGAAAAAGGGTGCATTTTTCTGGCATAGAATTTTGTATCTTTTGCATGATTAGCACTTTAGAAATTGAATGATTGTTCATTCTATGTATAAGTCAATAATTTAATTGTTAGTTTTGTCTATCAAAAACGGGTGCTCTGATTGGTAAAAAAAAATTATTCATGACTCCATGATCAAAATTTCATGCACGCAGCCATTTTGTCTGCTTCTGCAAAAAAAAGTCCCATACAAAAAAGTATAAAAAATTGTTGTTGTTTTTGCCTTTTTAGCTCGATGCCTTTAAATTATAAGAAATGAATAGAATATTTTTTGCTTTCACACAGATATGAACTGAAAAACCATATCACAATTATGTATGAATCCGCTTTGCGTATTTATACAGTATGATTATTTTTTTCATTTCATACCTCCATGAAAACAAAAAATATTCTCTTCATCTCTTAAATAAATCTGTGTTACATGTTGTTCACTAAATGAAAGTAACATTAATTTTCTACTGAGGCATATTATCATCATGTAAATCTATCATTCCCTAATAATCACGTCCTTTGGCATGCTATTCACAGCATATCACCAGAAAGTTGATTTTCTCCGTTTTATATGACCAGGTGACCTTTGCGACCTTTTTGAAGGTTCTGCTATATATTTGTCAAGCTTCTTTAGTGTTGATCGAAGTTGGCTGCCTTTAGATTTTGAGATCACATTGGATTTTTTCTCGCCTTTAGAATAAAACATATCTGTTGAGAAGGATAATTTCTTCTTTTTGCCAGGTGTTTCTGAACTGTCTAAAGAAAGTTTAAATGTCCTTTTGCGTTTTTTTGAATCCTGAATACTCTTTGGAATCTCCTTTTTGCTAGCGTTCGGAAGTAGTCTCTGCTTGTATGATATCTCTTTATCTATTACAATAAAATTTGAAGATAAGTCAACACTGTCTACATCTAAATCATTTTCTTTCTTTAAGTCTTTGTTATCAGAATCACAGTTTGAGTATTCCATGGAAGACCTTAACTTCATTTTAGCACTATTTCTGACTTCACCCTGTCCGTGTGAAAGTATAACTGTATCTTCTGTTTTAAGTTTAAAAGGGACAGAATCTTCGGTGTGTAGTTTATATGGAAGTGTATCCTCTGATACTAAAGTTGGAGGGAGAGAGTCTACGCTCTGATTGGACGATAAAGAAAGAAAGGATGCCGAGTATTTGGTTAGTAGCGGAAGTTTGTCAGTAACTGCCCTGTAGAATAAGATATATGCCTGAGATTTCAAAACTTCTTCTATACTGGATAGAATCATCCGAGAATCATTACAGTTCACCCACGATTCTGAAACAGACAAGAGTTTCAAATGAAATTGCATTAAAAGGCAAAATATTTTAACCCATTCCCACACAATGTCAATTTTTGACATACCCTCAAGAAAAATGCCTTTTGAAAACATTGTGGATAATGAAGAAATTGCTTGCTACAAGCAAAAACAAGAGGCCCAGTGGGCCTTAACGGTCACCTGAGTAAAAGAGCATCAAGACAAGTGATTTAGGGTTAATTAGAAAAAGATTTTTTAAGAAGTACAAAAATTTACCCCTTTTACCCCAAGCCCCCCCAACCTCTTTTCACAAACTGGAATTGGCATCCCCCAATGATGCTTCCGACCAAGTTTGGTTGAAATCCCCTCAGTAGTTCTTGAGAAGAAGATGAATTATTTAAAAGTTACCAAAAATGACCCCCTTTTGGTCCCCATTTTAGGCCCCCCTGACCTCCAGCCTTTTAATTTTCACAAATCTGTATAATCAGTACCCAATGATGCTTTTCACCAAGTTAGTTTGAAATTGGCTTAGTACTTCATCAGAAGAAGATGAAAATGTGAATTTTTTAACATGATGAACTTTGACCTCTGGGTGTGGCCCAATACATGACCCCAGGGACATGAATTTCACAATTTATAATATACCTGTCCTAGTTGTCATGCACACAAAATATTTAAGCTCTGGCATTAACGGTTTATTAGAAGAAGATTTTTTAAAGAAGAACCAAAAACTACCCCCTATTTGGGCCCCTATGACCCCCATAACCCCTATTTTCACAAACTTGAGTTGGCATCCCCTAATGATGCTTTCTACCAAGTTTGGTTGAAATCCGCCCAGTAGTTCTTGAGAAGAAGATGAAAATGTTTAAAAGTTAATGGACGACGGACGACAGACGATGATTGCAATAGGTCACCATGACCATTCGGTCAGGTGACCTAAAAAGTCAAAATTGTTGTTTGCCACTTCTTTGAATTTTGACAAGTCTGAAATTTTGTTGTCTAGTAATGGACTAGAATCACAGCCCGTAGATTAATTTACATAAGTACCCACAATTTTTTTTCTTCTTTTTTTTTTAATCATTTCACCTAGAAATATTGCCAACACAAGAGCACCACCTACCGGTGCCTAGGCAATAATTCATACCATATTGATAGAGATCCACCAGATGATGCGACATACCAATATCAAAGTTCTAGGCCTATCTGTTTGAGAGAGGAAGATTTTTAAAGTTTTCACTATATAAGCCTATGTTAAATTTGTGACATCCAAGAATGGGCTAATTTTAATCCAGAGGCAATCATTTGTACCATATTGATAGAGGTCCACAAGACAATGCTGTATACCAAATATCAAAGTTCTAGGCCAATCTGTTTGAGAGAAGAAGATTTTTAAAGTTTTCACTATATAAGCCTATGTTAAATTTGTGACATCCGAGAATGGGCTAATCTTAATCCTGAGGCAATAATTTGTACAATCTTGAAAGAGGTCCACAAGACAATGCTGTATACCAAATATCAAAGTTCTAGGCCTATCTGTTTGAGAGAAGAAGATTTTTAAAGTTTTCAATATATAAGCCTATGTTAAATTTCTGACAACCAGGAATGTGCTTATTTTAATCCTGAGGCAATAATTTGTACAATCTTCATAGAGGTCTACCAGATGATGCTGTATACCAAATAAAAAAGTTCTAGGCCCTCCTGTTTGGGAGAAGAAGATTTTTACAAAGTTCACTATATAAGCCCTTTGTGCAACTTGTGACGTCCAGTAATGGGCTAATTCCGACCCTGGGGTTATAATTTATATAATCTTGTTAGAAAGCCACCAGATAATGATACATACCAAACATAAAAGCTCTAGGCCCTCTAGTTTGGGAGAAGAAGATTTTTGAAATTTTAACTATATAAGCCTATGTTTAACTTGTGACGTCCTGGAACGGGCTAATTTTGAACCTGGGGTTTTAATTTATACAACATTGATAGAGGTCCACTAGATGATGCCACATACCAAATATCAGAGCTGTAGGTCTTTTGGTTTGGTAGAAAAAGACTTTCAAAGTTGTCACTATGTAAGCTTATGTAACTCCATCCCCCACCCCCCACCTTTGCCCCCCCCCCAAGCACGGCCATTTCTTGACAAATTTTTCTTTCTTGTACAAACTTGATAGTTCTTGCCCTAAAGGCTCTAAATACCAAATGTGAATCTAATCTGACAGCCGGTTCATGACAAGTAGATTTTTAAAGATGTACCCTTTTTGGCCCCTTATGGAGCCCAAAGGGGAGATAACTCCATGACGTGTACAAATCTGAAGCGCCTTCCCATAAGGATGCTTCCTGCCAAGTTTGATTGAAATCCATCCAAGGGTCCTTAAGAAGAAGTCGAAAATGTAAAAAGTTAACGCACGACAAAGGACAAAACACGATCATAATAGGTCACCATGACCTTCAGTCAGGTGACCTAAAAAGTAAGTTAACCCCATAATAACTCATGAAAGAGGATCAAAGTTCTCATTTTTCTTATTTCTTTTCTTAAAAACTTCCTACCTTTTGTCATACTAAATATTCACCCTATATCATACTAATTTTTCATATGAATTGCAACTAAATTTTTGTATGCAACTTCTTTTAATTTAGACCAATTTAATTTTTAAGTGTGGTAAGGGGTAAATCTATTTAATCAACTAAATATTGTTATCTAGTGAAGGTGAAATGAATAGATACCTGCATCTGGGTTCCATGTATAAGCAGTATAGTGCCCTGACCCAAACCCTTTACCATGGTGTATGATCACCGCAAACAGTTGATACTCATGTGAGGTGGGTTCATCTGTGGTGCTGGAGAAAGGTTTAAGGTTCAGGTTCTCATCCACTGCAACATGTGTGCTGATTTTTTCACGATGAAATCGACCTGACCACCTAATATTTTGGAAGACAAATTAGATACAGTTTAACTTTAAGGAGATTATCAATAGCTTTTTCTTTTAAATATTTAAAGTTTAAAATTGTAGAGTCGGTCTGTGTATTTCCATACATCTTTGGACAAACAACAGTACTTATGTCATCATCTAAATCTAATGGTGTCCACAAATTTGTATTTAAAATGTCAAACAAGCTTTCTTCTTTTGATTGTCACTGCAAAGGAAACTCATATTTGATGGTTTAATCATGCTAAAAACATTATGCACTGATTTGCTAAAAACTTTGGCCAGGTATTTTAGGGAGAAAAAAGTCAAAATGTCTCTACTACAGACAAAATATTGAGCCTGCTGAATATCTGATCTTGAGCTGTGACCTTGACTTTGAAGCTATCTGAAAATTTGTTTCAAATGGCACATCTACAATTGTCCCAATGTAGTTTGAATTCCATACACAAATGCAAAAGAAATGCTTTGAACAAGCTGAATTTGAATGTTTGACCTTGAGCTGTGACCTTGGAGCTACCTACAAATATATTTCGAATGATACAACTGCTAATAATGAAGTTATTTTGAGATCTATCCCTAAATATAGGAGGTATGACCTGGAAAATTTCAAATGGACAGACCCACTAACACTCTAACACACATATACAAACTTGTCATAGTTACAACTATGTCTTGCTCACTGCAAGCAGGCTTCACAAAAATGAGTATCAGAGATATTAATCTTGGGCTAGAAAGATTTATTATGACCATATCCACAAGTACAAATTTTCAAAGTGTTATCTTTAAAAGTTAAAGAAATATGAAAAGTGTAGAATTGCATATAACATCTAACCCATTCACAGACAATAAAATCTTAGACTGGTCCTAATTGAAAGATTATGCAGACATTAATCCCAAGTTGATGGAATTTTAATTTTTTTTGTCTTATTGGAAAGAAAACATTGTGGAAAATGAAGAAATTGCTCATATCAAGCAATACAAGCAATTTCTTCATTTTCCACAATGTTTTCAAATTGTTTTTTTTCCTTGGAGGCGTCTAAAAGCTTCATTGGGAGGTAATGCGTAAAACAAGGAATTCTAAGTTGAAGAAAGGTCAAATGTCTATAAAATGTATCTAAGAGTAGTTAATCTTTGTATAGAGAAATGTATTATGACCAAAAACATATGGGCAAAGTTTCAAAGCAAAAGCTTTCAGTTACACAGACTTGCAGATAGAACTTTACAAAATCTATAAGTCAAGAAAGGGCCATAATTCCACTAAATTGAATCTTCAAGTAACAAGTATTTACCTAGGACATGTTATTTTGGTCAAAAAAGGCAAGTTTAAAGTTTCTTAGCAACAACATTAGTAGGAACAGAGATAGGACCCTTGCACATAAAAGTTAATCCAAAGCATTATGCCAACACTCGGATGAGTGAAAAAGCCTCCCTCCCCATTATTGATTTGTTTGTTTGAATGGGGTTTTACGCCACTTTCAACAATCTTTCAGTTATATCGCGGCGGTTGGAGCACCTAACAATAAAATCCTGGTATTTCTCACACCAGTACTACCATTACATCCTTTCCTAGTCTCCAGCTGCTATCCCACATAGGTCTTTGATTATCGATCCATTGGTGAGAGACAAATAGTTGGAAAGGATGAGTGCCACCACTCCCCATTATTGAATATCTAAGCTTAAAATCTGAATTGTAAATGGCATAAATGAAACAACAACACAACAAAATAAAGTTTTCATATCAATAAATCTAAATAGAGTGTTTCAGTTGTTTTTCATACCTGTCAAACAATAGACATAAATTTATTTTCATACATAACTATCATACAATGGATTTGAATTTATTTATTACATTCATTATTTGAACACTTCTATGTGCAATATTATCAGATGGGATAATATTTGTTCCAAAGGGAATTGATAGAAAGTAGCAATTTTACCAACCTAAATCGTTTCAAATGTAACCTGAGGATCTGTGGTAGTTTATTTATCAGCAGTTGTTTTCTTGCTTCTGTGTAAACTCTCTCTGTATTCTTACCGGTCTCTGAAAAACAAAGTAACAGTTGATGTACAGTTACAATAAACCCTGAATATGTATACCATACTGATAATATTGATAACCCAATCACACACAATCTTTTTTTTGCACCTCAAAAAAATCCCAAGAGTGATCAAAATGGAAAGGGTCCTGTACACAAGAGGGCGCTAGGGAGGTTAATTGTTACACTTGGATCTTTGCCTAACTGAAACTGTAGGAGTGATTGTATACAAAAAATAATATCAATTGATGTAAATCATCAGGCAATTTCAACAAGCAATTTCTTCATTTTACACATGTTTTTTACCCAAAAAGTTGAAAAATCTAAAACTTCATACAATTTAAATTTAACCTATTCCCACAAAATGATGCAACTCCTTTCAGTTTTGACCAGTCTAAAATCTTGCTGTTTGGAAATTGGTTAAAGAAAACATTACTTACTACTGTTACATTTTTCGCATGCATAGATTTGTCCTTCCAGATATTCCACCTCAGTAAATTTGGCCAACATCTCTGTAAAACAACATATAAGGCTATGTTAGACATTTCATGCAATTGACCAATCATGGATCAATCAAAGAATCAATCAACCAATCAAACAATTCATTTAGACCATCGTAACTACAGCTTATTCAAGCTGTATTTATGACATTTAGGTTGCCAAGTGACCATTTTAATTTTTTGTTACTAGTTACTTGCAAACAATTTTATGAAATAACGCCTTTTAATATTGAGGTGGAACTCAGTGGGCGTAGCTAGAGGGGTTGGGGGGGCAGCAATTCATCAATTATTTATGCTATGAGAGTAAGACTAAATTAAGGAACATTTCAACCTATTACCAAATACAGAAAAAAAAATAGATTAGTCCTAATTAACCCTTTCCCGTTCAAATACAGGATTTTACATTCCTGTGATTTTATACTCGAGAAAACATTGTGGAAAAAGAAGAAATTGCTTGTAACAAGCAATTTCTCCTTTTTCCACAATATTTTCTACCACATAGGATGGTTTCATTTCAAATAGCATCCAGTTTTCATTGTCGTCTGCAACCTCTTTCAATTTGGACTAGTCTAAAATTTCCAAAAACGGGAAAGGGTTAAAAGAAGTTGCAGATGACAATTCAAACTTTCTGAAATATTTATTTTTTTAACTTTCTGGGTAGAAAAAATTGTGGAAAATGAAGAAATTGTATGTTACAAGAAATTTCTTCATTTTACACAATGTTTTCCTAATTGTTTTACTTGAGGGGCATCAAAAAGCGTCATGGTGTGGGAATGGGTTAAGCAATTTTTGATTGAGAAATAATTTATCATCTTAACCCATTACCAGACGGCAAATTTTAGCCTTGTCCAAATTGAAAGAAGTCGCAGACGACAATCTAAAGGTTATCAAATTTTGGATTTTTTCAACTTTCTGTTTTGTACCAAGCAATTTCTTTCTTTATTTTCCAAATTTTTTTCCAAAATTATTTTTCTTGTGGGCGTCTAAAAGCGTCACTGAGTTGGAATGGAATAAGTCTAAACTCTTATTACCGGTTAAATGGCAGATATCTTGAGCTATCCGTGAGTTCTGTTTAGTGATCTGATATCTATCTGGAAACTCTAGAGATAAATCTAGAAACAACTCATTGGTCTGTGAAATGCTGTGACACCGTAAACAAGTAACCTGGAATGAGACAAACTGATTCTGAGACCCTTAACCCCAGACAAGACTAAAATTGAAAGCATTTGCAAAAGTCAAATAATATTTCGTACCAATTTGTAGCTCGAATAGAATCAAGGCAATTCAGAGCATTACCCTCTATCTAATAAGAGAACCATGGTGGTCCTATATCACTAATCTGAGTATGATAGCTCTAGGCTTGACAGACTTGTAGAAGGTTATTAAAGATTTCAATCTCTATCACTTTGTACAATATTGGATTCTACAACAATTCTGATTCTAAGAGTGATAGCTTGATTTATTTTGATAGACTGCCATAAGACAATGCTGCATGCAAAAACATTTGGGATGGCAAGGAGAAGGTTTTTTTTAAGGTTTTCTCCTTATATCTCTTTGTAAAAAATGGTATCATACAACAATTTTTATCCATTACCTCACAAGGCAATTTTAAGCTGGTCCAAATTGAAAGGGGTTGCAGATGACAGTTTACAGCTTATGAAGTTTTAGGTTATTCCAATTGTCTGAAGAGAACATTGTGTAAAATGAGGAAATTGCTTGTTACAAGCAATTTCTTCATTTTACACAATGCTTTCCTGATAGTCTTTCCTTAGGGGCACCGAAAAGCATCACTGTGTGGGAATGGTTTAAAATTTGCCATCTGGCAATGGGTTAAAGAATTTCTTCTTTATCTCTGACCAAAGTAAAAGATCTGACATCATTTTTTTTTTTCTTAGAGCTTGTAACTTGCAATTTCTTTCATTTGCCACTATGTTTTCATATTGTTTTTTTTTTTTTTTTTTGAGGCTTCAAAAAGTGTGATATTATGGGTAAGGATTATATCACAAAATCAAATTCCACCTTTTTTTACTTTTGACCTAAGCGACCAATAAACTAAATGGCATCTACATTGATAATGTTAACACATTACCAAATAACGAAATTTTAAACAAGTCAAAATGAAAGGAGTTGCAGACAATAATTTAAAGTTTATGAAATTTTAGATATTTTCAATTCTTAGATTGGTCCAAATTGAAAACATTGTGGAAAATGCTTGGTTCAAGCAATTTCTTCATTTAAAAACAATGTATCCTAATTGTTTTTCTGAAGGGGCTTCAAAAAGCATCATTGTGTGGGAATGGGTTAAATTATATAATCTTGGTTCTTAAAGTTGTTAAATGAGATCACAGAAATATCTTCATCTAGGATTTGGATCTATGTGAACCAACAAACATGTACTTTGTCTCACTGACAACAACCCATATCATTATTGAGGATTAACTCAATACCACACAATAAAATTTGAGACTAGTCCGAATTGTAAGGAGTTGCAGACGTTAATTTAAAGTTGATGAAATTTTTTAAATCTTTACCTTTGTGGGTAGAAAACATTGTAGGAAATGAATACATTGAAGGAAATTGCTTATTATTAGCATTTTTTTCAGTTTTCATTATAATTTCCCTGGGGGATGTAAAGAATTAGCATTGATCGGGATTTTGTTAACACATGTCATGCTGAGGTCTACACAAAGATTAGGCTGCACATATGTGCAGTCAGATCTTTGTCTAGACCTCCTGCTTTTGCCTTTTTAGCTACCATTGTTAATACCATTATTACCAACCCAAAATGAATGATTTCTGTGCATTCAGTCCTTTAATTTTGTAGAGAATTTTATTCAGCATGACAAGGGTTAAAATGAAAAGAACATTCATCTGTCTAAGAACATGCAGAGTTTGACTTTCAGTCCTTTAATTTTGTAGAGAATTTTATTCAGCATGAGTTTGACTTTCAGTCCTTTAATTTTGTAGAGAATTTTATTCAGCATGACAAGGGGTAGAATGAAAAGAACATTCATCTGTCTAAGAACATGCAGAGTTTGACTTTCAGTCCTTTAATTTTGTAGAGGATTTTATTCAGCATGACAAGGGTTAAAATGAAAAGAACATTTATCTGTCAAATAACATGCAGAGTTTGACTTTCAGTCCTTTAATTTTGTAGAGGATTTTATTTGGCATGACAAGGGTTTAACCCTTTCCTGGTTTTTGAAATTTTAGACTGGTCCCAATTAGAAGATGCAGACGACAATGAAAATTGGATGCAATTCCAAATAAAACCATCCTATGTGGTAGAAAACATTGTGGGAAAAGGAGAAATTACTTATTATAAGCAATTTCTCCTTTTTCCACCATGTTTTCTCAAGTATAAAATCACAGTGACGTAAAATCCAAGGTTTATCCAGGAAAGGGTTTTATTGGCAAGAACATTCCTCTGTTTAAGAGAAGGCAAAGTTTGACACTAACACTAGTCCTTGAACCCAAAGCCATTTTTTGGAGAGTAGAGATTGCAGTACCTTCTATATGTCCATAAGGTATCAAATTTTTTGTATAATGACTTCCAGTCTATGCAATTTGTATGTAATTTGAATACATTCAATTATCACTGAGTTTAATCCTTGTTCTGCTTAATAAAATGCTTGTTCAGAAATACATTAAAATCAAAGACCTGATGGCTCTGTAGGTCTGGTTTTCAAGGTCAATATTTAGTTTAGAAATTGATCTTATGGAGCACTCTGGCTTAAAGAGGACAAACAGGTGGTGTTGACTATGGTTAGACTGTGCAGGCTGAACTTTGGCTATGCCTTCTACAAAAGCAGGAATACTCCGGGATCAGCATGACAAGGGTTAATCAACTAAATGTTATGAACTAGGAAAACATGTAATTTCTTCATTTTACACTCTGTAATCATTTTACAATTTGTGAACAGCATACTTATTACTTTGAAATACATAAAGGTCTATATTCCCAAAGACTGACCATATTTTTTAACCTTTAATCATCAAGAAAGACGTGAGGACTAAGCCAAATGATCCTGCAAGCTTATGTCTTAAGTAAGTTAGTGACGTTAGTGTCAAACCCTTGAGAACGGCAAGATTTTTGACTTGTACACTTACATTTGATTTTAATTATGTGCTGAAAGTTTAATTGATTGTACTAAGACCCAATTTCAATTTTTGTCTTCAAATTTTCTGCATTCAGATTGGCTGGGAAAATATGTTTCATACCTCCATGAAAAAAAAAAGAGTACAGAACTTTTTTTTTATTCTGCAGATAAAGTTACTGCTGGATCAACCAAATTTTTCATTTAGATCTGAAGTAATTTTTGAACTCCAACATAGCTCAAATAAGCTGTAGTTATGACGTTAAGGTCACCAACCGACCATTTTACTTTTTTGTCACAAGGTATTGGCCATAAATTTTGCAAAATAACACAATTATATATTGAGGTGGAACTTCCTGCCAGAGCTCAGTGGGAGTAGCTTGAGATCTATCAATTCAAGAAAAGGGGTCTTGAACTGGCAAAATTGTTTTATTTAACATCTTTGTATGATATAAACCAGGATAATATTAGATAGTTTCAAATGAAGAGAATAGTTTTTATTTTTATCATGATCTACTCTTTATGAATAGAACTACCCCAATGGCCGAATGGTTTAGATGCTTGACTTGTGATCAATAGGTCACAGGTTCGAGCCAACCATCACAAGGGTGTGTTCATGGGTAAAATATATAACAGACAGTCTCTGCCTACCCAGCAGTAGGTAGAAGTGGGTTTAAGCCATGGCCTCTATTACAGGGAAGTGAAAACATCTGGATTGTGAGTGTTCCAGAGAGATCCTTTAAGCTTGAAGCTTTTGTCGTAATCCAACAAAAAAAATTAGTGTTAACTATATGAAACCACTATGCTTCTTCCTACAGTGTGATAAGATTTTCTGTTTCATGATAAAACTAACCTGACTGACTAGTTCACCCTGAAATAACTTTGTTACGAGTTCAGAATCTTCTCTGTGTAATGGACGTGGTACACCATCCAATTCACACTGCACTTTATCTAGTAGTTCACTGAAATGATAATCACAGGATAGCTACAGAAATTCAAATTTCACATATCAAGGTGTATTAATACAACTGTACATTTTAACTGATTAATCCATTAACAACCAATGAAGACCTGAAGAAAAACAATCATGGAAAACTTTGTGAAAAAGGATTAATTGATCGAATGGGGTTTAACACCACTTTTAACAGTATTTCAGTCATATAGCAGAGACTGGTGCACCTAACAATGGATTCCTGGTATTTCTCACACCAGTACTACCATTACATCCTTTCCTAGCCTCCAGCTGCTATCCCACTTAGGTTCCGATTGATGAGAGACAAATGACGGAAAGGATATGTTCCGCAGTTGGGGATCGAACCCATGACATCCTATGATTGAAGATTTGGAGTCTTGTGCGCTACTGACTGCGCTTGTAACAAGTAATTTCTTCTTTTCTACCCCATTTTGCACTCATTACCAAATTTCTGTACAATTTGAAATGTCATCTGCAACTTCTTTCAATTTGGACAAGTCTTAAATTTTGTCATCTGTTAAAAGTTTAATAGACAACCAAAATTTAGACTAAATCTAAATTAAAGGACATTAACCCATCACTAAATGATTCAACTTTTTATGTCTCTAAAGGAAAAAGCTTTAGAAAACATTGCAGACAATTAAGAGATAGCTTGTTATCAGCAATTTCTTCATTATCAACAATATTTTATGACCAAAAGTTCTAAGATTTTTAAAATTTATCAACAAAAAATTGTCGTCAACATCATCTTTGAATTTGGACCAGTCTAAAATTCAATGATCTGGTAATAGGTTAAAGCCATCAGTTATAATTGAGCCATACTGGTTAGCAAACATTGTGAAACAAGAAGACCATGATGATCCTGTATCACTCATCTGATCGTAATAGCTCTAAGTTTTGCTGTGATAGTTAACAAAAAACAAAGCTTTATTCTTTTTTCTTTATCTGTTGGTAAAATTCAGGAACTAACAGAATACTGTATAGCACTTATTTTCTGCTTGAAATTTATTTCTGCTTTTTCTGCGGTTGTTGACAGCAAAGTGGGTGCAAATTGTATAGTAATCAACATGTAGGTTAGAAAATATTGTGGGAAAAGAAGAAATTGCTTGTAACAAGCAATTTCAACTTTTGCCTCAATGTTTTCTCAAGTATAAATCAAGGTGCCAATTTGTCACAAGATACGCCCGTCACACTGCTTAATATTAATTGGGGATTTGAATAGAACTGAGGTTATTTTGAATGAATATTTTTTCAGTGTTCAATCTAGAGGGGGCCATGGCTAAAATGGCCCTCTAAAATCCAAAATGACCCCCTTCAAAATGAAGACTGGGCCCAAAAGGCATACTTCAATCACACATTCAATAAGACTTCTCTGAATGAAGTCATGGAAATAATGTCTTAACTTTTTCTAGTAGATTTAATTTGTTCAAAACAATATATTTTTTATCAAATTGTTATGGTTTGTTACATTTAAACCTTATAATTCAATAGTTTGTCTATGTATTTATATCGCATGACCCCCCTTGACCAAGAGCCATGGGCCCATTGGGCCCCCTATGATACAAGGCTAGATTGAACGCTGTTTTTTGTCAAACAAAGTAAGAAAAACAACAAAGGACAATAACTCAAAATATACGCTAGGTAGAGTTATGGTTCTTGTACACTGCACTCCCACTTGGTGAGCTCTATCCATCCATGAAATTTCATGATCCTAGCTATTGTACTTTTAGAGATATACTCCGGACAAGATTCAAATATGAAAATCGACAAAGGGCAATAACTCAAAAAATAGGCCAGGTAGAGTTATGGTTCTTGTGCACTGTACTCCCCCTTAGTAAGATCTATACACCCATAAAGTTTCATGATCCTAGCTATAATACTTTTAGAGATATACTCTGGACAAGATTCAATAATGAAAAACAACAAAGGGCAATAACTCAAAAAATAGGCTAGGTAGAGTTATGGTTCTTGTGCACTGCACTCCCACTTGGTGAGCTCCATCCATTTATGAAATTTCATGATTCTAGCTATTATACTTTTAGAGATATACTCCGGACAAGATTCAAGTATGAAAAACAACAAAGGGCAATAACTCTAAAAAAAGGCTAGGTAGAGTTATGGTTCTTGTACACTGCACTCCTACTTTGTGAGCTCTATCCATCCATGAAGTTTCATGATTCTAGCTATTATACTCTTAGAGATATACTCCGGACAAGATTCAAGTATGAAAAACAACAAAGGGCAATAACTCAAAAAATAGGCCAGGTAGAGTTATGGTTCTTGTGCACTGCATTCCCCCTTGGTAAGATCTATACACCCATGAAGTTTCATGATCCTCGCTATAATACTTTAAGAGATATACTCCGGACAAGATTCAAGTATGAAAAACAACAAAGGGCAATTACTCAAAAAATAGGCTAGGTAGAGTTATGGTTCTTGTACACTGCACTCCCATTTTGTGAGCTCTATCCATCCATGAAGTTTCATGATTCTAGCTATTATACTCTTAGAGATATACTCCGGAAAATATTCAAGTATGAAAAACAACAAAGGGCAATAACTCAAAAAATAGGCTAGGTAGAGTTATGGTTCTTGTGTACTGCAATCCCCCTTGGTGAGCTCTATCTACCCATGAAATTTCATGATCCTAGCTATAATACTTTTAGAGATATACTCCGGACAAGATTCAAGTATGAAAAACAATAAAGGGCAATAACTCTAAAAAAAAAAGGCTAGGTAGAGTAATGGTTCTTGTACACTGCACTCCCACTTGGTAAGCTCTATCCATCCATGAAGTTTCATGATTCTAGCTATTATACTTTAAGAGATATATTCCGGACAAGATTCAAGTATAAAAAACAACAAAGGGCAATAACTCAAAAAAGAGGCCAGGTAGAGTTATGGTTCTTGTGCACTGCATTCCCCCTTGGTAAGATCTATACACCAATGAAGTTTCATGATCCTAGCTATAATACTTTTAGAGATATACTCCGGACAAGATTCAAGTATGAAAAACAACAAAGGGCAATTACTCAAAAAATAGGCTAGGTAGAGTTATGGTTCTTGAACACTGCACTCCTACTTGGTGAGCTCTATCCATCCATGAAGTTTCATGATTCTAGCTATTATACTTTTAGAGATATACTCCCGACAAGATTCAAGTATGAAAAACAACAAAGGGCAATAACTCAAAAAATAGGCCAGGTAGAGTTATGGTTTTTGTGCACTGCACTCCTACTTGGTGAGCTCTATCCACCCATGAAATTTCATGATCCTAGCTATAATACTTTTTGAAATATACTCCGGGCAAGATTCAAGTATGAAAAACAACAAAGGGCAGTAACTCAAAAAATAGGCCAGGTAGAGTTATAGTTATTGAGCACTGCACTCTGTAATGATGAGAAGAATATAACTGCCAAGTTTAAAGTCAATCGGACTTACGGTGACAGAGTTATGCTCAGGACAAAAAAGTGGACACTGCTGGACGCCCGGACAACCAGACGCCCGGACACCACGGGTGATCCCATTATACGTCCCGTCTTCGACGGGCATATAATAAGAGGGACGTAAAAACAAGGGTTTGTACAGCAAAGGGTTAATGTAAAGCAGTTTTATACTAATTGTATTGTTGTTTGCTGACCAAGATGGTATAACTACAGTCCTATTTCAGATATAGTTACTACATTTTGTTTGCCTATCAAAAATCATTAATTTATTTGTCTGATATAACGATTGACATGTCTTTGTATTCACACTTACCTGCATATAGGATTGTTTTGCATAATGATTTTACAGATTAATCGTGTCAAATTAACCCTTTACCACAGATACAGATTTTAGGCTAATCTTACCTGGTAAGCAGACAAATGCTAACTTCCTGAAACTTTTATTTCCAAATTCATGGCACTTTATTAATTTTTTTTTCTTAAATTTCATAGCACAGAAATATAATCTTTCTTTCAATTCTTGCAAGGTAAATGACAGCAGAAAAATGTTATGCAGAAAATTTAACCCCCTTGTTTTGTAAAAAAATGCAGAATTTGGACACTGCAGAAATAAAGTGCTATACTGTAGAGCTTGAATCGATCTAAGAATAATGATTTTGGTACTGTAATAGAGTACCAGAAGGCAACAGACAATGCAAAGTTTGAAAGCCTTAGGTCTTTAAGCTTTGGAGGAAAAAAGAATTGAGATTCATGTCTTGGTATAGTCAAGAAACCCACAACAAAGGGCTAATGTTATTCAACAAATAAATTGAATCTAAGTATTTAAGTAGTACATGTAAAACGTACTTATGCTCTTCCTTCCTTATCCAGCATGTATTTCATTTGTAAAATCCAGAATCCAAATAAGAGCTTATGGTATAAAGGTAAAATCAGATGAAGAATTTGAAGTATTTTGATATAGTACCATGAACCCATTATCAGACGACAAAATGTTAGACTGGTCCTAATTCAAAAATGTTGCAGATGACAATTTAAAGTTGGTGACCCACATTAACATTAACCCCTTCCTGTTTTTTTTTAAATTTTAGACCCGTCCAAATTGAAAAAGGTTGAAGACAACAATGAAAATTGGATGCAATTTAAAATGAAACCGTCCTATGTGGTAGAAAATATTGTGGAAAAAGAAGAAATTGCTTGTTACATATTGTGGAAAAAGAAGAAATTGCTTGTAACAAGCAATTTCTTCTTTTTCCAACAATGTTTTCTCAAGAATAAAATCACAAAGACGTAAAATCCCATGTTTGAATAGGCAAGGGTTAAATAATAACACACCTCCTTAGGTAAATGGTAACCTATAATTAACGCAAACTATTTCAAATTGTGAGGAAGAGTTAAAAAAATCCATTGTCTGTGTACTCAATTTTAATTACAAGTAATCTTACCATAGAAATTCCTGAGCATCATGTTGGAAATATCCTTTAAACATTGGTATGGCTTGCCATACAGATTGTAGGAAAGCGTGCGGACTGACCTGGGCCCACTTTCCTGACCACAACACACGCAACAAACCATGGAGTTCAGAACACAAAGATCTACAATTGAAAATAGAATGGATAATTGTATCTGCATTTTAACCTATTTCCAAACATCAGAATTTAATACTGATCGAAATTGAAAGAAATTGCAGACATTATTCCAATGTGTAAATGAGATGAAAAATAACTGTCATATGAGGTAGAAAACATTGTTAGAAAAAGAGAAATTGCTAATTACATGTACAAGCCATTACTTTCTAACTATGTTTTTTCAAAGCTTTACTTCTTCAGTGCATAAATATGCAGGATTGATTGGTAATAGGTTAAATGATACAGGTTTGTGAGCTTAAGACTAATAAATATGCAGCTAGAACTCGCAAAAATCCTGCTGTGAGACCCAGGGATCTGTTGTGGCTCAACTTGAGAAAAGAATTGAAGACTGTGTCAAAAAGTCCTCTTTTCTGAAGTTGAGCCCAGGTGTAAAAAATGTCAAAAACTTTGTTAACATTTAACACGAAAATTATGAATCTATAATATCACTGTTTGGTGTTTCATAAATTATTACAGAATTCTTGCTAAATCATACGTTGTTGGTACAAAAACATTGGATTTATGTTTATGTTTTTTAGCAAATATGACCGCTTTTTATGGGAGATTTTGAAAAGTAGATTTTGATTGTGGTTGCTTAAAGGAGGAGGTTGCTTAATAGAAGCAATTTCTTCTTTTCTCACAACATTTTCTACCACACAGGATCATTTCATTTCGAATTGCACCCAATTTCATTGTGGTCTGCAACCTCTTTCAATTTGGACCAGTCTAAAATTTCAAAAAACAGGAAAGGGTTGATGCTGGTTTGGATCGTTTTGATTGTTCAATCCTGCAATTCAAGTTGGAAGATAACTAGATTAAAATTGTCATGTTCATTTTTTTAACTAGAAACAAGAGCCAAAATTGTTACAAAAACAGGTTTTCAATGGCTTCATCAACATACTTCAAATAACTGATGGAGTATTTGCCAACAGAATTTTGGCAATAAGTCTCCTTTTTGCATGACACAGCTCTGAATAACAAAATGCAGATAACAAGTGCTAGGTCACATGAAGAAATACATTTGGTGAAAATTTCAACAAAACATGTCATGAATTAAAGGAGAAGTTGGGCACACAGCAATTTTGACAATAAGTTACCTTTTTGCATGACTCAGCATTCAATAACAAAAAGGCTGAAAATGTGCCCTAGGTGAGAATTTCATTAAAATTTGTATTGAATTGTTGGAGTAGATGCGCACACAAGTTAAATTTCATGCTCGCCCAACCGGCCACCAACATTCACCAATCTATTTACCCTTTTTCCTTCAAAAGCCTGGTTTTAAAATCATGGAATTGTCTCCATTGCAAACAAACATCATTTTATGAGAAGGTTTGAGGAGAATCAGATGGAAATTGTTAAATAGGTGTTATCAAGACAATTCAATTTATATTTACTTAAGGTTTTCTGATTCAACCAATTTTCAAAGAGAACAACCCTTTAATCCATTCCCAAACATTAATGCTTTTTGACACCCCAAAAATAAAAAGCTGTGGAAAATATTGTGGAAAATGAATGTAATAAGCAATTTCTTCATTATCCACAATCTTTTCTACCTCAAAAGAGAAAGAAAATTTAAATTTTCTTCAACTAAAATTTATCGTCTGCAACATCTTTAAATTTGGGCCTGTCTAATATTTTACCATTTGGTAATGGGTAAAGGTTCAATTGACAGTTCATGGATGCACAATAGACAAACAATCAGATACTCATTTAGGATGGGGCTTTCTGCTTTTGTCATTAGAGTTAATTAAAGGACTGAAGGTCTTAAATGATGCCATGTTCCTGATGGGACTTGGGCATAAATATTTCAAATACAGCAATTTATCATAATTCAGGCAATCCAAATTATCGTCTGCAACATCTTGACTTAAGTTTTATGAAAGTCAAATTAATTACTTTTTAGAACAAAAGAAACAAAATTTATCAAAATGCATAAGACAATTTATCAAAATGCATAAGACCACAAAAAGACACAATATGAAAATTTTAGGGAGTCTCTCCTTGTCAGTATGGTAAAAAATTAATTACGTTGACCATATTAAATTCACGCCATAGTTTATGGAAATACGTAATTGTTTATGATATATATAGATTGAATACTACAAAAAATTTTATTCAAAATTCGATTTGGCACATATTCTTTACAACATCATAGCTATGAATAATGGCAAAAATTGAGCAAAGCTAGGCGAGTTACCTTTTCCCACAAACCCATTCCCACACAATAACGCTCTCTGATACCCTAAAAAAAACAAGCATTCTGAAGTATTGCATGACAATACCAAGTCCCCTACCGGTTTTATATATTTCCCTAGAACAGTATAATTTTTGGATGGTAAAGGGATTACTACCCCGCCAAAATATTACAGATTTTATGAGCAATTTTGAAACACACACACATACACACAAACATAAAACAAGAGGACCATGATGGTCCTAAATCGCTCACCTGAGGCATCCACAAATTACAGTCCTTTTTTGTATAAAAAGACACAACTTGAGCAAAATAAATGAAACAAAATATAAGATTTTGGGCTTTGTACAAAACAATCCAGTAATGCTATCCAAAAAAATGAATGCCTTTGGCTTTATTGTTTAATCCATTACCAAACTATCCCAGAATTTGTCACCCTCAGGAAAAAAAAGTTTAAAAAAGCATTGTGATAAAGGGAGTGACAAGCTATTTCTCCATTTCTATTTAAGAATTCTTTCAATGTGATCTATGCAATTTTTGACCCCAGGAGCAGAGACGTTTTTTATCCTACGAGCATTTTTTCCTATAACATAATACAAAATTATCTAGTCATGCTACATACCAAATATGAATGCCCTTCACCATATATTTCAGAAGAAGAAGTCTTTTGAAGTTGCTCTAATTGGATGTTTTCCAAAATTTTGGACCTATAGGGCAGTGCCATGTTTTATCCCAGGGCTAAGATTTTAGCTAACAAGATAAAGAACCATCTGTTCATGCTATATACCAAATATGAATGTCTAAGACTTTGTAGATTGGGAGGAGAAGACTGTTGAACATGGTCTAATTGAGCATTTTTATGAACTTTGGACACCCAGGGAAGGGGTAACCTACAGGCATAATTTTAATCAAAATTGATAGATAACAGCCAGGCTATGCTACACTCAAAATATAAATGCCCTCCACCTTAAAATGAAGATTTTTTTTTAACATACTCAAATTTTACGTTTTTCCCAATTTTTGGACCTCTAGTGCAGGGCCGTTTTTGACCCTGGGAGGACAACTTTAAGTGATATAGTACAAAACCATCTAGTTATGCTACATACCCAATATGAATATCATAGACTTTATAGTTTAAGAGGAGAATTCTTTTGAAATTGCTCTAATTAAGCATTTTTCCAAACTTCGGACTTAAGGGGTGGGGCCATTTTTGACCCCAGAGATTGAATATTTAAAAACTTGGTAGAGAACCATATGATTAAGCTCTATACAAAATATAAAGGTCTATGGCCTTGAAGACTATGAAAAAAACAACAACAAAGATTTACTAAAATTTCCCATTTTCATATGCCGCATTTACAACATTTTTTCACGGAATGAAATTCTTTTAACAACTTTTGAAGAACTTCACCCAAGGAACATCCCTGCAAAGTTTCAGCTTGATTGGCCTACTGGTTTAGGAGGAGAAGATTTTTAAAGATATTTAAAGAATTACTAAAGATTCCCATTTTCATATGCCGCGGTTACAACATTTTTTCACGGAATGAAATTCTTTTAACAACTTTTGAAGAGCTTCACCAAAGGAACATCCCTGCAAAGTTTCAGCTTGATTGGCCCACTGGTTTAGGAGGAGAAGATTTTTAAAGATATTTAAAGAATTACTAAAGATTCCCATTTTCAAATGCCAAGGCAACCTGAGTTTTTGACGGAATGAAATTCTTTTAACAACTTTTGAAGAACTTCACCCTAGGAACATCCCTATAAAGTTTTAGCTTGATTGGCCTACTGGTTTAGGAGGAGAAGATTTTTAAAGATATTGTGGACGGACGGACAGATGGACAGACGGACAGACGGACGGACGGACGACGGACAACGACCGATCACAATAGCTCACCTCGCACTTTGTGCTCAGGTGAGCTAAAAATAGGCGTCTCTTTTTGTTGTTAGCTAAATTATACTTCATAAAGTCATCTGTTCCAAGAGAATGAAGAATTAAGACCCTAAAGCCCAAGTAAACTTTCAACAAAAGCTTTCAAAAATCTGTCTAGGATTGTGAATGCTTTTGGGTTATCAATATTGACTCACATAACAAAACCACCTTCATATCACAAAGGGTTTAGAAAAAAATCTGGAAAACTGAAATTTCCTGGTAACTTTTAAAGTCCAACATCCATATCTTCCTCAAAAATCAATGGACCTAAACCAAACTTAAACTCGTTGATGTGGACTCACAAACCAAAAATCAGAACAAGATCTTCGTGGGTTAAGAAAAAAAGTCCGGAAAACTTAGTTTCCTCGTAATTCTCTAAATCCAGCATCTGTATCTTCCTCAAAAATCAATGGACCAAAACCAAACTCAAACTTGTTCTGTAAATCGCTGACGCAGACTCACATACCAAAAATCAGTTCAGTATCTCAGAGTGTTTAGGAAAAGAGTCCGGAAAACTGAAGTTTCTTGGTAATTTCTAAGTCCAGCATCTGTATCTTTCACAAAAATCAATGGACCAGAACCAAACTTAAACTTGTTCTGTAACTAATTGATACAGACTCATATACCAAAAATCAGCTCAATATCTCTGAGGGTTAAGAAAAAAAGTCCGGAAAACTGAAATTTCCTGGTAATTTTCTAAGTCCAGCATCCGTATCTTCCAGAAAAATCAATGAACCGGAACCAAACTTAACTTTTTTCTGTAACTAATTGATACAGACTCACATACCAAAAATCAGCTCGATATTTCTAAGGGTTAAGAAAAAAAGTCCAGAAAACTGAAATTTCCTGGTAATTTTCTAAGTCCAGCATCTGTATCTTCCTAAAAAATCAATGGACCAAAATCAAACTCAATCTTGTTATGTAAATCGCTGACGCGGACTCACATACCAAAATTCAGTTCAATATCTCGGAGGGTTTAGGAAAAAAGTCCGGAAAACTGAAATTTCATGGTATTTTCTAAGTCCAGCATCAGTATCTTCCACAAAAATCAATGGACTAGAACCAAACTCGAACTTGTTCTGTAACTCATTGATGCTGACTCTAATACCAAAAATCGGCTCAAAATCTCCTACGGTTAAGAAAAAAAGTCCGGAAAACTGATAAGTCCAGACTGACAGACGGATGGACAGACGGACGGAGCGCAAACCTATAGTCCCTTTCGGCTTTCGCCGGTAGGGGACTAAAAAGCCATTGAAAACAGTGCTTGACTTCAAAATGTCAATCAGACTAAAGTTTTGGGGCATAAAGAGAACCATGTTCAACTTACACATTCTTATCTTCTGTCCCTCTTGCTTCAACTTCACAAATCAAGTGCTCCCTTCTCCTTGATGATGTTTGAGAAGATCCCCCATTTAAACCACCCACTTTTTGTTGACACTTCCCATTCTTTGTTTGAGATCTTGTGGACATCAAATGCTGGAATCCATAAATAATTTTGTTATTGTGCATTACATCAGTATTGTAAATTATCGTGTTTGAGAATCGTGTGTAAGTATTTTTATTGGATGAGACCGAAGGTCAAATCCAATAAAAATACCTACACACGTTCGAGAACAGGATAAAAAATAATAGTAGAACACACTGTTGTAATATTCCTTTTATTATATACCTTTAGGACATGACATTAAGAAAATTCTCTTAAATGATTAATAGATAACCAACTTTCAGGAAAAAAACGAACATCAATACACAAGTAGTCTGTGTTTAACGGTACTCGACTAATATGTTTTTTGGTACACTCTGAATACAGATGTTTTTTCTTTAGAGTTGTATTAGGTAGCCAGATTTTAATCCAAATCTTTTATAGATATATGATAAAGAATCTTATTCTACCTAGTGCAATGTTTATTTTATGTTCATTAACCCATTACCAGATAACAACATCTTAGACTGGTCCAAATTGAAAGGAGTTGCAGATGACAATTTAAAGTTTATGAAATTTTAGTTTTATTCCAATTTCTGGATAGAAAACATTGTTTAAAATCGAGAAATTGCTACTCACAAGCAATTTCTTCAATTTACACATTGTTTTACCAATAGGTTTTCTTGAGGGGCATCCAAAAGGATCACTAAGTGGGAATGGGTTGATATGAAATATTTAGCCAGAGGCAAAGAAAGATCATCTTTAGTGATCATACAGTATTTCACAAAAGTTCGGGTACATTTTTTTGTATAGATTCAATTAAAAAAAAATCAGATTTAATTTCGATTTTTACAGAATTTTCTCAACTACATTATTTGAGAAACAAAGAAATGGGTTTGCTACTGTCGAATTTGAACCCAATTTTGTTCAAACCCAAAAATAAAGTTCAGTTATTTATTCTACCCCCCCAAACTATGTTTGTCAGCTTGTCAGTGGGTTGGTTGTTTAGGCCATTGATTATTTAGTATGTAGCTTTTTCTTGCCTTACCTTTTTTCTCCTCAAGTACAGTAAAACCTTTGTAGTTTACAGCACAAGGGAACCAGCAATTTAATACTAACTGAATGTAGTATAGAACCAAATGGATTGCAGGTAATCGGGAGTTTGAGATAGTCAGAATTGGACATTGCATTGTAGTACTCTCTATTTGATACTTGAATTTAACTATATTCTAAAAATATTTTTAATCAAAGCCAAAACAAAATTGAAACGTAAAAAATGAAAGAGCAATAACTCCAAAAATAAGGATAGCAGATTTGTGATTATCAAATTCTGCAATTCTCTTAGTCATGTTATATGAGGGTATGAAGTTATAAGTTTAAAACTTTCTTACTACAGAAGTTATGGCAGAAAACAAAACCAAGAATTTGAGAGTCAAATAGTCCAGCTTATAAGAATTTAGAAAAAATTTAGAAGTTCAAGTAAAGATAATTCTGCAACAAATGAAAGTATGACCAATCAATAGCCTAAAAAATTGCAGGTGCACAACTTCTTATTGAGATCAACATTATGAGCTGCAGCTTCAATAGTGTAGAAGAAAAGCTCCAGACAAAATGTGTAAGAAAAGCTCCAGACAAAATGTGTCTCCGTACAGACAGACAGACAGCCATGGCAATTCCAGTGTATCCACTCAACTTCGTTATGGGGGTGTACATATTGTTTGAAGTGGGTTCACAAATTGTACCTGAAAGCATTCAACTGTGGTTTGCCTGAGAAGAAGCTGGTTTCTTGGTATAGATGATTTGGAAGGTGTTGGTGATAACTTTGACACTAGTTTGGATATGGGTGATGTCAAGGAACCTGAAGACGATGATTTTAGACTGGAAGATGTTTGTGGAGACAGGCTAGGACTCCAGTCTAGGTTCTTCAATGACAAGAAGAAGTCTCTGAAGGCATCTATATGACTGAAAATAAATGGGTTGAAATACTTAATTTTTCAACTGTTTACCAGAGTAACATTGCCCCAAATTCTAGAGTTTTTATTGGTATGAATTTTTCAAAAAGCGTCAATGGTGATTTTGAAATCAACTGGGAAGAAAGTACTGAAACTAGTTGAGTCAGTGCCTTTCTGCATTATCCAATTCCAATTGACCAATCATGGCTGTCAATCGAATAATTATTCAACCAATGAAATCATTCGTTTAGAATGGAAGTTCATTTTGAACTCCGACTTTGGTTGCCATTCAAGCTGTAGTTACCACGTTTAGGTCAACAACTATCCATTCTACCTATTTGTAACATGCTACTGGCCATTAATTTTGCAAAATAATGCCGTCAAAAATTGAAGCGGAACTTCTTGTCGGAGTTAATGGGCGTGCCCAGCGATTGGTCCATTCTGGCAACCAAAAGAAGAAAAAGTGAGTTTTGAAGTTCATTAAAATCACATGATTACCATTCCAATACACTTTGCGGGTGCCTCTCTATTTTTTTCAGGTATGCTTCATTAAACAACACCTGCCAGTTATCTCAACACAAGAATTAATAAATCAAGACATTGCAATAATACTTCAATAGAGTTTTAGAGGATGGGAATTAATTTAATTTTAGTTGAAATTCTCCACTTTGCCTTCTGTTACTTTCACCCTTTCCTGTTTTATGAAATTTTAGACTGGTCCAATTTGAAAGAGGTTGCAGACGACAATGAAAAATGCATGCAATTTGAAATCTGGCCATCCTATGTGGTAGAAAATATTGTGGGAAAAGGAAAAATTGCTTGTAACAAGCAATTTCTCTTTTTTCACAATGTTTTCTTAAGTATAAAATCACAGTGACGTAAAATCCCGGATTTGTCCAGGAAAGGGTTAACCCTGAATTTCTCTTGGTCAGATAAATGATGGATTGTCACAGTCAATATAAACTCAATTGACCAATAAGATAATCCAGTTTTTTGGGTGACTTAAATGTCATAATTGACCAATTACAGCTGTCAAAGTATCAATTGACCAATCAAATTATTCATCTAAACAAGAAGTGAACCTTGATCTCTAACATTGGCAACATTTATGTTAAGCATTTTTGTGTGATTGGAAACTTTAACATCGTAACTACAACTTATTCAGGCTGTGTCTATGACGATTAGGTATCCAATTATTTTATTTTTTGATACATATTAATGGCCATACGTTTTTCAATGATATTGAATAGACTGGTTCAAATTGGCACATGTTTCAGATGACAAATTTTAGTTGAAATTAAACAACTTTGTCTATTTGGGTACAAAATACTGTGGATAAAAGAGAAATTGCTTAAATCAACCAACTCCTTCATTTTCTATGATATTGTCCAAAGTTTTTTCTTGAGAGTTGTAAAATAGCTGGACTGTGTAGACATGGGTTAATCAAGCACTTTTTAATTATAATACAACTTAGTTTGTCAAACAAAGTCATTCCTACCTCAACACTTGTAGTACAGAGTTCATATAGCATGTGTTCCCAAGATTGCGCAATCCAGTCACACCAGGAGTTATTGTCCTTTTCTTTAGAGAAACACTCCCAAGAATCTCCAACTTTTTCTTCTCCTTTCTTGGTGATTTCTGTTTCCTCTGTTTAGTATCATGTAAATATGTTCTCCAGGCTCCAAACACTTTACCTAGTAATCTTTGTCTAAAGATACAGAAGAAAATTGTATGCTTCCGCATAAGATAAATACATCTTTCCTTGAGTGGACAACATAAGCTATATTTCAAGAGTGGCAGTGAATTAAGAAAATTATAGTTTTTGTTGTTCACATAATCTAAAGAATACTTTAATTCAAATATCTGAATAAGAATCTTAAGAGTCTTAACAAAAGAATGCGCCTAAAATAACAGAATATTATGACATTGTCAATAGATATATGACATTGTTTTTGCGCACTGACATTTGATGTTTTCTGACATTAACAAAATATCACTGAAGTACTGTTGTTAGGGCCCTAACAACAGTAATTCAGTGATTTTTTAATGCCAGATAATGGCAAAGTGCCAAACAAATACAGTGCGCCAAGGCTACATCATATATCGATTGACAACGTCATAATATTCGGACAATGGAGGACAGATAATGTAAAGATGTAGAAGTAGAAGAGTTTATGACTTTAAAAAAAGCAATTCGGGAACTATTGAAATGAGAGTTCATAATTTATTGAATGTAATTTGTGTTCCATGAGGAACAATGTATTAATGTATTCAATAAACTTTTTGACTAGTCCAAATTTAAAGAAGTTGCAGACAACAATTTTCAGTTGGTGGAATTTTCAAAATCTTAAGAGTACATAACACTGCGGATAATGAGGAAACTGATTGTTAAGTATTAACCCATTACCAGACAAATGGATTTTAGACTAGTCCGAATCTAAAGAAGTTGCACACCACAATTTATATTAGATTGAAATTTTGTCTTTTGGGTGCAATTATTGTGGATCATGAACAAACACTTTGTCCATTGTTCACAATGTTTTTCGAAAGTTTTTTCTTGAGGGGTATCATGAAGTTGAATTTTGTAGGAATGGGTTAATAACTGTTAGTTTCACGTCTTGATAAATCTTTAATTGAGTGCACAACAAAGACTCTGCTTTTTGTAAAAATAAAACATTTGCTATGCACTCAATTACCCATTGACAGACAACAAAATCTTAGACTGGAGTTGTAGACAACTTTTCTTTATTATCCACATTTTTTTCAAAGCTTCTTTCTTGGGGAGCATGAAAAAGTGGAATCGTATAGGAATGGGTTAAAGAAAGATAAATCAACCTTGAACTTTTCATATCTTCAATCTTCTAGACTATATTTTTGATTTACTTAATGGCTTTTGACATCTAACAACAATTAATGAAAGTTTAATCATTTGCCCAACAACACCTTTGAAACAGAGCTAGTGAACATCCTCAAACATCATTTTTTCTAATGCATACACTATCAAAATCATTAGGTTTTAATTACATCCATATAACTCTGCCTAGTACAAAATTCCTATAACCTAAATTCAATCAATTCAAAATATATTCTGGAAATTACATTATTACAAAATTACTCTCAGTGCCATTTTTATCTTACTTTTAAAAATCTCTTATTTTAGAAAAAAAAATTCAAAAATGGACTGGTCCACTGTTGGTGGCATCTTTTGAAATGCACTGCATGAAAATACTATTCAACAGAACACTTCAACCTCTTCAAAATATGATCTAGTCAGAAATGTTCCCAACCCATGACCTTCAGATCACGAGGCAAGCACCAATAGCAATCAGCAATCTAGGCAGTCAAGTGTTTTGTCTATTAGACCAAGTACAAACCTTCGATGCCAGTCAGCTGTTGCCAGTTTGTCATCATCATCAGCATGATCTCTGAAAATCACAATAAACCAATCTCTGAGAGTATCTTGGCATATCTTTTTAATTTTGTATTATGCTTTGGTGTCCTATATTAAAACAAGAACCATTAAGGTACTATATCGCTCCCCTGAGTTTGATGGCTCAAGGCTTTATAAAATATACAAAATACCAAAGCCCTACGCCTATTTTTTTTTAAAAGAGGATTTATGTGCTTATGTACTTATGTGCAGGCTGATCTTTGTCTAAACCTCCTGCAAAATAGGAATATTTTTGGTTCAGCATGACAAAGCTAAATACTAGCCATAATTTGTATAGACTTCAATCATAAGTATTAATGGATAAGTAATGTTCATTAGTTGAACCTATGGTAAGGCTGAATAAATTTGTATAGACTTCCATCATAAGTATTAATGGATAAGTAAAGTTCATTAGTTGAACCTATTACCAAAACATGGTCACAAAGCAGGGTAACTTAACAAAATGCAGAATGTCTAATCTATTACCACACAATGACCCTTTCTGACACCCTGAAGAAATGCATTTGTGGAAAACTTTGTGGGAAGAGGAGAAAATGCTTGTAACAAGCAACTCCTCTTTTTCTCACAATGTTTTCCACTCTATTTGGCGCTTAATATCAAAGTTATAGCATATTTTGAAACATTATATGAAAACTTCGTTTAATATGAATCAGTCTAAATTTCATCATCTGGTAATGGGTTTTATTGTCTTGTAGTGCTTCTGATCTATAGACACTTATGTAAATTTATTCATTAGTTTCAAAAATATGTAAATATCATATGTAAACCTTTTGATGACTCCTGAGTGAGAGTATGACCGCAGCAGTCTACGACCTCTTGATTCAATATCTGTGAATTTCTGTGTAGCTATAGCACTTAGAGCTGACCTCAGTAGTTTGATGTCACCAGCAGCATTATCATTCAGCACATAGTCATCGCATACATAACTGAAATATTCATATCTCTAAATAGAAAACAAGAGGACCACTGGCCCTAAAGCGCTCACCTGAGACAGAGATTAGGAATAGCTTATTAATATCAAACACAGGGTAATTTGTAAAAGAGTCCCCAGTTTGTAACTAATATGTTATATGAAACCTTTAGCAGTTAAGGTGTGCTCTGGATAAGTCCAAAAGTATCATTTTTTCAACATTTTCTTCTTAATTTCTATGTAAATAGGATGGATCAATAGATGGAATTCAAATATAATCAAAGGGGCATCAAAAGAACAATTTGTTAAAAAAGTTCACTTAAACACTCTACATACCATATATCAATGTTCTAAGGTTTTTGGCTTTGGAGGAGTAGATTTTTAATGATTTCCTTCTTTCTTTCCAGATCTTTAAGATTTTATAGGTTTCTAAGGAAAATATGGTGCACCCAACCAGAGCCCAAATATGACAGAATTGATTGATTGATTGAATGGGGCTTAACGCCACTTTTGACAGTATTTTAAAATGTAACCTTTACAAACAAGAACTACAGGGGTTATTCCACCTTTCCCAAAATGGTTTTCCTAAAACCTATTCTTCAAAGGCTTCAGAAGGAGGAGTGATCAGGAGCTATGACGGCGGCTACTAATCATCAATCATTCAAGACATGTAAATGCTGTTTATAATAAACATGACCTTGACTAATGACCTTGAACCAGGACCAATATAAAGGTCACAAGTAGTACCTGATACATAAAGATTGAAAGCCTTATCACTTAGGAAAGGTTGCATTTTCATGGTCACTTTCAGCATCCATACACCCATAAAGCAATAGACATCAAACTTATGCATGAAGGGGTGTATAAAAAGAGTACATACCAATACACATATTTGTCATTTACTTCTATGCTAATGGGATGCTGAAATATAAAAATTCATTTTGTGTATGAGCAAAAGCATTCTACAGAGATCTGAATGGGAGGAGTGATGACAATCTAACATGTTATCTCTACTCAAAACCCTATGTTTCGGGAGCATGTTGGAATCCTCTAAAGTTAATTCTAATAAGTACCAGTAACATACGCTTAAACTAATTCCCACACAATAATGCTTTTTGATGCTCCCTAAGAAAAAACTATTGAAACCATTGTGAACAATTAAAAAATTGTTTGTTTCAAGTAAATTCTTCATTACCTGCATTATTTTCAAACTCAAAAGAAGAAAATAGATTACATTAACTTAAAATTGTCGTCTGCAATTTCTTTGACTTTGGACCAGTTCAAAATTTTGTCATCTGGCCATGAATTAAAGGACCTGTAATGAAATTTTACAACTTGAAATAGAAATCACTCCCCATAAGGCGAGAACTACTTTATATGTATATTTTCACACATTTTAACCCTTTCCTGTTCAATCCCTGGTTTTTACGACACAGTGTTTTAATACCTGTGAAAACATTGTGGAAAAAGAAGAAATTGCTTGTCACAAGCAATTTCTTCTTTTACCACAATATTTTCTACCCTATTGAATGATTATTTTGCCAATTAAATTTAATTTAAATTTTCGTCTGCAAAACCTTTGAATTTGGACAGGTCTAAAATTTTGAAAAACAGGAAAGGGTTAATGTGAACATTCGAAAAGTCTAGTAACTGATGAATGTCATCATTCATTGTGATAGATACTCATCAAGCATTTTATTGTAATAATGATGCATGACTATCATTGGCTGATAATTTATGAAACAATTCACAAATAGTTCTGGAGAGAATGTAGGATAAGTTACTGATAAGAACAAGAGAGAAAAGATGGCACAATGAAAAACAAGGTGCCAAATTGTCACAAGATACGCCCGTCACACTGCTTAATATTAACTGGGGGTTGAATAGAACTGAGGTTATTTTGAATGAATATTTTTTGTCAAACAAAGTATGAAAAACAACAAAGGGCAATAACTCAAAAAATAGGCTAGGGAGAGTTATGGTTCTTGTACACTGCACTCCCACTTGGTGAGCTCTATCCATCCATGAAATTTCATGATTCTAGCTATTAAACATTTAGAGATATACTCCAGACAAGATTCAAGTATGAAAAACAACAAAGGGCAATAACTCAAAAAATAGGCCGGATAGAGTTATGATTCTTGGGCACTGCACTCCCCCTTTGTGAGATCTATACACCCATGAAGTTTCATCATCCTAGCTATAATACTTTTAGAGATATACTCTGGACAAGATTCAAGTATGAAAAACAACAAATGGCAATAACTAAAACAATAGGCCAGGCAGAGTTATAGTTATTGAGCACTGCACTCCGTATTGATGAGAAGAATATAACTGCCAAGTTTAAAGTCAATCGGACTTACGGTGACAGAGTTATGCTCCGGACAAAGAAGTGGACACCGCCCGGACAACCGGACGCCTGGACACCACGGGTGATCCCATAATACGTCCCGTCTGCGACGGGCGTACAATAAAAGTACAGTTTCAAAGTGGGTAACTTGTTCGAAAAAGATTGATTGAATAGGGTTTAACACCACTTTCAACAGTATTTCAGTCATATCGGAGTGGTTAGAGCGCCTAACAATGGATTCCTGGTATTTCTCGCACTAGTACTACCACTACATCCTTTCCTAGCTTCCAGCTGCTATCCCACTTAGGTTTACGATTATCAGAAAGTATATTTGCCGCCGCCAGGGATTTAACCCATGACATCTCATAGTTTTGTTTGAATCAGAGTAAATATTTGAAGTATTTTGGTAGCATATCATAAGGCAATATTACAAACAAAATTTGAAAGATCTAGGCCTCTCTTAAGATTTCCTTCTTGATCTCTATGTATAACTTGGGAATAATTTGATTTTTTTTTTTTTGTGAAGCCCATCAAGAAAAACAACTTGGAAACCATTGTGCTTGCAGTTAGCAATATCTTCATTTTCCACAATTTCTTCTACCCAGAAAGTTGAAAAAATGTAAAATTTCATACACTTTGAAATGTCCTCTGCAACTCCTTTCGAATTGGACCAGTCTTAAATTTTGCTGGCTGGTTAGTGGTTCAAGAAGAAAATGAGTTTAAGGTTAATGTTGTAAATGCAATTTATTCAAGCCATAGTTTTAAGTCTTAGTTACAAAGTGTGGGTAGAATGATTAAGTTGCGAATTAATAATTGCTTTTTATTTTATGTTCCTGGCCATGCATCATGCAAACTAAAGTTGTTCAACATCTCAGTTGAACTGCTTGGTCAGTAACCAGGGATCCATCAGTTATCTTTTTAACCCATTCCCACTCAATCCCTCCTTTTTAAGCCCCTCAACGCTAAGGCTTTGGAAAACATTGTGGAAAATGAAGAAATTGCTTGGATCAAGCAATTTCTTCATTATCCACAATGTTTTCTATCCAAAAAGATGAAAAAATTTAAAATTCAATCAACTTGAAATTGTCGTCTGCAGCTCCTTTCAATTTGGACCAGTCTAAAATTCCACTGTGTTGGAATGGGTTAATCAAATATATAATGGCACATCAAGCCTAAGCCCATTAGCCAGACGACAAAATTTTAGACGAATACAAATTCAAAGATGTTGCAGACGACAAATTTCAGTTGATGAAAATTTGGATTTTCTTACTATTGAAGTAGAAAACATTCAGGATAATGAAGAAATTGCTTTTAACAAGAAATTTCTTCATTTTCCGTAATGATTTCTAAACCCTTTTGTGTGTGGTTTTTTTTGGGGGTGGGGGTGGGTCATCATTATATGAATTTGGTTGAGGAAAAAAAAAGGTGAAACATTTTGAAGTTCATCTTCAATTGCAGAAGGTATGGTTTGGATGAATTTGGATGGAAACTAGGAGTCATTGAGGCACATAAACAGAACTGACATTATGACATTGACTCATCTCCCCTGAAACAGATTCAATAAAACAGTGTATTGACTGTTTTGTTTTGTTTCATCCTTGCATGAATAAAATTAAGGAGCAGATTTGCACATAACAATAAAGATAAAGATTAATTGCTATTGTGAATGACAGAGTGACCTACCTTGCTTTCTTTGAAATGTTTGAGTGCATGTTGCTCATTAAATCTTCCACATGCAACATTTGAACAGCTTAAACATGCCTGCAAGAAAAGATGTACAAGTTTAAGAAAGAGAACCAACAACACAAGACTGAATGTGTCTTAATACTTTACATTAAAAAAAACTCAAAGCACTACTTCCATGACCTACCAATTCGGTTGTAATTATCCTCTCCACCTTAAGCTCAGTTTGTTAATGGTTCTTTCTGTAACAGAAGCTTAATTCTTTCTTTAAACAAGAGCTGTCAAGATTGTCAATACTCCCCAGATATAGCCCTGTCACAAAAAGTATGAAATAAACAGGAAAAAGGGTTTAGACAGACTAACAGACGCAAATGAAGGTATATGCTCACTATATTCAAGACATGCTAAATTTTAACAAACATCCTTGAAATGTGACCTTGGGGCTATCTGAAAATTTGTTTCAAATGGCACACCTACTCAAGATAGAGAACAATCATGCAAAGTCATTTCAAAATCAATCCATAATTTTAGAAGCTATGATCCAGACATGGCTATTTTCAATAATTCATCTTGAACTGTGACCTTGGAGCTATCCAATTTTTTCACAGCATAGCACATCTTCTCATGACTGAGAACAATTGTGCCAAATTATTTGAAATCCTTCCATAATTGAAGTAAATTTTAAGCTTTGACCTTGAACTGTGACCTTGGATCTATCCAAAAACCGGGAAAAACACCTCGGCACAATATCATAAGGAATTCACAAGTGAAGCTCCATCCAATTTGGCCCAAGTGTAGTTGATATATCGGGGCGGACAGATGCACAGACAGACAGACAAAGCAGTGGCTATATGCTCGTCCTTGGGGAGCATAAGGGTTTAAAAGAGGATAAAGGTTAAGTGAAGTCATTTTAGTAGCTCCACTGGCACTTTAGTTAAAATGGTAGGAACGTTGGTCCCAGTCCAAAAAGGCCAAAACTGATGAAGGCAAGCGTCTTTCCACTAACCACTGCATGTAATTTTCAGTTATGTGGAAGATTCGCTGATCATGACTGTTTACGGCGATTTTTTTAACTCGCAAAAAATGCAAAAGGCTTGTGTTTCTAACTCACAATTCCTGATTTTCACTCGCATTTGGATCCGATTGCATCTACTGTAGTAGGAATGTTAGTACGAGCCGAAAAAGTCATTTATTTACAATGCAAGCGTCTATAAATCGAAAGTGATTTAACTAATTTCACAGAAGATTTCAGTGCAATTTATGGAGATAAAATAGCATTTTTTGGTAAAACGGCATTTAAACGGTCCAGTCTCCCTTCTAACCAGTCATCAGATGCAAAAAAATCCTGCCCTTCCCACACTGAGGCCAGTTAATCAGCCGAACGCCGTCCTCTAGCAATGGAAAAACAGCTTCCATCAAAACAGTCATGAAGTTGGAAACAGATATATTTATTCAATCACTAGCAAAATAAAGACTAACATTTTCTTTTTATTTAATCATTAAGAAAAGTGAACTGTTTTTTTTGCTAGTAGCAACTTGCATTTAGTAAGTTGGAAATGTAGGCACTCGCATTTTTGTGCAAGTAGCAAAAGATGTTAATTTCAACTCCTGATGACCCAGTATCAACCTTGTCTGAGATATCATGCAGACAAATTTCTCTACAAGTTTGAAGAAAACTAAGCTAATATTGTGGCCTCTAGAGTGCACACAAGATGTTGACACATGTCAGACACAGCTAGATCACAAAAGCTCAAATGGGGCGCTTTTAAAAACCAGTTAAATCATCAAAATGTAAAATCACTGGTTTGGTAGGTTTTGTAATGCTTTTGTTCATTAATTAGCATTCTGTTTTATTGTTGTTGTTTTATTTTTGACATGAAAGAAAGAGAACATAGTATGTATTTTTCATTTCATGAAAAAAGCTACATTCTAACTGATTGAAATACCACTTCTGAAAATATAGCTTTGTTTTTCAGTCCCTGAAAGATATCCAACTCTATACTGAAACAAATAATTATCCTCAATAACTTTTATACTTTTTCTTTTACCCTCTCAACAAATGTTTGTCTTCAGATAACTTATTTCAATATGTACTAATGTAAGCAAAATTTTGTTTGTTTGGTAAAATGTTCAATCACATAAAAACATGGTGTATTCGGATAAGGATTAGTAGAACGAGCCTTGATGTTTAACCCATTCCAAAATTTAAAAAGTTACAGACAACATTTTTAAGTGTGCGTAATTTGAAATAAAATGACTGAATAAGGTGTAAAACATTGTGAGAAAAAGAGAAACGGCTTCTTATAAGCCATTTCTCCTTTTCCCTCAATGTTTAACCCAGTATCATTTTACAGGGGCATAAAAGGTGTTATATGTTTAGAGAAATAATTTCTAGATTCTAATTTACCCAAACACTCTCTGTTGTTCGGCAAGTAAAACACAACCATTTCACTGGGTTCAGTATAGAGTGGTCCCATGCAGGTCTAATCTTGGACACATGGATACATTTCTCCATTTTATATCAACTTCCTGAAATACACAAACTTTATATAAGTATATATGTGATATAGATAAATCATTGTTATTAAATAACATGGTCAAAGTCGCCATTCTCTTAGGGTCACCTCTACCAGTTTTCTACACTTGTTGGGTGTAAGTCATATTGACTTTTTAACATCAATTCTGCCTTGCATTCACCAGCTATGGCATATCTTTGACTCATTACCACACAGCAAATTTGGTTAAAGGGTAGTCACTAATTTCAAGAGTATTGGCAGAGTTTATGGCCTACAATGTGGATGACAGAAAAAAGGGCAGGGCGCCGCACTTTGAGGGAAGGGCAGGGCCCCCTTCAGAAACTTGGCCTTGCTGAAACACTGCATCGTTTGAACAAACTTGATACATGTTCCCTAGAAGATGCTATTTACAAAATATACAAGCACTGGTTTCAGACTAGACAATTTTAAAGATTTTATCATTTTCACCCCTTTTTTATGGTTTTGGTACACAGAGTTAAGGTTGGATTTCAATTATTTGAATAATTTTGGAAGAGCTTCAACCAAGGAATATCCCTACCTAGTTTAATCAACATTGGCCCTCTGGTTCAAGAGGCGGAATTGTTGGTAGACATATAACATGACGACATAGGACGCTGGACATTTGGCAATCACAATACGTCAGCTTGAGCTCTTTGTATTCAGGTGGGCTAATAAATCAGTATAAAAAAAAATTACAATAACAAAATCTTAGATATGTCCATTTCGACAGCAAAAAAACCCAAAACCCTAAGAAGACAGAATATTTCTAGTAAATAAATGAAAAAAGAAGATTATAGTCAGTAGGCTTTTTTCCTCATCCATTTGTTTTCTCCAGAGTTTCAGTTTTCCCGATTTTTACAATATTAATTCAAGATTCTTTAATTATGAAACTATGTAAACTCTATTAGAAGATAAACAAATATAATAAAACAAACAAGAAAATCAATAAGATGACAGACAAACAATTGTCTTTTGCTGTTAATGATAAATAGATGAAATGGAAAAGCCAAACGATACAACAGCCATATACGAAGGGGTTAATTGTCATCTACCATGTATGACATACTCAATTGATGATGAAGCGTTCTGAGTGGTTGCTTGTGTCAGTAAACAATGTGTTCCGGTATATTCAGCTTGAGCTGTCAGATTTCTACAGTCCAACACATGTGATTGAAAATCTGGTTTTTGATATGACTTGTTGCATGCTTGGAAAATTTGTCATCTGTGAGACTGTGACACTTTTCATTATTGTCATTTCAAGAGCCCTGAATATCATAATCAAAATTCCTCTTTAGCATCATTGTTTGCTGAAACTGGCACTTATTTCTTATCATTTGCTCATTGTTTAAATAAGATAAGATATTATTTCATGCAAAGAATCAATCAAATGAATATGGAATAGTGCTTGAATACAGTAATCAATTTTGGTAGAGTAGATCCTATTGGTAAGACTACATAAGGTATTTGGTTGAAATCAGGCCTAAAAAGGATATACTCTTGATGGTAACCGGCAATAGCCCCTCCAGACAATAGCCCCTTCTATGTTTTTTGATAAGGTGGACATTATCCCCTTCCTGAATTCAAAAGGGCGGACATTAGCCCCTCCGTCATTCTGACAGGGCAGACAAAATCCCCTTCCTAATATTAGCAGGGCGGACATTTTCTCTTCTTCATAGTTTTACTACTATGGCTGTACTACTGCGGAAAAAAGCCCCTTTCTAAAATATATCACAAATGTAAATGTAATAGGCATGCTGCGGCTATTGCTCTCAATTATGCAGATTTATTGAAATTAGCACGAGTATCCCATTATCATTTTATACGTGGCCAGAAAAGAGTACAGCCAATGTGCAGGGTTTTGAAGTAGTAAATCATAACTCCAATCAACTAACATGTTAGATAACGGTTTATGTAGTCGAATTTCATATCCCTAAAAACACACGACAGTCCACCCCAGGGGATCACCACTGTTACCTTGTCCGACCCTTAGGCAGCAGTGTAAAAGAATGTAATAATAACAATAATAAATAAATAATACACTCTGATTCTACTGGCGACTGATACTTTGTAAAAACAGCTCATAAAAACTGTAGCTACGATATTTTGATCTTATACCAACAACATGTATAAAAAAAATAATTAGAAGAAGATCATATGGAAATGGTAATAATACAGCTAACATTCAGCATATTCTAGGTTGTAATGTCAGATTTATATATTCAAGGGTCAGGAAGGACATTTCACTAGATGGGTGCAAATAGTAATCAAAGCCCTGAAGGGCCTGAGAGTTGCAACAACAGACAGACTGTCATTACCAAACATAAACGGAAGGCTGTTGGCTGTTAACTGATCAAATGAGATTGATCCACTTAGAGGAGACTAATTCGAGTAAATTCTGTGTGTGTACTTCTGTTTATTTAATTCCGTGTTAGTGAGTTCTATTCTTAAAGCCTAGTGCGATTTGATCTTGCATTTAGGTACTATTTTCTTACATATGACTTCATATCACACAGGTTACTTGAAAGAATTATGGATTATCTGAGGTGAATTGTGTTTTGAAATATGAACATTTTCCACTATTTATAGAAATCAGAGAATATTTCTTCTCGGTGTTGCACAACAAGCTCTGGAAAGCAGTTTTTTAAACCCCTTAGCAAATTCAGAGGACATAGTTAATTGGGTAGAAAGTAGCTTCTTGTTGTATAAATCTGGTTTCTCTTTCTCATCAGATGTACTTTCAGTGCTTTGATTATACAAATTATTGAACTTCAAATCCCAGCTGAAAATTGAAATGAATACTAAGATAAATAAACCTTAATCCATATAATAACAAGTTCGTACATATCATTTAGGGAAAAACTAATTGGGTTTTGGTCGAACATTTTTGAGTACGGATGATGTGATGAAAATAATCTTTTCTCTGCTTCATATGGGTATGTAACTAAAAAATCGTAAGTATCTTTCGAAAAATATGCCTTAATTCGCCTGGACTTCAAATTTGAAAATATTTCAAATGTGTATTTCCTTACATTGCATCCAACGCGAGAATTTGTCGCGTGAATGACAGAAAATTGGTTTGAAAAATGATTTTACTAAATTGGGGGAAAGCCCGGGCCAGGGCGGTACAAACACAATTTTTGTACAAGAGAAATCATATTTTACATGCAATCAAATTATAACCTTTAACAGGAAGGGCAGAAATTATGGTAGACGTCTTGAGAAAGCCGTGACCTAATTTGGCGTTTCCATCCATCTGGTACGCAAGTCAAATCAGCCTATCAAAGATATGACATTAATCTGGGATATAACCATTGTCTCGAGGATTATTGCCTTGACTCGTCACTAAATAATCTTTATCGATTGTCTCCAAATCAAACAACAACTCAGATTTAATTCAGGAGTCAACATTCTCGTTTAGTATCAAGGCAGGATATAAACAAGTGTGTGCGCATGCGTCGTATTCCAAATAGGTGTTGATAATAATGTGCATTCAGTAGGTTTAAGTGGCTGTTAGGTCTGACCCACTTTATTTGAAACAACAAATAACTGCTCAAAATCAATACGTTATACACCGATGTTAGTATAAATGACATATTATCGCATTTCATACTTAAAAATACCAAAATAAGTCAATATCGTCTATGCAATTTCCTACGGACCCATTTCATATATACGGACCCGTACAGCCCGTATCACTCATACAGCGCGTTTCAAGTATCATAGTATTAATGCTCAATTTTGTCGTTGATAATTTGTTTCATCGGAGATAACTAATATGAGATTTATATTGCATTTACAGATTTATTTCTAAGAAATATAAAATGATGTGAAGATCCACGCTGTCCTTTCGAAATTATGGTCTTTAAATCAAAACTTAAGATCTAATTATTTTTGTATGTATCGTGGTTATTTAAGGTAGAATGTAGTTCACTTGTAAAATCAAAAGTTTCGAAAAAATTACGATAATTTTGCATTGAAGTCTTTCAAAATGAGTTTATATTTTAAAAGAGTGTCCAAAAATTTATAATCTGTCCTGGTAACACAGAATGAGCCTATTTAAGAAACGGCAAGGTCAGGGTGGTTATTTGTCCCGGGCCATCGGAGGAATACATGAGATAGTAAAATCATGTGACGACAATGAGAAGCTTCAAACCTTCGGTTTGCAGCAACTCAAAAAGTTTAAGTTGACACAAGGTTCATTTTAAAGAAACATGGTGGTAAAGAGGGAAAAGCTGCTCTTTCCCATACCATGACTTTACTTGAATACAAATTTTATGGAGTTGCTCCGGAGGGGCTATTGTCCTAGATTCACCTTTGATCATGGTCAGATGGGATCACTCACACTGTTATACAAGGCACAGCTTGAGTTACGCCCCTTTCCAATTTAGTGCAAATACAATATTGAAAATAAACTTCTTGAAAAAAATAAATAACAACAACAACAAAACATTTTGAGCATAACAGCCAATGCAGGCGATTGTAAATTTTCGAATGTTCACGAAACTCGTCTGTGTTCACGGGTCCCTGTGTTCACTGTAGGCCAACTTGCCTTAGATTGTTAACTTAGATATTGTGGCAGATCTAGTTTGACATGCGAGAATAACGACATATTTTGAGAGTTTTGGAGTTCTTGGGTATAATATGCTAGTAGTGAAACCTGATTAGTTGAGTATTATATATAAATTTGGAAAACCTTCTTATTAAAGTTGATTCCTTTTCTTACGGCGCCATTTGCAATAACATATCCCAGAATTCTGTGATGAGCCATTTGACTTTTAGTCGAGGTAAGGCAGGTTAATCACATAATTTATTTATGACTTTTACAGATTTGGCATCAAAATACTCGACAATTATTGCAAATATTAATTAGGATCATAAATTCATATAGGGATGACAGTGAATGTTTGAATCAATCGCTTGTGTCAGGTAGAAGATTGGCCAGTGTGAGAGCTTTACCCTGACTCCCCCACACTTGGGGAAGTCGAAGTTAAAGTCATGGCGGATGAGGAACGAAACGAAGCTACGGAAAATGAAAATTTAAGTGATTCAAACGTTGGAGATGTGTTTATTAATGGTGATTCAGAAAATGGGACGAAATGTGAAAGTCCTGTGGAATTGGAAAGTATGGATACCCTGTCATCCGAACAATCATTGCCACGGAAAAGTAGTTTCATGAATAAAGATGGCTCGAGACGGACTAACCGAAAGAAAACTGTCTCATTCAGTAGCATGCCAACAGAGAGGAAAATTGCAACAGGTAGGCATTAAGTGTACCAATCACAACATGTTCAACTCTTTGACTTTCGTGCATATTTTTATGTACAGAGCCTGTCAACGGTTTTTCATTGCAAATTCATACTTGCAAAGGGGACCCAATGTAAATGGGTCCTAACAAACAAGTCATAGAGTCCCACAAGTTACAAACTGTTCATTGAGTTACAGTCAAAATTCAATGGCTCAAACACCTCAGGGATCGAATAATTTCCGAGATTTTGGAAGTGCAACTGATCTAAAGATCAGATTAGGACCAACAAATCGGGATGATCATTTGTCAGGTTTGGAAGTGTCTGAGAATAGGTTCACCTACTTTATGCATTTCATAGAATCCAAGACATGTTTAAATATTTTCAAACCTCAGCGAGAAGATTTTATCAAAGTTTTTAAGAAATCATTTGATATAATTAATTGCACCAAAGAAGCATAATAAGTTTGCTTCATTTACAAAGTCAATTCTACAAATTACACATGCTACCTCAGTTGCAAACACCCTTTCTCAAACAAAAAGCATTAAAATATGACACCTATTTATAAATTTAGTACATTACAAGTGCAACATGCAATAAAGTTTCTTTCCAAAGGGAGATGATAGCCGTCTATAGTGGGTTTCTTGGTGTTGATCAGTCCTTATGATCTTATGATTCCAAGATAATGTGTTCAAAGCACATCTTGCTCCAGAAATGTCATGAGTTTTCATGGGCACTTCTTTTTATGAAAAATAAGAATAATTTAATCCTCTAAGTACTCTTCAGATTTTCTCATCTGATTTAAACTTCTAATATGTGCATGAAAACTTAACTTTCTCTTAAATTAATCTTGTATTTAAAAAAATACTGTTGGTTTGGGGAAATGTTTATATCTGAGTCCGAGTTTATTCTGAGGCACCATTGCTAAATAAATAATAAACATGTAAAAAATATATATCTATTATTATGTTTTGCTGAATTACTACCTTGGGGTGAGGGCATATCACATTTTGACTCTTTGGATTTCAATTTTGACTCTTGAAATTTTGGCCTAAGGGTCAATGACTCTTTACTTTTGGGTACTAGTGAAAACTCTGGAACATATCACATGGCCTTCGCTGGCGATCGCCAATGTCCCCAAATGCGAAAATTAAAGCTCAGTGGCAATACAAAATCAAATCTTGCGAAAACGCTGGCGATAAAAAAGGCCTTGGAATCAATATTGAAAGTATCACCTGTGCACCAAAAGTTTGTATCAGACTGAAATCAAGGCAAATTATCATAGTCTAGGTGTTAAAACGGTGATAATCGTGTTGAATTTCAATAAACATGTGAGTTAATCAATGAACGAAGTGTGACAAACACTTATCTATGACCAGCGATACAGGTGACATTTTCTGACCATGATCGAAAAGACTTAAATGACAGCATACGTTACATAAATTAAATTCAACAAAATCAAAATCTGATTATCTTACTCCAGTGGGTTTACAATAAATCCGGAATACATGTCCGACAAAAATCGTAAACTGAGTAAAATATATACAAATGACCGATCAGAGTCTAAATTCTACTCTGGGAATTGTTCAACGCAGGAAACCCTCTCAAGGCTGTCTCGTCGGTCTCTTTGATGTACGTCACAACCCTACTCTCCCGAAGAGTAGAATGGTCAGGCCCATCATTTTTATGACATCAGCTGTATTTTGCATCAACAGGGAAATATTTTAGGGTAATTTGTTGACGGAAAAAAAAGCAATTACTTTGATCTCCGTCAAAGAAAATCACCGGTATTAAAAGAAAACTTTGGATAAAAAGTTTAGGAAAAGAAATATACAACAAAAACTAACATCATTTGATCTCCACTTCACTTTATTAAACTGATTGATTCAACGATTGATAGGGTTCAAAACATTAACAGAAAACCTTGTCTACGGATCTTTGTGGGTGGGTGGGGTACTTGAAGTAGGATACGAATCTCAGTGAAATATCCTGAAATTGCTTGAAATATTATGGCTTGCCTGATTGAATTCTAATGGAAATGATAGATTATACATTCAGTAACCGAGTGTTTTTGTGTGTGTGTATATTGTATATTTTTGGTAGTCAATAGTCTCCTAACTCAGTGGATTTCAAAGGCATGAAACTCGGCAAAATTTTGGCTTCTCATTTGGCTTCTTGGCGATGGATTTGGCTCCATTTTTTTCAATTTGGCGAAAGTGATGGCGAAAAGAAAAATCAGCACAGGGGAGGCCCTGATATCAGCTTATGATTGACAGCCAATCATTTGTTCGACTGTTCCGGATGAAATATATAGTCATTTGTAGTTTGGGGCCTTGAAACGAGTTAGAAAGTTTGATTTTTCACGTTGTACGAGTTTTACGAGGTCAAACACTATGAATTATGAATATATTTTGTGGGGACGGAGTTTCTTGTTCAAAATTTCCGTTGTGTTCGAGGATTCCTGTGTTCGAGTAAATGAAGTTTGACTGTAATATCAAATAAGTGCTTGTTATAAAAGCATTAACCTATTACAAGATGACATAATTTTGAACTTGTCAAAATTTAAAGATGTTGCAGATGACAATTTTTAGTTCATGCAGTTTTGATTATTTTAGTGTTTTGAGGTAAAAACATTTTAGATAATGAAGAAATTGCTTGTTATAACTAATATCTTCTTTTTTCACAATATTTTCAATTCTTACTTAGGGGTGCCAGAAAGTGTCATTGAATTTGAATAAGTTAACCCATTCCCACTCAATGACGCTTATTGATGCCTATCAAGAGAAAGAATTAGGAAAACACTGTGTTTAGTGAAGAAATTGCTTGGAACAATCTTTGATCAATTATAAGCCTTTTTCTGTTTTACGAAATTTTAGACCTGTCCAAATTCAAATGTTTTGCGGTTGAAAATTCAAAGTAGATTAAATTTAATAATAACTATTCATAAGGGTAGAAAATATTGTGTAAAAAGAAGTAATTGCTTGTTGCAAGAAATTTCTTTTTTTTCCACAATATTTTCTCAATTATGAAATCACAGGGATGCAAAAACCAGGGATTAAACAGGAAACAGGAATATTCCGGTTTCAGCAAAACAAGGGTTAAAATGATCCAAATTGAAAGGAATTGGAGACATTGTAACAATTTAAAGTTTATGAAATGTTAGATTTGTTCAACTTTCTAGGTAGAAAACATTGTGCGAAATGAAGAAATTGTTTGGGTGAAGCAATTTCTTCATTTCACACCATATTTTTCTTCAGGGGAGTTAAAAAAAGTGTCATTGTTTGGGCATGGGTTAAATGAACATGACTGCAAACAAGTGAAGAGATAATTTTTAAGAGAACATTTTTGTTTATGAAGAAAATACTGAAACCCAGTACATTGTATTTTCTTCCTTAACAACAATAAGAATTTTCTACCCTTCGATGTAAATATTATGATAATTTTCCAATATATAATGAGTTAATTAAGATTTATTTTGTACCATTGCATAGTATTTACTTGTCCCTTGACAAATGGCCTTGAAAAATTAAGTGGTCTGCATGTAGAAAAGCCCATGTTTGATAAGATTGGCATGGAAATGCCACACCTCTGGATTAATATGTTCACACTTCACCTAGACAAAGGTTGACCCATTACCAGATGGCAAAATTTTAGACTGGCACAAATTGAAAGAAGATGCAGACGACAAAAAAAAGTTTTAAATTTAAATTTGTATTTTTCAAACTCTTGGTAGAAAACATTGTAGAAAATGAAGAAATTGCTTGTAACAAGCAATTTCTTCATTTTCCACAATGTTTTCCAAAGTTTTTTTTCTTTGGGGCGTCTAAAAGCATCACTGAGTGGGAATGGGTTAAATCTTATCCTGGAGTATACACTAGATACTATTTCCTGATGACTGAAGTGGGATCATTCCCTCTTAACTTTATCAACTCTTTGATTTGGTGTTTTCATATATATTAACCCTTGTCATGCTGCATAAACCACCATACTAAATTGCTGTCAAATCAAAGGGCTGAAAGCACTGATAGAACTTGTTGTTCAAAAATAAACATTTCTTTTAAAAATCAACTTCATAAACAACTATGACAGGAAAAGTACAAGCAGGAGGTATAGACTAAGATTAGCCTGCACATAAGTGCAGTCTGATCTTAGTCTACACCTCCTGCCGAAACCGGAATATTCCGGATTCAGCATGACAAGGGTTAAGACTGAAAATTCTTTGAATCTTTGTCTTCTAGTTTGCGGTCTCTTGTGTGAAAGGTCAGATTTTTAGGTATGGTGAGAGGTTTTGATCAAACATTTTTTTCTTTGAACAGGTCTAAACCTCTCTAGCTTAACCCAATTCCACACAGTGACGTTTTTGGATGCACCTCAAGAAAAAAATAAGAAAATCATTGTGCAAAATAAAGAAATTGCTTGGAACAAGCAATTTCTTCATTTTACACAATGTTTCCATCCAGAAAATTGAAAAAATCTAAAATTTCATAGACTTTAAATATTGTCTGCAACTTCTTTCAATTTGGACCAGTCTAAAATTTTGCCATGGTAATGGGTTAAAAGACACAAACAGGTGGTTTAGAGTAAGATCTGACTCCACATATGTGCAGGCTGATCTTTGTCTATACCTCCTGCCAAATCAGAATAATTCCCAGCTCAGTATGACAAGGGTTAACTTCTAGCAAGGACCTTATGACCTCAATTGTTGAGTCCCTCTAAACCAAATTTGTTTTGTCCGACTAAAACCTTGTTTGAAAATAAATTTAGGTTTACATCCTTTGCTCTCATTTACTCCCAATGAAATCAATAACAGCATCCATAAGACACTCTAGTACCGGTATATGGAACATTGCAATGAAAGGATCACTTCTGACTTTACAGCTGAGCATGTAACAATGACAGCTTGGTTTCCACTTGACAAGCCTCAGGTATTGCTTCTTCATGAAAACTGTAACCTATGTCACATTGAATAAAATCTGTTACAAAATTGCATGAAAATCAAAGGGCTGAAAGCACTTAAAGTACTTGGTTATGGGTCAATATTTTGAAATTTAAAGTTTAAAACAGGTCTGACTGTCTGACTGAATAAAAACTGTCATTGGGATAATCTTGTGGTGCAGTGCTGTTCTGTGTAAACATCTCTTAATGTTACAAAGTTCTAAGCTAATGAGTTAACCCTTGTCATGCTGAACCCGGAATATTCCTGTCTTGGCAGGAGGGATAGACAAGGATCAGACTGCACTTATGTGCATGCTGATCTTTTTCTTTACCTCCTGCTTGTCCCCTTTCAGCCAGTGTTGTTTAAATAATCAATTTTCAAAAGAAATATTAACCCCCTTAAGACCTTCCAGTGCTGTCGGTCCTTTGATTTTAAAGCAATTCTGTAAAGGATTTTTAATTCAGCATGACGAGGGTTAAGCCTACATTAAACAGATCATAATTTTATATGTATTGGTACAGTGAGCTTAGTTATCTTTTATTTACCCCTTGATAGAGGGCCATTACACCGTAAAAACATCAAACTTCTAATACTGAAGAACCATTCATGTATATATTTGGACTATTGGTATTATGATGCCCCTGCTAACAAAAGGAAAACAAAAGTGAAAAAGAAAATGGCACAAAACAATGAACAGGGTATCAATTTTTCATGATCTTTCCATTATTTGCTCTATATTGGGCTTTATTACACCAGTCTTTAACCCAGTATCACACAATCCTGCTTTTTGATACCCTCAATTTATAGGTGTAATAAAACAATGCCGAAAATACAGAAATAGTTCTTACAAGCAATTTATGTATTTTCCACTTTGTTTTCTACCCAGAAAGACAAAAATATTTGAAATTCTATCTGCTTGAAAATGTTGTCTGCATCTTCTTCTCTTTTGACCCAGTCTAAATTTTTGCCATCTGGTAATGGAATAACCCATTCCGACACAATTCCTTATTTATACGTGTTTGAAGAAAAAAGCTGTAGAAAGCATTATGGAAAATTAAGAAATCGCTTATTAAATGCAATTTCTTCACTATACATAATGTTTTCCATCCATAATGAGGAAAAAAATTAAAATAATTCCATCAACTTGAAATTGGCGTCTGTAGCTTCTTTCAGTTCAGACTAGTCTAAAACTTTGTTGTGAGGGAATGGCTTAAGATACAGAGACCACAGGAACTTTGTCATAGTCTTGAAAAAATCAAAAGAATACCCACATCATATGGATTTAGTGAGAAATTGATTTTTAATCTGTTACCAGATGACAAAATTAGGCAAATGCAAATTTAAAGATGTTGAAAAATGCAATTCAAATTGTGCTAAAATTGGAGAGTAAGTGTCAAATGGGGTAGAAAATATTGTGAGAAATTAAGAAATTACTTGTTAAAAGAAATTTCTCCATTTTTCACAAAGTTTTCAATTGTTGTATTTTTTAGTGCATCAGAAAGCGTCATTGCTTAGAATTTGGTGAAGCCATTCATAAAAATATTAAGAAAACAAGGAATGGGTAATAACAAGCAATTTCATTGTTTTCCACACAGTTTGCTTTTTACAGAGAAAGATCTATTAAATTTCTATTAACTTGGAATTGTCTTTAGCAATTTCTTGGAATTTTGAGCAGCCTCAATTTTGCCATCTTGTAACCTTTGCAATTCCTTATTTTACCCTGACTCCACAAGAAACAAATTAACACTAGAGCAAAGAGTTCTTTGCCCTCTCAAAATTGTTCTGTGTAATAGACATATTACCAAACAAAATACTCATGAATAATTCATGTCTTAAAAGTCTGGCAGTCGCTCAGAAGCCAAATGCTGTCAACTTTCACTAAAATACTGCTCATTTAGAGAAAATTATAATTAAGTCTGAGGAATGGAAGTTTTCAAAAGTATTACTTTGAAATTAGATATTTCAGCAAGTGATTAGCAGTAAACAAAATTTAAAACTGGTCCAAATGGAAAAAAATGCAGACAATTCTAAGCATGATCAAATTGGAAGGTAGAGCTAATTAGATTAGAAAACTGAAGCAAATAGATCATTTTCTTATTAAAAACATTTACTCTTCTGCCAGGCATGATGTTTTCTCGAATACAATTTTTGAGGGTTGTAACTTTACTCCTTACCACATAACAAACTTTTAGAGTTGGTTCAAGTTAAAAAAAGATGCAGATGACAATTTCAAGGTAGTGGAATAGAAAATATTTGCATGCTAGGGTAGAAAACATAATACACATTGAAGAAATTGCTTATGAAAAGCAATTTTTTTGTCATTGTTTTCTATGTTTTCATAATGTCTATTTTGAGGGGCATAAAAAGACAGGATTATGTGGGAATGGTTTAATGCCTCTGACAAATATTTGTAAACTAAGATTGGTATTTTCAGTTAATCTTTGTCTGCGATCCATCAATTGACCAATCTCTGTCCCTGTCCATATAACCCATTCCAACACAGCAAAATTTTAGACTGGTCCAAATTGAAAGAAGCTGCAGACGACAATTTCAAGTAGATGGAATTTTGAATTTTTTCGTCTTTTTGGATAGAAAACATTGTTGAAAATGAAGAAATTGCTTGATACAAGCAATTTCTTCATTTTCCACAATGTTTTCCAAAGCTTTTTCTCAAGGGGCGTAAAAAGGAGGGATTGAGTTGGAATGGGTTAATTCCTTGGCCCAACCCATTTACTTCAATAGGAAGTTCCACTTTGATTTTAAACAGTGTTATTTTGCACCATTGTGGCCAGTAAGCATGTAATCAAAATGTAGAATGGTTGTATTTTTTTCTAACATTTAAGTCCCCAAACCAACGAAAAAGCATAAAAATGGCGACCATTGTTGGAGTTTGAAACCCACTTCTGGTCGAAATGAATAGTGTCATTGGTTGACTGATTATTTGATTGAAAGCTACTATTAGTCAATTGTCGTAGCATTATAATTGTCTTGAACCTCTATCTATTGGTTTTGTTGTCTGTTCATAGGTTAAATCTTCTGTGTTTGGTCTCAATTAATCCATTACCAGACGACAAAACTTTAGACTGGTCCATATTTAAAGAAGTTACAGACGACAATTCTTACTTGATGAAATCTTTAAAGTTATTGTCTTTAAGGGCAAAAAACATTGTGGATAATGAAGAAATTGCTTGTAACAAGAAATTTCTTCATTTTCCACTATGCTTTCCACATTGAGAGGCGTTTAAAAGCGTCACTGTGTGGGAATGGATTAAAAGCCTTCCATGTTATGTTTATACTATTTAGTTTGGGCAGTTATTGGTAAGCAAACAACTCATTAAATGAAAGTTCTTGAAACCTGTTCAAATTTATTTGAGACTTTATGTAAATAAGGTTCTTGTATTAAATGTTCTCATTCTCGTTATAGCTGAAACTATTGCCAAACAATTAATTAAGGGCACTTTTTTGATGCCCTGAAGGAAAATGGTCATAGAAAACTTTTAGGGAAAAGGAGAAATTGCTTGTGCTTTGCTTGGTAATTATTTTCCAATTTTAGTGCAATTTGAAATGTTGTCTGCAAATACTGTTAAAAGTGGCGTTAAACCCCATTCCATCAATCAATCTATATCATGCCATCTCCAACTTTCTTCCATTTGGACCAGTCTATAATTTTGTCACCTTGCAATTTGGTTGAACTTTGTCCTCATATCTACAAACTGGAAAAGATTTGAGGTAACCTTTAGCCATTCTGTCAGAAGACAGAGATCACAATACCGGTATATGACTGCCAGAGGTACATGTTTTAGATGATGTTAGCCCTTGTCATTCTGAACCCAGAATAATCCTATTTAGGCAGGAGATGTAGATAAAGATCAGCCTGCACATAATGTGCTGTCAGATCTTAGTCTTAACCACCTGTTTGTCCCTTTCAAGCCAGAGATGTTTATCACTTAACCCATTCCCACTTGACAAAATTTTAGACTGGTCCAAATTGAAAGGAGATGCAGACGACAATTTCAAGTTGATGGAATTTTAAATTATTTCACCTTTTTGGATACAAAACATTGTGGATAATGAAGAAATTGCTTGATACAAGCAATTTCTTCATTTTCGACAATGTTTTCAAAAGCTTTTTTCTTGGGGGGCCTAAAAAGGAGGGATTGAGTTGTAATGGGTTAAATTTTAACAGAAATAATCATTAACCACGGCTAGTATTTCCAGTACTTTCACCCCTTGAATTTAACCCATTAACAGACAGCAAAATTTTACACTGGTCCAGATTGAAAGGAGTTGGAGACGACAATTTAAAGCTTATGAAATTTTAGATTTTTCAACTTTCTGGATAGAAAACGTTGTGTCAAATGAAGAAATTGCTTGTACAAGCAATTTCTTCATTTTACACAATGTTTTCCCAATTTCTTTTCTTGAGGGGTGTCCTAAAGAGACTCTTTTTGGGAATGGGTTAATTCAATTGTGACAAGAATTTAATGCAGCATTTCAAAAATTAGTAAAATTTTCAAGGCTTTTATTTGTATATAACAGGATATTATGTTACAAGTAACAAATAGGTTGTAAATTAATTCTATTGATAGGCACTCATTACAATATCTTCCTGTTAATTCATTCGTTCAAATCAGGAATTGAAATTGATTTCTGTCTCTTGAATTGTGTGTTGGTCAAAAAATTACTTTTTCCTATGTTTCATTGATTATTTGATAACAATATGAATAAGTTAACCCTTATCAAGCTGTATAAAATCTTGTATTAGAGTTGCATTAGAATCAAAGCACTAAAAGCTCTTGAATGCTCTTATTCCTTTCTTGTAGAAGTCCCAGGATTTTATATGTCCCTGCTAAAAAAAGTATTGTGGAAAAAGAAGAAACCGCTTGTAATAAGCAATTTTTCATTTTCCACAATAATTTTTACATCATAGGATGTTTGTTTTCAAATTGCACCCACTTTTCATTGACCCTTACATCCTCTTTGAATTTAATTTCGAAAAATGGGAAAGGGTTAACTCTTTACTGTTTCTCAAAATTTTAGACCTGTCCAAATTCAAAGGTTTTGCAGACGAAAAATTAAAGTCTATTTTATTTGAAAAATAATAATTCTGAAGAGTAGAAAAAATTGTGGAAAAAGAGGAAAATGCTTGTTACAAGCAATTTCTTCTTTTCCACAATGTTTGCTCAAGTATAAAAAACCATGGAAGTAAAATCCAGGGATTGAATAGGAAAGGTTAAGTAGCCAGTCAATGTTTCTGTTTTTAACTAGATTTATAAATGTGTATGGCTTAAAACAGGTTGTTTATGTGCAGTCTGATCTTAGTCCATACCTCCTGCCAAAGCAGAAATATCTCAGGATCAACACAGATTCAACTGACCGTAATTGAGAGAGGTTGCAGAAAGACAATTTAATTAAATGTAGCCTGAAAACAAAGACAGCATAGAGAAAATTGAAAGCAAAAATGATTTCATAACAACAAAATACGAAAATGTTTCTTTAATGCATTCTCAAACATTCTTCCTTTTTCCATGCCTCATGAAAAATATTTTGTTAACATTGTTGAAAATGAAGAAATTGCATGTTACAAGCAATTTTTTCATTATCCACAATGTTTGTTATGTCAAAGACAAAAACCCTTAACTTTCTTCATCTGAAAATTTTTGTCCACAATATCTTTGAATTTGGAGCAGTTTAAAATTTCTTCATCTGGAAACAGGTTATTGTATTGTATCAACAGTGTCGGACCAGTGATGTCGGTGAAATTGTCCAAAATTTTTCAAATGTACCTATATGTTTGCCTTGAATATGAAACAAGAAATTTGCTGGGTGTTAAATCATTTCCAGAAGTCTAATTGTATGACAGGTGTTTTATTATTTAATGTCATCCTCAGAAAGGTAACCTTAAGACAACTGTTTATCTTCTTAATATTCAGAAACATTAATTATCATGTTTTTAAGTCACAAATTTAGCAAGTGTTGTCTCCTTAAACTAAATTTACCCTATTGCAAACATGGTTTGAATATTTGCAAGGTTATAACTATGAACTCTAACGAAATGGGACAGTTCAATGGGGAAACACAGGAAAACTGATCTTTGTAATACATTGTGGGAAAAGAAGAAATTGCGTGTCACAAGCAATTTCTTCACTATCCACAATGTTTTCTATCCCAAAGGTAAAAAAATCCAAAATTTCATAAGCTATAATTTGTCATCTCCAACTTCTTCAATTTAGACCGGTCTAAAGTTTTGCTGTCTGGTAATGGGATAATTTAATGAGAATTTGAAAATTCTGTCTTTAAATTTGCTGTTTTGTGTTTCTCTATTCAATTCTAGAACGCATATGTACCAATCAAGGCGATCTGAATTTAATCTTCTTGTAACTGCTTGCAATTAAGATCAGGCTTAAATTTTGTTCCTCAAAGCTAAAAGAAGCATTGCTAGACCTGGAGTGCCAACTGTGCTCAGAGCACTATATGTTGTGAATATTTGGTGTATTGAACCATTCCATGCCAAGAAATATTTTAAATTATAATGATCGTAAAATAATTGGCTATAACTTTTTCTAATCTTGATAGAAATTACAATTGTTACAAGCAATTTCTTCATTTTTCACAATGTTTCTAAAGCCTTGGTGGTGTCATAAAAGCGTCACTGAGTGGGAATTGGTTGAGATGGGAAGGTTCTATTGGAAAACACAGCAAAATTTTTAAGGGTTTCACCATATATGATATTTATCACTTACAATGTAATGGCATTTCTTGTGTGTATATCACTGAAAATTTACTTAACTCTATACACTATACCACAATAGAACTTGCCCTGCCCACTGGCTGCTCTGGCTTTGTCCACTGAGTTCCAACAGGGAATTTCACTTTGATATCGAAGGAGGGTACTTTGAAAAAATATGGCCAGTATCATTTAACAAACAAGGTAAATGGTTGACTGGCGAAGTAACCCTTTCCCAATCAGTGACGCTTTTAGACGCCCTCGAAATAAGCTGTAGAAAACATTGTGGATAATAAAGAAATTGCTTGTTACAAGCAATTTCTTCAATACTCACAATGTTTTCTACTCAAAAGGACAAAGATTTTTAACATTTTATCAACAAAAATATGTCATCTGTTACTTCTTTGAATTTGGACCAGTCAAAAATTTTGTCGTCTGAAAATGGGTTTAACATCATTGCTACAGCTTGATTTAGCTGTAGTTATGATGCTTAAGTTGCCTAATAAAATAAACAAAATTGCTTCACAGAACTGTCAGGCAATGACAGAGTTACAAGTTTGCAATTGGTCAATTATTTGTTAGATAGAGGTCAAGCTACTCGTTATAGTGTTTTCAAACTTTGATGTTCATGATAGGAGGCTTCTGTCAGCCTCTTGTTCAGAGCATTCTACTCTAAGTGTTCTGTTTTCAATTATGTATCAATTCTGGATTACAGTATTGATTTGTAGGTAAATTAACTCTGAACTCTGATGGCAAATCAGCATTGATGCTTCTATTTAGAGACAGAAAATAACCTACATTGTAAAATTGCTAAAATCTACAGAGACTATTAGAAATATAATTGAAGTTTGTCAATATATAATTTAGTTAACAACAAGACTGCGAAATCCAGTAGATAGTTTTATTATAGAATTTTTCATTATTTTCTTGATATGAAGAGTTAATTAACAGTGTACTGAAACTTCTGTGATTCTGATTATCTCTCAATCTCAAACAACACTTGAAAAATAATGAATTCACCTAATTATGGAGGGGGAAGGGGAATCAGGAGCAGGTCTTTTGAAAATTGATAGGCAGAATTTTAACAGACGCAGAAAACCTGCGTCTCGTACGCAGAATCATGATAGCAGGACTCACAAAATTGGTAGACATGCGTACCCGGGGACGCAGTTTCAAAATCAAAATATTAATGATAAGAGTGAAAATTTTCAATTTTCAGTGTTTACATCAGGTGGTACAAATGTCTTAACTCTACGTCAAATACCAATACGCAACAGTATTTAGGCTTGAATAACGTGCCGATCTTCACAACTTATCAGACAATGCGAAGACTGAAAAACACCAAGTATGCCGAATAGCTGTTGGAGTAACTCCAGTCTGCGACGTTTACCAGCGATTATTTATTAAAGTGAACCCCTTAACTGTATTGTTTTCTTTTATTAAATTCACGACAGATAAATTTTGTCATGATTTATCGAGTCAGATATCCAAATGCAACTTCAAAAAACGATCTTTTGCGCTGCCAATTCAATTTCTCATTTATATTTTCATAAGTAAAAAGTAACAGGAGGGTAACAACTTTTTACATTCTACAGCCAATCAAATTGCGAGAAACTGTTTACAGTGGATACAATTAATGGTCTTGATGAATATCCCCGACTTTCATTTCACAAAATAATGCACAATCTCTATCTTAAATTTTGAAGTTGATATATTAAGAAAAATATTTCTGTAATAGGGTAAATATTCATTTAACTGCTCCAGAGATTTGCTTTTTTGTTTATTTTGCTTGAGGCAAAGAAAATCTCGTTTAGTCCATATTTGCGGTGATGACGTGATTTTAATTCTTCGTGTGCAGCAGGAAATAACTAAATGTCGCAGCAAAGCGACCTTCGGTCCTTCTTCAATAAAGGTTTAAAAACCTGTAGACCCTGAACAGAGCCCATCAACATCACTAACAGTACATGAAGTTTGATTGATGATACTCTAGTTATGCTTATTAATCTATTTTTCCAAACCAATGAGGGACCCTCAAAACTTAACCAGGGACTCCCTTAACCAAACATGTTGAGTCCCAGGGACCCCCAAAATTGAAGATGAAACTAAATCCCTGGATAGGTAAGGAAAAATGACCATTCTTCTGTCCGAAAAAGGGGCCAAAATTGAAAAGTTATTAAAATGGCCAGCCTGTGCTGATTTTGTGCAGATGAGCTAGGTTCTTACTTCATGCATTTCCAGAATGTTTTCTCAATTATAAAATCGCAGGGATGTAAACACAAGGATTAACCAATTCCCACACAGTGACGCTTTTGGACGCCCCCAAAGAAAAAGAATGAGGAAAACATTGTGTAAAATGAAGAAATTGCTTGTAACAAGCAATTTCTTCATTTTACACAATGTTTTCTATCAAGAAAGTTGACTGCCTCGATGGTCGAGTGGTATTGGTACTTGACTCGTGATCTGAAGGTCACGGGTTCGACCCCAGCGTCACCGAGGTGTGTTCATGGGCAAGACACTTAATAGCCAGCCTCAGTCTACCCAGCTGTAGAAGTGGGTAGCAGTGGGTATAAGCCACTGCCTCTCTTTCAGGGACGTGAAAACATCTGGTTTGTGTGTTCGAGAGCGACTCTATAAGCTTAAAGCTTTCGTTGCAATCGAACTAAAATAAATTAGTATAAAATAAGAAAGTTGAAGAAATCTAAAACTTCATTAACCTACAATTGTCGTCTGCAACTCCTTTCAATACGGACAAGTCTAAAATTTTGCCGTCTGGTAATGGGTTAAACAGGAAAGGGTTAAATAATTATAACTATTAATAGAGTAATTCTGTCTATTGATAGATTATCAGATACAATTATTATTAATGACTATATATATTTAGATTGGTCAAAATACAAGTTCAAAAGTATATAGAAAATTCAATGAAGAATAACAATTTTGTTAAATTGAAAACAAGGTGGTAAAAGAAGAAATACCTTAAACATTTAACCTATTACCACACAAGAAAAATTTAGAATGGTACAAATTGAAAGGAGTTGCAGACGACATTTCATAGTTTATGGAATTTTAGATTTTTTCAACTTTCTGGGTAGAAAACATTGTGTAAAATGAAATTACTTGTCACAAGTTGTTTTTCTTGAGGGGCGTCCAAAAGCGTCACCTTGTGGGAATGGGTTAATTAATTTCACCAGTATATCTCCTAATTCAGATATTTTATAAACTTTAACCTATTACCTGTAACCAGACAACAAAATCTTAGACTGGTCCAATTTTAAAGAAGTTGCAGACGACATTTCAAAATGTGTGACAAAGAATATGACAATTAGTGCCAATTAAGTTAGACAAGGACTGGAGCGTTTGATTTTTACAAGCTATATCTTTTTCCCACGAAAATCCCATAGAACAAACAGGGTGTAAGGAAGCAAGTCTGTCTGAAACAGGATTGCCTGGAAAAGGAGTAACATAGGGTAATTATTCAAGGTTTTATTTCCCAATTTATTCATTTTTTGAAAATTTTCCCAATAATTAATGAATTGCTGGATGCTGAAGTTTCTCATTTAGACTGGACTATGCAATTGGTATAACTACAGGTTATTTTAACCATTCCCCGACAAATACAATTTTAACTCATTACCAGATACAAAAATGTCCAAGTTAATAGAAGTTGCAGATGACAGTTTAAGTTAATGGAATTTCATCTGTTGAAAACTCTGGTTGCCATGACAAAAAAACTGAAATTTTAAAGAAATCTTAAAAATTTATCTCCTAACCAAGAAGGCGTAGTGTCTTGATATTTTGCATGAAGCATCAGTACATTGACCTCTTTCAGATTTGCTAAAATCATCATCCTCGGGTCCCCAGGGGCGGAGCCCCAGGGGGGTGGAGCTTATATAGAAATAAAGCAGGATTTCTAAGTTGACATCTTCTACCAAACCACTGGGCTGATTTCAAATTATCTCCTCCTAACCCAGAAGGCGTAGAGCCTTGATATTTTACATGAAGCATCAGTACATTGAAATCTTCCAAAATTGCTAAAATCATCACCTTGGGTCCCCAAGGACGGAGCCCCAGGGGATGGGGCATATAGGGATGAAACTTCAGTATAAAGTGTATTGCAATATATTGCAATATGGCCAAACTGTATTGTAATACATATTGCAATACACCCTTTCTTTACCCTTTCTTTACAATGAGTTAACCTCTTAGAGTCACCATAAAGGTAATACTTACCTAAAGTGAATTTAGTGAAGAAAACTAATGAATTCTCCTTCAAACTTTTCAACTATTTCAAATTAATTAAGTCAATGAATAGTTTTGTATTCAATTCTTTTGCATGAATGAATAAAACAAACAATATTTCAATTAAGACTGAAATTGACAGATAATTCTACTCTGGCATTTAAAAGAAATTCAGTAAAATAACCCCAATGACAGTTATTCTGAGACATATTTGCAGATCAAGGCATATTCTTTTGTTTTAATGAAATTTAGCATGTCAACTTTATCAGAATCTAAAGATGCAAGCAGTGTTAGTAAATATCACAATCAGTCCTGAAGACTTGCTCAGAGTGAACATTTGACTGCAACATGCTGTCTGCCACAACAAGCATTATTTATAACGATCTCTTGAGAATCTATCTAGAAGAAAACATGCCTAAATAGCCCTTTTTACTGTAAGGTTATTTAACAGTTCCAATTTATTGATTGTTGTCAGCCATTTATCCATGATGATATACTGAGTTTTAAAAACAGCCTACTATCAAAATTCAGAAAATACTTTCCCCATTTACCTATTTTGTTTAAATTCAAACCAAGTAGGAATAAGTTTGGAAAAATAATAAATATCAAACAAATTTTGTTCATATGGTTTTAGTTAGGTAGAAAGCAGTTATTCAGTGTGTGCATCACAAATTTGAATCAATCCAAATTTGATGGTAATTATTATACCTCGACACCGGCAACATTGCCAGAGGACACAAGTTCTATTTTTGCTTTGGGAAATCTTTTGTAAGTTTTTAAAAATGATCGATTTCAGAATGGATTCTTGGGAAAATATTACTTATATAGACTCTCAATCAAGAGGTCCTGGGTTCGATCCCTGTTTATGGTAAATTTCCTTGCAGACTTTTGTCTCCCACCAATGGGCAAATAGTGGGATGAGCAGCTGGAGGCTTGGAAAGGATGTAGTGATTGTACTGGTGTGAAAATTACCAGGAATCCATGGTTAACCCATTCCTTCACAACAAAATTTTAGACTGGTCTAAATTGAAAGGAGTTACAGACAACAATTTAAAGTTTATAAAATTTTAAATTTTTCAACTTTCTAGATAGAGAACATTGTGTAAAATAAATACTACACAATGTTGCTTTGCTTGAGGGGCATCCAAAAGCGTGACTGTATGGGAACGGGTTAAGGTGCTCCAGCTGCCACAATGTGTCTGAAATACTGTAAGAAGTGGTGTTAAACCCATTTCAAACAAACAAAATGTTGTGTAATACGTTTAGAAAAGGGATATATTACTTCAGTCTTTTAAAAGAGAAAAAAATCTTCCACATGTTAATTATGAGATCATAGGTTGAAAGAAATATTCAAGATATTGAAAACCATCTGTTTGAATTTATTGATCTCTTTCATATCACCCTTCACATGTTGTACCATATACTTTTTTCACAGAAGAAGGTATACATTATAATAGATGCACAAGATCAATGGTCAATTTTGTCTTTACAGGTATAAGTCAGTGCATAAGTTAGCCTGTTAGCAGTATTTATTCTAGGCAGGGGAATTTGGGAATCCCCAGATTTTCAACATTTAAGGGGGATTATTTTTCTATAAAAAATGAACATGAAATTAGTTGCGTAGATTTTTACTGAACCCCCCACCCCCATTTTTGAAATCCTAGAATAAACACTGAGTTAGTTCATCAGTGCATCCAAATTTTCCAAAGCATATCTCCTACATTTATGACTTCAAGATGACATTAGTAGATTTGTCAATTGATTTTTTTTGACAGTTGCAAGGTGACAGCTCAAGGTTAAATGTTCAATTGAGCTTGTCTAGAGCATAGCTCCTGTATTAGTGGTTGGATTTCAAAATAACTTTGCATGATTGTTCTCCACCATAATTAGATGTGCCATTTGAAGGAAGATGCCAGATTGCCCCAAGGTCAAAGTCACAGTGCAAGGTCAAATATTGTCCAGAGCATAATTATCTCTTACATGTCAGCATGCATGGGTTTCAGAAGAATTTGGACACTTAAATCTGTCTTGTTCCATCATGAAACAAATTTTAAGATGGCTCCAAGGTCAAGGATACAGCTAATTAGGTGAAATATGCGTAGGCTAGACAAGTTGTTTCTTGACAACTTTCTAGTTACTGGTGTTTGTCCAGTCAGTGTTCATTTTTATATTGGGTCCTATTGGTTAAAGGTCTAGGCCTGATGCTAACTAATGAATTTTGTTTGGAAACTTAATGGACAATTTATTGCGGCAATTTTTCTATATATGACTAAAGGACATGCCATGTTATTATATTCATTTGACCCTGTGGTGTCTGTTTGTTTGTTCATCTGTACATCTGTCAGTCTGTTCTGCCAAGTTTAAATGTAGTTAGTCAAACATAAAAGGTCAAATATGCAATTGGCCTGCTTTGAATATGCTATTGGCATATCAATTTGATTGCCAGGCATTAACCCATTACCAGATGGCTAAATTTTAGACTGGCCCAAATTCAAAGAGGTTGCAGACGACAATTGAAAATTTTGGATTTTTTCAACTCTATGGGCAGAAAACATTGTGGAAAATGAAAACATAGCTTGTAACAAGCGATTTCTTCATTTTCTACAATATTTTCCAAAGCTTTTTCCTTGAGGGCATCTAGATGCATCACTGAGTGGGAATGGGTTAACAGAGATAGAATGTTGTACCGGGCTACCCTACTAATTTTCAATTGATTGAAGAAGTAATAAGACTGAGGGTTATACTTAGACAAGTGTAAAAGGCTTATTAGGAAGAAGATTTTGTAGATAGGTATCACCCTTTTGGTACATCTAATAAGATTATTGTACAGTCTTATGTCAATATGATATTTAAGCTTCTTAACCAATTGTAATACTCAATAGAAAATATCTTTGAAAAAAAATCCCAACAATTTAACCCATTCCCACTCAATCCCTCCTTTTTACGCCCCTCAATGAAAAAGCTTTGGAAAACATTGTGGAAAATGAAGCAATTTCTTCATTATCCACAATGTTTTCTATACAAAAAGACGAAAAATTTTGAAATTCCATCAACTTGATCTTGTCGTCTGCAGCTCCTTTCAATTTGGACCGGTCTTAAATTCCACTGTGTTGGAATGGGTTAACAAGCCTCCGCTCCCAACCACATTGAAAGATTGAGGGCATTAAAATTAAATTACTGACATTGTTTGAATAGCTTACACTTTAATTGAATTACTTTACTCATATTGATGTCATTCTTCTAAGAAGAGGTTTAAGCCATCAGATTAGGTCAAGGTCAGCTTTCAAGGTCAAACAATCGAAGGTGTTTTTTTTTATTCCTCACATGAAGTACTGGAATTTCCCTTTTTCCTCACACTGTTTTCTAAGTTGTCTAAAAAATTCTGGAACAAATGTATTTTTTCCTACTCGGTGCCAAGCCATGTGAGCTGTCTATTATGAATAAATGTGTTTGAAAACTGGATCTTAGCTCTACTAGCTGAAAATCATGGGACCAGTTTTATGGAATGGTGTTCATCTGTCCGTATGTCTGTCCCTCTGTAAACTTTTACTTTATAAATCTTCTCCACAGAAAGTACTGAACAGAATTCAACCAAATTTCACAGAAATGATCCTTGGATGACCCTTTATCAGATTATATTCCTTCAAAGAATTTTGATCACATGAAAAACATGGCTTTAATGGTTGAGGTAAATTCCATATATGATAAAAGCTTTAATAATCTTCTCAGAAACCAGTAGATGGATTTCAACCAAATTTTACAGCAATGTTCCTAGGCTGACCCTTTGTCAGATTCCTTCATGGAATTTTGAACAGATGAAAAAAGTGGCTTTAATGGGCGGGGCAAATTCTATATAGGGTAAAATCTTTAAAAATCTTCTTCTCAGAAGTTGGTGGATATCAACCAAATTTTATAGGAATGATCCATGGGGAACCTTTCATCAGATTCCTTAAAAAAATTTTGGTCGAATGAAAAACCTGACTTTACAAAAATTACTTCCCACTCATTTGATGTTAACATGACATAATCAAAGAAAGAAAAGGTTATTGGTAAAGATCAATGAAGCATTTTGTTTTTTTTTATTTTTCTGCAATCTAATCTACCCAGTAAGATAGTCTTCAATTAACCTTTATCATACTTAATAAGATCCTTTTTGATAATGATTTAATCAACCCATTATCATACAGTGAGGTTTTAGACTGGCTGAAAAGGAAAGAAATTGCAGACAACAGTTCAAAGTTATGAAAATTTAGAAATTTTCAACTCCTGGGTTGAAAAGTGAAAAAGGAAGAAAATGCTTTGTTCAAGCAATTTCTTCATAATACAAAATGTTTACCCACTTGCTTTCCTTGAGGGGGATCTTTTGTTGAGTGGGATCAAAAAGTGTCACTGTTGGAATGGGTTACAAGACTAAAAGATCTTGAAAGCCCTATAGTAGGTGATAATATTTAGAACCCAGAATTTTTTTTCATTAACAAAAATATGTTCTACGGGTCCCTTCAATGTGGACATTATGATTTTTCCCAATATTATTATAATGAGTGCTCTATGACCCGTTCCTACACAAGGACGCCTTTAGACGCCCATCTAGAAAAGAAGCTTTGGAAAACATTGTTGAAAATGAAGAAATTGCTTGTTTCAAGTAATTTCTTCATTATCCACAATGTTTTCTACCCCAGAAGAGAAAGATTTTTAAGATAATATGAACTTTTAATTGCTGTCTGCAACTCCTTTCGATTTGAACCAGTCTAAAATTTTGTCATCTGGTAATGGATTATGATCTATTTTGTTCCACTTTAAGATTTGCCTTTGTATTTACTAGTCCCTGGACATAAGTGACCTTGAAAAATGCACTTGTCCGCAGGTAGAAAAGTCGGACAAACCCCTGTATTATCATTTTTGGGTTAATCAGATATTTTGTTGACTGGAGAAGGGTTAAATTGATGGGGTTGAATAGTGCTTACACTGCTCCTACTTGTCTGTTAATTAAGTTCTTCTGAGCTGATTAAAGGGTCAGGGACTCGACATAAAAATAATTGGTACTTTTTATTATCATCAATCTATAATTTGTTGTTAATTTGGTTTGACTCTGTTTTGTTTAACCCATTCCCACACCATGACACTTTTTGACATGCCTTCATGAAAAACAATTGGGATAAAATTGTTGAAAATGAAGAAATTTCTTGCAACAAGCAGTTTCATGATCAATTATTCGACAAATTGTTTCCTACCCAGAAATTCAAAAAAATGTAAAAATCATTAATTTGACTCCCTACCAGTATAAATTTTTGCCAATTTTTTTTTTCTGGTAACAGGTTAACCAAATCTCCAAGCAGAGTTGTCCTTTGCTTCTCTCACAAAACATCTCTGAGATGGGCTAAATTACAAGAACCAAGGAATGAAATATATGTTACTTTTCTGTTTAAAAAGAAATAAAATGTTACGGACATTATTATCATGGTTCAATTTTAGATACATCATAATGAGCATTAAAACTTAATAATATACCTTTAAACCAACTAAACTACTTTTGTTATAAAACCGTTTGAAATGCAAATGGAAAAACATCTCATATTCATGCTTCATGTTTTAACCCTTGTCATGCTGTATAAATTACCTTACTGAATTGCTGTCAAATCAAAGGACTGAAAGCACTGATAGAACTTGTTGTTCAAAAATCAATATTTCTTTTAGAAATCAACTTCTTAAACAACCCTGACAGGAAAAGTACAAGCAGGAGGTATAGACTAAGATCAGCCTGCACATAAGTGCAGTCTGATCTTAGTCTACACCTCCTGCCAAAACCGGAATATTCCGGGCTCAGCATGACAAGGGTTAAAATGAAATCTCTTGCGATATTGATGATGTATTAGTGCACTATTTACTGAGCCCTTTGCAGAGGTGAACAGGGAATGAACCAAAGTGCAAGAGAGTGAGGTTTACCTTGTGTGTACAATCATCAGTTTTCAAATAAGCTGTGTTGCTGTCATAGCGCAGTTAGAAGCGCATCAGACTCCTAATCTTCAATAATGGGATGTCATGGGTTCGATCCCGGTGGAGGCATTTATCCTTTCAGACCGTTGTCTCTCACCAATGGATGTATAACCCTAAACCTAAGTGGGATAGCAGCTGGAGGCTAGGAAAGGATGTAGTGCCGGTACTGGTGTGAGAAATACCAGGAATCCATTGTTAGGTGCTCCAGCTTCCGCGATAATGACTGAAATACTGTTAAAAGTGGTGTTACACCCCATTCATAATATAAATCGATCAAATAGTTGAGATGTGTCAATCACACCCATAAAAACACATTGAATGTAAGTTTCAGGGTTTAACACAGCACTTCTAGTTTAACCCATTCCCACTCAATGACGCTTTTAGATGGCCCCAAAGAAAAAATGCTATGGAAAACATTGTGGAAAAAGAAGAAATTGCTTGTGACAAGAATTTCTTCATTTTACCCAATGATTTCTATACAGAGAGTTGAAAAAATATAGAATTTCATAAACTTTAAATTGTCATCTGCAACTCCTTTCATTTCAGACCAGTCTTAAATTTTCTTGTGTGGGAATGGGTTAAATGAATTATAAGGACAGTTTTAAGTCAGTGGACTGAAAAACTCTTAGCAACTTAGGGTTACAAATATTGTGGAAAAAGAAGAAATTGCTTTGTACAATCATTTTCTTTACTGTCTACTATATCTGTCTTAGTATTTTTCTTGAGGGTTATGAAAAAAGCAGGATTCAGTGGTAATTGGTAAAGGTGTCCAATTGGTCAAGAGGTAGAGCATCGGTTTCCTGATCTAGAGGTCCTGAGTTCAATTCTAAGGAGTAGCTATCGATCTTAGTTTTGTCTTTGGCCAACACTTTCAGCACAAGTACTAGTGTATTCTCCAGGAAGCAGAATCAAGAGCAATTATTCTAAGTTGGAAGAATTTGTTTCCCAATCAATGTAAAATAAATAGGATTAAACCTGAAATAGGTCAAGTCCATCCATAAAGTGAGGAATTTTCTGGATGATAGATGTTTGCTTATCTGAGAGCTAAAAGCAAAAATGTTTGGTGCTTAAAAAAACAAATTATCATGATTTCATGACAAACAAATTAACCCTTATTTCTTCATATTTGTTATTCAACGAAACTGAGCTGAATTTTAGCACATTTCCACACAATGAGGCCTTTTGATGCCCCAGGAATAACTTAAGAAGACATTATGGGTAAGGTAGAAATAACTTGTGACAAGCGATTTCTTCATTATCCACCATGTTTTCTACCAAAATAGACAGAGATTTTTTTAAACTTCATCAGCAAAAATAGTTATCTGAAACTTCTTTCAATTTGGACAAGTCTAAAATTTGGTGTTGGTTATAATGGGTTAAGTAAAAATAGTGGAATATCTGTCAGTCTAACTGTAAAAGATTATTGTAGCAATCATATATCATCATAGCTAGTGTTGTTCCCAGGAACATTTTAGCTTCCAAGTTTGATAGTAATCTTTGAACGTATTACCAAGCGATAAAAATTTTAGACTGGTCCTAATTGAAAGAATTGCAGATGACATTTTACAGTTAATGGAATTTCAGGAATCTTTCTCAAGAAAAAAAAAGCAATTTCTTCATTATCCACAATGTTTCTACCTCAAAAGACCAAAGATTAAAGAATGAAAAAAAAAAAAAAATGAAATAAAAATCATAGTACACAATTCTAATTTAAACCTTTCTCATTTTTGAAATTTTTGACTGGTTTAAATTGAAGGAGGTTCAAGATGACTATGAAAATTGGTTGCAATTTGATAGAAATGGTTCTGTGTGGTAGAAAATATTGTAGAAAAGAAGAAATTGCTTGTTACAAGCAATTTCTTCAGATTTCAAATATTTTCTCAAGTATAAAACCACAGCAACTTAAAATCCCGTGGTTCGTACAGGAAAGGGTTAATGGTAATATGAAAATAACAGACCATATCAGGATCATGTCAACTACATAGCTTGAATTCATATTTCAATGATGTTTGGAATTTGTCCAAGAAGCGGTCAAAATGACGCTATTTTTTTGTGTTTAACATCAATGTCGGTCACGATTGTGATTCCCCCATTGAAAATTTTGAGGAGAAATACATGTATTGACCTAGAAATAATGCTTCCAGTACTTTCAGCACTTTGATTTCATACACTTTGGAAAATGATTTTATTGAGTATGATAATTATGGGTAATTTAAAAAAGAAAAGAATTTTAAGACTTTTTGTCTGGAAGAGACTATGATGACAATTCTGAAGTATACAATACAGATACCAAGGGTATGTCAAAAGTAAGTGCAATCTTATGTTGTGTCTAATGAATTACTACAGATCAACTCAGCTTTGCTGTTTTGATTGAATGCATTATTACAACATATACAACCATTATCAAGAACTATTGAAAAAACAACAACAACAACAAAATGATTCTTTTTGACGCCCCTCAAGAAAAACAATTGGAAAAACATTGTGTAAAATGAGGAAAATTGCTTGTTGTAAACAAATTCTTTGTTTTACACAATGTTTTCTGCCCATTAAGGTGAAAAAATCTAAAATTCACAAACTTTAAACTGTCATCCACAACTCCTTTCAATTTAGACCAGTGTAAAATTCTGTTGTCTGGTTAGTATTGGGGAATGGCATTTTGTTTTTATTTGGCAAAAAACTTTCAACTTAACCTATTACCCAAGGCAACAAAGTACTAGACTGGTCCAAATTGTAAGGGGTAGCAGACAACAAAAAGTTGCCATCATATATGATAGAAAATATTGTGGAAAAAGAAGAAATTGCTTGATACAAGCAATTCCTTCTTTTTCCACTATGTTTTCTCACAGGGACGTAAAAAATAGGGATTGTACCGGAAAGGGTTAAAAGTCTAAATCAGATTCAGCACTCTTGTTGTATATCTTTTCTAGAAATTCAGATCGCATTGTGTGGAAGAATTCCAAGATCTATTGGAATTGAATGTCAACTCATCAAGGGCTTGCTTTCCTGAATAGAATATCAATCAATCGGCTCCCCAACTGCCTCCCAGTTTCAATGACTTTTTCTTGCACATTAGATAAGCATACACAAAATCATGATATATAACGCTTTACATTGTGTGTTTGGCCTTTTATGGTTGAATTTTCCAAATACATACCTTAGCTTAAAAGTATATACTAACTTAAGCCGTTACTATGCATACCTCCATATTTTGAACTATACAACAATTTTCAAGGCTGATAGAACTTTAAATATCTGCCTTTCTCGATAGAAATTAGCAAGATGCTTTTAACTAGTAATTGCATCTGTAACATTTTCCAAAGCTCTTTGCTTGAGGATTGTAAATAAGCAGGATTGTGTTGGAATTGGTTAACCTATGAGGAGTCAACAAAATTTAGACTCGTCCAATTTCTAAGAACTAAGAAGTTGCAAATGACATTTCAAACTTCATCTTCATTCAACAAGGTAAGCGTTTAACCTATTACCAGACGGCAAAATTTTAGACTGATCCAAATTCAAGGAGTTGCAGACGACAATTCAAAGTTAATGAAATTTTGGATTTTTTCAACTTTCTGGGTAGAAAACATTGTGGAAAATGAAGAAATTGCTTTTTCCTTGAGGGTGTCTAAAGGCGTCACTGAGTGGGAATGGGTTAAGGTAGATAATCATTATTTAGTGTGCAAAAGTCGTAACTGCAAATGAACATTTTGCATGCCCAACGATGATATTTTGTACTTGCTTTTTATCTATTCTCACAGCATTTCCCATCCAATATGGCACTTATTTTTCATCTTAAATGCTCAACGGTATTGTAAAAACAAAATGTGTTTGCTAATAATATGGTTCAGAATGTGTGTCTGCTCAAAAGTATGGAACAGAAAGGAATGTCTGATTTATAGTATGATACGAAAACATAATGGGTCTTCTGAACAGTATGGAAGAGAAATTGTGTCTACTCCAAAGAATTGAAGGAGTGAGACTGTTCTACAATATGAAACAGATAGGGGAATGTCCACTGAAAAGTATGGTACAGAAAGTGTGTCTACTCCACAGCATTGAACAGAAAGGAGTATGTCTGCTCAATAGCATGGAACAGAAAGGGTGTGTCTGCTCAATATCATGGTACAGAAAGGAGTATGTTTGCTCAAAAGAATGGTACAGAAAGGGGTGTGTCTGCTAAATAGCATGGTACAGAAATGAGTATTCTGCTCAACAGTATGGTACAGCAAGGAGTGTGTACGCTCAATAGTATGGTACAGAAAGGAGTATGTCTGCTCAATAGTATGTTACAGAAAGAAATGTGTCCACTCAACAGTATTGATCAGAAAAAAGTGTGTCTTCTCAACAGTTTGGTACAGAAAGGAGTGTGTTTACTCAACAATCTGAAACAGAAAGGGGTGTGTCAGCTCAATAGTATGGCACAGAAAGGGGTGTGTCTGCTCAATAGTATTGTACAGCAAGGAGTGTGTACGCTCAATAGTATGGTACAGAAAGGAGTATACCTGCTGAATAGTATGTTACAGAAAGAAATGTGTCCACTCAACTGTATTGATCAGAAAAAAGTGTGTCTTCTCAACAGTTTGATACAGAAAGGAGTGTGTTTACTCAACAATCTGAAACAGAAAGGAGTGTGTCTGCTCAATAGTATGGCACAGAAAGAGGTGTGTCTGCTCAATAGTATGGCTCAGAAAGGGGTGTGTCTGCTCAATAGTATGGTACAGAAAGGGGTGTGTCGGCTCAATAGTATGGTCCAGAAAGGAGTGTGTCTGTGCATTAGTACTGTACAGAATGAAATTTGTCTACTCATCATTATTAAACAGAAAGGAGTGCGCTGCTCAACAAAATGAAGCAAAAAGTAAAGTGTTTGGTCATTAGTATGGTACAGAAAGAGTGTGTCTGATCAACAGTATGGTACAGAAAGTGGTTTATCTGCTCCTGGTACAGAAAGTAGTATGTCAGCTAAACAGTATGTTACAGAAAGGAGGAAGTCTTTTCAACAGCATTTTACAGAGAGTAATGTGTCCTATCAACAGTATTGAACAAAAATGAGTATATCTGCTCACCAAAATGGAACATAAAGGAGAGTGACTGCTCAATAGTATGGTAAGAAAGGTGTGTGCTTGTTTAATATTATAAAACAGAAAGAAGTGTGGTACAGAAAAGAATATGTCTTGTCAACAATATGGTACAGAAAAAAGTGTGTCTTCTCAACAGTATGTTACTGAAAAGAGTATGCTTGTTTAACAGTATAAATTAGAAAGGAGTGTGTCTTCTCAATATATTGGTACAGAAAGAAGGTTGTTGCTCAATTGTATGGATCAGAAAGGGGCGTGTCTTCTCAACAGTATGGTACAGAAAGGAGTGTGACTGCTCAACAGTATGATACAGAAAGGAGAGCGTCTTTTCAACTGTATGGAACAGAAAGGTGTCTACTCAACAGTATGGGACAGAAAGGAGTTTGTCTTCTCAACAGTATAGAACAAAACGAGTCTTTTTGTTCAACAGTGGCTCAGATAGATTTCACTGTTGTGAGAAATCACAGGAAACCATAGTTACAAATTAGCGCCATGATACAATTTATATACTATTGAAAGTTAAGTTAAACCTCATACAATCGACAGTGAATTAGGGTGTTTCATATCAACACTACAAGAAATATGGTAATTAAAATGGTATCAATTAAATTTTGTGATTTAAACTTCATTTCATGCCTGATTTTGTTAGTCTTATATCCATTATAGAGATTGAATAATTTATGATATTTTATTTTCATAGCAGATATTAACGAAATAATGAGTTTATGGTTATGAGATTCTATTTGTTCCCTTAAATCTAAATGCCAATAACTTCAGTATTGCTTTATACTCTTTGGAAAATTTTGTTATGATTTTTGAAAGATATATTATTATTACGGGCCAGAGCTTTGTGTTGTAAGTTCTCTTCTTCATAGAAATTCACCAATTCAACATTAACCTATTACCAGACAACAACATTTTGGACTAGTCCAAATTCAAATGGCTGCAGATGACAATTTAAAGTTTGTGAAATTTTAAATCTTTTCAACTTTATTGGTCGAAACATTGTCATTGTGGGTTAAACTGCTTTCTTAGCTTGACTTTTCATAGAAAATGGGGGCTATTTGAATCACCCAGGTGTTACCGTTGCAAGTTTTGTGTCAGCGTAATGTTTTATGTGCAAGTGTCATGTTCCTACTACTGCTGTTGACTTGAAACTCTTCAAATACCTAAATGACTTAATGCTCTTTCCTAGGCAAAGATTAACCCATTACCAGGCAGCAAAATTTTAGACTAGTTCAAATTAAAAGGAGTTGTAGACAACAATTTGAAGTGTCAGAAATTTTAAGTTTCGAGCAAATTGTTCTTTATCCACAATGATCTCTTCCCCCAAAGACAATAATTTTTGCAATTCCACCAACTGAGAATTGTTGTCTGAAATTTCTTTGAATTAGGAGCAGTCTGGAATTTTGTTGTGTGGTAATGGGTTAACCTTTTACTAAACAACGAAATTTAAGACTGGTCCAAATTGAAAAAGTTGCAGATGACAATTCTATATGTGTGATGTATTCGGAAATAATTTTTGAGTACCAAAACTTTGTGAGAAAAGGAGAAATTTTACAGGAAATTCACAATTGACTCACAATGCTTTCCCATGCTGTATTTCATCAGCGGGTGAAAATATGGGATTTAATGCGATAATGGTCTGCCTATGTTGTTCATTTAATAGTCAATATAAAGAAGATTCATAACCATGCAGGATCTTGAGTATGGATAGATTTTCAGGTATAATGTGTTCATTAAGTCTGTCTATAATACCTAATGAAATTTGAAAAGAAACTCTGTGAATTGAATACAGAATCTAATGAACCTTTTATCCTGCAACTGTTATATATTTATATTTACTTTAACCCAGTACCAGACAACAAAATTATAGACTTGTCCAAATTCAAAGAAGTTGCAGATTACAATTTTTGGTTTACGAAATTTCAAAAAGCACTGTCTTTTGAGGTAGAAAACATCATGGAAAATGAAGAAATTGCTTGTAACAAGCAATATTTTCATTATGCACAATGTTTTCCAAAGTTGTTTTTTCTTCAGGGTGTCAAAAGGTGCCGTTGTGTGAGAATAGGTTAAGTGTGTGTGTATTTCTGTTTATTTATCACTGCTACTGTAGCACATGCCCATATGAGCGACGCCCCCAGAAGACGGTTAGTTGTTACAGGGGATAGTGCAAGGATACAGCACGAAACTGCTGAGAGCTCCGCCTGGTTCTTTAATGTGCTCGATTGATAGCATCGTCACACGGGGCCACGGTTTTACGTCTCATCCGAAAGACAATTAGTTTGTTAGTTGATATGGTCAGCCCAGGGTTCGAACCCGTGATCTTTAGGTTTGAAGTCAAGTGCTCTACCAACTGAATTAATCGGGCTGACAGAATGGGTTAATATTAATGTTTCTTCTTTTAAAATCATTCTCCTTAACCCTTCATTCCCAAAACATTATTAGCCAAGGCAATGCTGTATAAAATCTTTTAGAACTACAAAAAATTCAAAAGGCTGCAACAACTGGAAGGCCTGATTGTTAATCAAATTTAATATTTCTTTACCGGTGGTATTGACTTTCTTACAACCTGCAGGAAAAAGTTTTGAAAGGCATAGTGGAAATGAAGAAATTGCATGTAATAAGCAATTTTTTTCTTTTCCCTTAATTTTTTAAAATCCATAAGACAGTTAACAGTATTTTACAACTTCAGGATTCAGCATGACAAGGGTTAAGATTTGGGTGTATTTTTTGTCCACCTTCCTGTCTGCCTATTATTTTGCCTGTCAGAGTACCTTGCAAAGATATACATCTATTGGAATCTTGGTAAAGGTGAATCTCTTCAAATTGTCAAGCCTATAAAAAAATATACTTTTTCAGAGGCATTATTGTGTCCTGAATACAAGTATTATGATAAGTAATTATATTGAGCAATATTCTTGAATTTCAGCCTTGATCATTTTGTCTGTCTTAGAGCAAGTAAACCCCTGGGGGATTTAAAGTCTTTTTTCCATTATTGATATAGTTAGACTTTTTGATGTGCTATATACAGCTTGAAAAAGCTGTAGTTTTGATATTATGGTTGCCCAACAGTATGCGTGGGCTAGTCAAGGGTCAAGGTAAGTCTAAGGTCAAATTGGAATAAATTGTGGTCTAGGGCTTTAAGTCCTATGGTTATGGATTGACACAAATTAAGATTACTGGGGAATTTGTCTTAACAATTAACTGATTACCACACTATCCTGTATTTTTATGCACCAAAGAAATATATCTTTTGAGCGCCACAAACAGTCTGACATGCAGTTGCTTGATCTTTCTTGCCATTATCCCTTGTCATGCTGAAATGAAATCCCTTTACCAAATAGCATTGAAATCAAAGACCTCAAAACAATGCAAGCACTAGTTGTGGTTTAATATTTCTTTACAAAAATAGCTTTGTGACAATTCAAGCAGGTGGTGTAGACCAAGATTGGACTGCAGTCTGATCTTTGTCTATAATTCCTACCAAAATAGGAGTATTACAGGTTCAGCATTTCTAGGGTTACTTTTGAAACATTGGTATTATTTGGTTCAACTCAAAATCAATCTAGCAATTACAGTGCACATGACTAGTGATTCTTTAACGCAATACCAAATTACACTATTGTAGACTGGTCCAAATTCTTAGAAGCTGTAGATGGTAATTTTAGTTGATTAAATTAAATAATTCTTTATCTTTGGGGTAAATATCGTAGTGGATAATGAAGGAAATTACTTGATATAAGCATATTCTTCATTTTCTACAATGTTTTTCCAGGTCTATCTTGAGAGGTGTAAAAAGGAGTGATTGTGTGGGAATGGGTTAAAACTTGTAGTAATCTTATTTTGTCTAGTTAATATCTATGTAACAGATTTTCCAGTAAAGGTTAACATGGGAATAAAGTGCAGTTGTTTACTCAATCAATAACTTCAAAGCTTCAGACCTTGTAAAAAAGTCATTTACTGATTCTCAGAGATTCCCTGGGCTGTAAAGAGGGTTACAAATTTTAGGATGGTCCAAATTGAAAGGAGCTACAGACGACAAGTTAAAAGTGATGAAATTTTATATTTTGTCAACTTTCTGGGTAGAAAACATTGTGTAAAATGAAGAAATTGCTTGTTACAAGCGATTTCTTCATTTATCACAATGTTTTCCCAATTCTTGTTTTATTGAGGGGCGTCAAAAAGTGTTTCTATGTGGGTTAAAGGCTCTAATAGGCTTAGATAAGAAAGTATGCCTAACTACATTATCAGATAGCAAATGAATAGACTGATCCAAACTTAAAAAGAAGTTGCAATAAACTTACTAATAAACTAAGATGCTTAGGTAAAATTTAAATTAGAAATGATCAGGAAATATTTTGGGAATAAAAGTAAGCGCATTTTCTTATTTTCATACAAATATTTTCATGAGTCAGCCAGATATATTGCTTTATAGTGTTCAACCATATGAATATGTGGCAATTGATCAACCCAATGGCGTTAATCTTAACCTATTACCAGACGGCAAAATGTTAGACTCGTCAAAATTGAAAGAAGTTGAAGAAATTGTTTATTAAATGTTTGCGCAATGTTTTCCCAATTGTTTCTCTTGAGGGTGTCCAAAAGCGTCACTGTGTGGGAATGGGTTATATCTTTGATCGAGCTAGTAAGACATCAAAATAATATAAAAACTGGTAAACAAGAATTGCACCACATGCTGATGCAACAATACAGGCCGCAGATGTTTAACCCTTGTTATGCTGAATAAAATCCTGTAAAATAACAGCACTTGATGCGCTTATTGTAGGCAAGTAATTATTTTGAAAATGCTCCTTATGAACAACTCTGGCTTAAAAGAGACAAGCAGGAGATATAGGCACATGTGTGCAGTCTGATCTTTGTCTATACCTCCTGCATAAAAAAGAATATTCCATGCTCAGCATGACCAGGGTTAATAGAAAAAAGTAGTATACTTCATGAAGGCCTGAAAATACGTTTGAAAGTTTGGGAAAGGGAAGCTAATTTATCCTGTATCATGATATTCATCTATAGAGTAATAAGGAAACATAATTGTCTTGTCACAGAATGATAACTGATTTCCTTCATCGTAAACCCTTGCCTTAAAACCAACAAGTAGAAAAAAAACTTGCAAGAAGTTTTAAATCCACTTATAACACATTATTATTAAACACCAAAAATTTAAACTGGTCCAAGTTCAAAGACGTAAGATACGTATCTTTTGATTGATGGAGTTTCATTTTTTGTGTCTTTTGAGGTAGAAAACTTTGTGGATAATGAAGAAATTACTGGAAACAAGAGATTTCCTCTTTTTCAACCTTATTTTCCAACGTGTGTGTGTGTGTGGGGGGGGATGTATGTGTTGTTAACATCATGTTCCTAAGGTTGATCCTTTATCTGTTCCATGAAGTAATTTTAACTTGATTGCTTTTGTAGACATTGCTAATTTTTGAACTTCATTTACTTGTTTATATTAGGTTGTCTGCTTTGCTGGTGCTAATATAGTGTAACAAGCAATTTCTTCTTTATCCACAATGTTTCTCTACCCAAAACGGCAAAGATTTTAAAGATTTCCTCAACCTAAAATTGTCGTCTGCAACTTCTTTGAATTATGACTAGTCTAAAATTTTATGATGTGGAAATGGGTAAACAGTGCAATCAAAGCAATAGTTCATTATCAGTCACTGATCAATTTATAATATATATCCAGAGATGTAACCCTTTGCTGCACAATCCCTTGTTTTTATGTCCTAGTGATTTGATACTTGAGAAAATATCATGAGAAAAGAAGAAATTGCTTGTAACAAGCAATTTCTTCTTATCCCAAGATATTTCCTAGCCTGTAGGTTGGTTACTTTTCTGAATACATTCATTTTTAGCTCACCTGAGCTCAACGTGCTCAAGGTGAGCTATTGTGATCGGTAATAGTCCGGCGTCTGTCTGTCCGTCCGTCTGTAAACAATTATTAAAAAATCTTCTTCTCCTAAATCATTAGGCCTAGAGCTTTGATATTTGGTACATATCATCACCTATTGACCCTCTACCAAAATACTTCAAAGAATTACTGTACTCTTAAAATTAACCCTTTTCTGTGCGATCCCAGATTTTACAAAGGAAATCTTAAACTATCTTCTCCTCCTAAACCATAAGGCTTAGAGCTTTGGTATTTGACATGTATCATCACCTTTTGACCCCTACCAAAATACTTCAAAGAATTACAGTATTCTGAAAATTAGCCCTTTTCTGTGAAATCCCTGATTTTACAACAGAATAAAGAAGGAAATCTTTGAAAATCTTCTCTCAAACCATAAGGCCTAGAGCTTTGATATTTGGTTTGTATCATCACCTATTGACCGTCTTCCAAAATACTTCATAGAATTACTGTATTCTTAAAATTGGCCCATTTCTGTGCAATCCCTCAGATTTTACAAGGAATAAAGAAGGTATCTTTTAAAATCTTCTTCTCCCAAACCATAAGGCCTAGAGCTTTGATATTTGGTATGTATCATCACCTATTGACCCTCTACCAAAATACTTCAAAGAATTACCATATTCTGAAAATTAGTCCTTTTCTGTGCGATCCCTGATTTTACAACAGAATAAAGAAGGAAATCTTTGAAAATCTTTTCCCAAATCATAAGAGCTCTGATATTTGGTACAATCATCATCTATTGACCCTCTACCAAAATACTTAAAAACACAACTGTATTCTGAGAGTTAGCCCTTTTCTGTGCGATCCCTGATTTTACAAAGGAATAAAGAAGGAAATCTTTTAAAGTTTTCTTCTTCCAAACAATTAGGCCTAGAGCTTTTTTATTTTGTATGTATCATCATCTATTGACCCTTTACCAAAATACTTCAAATATTTACTGTATTCTGAAAATTAGCCCTTTTCTGTGCAATCCCTAATTTTTGATAGGAATAAAGAATGATATCTTTGAAAACCTTCTTCTCCTAAACCATTTGACCTAGAGCTTTTGTATTTGGTATGTATTGATGTCTATACTTCGAAGCATTGCCTTATTCAGGAAATTAGGGTTATATGGTGGGATCATCAATATACCTAGGATTAAAAGAGAAAATCCTTTATCCTGGTATCCTCTAACATACATACAGTTGCTGCTTGCATTGGGACCTCTTAGAAAAGGAACTAGTTGGCTTAGCTGAATGCCTAAACACGCGATTCTCCAAGCATTTTGATCGTCATCCCTGTCAAATTAATTCCGCTGAGATAACCTGACGAGCTTCGTTTGTTGATTCCGGTATCTTCTCCTAAATAATTAGACAGAGGGCTTTGCTATTTTGTATATATCATAAATCCATGAACCATCATACTCAGGGGAGCGATTTAGAACCATCATGGTCCTCTTGTTAATTGTTGTCTGCAACTTCTTTCAATTTGGACAGCACTAAAAGTTTGAAAAAGAGGAAAGGGTTAAGAGATGCAGGTCTGATACTTACAAAATTTAATAGTCAAATATACCAGTACCTTTGAACAGTCTACAGTTCAGCTTCAGTGTCCTAGCTGTCAAATATTTTGTTTATCTGAAACATATATTGTCACTAAATTTTCACACAAAGGACTACCTGATCTTATGTAGCAAGGCTTTATTACCCCCCAACTGTTGAGTCCCACTGGACCTCCATTTCTTGATGTCTATAGCTTTGTACGTCATGGATATTTGAAGAACAGTGATGGTTTCATGAACAGTTCATGCATTATCTTCAATTTCACTCTATAGAGTCTATATAATGTCTATAGCTTTGTACATCATGGATATTTGAAGAACACTGATGTTTTCATGAACAGTTCATGCATTATCTTCCATTTCAATCTATAGAAAAATAATCTGCTGCTTGTTCTAGATAAAATTTACTGGCTTAGTAAAGGTCATCCTGTATGGCCACATGTTAAGTACTGTTTTCATGCATATGTGGGATGAGTTTATACTTTGATTGCTACATAATGACACTTTTTGATGCCCTCCAAGAATAAAGAGCTTTTAAATACACCACCAGTTCTATGCAAACTATACAGAAACATATATTGTCCATGGTGCTTTATATTCCTGGAATTCAAATTGTCTTGAAATGTAATGAAAAAGAAGATAACTCCAGTGAAAAAAAATCCTTTATTTTGTGGGCTCTTGAAAGCTGTCAGCAAAAAAGATATGCAAACGGCATAGAACTGTGAAAGTGATTTGTCTGTGGTCGTCTATTTTCCTGGAAGTGAATTTATTTAGAAATTCCTTTTAAAAAAGTAGATTGAATTTAAATCTCCTTCAGAGAGATTTCAAGGAGATGAAATGAATTCTATATCCATTTAACCCATTCCAACTCAATCCCTCTTTTTTACGCCCTTCAAGAAAAAAGCTTTGGAAAACATTGTGGAAAATGAAGAAATTGCTTGTATCAAGCAATTTCTTCATTATCAACAATGTTTTCTGTCCAAAAAGGTGAAAAAATATAAAATTCCATCAACTTGAAATTGTCGTCTGCATCTTCTTTCAATTTGGACCAGTCTAAAATTTTGCCAAGTGGGAATGGGTTAAGTCAAAATAGGAATTTGAAAATGGTGCAAAACTTGATATACCATACATAGGCCCAACTCTGGGTTGCCATAATTCTTTATTCTGCTTTTAGCTCTGTACTACCAGCAGTAAAGACAATTAACTCATTCCCACATGATAAAGTTTTAGACCAGTCCAAATTTAAAGAATTTGCAGACGACAATTTAAATTTGATCAAATCTTTAAAATCTTTGTTTATTTAGGTAGAAAACATTGTGGATAATGAAGAAATTGCTTGTCACAAGCAATTTCTTCATTTTCCACAATGTAATCCTAAGCTTTCATATTGAGAGGTGTTTAAAGCATCATTGTGTGGGAATGGGTTAAACTATTTCATTTTTTATAAGCTGTTTATTGTCAATATACTTGATTATATGTGCATTATTGAAATTTTTTTTATTGATCTGTTCAATATATTTTATTGTCAATAATATTCAGATAGCTTATGGGCTCCATGCAGTCTGTTGAGAAATCTGTCTTCCAAATTCAATATAAAAGATTTGGAAAGCATTTTGGAAAATTAAGAAATTACCAGTCTTAATTTTTGTCGTCTGGTAATTGGTTGAATTAGCATGGATCACTTGTCACTGCACTCGAAAGAGTTAACAAGTTAATCCTTTAACGTGTTAAAGGTTTTAAGTCAATTGGACACAAGGGGAATATAAGCCTGTGGGAACAAAATCGTGTGAATCAAAAGCTTCTTATTCCATTACCATGCAATCCAATATTTGATGCATCAAAGAAATTTTCTGAAAAGTAAAAACTTAGGGAAGTAATTTTTATTATGATAAAAATATTCTCACATGTTACAATGCTAATATTTGGTATGTTCTCTCTTCTCACAAACTTTCTACATAGAACAACCTTTCTTTTCAACAAAAGTGCCCTTTCACTTGTCTGCAAATTCTTTGAAACTAATTGGCCAGTCTAAATTGTTGTTTGGTAATTGTCAAAAGTCATTACTAACAAAAATTACTACACTTGTCCATTTACTATCGGATTACTGGCCACGCCCCCAGAGCTGTCACCCAAAGTTCCACTTAGATATTAGGATGCTATTTTTTTAGCTCACCTGAGCACATCGTGCACAAAGTGGGCTTTTGTGATCATTCAATGTCCGTTGTCAATCGTGCGTCGTCAACAATTTTCTAGTTAGCAACAATGTTGGTCCAATCTCCATGAAACTTTGTCAGAATGTTTGTCTGGCCACAAGTATGAACCCTATCCAGAACGGGATAGTTCAATTTTAAAACACAGAAAAAGGGGCCCTAAAGACAATTTCCTTCTTAGCACTCCAGGGGCCACAATTTGACCCAATCTTCATGAAACTTGGTCAGAATGTTTTTTCTTGTCTCAAGGATGAACCCTATCAAAAATGGGAACATTCCAGTGGTATCAAAGGAAAAGAGGCCTTAATGACAATTTCCTCTGTAGCAGTCCTGGGGGCAACAATTTTGGTTTAATCTTCATGAATCTTGGCCAGAATGCTTTGTACGTCATAAGGATGAATCCTATTGAAAATGGGAATGGTATGTTGGAAAGCATGGGAAAAGGTGCCTTAAAGGCATTTTTTTAGCACTCTTGGGGTAACAATTTTTTTATATATCATAGAGAAATTGAAGAAAGTCTTAAAAAATTGGAACTCGCACATTCAGGTGAGCGACATAGGACCATCATAGCCCCCTTTTTTCAAAACTTAGGGCCAGTAACATGTAACAAAAAAATAAAATGATATGTTGACAATGTAATGGTCGTAACTAAAGCTTGGATAAGCTGTAGCTATGCCGATTATGTCACCAAACAAAAAACACTTCACATAAATGTGGGCTATCGGTTAACTGAATGAGATTCACTATAAATTTTAATATTCTCAGAACACTGCAAGTACTGCAAATTTAATCAAATGTCTTCTTGAGTTTAACAGGGGAGTAAGCATTCCATGAAATTTCTGAATTAGACAATACCTCAGGGGAACTGATTGCATGTTAACACATCTGTTAAGAAATTTATTGGTTGGTTCTTAGAATTTGGATTTGCCAAGAAAAAAAATGACCAATAATAAAACAAATTGATTCAAAGATGAAAGTTTTGAACAGTAGTAGGTAATAAAACACACACATACAAAAAAAGAGAGAGAAAGGACTGTTCTCTTTTTAGCTCACCTGAGCACACAGGTGTTCTTTATATTTTGGGTGAAAAAATGATGGATAATGTAGCAAGCAATTTCTTGATTTCAATAATTTTTTCCAAAGCTTTTTTTTTCTATGAGGCGTTTTAAAACGTCATTGATAAGGAATGGTTTAAGTGAATGATTTTTATTTAAATGAATATTGAAAAAACTATGCCCATTTTTGGTGCTGCTTATTTGCAAAATTTTGGAAAAAAAGCATATAAACTATTATTTTAAGACAATGAATTTCATTGAACTCCAGTGTCAAGATAAACTTTACATTTTGAGAATCCTGTATCTTGCTTTCTATGGTCTTTAACAAAGTAGTGCCAAATTTAGCTCACATCAGAAATTCCCTTTCTTCACTAACAAGACCAATTAAGATGGTAAATTAAAAAAAAAAATCTTTAGGAAGCATGATAATTCCTTTGTGTACAAAATTACCACCTGAATCATTGCTTTTTACACAATAGCTACAGAGTAGTACTTTGGTTAGAATGTACAGATTAATATCATTTTGGGTCAAAGAGAGACAACTCCTAAAATCTATAAAAATATCATTTACCTTACACATTCGACTGGATATCTGCTCCTAAACCTGTTGGGGTACCAGGCACAATTTTAATATGAAATCAATAGATGTGGGTATTCATTTGAATCTTCTTATCACATACTTTGAAGTTAGTTCACATGAACCCCCTATAAAACCTTTTCGAAAAGTTAAGTGATGAGATGCATACGAAAGGTCACATGGTATGGAATACTCTGTGAATATTTCATCTTAACACTTGTCATTCTGAACCCGGAATATTTCTGTTTTGACAGGAGGTTTAGACAAAGATCAGGCTGTACTCTGGTTTCATAATTGTAGCCTTAACATTAAATTTGACTATTGAAAGAAAAAAGAGCATTTATTTTGGTTGAGCGCCAGCAGGGCTAATGGCACTCTTGTTTTAGTATCTGAGTTGTGTGTATGAATTTAGTATCCGTGTTGTGTTTCAACAGGGTAATCTGTATTGTAAAAAGGCCAGTTGGTAAGTTTTCTGGCAGGACTTTCTTCCTTCAGAACTATCAATACTTTGATCTTAAAGTCTCTATGTTTAAAAAGTGAAACTACACTTTAATGAACTGTAAGCTTGTTCTTTCAAGTGCTGATCATGTGACTACCAATTAAGGAGATCAATTGATTTCCAAATATGGAAACACCAAATCACCAAATACAGTGATGAATTCATACTCTCTTTAGTTATGCCAAAAGGGTTGTTCAAAGCAAGATGACATGAAAGTTGTCCTCGGTGTATTCAAATCTAAGTAGTCATGTGATGTGTTCTTTGGGAACACGAATAAATTATTCTGTTTTGTTAAATCCAAGTTAAACATTCTTCGTGTTTCAATTAAAATATTACTCATTAGTCTGACATTCATGTTGTGGAATTATTCTTAATATTGACATTGAATTATTGTTACTGTCCAGCAATCAGAACAGTCTAGCATTGCTGACCAAAAACAGCTCTTGTTAGAATAGTATTAGAATCGATGGAAAGTAAGCACTTGGAATACTAGTTGTGGGCCAACATTTCTTTATAAACATTTTTGGCTTGAAGGAGACAAACAGGTAGTGTTAATGAAGATCAGACTGCATGCACTTATATGAAGACTTGTCTTTCTCTTTTATAACCCTTTACTTGACGATAGAATTTTAGACTAGTACAAATTGAAAGAAGTTATAAACAATAATTATTAGTTGGTGGAATTTAAAAATCTTTGTCTTTTGGGGTAGTAAACATTGTGGATTATGAAGAAGTGTTACACTAGTCCAAATTGAGAAAAGTGGCAGACAACAATTGTTAATAGGTGGAATTTTTAGTATCTTTGTCTTCTTCTTCATATTCCACAATGTTTTCCAACATTTTTTTTCTTGTGGGCATCAAAAGGTGTCATTGTGTAGGAATGGGTCAACTTCAACCAAAATAGGAATGTTTCTAGTTAACCCATTCTAACTCAATCCCTCCTTTTTACGCCCCTCGAGAAAAAAGCTTTGGAAAACATTGTGGATAATGAAGAAATTGCTTGTATCAAGCAATTTCTTCATTATCCACAATGTTTTCTATCCAAAAAGATGACAAGATTTAAAATTCCATCAACTTGAAATTGTCGTCTGCAGCTTCTTTCAATTTGGACCAGTCTAATATTTTGCTGTGTTGGAATGGGTTAAGAACATGGATATCGGACAATTTCATGGTCGACTTTAAGAGTCATATCCTAGGAAAAATTTTACTGTTTCAGACGGCTGCTAGCATTTCACAGACACATTGTATTTTGTCATATAATGTTAAGAATTCAAAAGACGCTCATTCAAAAGTTCATCTATTAAGATAGGATAATGGCAGACAACAAATCTATCAAAAAAGACATTTTGTACTTTACTTGTCTCTGACTATAATGGAAATATGGTTCTGGGAAATTTTATTGTAAGAAAGCTCAACTACGCAATGATTCTTTTTGACATCCCTTGAGAACAGCAGCAGGGAAAACATTGTGGAAAATGAAGAAATTGCCTGCCACAACCAATTTCTGCATTTTCCAGAATGTTTTGTAAATTTTGAAATTTCATAAACTTAAAATTGTTGTCTTTAACTCTTTTTTAACCAGTCTAACATTTTGCCATCTGGACATAGGTAAATAATGCTTTGAAACTTCCTTCCAGGCAAGAAAGATTTAGACTAGTCCAAATTGAAATATGTTGCAGATGGCAAATTGCTATAAGGAATTTTTTCATTGTCCATAATGTTTTCTAAAGCTTTCCTTGAGGGGCGTAAGGAGGCAGATTGTAAGGTAATGGGTTAAGATCCAAACTATGAATATACTTGTACATTTTAATCCCCTCATTCTGAAATTAAAATCCATTCCCACATCATACCATTTTTTACGCCCAAAACAAAAATTTTAAAAAAACATTTAAAATGAAGAAATTGCTTGTTAATTTCATCAACTACAAATTGTTGTCTGCAACTTCCTATAAATTGGACCAGTCTGAAATTTCGTCAACTTGTAATGGGTTAACTCTAGACAAGTCTAATTTGAAAGAAGTTGCAGAAGAAAATTTAGAATTGATAAAATTCTTAAGATCTTCATCTTTGTGGGAAGAAAACATTGTGGAAGATGAAGAAAATGCTTAATACAAGTAATTTCTTCATTTTCCACAATGCTTTTTTGAGGGGCATAAAAAAGTGTGATTTGTGGGAATTGGTTCACATATGGGTTTTGAAATGTGTACAATATATTGTTCTCTGCCTTCAGACAATGAGTTGCATTCAATGGGTCCGCAGTTTCAAGTTCAAAGTCTCATTTGAGGTCAAAGGTAAAAAAAGTAGCTAACCCATTACCAAACAAGATAATTGTAGACTGGTCCAAATTGAAAGAAGTTGCATACGACAATTTTTAGTTTATGAAGTTTTAAAAATGTTTGTTTTTTAGGGGGTAGAAAACAATGTAGATAATAAAGAAATTTCTTTGTAAAAAGCAATTTCATCTTTTTCCACAATGTTTTCACAAGCTTTTTTTCTTGAGGGCAACAAGAAGCGTCATTGAGCATGAATGGGTTAATGTATCTTTGCTCTATAACTGACTCTTTTGGATGGACTTTGAAGTATTAGGACCTGAGAAATTGTTGTCTGCAACATCTTCAAATTTTGGACCATTCTGAAAATTGGTATTGTCTGTTACAAATGGGTTAACCCATTCCCACACGAAGAGATTTTAGACCAGACCAAATTCAAAGAAGTTGCAGACGACAATTTTAAGTTGATGAAATCTTTAAAATCTTTATCTTTTGGGGTAGAAAACATTGTGGATAATAAAGAAATTGCTTGTGACAAGCAATTTCTTCATTTTCCACAATGTTTTACAAAGCTTTTTTATTGAGGGGTGCTTAAAAGTGTCACTGTGTGGTAAAGCCGGTTAAGAAGGAAATGAACATAAATTCTGGCCCCAAATGCACCATAAAATAGGGCCTGATTGATGATATGCTATAACTATTGTATAGTAAAGCTAAAATAAAGTATAAGCCTTGGTCCATTCTCCTATTTGAACCACAGGAGGGAGGAGTAGAGGTGTAATTTCTTGAAACAAGAACAAGCAATTTCTCTTTTTCTCTCAATGTTTACCTACCTTAAATCATACTTAGTTTTTAGCCAGTAAGTCCTTTGAAATCTTTTTTGTGTTCTCTTCAATTTGGACCAGTATAACCCTTTTCATACAGAATGAAATTCTCTATTGAGTTTTAAATCAAAATTAAAGGGCTGAAAGCACTGGTGACAATGATTGTGGGTTGATATTTTTATTTGAAATTTGTCTTATAAATAACTCAGGCTAAAATGGGGGACATTTAATTAGCAGGCGGTGTAGACTAACTTCAGACTTCACATATGTGCAGACTGATCTTTGTCTATAATCACCTGACAAAACGGCAACATTCTGGGTTCGGCATGACAAAGGGTTAAAATTCCGTTGACCGAAAATAATTAAAGATAGTTAAATTAATGATGTTCAAATGTTTTCTTTTTTTAGCTCAAGATTGTCTCTCGTACATGCAGGCAGGAAGTGAATTAATCAAAGTACGCTCAAACAGTCGGCAGTACCACAGAATATTCTCACTTAACGCTGACATGACAGAAATTCGATGGCAGCCCACGTCCAAAAAACCTCATAAGGCTCGAAGTAAGTGGATGGAATTTTACAGAGAATGATAGTTTCAGAATTAATGAATATCTCCAATTTGTTACCATAGCTATACAAATATCTGTAAAAATGCTCACCCTAACTGTTTTGTTGGAATGTAACAATTTATCAATCATATGAATGCAATGCAACTGTGACCAAGGCAACAGAGTAATATTGACTGGCATTTGTTAAGCCATTCCCACACAGTATGCCCTTTCAATATAAAACTTTTGAAAACATAGTGAAAAAGCAGAAATTGTTTTCCACTCCAAAAAAAGATTTTAAAGATTTCATAAACTGAAAATTGTCTGCATCTTCTTTGAATTTGTACTGGTCTAGAATTTTAATGTGTGGTAATGGGTTAACAACAGCATTTTGTATTGCAATAGTCTTCAGTTCTGCAAAAGTTTGAAAACTTTGAATAAAAGAAAATCCATTTTTCCTAGCAATGTATATACATGTATATATAAAAGATAGTCAATTTTGACCTATTCCCACTCAATAATGCTTTTTTAATGCCCTCCAAAGAGATAGTTTTGAAAACATTGTGGATTATGAAGAAATTACTTGTTACAAAATTGCTCAAACAATTGAAATCTTCCCTTCAATCTGTTTGCCATGGCAACAAAAAAGGTGAAAATGTAGAAAACTTTAAAAATCTTCTTCTTTGAAACCAGAAGACAGAAAGCTTTGATATTTTGTATGCCCGAGCACCTCCAGGGGCACATATATCATGTTCTTCAAATTATGCCCCTTTGGACATATTTGAGCCCTGTATAGGCTCAACTAATTTTACATAGAAACAAAGAAGGAAAATTTAAGAAATCCTTTTCTCTGAAATCAGAAAGCTTAGAAAAAAATAATGGCAAAGGTCATGGTCACAGTGGAGAGTCAGAGGCCAAACTTTTATCTTTCCAGGGTGTCACTGAAACTATGGTCTGTTTTTCATCTTATTTCACTAATGTGAAATCATGATGAGAGGAAGGTACCTTAAAGGTGAAGGTCACAGCTAGGGTTTGAAAGTCAACTCTTACCTTTTTCTTTATTACTGAGCATTTAGTTTGCAACATTTTACATGTTTGAACATACTGGTATTGATGACAGCATTTTCTAAAAGCATCCCAAAGTTCAAGATCATAGTAGACGGTCAGAGGGTCAAAGGTCAAATTTTCATTTAGCATTATACATTTGTATCTTCTTAATGCTGTTGTCTGAGTTTCATAGTTTTCTCATGCCATTTTTCATGCTTTAAAATCTTGGTTAGTTGAGATCATGCTGGAAGTTTGCAGAACCCATAGCCTAGCACTGGCTTCAGCTTGCCTTTCTTTTGTTAAAGACCCATTTCCAGAACGCAAAATATTTGAAATTTTCAAAGCATGTTTTAATCCATTTGTGGCATGAATGTTGAACTTTAAATTCTTCTTGTCAGAAACCAGTTGATGTATTTAAACCAAATTTCATAGGAACAATCTTTTGGTGACTCTTAATCAGATTCCCTTAAAACTGCCATATCTTTTTAATAACATTTTAGAATATTGCTTTGATTGACAGGGCTGATTTCCTCACATGGTATACAGTGAAACAAATTGAAAAACTTGTTGTAAACTGGAAGAAGTATTTATACACCCACTTCAAAGAAGAGGGGGGGGTTATAATGGTTGACCCTTGTCTGTCCTTCTGTCTGTCAGTCTGTCTGTAACCAATATATTTTATTGCATTTTTCTCCGCAACCATTCATAGCAATGACTTGAAATTTTGTGTGGAGGTTAAGCTAGTTGTCCTACTTGGCGCTTACCAAATTTAGGTCTGCAAGTTAACTACTTCCTGTTTTATGACTGGGTGGTTGAGCTGAGGAACTCAGATGAGGATCATGCCTCTAGTAGAGATTGTTACTCAGTAGAGCAATTTAGGACCATCATTGTCCTCTTGCTTAAAATTGCATCCTGAATGGCTTGGTATTGCGAAGGTCATTGCTGTCTAAACAGGTCTTAAGGAATTTCAGTATGAGCAATCTTGACTTAAGTCCAACTTTTCTAGGGTCTTGGATGGTATATTTTATATCACAGCACACATTTAAATTCCCCCTTCTTGTTGAGGGAAGCCTTTGAGAGGAGAATGTTGATCAAATTACAAAAACATCGATGACACTACTCAATTTATCATATAGATGAGAGGGGTTGGAATTTCTTGGGGTTTTATGTAATATTCCGGAAAAGTCTTAATTTTCTCAAACTGCCTATTCTCATGACAAAATAAGCTTCACCACAGTTTCACTTGCAACATATGTATGTCTTACTTCACTTAACCTAATCCCACACAATCCCTCCTTGTGAGCCCCCAAGAAAAAAGTTTTTCTACCAAGAGACTTCAAAGAATAACCATATTCTGAAACTTAGCCCTTTTTTGTGTAATTCCTGATTTTAGATAGGAATAAAGAATGATATCTTTGAAAACCTTCTTCTCCTAAACCATTAGGCCTAGAGCTTTGAATTTTGGTATGTATGAAATCTATACTTCAAAGCAATACCATATTCAGGAAATTAGCTATATATGGTGGGATCATCAATATACCTAGGATTAAAAGAGAAAATCCTTAAACATCTTCTCCAAAATGATTAGACAGGGGACTTTGCTATTTTTGTATTTATTATAAAGCCATGAACCATCATACTCAGGAGAGCGATTCAGGACCATCATGGTCCTCTTTTTCATGTTCACCCTGGTTTTGCTGAATCTTGAATGTTCTGGTTTTGGTAGGCGGTCTACACAAAAATCAATCTGCTCATTTGTTCAGTCTTATCTTTATCTAGACCCCCTGTATGCCCCTTTAAAGTCAGAGTAAGATAAATTTTCAAGAATAAGGGCTTTGTGTGTTTCTAAGCCCTCTCATTTTAAAGGAGAAAAATCAGATATCTCCTATATTTGTTGTCATATTTTAAAATGATTTTACACAATTATTCAACATCATAAGCAGGTGTACTATTTGAAAGAAATTTTCAGATAGCTCCAAAGTCAAGGTCACAGGTCAAGGTCAAATATTAGGGGGCTTCACATATTGTCCCTTGACAACTTTCTAATTAAAGCTATTACTTGCGTTATCAAGTACTTAAAATATGTAAACTTTCTTTAAAGTGATTCAAAGATAGTGCTATGCAAGACATAATTTTGAAATATCGGTTGTCTTATTCTCTCTGAGAGTTTGGCCCACTTAGACATGGTTGTCTGAGTAAAGGGCTAAAAGGCGTTGTTTTCTGCCAATAATAGCACTGCAAATAGCTGTATTGGATTGTATTAAAGGACCGTAGCTTCCTGAATACAGAGAAACTGGGGTGTTGACTTTTCTCATTATATCTGTTATTTTGCTATCGGATCTTTTTCTCTGTCATAGATAGACCTTAACATCATCTCAAGACAAAAGGAGAACTTTGTTATAGTGAGAGGTGTTTCTGCACCATACTATTTTCCTTAACCATTGTCCTGTTGAATATTTATCCTTGTTTCACTATATTTCAAAACATTCACATAATTAGATTGACTTTTTGTTCAAAGATTTTGCTCAAGAACAAGCAGCTAGTGTTGGCTAGGATCAGACTGCACACCTGTGGTTATACACCTGCCAAAGGCATTGTCGGAGCAGGAATATTCCGGGATCAACATGACAGGGGTTTATTTCCTCTCAGAGTTTTCATGTAATAACTATTTCTGAATATTCTCAGGCAGATACACTCTGTATCATAGTTATATTTCGTCAGGGAGATACACTCTTAACCCATTCCAACTCAATCCCTCCTTTTTACGCCCCTCTAGAAAAAAGCTTTGGAAAACATTGTGGATAATGAAGAAATTGCTTGTATCAAGCAATTTCTTCATTATCCACAATGTTTTCTTGACCCAAAATGACGAAAAAATTCAAAATTATATCAACTTGAAATTGTCGTCTGCAGCTTCTTTCAATTTGGACCAGTCTAAAATTCCACTGTGTTGGAATGGGTTAATGTAAAATAGTGGAGGATGATTAAAATTCCTTGACATTTGGGGTACAAAATATCATCAATAAGGAAGAAATTACTTACTACAAGTCATTTCTTCATTTTTTCCAAAGTGTTTATTCCACAATTTTAGGCTCTTTAAGATAATATAGGAAAGGATTAATCTATTACCAAACCACAAAATTTTAAACTGGTCCAAATTGAAAGAAGTTGCAGACAATGAATTTAAGTTGATGGAATTTAAATAGAGTAAGAAGGGGTTTGCCTCCACAAAATTTCTCTTTTGAGGTAGAAAATATTGTGGATAATGAAGAAATTGCTTGTAACAAGCAATTCCTTCATTTTCCACAATCTTTTACAAAACTCCTGTATTCTTTATATTATTTCTGCTGCATTTAATTTTAATCAGGATTATAAAAGAGCTGTTCTGATTTTATGCATTAACAAAAGAGAACAGCCTTCTCTCTGACTTGCATTTCAAGGGGTATAGCTATATATAACAACAAAATCAGTTTATTGCTCAGTAGCCATTCATGAGGAATGTTTGAAATTTTTTGTGTCAAGTTTAGGTGCTGCAAAACTTTTAATTTTTTATGATAATAAGTTAATTACATTTTATTGGTTTTATGCAAAAACAGCAAAAATGTCTATACACTTATGCTGTTTTTGTAATAACCCTTCAAATTATTATAATCTAATGATTTTTTGCTCCTAAAACTTTAAATCCAGAAGCCAAGGGTTTTTAACAAAAAAAATTGCATGTCACATTGGCCCTTTTGAGATTCTACCAAAATTTTCAAATTATCAATCTCGGATCAACATAAGCCCTATCATATGGGTTCCTGGATTTTGGATGGAGATAGGGAAGGAAATTTAACCCTTTCCCGTTTTTAAAAATTTTACATCAGTCCAAATTGAAAGAAGTTGCAGACGACAAATAAAAGTGGATGTAATTTGAAAAGCAATCAACCTATAGGTTAGTAAATATTGTTGGAAAAGAAGAAATTGCTTGTTACAAGCAATTTCTTCTTTTCTCACATTTTCTTAAGTATAAAATCAATAGGATGTAAAAACAAGTGATTGTGCAGGACTAGTAAGGGTTAATAAAATATGCTTCTCTCAAAATAAAATGCCAAGATCTTTAAAAACTTACATGCTAATTCATCTATTAGAATGCTACCAAATTGCAAAATTTCACTGTCCTTGCCATGAAAAACAAAGCTTTCAATAGATTTCTTTTAGCTTTTTAGCTCACAGTGAAGTGATAGTGTGTACGACACCTAATCAAGGGGTCATAGGTTCAATCCCTGGCTGCTGTGATTATCTTTGACATTTGTCTCCCACTAATAGTTGGATAATTGAAAACCTAAGTGGGATGAGCAGCTGGAGGCTAAGAAAGGATTAAGTGGTATTACTGGTGTGAGAAACCAGGAATCTATGGTTAGGTGCTCCAGCTGCTGTGATATGACAGCATGTGCTTTGTATGTAGATGCCTGATGCTACTGATGGCTGTAAGATTGTAAGGGAAGGTTAAAAACAATCCTCAGTTGTAAAAGGTGACAAAATTCAAATGAAATAGGGTTTATAGTTACAATCCTTGATTTTGGAGTTTACACTTCCATTTTTCAAGAAATGACTCAAGCTTTAACAGAAATTTTACAAAATGTTGAGGTGATGCTATTAGGCTCAAAGTTATCAGTACATTGACCTACAGGGTCCCTAGTGGAGAAAAAGGTGTTCCCCTCCTGTGTTATGCCTTGATATTTATCAATAAGGATCTATTCATGAATTCTATGTAAATATCTTGTGTTGCTAAACCCATTCCCATACAATGAAACTTTTTGCCTCCCCTCTAGAAAACCATTTTGGAAAACACTGTGGAAAATGAAGAAATTGCTTGAAACAATCAATTTCTTCATTTTCCACAATGTTTTCTACCAAGAAATTTTCAAAATTCCAAAATTTCATAAACCTTAAATTTTCATCTGCATCTCCTTTCAATTTAGACTAGTTTAAAATTTTATAGTCTAGTAATGGGTTGAATCTTGACTCTTTGGAGCCAAATCAAGGGAGATGCATGAAAGCCTTTATGTAAACATAGACTTGTATCATAACCATTAATTTTACACTAGATTTGACTGCTGAAACGAAAAGATGCTTTATCTCAGGTGAGCAAACCAGGGCAAATCTTATCTTTTCAAAAGGGAGCATTCATCGGCACAGACCATGCCACCCAACCTCCTCCTCCCCAGTCAATCTTAGATGTACAAAATTTTAATGTGAAATGACCTAATTATTGGCCTTCAGACAACCAAATTAACAGAGATGGCTTCTGTCTACCAGTTTTGTTTATTGATTTATACAATATTTACAGAGGACAATTCTATGTATCCTCACTAGTTCCACATCACACATGGTTAAACGAGATTTACAATATGTCTACAGAGTTTTAGGATTGAATAGTTCTGGTCTAAATCACTATTTATCCATTTTTTAGACGGCAAAACTTTAGAGAGGTTCAAATTGAAAGAGGTTGCAGGCAGCAATTTGGTATCCAGTGAATTTTTCAACACATGTCATGCTGATCCCGGAATATTCCTGATTTGACAGTAGCTGTGGCAGGTGTATAGACTAAGATCAGCCTGCACAGAAGTGCAGCCTGATCTTAGTCTACACTACCTGCTTGTTCTTTCAGTCTTGAATAAATATTTGAAAACAAAGTAGACCTACGTTTGACAAAAAATCAGAATTTTGTGAAGAAAGTTGAACTATTCAGCAGGAAAAGGGTTAATTGAAAATTTGTGAATGCCCTTTTCATCAGAATTGGTAAATGAATTGACTTTTGCAAACAATGAAAGTATGAAATATTAAAAGATGTCAATGACAAGATTTATTTGCCACACATAGTGAATATGATTCCCGAAAACACCATTTGCTTAATTAATACAATCAGACCTGTTGAGTGATAGTGTTGAATCAGATGTTTAACCTGTTCCAAATCACAAAATTTTGGACTGGTCCAAATTCAAAGAGATTGCAGACAACAAATCAAAGTGGGTTTAATTTGAAATATAAGAACCATATGACGTAGAAAACATAGCGATACCTTAGTGGAACTTCTTTCCGATGCTGAGTGGCTGTTGCAAGTGATCCGTTAATTACCTATCAAGTTCATGATGTGATTAACCTGTTCCCAACAAGTGAGGTTTTTAAGCGCCTCCTCAATATAAAGCTTTTGAAAAACATTGTGGAAACTGAAGAAATTGCTTGTTACACGCAATTTCTTCATTATACGCTATGTTCTCTATCCCAAAAGACAAAGATTTTAAAGATTTCATCAACTTAAAATTGTCGTCTGCGACTTCTTCGAATCTGGATTGTCTACAATTTTATTGTGTGGTAATGGGTTAAGACCATTTTATTATAGCCCCGTATGGTTTTATTGATGGAAAACCACTGTCAAATAAAAACTCCTTTGACCAATCAGATCATTTGCACAATGTTGACCTCTGATATTTATGTCAAACATAGTCCTTGTACTCTTTGTTTTATGTTTCTGACCATAAATTAGGAAACTAATGTGATATGGCTGTCTAACTGCCTAATGTTAGGGTTGATGGGTGTTGCCAACAATCTGTCAATTGACCAATGGCTTGTCCCGCTTACTTCCTTTGCTTGCCCCCCGCGTCAGACTGTCAATCTAGAGGTTCCGGGTTTGATCCCCGACGGCGGCACTCATCCTTCCGACTATTTGTCTCTCACCAATGGGTTGATAATCGTAGACCTATGTGGGATAGCAGCTGGAGGCTAAGAAAGGATGTAATGGTAGTACTGGTGTGAGAAATACCAGGATTCCATTGTTAGGTGCTCCAGCCGCCGCGATATAACTGAAAGATTGTTGAAAGCGGCGTAAAACCCCATTCAAACAAACAAATTTGCTTGCCCCACCCATTGACTCTGATGGCTGTTACACTTAGATATTTAATGGCATGATTTTGCAAAATTTATGGCCAGTAGCATGTAACAAAACAAAGTATTGAAAAGTACTGTAAGCTTGCAAAGCATTGCTTTGTTCAGCCAGCATCTTTGTCAAAGTTTGTCATGATATATAAAGGAGGTTAAAGTAACCTAGGAGTTAACCCATTCCAACACAATCCCTCATTTTTACTCCTTTTAGGAAATAGTTTTGGAAAACAATGTGGAAATTTAGGAAATTGCTTGATACAAGCAATTTCTATATTTTCCACACTATTTTCTACGTAGAGAGATAAATACTTTAGAATTGTCAACAATTTGAAATTTTCTATAGCACCATATCTGAAGACTCTGATCAGAGTCATTTTGAACACAAATTATGTCTCAAGAGAGCTAAAAATAGCTACAAGATGGAACTTGCAGGCAGAGTTTGCGATATTCCTGAAATGCATTAGAACAACTTTTAAGGGAATTAGTGTTTAAACCTCCAGTGGCAGTTTGCACTCGTTGAACTCTGAGAAGGCCTCGAAATTTGGTCGATTAGCTTAGGCTATCAAAGCTGACGCTTTGCTAGCTAAAAAGTAAAATGGATGATTCGTGATCCTAATGTTGGAAATACAGATTGATTTTAAAGCTGTAGTTACGGATTTGTCAAACCAACAAAAAAGCTTATCAAACATGGATGCCAATGTTGGAGTTAAAATCTTTCTTCTGGTCTAAATGAATGATTTCATTGGTTGACTGATTATATGATTGGCAGTAGCGATTAACAAAACTGATGATGGTATCTGTCTTGTATCTGAAAACGCTTGAGGAAGGTTTCATTGCAGACAACGTTTTTAAAAAGATAGAATCTGACAGAGTGAAATGTTCAGTATTTTCAAAATATTTGAAGTTTGTCATCTAGTGAATGGTTATTAGGAAAGTTAGGGGACTAGTAATTTTCTGGTATAAAATGTCACCTGCTCCAAGAGAGATTTCTGCTGTTATTTAATTCCTATTCCTGCTAGGGGTTTTATCTTGTGTCATATGAGCAACATAGTTCTTCATAAACAATATGCCAAGCCTAATAGCTCTAATGAAAATATCCATAAATGAATCAAAGGACTGAAAGTCCCGGGAGCGGTTTTGCTGGGTTATCATAATGCCAGCATGTATCATCAATATGAGTACGTTAATCATGCACCTAAGTGGGATGAGCAGCTGGAGGCTCGATAAGGATGTAGTGGTAGTACTGGTGTGTGAACTACCAGGAATCAATGGTTAGGAGCTCCAGCCGCCCTGATACAACTAAAATACTATTAATTGTTGTGTTAAAGCCCTATTCAATCAATCATGACCCCTTACTGTATACCGAAATCACTATTTTTATTTAATAACGTTTTCTTCAATATTATTTCACCAGTGGGTAAAAGGTTAAATGATAAAAGGTAAAGAAATCAAAGATAACATTAAATTATTTTTTCGTTGAGCATATTATTACTACAATTGAAGTACTACATGTCAGTTTCAAAGATAAAGTCAAATTTGAGGTAGAATGTGTTATATTTGATTGAGTTAAATAGGCGCTTGAATTGCGACTACATGTGTAACAGGGTTGTAACTAGTTACACATACTGTGTATACGGGGTGTAAATTTGCTCAGCCCTGCCAGGTCAAATCACTAACAGACAGTTTACACTCCCCTAACCACTGACCTAGATTCTATCTTGAAACGCAAGGAAAATATTTCTCTCATTTTGACAATTCATGAGACAATTTACCATGGATATATTGAAGTTTTAAACCATTTTCCTTGATATTCGTGACTAAAAGGAAGCTGTTGGCATTCAGCAAGTAAGTTGTTTTCTTCATCAGCGATGAAACAAGATGGAGGCGATCACATAGATTTTCACTTCAAGTTTACGAGCATGCGTGGAAATGATCGGAAATGCGTGAGAACTTGTTTCCGGTTGATTGATTCGAAATACCGGTTTTTTCCTTAAAAATAACGCTAAAAATGAGTTTCTACTTAATCCATGAAATGTAGACTGGTCCAAATTTAAAGATGTTGTAGATGACAAATTTTAACTGATTGGATTTTAAGAATCTTTGCCTTTTTGGGAATGTACTTTCAAATCTGAAATGGGTTGATCTTTGACCTAATTTTGAAATCCCACTCAATCCCTCCTTTTTACGCACCTCAACAAAAAGGCTTTGGAAAACATTGTGGAAAATAAAGAAATTGCTTGGATCAAGCAAATTCTTCATTATCCACATTGTGGATTTAAAATTCAATCAACTTGAAATTGTCGTCTGCAGCTCCTTTCAATTTGGACCGGTCTAAAATTCCACTGTGTTGGAATGGGTTAAACCCATTACCAGACAACAAAATTTTAGGATGGTCCAAATTGAGATATGTTGAAATGTTCATCATCTTCACATCTGATTAATATAATTGCTTGATAGTTCAGGCAAGGGTTAACCAGAACTCTGGTTATTTCGAGCTTTTTGCCACAGATTGAGCTTGGAAACAAGTGTAGTCAGTACACACAATCATGTCTAAACCTTTCTGCAAAGGGGGTCATTTTGTGATTAACTCTTGTTATGCTGATCAAAGAATATTCCTGTTTTCTCAGGAGGTAATGACAAAGATCAGCCTGTACATAAGTGCAGTCTGATTATAGTCTACACCTCCTGCTTATCCCTTTTAAGCTAGAATTGCTTATATCATACATTTTCAAAAGAATTATAAACCCACAATAATATACCCCGCCGTTTGGGCAAAGGGGATATAGTAATGGTCTCCGTCCTTCATTCCATCATTCCGTTTCGTCATTCCGTCATTAAACTTGTCTGTAGCACATCTCTGAAAGTGTAATTGCCATCAACTTGAAACTTCATAGGTGATTAGAACTTGTTGAGGAGAAGTGCAGTGCACAAGAACCACAACTCTTGCTTGCATAATTTTGGAGTTATTGCCCATTGTTGTTTTAAAGACTAAGATTTTGTCCAGAGCATATCCCTGAAAGTATTATAGCTATTGACCTTGAAACTTCATAGGTGGATAGATGTCATTGAGGTGAAGTGCAGTGCACAAGAACCTCAACTCTTGCTTGCATAATTTTGGAGTTATTGCCCTTTGTTGTTTGAAAGACAAGGATTTTGTCCGGAGCATATCTATGAAAGTATAATAGCTATTAACTTGAAACTACATAGGTGATTAGAACTTGTTGAGGAGAAGTGCAGTGCACAAGAACCACAACTCTTGCTTGCTTAATTTTGGAGTTATTGCCCTTTGTTGTTTTAAAGACTAAGATTTTGTCTGGGGCATATCTCTGAAAGTATAATAGCTATTAACTTGAAACTTCATAGGTGGATAGATCTTGTTGTGGAGAAGTGACATGGCTCTTGTTACATCCAGTACTGTCAGCCCTTTGATTTTAATGCAATTCTAAAGAGGATTTTATTCAGCATGACAAGGGTTAAGAGTGCAACTGGGGCTTTGAGATTTAATAGTGAAAATTGTTTGAAATGTGTCAGTTTTGCAACCTTAACATAAATATATGTCAGGAGATATTTTTAGCCCAGTACTTGGCAACAAAATTTTAGACTGGTCCAAATTCAAAGGAGTTGCAGAAGACAATTTCAAATTGAAAAAAAAAAAAAAAATAGTTAAACACCTCTGTCTATTTAGGTAGAAAAACCATGTGGAAGATTGAGATATGGCTTGTCACAAGAAATTTCTTCATTTTCCACATAGTTTTCCAAAAGTCTTTTATTAGGGGCATACAAAGGTAGGAATGTGTTAAAGGAGAGAGATGAAGGTCAGAAAGTGTAAAAAACCAAAAAAAAGGTGAAATCAGCAGACACTGTCTGCAAGATAACTGTATAAGCCCAGGAAGCCATAATTTCTTTACAAATTAGACAATTTCTGTCCAAGATAACAAAAGGACGATTGCTACAAGATATAGGTACAAGTCCCCTAATGAGAAAGTGATTAACTCATTACAAGACAGGAGGCAAATTGAAATAGTAGTAATTTTCAGGCCATAATCTATATGTGTAAATTAAAAGTAAGTACTAAATAATTTAGGTTGGAAATGGAAATGGTGAAATAAGCTTGTTATGGTTTTTTGGTAAGGTTGCCTAATTTGTGACTTGAGAATCATGCGTCTGAGTCAAAGTCACGGCTGTCATCGGGCAGTCAGTAGTGCATCAGACTCCTGGTCTTCAATCATGAGTTGATCTCTGGCGGCGGCACATATCCTTTCTTACATTTGTCTCTCACAAATGGATAGATAATCATAAACCTAAGTGGGATAGCAGCTGGAGGCTAGGAGAGATGTAACGGTGGTACTGGTGTGAGATATACCAGGAATCCATTATTAGGTGCTCCAGCCACTGTGATATGACTGAAAAACTGTTAAAAGCAGCTTTAACCCTTTCACAATCACTTGTTTTAACGTCCTATTGATTTTATTCTTAAGAAAATATTGTGGGAAAAGAAGAAATTGCTTGTAACAAGCAATTTCTTCTTTTTCCCCAATATTTTCTACCCTATAGGTTGGTTGCTTTTCAAATTACATTCACTTTTATTTGTCGTCTGCAACTTCTTCCAATTTGGACTGGTGTAAATTCTTTAAACACAGGAAAGGGTTAAACCCCATTCAAACAAAACAAACAAATCATAATTCAATGGTTTGACTTCCCCCTCCCTATCATGTAGAGATGCATGCTGAGAGCATGCATGCATGGACAATGCATTCTAGGGCTACAGTTCAAACCACACAATCTTAAACTTTCATACACAGATAAATGAATCAAAGTACTGAAAGTACTGTTAGCTAGCAAAGCATGGTTGAATTAAGAAAATCTTTCCCTTGATAGGTAGAAAACATTATCAACATTGAAGAAATTGCTTGTTACAAGCAATTTCTTCATAGTCCACAATGTTTTCCAAAACTTTTTCCTTTGGATGCTTAAAAAGCAGAATTGAGTGGGCATGGGTTAAATAGCATGCTTTCCCTACAATTTTGATAGAGTTTGCAATATTCCTAAAATATATAAGAACTTTTTTTATTGCACTGTCAGAATACTGACTGTAATCTAGGAATCACTCGAATTTGCTCTTTGCTTCTAGGAACCTAACAGCAACCTGAAAATTTTTTCCTTGCTCGTGAATTGATTCATAATTTCTTGTAGTATACCCGGTACTATCTGAAAATGTAAGCACATTCATAAAGATTGGATTAATAATTATTTTGAAAATTAAAACAAAGAAAAGTAAAGACCTTTAAAATTATTATTATTATTATAGATATTGAAGAAATTGCTTATTGCAAGTAATTCCTTCTTTATCCACAGTGTTTTTACTCACCCACCCCTCCCCTAAAAAAAGGTTTTAAAAATTCTGTCAACTATAAATTGTCTTCTGCAATTTCTTTTAATTTAGACCAGTTTTGTCTGGTAATGGGTTAACCCTTTCCTGTTTAAACCCGGGATTTTACGTTGCCATGATTTTATACTTGAGAAAACATTGTGGAAAAAGAAGAAATTGCTTGTGACAAGCAATTTCTCCTTTTTTCACAATATTTTCTACCACATAGGTAGGTTTCATTTAAAATTGCATCCAATTTTCATTGTTGTCTGCAACCTCTTTCAATTTGGACTGGTCTAAAATTTCAAAAAACGGGAAAGGGTTAACTGTCTTTATTTGCAGTTCCTATTGGCTCAATCAAAGAGGTACGAAGTGGGAAGACAACAGAGGCTCTGAAAAACAAGGAAATAGCGGGTATCTACGCTGACGAATGTGCCTTTTCTGTGATATTTGGAGAGAATTTTGAATCGATGGACCTCATCGCTACCACCCCTGACGAAGCAAACATCTGGGTGACAGGTTTAACATGTTTGATAAACACAAATACCAGAGCCATGACATGTGAGTAAGGATTCTGCAATAAAAGTTGATAGTTTGCCACTGTCAATCAAAAATGAATTGGCCAATCAAATCTTTGTGTATGACTGAAAGTGACATGTTGAACCTTGATGTTAAAATTAATAACTTTTGTTAGTGGACAACCTAATTATTGTCACTGCTTCTTGAATAAGCTGTAGTTACAACATTAAGTTTACAAAAATTATAAATTCATTGGCTTCACTGGCTGAAAGTCAGTGAGCTATTGTTATGGCGTTGTGTCCACCGTGCATCAGTGTGAGGGTCCGTCCGTAAACTTTTATTTTAAAAATCTCCTCAGAAAGTACTGAACAGAATTCAAATTAATTCACAGAAATTATCCTTGGGTGACCCTTTATCAGATTCCTTGAAAGAATTTGGTAGAATGAAAAATATGGCTTAAATGGGCAGGTTCTAATTTCCTTATAAGGTGAAAGCTTTAAAAATCTTTTCTCAGAAACCAGTAGATTGATTTCAACCAAATTTTACAGGAATGATCATTGGGTGACCCTTTATCAGATTACATGTACTTGAAAGAATTTTGATCGGATGATAAACATGACTTCAATGGGAGGGCCTATTTTCCATATATGGTGAAAGCTTTTAAAAAATTTCTTGGAACCCGGTGGATGGATTTTAACCAAATTTTACAGGAATAATCCTTTGGTGACCCTTTATCAGGTTTCTTCTAAGAATTTCGATTTGATTTAAAACATTGCTTTAATTGGTGGGGCTAATTTCCATCTATGGTGATACATTTAAAAATCTTCTCAGAAACCAGTGGATAGACTCCAACCAAATTTTAAAGGAATGATCCTCTTGTAGTCTTTTTCAGATTCTATTAATTAATTATGATTGGTCATGGCTTATGTCCATGATACAATATGGTATCCAGTGATTTTTTAAATAGAAAAATTAAATACCTCTTCTATTTGACTTAGTGAATGAAATGACTTTTGTAAAACAATGAAAAGTTTGAATTGTTGAAAGATTTAATTTACAAGATTTATTTGCCATACATGGTGAATATAATCGTTTTTTAGTTCTACTGGCCGAAGGCCACTAGTGCTATAGCGATGGCTTTTTCCCGTCCGGCGTCCCTGCGTGCGTCCGTCCATCGTCCGTCCGTTAAACTTCTCCTTGTTTACGCGATAGAGTCCACAGTTTCTATCAGATTCCCTTCAAACTTTCACAGAATGATTGTACCATCATAAGGATCGTTCCTTTCTAAATTGGATCAGATCCGTCAAGAAACACGGGAAAAGGGGCCTTATTAAAACTTAATTAAAAATCCTCGTTTACACAATAGAGTCCAAAATTTTCATCAGATTCTCTTCAAACTTTCACAGAATGATTGTACCATCATAAAGATCGTTCCTTTCAAAAATGGGTATGATCCGTCAAGAAACTCGGGAAAAGGGGCCTTATGAAATTTAATTAAAAATTCAATTAAAAATCCTCATTTACGTGACAGATTCCACAGTTTTCATTGGATTCTCTTCAAACTTTCTCAGAATGATTGTACCATCATGAGGATTGTTCCTTTCGAAGTTGGGTATGTTCCGTCAAGAAACATGGGAAAAGGGGCCTTATGAAAATTTAATTCATAAATCCTCGTTTACGAGATAGAGTCCACAGTTTTCATCAGATTGTATTTTAACTTTCGCAGAATGATTGTACCATCATAAAGATAGTTCCTTTCAAAAATGGGTATGTCCCGTCAAGAAACATGGGAAAAGGGGCCTTATGAAAATTTAATTAAAAATTCAATTAAAAATCCTCGTTTATGCGATAGAGTCCACAGTTCTCATCGGATTCTCTTCAAACTTTCTCAGAATGATTGTACCATCATAAGGATCGTTCCTTTCGAAAATGGGTATGATCCGTCTAGAAACAAGGGAAAAGGGGCCTTATGAAAATTTAATTAAGAAATACTCGTTAACACTCTAAGAGTCCACAGTTTACATCAGATTCAATTCAAACTTTCACAGAATGATTGTACCAACATAAGGATCGTTCCTTTCGAAATAGGATCAGATCCGTCAAGAAACATTGGAAAAGGGGCCTTATTAAAACTTAATTAAAAAATCCTCGTTTACGAGATAGAGTCCACAGTTTTCATCGTATTCTCTTCAAACTCTCACAGAATGATTGTACCATCATAAGGATTGTTCCTTTCGAAATTGGGTATGATCCGTCAAGAAACACGGGAAAAGGGGCCTTATGAACATTCAATTAAATATATCAAATTAAAATTCCTAGTTTACGCGTTAGAGTCCACAGTTTTCTTTTGATTCTCTTCAAACTTTCTCAGAATGATTGTACCATCATGAGGATCGTTCCTTTTGAAAATGGGTATGATCTTTCAAGAACACAGGAAAAGGGTCCTTCTGAAATTTAATTAAAAAATCCTAGTTAACACTCTAGAGTCCACAGTTTTCATCAGCTTGTATTTAAACTTTCACAGAATGATTGTTCCAACATAAGGATTGTTCCTTTGGGAATGTCAGATCCATCAGGAAACACGGGAAAAGGGGCCTCATGAAAATTTAATCGAAAAATCTTTTAAGAAATCCTCTTTAACACTCTGGAGTCAACAGTTTTCATCGGATTCCCTTCAAACTTTCACAGAATGATTGTATTATCATAAGGATTGTTCCTTTGGAAATTTGAATGATCCGTCAAGAAACACAGGAAAAAGGGGCCTTATGAAAATTTTAATAAAAAATTCTCATTAATAATCTAGAGCCAATAATTTTCAACGGATTCTCTTCAAACTTTCACAGAATGATTGTACCATCATAAGGATTGTTCCTTTTGGAATCGGATATGATTCCTCAAGAAACATAGGAAAAGGGGCCTTATTAAAATTTAATTCAAAGATCTTTGTTAACACTCTAGAGTCCACAGTTTTCATCTGATTGACTTCAAACTTTCACAGAATAATTGTACCATCATAAGAATAGTTCCTTTCAAAATTTGGTATGATCAGTCAAGGACCACGGGAAAAAGGGGCCCGATAAAAACTGGATTGAAAAGTCCTCGCAAACACAAAAGAGTCATAGTTTTCAACAAATTCTCTTCAAACATTCCCAGAATGATTATTACATTAAATGGATTGTTCCTTTCGGAAGTAGGTTTGATCCATTAAGTTTCATGGGAAAAGGGGCCCTATAAAAAATTAATAAAAAAATCTTAAATAACACTTAATGGCCCTAGATTTCACCTGATTGACTTCAAACTTTCACATAATGATTGTACCATCATAAGGATTGTTTCTTTCAAATTGGGTCTGATCTATTGAGAAACATAGGAAAAGGGGCCTTAGGAAAATTCAATTAAAAAATCTTAACTAATGCTTGTAAGTCCACAGATGAGATGGGGTTGTCTTTATACTCAGACAGAATAATTATACTTTTGTAAGAAGAGTTTCCTTTGGAATTGGTTCAGATCCATCAAGTAACATGGGAAAAGGGGCTATATGAAAATTCAATTAATAAAACCCTGTTAACACAATGAAGCCCACAGCTTTGATCAGATTTTGTTGAAACTTTCACAGAATGATTGGAAGGTCATAACTATCATTCTTTTCATAACAGGGTTTGAAATGTCAAGAAACACAGGAAAAGGGGCCTTATGAAAATTTCATTTATAAATCCTTGTTACCAAGTCCAGAGCTTTCATCGGATTTTCTTCAAACATTCACAGAATAATTGTACAATAATAATGATTGTTGATGTTTGCATTAGACCTGATCTGTCAAGTATCACAGGCAAAGGAGCATTATGAAATTTAATTTTAAAATCATTGTACCACAATAAAGTCAACAGTTTTCATCAGATTCTGTTAAAACTTTCACAGAATGATAATTCCATCATGATTATTCTTTCTTTTTAAATTAGGCGTGACCTGTCTAGTATCATGGGAAAAGGGGCCTTTTAAGAAATTAATCTATAATCCTTGTAACCAAGTCCAGAGCTTTCATTGGATTTAATTCAAACCTTAACAGAATCATTGTACAATAATCACGATTGTTGATGCTGACATGAGACCTGATTCTTCAAGTATCACAGGAAAAGGAGCCTTATGAAAATTTTATTTTAAAAATTTGACACCAAGAAAAAGTCAGCAGTTTTCATCAGATTCTGTTCAAACTTTCACAGAATGTTTGTACCATCATAAGGATTGTTTCATTCCAAATTGGGCCTGATCTGTCTAGTATCATAGGAAAAGGGGCTGTATGAAAAATTATTACCAAATTCTCATAAACACAACAATGCCCTCAGTCTTTATCAGAATCTCTTCAAACTTTAATAGAATGATTGTACCATCATTTGGATTGTTCCTTTGTAAATTAGGTCTGATTGGTTAAGTGACACAAGAAAGGGAACCTTATAAAAATTTTATTACAAAACATCATTATTACAATAAAGTCTTCAGTCTTTATCATTTTCTTCAAACTATCATTAGGATTGTTCCTTTGTACATTGGGTCTGATTTGTTAAGTTTCACGGAAAAAGGGGCCTTATGAAAATTTTGTTACAAAAATTCTTGACACCATTCAGTCCACTGTTTTCATTGATTCTCTTTAACTTTTAAAGAATGATTGTACCTTCAATAGAATTGTTCCTTTTGAAATTTGGTTTGTTCTGTAAAGTATCATGAGAAAAGGGGCCCTCTGAAGATTTCACTATAAACTCATTAACACAATAAATTCCACAGATTAAACAGATTGATTGTACCATCATTCCAAGTGTTGATTTTGACAGTGGATCTGACTATGGCAAGTGTCACATAAAAAGGGGCCTTATGAAAAACTCTCTTAAATATTCTGGTTAACACAATGATGTCCCTTGATTTCAATGGATTCACTTCAAAATTTCACAGAATGATTGTACAAATACTTAAATGGTTCTTTTCAGAACTGGGTACAATCCATCAAGTATCATGTAAAAAGGGGCCATATGATTTTTTTTAAACATTCTAGTAAACATAATGAATTCCCAATTTTTCATCGGATTCACTTTTAACTTTAACAGAATGATAAAACCAACAGTAAAATATCACGGGAAAAGGGGCCTTATGAGAACTTGAATTTAATATCTTTGTTAACATAATAAAGTCAACAGTTTTATTGGATTCTCTTCAAAGATGCATGGAATAATTGTGGCATTCGAAACACAGGAAAAGGGGCCTTACAGATTATCATTCAAAACATTCTTGTGTATGTGATGAAGATCACAATCATTATCAAATTGTCTTTTAAATTTCACAGGACAATTGTCGGGTTGTAAGGAAAGTTCCTTTTGGATTGAAATTGATCCATCAGAAAATACTGAAAAGGGGACTTATTTATTTTCATTCAAAACAATCCTGTTTATGCGATAAAGTCCACAATTATTGTCAGATTCTGATGAAATATTAACAGAATGATTGTAGGGTCATAAGGTAACTTTCTTTTGGAAATGGAGTGGATCCGTCCTGAAACATGGGAAAAGGGGCCTTGAGGATTGTTGCTTAAAATGATAAAGGGGATAAAGCCCTTTTTTTTTTCTTTATGCATTCTTCTTTGAGCAATTAACTTCCTTAAATCTCAGATTTCTTTAACGGAAAACTTGATGACCAGTAGAGCGTCTCAGGCCCTCATGGGCCTCTTGTTATTGATATCCTTAAAACACCATTTGTTTAATCAGTACAATTAGGCTTTTGGAGCAATACAGGCACTCAAGGGCCTCTAGTTTTTTGTGCTACTGCGTATAGCACTTATATTCTGTGATGACTTTATTTCTGCTATTTCTGAGGTCATAGACTACACATAGACTACACCGCAGAATTAAAAGTAGCAAAAATTGGATTTTGTTATTATTCAACAATGGGTCCTGTATAAACATGTCTCATGTAATTGTGTCCACTTTGCCAACCAAAATTGAGTAACTATACTCTTATTTCAGCTAAAGTTATATTTTGTTCCCCCATCAAAAATGAGTTTGACTGATTTGTAACAGTTTGACACTTCTTTCTATTCACATCTACCTGGATTGTAGTGTTCACAGACTAATTGTGTAGGATTATCCGTTTCCTAGCAATAAAATTTTAGGCTAGTCTTACTCGATAAGCACACAAAATTAAACCTTATGAACTAATTTTGAAGTTCATGGCTCTTTATTTTCATTCAGAGCACATAATTTTATTCATTCTGGTAAAGAGGACCAAAGAAAAATGTCATGTGGTCCCAGGTTCGATCTCTCGTCTCGGCAAATATCCTTTTCAACATTTCTCTCCCCCAATGGGTGGATAATCTTTAACCTAAGTGGGATGAGCAGCTGGAGGCTCAGAAAGGATGTTGTGGTTGTACTGGTGTGAGAAATTCCAGGAATCCATGGTTAGGTGCTCCAGGTACCGCAATGTGACTGAAATACTAGCGTTGTTAATCCTCATTCAATAAATTCATTAATAGAAAAATGTTACACACATACACCCCCAAACCCCCCATGTTTTGGGTAAAAAATGCAGAATTTGGACCCTACAGAAATAAAGTGCTATACATTATGTCCCAGATGATTATTTTGGAAACTCATGTTGTTTGATATCTCCGTGGAACTACCTGTCAGAGGAGCACGATTAGCAATCGGTCAACTTATACTACAGATCAAATTGATAAACATAGGGTAGGCATTTAAATTTAGAAGCGTGGTCATTTGTTGTTCTATTCATTTACTTAACCCATTACCAGACAACAAAATTTCACACTGGTTCAAATTGAAAGGAGTTGCAGATGATAATTTTTTAAGTTTATGAAATTTTAAACTTTTTCAACTCTCTGGGCAGAAAACATTTGGTAAAATGAAGAAATTGCTTTTCCAATTGTTTATCTGGAGGGGGTCTAAAAGTATCATTGTGTCAGAATGGGTTAACCATTAGACCAATTTTGATAAAATTGACCCTCTGAAGACATACGTCTGTTTTAAAAAAATGTGGGTAAAACAGAAGATACTTACAACAGGATATGTCTGCTATTACTGAAGACACTTAAGACTTAAAATTATTTTATACTGTTTGAATAGCTATTTATACTATCAAGTGTATAAAACAAAATACATTTTCTGCCCCTTTTTAATTGGTCTCGAGTTGAGACTGATTAGTATAACTACAAAGTAAAGATTGAAGTTTTCCTGAATCCAAAAACTGCCTTTTACCCAACTGGACACATATATTTGTAACCAAACCATTTTGACAATTGCTGCTATATATTAACCCTTTCCTGAGTTCAAAGGTTTTGCAAACGAATATTTCAAAGTTGATTTAACTTGAAAAATAACCATTTAGTAGGGTAGAAAACATTGGACCAATTTCTTGTTTTTCCACAATGTTTTTTTCATATAAATATACAGGGACATAAGAGCCAGGGATTTAACAGGAAAGAGTTAAACACATGCATTTCTTTGAATAAGTCAAAGTTTGATTTTCAGTGCATTCAATATAGGATTAAACTTTTGAATCTTAATAGGAAAATAGTCATTGCATTTACGATACAAAAAAAAGCAAAGTAGAGTAATGGAAAAACAGCAGTCGTTTTAAAAGCAATTTCTTTAGTATCCACCATGTTTTCTTTCAAAAAAGAATAAGATTTTTACAATTACTTCAACTGAAATTGTTGTCTGCAACTCCTTTAATTTGGACCAGTCTGTAATTTTGTTTTCTGGTAATTGGTTAAACACATATTGGGATTTTACCAGCAACTTCCTTTCATTCTGAACAAATCTGATACTCTTGTCTGGTTTAACCCTTTATCGTTCAAATACGGGATTTTACGTTCGTGTGATTTTATACTTCAGAAAACATTGTGGAAAAAGAAGAAATTGCTTGTAACAAGCAATTTCTCCTTATTCCACAATATTTTCTACCACATATGATGGTTTCATTTCAAATGACATCCAGTTTTCATTGTTGTCTGCATCCTCTTTCAGTTTGGACTAGTCTAAAATTTCCAAAAACGGGAAAGCGTTGATTGCCAGATAAAGATACAGATTTGCTATAACCCCAATTTTATAATAATTGCTGTGCTAAATCATTTGAAAACCTGTCTACTAATTGTAAAGTTTAATTGCTTTGAAAAAAATTATAGCTCTAATTGTTCCATTTATTTTATAGCTCCAGAAGCCATTGAAGAAATGCAACAGATGAGAGATAAGTATCCTTGAAGAATTTATTTTGTTTGAATATACTACCACTTCATCCTTTATGTGCAGCATTTTTGTTGGTTTGGTAATCTAAATATCGTAACTGTCGTAGTTCATTGTCGAAAACGTTTAGGTTGGCAATCAATGAATTTGCTTTGGCTTGAATGACTCTTTGTCACATTCCTTCAAAGAATTTTGATTGGTTGAAAAATATTGCTTTTATTTGTGTGGCATATTTCCATTTACACTATGGTTTAATGGTTTAAACCAATTTATTCTGAATTGATTGGGAAACAAGTTCATTCAACTTAGATTAATCCCTCTCGATTCTGTTTTCTGGAGAATGCATCAGTACTTGCGCTGATTATGTGAGCCAATGACAGTACCAAGATTGAAAGCCGCTCACAGGAATAAAACTTGGAGCCTCTTGATTTAGAAACTGATACTCTACCTCTCGACCATTGACACCACATATATGGTATAAATAGAACATTTTGAAGATCTTGTTAATACCCTCTCATCATACTTAGTAATGAATTTTACATAAATGACTTGACTTTTGTAGAACAATGAAAATCTTCAACAACTAGTTCAAACTTTTCAGTGACTAGATTTATTTGCCAGATATGGCAGAGATGATTCAGTTTATATTTAATTCCTAAGAACATTATTTGCTTAACCAGTACTTTCAGGCCTGTTGAACGATATAGTTACACTAGTTTCCCATAATTTTTTATATCAAGAAATATCTTAAACTTTGTATCGTTGTTTTCTTCTTCTTTCAATTCAGACTAGTCTAAAATATTGCTTGAGAAAAAGCTTAAGAGTACATAATATTATATCCTTCTTTAACCCTTTCCCGTTTTTCAAAATCTTAGACCAGTCCAATTTGAAAGAAGATGCAGACGAAATTTAAAAGTGGGTGCAATACGAAAAGTAAGCAACTTACAGGTTGGAAAATATTGTGGGAAAAGAAGAAATTGCTTGTAACAAGCAATTTCTTCTTTGCTCACAATATTTTCTAAAGTATGAAATCACAGGGACGTGAAAACAAGTGATTGTGCAGGAAAGAGTTAAAAAGGGTATTTAGGCAATTCAGCCAAGTTTTGAGGACATGTAGATAGAATGCACTCCTATAGCATTTTAATGTTTCATACACTCTTTAAGCACTTGCAGCTGAACGGGGCACCAGCATACAATATTTGGAATACTCCACTTAACATGCAAGCATGCAGGTGCCAACTCTGGGTTAGAAGTTATATAATTCAAAAGGGGGCATATTTCTTACATATTTCAGCTGTTTCACAAAAAGGGACCTACTTGGTCCTCAGCAAAACAAAACTTCGGAATGATCCTCTGGTGACTCTTTTTACATTCCATCAATTAATTATGATTGGTTGAAAACTTAGCTTTTATGGTTGTGGTTTATGTCCATATATGGCATGCAGTGATTTTTTTAAAAAAAATTGTTAATACCTTTTTCATCTGACTCAGTAGAACACTGAATTATTATAATATTTCATTTGTAAGATGGTGAATATGATGGTATATATTAAATTCCTGAGAACACCATTTGCTTAATTGGTACAATGAGGCCTGTGGAGTGATACAGTCTAGTTCACATTGTTTTCTAACCAAAGAGACAGACATACATTCATTAAAATTTCTTTAACTTGTAATTGTCATTTGCAACTTCTTTCAATTTGGACAAATGTAAATTTTGCTCTATGAACTCATTACTAGGCAACACAAATTTAGGCTGGTCAAAGGAGTTGTAGGTCATAATTTTCAGTCGATTAGACATTAAAAATCTTTGTCATTTTGGGTAGAAAACATTGTCTTTTTGGGTGTAAAATATTGGGGACAGTGAAATTGCTTGAGGTGTGTATAAAAGTGGTATTATGTTGAAAGGGCTTCCCAATAACATCACAAAATTTAAGACTGCTTTAACCCATTATCAGACAACAAAATTGTAGATTTGTCCAATTTGAAAGGAATTACAGACGATACTTTAAAGTTTATGAACTTTTTGAATTTTTCAACACTCTGGATGGAAAACATTGTGTAAAATGGGAAAACATTGTGTAAATGAAGAAATTGCTTGTTGCAAGCAATTTCTTCATTTTACACAATGTTTTCCCGTTCGTTTTTCTTGAGGGCGTCAAAAAGGGTCATTGTGTGGGAATGTGATAAAGCAAGGGTTTGCAGACAATAATCTTAATTTTTTGTATTTCAAAGATCTTTGTCTCTCTGGGTAGGAAACATTGTAGCAAATGAAAAAAAATCTTTGTCTTTTCGGGTAGAAAAGTGAGAAAACTGCATTGAGAGGTGTGTAAAAGTGGCATATTAATATTATCAACCTATTATTACATTATAAAGTTTGTGAAATTTCAAAGATCTTTGTCTTTCTGGGTAGAAATATTTTTGCAAAGGAAGAAATTTCTGGTTTCATTTATGGAAAAAGTTTTCATAGAGGAATTGTTTATGAGTGGGTTAACCCATTCCTACACAGTGATGCTTTTGGGAGCCCCTGAAGAAGAACAATTAGAAAAAAAATGGTTAAAAATGAAGAAATGGCTTGTTACATTTGTCTCTCACCATTGGGTTGGATAATCGTTAACCTAAGTGGGATAGAAGCTGGAGGCTAGGAAAGGATGTAGTGCTAGTACTGTTGTGAGAAATACCAGGAATCCATTGTTAGGTGCTCCAGCCGCAGCAATATTACTGAAATACTGTTAAAAAGTGGCATTAAACCCCATTTAATCAATCAATCATTTCTATCCACAAAGTTGAAAAAAATCATTAGCTCTTCATTGTTGTCTGCAACTCCTTTCAATTTGGACCAGTCTAAAATTTTACTGTCTGGTAATGGGCTAAGTCAACAGTTAGGAAAATAAAAATACAGAAACAGAATAATCTCTATTTCTCTGACAAGGAAAGTGCAAAGTGAGTGTGTGGACAAAAGTTATATGTTAACAAGTCAGTAATGATTCCTGACATGAACACTTCCAATCAGTAGCGAGCTCAGACAAAGATCTAGTGCTAATTGCTTTTGTCATGCTTCCATCTCTAAAATAACCTTATATGTAAATAGTAGTCTCATTAGGCAGATATCTGATGTCTACGAAAACCCTTCATTAAGCAACTTTATTACAGCACTTGCAGGCTTCAAATTGATCATTGGTAAATGAATCATACCCCCAAAACCTACAAAGTAGAAGCATTATATTGGTTTTACTATGTTTGTCTGTCTGTCTCTGTGTGTGAGTCTGTCTGTCATATGATTGTTGCTTATGATTCAAGGAAGTGTCCTATAGTTTTGGGGTCAAATATTTCAAAGGTCAAGGTTACAAATGAACTTTGATTGATAACCGTTTTTGTGCATTAACTCATAAGCCATTTAACCTAGGACCTTGAAACTTTACACAGATGTTCTCCATGGCCCAAGGATGTACCCTATTGTTTTAGCTAACCAACTAGCTGTGCATCTTGAGTGGAAAGTGCTGGTGGGCGGTATAAGTCCCTTTTGCAACAATTCTAGATGGTAATACAAATATTATCAGACTTAATATTCAAAAGATTAACCAATAGCTACACATTCCTACTTTTTTACTTCCCATGAGGGGAGAAAAATGAACATACATGTATTGTGTGAAATGAAAAAAATACCTGTAGTAATCAATTGACAGAACGATAGAATCGATCAAAATACTGATCTCCGAAATGTATATAGCTTTTTCTTTCTTGGATGGGTTTACTCATTCAAATACAATCCCTCTTTTTTACACTCCCTCAACAAAAAAGCTGAGAAAAAACATTCTGGAAAATGAAGAAATTGCTTGTGGCAGGCAATTTCTTCATTATCCACATTGTTTCCTATCCTGGAAGACAAAGATTTTTTAAATTTCACAGACTAAAATCTGCAATTTCTTTCTGGTTGGACCAGTCTAAATTGTTTTCCTTGGGATTTGTTAAGCATCATAACTACAGCTCCATCAAGCTGTAGTTATGATGGTCTGCTTGCCAAATAACAGGTGGCTGGCCCTTCCTACTGACTGCTGTCCAGGCCAACTGACTTAGACAGGAAGATCCTGTTAAATTGCCCAAAATATCAATTAACCCTTTACCAGATGAAAAATTTTAGACAGGTCCAAATTGAAAGAAGATAACATTTCAAAGTGCCTTGAATTTGGGATAAAGGTGCAAATAAGGTAGGAAACATTATGATAAAAGGATGAATTGCAAAGTTTTCCATGATTAAAAGGGTTATTGTGCTGAGGCATTTTTACACAATTGAATTACTGAATAACTGTAGTATCAAAACATTGATTCATTAAAGTACGGCCATATGTTTTTAGGTTTTAAATTCAGTTTCATCAATAATTAAAATTCAGATTTTGTCTCAAATTCTAAATGTGTAAATGTCAATCCAGTATAGATCATAGGATCTTTTCATGTTTTTGAATTTGAAAATATTTTTATTCCCCCTGCATCAAAAGATCAGGGGCATATTGTTTTACTGTTTTTTGTCTGTCAGTCTATCTGTCATTCAGTCTTTCCATCTGTTGGTCTGTCTGTCTGTCTATCTGCAAAACTTAACAAAAAAACCCTTAACATTGCCAATTACTACCAGCCTATTCAAGATACAATGCTCATATTTGGCTTGATGATACATCTCCATAATACGTATCTCTTCAATTCAAGGTCAAGGTCATGCGATAAGGTCAAGGTAACATACCAAGGTCAAACATTTAGTCCTGTTGCGGGGGCATTGTGTTTCACAAACACATCTTGTTTTTTATATACATATATTTTGAATTGATGTTGAGAAGACGTAAAGATAGGGAGGTTTGAGAGCCATGTATATTTTGAATTATAAAGTTGTATATTTAATGTGTTTCTTGGGCTTCAACCAAGATAAAAGCACATCACTGGCCAGGAGCAATTTATGCAACAGTTCATTTACTATATTAACCCTTTCCTGTTTTTGGAAATTTTAGACCAGTCCAAATTGAAAGAGGTTGCAGACGACAATGAAAACTGGATGCCATTTGAAATGAAACCATCCTATGTGGTAGAAAATATTGTGGAAAAAGGAGAAATTGCTTGTTACAAGCAATTTCTTCTTTTTCCACAATGTTTTCTTGAGTAAAAAATCACAGGAACGTAAAATCCCGTATTTGAACGGGAAAGGGTTAAGGTACATGTATTTATAATAGTAATAGTAATGATGACTTTATTGTTACAAGCAATTTCTTCATTATCCACAATGTTTTCTAACCTAAGAGATATAATTTTTTTTAGATTTCATTGACTTGATATTTTTGTCTACAACAATATTGTGGGTACAGCATGACGGGTTAAAGAATAAAAAACCTTATCATTTTGAAACACATTCCACAATCTTTATATGTTCTCTCTATATATATATTATGTAAATCTGTATATATAAATGTATATATTAAAATTTAAAAAGATAATATTTCCTTAACAAATCCTAGCTGGTTGGCAGAGGTCTTTTCAGTTGCTTTACGGGATGGAACAGAAACTCTGGCTGATAGAGATATCGTCAAACTGATGCAACAATTAAACCATACCATAGCAACACCCAGAATCCAGACAAAATTAAAGGTTGGTAGCCTAGATAGACCTTTCCTGTTTTGCACAATTTTAGACTGGTCAAAATTGATAGTGGTTGTCACTGACATTGAAAATTGGATGCAATTTGAAATTCAACCATTCTGCGTGGAAGAAAATATTATGGGAAAGAGGGGAAATTGCTTGTTACAAGCAATTTCTTTCCCACAGTTTTTTCTGAAGTAAAAATCATAGCAACGTAAAATCCTGGTTTTGTAAAGGAAAGGGTTAAACTAAGCCTTTTATAGCTCACAAAGTGCTCAAGATTAGCTATTCTGATTGCCCAATGTTTGGTGTTGGCATGTATCATCGTGTAGCCTTATGCATATGGGAACTCCTCCTGAAACAGGTGCCAATTCTTGATGAAACTTGGTGGGGATATTCCTTGTATAAAGCTCTTACAAAAATTGTACAAAGGATTGAATTCGACCTTTAACTCTGGTTGCCATGGCAGAAAAAGGTGAAAAATAATTATTTTTTTAAAACTCTTCTCTGAAACCAGGTTTGATCCTAGGCTGCAAGGACATTGTTTCTTCTGATATCTCTTCCACGGAACACCTAATTGAGATGAGCAGCTTGAGGCTCGAATGATGTAATAGTACTGGCGTGAGAAATACCAGGAACTCATGGTGAAGTGCTGCAGCTTCTACAATATGTCTGAAATACTGCTGAAAAAGATGTTAAACCTCATTCAGTCATTCTTTTCTGAAACAAGATGACTGAGAGCTTTGATATTCAGTATACAGCACCTCCTAGGGTTACTCTATTAAGTTTGTTACAATTCCCTTTGGGTCATATTTGGGCCCTGCTGACCTAGATTCTATTTTTGAACTCATCTTTAATCTTAAATTATTTCTCTCATTTAGACAATTCATTTTACAATCCATCAGAAATATATCAAGATAAAAGATTCTCATAGTTTTAAACCACTTTCCTATTATTCACGAAAACAAGCAGGTTGTGAGCATTCAGCAACTAGGTTATTTTCTCAATTAGCAGTGACATAAGATGGAGGCAATTGCTGAGATTTTCACTACAATTTAATAAGCATGCATGGAAATTTGTTTCCATTGTGTTTGATTTGAAATAGAAGTGTTGCATATAAAAATATGCTAAAAACCTTCCCACCTTGTCATGTTTAAAGTGCCAGGACAATTTTGACAATAGAACAAAAACCAATAAATGGAAGTCTCCAAATAATATTTGACTTAAATTGCATGAATCTCTCGGCTTTAAATTAAATTTTATCAACTATTTGAATGATCCCCTATCTACACAAAACCGCTTTTTATTGCCCTTGAAGAATTATATTACAGCTTGAACTAAGCAATTTCTCCTTTTATTACATTGCTTTCTTCTTTCCCTCTTTCCCTTGGTTTTTAATCTCAAAGCAATCTGAAATAACATCTTCCCCTTCTTTCAATTTTGACAAATCCAAATTTTGTTGTGTCGTAATTTGTTAAGGGCCTGGCCAAAACACTTACTGTCTGTTTGTCATTCAATTATAGATCATGTGATTTTTATGCCCATGCATCAATAAGATTGAGGGCATATTGTGATGTCTGTCTGTCTGACTTGCAAACTAAATGAAAAAACTTAACATTTTGCTCTTTTTCAAATACAGATACATGAATCATTTTGGGATATTGTTTACTTACATTTGTAGACATCAGTTGGGTGTAAGGCCAAAGTCATCCATGAAGATTAAGGTTACTTATGAAGGCTACATTTCCCGAAAAAGATTGTTATGGGACCATTGTGTTTAACACATTGATATTATGTTTTTTTAGTTACAAAATGATTTTTTTTATACATTTTTAGCGCACTTGAGCACAATATGCTTCATGTGAGCTGTTGTGATCAACTTTTGTCCATCAGAAGTAATCAACAATTCTTTAAGCATCTTATTTTCAGTAACCACTGGGCCGATTTCAACCAAACTCTGCAGAAATGTTCCTTTGGTGACCCTTTTCAAAAGTTTTTGATTGAGCCCAAAATATGAGAGTGGCAGGGGGTCAGTTTTTTACTTTGAAGTCTTTAAACATCTTCTCCTTAGTAACAATTGGGCCGATTTCAGCCAAACTTGGTAGAATTGTTCCTTGGTTGACCCCTCTCTAAAGTTGTTCTCAAAATTTTGATTGACCCCAAATATGGGCATGGCAGGGCGGGGCGGATTTTGAAATTGAAATCTTTAAACATCTTCTCCTCAGTAACCATGGGGCCAATTTCAAACAAACTTGGCATGAATGTTTCATGGTTATTCATTCTCAAAAGTTGTTTGCAAAATTTTGATTGACTCCCAAGTATGTGCATGGCAGGTCAGGGCAGTTTTTGAATTTGAAACCTTTAAACATCTTCTCCTCAGTAACCACTGGGCCGAGTTCAACCAAACTTGGCAGAAATGTTCCTTGAGTGACCCTAGCTCCTCAAAATTTGGTCACGAAATTTTGATTGAACCCCCCAAATGTAGGTGCAGCATGGCGGTGCTTATTTTGACTTTGAAATCTTTACACCTCTTCTCCTCAGTTACCACTGGGCCAATTTCAGACAATCTTGGCCTGACTCTTCCTAGGGAGACCCTTCTTAGAACTTGTTTGTGAAATTTTGATTGTCCTCCAAATATAGGCGTGGCAGGGCAGGCTTATCTTGATTTCGAAATCTTTAAAAATCTTCTCCTTTCAAACCAGTGAGCCAATGTCTATCAAACTTGGTATGAATCTTACTTAGGGACATATCTCAAAACTTGTTGTGATAATTTGATTTACCCCCAAATATGGGCGTGTTAGGGCTGGGCATTTTTCGACTTAGAAATCTTATAACATCTTCTCCTCCGTAACCACTGGGTCAAATTCAACCAAACTTGGCATGAATATTCCATGGATGACCCTTCTCAAAACTTGTTTGTAGATTTTAATTGACCCCCAAATATGGGTGTGGCAGGGCAAGGCTTATTTGTCTTCGAAAATTTGTAAACATCTCCTCCAAAACCACTTGGCTACTTTGTTTCAAGAAATTCTTGAAAATTAATGCTATTCAGCTAGAGGCTAGGAAAAGATGTAATAGTAATACTGGTGCAAGAAATACCAGGAATCCATTGTTAAATGCTCCTCAATATGACTGAATAATTGTTAAAAATGACTTGGTGAACTTTCATGGAACATTTGGCACAATTATTGTGACAAGTACCTTTTGTCTCCCACCAAAGAGCAAAAGACAAATATTATGCACACATGTGATGGGCATCTAGCTAGAAACAACTACTGTTCTCCAGTGTTTAGCAAACAGGACAACTTTTAAGATTATAATTACTTTCTTTTTGTCAAGCCTACTCTTAGTAAACAAGACAAGGTTGTAACTACGACGAGTCAGTGTATGTGCCCCTAATGCATATTTGTCAGGGTTGCTAGAAATAGAATGTCACAATTAATCTCAATTGTGTCATTAGAATGTGATATTTGAAAAAAAAAAAATAACTTCAATCTCACAACTCAAAATCAAACATGCTTGTGTTCTTTCAAGTTTTTTTTTCAATCATCATAAATTAGTCAGTAGAGAGATTAAGGGCCATTCTGGCCCTCTTATCTATTAACCCAAAAGTTAAGACTGGTCAAAATTGAAAGGTGTTGCAGACAACAATTTAAAGCTGATGATATTTTAGATTTTTTAACTTTCTTGGTTGAAAGCACTGTGTTAAATGAAGAAATTGCTTGTTTCAAGCAATTTTTTCATTTACACAATGTTTTCCCAACTGTTATGCTACCTGAAGTGCTATCATATAGCCCTGCTTCCTCTGTCTGTCTGCCTTCCCGTCATTCCATCTGTCTGCCTCGATATTTCCACAAGCCTTGGGCCAAATTTGTTGAAATTTCACTTATGATATTGCGCCGAGACATTTTCCAGTCTTTGGATAGGTCTTAGATCAAGGTCACACTTCCTGGTCAAACATTAAAATTGACCTTATTCACTACATGGCTCCTTCAAATGTGGATGGATTTCAAAAAAGATTGGCACACTGTTCCCTTTCATGAGTAGATGTACCATTTGAAAAATATTTTCAGAGAGCTCCAAAGTCACAGCTCAAGGTCAAACTGTAAGATTAAGCATGTCCAGAGTATAGCTCCTGTAATTATGGATTGATCAATATAACTTGACACAAATATTCATAAGTAGATCTACCATTTGAAAGAAATTTAGGTCCAAGGTCAAGGTCAGACCTGAAAATTAAGCATGTCCAGAGCATAGCTCTTAAAAGTATAGATGGATTCCGAAATACCTTTGCCCAGTTGTTCTCTAATATGAGTAGATGTGCCAATTGAAACAAATTTTCAGATAGCTCCAAGGTCAAGGTCACATCTCAAGGTCGTACATAGAAATTTTGCATGTCTGCATTAGTTCGAGCATATAGCTACATCTTCGTCAAATGGTCTGTTTGAACCCAATTCCTTTATATTTATACTTTTTGTGACAGGGCTATTTTCGGGGAGCATAATCCGTCTCTGACTGCTCTTGTTTTTAGCTCACCCGAGCACAATGTTCTCAAGGGGAGCTTTTAGGATCACTCAATGTCTGCCGTCTGTCATCAGCATTTTTTTTAAGGGGGCCAAATTGAACCAAAGTTGGCAGCTATAATCCTTGGGTGACCCTTTTCAAAATTCTGATTCCCAAAAAACTTGGGCGTGGCAGGGCGGGGCTTATCAGACTAATCATGAATTGATTCCTTAAAATTTTCTCCTCTTAAACCTCTGGCCCAATTTGGACCAAACTTGACATAAATTTTCCTTGGGTGACCCTTTTCAAAATTTGTTCGTGAAATTTTCATTTTTTTGAAAAAGGGTTTGTGGCAGGGCTAGGCTAATCATACTTAGAGAAATAATGAAAAAATTCTTTAAAAATCTTCACCTCTTTAACCATTTGGCTAATTTTGACCAAATTTGGCAGGAATGTCCTTGGAAGACCCTTTACAGAACTTGTACATGAAATTTTGATTATCTAAAAAATGTGGGCTTGGCGGGACGGGGCTTATAAGACTTACAGAAATCATGGAATTATTCTTTAAAGATCATCTTTGTTGCAGATAGGGCTTGTTTCAAATCATTCTCAGGTGAGCGAATTTGGGCCATTTTAGTCTGCACCTCCTACTTGTACTTTTCCTGCCAGAGTTGTTTATGAAGTTGATTTCTAAAAAAATATTGATTTTTGAACAACAAGTTCTATCAGTGCTTTCAGCCATTTTATTTGACAGTATTTCAGTAAGGTAATTTATACAGCATGACAAGGGTTAAGGTTTGGGGTTAGTTGATGAAATTAACAGCTTATTGACTTGTAGCCATATACTATTATGGATAGTTAATATGTAATGAATGAAAGATGTTAAAAGTGTTATCAATCTTAAATATTTAAACAATGCAAAACATATTCATCAATTTTAACCCTTGCCCTACTGAATAGTTATCCTTGTATCACTATATTTTAAGACGTTGACATAAATGGATCAACGTTGTGACAATCAGTTAGTGTAGGCCAAGATCAGACTGCATGTCTGTGCAGGCTGATCTTAGTCTATATAATTGACAAAGCTATTGTCAAACAAGGAATATTCCAGGATCAGCATGACAAGACTTAATAATTCTAAGTGCCCTTGTTTTGAAAGCAGCCTCACTATCAAGAAGCTTTATTGCTGATAATGCGACAAAATTTTAGACTGGTCCAAAATCAAAAATGCTGCAGTTTTAGGGTGTTGAAATCTGCAAAATCTTTATCTTTTGGGTAGAAAATATTGTGGATGATTAAGAAAGTTTGTACCATTTCCCACAATATTTTCCAAAGCCTTTATATTTAGGTGTGTCTAATAGCATCATTGTATGGGAATGAAATAAGTTGTATCTTATGATAACTATTTAATCCACTTCTACAGAATGGTGCTTTTTGATGCGCCTTTAGATAAGCAATTGGAAAAATATTGTTAAAATGAAGAAATTGCTTGCAGCAAGCAATTTCTTCATTTTACACCATGTTTTCAACCCAGAAAGTTTAAAAAAATCATAAACTTTTAATTGTCGTCTACAACTCCTTTCAATTTGGACGAGTCTAAAATTTTGCTGCCTGGTAATGGGTTAAGAAGAATAGTGCCAATCATCTGAATGTCAGGGTATTTAGATTCTGCAATTTCATGTCTGGCCAAAGATAAAGCAAAAATAAAGTCCCTGCAGAAAATAAAGCTTTTAGTGGAGTAATAAATGCCGAAAAAGAAGTAGCTCCAGGCATACCCTGGTGTGCATTGTTGATTGATTCAGTTTTATTCTAGGATAATTATGCAATATTTGATATACAGTTTGCATAAAGAAAGTGTTTTTGGTCACCTGAGCATAAAGTGCTCAAGGTGAGCTGTCTGGACTCGGCAGTATCCACTGTCTGTCTGTCTGTATGTTCACAATTGCAAAAAAAATCTGCTCCTCATTATATAACTACCCATCAGATTTTGATGAATCTTTACAAAAATTCTCCTTGAGTGATACTCTTTCAAAATACTTCACAAAATTGAAATCCAGTAAGAACTGGTTGCCATGGCAATGCACTGAAAAAAGAACTTGAAAATGTCTCCTCCCACCCCAAATAACCTATAGCTTTGATATTTGTAATATATCATTGCCTATTGCCCCTCTACAAAAACTCTTCAAAAGATAACATACTCTATTCTGTGCAATCCCTAATTTTACATGGGAATAAAGAAAGAAATCTTTGAAAATCTTCTTCTCCCAAACCATAAGGCCTTGTCCTTTGATTGATATTTGGTATAATCACTGCTAATTTATCAGAATTTCTCAAAGAATGACTCAATTTTGAAAATTAGTCCTATGTTTGTGGGATCTTGGATTTACATTGGATTACAGGAATTTTTTTTATAAATCTTCTCCAAAACCATTAGGCGTAGGGCATTGATATTTTGTATACAAATGTATATCATAAGGACTTGAGCAATCATGTACAGGTAAGGGATATAGGACCATAATTGTCCTCATGTTTCTTTTCTGACTTTTGCTCCAAATTACCTCAATCAGGCAGATTTTAGAATGACTTTGCCTGAAAAAGCATTAAGAGATGGCAAACCCCATGAAAGTGATAAAATTAGTTCTGTAATTTGCCTAATTTACCACAAATTCTCCATGAATGCCTTCTATTATTGATAGTGCTTGTCTTACTAAAAGCTTTGCAGAAAATAACTAATTGAACTAAAAAGGAATTCAGACATTTCATTCTTCAGTTGATGCTACATTTAACCAGAATTAGGTGATGCCAAATAATTTTATGTGCCACTAAATTAATTTAGTTTTATATTCATCTGTCTGTCTCGCTTATATATCTTGTCATTTAAAATGATTTTAATTTTGAGTTGCGGTCTGAAATCGGTTAATATGTTTGCCCATTACCATACCTAGTGCATTTTTATACATTTAGAAAATATAGCTTTTGAGAAAAAATTAGAAATTGCTCATAATTAAATATTTCATAACAAAATAATTATTGCTCCTTCTGGGACATTTTTTAAACTAACCACATATCATGTTTAGCCAATTTCCACACAATGAAGCTTTCTGTTGGTCCTCAAGGTAAATGATAAAGAAAACATTTTATAAATGAAGAAATTGCTTGGTTCGGGCAATTTCTACATTTGCTACAATGTGTATTCCACCCATCCATCTGAAATTTAACCCTTTCCAACACTGTGGAATTTCAGACTGATCCAAATTGAAAGTAGTTGCAGATGACAATTTCAAAGGGATAGAATTTTGATTTTTTTGTCCTTTGGGGTAGCAAACATGGTGATAAATGAAGAAATTGCTTGACACAAGCAATGTCTTTATTTTCCACCATGTTTTTCAAAGCTTTCTTCTTGAGGGGCGTAAAAAGGAGGGCTTGTGTGGGAATGGGTTAAACCCATTCCCACAGAAGAAAATTTTAGACTGGGTCAAGTTGAAAGAAGCTGTATATGATAATTTTAAGTTGATGAGATTTTTTTGGCAGACAACTTTGTGGATAATGAAGAAATTGAAAGTCAGGTAGAGTAGTATTAACTCATTTTCACACAACACAATTTTAGACTGGTCCAAATTGAAAGAAATTGCTGACAACAGTTTCAAGTTGGTGGAATTTAGAAAGTCTTTGCCCTTTAAGGTAGAATAATTGTGGATAATGAAGAAATTGATTATGATAAGCAATTTCTTCATTGTCCACAATTTTTTCCTTAGATTTTTATACTGCCAAAAATTTTTTCTGGGGAGCATACAGTCACCTGCTTGAGCGAGTATCCTTCTTTTTGGCCGTCTGTCCGTCCGACGTCATATCTCAGGAAGCCTTGGGCCTAATTGGATGAAACTTCATTTATAATCTTCCTAGCAATTTTTCAACAGAATTTTTTTTGAATTTTCTCAATTCAAGGCTGCATCATGGAAAAAGGGGCCTTAATGTAAAAATAGGTTTTTGCCAAATTCTCCTAGTCAAATAGTCAGAATTTTATCAATTTTCATATTTGAGTAGAAAATCAGATCCTTTTGACCTTAAATTATCTAAAATTATGTTTAAAAAACGTGTCATGGGAAAATGGGGCCTTAATGTTATTAGCTTTATGTAAGCTCTCTTTTTGTCCTGCAAAAACTTATATTGGCCACAACTTTTGATTGGTTACAGATATAGTCTTCATATTTCACATGTGCATTGCTTGTGACAAAGCCTTTTTGTTAGTACATGTATTAAGTTCAATGTCATCAGTCAAGGTCAAGGTCATTTGTCAAGGTCAGAATTTTGAAAATCTTAACTTTAACTTTGTCTATAAGTTTACAATGGTAAGTGATATGGCCTTCATATATCACATGTGCATTGTTTATGACAAAACCTTTCTGTTGGTATTAAGTTCAAGGTCATCTGTTGAGGTCAAGGTTGTTTCTAAAGGTCAAAATTTCAAAATTTTAACCTTAACATTGTCCATGAGTTTACAATGCTAAGTGATATAACCTTCATTTTTCACATGTGCAATCCTAATGACATGACCTCTCTGTCAGTACTAAGTTCAAGGACATCTGTCAAGATCAAGGTCATTTCTCAAGGTCAAAATTAAAAAAAAATTAACTTTAACATTGTCTATAAGTTTACAATGGTAATTCATAAAACCTTCATATATCACATGTGCATTGTGTATGACAAAACCTTTCTGTTGGAATTAAGTTCAAGGTGTTCTTTCCAGGTCAAGGTCATTTCTCAAGGTAAAAATTTCAAAAAAATAACTTTAACATAGCCCATTAGTATACAAGGGTAAGTGTTATAGCCTTCATATTTTACATGTGCATTGCTTATGACATGACCTTTCTGTTGGAATTAAGTTTAAGGTCATCTATCAAGATGAAGGTCATTTCTCAATGTCAAAATATTGAAAATCTTAACTTTAACATTGTCTATAAGATTAAAATGGTAAGTGACATAGCCTTCATATTTTGTTTGTGAATTACTTATGTCATGAACTTTCTGTTGGTATTAGGTTCAAGGTCATCTGTCAAGGTCATTTCTCAAGGTCAAATTTAAAAAAAAAAATAACTTTGACATCTCCCATAAGTACATGTATTCATATTTTAAATGTGCATTGCTTATGACATGGACTTTCTGTTGGTACTAAGTTCAAGGTCATTGGTCAAGGTCAATGTCAAATTGTCAAGGTCATTAATTTTCAAATACACCTCCTTTTCAATTGCCAAAATTTCTTGTTACTTTACATAAATGTTGTCTATTAAATGCCCTAGGTAATGTTTATTTCAGTTTTTGACTAAATGAGCCTTACCATGCTAAAGGGGGGCTTAATGCCATGTAGCATTACATTTTGTATATATCCTACTCTAAAATAAATCAGTCTGTTGTTTCTGCAAGACTACTCAAGTTAGAGTCTTCATTTTTTGTATCGAGACATTTTTTTGATAACTTTGATAGTCAAGGTAAAATATTTAACCTTTTACAATATAATGATATTGAGTTTTACTAGAATCAGGCCTGTCAAGCCAAACAGATTCCTTCAATGTTTGTCAAACTTCCAAATTTCTTGTGAACTGAACTCTCAAACTATAGTTGCATTCAATAAAAAGTTTTTTGTCAAATAATGGCATACAGTTTTCTGACAAAAGCCTTATTCGGGGAGCATAACCTGTCTCCGACGGCTCTTTTTTCTTCAGTGACAGGGGCCAAAGTGCTGTTGGTAGCGCATCTAGATCATGAGGTCAAGGCTACAATCTCTGGTCGTGGCAAATATCCTTTTGGACATTCGTCGCCCAACAAAGGGTGGATAACCGTAAACCTAAGTTGGATGAGCAGTTAGAGTCTCTGAATTGATGTAGTGGGAGTATTGGTGTGAGAAATGGCAGGAATCCATGGTTAGGTGCTCCATCCGCCACAATATGACTGAAATACTGTTAAAGGTGGCATTAAATGTCATTCAATCCAATCTTGAGGGGTGTCAAAAAGCAGGATTGTGTGGGAATGGGTTAAGGTAATTTGTTGTAACTTCCTGAAAGAGGCATTGTAATTAGGAATAAATAAAGTTACCAATATCTTTAATGGTACTGTTAGCTAATTGTTTTTAGAGGGGCATGTCCGTCTAATTTGCTCTCCAGAGACATAGTGTCCAATTAGCTGAAATCGTTTAAATTGTCACATAATCAATCATAACAAATGCAGTGGCCTTATATAACTAATATGTTTCTAAGCCCATTCCCAGACAATTGTCCTGTTTTAAGCCCCTCAAGGAAAAAGCTTTTGAAAACATTTTGGAAACATGAAAAATTGGCTTCTTTTGAGTTATTTCCTCACTACTCATTGTTTTCTTCAGCTAAAGAAAAAGTTTTTGAAAATTTCACTGAAAATTGTCATCTGCAACTTCTTTTAATTTGGACCAGTCTAAAATTTTGTCGTCTGATAGTGGTTTAACCATTTATGAGACAAATGCAAAGAAGTTACAGATTTGACTTCATGTATTTAACCCATCCTGTTTTGCAAAATTTTAGACCTGTCCAAATTTAAAGGTTTTGCAAACGAAAATTTCAAGTGGATTTAATTGAAATTAACCATTCAGAAGGGTAGATAATAGTTCTTACAAGCAATTTCCTCTTTTTCTAGAGTTTTTTCTGAATTATAAATTCACAGGGACATAAAAATCAGTGATTGAACAGGAAAGGGTTGATGCATTACAAGTTGACAATATTTTTGACTCGTAGATGACAATTAAAAGTTTCTGAATTTTAAATATTTTCAATTTTTTTTCCCAGTTTCAAAAAGCTTCAATGTGTGGGAATGGGTTTAAGTGAAGTGATGCCTTTAAATTTCACTGAATCCATTACCACTTAATCTGAGTCTTTGAGGCTCTGCTGAAATATATCATTGGAAAGTTTTGTAAGAAAAGGAGAAATACTTTTTACAATGCTTTCGAACTTTTGACTCTTATTTTGCAAATTTGACCAATTTTGAATTTTTCACAAAGCCAGCAAGCTATTGCCATGATGTTGTGTCCGTTGTGCGTGCGTCTGTTGGTAAACTTTACTTTAAAAATCTTCTCTCAAGAAAGTACTGAACAGAATTAAACCAAATTTCCTATGGTGTCTATTTATCAGCTACTTCAAAGAATTTTGAAAGACCTTCATTGTGTGATCAGTTTGCTATAGCCTTTACAAAATGCAACAACTTATTTTCTGATTCTAAGAGTGAGTTGTGTTGTCCTTAGAAAATTATTTTTCAACAATTATCTTAGAGTTTTGGTGTCTAGAAATGTACAACATTTCTAGTAATGATTGATTATGTTACATATCTCAATATCTGTGCTTCTCCTAAAAAATGCCAATCTCCGTTTGTTACTCTCACGGAACATCTCTTCGATTGGCTAAATGAAAAGATTCTTGTCAAACGATGTGAATGTATATTATTTTTCCTTTTGATTGGCGACAAATAAAGCGGTTTGACATAATAAGTATGATTCAAGATAAATTATAGGTGCATTTATACTTAATAATTTGCTTTAAACTTTATAATTTGCTTTTGAGCTAACAAACTACTTTTGTTTAAGAACTGTTTTAATAGCTGAAAAACCCGTCATACTCATGCGACAGTTTTCAAACTGAAATCAGTTCGCTGTATGATGTCATGTGACAAAAAGAGGACATAACCTCGGACTATTTACTGAGCCCATTTCAGAGGTGAAGAAACCGCAGGATTTGTTTGTTTGTTTGAATGGGGTTTTACGCCGCTTTCAACAATCTTTCAGTTATATCGCGGCGGCTGGAGCACCTAACAATGGAATCCAGGTATTTCTCACACCAGTACTACCATTAAATCCCTTCCTAGCCTCCAGCTGCTATCCCACATAGGTCTACAATTATCGACTCATTGGTGAGAGACAAATAGTCGGAAAGGATGAGTGCCGCCGTCGAGGATCAAACCCGGGACCTCTAGATTGACAGTCCGACGCGCTACCAACTGCCCTATGACTGTGGCTAGAGGTGAAGGAACCGCAGTGCATAAGAGATTGAAAAATGCTCCATCCCTACCAAATGCTTACCCTGTGGTATTTACTGGTATTTTTCTCTAATTTTGGGATTATATGATCAAAACATTCATGAAAATGATTGTTTAACCCATTACTAAACAATGATGCTTTTGGACGCTCCTCAAGAAAATTAATTTGGAAAACACTCTGGAAAAGAAAATAAATGCTTGCTACATTTTGCTACAAGCAAATTCTTCATAATTCACAATGTTTCAAACCCAAAGTATAAAGATTTCCTAAATTTTATCTCTTAAAAAATAAATTGTCTGTAACTTCTTTAAATTTGGATCAGTCCAAAATTTTGTTGTCTGGTGATGGGTTAAAGGAGATGATCCCAAAGCCACTGAATAATTCAGAAATATATCATTGGATGTAAGTGACAGATTGCTTACCAGGTCAAGGAAACTGAGGTTAAAAACAATATCCTTTTGTAAACATATTGTCTGGGACATAGAATTAACCCATTCCAACACAGTGGAATTTAAGACCGGTCCAAATTGAAAGGAGCTGCAGACGACAATTTCAAGTTGATGGAATTTTAAATTTTTTCATCTTTTTGCATAGAAAACACTGTGGATAATGAAGAAATTGCTTGATACAAGCAATTTCTTCATTTTCCACAATGTTTTCCAAAACCTTTTTATTGAGGGGCGTAAAAAGGAGGGATTGAGTGGGAATGGGTTAAAGACAGATAGTTAGTTGGCAACCTTCACGTCGTAACTACTGATTGTATAAGCTGTAGTTAGAAGGAACCAACAAAAATGTGTAAAAATAAAAAAACAGAGTTCAAAATTCACATATAGTTTAAAAGAATGAATTGATTGGTTAATCTGATGTTCGACTGACAGCCGCAATCTGTTAGCTATTTCAGAGATTGGATATGAATTGGGGAGAGCTTTATCCAAGAATTTCACTTGTTAAATTTGACCCATTTTATAGATTTCTGCTTTATTTTAGCTAATTGTAATAAGAAATTTAATCTTTTAAGTTTATTCTCTGAAGAGGTTTTGTTCAATTAGACTAATTGCTTTATCCCATTCCCGCACAATGATGCCTTTGAAGACCCCCAAGAAAAACAAATGGGAAAATATTGTGTAGAATGGGGAAATTTCTTGCAACAAACCATTTTCCATTTCCCACAATGTTTCTTTTTTTTACACAGAAAGTTATAAAGACCTAATATTTCATAAACTTCAATTTTGTTTTCTGCAACTCCTTTGAATATTTACCAGTATAATGTTTTGTCATCTGATAATAGGTTAAACATTCTGTAAGAGACAGGTCAATAACTTTTAGGTACTTCAAAATGGAGTGTTGAAATAGCAAACTAACGAGCCTATGGAAATAGAAAATTGTCTTCTGCATTGTTTAGCAATTCAAATCGTATTTTCCTAATAGGATTTTTTTTCTTAAACCATTTACCAAATCGAAAGCACATTTTCTTTGACTCTGTTGGAAGTACCTTAACCCATTTCCTCATGGCAAAATCTTTGACTGGTCCAAATGGAAAGATGTTGCAGACAACAATTTCAGGTTGGTGGAATTAAAGAAGTCTTTGCCTCTTGGGGTAGAAAACATTGTGGACGTTGAAGAAGTTGCTTGTGACAAGCAATTTCTTCATTGTCCACCATGTTTTCCAAAACTTTTTGAGAGGTGTCAAAAAGTGCAATTGTGTGGGAGTTGTTTAACCATTTGAATAAAAAGTCTATTTAAACAAAATTGAAAGACTTTGCATCTAGCAGTTCAAAACAGTTTGAAATCATACATGATATTTTGGGTGTAGATAAATATTTGGTCAGATTATCACTTCACATGACATGTCCAGCATTGGAAAGACGGCTTCTGAAAACCAATAATGGATTGACCAAACAAAACATTCATTTAGACTGGAAGTGAAATGTTTAACCCTGACTATTTTTCAACATTCACCTTTCTGTGTGTTTTAACCCTTTTCTGTTTTGCAAAATTTTAGACCCTTCTGAATTCAAAGGTTTTGCTGAAGAAAAATAAAAGTGAATTTCTTTTGAAAATTAACCACTCAGTACACGCCCGGTAATCTCGGGCTCCATCTCTTTTTGGAGAACAGTACAAAAAGGAGACAATGATACTTCCGATATGGAGCCAAGGACCGGAACTGAACAGAAAAAGTAAATAAAACAGTGCACCTTGCGTACAATTTGATCTCCTATTAACCTATTATGCATTTTCCAAAAATGTGCAGAGTTTCATACCACATAGAAATGATTATATTACCTGTTAGCGGTGATGGATTCCAAAAATAATTCAGTTTGTGAATAGAAACTTGAATCAAGGTTTGGACATCGGACCCGATCAAACACGAAAATGCGTGTTGAAATCGTTCAAATGCTCAAAATGCACTGTTTTTCTTACCTTTTCTGTTCAGTTCCGGTCCTTGGCTCCATATCGGAAGTATCATTGTCTCCTTTTTGCACTGTTCTCCAAAAAGAGATGGAGCCCGAGATTACCGGGCGTGCAGTAGGGTAGAGGATATTGTATAAGAAATTATTCCTTTTTAGCTCACCTGAGCACAAAGTGTGAGGTGAGCTATTGTGATCGGTCGTTGTCCTTCATCCGTCCGTCAATGTGTCAGTCTGTCCATCCCTCAACAATTTCTTCTCCTCCTAAACCAGTAGGCCAATCAAGCTGAAACTTTGCAGGGATGTTCTTTGGGTGAAGTTTTTCAAAATTTGTTAAAAGAATTTAATTCCATCAAAAACACTGGTTGCCGCGGCATTTGAAAATGGGATAGAATCTTCAGTAATTCTTTAAATATCTTTAAAAATCTTCTCCTCCTTAACCAGTAGACCAATCAAGCTGTAAGTTTGCAGGGATGTTCCTTGGGTGAAGTTCTACAAAAGTTGTTAAAAGAATCTAATTCGGTCAAAAAATCTGGTTGCCGCGGCATTTGAAAATGGGAATTTTTAGTAATTCTTTAAATATCTTTAAAAATCTTCTCCTCCTGAACCAGTAGCCCAATCAAGCTGAAACTTTGCAGTGCAGGGATGTTCCTTGGGTGAAGGTCTTCAAAAGTTGTTAAAAGAATTTCATTCTGTGAAAAACTGTTGTAACCACGGCATATGAAAAAAGGAAATTTTAGGAAATCTTTGATGTTGTTTTTTCAAAGACTACAAGGCCAAAGACCTTTATATTTTGTATAGAGCTTAATCATATGGTTCTCTACCAAGTTTTTAAATATTTAATCTCTGGGGTAAAAAATGGCCCCGCCCCTGAAGTCCAAAGTTTGGAAAAATGCTTAATTAGAGCAATTTCAAAAGATTTCTCCTTTTTGAACTATAAGGTCTAGGATATTCATATTGGGTATGTAGCATAACTAGATGGTTTTGTACTATATCACTTAAAGTTGTCCTCCTAGAGTCAAAAACGGCCCTGCACTAGAGGTCCAAAAATTTGGAAAAACGCAAATGTAAAAAGATTCTTCATTTTACGGCGGAGGGCATTTATATTTTGAGTGTAGCATAGCCTGGCTGTTATCTATCAATTTTGATTGAATTATGCACCTGTTGTACATTTCTAGACACCCCTTCCCGGGGTGTCCAAAGTTCGTAAAAATGCTCAATTAGACCATGTTCAACAGTCTTCTCCTCCCAATCTACAAAGTCTAAGGCATTCATATTTGGATTATAGCATGAACAGATGGTTCTTTACCATGTTAGCTAAAATCTTAGCCCTGGGATAAAACATGGCACTGCCCTATAGGTCCAAAATTTTGGAAAACATCCAATTAGAGCAACTTCGAAAGTCTTCATTTTCTGAAATATAAGGTGAAGGGTATTCATATTTGGTATGTAGCATGACTAAATAATTTTGTACTATGTTACAGGAAAATATGCTCTCAGGATAAAAATGTCTCTGCTCCTGAGGTCGAAAATTGCATAAATCACATTGAAAGAATTCTTAAATAGAAATGGAGAAATGGCTTGTTACTCCCTTTCCCACAATGCTTTTTTAAACCTATTTTCCCTGAGGGTGACAAATTATGGGATAGTTTGGTAATGGATTAAACAATAAAGCCAAAGGCGTTCATTTTTATTGTAAAGCATTACTGGATTGTTTTGTAAAAATTCCAAAATCTTATACTTGTTTTATTTATTTTGCTCAAGTTGTGTCTTTTTTATACAAAAAAGTACTGTAAATTGCAGATGCCTCAGGTGAGCGATTTAGGGCCATAATTGTCCTCATGTTCTACAATGTTTTCTCGATGATAAAATCCCAGGGATGTAAAATTCAGGGATTGAACAGGAAAGGTTAATGCTCCTTTTAGATGTCCCTCAAAGAAAAGAAAAGCTCCTGAAAGTATTGCAAAAAATGAAGAAATTGCTGATTACAAGCAATTTCTTCATTTTCCACAATATGTTCTACCCAAAAGTTAAACAAAATCCAAAATTTCATAAGCTTGAATTGTCAACAGCAACCCCTCACAATTTGGAACAGTCTAAATTTTTGAATCCTGGTAATAGGTTAAACATCATAACTTCAGCTGTTACAATGTTTGGGTCACCCACCAAGGAGTCCCTAGCCATATATTATACAAAATAAAGCCCTCTGATATCTCAGTTTAACTGCCCTTGTTTGAGGTCAGTGCAATTACACTGATGTATGACAGGTAAAATATCAGATCAGCCTGCAAATTGTTTGTGCAGTCAGATCTTGGTCTTCACTATGTGCTTAGTAGAAAGGTGGTAATTCAGGTTTCTATTCACAATTAATGGATTGAATGGCCACGCCCCCACTCTGTTCGACTCTGATATTAACCCATTACCAGACAGCAGAATTTTATACTTGTCCAAATTGAAAGACCACAGGATGTCATGAGTTCGATCCTTGGCGGCAGCACATATCCTTTCCCACATTTGTCTCTCACCAATTGGTGATTGATTGAATGGGGTTTAAAGCCACTTTCAGTATTTCAGTCAAATTGTGGCCGCCGCAGCACAGAACAATTGATTCCTGGTATTTCTCACACCAGTACTACCACTACATCCTTTCCTAGCCTCCAGCTGCTATCCCACTTAGGTTTATGTTTATCCACTCATTTGTGAGAGACAAATGTTGGAAAGGATATGTTTACTGCTGGGGATCAAACCCATGACATCCCATTATTGAAGATTGGGAATCTTACCTCACCCTTTCAAATTCTGTATGTAGCAATATATCATATAGGCCTGGCCCTGCCAAATTAATTCAAATTGACAGGCTGCAGGCCATGCCAATTGACTCCAACAAGCTATTTATTCATTTTCCATAATGTTTTCCAAAGCCTTTTCTTGAGGGGGATAAAAATGCGGGATTTTGTTGGAATGGCTTTAGTAGTAGAACAACCTAAATTCAGTGTGCCAATCAAACATCAAGTCAAGACAAAGTTTTCTCTGGATGTCAGCACAAATGAGGTGAGTTTGTTATAGAAATAAGGCGATGGTAATAATGGAAGATCGGAGCTGTCAGAAACTGATGACTCCTCGGTAAAGAAATTACTATGTATACACTGTCTCTGTTGCTCTATAGACACTATTGACCCATCACCTACAAACCCTCATTTTTAATGCTTATCAAGAAATTTCTCACAATATTATCTACCCTTTTTAGTGTCCTTATTATTGTCGTTTAACCCATTCACACACAATGACCCTTTAAAACATCCCTAACTATGGAAGCTTTTTAAAACATTGTGGAAAATGACGAAAATTGCTTGTTTCAAGCAATTTATTTATTATCAAGAATGTTTTCAACCCTAAAAGACAAGCAATTTATTTATTATCAAAAATGTTTTCAACCCCAAAAGACAAAGGTTTCTTTAACTCTAAATTGCTGTCTACAACTTTTTTGTGATTGGACTGGTATGAAATTTTATTATTGTGTAAGAATTGGTTAACACAATTTGACATACTATAGGAATGTCATTAGAATCAAGGAGAAATTGCTTGCAAAAAGCTATTCTCCATTTCTCACAATACATTCTACCCTATTTCACATTTCTTTCATATGTTATTGTTTTTTCAATTCTTTTAAATTTGGGCAGACTTTAAGATCAGAATTATAAGATTATGAATGATCAATTTTGTAAAATGGGAACACTGAAGAAACTTCACAAGTAATTTTTGAAGAGATCAAACCAGCATGGGTAATCTTTTAGCTAGCAAAGGAGTTTAAGAGATAGAATTTTTGAGGTCTTCTCAGAGTTCAACAAGTGCAAACTGCCTCTGGGGGCTTACCACTAAATCCATTAAATGCCTACACATAAAAAGTAGTTCTTGTGCTATTCAGGAATATTTCAAACTCTGTCTACAAGTTCATCTACTAGGTATTTGTAGCTAACATAAGCACATTGTGTGCACAGAGATCATGAGTCTTAACTATGCACACTGTTTTGTATGGCCTTATAAATGAACTTGAAATTGTAGAGAACTTCTTCAAAAGTATATTTAACTCCTGGGTTACTTTAACCTCGTTTATTTATCATGATTATCTTTGATAAAAAAACACACACAAAAAAACCCCAGCTAGCTAACAGTACTTTCATTACTTGATTTGTCAAAGGATAACATAATTCAGGAATTAGAGCTTAAACAAGGTGATAGAGAAAATGGCAAACTCAAAACCAATGAGTTGGTTTTATACCTTTCCACAATGGTTTTTATATCAAGGGCTTGGAGTAAAAACATAGTATAGGTCAATAGATTGTATCAACCCATACTATGTTATTGCTCTAAACCTTAGATATTCATGTGTTTTAGGAGCTAAAAAGCTCACACAGTAAGATGAAAAAGGCAGTTTCACAAACAATGCCTTTGTCTTGTACCTTTCCATTGAAAGTTATATTTATGCATTTCAGGAGTTAGAACTAACACGAGGTGAAGGTGAGAAAGGCAGGTTATCCAGCAATGAATTTGTCTCACTCTACAAAGAAGTCTCAACACGGCCCGAAATTTACTTTCTACTAGTCAGGTTAGTAAGGGTTTAAAAATAAATTCTCCTTTCCCTCAATATTTTCAATTGCTGTATTTCGTCAGCCCATCAGCAGGTCTATGTAGTAATAACTTAATTTTTTAGTTTAGTCTATCAACATCGGGCGTTCTGATTGGTCGAAAAAATAATTCATGACTCCATGAACAAAATTTTGAGCACGCAGCAATTTTGGATGCTCCTGCACAAAATATTCCCATAGAAAAAGGTATCAAAATTTGTACAGCTTTTGTTTCTTTTGCTCGATGCTATTAAATGATAAGAAATGAAGAGAATATTTTTTTATTTCATGGAGGTATGAACCGAAAAACCTAATCACACATTGTATGAATCCGCAGTGTGATTAGGTTTTTCAGTTCATACCTCCATGAAAACAAAAAATATTCTCTTCATCTCTTACATGGATTGATAGGTTGATAAGATTGTTAGCATTAGTAACATTTGTAAAACTTGTGTTGACAAACGATAATTAGTGCACCCAATTAGATTGAGCAGCTGGAAACTTAGGAAACTATAGTGGACAATAGAGAAATTTCTTGTAGCCAGCAATTTCTGCATCGTTTACAATATTTTTACCCCAAAAGGCAAAGGCTTTCTTGTAGCCAGCAAATTGCTGCATCCTTCACAATATTTTTACTCCGAAAGGCAAGGGCTTTTAAGCTCACCTGAGAATGAAGTGCTCAAGTGAGCTATTGTGACACCTTTTGTTTGGTGTGCGTTATGTGTTTTCCATCAACAATTTCTTTTGACAACATCTCTAAAAGGGCTAGGCAAATTTGAACAAAATTTGGCAGAAATGTTCCTTATGTTGTCCATTTTAAAAAAGAAAAATTTAAATTCATTAAAAACTCTAGTTGACATGGCAACATAAGTGAAATTTTAAAATAATTTTTAAAATCTTCTCCTCTTGACCCAGATGGTGAAGTGCCTTGATATTTTGCATGAAGCACACAGTATATTGACATGTTTCAAAATAGCAAAAATCTTGACCTTTTGGTCCCAAGGGGTGGAACTACAGGATGTATGTGTGTTTTTACAAAGAAAAAAAGAACCATTTATAAAGAACTTCTCCTCTCTAACCACTGGGCTAAATTGAACCAAATTTGGCAGAAATTTGCAGAAATTTTTCGAAGGTGACCCTGTATTAAAATAGCTAAATGAATTAAAATTGGTTGAAAACTGGTGCAATGGCAACCAGAGTTAAATTTTATAATAATCTTTAAAGGTCTTCTCCTCCTGACTCAGAAGGTGTAGAGCCTAGATATTTGGTGAGAAGCATCAGTGTATTGACCTCTTTCAAAATAGCTAAAATCATGACCCTCTGGTACCCACAGGCAGAGCCCGGGGTGGTGGGGTGGGGATTAAATAGAAATAAAGAAGAAAGCATGAAGCATTAGTTCATTGACTTCTTTCTTATTTCTAAAATTCTTGCCTATGGATCCAAGGGGAAAGAAAAAATGTTGTCCACTTTTCCTTCTAATTTGTCATTGAGACTTTATGATCCCCAGGTACAGAGCCTATAGAATGTATAAAGTATGGTCAGACCCACTGGTATCATAATCCTAACCTTAACATTTGATTAGACTATTGAAAGGAAAAAAGCCTGTTTCTCAGGTGAGCTCACCAGGGCCAATAGCCCTCTTGTTTCAAATGAGTCACAAAACTGAAATACTACCATGATAAGGAAATTCAGGCTGATGGAGTGAATCAAGCACTTAACCCATTCCAACACAAGCCCTCCTTTTTTACGCCCCTCATGAAAAGAGCTTTGGAAGACATTGTGTAAAATGAAGAAATTGCTTGTTACAAGCAATTTCTTCATTTTACACAAAATTTTCTACCCAAAAAGACCAAGATTTTTTAAATTCCAAAAACAAAAAATTGTTGTCTGCAACATCTTTCAATTTGGACCAGTCTAAAATTTTCTTGTGTGGGAATGGGTTAATTCAGCATCTCTAGTTTTGAGAGCTCTAAAAAGTTGGATTTTGTAGGAAAACATTTATTTTGAGTATTTATTATGGGGTGTTTAAGCTCCATATGCCAAAAGCAAACATCACTTTCTTTCATGTGGACCCAAGACAAGTAAATAGACTGTCCATTTATGCCTAATGAGTTGCTTGTGGTATCAAAAATGTTCAGGACACAGAGAAATGTGATTGTTCCCAGGAGTACAGTGGTGTGAGAGTGTTGTTAATTCTCAGAAATACTAGACAGGGGTTATGGAACAAATTTATTGAAAGACCAGACAAGGAAATACATTACTGTAATCAAATATTGTCTGTATATTCTAATAACTATTGCAATGCAACAATAAATAATATCCTTATTTCTGATTTACTGTACACACTTATCTTTTGCCTGTCCAAACTGTTTTACTATCAAATATTGTCTTTTATTCTTATTTGTTCTTTTGTTTAACTGAAGTTAATGCTGAAACAGGAATACTTTTGTTTTGTGTAGTCTGATCTTAGTCTTCCAACCTTTCAGCGTCAGTTGTTTATGAAATAAATTTTCAAAAGAAAAATATGAACAAACAACTAGTGTTAACGGTGGTTTCATCCCTTTGATTTCACAGCATTTATTAAGCATGAGAAGGGCGAAAAGAAAGACATATCATTTGTTCAGTTCCACATAAGCCATTAACCAATTACCTGATTGCAAAATTTTAGACAGGTCCAAATTCAAAGGAGTTGCAGACGAAAATTTAAAGATCACGAAACTTTAGATTTTTTCAACTTTCTAAATAGAAAATGTTGTGTAAAATGAAGAAATAGCTTTTTATAAGCAATTTCTTCATCATAAACAATGTTTTCCTAAATGTTTTTCTTGAGGGGGCGTCCAAAAGGGTTTCTGTGTGGGAATGGGTTATTCTTGAGGGGGCGTCCAAAAGGGTTTCTGTGTGGGAATGGGTAAATTCTATCATAGAAGGTTACCCAAAATTTGTATTGTTAAAATCTTTGGTTTAACTAATCACATTCATTTGAAACAAGGAATATCTTCACTGTCAAAAGAGCAATCTTTACCAACAAGGTGGATAACTCTAAATGCATTTTCAAATGAATTACCGGGTATGTCCCTTTTTCCACCTATAAGTCTTAGACACTATCAAGCACTTAAAAGCTGGGCTGGGTATCAGCATATAGTGCTCTTGTTTCAAGACTATTGAGCTGTAGCCATAGCACAGTTGGTAGCACACATGACTCCTAATCATGGGGTCCAGGAACATCCTTTCCGATTTTTTTTCTCCAACAAGAGTGTAGATAGTTGTAAACCTAAGTGGGATGAGTGGCAGGAGGCTATGAAAGGATGTTATGATAAGACTGGTGGAACCCTTTCCTGGACAAACCCAGGATTTTACGTTCCTATAATTCTATACTTAAGAAAACATTGTGGAAAAGGGAGAAATTGCTTGTAACAAGCAATTTCTCCTTTTTCCACAATATTTTCCACCACATAGGATGATCAGATTTCAAATTGCATTCATTTTTCATTGTTGTCTGCAACCTCTTTCAAATTGGACCAGTCTAAAATTACATAAAACAGGAAAGGGTTAACAAGGAATGAGAGAAAATATTTGCTGTTTTAAGGACATAAGCAAACAATTTCTTTTCCCACATGTTTTCTACTCAAAAAGTTGAAAAAGTCTAAAATTTCATAAACTTTTAATTGTTGTCTACAACTCCTTTCAATTTGGACAAGTCTAGAATTTTGCTGTCTGGTAATGGGTCAAGTTTACATACTAGCTATAGACTTTAGCAACAATGACAACAACAACATTCTCAATTATCAAAGGATTACACTGCTGACGGCCCTTTGATTGAAATTACGTGCTGAGAACTGTATTTTTGAATGACTGAAGAATTTGTAAAACAACTAGTAGTGACAGTATAATTTTGTCACGATAGCACTAGAGAATTCCCTACAGGTTTTCACTGCAGTGAATTAGATATTCATGGCTCAATGTAATAAAATAAGAAATCTATCAGACGTAGATAATTTCATTTGTTGTGAAATTACAAAATACATACAGATATTTGGTGGAGAGAAACAGTTTGGAGTGAATTTAACCTGTATTATTCAGGCTTTATTCCACAGTAGGAAATACTCCTTAACACAATCACACTTTTTACCCTCCATCGAGATAAAGTTTGGAAAATCATTGTTATAAGCAATTCAATGTTTTCTACCCTAAAAAAAGACAAAGATTTTTAATTTTCATCAAGTTGAAATCCTCATCATTCTGCAACTTGAACAAAGCTTACATCATAGAGAAAATGATTATTTGTTTTGTGAATCTATTACCAGATGACAAAAAGTTTGACTGAATCCAAATTCAAAGGAAATGCAGAGGACATTTTCATGTGTGCTAAAATTTGAAAAAATGTGCTAAATGATATAAGAAAACACCATGAGAAAAGGAGAAATTGCTTGTTTCAAGGGTCCCCAGGGGCGGAATAGAGAAAGATTTTTATAAAGACATCTCCCAAACCACTGAGCCGATTTCAACCAAATTTTGGAGAAATGCGCCTTAGGTGATGACTTTTAAAAATTGCTATAAGATTTTAAATCTGTTGAAAACTTAAACCATGGCAACAAAAATGAAATTTTTCTTTAAAATCTTTAAAAATGATGTCCTCCTGACCCAGTAGGCATAGAGTCTTGATATTTTGCATGAAGCATCAGTACATTGACCTCTTTCAGAATTGCTAAAATCATCAAACTCAGGTCCCCAGGGGTCGGGGCATAGGGGGGTGGGGCTTATATAGAAATAAAGAAGGATTTTTGAAACAACTTCTCCTCCCAAACCACTGGGCTAATTTCAACCAAAGAAATTAAATCAGTTGAAAACCCTGGTTGCTATGACAACAAAACTGAACTTAAAGAAATAAAATAAACAGTCATTCCTCCTGACCCAGAATTTGAAGAATCTTGAATTTTGCATGAAATATCAGGGCATTGACTTTATTCAAAGTTGCTAAAATTTCAGAGCCACAGGGTGATTGGGCTTAGATAGAAATAAAGAAGGCAACTCTTTGGCCAATCTTAACCAAATTTGGCAGAAATCAGGTTGCCCCTTTTAATAATTACTAAAAGATTTGAAATCTGTTGAAAGCAATGGTTGGCATGGCAACAGAAGTTTATTTTAGTTAAATTTAAAATGAGGTTTTCTCCAAACCCAGTTAGTATTAGGCCTTGAGGAAAAAGAACCTTCTCTCATGTGAGTGCCAGGGCCACTGGCCCTCTTGATTATAATTGCTAGGATGAAATTATTTTTCGTCCAACAAGAATGTGGTAACTTTCAATAGAACAAAACTTTAATGATCTAGCAAGCAAATAAACAAAAACATGTACATGTATTATTAAAAGGAGAAAATAGCTTCTAAAAAAATCTTGAATAATGACAAAAATAGGTTGTTTTTACTTGGAGAAATATTCTCTGATATAGATCAGCCAGAAAACCACAGGGTTTCATTACAAGCTTCATTATCGGTAATGCTATCCTTTTATGAAATTGGATATTTGTATGCTTAGAACATTCAAAATAAAATAATCAAATTTTCCTATTTTGACTCGGCTGTTTTGGAGGGAAACCTGAGTGTTTTCTCTCTCTTAAATTTGTCTGTCTGTATGTATGTCTGTCTGTAAATTTTACTTTGAAATGCTTTAGTATTTGTTTTAATGATCAATATAGTTACTATGTGCATTGCTCTCATAAATGTATCTTACTAACTCATTCCCAAATGACAAAATTTTAGATTGGTCAAAATTGAAAGGTGGTCCATTGTAAGAGAAGCTGCAGACAACAATGATATATATTGATAGATTTTTAAAATTTTGGCCTTTTTGGGTAATAAACATTGTGGATAATAAGTAATTTCTTCATTATCCCAAATGTTTCCCAAAACTTTTTTCTTGAGGGGTCTTAAAGCTTGATTGTATGGTAATGGGTTAAAACTTTTCGAAATTGCCACTGAATTTGTCACCATGAAGTCTTCTGTTATATAGCATGGTATTAATTCTAGAAGAAAAATACAGTCGAATACCTATACCTCGAAGTTCAGGGGACTTACAGGTAAACTTCGACGTAGAGATAGTTCGACGAGTAGATAGTCGAAGATTTTCCATGTAAGACCAAAAATGGTGGCGAAATACCGTAAGTAAATAAGGCCACAAATGATTTGTCCTAGTATGATTATCTAATCGAACTAAAGATATAACGACGATGTAATTATCGTAATTTCTTTTATTAATATTCTGATTATGATCACTCGTAGCTAGAGCTTTGTTCAGACTTTGTTCCTTTTTTTGTTCTATTATTCATTGTTCTTTTATGTCGATTGCGTAGCTCGACAAATTTCTCTTTCCTGTGGAAATAACCCAAGTATGCGCCGGGGTTGGTTACGGGGTCCTTCCTTTAGTGCGTCACATAGGTAGAAGTTGCTAATATCCCCTAGGTAGACTAGGTCCGGAACCAAACAAGTCCTGCTTGATATGGACCTCAGATGCCTCTTTTGTCATTGTAAAATTCCATTTAATATTGTTTCCACTTCACTCAATCTTTGAAATTATCAGATCGCAAACAAACAATCAGACAAAATCAAGTTAGCAATCGTTATCCAAAACCGAAACGCACTAATCTCTTAACCACGATGACACGTCCAAACGTGTGAAAAAATTAGTTGATTACAATTTTCTACCTCTATGATTAAGGTTCGTCCTATAGAGGTGTGAATACGTTTAAACAATAGTGACGGGACTTTGTAAATGATTCGATGTAGGGATGGTTTACGAGATAAAGAGAACGACGTATGGAGGTTCAAATACGTAGATGTAAAGAGTAATAAGATCCGGACTTTAGAATAACTTAGACTTAGGGGTAACTTCGGCTAAGGGGCGTTCGAGGTAAAGGTATTCGACTGTATTTCATGCAACAATGTGTCTGCCTATAAACTTTTAGCTCACCTGATCACAAAGTGCAAGGTGAGCTATTGTGATAAGTCATTGTCCATCGTCTGTCTATCTGTCTGTCCATCCACAATTTCTTTAAAAATCTTCTCCTCCAAAATCAGTAAGCTGATCAAGCTGAACATTTGCAGGTATGTTCCTAGATGTAGCTTTACAAAAGTTGTTCAACGAATTTAACACTTTCCTGGTTTCCAAAATCTTCGACCTCCCTAAATTTTCAAAGGTTTTGCAAATGAAAATTAAGAAGGGTAGAAAATATTGTAGAAAAGAAGAAATTGCTTGTTATAAAAATTTTTTAAGTCTACTGGCCATAGGCCAGAATAGCTATGGTGATGGCTTTTTCCTTCTGTCTGTTAACTTTTCCTTGTTTACACTCTTGAGTCCACAGTTTTCATTTGATTCTCTTCAAACTTTCTCAGAATTCCATTACATTCATGGGTCCGATCTGTCAAGAAACATGGGAAAAGATATGATTAAAAATCCTCGTTTATATGCTAGAGTCCACAGTTTTCTGTGGGTTATCTTTAAACTTTCACAGAATGATTGTACTGTCATAAGGATCGTTCCTTTCGCAATTAGGTCAGATCTGTCAAAAAAGCATGGGAAAGGGGCCTTATGAAATTTTGATTGAAAAATCAATTAAAAATCCTCATTAACACTAGTTTAACAATTTTCATCGGATTCTCTTCAAACTTTCACAGAATGATGGTTTCGCCATAAGGATTGTTCCTTTTGAAATTTGGTCTGCTCTTTCAGAAAACATTGGAAAAGGGGCCTTATGTAAATTTAATGGAAAAATCTATTCAAAATCCTCGTTATCACTCTAGAGTCCACAGTTATCATCGGTTTCTCTTCAACCTTCTTCAGAATGATTGAACCATCATAAAGAAAGCTACTTTCGAAATTGTGTCTGATCTGTCAAGTATCACAGGAAAAGGGCCCTTAACCCTTTCCCCTTTTTGGAAATTTTAGACTAGTCCAAATTGAAAGAGGTTGCAGACGATAATGAAAACTGGATGGCATTTGAAATGAAACCATCCTATGTTGTAGAAAATATTGTGGAAAAAGGAGAAATTACTTGTTACAAGCAATTTCTCCTTTTTCCACAATGTTTTCTCAAGTATACAATCACAGGAACATAAAATCCCGTATTTAAACAGGAAAGGGTGTAGAAAGTCCTCGTTAACACTTAAGAGTTTATAGTTTTCATTGGATTAACTTCAAACTTTCACAGAATGATTATACCATCATAAGGATTGATTGTTTTGAAATTTGGTCTGATCCGTCAAGTATCACTGGAAAAGGGACTTAAAGAAATTTTATTTAAAAGGTTAGTCCACATCGAATTGTCTTCATGCTCTCACAGAATCATTTTACAGTTAAACCCCTCTAAAATGACCACTTGCGGTACTTTCTGAAAGTGGTTGTAATAGCGGGGTGGTCGTAATACTGAGGTTTGGTCGTTTGTTGTCAAGTAACTCATGTTAATTTTATCTTCGTTATTTGAATATATTAATACTATACATACAAATAGTAAAACTATTAGAACATGTTTTACAGCGGAATCTAATGTCATTTTTAAATTTACAATCTTTGATAAGTTCTACTTTCTCTCATCTCCATTTTGATCTGATTCAGAGGTCCAACTTCAGATTATTTGGACGTAAGCACCGGTTCAAAGTGTCAAACCGTTGAAATCATATCTATAATGCAAATACCAGACATCAACTAAGCTGAAATCAAAATTTAATTGCTAATTAACCCATTCCAACTCAAAATAATTTTAGACTGGTCCAAATTGAAAGAAGCTGCAGACGACAATTTCAAGGTGATTGAATTTTGAATTCTTTCGTCTTTTTGGATAAAAAACATTTTGGATGATGAAGAAATTGCTTGATACAAGCAATTTCTTCATCATCCACAATGTTTTTCAAAGTTTTTTTCTTGGGGGTCGTAAAAAGGAGGGATTGAGTTGGAATGGGTTAACTGTTTGGAATGCCGTAAACAAACTAATCGTAACTTCTCAGATACTTTTTCACCTTCGATTTTATTACTCGAGTCAAAACCCATGACATATTGAAATAACAATTAGAAATATTGCATGCTCTAATTTCTAAAAACGTGATCGGCCACTTTAATCTATTTAATAGAAATAACACTTATTATAATAAGGGTTCGATATCACATAATTTAGTGGTCGTAATTCGGAATAGCGGGGTGCCTTTAGGGGGGTTCATGACCATTGAAATAAAGAACAAAAATTCCATTCTGTAAAAATTCTGTCCTAATAGTGGGTTGCCCATATTTCTGGGGTGGTAGTAAGGAGGGGTTTTACCGATTATTGTAAGGATAATTCCTTTGAAAATTGTGTCTGATCCATCAAGTTACATGGGAAAAAGGGCTGTAGGAAGATTTAATTAAAATATCCTCATTTATGCAGTAATTCCCTCAGCTTTGATTAGATTTTGTTAAAAATTTCACAGAATGGTTGTAATACCAAAAGGATCATTCTTTTCAAAATGAGGTCTGATCTGTCAAAAAACACAGGAAAAGGGGTCATTTATAAATCCTTGTCACCAAGTCTATGGCTTTCATCAGATTTTCTTAAAACTTTCACAGAATTATTGCACAATAATAAAGATCGTTGATGTTGACATTAGACCTGATCCATCAAGTATTACAGGAAAAGGTGCCTTAGAAAATTTCATTTTGAAATCCTTGAACAACAATAAAGTCAACAGTTTTCATCAGATTCTTTTCAATTGCTCTCAGAATGTTTATACCATCATTAGGATTGTTCCTTTGCAAATTCTGTCTGCAAAAGGGGCATTACAATAATTCTATTAAGAATATCCTTATTAACATAATGAAGTCTACAGTTTTCATCGGATTCTGTTCAAACTTTCAGAGAATGTTTGTACCATCATTTGGATTGTTTCTTTCCAAAAATTGGGTCTGATCTGTCTAATACCACACTAAAACCGGCTGTATGAAAAATTAGTACAAAATACTCATTAACACAAGATTTTCCTCAGTCTTTATAAGAACCTCCTCAAACTTCAATACAATGATTAACAATCATTGGGATTGTTCCTTTGTAAATTGGGTCTGATTTGTTAAGTGACACAGGATAAGGTGCCTTATGAAAGTTTTATTACAAAAACATCATTATCACAATAAAAGTCCTCAGTCTATCATTTTCTTCAAACTAAATGTATATATCATAAGGATTTTTGGCACAATTCAGTCCACTGTTTTCATTGATTCTCTTTAAACTTTTACAGAATGATCATACCTTCATTAGAATTGTTCCTTTTGAAATTTGGTTTGTTCTGTAAAGTATCATAGGAAAAGGGGCCCTATGAAAAATTCCCTATAAACTCATTAGCACAATAAATTCATTTCAACCAAATTTCACAGGAATGATCCTCTGGTGACTCTATTTCAGATTCCATCAATTAATATTGAATTTTCAATTAAAATAAGGCTTTTATGGTCATGGCTAAGGTCAATGTATGGTATACAGTAAAATTTCAAAAAAAAAAATGTTGATACCTTTTTCATCTGACTTATTAAATGGATTGACTTTTATAAAAACAATGAAAAGTTTGAAATATTTAAAGATTTCATTGATAAGATTAATATGTCGCACATGGTGAATATGATTTGGTTTATATTGAATAATTATGAAAACACTGCTTGTTTAATTAGTACATTCAGGCCTGTTGAGAGATACAGACGCTCAAGTGCCTCTAGTTCCACAATGTTTTCCAAAGCCTGTTAATTGAGGAGCATCAAAAAAGCGGGTTTGTGGGTGGGTCTCGTATCAGAATAACAATAGTATTTTCTCTGTAATAATCAGCAGACAGTATTTGATTATTGAAATGTTTCCTCTGATTGTCTGCACAATAATTCTAGTGGGACAGGAAAAATAACAGTCTTTATCATATTAGCATAGAAGTCCCCCTACGCAGATATTTTGTTCTTTTGCATAATTTTCTTCAGGAAATTATAGGAAACATTACCTTTATCTTCTGAAATGGCAAAAAGGCTTTATTAAACCCATTGACTGACAATGAAATTTTAGACTGGTCCAAATTGAAAGAAGATGCAGATGACAATTTCAAGATGATGAAATTTTGAATATTTTCGACTTTTTAGGTGCAAAATATTGTGGTAAATGAAGAAATTGCTTGGTAGAAGAAATTTTCCTCATTTTCAGAATTGTTTTTGAAGCTTTTTTTTTTCTCTTTGGCATCAAAAAGTGTGATTGTGCGGGAATGGGTTAACTAAAGTCTCACATTATCTTTAATCCTTATCCACACAATCCCCCTTCTTTACACCCATCCATAAAAAACTTTTAAAAACATTGTGGGAAATGAATAAATTGCTTGTTACAATCCACAAGTATTTCTTCTCAAAAAGATGGATTTTGAAAAAACCTGAAATTTCGCAAACTTTAATTTGACCCCTGCAACTCCCGTCTTGAAATGGGTTAATAGATTGAAATACTTATTTTTGATTTATATTGCATACCAATTTACATTCACTCCTACTTGTTACAACTCTCAAGAATCTCAAGCTTTAGAAAACATTGTGGAAAAGGAAGGATTTATAAAATTTCATGAACTAAAATGATTTACAACTTCTTTGAATTTCGACCAGTCTTAAATTTTGTAGTGCTAATAGATGTTATGATTTTGTCATCTGATAGTTTATTTATTGTTTTACTTTGAAATATATTTTCAGATATGCAAGTAATGCAGATTATCTCTCCACAGATGATTTGTTGTTGTTTTTAGAAGCTGAACAAGGGGTAAGCCAATGCTCTTTTAGATCACCGGGGCACAATGTGCTCAAAGTGAGCTTTTGTGATCATGCTACCTCAACATCTTGTGAGCACTCTAGAGGCCATATTTTTGGCTCAGAATATGTCTCTATGAAATCTCACTCATGTTCCATATGAGGTCAAAAATTAGGTCACTTGATCAATGTTAGAAAAACTTTGTGTGCACTCTTGAGGCCACTTTTTTGTCTTGAATGTCTTCATTTTGGGTCAATATGTTTTTATCTCTACTGCCTGAAGATCACTAGAGCTATAGCGATGGCTTTTTCCCGTCCGGCGTCCGTCTGTCCATCCGTCCGTCCGTCGTCCGCCCGTTAAACTTTTCCTTGTTTACGCGATAAAGTCCACAGTTTTCATCTGATTCTCTTCAAACTTTCTCAGAATGATTGTACCATCATAAGGATCTTTCCTTTCAAAATGGGTATGATCCGTCAAGAAACACGGGAAGAGGGGCCTTATGAACATTTAATTAAAAAATCTCCGTTTACGCAATAGAGTCCACAGTTCTCATCAGATTCTCTTCAAACTTTCAGATAATGATTGTACCAACATAAGGATCTCTCCTTTCAAATTGGGTATGATCCGTCAAGAAACATGGGAAAAGGGGCCTTATGAAAATTCATTAAAAATTCAATTAAAAATCCTCGTTTACGCGATAGAGTCCACAGTTTTCATTGGATTCTCTTCAAACTTTCTCAGAATGATTGTACTATCATAAGGATCGTTCCTTTCGAAAATGGGTATGATCCATCAAGAAACACAGGAAAAGGGGCCTAATGAAAATTTAATTAAAAAATCTCCGTTTTACACGATAGAGTCCACAGTTCTCATCAGATTCTCTTCAAACTTTCACAGAATGATTGTACCAACATAAGGATCTCTCCTTTCAAATTGGATATGATCCGTCAAGAAACATGGGAAAAGGGGCCTTATGAAAATTCATTAAAAACTCCATTAAAAATCCTCGTTTACGCGATAGAGTCCACAGTTTTCATTGGATTCTCTTCAAACTTTCTCAGAATGATTGTACAATCATAAGGATCGTTCCTTTCGAAAATGGGTATGATCCATCAAGAAACACAGGAAAAGGGGCCTAATGAAAATTTAATTAAAAAATCCTCGTTTATGAGATAGAGTCCACAATTTTCATCAGATTCTCTTCAAACTTTCACAGAATGATTGTACCAACATAAGGATCATTCCTTTCAAAATTGGGTTTGATCCGTCAAGAAACATGTTAAAAGGGGCCTTATGAAAATGTAATTAAAATTCCATTAAAAATCCTTGTTTACGCGATAGAGTCCACAGTTATCATTGGATTCTCTTCAAACTTTCACAGATTGATTGTACCAACATAAGGATTGGTCCTTTCCAAATTGGGTATGATCTGTCAAGAAACATGGGAAAAGGGGCCTTATGAAAATTCAATTAAAAACTCCATTAAAAATCCTCGTTTACACGATAGAGTCCACAGTTTTCATCGGATTCTCTTCAAACTTTCTCAGAATGATTGTACAATCATAAGGATCGTTCCTTTCGAAAATGGGTCTGATCTGTCATGAAACAGGGGAAAAGGTGCCTTAGGAAAATTTAATTAAAAAATTCTTGTTAACACTCTAGTGCTCACAGTTTTCATCAGATTGTATTTAAACTTTCATAGAATGATTGTACCATCATAAGGATTGTTCCTTAGGGAATTTGGTACCATCATAAGGATTGTTCCTTAGGGAATTTTGTCAGACCCATCTGGAAACACGGGAAAAGGGGCCTTATGAAAATTTAATCAAAAAATACTCTTTAACACTCTGGAGTCAATAGTTTTCATCGTATTCCCTTCAAACTTTCACAGAATGATTGTTCTATCATAAGGATTATTCCTTTTGAAATTTGGTTTGATCCTTCAAGAAACACAGGAAAAAGGGGCCTTATGAAATGTTTAATAAAAAATTCTCATTAATAATCTAGAGCCAACAATTTACAACGGATTCTCTTCAAACTTTCACGAATGATTGTACCATCATAAGGGTTGTACCTTTTGGAATTGGATATGATTCCTCAAGAAACATAGGAAAAGGGGCCTTATTAAAATTTAATTCAAAGATCTTTGTTAACACTCTAGAGTCCACAGTTTTCATATGATTGACTTCAAACTTTCACAGAATGATTGTACCATCATAAGAATTGTTCCTTTCAAAATTTGGTATGATCAGTCAAGGACCACGGGAAAAAGGGGCCCGATTAAAACTGGATTGAAAAAGTCCTTGTAAGCACAATAGAGTCCATAGTTTTCAACAAATTCTCTTTAAACATTCCAAGAATAATTATTACATTATGTGGATTGTTCCTTTCGGAAGTAGGTTTGATCCATCAAATTTCATGGGAATAGGGGCCTTATGAAAATTTAATAAAAAAAATCTTAGTTAAAACGTAATGGCCCTAGATTTCACCTGATTGACTTCAAACTTTCACATAATGATTGTACCATCATAAGGATTGTTCCTTTCAAATTGGGTCTGATCCATTGAGAAACATAGGAAAAGGGGCCTTAGGAAAATTCAATTAAAAAAATCTTAATTAATGCTTGTAAGTCCACAGATGAGATGGGGTTGTCTTTATACTCAAACAGAATAATTATACTTTTGAAGAAGAGTTCCCTTTGGAATTGGTTCAGATCCATCAAGTAACATGGGAAAAGGGGCTATATGAAAATTCAATTAATAAAACCCTGTTAACACAATAAAGCCCACAGCTTTGATCAGATTTTGTTGAAACTTTCACAGAATGATTTGAAGGTCATAACTATCATTCTTTGCATAACAGGGTTTGAACTGTCAAGAAGCACAGGAAAAGGGGCCTTATGAAAATTTCATTTATAAATCCTTGTTACAAAGTCCAGAGCTTTCATCGGATTTTCTTCAAACATTCACAGAATAATTGAACAATAATAATGATTGTTGATGTTTGCATTAGACCTGATCCATCAAGTATCACAGGAAAAGGAGCATTATGAAATTTAATTTTAAAATTATTGTACCACAATAAAGTCAACACTTTTCATCAGATTCTGTTAAAACTTTCACAGAATGATTATTCCATCATGAGGATTCTTTCTTTTCAAATTAGGTGTGATCTGTCTAGTATCATGGGAAAAGGGGCCTTTAGAGAATTTTATCTATAATCCTTGTAACCAAGTCCAGAGCTTTCATTGGATTTTATTCAAACCTTCACAGAATCATTGTACAATAATCACAATTGTTGAGGCTGACATTAGACCTGATCCTTCAAGTATCACAGGAAAAAGAGCCTTATGAAAATTTTATTTTAAAAATTTGACACCAAGATAAAGTCTGCAGTTTTCATCAGATTCTGTTCAAACTTTCACAGAATGTTTGTACCATCATAAGGATTGTTTCTTTCCAAATTGGGCATGATCTGTCTAGTATCATAGGAAAAGGGGCTGTATGAAAAATTATTACCAAATCCTCATAAACACAACAATGCCCTCAGTCTTTATCAGAATCGTTTCAAACTTTAATAGTATGATTGTACCATCATTTGGATTGTTCCTTTGTAAATTAGGTCTGATTGGTTAAGTGACACAAGAAAAGGGGCCTTATAAAATTTTTATTACAAAACATCATTATTACAATAAAGTCCTCAGTCTTTATCATTTTCTTCAAACTATAATTAGGATTGTTCCTTTGTACGTTGGGTCTGATTTGTTAAATTTCACGGAACAAGGGGCCTTATGAAAATTTAGTTACAAAAATTCTTGACACAATTAGGTCCACTGTTTTCATTGATTCTCTTGAACTTTTAAAGAATGATTCTACCTTCATTAGAATTGTTCCTTTTGAAATTTGGTTTGTTCTGTAAAGTATCATGAGAAAAGGGGCCCTATGAATATTTCACTATAAACTCATTAACACAATAAATTCCACAGATTAAACAGATTGATTGTACCATCATTCCAATTGTTGATTTTGACAGTGAATCTGACTATAGCAAGGGTCACATAAAAAGGGGCCTTATGAAAAACTCTCTTAAATATTCTGTTTAACACAATGATGTCCCTTGATTTCACCGGATTCACTTCAAAATTTCACAGAATGATAGTACAAATACTTAGATGTTTTTTTTCAGAACTGGGTACAATCCATCAAGTATCATGTAAAAAGGGGACATATGATTTTTTTAAATATTCTAGTAAATATAATGAATTCCCAATATTTCATCGGATTCACTTTTAACTTTCATAGAATGATAAAACCAACAGTAAAATATCACGGGAAAAGGGGCCTTATTAGAACTTGAATTTAATATCTTTGTTAACACAATAAAGTCCACAATTATTGTCAGATTCTGATGAAATATTCACAGAATGATTGTAGGGTCATAAGGTAACTTTCTTTTGGAAATGGAGTGGATCAGTCATGAAACATGGGAAAAGGGGCCTTGAGGATTGTTGCTTAACCCATTCCAACTCAATCCCTCCTTTTTACGCCCCTCGAGAAAAAAGCTTTGGAAAACATTGTGGAAAATGAAGAAATTGCTTGTATCAAGCAATTTCTTCATTATCCACAATGTTTTCTATCCAAAAAGATGAAAAAATTCAAAATTCCATCAACTTGAAATTGTCGTCTGCAACTTATTTCAATTTGGACCAGTCTTAAATTTTGCTGTGTTGGAATGGGTTAAAATGATAAAGGGGATAAAGCCCCTTTTTTTTCTTTATGCATTCTTCTTTGAGCAATTAACTTCCTTAAATATCAGATTTCTTTAACGGAAAACTTGATAACCAGTAGAGCGTCTCAGGCCCTCATGGGCCTCTTGTTTCTCCATATCTTAGGTTTGATATTTGTGTTTTTAATCCTTTCCTGTACAAACCCATGATTTTTAGCTAATCTGAGCAGGAAGTGCTCATGGTGAAGTATTTTGATACTTGTGAAAACATTGTAGAAGAGTCAGAAATTGCTTGTAACAAGCAATTGCTTCTTTTTCCACAATATTTTCTTTGCTTAATCAGTACATTCAGGACTGTGGAGCTATACAGGTGCTCAAGCCCCTCTAGTTCATGTTGTTTTCTACCCAAATAAACAAAGATTTTTAAATCTTAAAAAATTAATATTGTTGTCTGCAACTTTGAATTTGGACCAGACTTACCGGTAATGTTTTTTTATGTGGGAATTACTTAAGATCAAGCATTCAATTTGAGATTGTGCAGAATATATCTCCTACAATTATGGATAGACTTCGAAATAATTTGGCACAATTTTTTTAGCTCACCTGAGCACGTAGTGCTCAAGTGAGCTATTGTGATCCCCTTTTGTCCGGCGTCCGTCCGTCGTGTGTCGTGCTTCGTCCGTCAACAATTTCTTTGAACGACATCTCCTCCTTAACCACTGGGCCAATTTGAACCAAATTCGGCAGAAATGTTCCTTAGGTGGTCCCCTTCAAAAAATAGCTAAAAGAATTGAAATCTGTTAAAAAAAACTCTGGTTGCCATGGCAACAAAAGTGTAATTTTAAAAAAATCTTTAAAAATCTTCTCCTCCTGACCCAGAAGGCGTAGAGCCTTGATATTTTGCATGAAGCATCAGTATATTGACCTCTTCCAAAATAGCTAAAATCATGATCCTTGGGTCCCCAGGGGCGGAGCCCCAGGGGGGGGGTTTATATAGAAATAAAGAACGATTTTTTAAATGACATCTCCTCTCAAACCACTGGGCCGATTTGAACCAAATTTGGCAGAAATGTTGCTTAGGTGGTCCCCTTCAAAAGTAGCTAAAAGAATTGAAATCCGTTAAAAACTCTGGTTGCCATGGCAACAAAAGTGTAATTTTAAAATAATCTTTAAAATTCTTCTCCTCCTGACCCAGAAGGCGTAGAGCCTTGATATTTTGCATGAAGCATCAGTATATTGACCTCTTTCAAAATAGCTAAAATCATGATCCTCGGGTCCCCAGGGGCGGAGCCCCAGGGGGGGGGGTATATAGAAGTAAAGAACGATTTTTTGAAAGACATCTCCTCCGGATTCACAGGGCCGATTTGAACCAAATTTTGCAGAAATGTTTCTTAGGTGGTCCCCCTTAAAATTAGCTAAAAGATTTGAAATCCGTTAAAAACTCTGGTTGCCATGGCAACAAAAGTGAAATTTCAAAATAATCTTTAAGAATCTTCTCCTCCTGACCCATAAGGCGTAGAGCCTTGATATTTTGCATGAAGCATCAGTATATTATTTTCTTACAAAATAGCTAAAATCATGATCCTAGGGTTTCCAGGGGCAGACCCAGGGGGGTGGGGGGTATAGCCATGAAGCATCAGTTCACAGACTTCTTTCTTATTTCTGAAATTATAACCCATGGAAAAAGTTTTTTCCTTCTTTCAAATCACCACTAAAGCCTTGGAATTTGTAATTTAGACTTGGATCCCCAGGTTCATAGTCTTTATATATAATTGTGGCCCACTAGTTTCATAATCCTAACCTTAACATGAAATTAGACTGTTGAAAGAAAAAGAGCCTTTATCTCAGGTGAGCGCCCCAGGGCCAACGGCCCTCTTGTTTCATTATGAGAAGATGTGCCATTTGAAAGAAATCAGATAGTTCCAAGGTTCCTTAGGGACTTTCTAGTTCTTAACCTTTGTCATGCTGAACCTAGAATATTCCTGTTTTTGCAGAAGGCATAGACAAAGATCAGCCTGCACATTAGTACAGTCTGATCTTCGTAAGAGGGATGTATTTTTTTAGCTCACCTGAGCACAAAGTGCGAGGTGAGCTATTGTGATCGGTCGTTGTCCGTCGTCCGTCCGTCTGTCCGTCTGTCCGTCTGTCGGTCCGTCCACAATTTCTTTAAAAATCTTCTCCTCCTAAACCAGTAGGCCAATCAAGCTGAAACTTTGCAGGGATGTTCCTTGGGTGAAGTTCTTCAAAAGTTGTTAAAAGAATTTAATTTCGTCAAAAACTCTGGTTGCCGCGGCATTTGAAAATGGGAATCTTTAGTAATTCTTTAAATATCTTTAAAAATCTTCTCCTCCTAAACCAGTAGGCCAATCAAGCTGAAACTTTGCAGGGATGTTCATTGGGTGAAGTTCTTCAAAAGTTGTTAAAGAATTTAATTTTGTCAAAAACTCAGGTTGCTGCGGCATTTGAAAATGGGAATCTTTAGTAATTCTTTAAATATCTTTAAAAATCTTCTCCTCCTAAACCAGTAGGCCAATCAAGCTGAAACTTTGCAGGGATGTTTATTGGGTGAAGCTCTTCAAAAGTTGTTAAAAGAATTTAATTTCGTCAAAAACTCTTGTAACCGCGGCATATGAAAATTGGAAATTTTAGTAAATCTTTGATGTTGTTTTTTTAATAGACTACAAGGCCAAAGGCCTTTAGATTTTGTAAAGAGCTTAATCATATGGTTCTCTACCAAGTTTTTAAATTTTTAATCTCTGGGGTCAAAAATGGCCCGCCCCTGAGGTCCGAAGTTTGGAAAAATTCTTAATTAGAGCAATTTCAAAATGCTTCTCCTCTGAAACTATAAGGTCTAGGATATTCATATTGGGTATGTAGCATAACTAGATGGTTTTGTACTATATCACAAAAATTTTTCATCCAAGGGTCAAAAGCGGCCCTGACTAGGGGTCCAAAAATTTGGAAAAACGCAAAATTTGAGTATGTTCAAAAAAATTCTTCATTTTAAGGCGGAGGGCATCTATATTTTGAGTGTAGCATAGCCTGGCTGTTATCTATCAATTTTGATTAAATTATGCCTGTAGGTTAAAAAACACCCCTTCCCTGGATGTCCAAAGTTCGTAAAAATGCTCAATTAGACCATGTTCAACAGTCTTCTCCTCCCAATCTACATAGTGTAAGGCATTCATATTTGATTTATAGCATTACCAGATTGTTCTCTACTATGTTAGCTAAAATCTTAGCCCTGGGATAAAACATGGCACTGCCCCAGAGGTCCAAAATTTTGGAAAACACCCAATTAGAGCAACTTCAAAAGTCTTATCCTTCTGAAATATAAGATGAAGGGCATTCATATTTGGTATGTAGCATGACTAAACAATTTTGTACTATGTTACAGGAAAATATGCTCTTAGAATAAAAAATGTCTCTGCTCCTGAAATTGAAAATTGCATAAATCGCATTGAAAGGATTCTTCTTAAATAGAAATGGAGAAATTGCTTGCTTTCTCACAATGCTTTTTTAAACCTTTTTCCCTGGGATAGTTTGGTAATCGATTAAACTATGAAGCTAAAGGCATTCATTTCATTTTAAAGCATTACTGGATTGTTTTGTACAAAGCCCAAAATCTTATATTTGTTTTATTTATTTTACTCAAGTGTGTCATTTTTTATACAAAAAAGTACTGTAATTTGCAGATGCCTCAGGTGAGCGATTTAGGACCATCATGGTCCTCTTGTTTTACCAGACTGATGCCTTAACAATATCATAATAACCAGTGGTCTTAGATGACCAGGTGTTTGTCCCCTTTAGGCAACAAAAGTTTAAATAATCAAATTTTCAAAAGAAATATTGACTATCAATAAGACTTTCCAGTGCTGTCAGTCCTTTGATTCTAAAGTAATTCTGTATAGAAACTTAATTCAGCATGACAAGGGTTAAGATACTTTTATTATACCCTCCCAAAGTCAGTTTGTTTGTCAGTCGGTTGTTCAGTCTGGCTGTAGCTTTCTACTTTTCCCCTTGATTTCTCAGCAACTAGGGCTTGTATTTGATTCAAATTGTACAAATATACTTGGTATCAAGCAGAGATTTGTCTGCTCATTTTCTATTCAACTATTGAATGAATTTTACTCACATTTGCACTCAGTATCAACCAAAACGAATTCATTTTTGGTTACAGTTGATTTGGCTTTTATTAGAGCTTCGGCCCTTTGTTGAAAAAAAGGTTCTATTCCATGATGAAATATTTTTTCTATGACATGGAGTCATTGGGTTATAATTTAGGCACATCATGTTTCAATTAATATATAACTATATCAAGCCCCCTGACAAATGTCTGATTTTAAACCAACTTAAATGCTTGGATTAATTCCAGAGCATGTTAAGAGGTCAGTAGAAAAATATTGCAAATGCCTGTAAATATAAAGGCATCTATGGTTTGTTCCATGCTAACACACATATCGATGGTTCAGTGCGAAACAGTTGTAACTGTCTATATATTTATAGGCAGTTACAACTGTTTTAGGCTGAACCAACGATATCTTCTTTGGTGGATAATTTGTAAAGAAAAGTTTAGTAAGGTAGATTTGCTGTGATATGTTCCAAAAATTAGTCACAATACAATGTTCTTTTTGATAAGCCTGAAACATACATATACACTTGGAGAGAGAATTTTATTCCTAAAATTTAACCCTTTCCTGGATAAACCCGGGATTTTACGTCACTGTGATTTTATACTTGAGAAAACATTGTGGAAAAAGGAGAAATTGCTTATAATAAGCAATTTCTCCTTTTCCCACAGTGTTTTCTACCACATAGGATTGTTTTATTTGGAATCGCATCCAATTTTCATTGTCATCTGCAACCTTTTTCAAATTGGCAGGTCTAAAATTTCAAAAACCAGGAAAGGGTTAATGATTGAATTTAATCGCTGCCCACACATTGACGCTTTTTTTCACACTTAAGAAATGAGCCTCAGAAAATGAAGAAATTGTTGGTTACAAGCAATTTCTTCATTATCTACAATGTATACTACCTGAGAAGACAAAGATTTGTAAATTCCCATCAACTTTTCTCATCTAATTTTTTCCGAGCCCGCTTGCGGTGAGCGAGACATAGTTGTCACTATGACAAGTCGGAATATGTACGTTAGTACATTATTCCATTAGTCTGTCCAAATTTGTCCATACAATTACTCCTAAATTTATGGATGTATTTCAAAATAATTTGGCACAATTATTCTCTATCATGAGTAGATGTGCCATTTGAAAGGATTTTTGGGATAGTTCTAATGTCAAGGTCACAGCTCAAGGTCAAACACGAAAATTGGGTTTGTCCAGATAATTACTCTTACATTTATGGATGGATTTCAAATAACTTGGCACAGTCATTCTCCATCATGAGCAGATGTGCCATTTGAAAGAATTTTTGGGATAATTCTAATGTCAAGGTCACAGCTCAAGGTCAAACACTAAAATTGCGATTGTCAAGAGCATTTCTCCTACAATTATGAATAGATTTTAAAAAAAAATTGGCACAATTATTCTCCATCATGAGTACATGTGCCATTTGAAAGAATTTTTGGATAGCTTCAAGTTCAAGGTCAAAGCTCAAGGTCAAACACTAGAATTGATGGTCAAGGTCAAGTTGATGGTCAAAACTTTGCGGGCTCGACAGCAGTTGTCCTGGGTCAATCATCTGGTTTTCTTGTTTTTTTTTCGGTGGACCATCAAAATTGTGATTGTGTGGGAATGGGTTGAATTATTAAACTCATTTGTTTCCTAGACGAGACTTGCACCAACCCCTTGATGTTGTACATTCAGTTTATTCTTGAATGGCTTCAGCTGAATTTGAATAGGCAAAGTAATCATGGTTCTGTGAATAACTTTGCCTATTAGCGAAAAAAAAATGGATCCTAAAAGAAAAATGGAGGGTTGTTGGTAATTGATTTAAAGATCTAATCAGTTCCAGTAGTCATGTGACATTTTTGACAGTTCTGATTGGCAGATGGTGCCAGTACCATCATTTGTATGCATAATCTGACAGAAATTGACGAGGGACGTTGAGACCAAGAGCATATGAAGAATTTCTTTTTCGTAGGATAATTACATTACTCTGTCCAAAATTTTCTACCTCAAAGACCAAGATATTATTCTCAGACGGCCCCTCAAATTATCTTCAATCATTTTTTTGAGCTGAGAATTGATGGTATACTGCTCATCCTGACATTTTTTTCTGGGGCTTGATTTGTTTCTTCTGTAGGTTCTGTATTTTTATCTAATTGATATGGTGTATAAATATAGACATATTAACCCTTGTCATGCTGAATGAGATCTATTTAAGAATTGAATTAAAATCAAAAGGCTGAAAGCACTAGTAGTACTTGTTTGATTAATAATAATTCTTTTGAAAATCAATTCCATAAACAACTCTCATTTGAAAATGACCTGCAGAGGGTGTAGATTAAGATCAGACTGCACTTGTTGTGGATACCTCCTGCCAAAACCGTAATATTCTGGTTTCAGCATGACAAGGGGTAAAATCAAAAATAATCTTATGGCAAAGTTTTTAAAAAAACATCTGAAAAATGAAGAAATTACTTGTCTAAGAATTGTCTTGTGATAATAGGTTAACCCATATCCACACAATGATGCTTTTTACCTCACCTGAGCACAACGTGCTCAAGGTGAGCTTTTGTTATCACCTTTTGTCCGTCGTGCGTCATGCGTTGTGCGTCGGAAGGGGTCAACAATTCTTCAAACATCTTCTCCTCAGTAACCACTGGGCGGAATTCAATAAAACTTGGTAGGAATGTTCCTTGGGTGACCCTTCTCAAAAGTTGTTCGCAGATTTTTGATTGACCCCCAAATATGGGCGTGGCAGGGCGTGGCAGTTTTTGACTTTGAAATATTTAAACATCTTCTCCTCAGTAACCATTGGGCCAATTTCAACCAAATTTGGTATGAATGTTCCTTGGGTGACCCTTTTCAAAAGTTGTTCGCAGATTTTTGATTGACCCCAAAATATGGGCGTGGCAGGGCGTGGCAGTTTTTGACTTAGAAATCTTTAAACATCTTCTCCACAGTAACCATTGGGCCGATTTCAACCAAACTTTGCATGAATGTTCCTTGGGTGACCCTTTTCAAATGTTGTTCTTAAATTTCGATTGATGCCCAAATAAGGGCATGGAAGGGTGGGGCAGTTTTTGACTTAGAAATCTTTAAGCATCTTCTCCTCAGTAACCATTGGACCAATTTCAACCAAACTTTGCATGAATGTTCCTTGGGTGACCCTTTTCAAAAGTTGTACGCAGAATTTTGATTTATGCCCAAATATGGGTGTCGCAGGGCCTGGCAGTTTTTGACTAAGGAACCTTTAAACATCTTCTCCTCAGTAACCATTGGGCCAATTCCAACCCAAACTTGGCATGAATGGTCCTTAGGTGACTCTTTTTAAAAGTTGTTCCTGGAATTTTGATTTATGCCCAAATATGGGTGTCGCAGGGCCTGGCAGTTTTTGACTAAGGAACCTTTAAACATCTTCTCCTCAGTAACCATTGGGCCAATTCCAACCCAAACTTGGCATGAATGGTCCTTAGGTGACTCTTTTTAAAAGTTGTTCCTGGAATTTTGATTTATGCCCAAATATGGGCGTGGCAGGGTGGGGCACATTTTGACTTTGAAATCTTTAAACATCTTCTCCTCAGTAACCATTGGGCCAATTTCAACCAAACTAGGCATGAATGTTCCTTGGTTGACCTTTTCAAAAGTTGTTCGCGGAAATTTGATTGACCCCCAAATATGGGCGTGGCAGGGCGTGGATGTTTTTGTCTTTGATATCTTTAAACATCTTCTCCTCAGTAACCATTGGGCCAATTTCAACAAAACTTTGCATGAACATTCCTTGGGTGACTCTTTTCAAAAGTTGTTCCTGGAATTTTGATTTATGCCAAAATATGGGTGTGGCAGGGCGTGGCAGTTTTTTACTTTGAAATCTTTAAACATCTTCTCCTCAGGAACCAAGGGGCCAATTTCAACCAAACTTGGCATGAATGTTCCTTGGTTGACCTTTTCAAAAGTTGTTCGCAGAATTTTGTTTCACGCCACAATATGGGCGTGGCTGTTTTTTACTTTGAAATCTTTAAACATCTTCTCCTCAGTAACCATTGGGCCAATTTCAACCAAACTAGGCATGAATGTTCCTTGGTTGACCTTTTCAAAGTTGTTTGCGAAATTTTGATTTATGCCCAAATATGGGCGTGGCAGTTTTTAACTTTGAAATCTTTAAAAATCATCTCCACAGTAACCATTGGGCCAATTTCAACAAAACTTTGCATGAATGTTCCTTGGGTGACTCTATTCAAAAGTTGTTCCTGGAATTTTGATTTATACCCAAATATGGGCAATTGCAGGGTCAGGCACTCTTTTGACTTTGAAATCTTTAAACATCTTCTCCTCAGTAACCACTGGGCCAATTTAATATTAAAAGTTGTTCGCAGAACTTTGTTTCATGCCCAAATATGGGCGTGGCAGTTTTTAACTTTGAAATATTTAAAAATCTTCTCCTCAGTAGCAATTGGGCCAAGTTCAACCAAACTTGGCATGAATGTTCCTTGGGTGACTCTTTTCAAAAGCAGTTCCTGGAATTTTGATTTATACCCAAATATGGGCGTGGCTGGGTCGGGGACTTTTTTTACTTTGAACATCTTCTCCTCAGTAACCATTGGGCCAAGTTCAACCAAACTTGGCATGAATGTTCCTTGGGTGACCCTTTTCAAAAGTTGTTCGCAGAACTTTGTTTCATGCCCAATTATGGGCGTGGCAGTTTTTGACTTTGAAATCTTTAAACATCTTCTTAGTAACTATTGGGCCAATTTCAACCAAATTTGGTATGAATGTTCCTTGGGTGACCCTTTTCAAATGTTGTTCTTAAATTTCGATTGATGCCCAAATAAGGGCATGGAAGGGTGGGGCAGTTTTTGACTTAGAAATCTTTAAGCATCCTCTCCTCAGTAATCAATGGACCAATTTCAACCAAACTTTGCATGAATGTTCCTTGGGTGACCCTTTTCAAAATGTGTTTAGGAAATTTGATTGACGCTTAAATATGGGCTTGGCTGTTTCTTTATTTAGAAATCTTTAAATATCTTCTCCTCAGTAAGCAATGGGCCAATTTCAACCAAACTTGGCATGAATGTTCCTTGGGTAAACCTTTTTCAAAAGTTGTTCGCAGAACATTGTTTCATGCCCAAATATGGGCGTGGCAGGGTGGGGCAGTTTTTTATTTAGAAATCTTAAAATATTTTTCTCCTCAGTAATCATTGGGCCAATTTCAACAAAACTTGGCATGAATGTTCCTTTGGTGACCTTATTCAAAAAGTGTTTGCAAAATTTTGTTTTTTTGCCCAAATATGGGCGTGGCAGGGCGGGGCAGTTTTTTTGCTTTGAAATTTTTAAACATCTCCCCAGTAACCATTGGGCCAATTTCAACTAAACTTAAATGGATATTCCTTGGGTGACCCTTTTCAAAAGTGTTGGCAAAATTTCGAATCATCTTACATTAGTCAGGTGAGTGATTTTAGGGCCATTCTGGCCCTCTTGTCTTAGAAAGCCCCTCAAGATAAACAATTTGGAAAACATTGTAGAAAACGAAGAAATTGCTTGTATCAAGCAATTTCTTCATTTACCACAATGTTTCCTACCCAGAAAGTTAAAAAAAATAATAAAATTTCACAAATTTTAATTTGTAGTGTGCAAGTTTTTTCAATTCAGACCAGTCTAAAATTTCCTCAGGTCGTAATGTGTTAAATATAGATGAGTATAAGGAAATCCTGGAAGCTGACAATTTAAAGTCTTTCTTTATTGTTGCAAAGTCGGATCTTTAATCACTTACTTGCCTTCTTCTTTCAAAGGCAATAGATCATTTCAAGGGTTAACCCATTACCATACTGCAAAACTTTAGACCAGTCCAATTTGTAAGGAGTTTCAGAAGACAATTTGATTTTAATGTAATTTTAGATTTTTGAACTTTCTTGGCCTGCAGTCATGACTGAAATTCTGTTAAAAGTGGCATTAAACCCCATTTATGAATCAAATTTCTTGGTAGAAAACATTGTTGAAAATGAAGAAATTGCTTGTTGCAAGCAATTTCTTCATTTTACACAATATTTTCCTTATTGTTTTTCTTGAGGGGCGTCAAAAAGTGTCATTGTGTGGGAATGGGTTAAGAGCAAGACTAAATAAATAAAACTTATTTAAGATTGAAAGTTTTGACTCACCCCTAAATTTGGTAAAGACAGGTAGGAATTTAACAGTTTGGCAACAACAAGCAGAATAAAAAAAAAAAAAAGAATAAAGACATCTAGAATTGGTATTTCTGCTGTTTGTTGGTTTTACTTATTACCAGACAGCAAAATTTTAGATCGGTCCAAATTAAAAAAATTGCAGATGACAATTTTAAGTTGTTAAATCTTACATTTTTTCAACTTTCTTTTTAGTAAACATTGTGGAAAATGAAGAAATTGCTTGTTACAAGTAATTTCTTCATTTTACACTATGTTTTCTTGAGGGGCATCAAAAAGCATCATTATGTGGGAATGGGTTAAAAAGAGTAACCGATACAAAACCAATAATTCAAGATTTGTCATCCCGGAAAAAGGTGACTGTATGTAGAGGAAGTAAGAGACTTTGCGAAACAAATTAGACAATGTTTCTGCCAGACTTCATAATGGATTCTTTGAACATGGACAGCGTGATCTATTTCTACTCCTTAAAAGGAGCTATTTTTAGATAACCCTTCATCAGTTTTGGAATGCTCAGGAATCAATAGGAAATTTGCGTGTATATTCTTAACACCATCTTCAATATTGGCTTGAATCAAAGATGGTACTAGACCATAAAAGCAATCAGAGGCATATTGTTTTACCATTGTCGGTCGGTCTTTCTTCTGTCTGTGTGTCTGTCATTCTATCCATATATTTGTCTGTCTTTCTGCTAAAGTTAGCAGCTCTATACCATTCAGAAAACACTTCATATCTGGCATATAGGTACCTTAGTCAGAAGGTATAAGTCTAACTTGGGCCATACTCAAAATCAAATATCAATGTCATTACAAGTTATCAAGGTCAAATTTCTGAAAAACTGTCACAGGGTAAAGTGTTTAACGAACACATCGTTTTTAAGCCCTTGCATTAATTAGATCAGGGGTATTTTATTTTACGTATGTATGTCTGTCTGTCTGTGAGTTGTAAACTTAATATATAACTTAATATTTTGCTCTTTTTGAATCACTGTGGAAGGTATGTGGCTCGTATTATAGATATAGGCTCCTTGTATTGATAGGCATCAGTTGGTTGTAAGATTAGGGTCAATTATTATGGTAAAGGTCCTTTTTCAAGGTCATAAGGCAAAAACTTAACATTTTTCTTTGATTTAAACACTGTTGAAGAAACAGGGCTCATATTTCGGATATAAGTTCACTGCAATGGTAGACATCAGTTGATTGTGAGATCAAGGGTATCCATCAAAGTTACTTTTTATGTAAAAAAGGGGGGGCTGTAACTGGAGCATACTGTTTCATAATACACATCTTGTTTCTACTGTTGGGAAAGGTGAAGTTTCTGTGTTTTCTACCTCCAATATGCAATGGCTAGAGTCTGTCCTATCCGAACCCCATGCATTTATTGCAGTTAGTGAAACTAGTTCTTTACATGGCTGATATAAATCAAGTTTTTTGCAAACATTTCTTATTTTGGTAAAACTGCAATCTGTAGGGACACCTATCTCTTTTTGAGAAGTAAAGGAAACCTAAACCATTACCACCACGTGGGTTAATTTTGATCCTGTTCAAAGTGTCTTTACATTGTAATTAACCCATAAAATATGATCATGGAAAACTTTGATGAAAAAGAGAAATTGCTTATAACAAGTAATTTATCCTTTTCTCACAATGTTGTAATTTTGTAATTTTAGCACAATTTGAAATGCCTTGTGCAGCTGCTTTAAATTTTGACCAGTCTAAAATTTTGTCATCTGTAAATGGGTTAAGCAATTACCTAAAGATTTACCGATACTTATAAATTTCTCTATTACAGATGCAACGAGTTACCAAAGATAAATGTCTTGAAGTTATCAACAAATTTGAACCATCAAAAGAAGGAAAGCGAAAAGGACGGCTTGGAGTTGATGGTAACATACTGTTTGTATACATATTTATTGTAGACAAGGATTTTTGTGAAAAAGAAAACGTTTAATTGAGAGGATGATTTTCAACGCGTTTTTCTTGCAAAGACCAAACTCTAAATTGTTTGTGGCCTTTGTAGCCTTACTATTTAACCCTTTACGAGATGCCAAAATTTTGGTTGGGTCCAAATTGAAAGAAGTTTTTCCTTTTCTTACAAAGTTTTCCATATCTTAAGGGAAAGCGTTTTTATGAGGTAATGCGTTAAGGCATTTTTGATATTTTTTGTCATCTCAGCACTTAGTAAGACTGAAATTTAGCATTTGAACTTCTATTTACCAAAGATTTGATTATACACAGAAAGACAGCTGAAATTTCTCTTTTCTATGAAACGATACAATCTTCTTTTGTTTAACCCATAACCAGACATCTAAATTTTAGACTGGTCCAAATTGAAAGGAGTTGCATACAACAACTTTTGGAATGATTTCACTTTTGGGGTAGAAATTATTGTGGATAATGTAGAAATTGCTGAACTTTGACAAAGATCAGCCTGCACATATGAGCAGTCCTGTTGCTCTTTTATACCACCTGCTTGTACATTTCAAGCCACATCTATTTGTAGGATACATTTAAGAGATGAAGAGAATATTTTTTGTTTTCATGGAGGTATGAACCGAAAAAACTAATCACACTGTATGAATACGCGAAGCGGATTCATACATTGTGTGATTAGGTTTTACGGTTCATACCTCCATGAAAACAAAAAATATTCTCTTCATATCTTATAATTTAATAGCATGGAGCGAAAAATGCAACAACTTAACAAATTTTGATACCTTTTTGTAGTGAACTATTTTGTGCGGAAGCATTCAAAATGGCTGCGTCCTCAAAATTTTGTTCATGGAGGTATGAATTAAATTTTTCGACCAATCAGATCGCTCGTTTTTGATAGACGAAACTGACAATTAAATTATTTTCAAGTAAATATGATCCAACAATTAGTGCTTCCAATAACTTCAGCCCATTGATATTACTGCAATATTCTGTAGAGAATATATTCAGCATGACATGGGTTGATATCACTGACCCTTCAGTTTCTAGTAGTTACATAATAATGTGACCTTCTACAGCTAATTATACACAGACCTGTGGTTGAGATAAAAAGCTACTAATGCAGTTATCATGTAAAATGTGACATTATTCAGGAGAAAAAAAGAAATGCCGGACTAATCATCCCCTTTTATCGCTTTTCTTCGATCAAGATAATGATTTTCATAACCTTGTATTCTTATGACTTTTCGTGCAGAATTTAACCATTCCAACATCTTTCCTTTCTATGATAACCCACAATAAAGAAATTGGAAAAGATTGTGGGAAATGAGGAAATTGCTTGTAACAAGCATTTTCTTCATTTGCCTCAATGTTTTCCCAAACAAAGCACAAGAAAATATGTGACTTCATCAACTATAAAATTTTCATCTACAACTTCTTTCAACTTAGACCAGTCTAAAATCATGTCATCTTTGAATGGGTAAATTCAACCCTCAGCATGCGTGATGTGAAAAAGGACCATCTGGCACGCGCATAAAGTATAGACCGTGGCTAGACTGAGCTGACTGATTTGTATGGATATTTTTTTTTTAATCTTTATAGGTTTTCTCAGTATAGAACATTTTTGTCGAACCCGCTTGCGGTGAGTGAGACATAGTAGTCACTATGACTAGTCGGTGTATGTGCGTTAGTCCACATTTGTCCAGACAATTACTCCTACATTTATGAATGGATTTCAAAATAACTTGGCACAATCATTCTCCATCATGAGTAGATGAGCCATTTGAAGGAATTTTATTGGATAGTTCTAATGTCAAGGTCACAGCTCAAGGTCAAACACTATAAATGTGTTTGATTGTACACTTACTCCTACATTTGTGGAGAGATTTCAAAATAACTTGGCACAATTATTCTCCAACATGAGTAGATGTGCCATTTAAAGGAATTTTTTGGATAGTTCTAATGTCAAGGTCACAGCTCCAGGTCAAACACTACAATTGTGTTTGTCTGTACAATTACTCCTACATTTTTGGATGGATTTCAAAATAACTTGGCACAATTATTCTCCATCATGAGTAGATGTGCCATTTGAAGGAATTTTTGGGATTGCTTCAAGTTCAAGGTCAAAGCTCAAGGTCAAACACTAAAATTGTACTTGTCCAGAGCATGATAACTACAAAACTTTGCAGGCTCAACAGCAGTTGTCCTGGGACAACCATCTAGTTTATTCAAAATGAACAATTGCTGGCCCTGCCCACTGACTTGGTTGGCCTTGCCCAATGACTCTGACAGGAGCTTCCGTTCTGATTTTATTCAGTGTTATTGTGAAAAATTTATGGCCAGGAGCTTGTGACAAAAAAGTAGAATGGTTGATTGGTAACTTAAATTGCGTAACTACAGCTTCAATAAGCTATAGTTACAATGTTTAAGTTGCCCAACCAACAAAAATGGCTCACATAAATGGCAGCCAACGTCGCAGTTCAAATCCCACTTGTTATCAAATTAATGATTTAACCCATTCCAACACAAGCCCTCCTTTTTACGCCCCTCAGGTAAAAAGATATGGGAAACATTGTGGAAAATGAAGAAATTGCTTGTGACAAGCAATTTCTTCATTATCCACAATGTTTTCTATTCAAAAAGGTGAAAAAAATTACAATTCCATCATTTTGACATTGTTGTCTGCAGCTTCTTTGAATTTGGACCAGTCTAAAATTCAATTGAGTTGGAATTGGTTAATGGGCCGCTTTTTCAATTGATAAGTCAATTGACCTTTGCTTGATTTAAAAACACTGGCAACAAAAATATAGAGTTACCTTGTTCTGCCCTTGTGTGTGTGTGTGTGTGTGTGTGTATGAGGGTGTTGTTGTTTTTGTGTGTGTGTAAGTGTGTTTGTCTTATTCTTTTCCAGGGCATATCTTCTATAAGTGTGTTTGTCTTATTCTTTTCCAGGGCATATCTTCTATTAGTGTGTTTGTCTTATTCTTTTCCAGGGCATATCTTCTATATTATTTGATGGATTTAACCCATCCCCACACAGTGACGCTTTAAACGCCCCTCAATATCAAAACATTGGAAAACAGTGTGGAAAATGAAGAAATTGCTTGTTACAAGCAATTTCTTCATTATCCACAATGTTTTCTACCCCAAAAACAAAATTTTTAAAGATTTCATAAACTTTAAATTGTCGTCTGCAACTACTTTGAATTTAGACTGGTATAAAATTTTGTCGTCTGGGAATGGGTTAACTTCGCACCGTTGGTCGCCTTGAAGAGTACTAGTGTCATACTTAACCCTTTTACTGTTTTGCAAAATGTTAGACACTTTTACCCATTCCAAATGACAAAATAGTAGACAGGTCCAAATTCAGAAATTCAAAGGGGTTGCAAGTGTCAATTTCAAGTTGATGGAACCATAGATTTTTTTCAATTTTCTGGGTAGAAAACAGTGTGAAAAAAGAAGAAATTGCTTGTTACAATAAATTTCTTCATTTCCACAATATATTTTTTTTTCGGGGGCGTCATTATGTGGAAATGCGTTAATCTTGGTAAAAGACTATGGATCTTCTCTACAAGACAAATTTTAACCCTTTATTTTTTTGTAAAATTTTAGACCTATCCAAATCCAAAAGTTTTGCAGACGAAAAAATCATTTGGATATAATTTGAAAAATAATCGTTCCGTAAGATAGAAAAATTGTGGAAAAAGAGCATTAGAGTAGAAAAATTGTGGAAAAAGAGGAATTTCTTCTTTTTCTAAAATGTTTCCTCAATTATAATATCTAAGGGATATAAAAAACAGGGATTGAACAGGAAAGAACTTACAATTTTCTTGTAAGAATATAAAATAATTTGAAGTTTAATAATAGCTGTCAAAGATTAATCATTACTTGATTATGAATTTATTACATTTTGCATGTTTTGCAAGAGAATGTCTGAAGATATTGCTTTTATGGCTTCCATTTTGACAGAGCGTGATAATTCATTGATATATGAATAACTTCGTATATTTATTGATTACTAGTTGGTTGCATGTTGAGAAATCATTTGACAGGATATTTATAACTTAGAAATAAATCAGTATTTATAGTCAGACATCATGACATCTATATTCGTATAGCTCAATATGTCACTGTCCCAGAGCTATAAGGTTGAAAATTCCTATAGAAAGGTATGGCTAAGACATGGAGCTGAGTTAACTTACCAGACAACAAATTTGACATAATCATTCACTGAGGTAGAAAATATTGTTGAAAATGAAGAAATTGCAATTTCTTCTTTTTCCTCAATGTTTTCTCAAGTATAAAAACACAGGGACGTAAAAACCAGGGATTATATAGGATTATATGGGAAGGGGTTAACCTACAAGACAACAAATTAGACTGGTCCAAATTGAAAGGAGATACAGAAGATAACAGAAATGCAATTTATTAATTCCTGTTCAATCCTGTGTTTTTACAACCCTCAATAAAAATTCTTTTAAAAAAATTGTAGGAAAGGAAGAAAATGCTTGAAAGACACAATATTTTGATATTCAATTATGTTTCCTACCTTTGCTGCCCCCCCCCCCAAAAAAAAAGATAAATAAATTTAACCAACTGAAAACCTTTAACGGCAACTTCTTTGAAGTTATGAAGTTTTGTTGTTTGGTAATGAGGTTGAATTTAAAATATCAGTGTCTGATTTACACAAGCAATTTTTCCTTTTCTCACAATTATTTTCTGCTTGTAATTTCTTGAAGATGAAAAAGTAGGTAAATGATTATAGGCTTCTCACTTTTTACTTGTAGCATAGGCCTGGAGTTTAAACCCATTACCAGACGGCAAAATTTTAGACTGGTCGCAATTGAAAGAAGTGTCAGACGATAATTAACAGTTTTTGAAATTCTAGATTTTTTCAAATTATGGGGTAGAAAATATGATGTGAAATGAAGAAATTGCTTGTTACAAGCAACTTCTTCATTTTACACAACGTTTTCCTAATTGTTTTTCTTTGGAGACATCAGAAAGCGTCATTGTGTGGGAATGGGTTAAACCCTTTTCAGTAAATGTTTGCTGTGTCAATGGGAAGTGATTTTGAGTCTGCCAGTCTTTATTTCATTTAACCCATTACCAGACAACAAAATTTTAGATTGGTCCAAATTGAAAGAAGTTGAAGATGACATTCCAAGTTATGATTATATTGGAGAATAAGTGCCAATTAGGATATAAAACATTTTGAGAATAGGTGAAATTAGAATAAGTTTTATTCTAGAGTCATTAATTATCAATGTGCTCAGCTTTGTACCTGTTCCAGTGTTTTCAGTCTTTTGAAGATTTTTTTTATTTTCATGACATACACTGCAACTCCTCTATAACGCTACCCGCCACAGTGCTGACTCCATTATAAAGCAGGAGTTGTGCTTGGCTCCGGAAATTTGGGGGGGGGGTGTCATTTTGGGTTACTGATGATAAGATACGACGTTGACGCTGTTTTAACAGCGAATTTTCATCCCATCTTCGGTCATCTCGAAGAAGAAGGTAACCAGGTAAGTTATCCACACCTAACAGTGGATGGTCATGGCAATTAAAGCATTAGATTAGAGATAATTGCTTTGTTTGATTGATGACACGCGTAGTGTTTCAATTTACCATTCGGTTCCATAGTTTGGTCAAATTGTTTGAGATTGAGGTGATTAATGCCTTAAGTCAATGATAATTTTAAATCAATATAGAATAGGCAAGCACCTCTGTATCCTTCAGTTAATAACCTTGAAGATGATGCGATTAAAATATCACACTTTGTTTCTCTCTCGACGATTTTTATTCTCTTCAGTCCCCATCTGCAGATATTGCGTGTTCGTGAAATTAGATTAAATGACTTGAGCCTACTTTTGATTTCACTTATCCGGAGCTCATAGAGGGAAGTGGCTTCGGTTGTAACAAATTAAGATAAAATTGCGACAATATGCTTTGAAACCAATCAGTCGTAGTTGCGGCTGAATACAGAAAATGCGTGAATTTTAATTGTATATGTCACAAAATCATTAGCTTCTCATACAATGGGAATTTGTAAATGACATGGTTCAGATAGAGTTCATTGTTTATTTATTGTTGACGGTAATGAAATTAGACCAAGTCCATTACCGCCAAAAAGGTTCGAAGGTCGATCCACGTGTATTTCTCAACACGTCAGTAACCACAGATGCTCAACAACTAGTCGGTCGCCAAGGAGACGTCGCTATGCAGGACACTTAGATTTTATCCCTTTCCTTTGAAGATGGAAACATTTCAGTCTATGTACAACTTAATTTGATTAGATAAAAACGCCAACGAGTATCAATGATAATAAAACATTTCTTAGGTGAAAATTCTAGAGTTTTATTATTCGGGGACCAAAAGAGAAATATAACTTGTAGAAATTTACGGATTATTAAGTTCCGGTAGACCGGGAAGGTAAGGGTAGATTCTAATAGTTTTCAAATTTGCCGAATTCCGTTGGTTTCTGCTAAAATCTCGTAACTACAGTTGTTGTTTTTCATTTCCTGATTAGTAACATCTATGAAATTAAACTTGTTACATTTTAGTCAATGTGGTAGTGTTATCACGATTTTACCGGGTTTTTGGAACCGCAGGTTGAGTAAATCGAGGGGGGGGGCAGTGTTATAGCATTATAACTCCACTTCTTCCGCTGTTTCATTTCTTGGACCCCACCAACAGCATTATAGTGGAGCTACTAGCTTTATTTCAAACCATTTAACCCACACAATGATGCTTTTGACGCCCCTCTAGAAAAACGGTTGGCAAAACTTGGTGTAAAATGAAGAAATTGCCAGTAAAAATCTAAAATTTCAAAGATTTTAAATAGTCATCTGAAATTTCTTTCAATTCGGACAAGTAAAAAATTTGCCATCTGGTAATCATGTTGTCAAGAGTATCTGGGCTAAAACTTTGATGTTTGTGTGTATTTTCAGGGTTTACGTTTTATTTAATGTCTCCTGAATGTGATATTTTTGATCCGGACCACTTATCTGTTTGCCATGACATGACCCAGCCCTTAAGCCATTACTTTGTCGCAAGTTCTCATAACACGTAAGTATACATAGAACTAATGTTCTTTTTTGAATGCCCCCATATCAGTCAGTCTGTCCTTTTCTTGATTCTGCAAAACACACATCTAACAAGCATTTTTCTGTTTTTTCAAAGCTACCTCCATAATTATGTTCCCTAGAAATGCTCCCTACTTTGCACCTTATTTCTAGCTGCACTGACAGAAAGCTAGCTAGCTATTGTCATGGCGACCATCTGTGCGTAGGTAAACAGTTCTCCTCAGAAAGTACCAAACAGAATTAAACCGAATTTCACAGGAATGATCCTTGGGTGACCCTTTATCATATTTCTTCAAATAATCTTGATTTGATGAAAAACATGGCTTTAATGTGTGGGGCTAATTTCCATATATGGTGAAAGCTTGAAAAATCTTCTTTCAGAAACCTGTTGATGGATTTCAACCATATTTTGCAGGAATGATCATTGTGTGACCCTTTATCAGATTTCTTCAAAGAATTGAATTGGACAAAAAATGTGGCTTTAATGGGCGGGGCTCATCACCATATATGGTGAAAGCTTTAATTTTTTCTCAGAAACCAGAAAACTGATTTCAATGAAATTTCACAGGAATCATCCTATGGTGACTTTTAACAGACTTTTTTGAAAAATTAGATGAAAACATGGCTGAAATAGGTAGGGCTGCCATATGTGGTATAAAGTGACAACTATAAAAATCTTTTCATGTTTTAGAAACCAGTAGATTGATTTCAACCAAATTTCACAAGAATATTCCTTTTGAGACCCTTTATCAGATTTCTAAATTAATTTGATTTAATGAAAACCTGACTTTTTGGTTGGTGGGTGGGCTCATATCCATATATGGAATATATTCCTAGAACTTTGACTATTTTCTCAGAATGCTGTTGATGGATTATAACCAAATTTGGAAGTAATGATCCTCAGGTGACTGTCTGATTCCTTCATATAATTTGATCAGCTGAAAAACATGGCTTTTATTATCATGTCTTGGGTCTATAATGGTATACGGTGAAAATTTTGTTAATACCTTTTCATCTGACTTTGAAATTGAATTTCACATAACTCAACTTGACTTGTAAAACAGAGAAAAATTTGAATTGCTTCTTTAGAACTATTTCAAAGATTTCAGTGACTAGATTAATTTGCTAGATATTGCAAAGATGATTCTGTTTATACTGACTTCCTGATAACACCATGTGATAAATTAGTACATTCAGGCCTATGGAGTGATACAGGCCCTCAAGCACCTCTACTCTTAGCCCCGCTTTGATAAGCAGTTTTACCAATATTGGTGTGTCTTTCTGCAAGCAGTGAGCTTAATGCAAAATCCTAATATTTTTAGCTTGGCTGTTTTCAGAGAAAATCTGAGGTATTGCTATAGCCTTGGTGTCATCATCGTTGTTGTTCGAAAACTTCGTGGTCGTCATTCGAAAACTTTGACATTTTGTGATATCTCTGGTTCTACTAAAGGCATTCACTTGAAACTTGGCACACTTGTTCACTATCAAAAGAACAATCTATACTATCAAGGGGGATAACTAGATGCATTTTGTCCATTATCCAGCACCCAACAGCCAAGTGTAGGCTATTGTAGGCAGTGCTCTTGTTTGTTATTTAAACACAACTCAAGATGTATGGCTTATACTTGGGATATAGGTTCATTGCATTTATAGGCTTTAGTTGTTAGTAAGTTGAGGTTATCCATCAAGGTCAAGGTCAGTAACCAATAACCAGACATTCCATTTGTCCCGGATTATGCTGGACAGTACCGGATTTTCAAAGTCTGTCCTGGCGTCCTGCGTTCTTTAAAGATGTCCTGGGAATTTGATAAAAGAAATCCTTAAAGTTTCAGCGGTAAAATTCCTGTAAAGGGTGTTCGTTAGGTGAAGTTATGATATAAGTGCCAAAAACAACGTAATTATCGATTATTGGTTGCATCTAACACACACCTATCACCAGTTTAACGACGATGTTCACACCTTTACTGATATTAGACAATCAACCGTGACCCATGCTAGGTCATTATCAGGCTTATTATGGACTCAAGTGGTAAATATTGTCTGCATTTATCAAATGCCATACCGCTTTCTCTTATACCAAACGTGATTATTTATCGTTATACATATTTTGCACTTGCCAGATTACCTTACATCGGCGAATATAAGTTATTCTTTTTGGTTGTCGATCATTTATTCCGCTCATACACGGTTGTTTGGATACCAAAATACCTTAATAATAGCTAAGCTCAGCTGTAGTTACGATAATTCTTAGGTGCAGAAGTGATATATTATTTTCTATGAACACGGGAGATTCCCAGGGATCGATATTTTTTTTTAATCTGTATATCACAAGCATGCATTTGAAACCAGGTTTGAAAAGTGTACGAAAAAAACCCACCAACGATGTTCTCTGAAAAATGCTGTAAATTCCAGAAATTTTAGTCCAATGTCCCGAAAATGATTGAAAAAATTATGGCATGTCTGCCAATAACACAAAGTTTGTCAACTTAGCACAAAAAACTTAACATGGCTTTGGATATAGGTTTCTTGAATTAACCCTTTCTCATAGAAGCCCTGATTTTTACATCCTGTCAAATTATACTTGTGCAAACATTGTGGAAAATGAAGAAATTGTTTATAACAAGCAAGTTTTTTCTTTTCCCACAATATTTTACACTTTATAGGATGGTTCCTTTTTTAATTGTACTCACTTTATAATGTTGTCCACTACCTCTTTCTATTGATAGTTATAAGGTCATGGTCAACCATCAATGTCAAGGTCATTTATCAAGGTCAATCTAATTGAAAAACTTAACATTTGGCCGTTATTCAAACACTGTTGAAGATACATGTCTCAATTTGGACATGCACTTCCTTTTACCAACTGGCATCAGACCGTTGTAAAATCAAGATGATCCATCAAGGTAAAGATCGCTTAACAAGAACAACTTAATGCAAGAACTTAACATTTTGTTTGTATTCGATCACCATTCAAGGTACATGACTCATATTTGGGACATAGTTTCCTTACATTGATAAGCTTCAGTTGGTTGTAGCATCAAGATCATCCATCAAAGACAAGGTCACTTATTGAGGTCAACTGATACAAAAACTGTAGATTTGGCTGTTATTCAAACACTGTTGAAGATACATTTTTTGGACATGCACTCCTTGTATTGTTAGATGTCGGCTCTTTTAGGTCCTCCATCAAGCACAAGGTCATTTATCCAGGTCTATTTTCCAAACAATCATATTAATGAGTGTCCAAAGAAAATAATCCTTATTTTAACCCTTTCCTGCTTGCAAAATTCTAGACCTGTCCAAATTCAAAGGTTTAGCAGACAAAAATCCAAAGTTGATTTAATTTGAAAACTAATCATTCAGTAGGGTAGAGAATATTGTGGAAAAAGAAGAAATTGCTTGTTACAAGTAATTTCTTCTTTCTCTACAATGCTTTCTCAGTTTTAAAATCATAGGGACGTAAAAACCTTGGAATGAACAAGAAAGGGTTAAATAGGTATCAAGAAAGAAATATTTGAAGTTCTAGACCCTAGCTTTAATCCATAAGCAGAATACAAATTTTATACTGGTCCAAATTTGAAGAAGTTGCAGACAACATTTGCTAGTGTGCTAAAATTTGAAAATAAGTGACAAATAAAGTAGGAAACATTGTTAGAAATGGAGAATATCTTGATACAAGCTCTCCCCCTATCAAATGCTTTCCATGAAAAAAAACATCTCTGCATTGTGTCAAAAAGCAGGATTGTGTGGCAATGTGTTGAAGCCTGGAGCTTTCATATTTGGCATTAAGCATGGCCAAATTGCCTTCTACCCCCCCCCCCCCCCCCCCCCAAAAAAAAAAAAAGAAAGAAAAATATCTTTTATTAGGTTGATACCATCTGATCACATATTTTATTTACAAAGAACAAAATCCTAAAAAGAAAAATTCTACCAAACTGTAAAGTTCAAGGCAAGATTATCCTCTTCCAGAATCTAAACAAAGACAAATAACCATTAATCTACAATGGAAATTAGGCAGATATTACTGAATCACATATTTTACTTTTAACAAACAAAATCTTAAAAAGAAAAATTCTGCCAAATGATAAAGTCTAGAACTTTAAGCTCAGAAAAAACAACAATAGAACTATCTATAGCTGAGTTGGAATGCAGGTGAGTAATTTAGGATCAGTATTGTCCTTTTGTTGGAAAAAATAGGATGATATCAGTTCCTTTTGTTTAAGCTTCAACAATGTGATATGAATAAATTATAAGCGGAAGTACAAAAAACGAAAATGAATATTAATGAATTTTGTGGATTGTGAATGCATGATTATGTAAATTGTCATAAAACTGTTAGCTAATGATGCTTATGCATGATTGATTGTCACTTGAGAACACTCAAGCTCTAGATAAGCAGATAGACCATTATCGTACGGCAAAATTTTAGACTGGACCAAATTGAAAGGAAAAGCAGACAACAATTTAAAGTGTGTGGAATTTTAGATTTTTTCAACTTTCTGGATAGAAAACATTGTTTAAAATAAAGAAATTACTTGTTACAAGCAATTTCTTTATTTTACACAATGTTTTCCGAAGTGTTTTTCTTGAGGGGCGCTAAAGTGTCAATTTGTGGGAATGAGTTAATGGAATTTTGAAATCCTTTTATATCTATTAAAATCATATGTTGTGGGTTTTCAATTATCAAAAATTTGGACGGGTCCAAGTTGATGAAAAGTTGCAGGTGATAATTTCAAGTTGATTCAATTATAAAAATCCCTGTCTTTCTGGGCAGAAAAAAAAGTGGGAAATAAAGAAAATACTTTTTTCATTATCTCTGTTGTTGAGATGGAGGTAAAATTCCTTACAGCCGACCAAATCTTTTTTCTTGACGTATGTAAAAATCTATATTGTGTTGGAAATGGTTAGATTTTCTCTTAAAGTTTTCCATGATCATTGCTTCAAGGCATCAAAAAGCAGGATTTTGTGGTAATGGGTTAATCACCATACAAACAAATTAAAAAGAACAACAAAGAAACCTTTAACCTATTACCAGATTAGTGATGGAAATAACAATTCATTATTGTAAGTTGATCAAATCTAATTTCAAAGTTACCTTTGTATCTGGAACCCTAGTATATTTTGTGTAATTATGACAAATCATTACATTTTAACCAATTACCATTTTTACAATTTTAGACTGGGCCAAATTCAAAGAAGTTCCAGACGACAATTTATAGTTGATGAAATTTTAAAAATCTTTGACTTTGTCTCATTGTAGATAAATCAGAAATTGTGCTTTAAGCTCACCTGATCACAAAGTGCTTTTGAGTGAGCTATTGTGATAAGTCATTGTCCATTGTCAACCAAATTTCACAGAAATGATCCTTGTTCTTTCAGAATACTTCAAAGTCTAAAGTTGAAATCCATTAAGAGTTCAGGTTTCCATGGGAACCGAGTCATGATATTTGGAGTTTTAGAGTTTTGATATTTGTTATACATTGTTGGCTATTAATCTTCTACTAAAATGTGTCAAATACATGTACTGTAATCTGAAAATTAGCCCTTTTCTGTGTGATCCCTGATTTTATCTAGGAATAAAGAAGGAAAACTTTGAAAATTTTCTTCTTTCAGACCATAAGACCCAGAGCTTTGATTTTTAGCTCACCTTAGCACAACCTGCTCATGTGAGTATTGTGATTACCCTTTGTCCACCGTCCCTCTGTCGTCCTTTGTCCATCAACAATTTATTTGAACAACATCTCCTCCCAAACCACATGGCCAATTTCAACCAATTATGGCAGAAATGTTCCTTTGAAAGTATCATAAAGAAATGAAATCCTTCAAAAGCTCAGAATGTCATGGAAATAAAAGTGAAATTAAAAAAAATCTTTAAAGATCATCCTCTCCTGACCCAGAAGGCTTAAAGCCTTGATATTTTTAATGAAACATCACTTCAAAATAGCTATTACCATTTATATCTAGTCCCCAGGGGGTTCTATATAGAAACAAATAAAAAAAAGACATCTCTTCCTAAACCATTGAGCCATTTTGAACCAAATTTGGCATAGAACTTTGGTTGCCATGACAACAAAGAAAATAAATCTCTGAAAATCGTCTCCTCCTGATCCAGAAGGCTTAGAGCCTTAATATTTGGTTGAAACATCAGTATATTGATGTCTTTCAAAATGGCTAAAATCATTACCCTTTGGTCCCAAGGGGGGGGGGGTGTATGTGGAAGAAGGATTTTTAAATTTGGTAGTAATATTCCTTAGGAGCCCCCCTTTTTAAAAAATTAAAATGATATTTTGAAAATCCACTTACCATGGCAACAAAAGTAAAATTTAAAACATCTTAAACAGTCTTCTCCTGACCTAGAAAGCTTGGAAGCTGAGTATTTTGCATGAAACATCAGTATATTGACCTCTTTCAAAAATGCTAAAATCGTTAGTCTTGGGGTCCCTAAAGGCAGAGCCCATGTCATGTGTGTTTCTATAAAGTAATAAAGAATGATTTTTAAGCAGCATCTCCTCCCAAATCATTGGGCCATTTGGACCAAATGTGGAAGAAATGTTCAATAGGTGGTACTCTTTCACAATAGCTAAAAGAACAGAAATCTATTGAAAACTCTGGTTGCTATGGTGACAAAATTTAGAGTAGAGCCTTGATATTTTGCATGAAAATCAGGATATTTACTTCTTCCTAAAGTGTTAATATCATTACTGTCAGGTTTTCAGGGGCGGAGAGCCAAGGGGGTGGGGCCTATATATAAACAAGAAGGATTTTAAGACAACGTCTCCCAAACAATTATGCCAATTTGAACCAAATATGGCAGAAATGTTTCTTAGGTGGCCCTCTTTCAGAAAAGCTTAATGAAAATTTGCTAAATTTTGACTTTGGATCCCCAAAGCCAATATATGTATAAAATATGGTCATGCCCACTTTTATCATAATTGAATTTGACTATTGAAAGAAGCCTTATCTCTGGTGATCGGACCAGGGCCAATGGCCCTCTTGTTTGTTTGTTTTAATACCTTTTGACCCTCCACCAAATACTGATTTTACATAGGATAAAGATGGAAATCCTGTAAAATCTTCTTCTCCCAAACCAAAAAGCATAGAGCTTTGATTTTTCATCACCTTTTCATCTTACTTGGTAACTGAATTTTACAAAACTCAACAAGACTTTTGTAACACAAAAGCTAATAATTCTTCTCTAGGACTAATTCAAGGTTTTCAATGACTAGACTTATTTGCAAGATATGACAAATATGATTCAGATTGTATTGAATTCTTGAAAACACCATAATTTTGCTTTATCAGTACATTCCGACCTGTCAAGTGATATAGGCACCGAAGGGCCTCTGCTTAGTCTTTAGCCTCATTTGATGTCATACTTTCTGTCATGATTTCAGATATTTATTAGAAGACCAATTGAAAGGCCCCTCCAGTGTCGATGCATATATTAGAGTGTTACGGAAAGGGTGCCGGTGTTTAGAATGTGAGTGTGTTTCTTAACATTTTCTTTGTATTTTATTGGTTGCAAAACCTCATTCACTCATTTGAACATATCTACAATCTGATTATTCTTTAAATGTAACATTTATAATTGATCACAAAACAAAATTTTAGACTACTCAAAATTGAAAGGAGTTGCAGATGACAAGATTTTTTCAACTGTCTGAAAAGAAAACATTGTGTTAAATGAAGAAATGCTTTTTGCAAGCAATTTCTTCATTTTACACAATATTTTCTCAGTTGATATTTTTTGAGGGGTGTCAAAAAGAATCATTGTGTTAGAATGGGTTAAGCCCAATATTTTGCTCTGAATAGATTCTCAAATGTTTTACACACATGTAAATCTTGATAAGAGCAAGTGCACTGTGACTGGTTCAAGCTAACCTACCTACAGTCCAGGTCATTACAGTTCAAAGGTCAAATTTTAAATTAGTTTCATCGAGTACCTTCAGCCTAGCAGTGACACTACTTGCAGTACTTTTAATCCATTCCAACACAACAAAGTTTTAGACTACTCCAAATTGGAAGAAGCTGTAGACGACAATTTCAAGTTGATGTAATTTTAAATTTGTTCGTCTTATTGGATAGAAAACATTACTGATTATGAAGAAATTTGCTTTATTTTGTTTGTTTGTTTGAATGGGGTTTTACGCTGCTTTCAACAATCTTTCAGTTATATAGCGGCAGCTGGAGCACCCTAACAATGGATTCCTGGTATTTTTCACACCAGTACTACCATTACATCCTTTCCAAGCCTCCAGCTGCTATCCCACATAGGTCTACAATTATGGACCCATTGGTGAGAGACTAATAGTCGGAAAGGATGAGTGCCGCTTTCGGGGATCGAACCCTAGACCTCTAGGTTGACAGGCCGACGCGCTACCAACTGCGCTATGACATAGGCAAAAATTTGCTTGATATAAAGAGAACACTATATTGTTTTTAAGTAGTTTGTATTACAAGTTGGGAAAATTTTTTGCATGCCAGATGTTATATTTCTATAAGAATTCACTTTGAGGCATTATATGTGTATAACAGGTCGTAATTTTTAATTCCCTAGAAAAAGATTACTTCCTTTCTATTACCAATAGATTATTGACTCTTATCCGACTTAAAACTCCTGGTTAGAATTTTTTTTTGGAAGAGTACATCAATGTACATATTAAACCTGAACCGGTAATATTCTGGTTATGGCAGGAGGTGTAGACCAAGATCAGGCTGCACATAAGTGCAGTCTGATTTTGGTCTACACCTACTGCTTGTACCTTTCCTGCCAGAGTTGTTTATGAAATTGATTTAAAAAAGTTCTATCAATGCTTACAGCCCTATGATTTTACAGCAATTCAGTAAGGCTTTTTATACAGCAAGACAAGGGTTAGAGCTTAAGGCTTGAATCTTTACACAATAGTATTGATATTTTAACCCATAACCTCTCAATAAAAGATCATTATTGCTAAATATGGAGATTTTTTTGTTACAGGAAATATCTTTGTCCACAATGGTTTTCAAATAATTTTGTTTAAGGGGGGGGGTCATATAAAAGAGTGATTGAGAGGGAATGTAATACTCCTGTGAAACAGATTCATTACTCTGACATTTATTTCATTTTGAATTTACTCTTATTTGACTCTTGCTTTTTGGTGATTATTATCTAGCATAGACAACCGTTCCTCATCAATTTCGTCATTTAGTTGTTCTTTAACAAGATTAAGCTTTTGTTGTTTTACAGTGGATTGCTGGGATGGCAATAATGAGGAACCTGTGATCTATCATGGACATACACTGACCACCAAAATATCATTTAAACACTGTATAGAGGCCATAAACAAACATGCATTTGAAACTTCAGAGTAAGTATAAATTCCTGTGTCTAATTATCATTGCAATAATATATAGAGGCGATAAAACAACTTTGCATGGGTAAATTTTGTTTTAATTCCAAATATGGTCTATGATAATGTTTTGTTAAGACTATTGATTTTTGCTGGACTGATTTATAAGTTGTGGGAAAAAGCTAGACAAGTATCCTTCTTTAATGGGGGATTTGTTTTATCAGAAAATTAAATAAGAGACGGCAAAATTACTAATATTCCATCTAAAGAATGGTCACAAATGTGGAAAAATTTGATAATGCTGTCAGAGAAAAAAGCTTGAAGTATACAGATTAACCTAGACATTTCTACATAAAAAGCGAGGATCTGTATTTCAAGGAGATACAATCCATGACAGGTCAGTCAGAGCTGGTATTACAAAATATCTTGTAGTGAGATAGAATTACCATACCTAGTTAAGAAAGAGAGAAAAGTTTCAATACTGTGAGGACCCAAAAGTGATTCAAAATTTGCAAATTTCAAAAATCTTGTTGTCTGAAACTATAAGGCCCAAAGCTTTCATATTTTTTGTGTAGCATCATATAGTAGACCTCTACCAAGTTTGCTAAAATCATGACTCTAAGGGTCAAACTGGCCCCAGGGATTACTTGATTTTACATTGACTTTATGTATGAAAACTTCAAAAACCATCTTCTCCAATACAACAAAGCATAGAGCTTGATATTTATTTGTAGCATTACCCAGTAGACCTCTACCAAGTTTACTCAAATCATGACCCCCAGGGTCAAATTGGCCCTGCCCCAAGGATCACTTGATATTCCTTTGAATTAATAGGAAAAGTTAAAAAATCTTCTTTGCCTACACACATAACCTAGACTTTAGATATTTTGTATGAAGCAGGGCCTAGTAGACCTCTAAAAAGTTGGCTTAAATCATGATCCCCCCCTCCCTGCCCACACGGATCTTACTTGCCCTGGCCTAGATGTCACTAGTGCTGCCCTAGGAGTCATTTACTTCCAACTAAATACAGTAAAAAAAGAAAAGCCTCTTTTGATTTCTTGTTTCATTTGCAACAAAGGACATCTTTATGAACTGATGGCTTTCCACACCATATTTCTAGTAAGCCCTGTCTTCTGGAATTTAATAAAGTAAGCAATAAAGAGTCATTACTGCCATCTTGGTAGTGGGTATGACTCCTAGTCAAGAGGTCACAGGTTCTATCTCCAGCTGCAGCCAATATCCTTCCCCACATTCCTCTCCCACCAATAAGTTAACCTAAGTTGGATGAGCTGCTGGTGGCTAGGAAAGGATGTAGTTGTAGTATGGTGTGAGACATACAAGGAATCTGTGGTTAGGAGCTCCAGCTACCACGATATGACTGAAATACTGTTAGAAGTGGTGTTACACCCCATTCAATTAATCAATCAATGGTCCTTTAGTCAGTTGGTTGGTAGGTCGGTCTGTAGCTTCTTCTCCTTTGTCCCCTCAATTTCTCAGCAAATGCTGCATGGACTTGATTACAAACTTTACAGATAGATAAGATATCAAGAAGAGATATGCATATTGTGGTTACGTAATTTGGTTGTGATCCATTTACTTTTTACAGAGTTATGACCCTTTTATGAAAGATATTATCTACTCATTTTCTCTTCAAATTTTGAATGGATCTGACTCAAACTTCAGATGTGCACTCCAGATCAACCAAAGATGCATGTTTCATTTTGGTTACTGTCCATTGACTTTTCTTTGAGTTATTGCACTTTGCTGAAAAAGGCTTTATCCAGTGAAGAAATGTTTTTTCTGTGACATGGAGCTGTTGAAGGGTATTAATCACATTCAGTGACAGTCTGGTTGAATACCTGTTAATTAGTTTGAAAGAAAAATCATGATATAGTAAAATGTCAATGTTTCTATTTCAGATACCCAGTAATTTTATCCATCGAAAACCATTGTAGCATCAAACAACAGCGAGTGATGGCTCTTTATATGATCACAATATTTGGCGATAAACTCTACAAAGAAAGTGTGGATGAGAAGCGAGCCAGACTCCCCAGTCCTGAGGACCTAAAAGGAAAGATTTTAGTGAAAGTGAGAATTCTTGTACTTAGTAACAACTGACAAGTTAAGCAGGCAGTACTTCTGCCGATGTTTTGGAAGCAAGGAAAAATGTCCTCATCATCTGAAAAAAATTGGGACATGTTACAAAATTGATAGATCACACTATGACTCTTAGCTACAAGGACTTTTAAACCAAGGGCACAGTGTCCCCATTCTTTTTAACACTTTCCTGTTCAATCCCTATTTTTTACATGCCCATGAATTTATAATTGAGGAAACATTGAAGAAAATGAAGAAATCAGTAAAACGATTAAAGATTTATGGATCCACCATATTAAAAAAATAAGATAAAAGGGAATATTGTAAATTACACTGCAGCTCCACTATAACGCTGTTGGCGGGGTCCAAGAAATGAAACAGCGGAAGAAGTGGAGTTATTATGCTAAAACGCTGCCCCCCCCCCCCCCCGCCGCAACTGAAATTTTCAACCGTCGGAATCGGAACCAAACACCCGATAATTCGTGATAAAATTCCGGTAACAAGTTTAATTATATACAAGTTACTAGTCGGGAAATGAAAAACAACAACTGTAGTTACGAGAATTTAGCAGAAACTGACGAAATTCTGCGTGCGGAGAATTAAATTCTAACCTTACCTTCCCGGTCTATCAGGATTGAATAATCCGTAAATTTCTACAGGTCTATAAATTGTGGTTCTCTTTCTCCCAATATTAAGATGCGAGAACTTTTACCCGAGACATGTTTTATCATTATGATAGTCGTCGGCATTAATCTAATTGAATTTAGTTTTACACGGACGTAAATATTTCCATCCTTAGACAAAAGTGATAAAATATAAGTATTCCGCATAGCGACGTCTCCTTGGAGACCGACGTGTCAACTCCGGAAACTCTCCCATAAATAGCTGAACATCTAGCGGCGGCACCTTTGATCACCTTTCCTCCCTCAGAATAAAATAAACTGTACCCGAAAAACATTGACTTCTAATTTGTCGACGAGCTTTCTGCCGAGTGTTTGATCATACAGAGTGCCATTAAATTTTCGGATTATTGAAAGAAATGCTGAAAATTAACGGTATTTTATTTTAATCTACTTATATTATCCATCCCGTTTCGGATGAGAATCTTCCGATATTGTGACATTTACAACTCAAATTCACGTATTTTCTGTATTTAGCGAAAACGTCGCAACTACGACTGATTGCTTTCAAAGCACATGGTTGCGTTTTTATCTTGAAGCCACTATCCTCTACGAGCTCCGGATACCAGCAAACTATGAAGTGAAATAAAAAGTAGGCTCAAGTCAATTTGTCTAATTTCACGTTCGCGCATTACTTTAAGAACACGTCCTACCCGGGACTGAAGAAAATTAAGAACGCCAGGAGTGAAAGAGTTTGATATTTTAATCGCACCACCTTCAAGGTTTGTAACTGAAGGATACCGAGGTGCGTGCCTTTTCTTTATTGATTTTAGAAATATAAAAGACCTAAGGCATTGATCATCTCAATATCAAACAGTAAGTCCAAACAATCGAACTGATTCTGTAAATTGAAACACAACGCGTGTCATCAATCAAACAAAGCAATTACTTCTGAAGTAATGCATTAATGACCAGGACCGTCCACGTAAGGTGTTAAAAACTTACCTGGCTTCGGGTAATTATCGATTTTTATGTGCAACCCTTTTTCTTCGAGCGGGCCGAAGACGGATTGAAAAATCGCGGCCAAATCAGCATTAACGTCGTATCTCAGCATCTGCAACCCGAAATGCCCCCCCCTCCAAAATTTTGGGAGCCAAGCGGACCCCGCGTTATAATGGAGTCAGCGCTGTGCCCGGTATCGTTACAGAGGAGTTGCAGTGTACTAGAAACAAAATATGAAGAAAATTTGAAAGAGTATGATGTAAAATGATATGACGATGCAACCTACATTTTCGTAGTAAATTATAGTAAAATCTATCAAAGCAGAGATATTCATTGTGATCCTTTTCAGCTCACCTGATCTAGCTAAGACTGAAATCTATTATGCTTGAACATTTTTTGTGCCCTATAGGGACCAAGATTTTACTAAATTGCATTGAAACATGGTCAGAATCTTTTTCTCCATGAAACCTAGGACAAGATTGCTAATGGGTCACATGGGGTGAAAAACTAGGTCACCAGGTCAAATCTTAGTAAACCTTGTGTGCACTCTAGAATTTGGCTCTGTGATATCTTGGTCAAGTATTATATTGGTCATATGGGGTCAAAAATAAGGCCACTAGGTCAACTTGTGTGCACTCCAGAGGGCGTATTTTTATGCCCCTATGTCAAAGGCATATTGTTTTACCGTTGTCCATCTGTCATTCTGTATGTCTGTAAAAAAACCTTAATATTTGGAATGACTTTAAGCCTATTCAACATACAATGCCCATATTTGGCATGACAAAAACTTTCATTGATGCGCATTAACTTGGTCCAAAATATGATCACTTAGCTATTTAACTTCTAAAGTCATCGACTCAGATGAAAGCTTCCATTGGCCCGCTTATTTATCAGTGAGATAAAAGAGTTTTACATTTATATGAGATCTCTGCATTTCACTGAAAAACATTTTGCCCATTACCAGACAACATAATTTTACACTGGGCCAAATTCAAAGGAGTTGCAGACGACAATTTAAACTCAATGAAATTTTAGATTTTTTCAACGTTCTGGTAAGAAAGCACCGTGTAAAATGAAGAAATTGTTTGTTACAAGCATTTTCTTCATTTTACACAATGTTTTCCAAAGTGTTTTTCTTGAGGGGCGTCCAAAAGCGTCACTATGAGGGCATGGGTTAAGACTATTTTGTGTTTATCAGGGGAAGAAATTACCTCCAACTATAACCAAAGATGAAGGTGAAGTTACAGACGAAGATGAGGGGGCAGAGTCCGAAAAAAAGAAAAATAATAAAAAGGTAGGTTAGTGTTAAGGTTAGAGTTGAGTTATGCGTTTAACACAGTCTTAACCCCTTACCTGATTGCAAAACTTTACACCAAATTGAAAGTAGTTGCAGACGACATTTCAAAGTTGATGAAATTTTACATTTTTTCAACTTTCTGGATAGAAAGCACTGTGAAAAATGAAGAATTTGCTGTTGCAAGCAATTTGCTTATTTTACACAATTTTTTCTTGACAGGCTTCTAAATGTGTCATTGTTTTGGAATGGGTTAATACAAAGGTTTGTAAACCTCTTAGCTTGGCTGTTTTCGGAGAAACCTGAGGTATTGCTATAGCCTTGGTGTCGTCTTCATTGTTGTCATCGTGCAAAAGCTGACATTTTGTGATATCTCTGGTTCTATTAAAGGCATGCACTTGAAACTTGGCACACTTGTTCACTATCAAAAGAGCAACCTATTCTATCAAGGGGGATAACTCCAGATGCTTTTATCTACTATCCGGCACCTGAAGGCGCTGCTCTTGTTTATATTAGTTTTCATGCTTTTGAAAACTGGAAAAAGAGAAGATGGTCAAACAGATGAATATAATCATGTGATGAGCTTCCTGATTTGGATATTTAGTCTCAGAATGAGCATGTTAGAATTCTTTTTTCAGTAGCCGTTAGGTATGTAGAGTTGATTCAACTGTGTGTATATTGAATAAATTATTTAAACTACATATTATATTTTATTTTCAGGACGGTTCTATGAAAAAACACAAACTCGCTAGAGAATTGTCAGATTTAGTCAACTATTGTGTCTCAACTAGATTCGAAGATTTCCAAATTTCTGCTCAAAAACGTAAGTACTTGTTGGGGTACTATAGGTTTGCTCGATTCCACCCCTTCACCGATCTGCTGTCCGTCCATCTGTTGGTCTGTTTGTCACATTTTTGTCTGGACCATAAGTCCTGAACCATAAGTGCTAGCAAATTCAAACTGTATACACTTATAGATCACAATATGGAGAAGTGTCATGTACAAGAACTGTTACTCTGCCATGCCCATCTTTTGAAGTATTGCCCTTTGTTGTTTTTACTGTTACATTTTTGTCCGAACATATCTCCTAAATCATAAGTCCTAGCAACTTCAAATTAAATACACATATAGTTCACAATGTGAAGAAGTGTCAAGAACAAGAAATGTTACTCTGTCACATCCTTTTTCATGAGTTATTTCCCTTTGTTGTTTTAACTTAACAAAATTTGTCCAGACCATATCTCCTGAACCATATGTGCCAGCAACATGAAACGAAATGTACATTAAAGTACAGAAAATATTGAAGAAAAAGGAGAAAATGTTAACTATCAATATTTTCTTCTTTTCTCTTAATGTTGTTCTAATCTTACTCTCATAGACATCAGAACCAGGTCATATTTGGGACGAGATTAATTGTAAAATAGATTTTTTTTCAATCTGGTGGGGGACTGATCTAAGATACAATGCTCATATTTTGCATGAGGATAGATCTCATTCCTAACTATCTGCATATACCAAGGTTGAGGTCAAGTGACAAGGACAAGGTTATCTGTCAAAGTCAAACTGCTTCATAACTAAACCAAAAATATAACATTTACAAATAGGTTCAGCCTATTCAAGATACAATGCTCATGTTTGGCTTGATGATAGATCTCGGTACACATCTTCAGATATGAAGGTCGAGGTCATGTGACAAGGTCACTTATTGACAACATTTTTTGAAAGAAAAAGCTATTACAAGGGCATAGTATTTCACAAACACATCTTGTGTGAAATTATCAAGTGATTATTGACCAGTAAATCTCAATTATCCATGAGACTGCTTTAACTATTTCCCACACAATGCTTTTTGACACCCCTTTTTATCCCCTTCTGTTTCAGCTAAGGGGATATGGTCTCCGTCCGTCATTCCGTCACTAAGCTTGTCTGGAGCATATCTCCTATAGTATAAATGCTATCATCTTGAAACTTCATAGATGGATAGATCTCATTGAGGAGAAGTACAGTACACAAGAACCACAACTCTTACTTGTATCATTTTGGAGTTGTTGCCCTTTGTTGTTTTAAAGACCAGGATTTTGTCTGGAGCTAATGTCTGAAAGTATAATAGCAATTATCTTGAAACTTCATAGGAAGATTGATCTCGTTAAGTAGAAGGGCAGTGCATAAGACCCACAACTCTTACTTGCATAATTTTGGAATTATTGCCCTTTGTTGGTTTTTAAGACTTAGATTTTGTCCAAAGCATTTCTCTGAAAGTATAATAGCTATTATTGAACTCATTGAGAAGAAATGCGGTGCACAAGAAGCCTAAATCTAACTGCCTTCAGTTTACTATCAAGAAATTACGGCAGGGGGATGGCCATATCCGACATGGCTCTTGTTTTAAATGCCATCAACTAGGAATTGTCATCTGCTACTTCTTTCAATTTGTACCAGTCTGAAATTTTGTCATCTGGTAATTGGTTACAGAAAGCATGATATTTCTTTTTTCTTTGCTTTCAGAGGAATACTGGCAGATGTGTTCATTCAGTGAATCTCAGTCCCTCAAACTTGCTATCTCCTTTCCTGAAGAGTTTGTCAACCATAATAAAAAGTTTTTGTCTCGAGTTTATCCTAACGGCATGCGTGTAGATTCTAGTAACTATAACCCACAGGATCTGTGGAATTGTGGATGTCAGATGGGTGAGTTATTTGTTTCGTCACCAGATTATTTTCTTATTTGGCTGTCCTGGGGGTCCTTGGCCATAGCGCAGTTGGTAGTGCGTCAGACTCTAAATCATGAGGTCAAGGGTTAAATTCCAGGTCGCAGAAAATATCCTTTCCAGCATTTGTCTCCAAACAATGGATGGATAATTGTAAACCTAAGTGGGACGAGCAGCTGGAGGCTCAGATTGGATGTAGTGGTAGAGCTTGCGTTAGAAATACCAGGAATCTAAGGTTAGGTACTCCAGCTGCCCCCATATGAATATAGAATTGTTAAAAGTGGCATTAGAAAAACATTCAAACACAAGCTTCTTACACCCCTCAAATCAAAAGCTTTGGATAATATTATAGAAAATGAAGAAATTGCTTGAATCAATTCATTTTTTCATTATCAACAATGTTTTCTATCCAAAAGTACCTAAAAAAATCCATCAACCTGAAATAGTTGTCTGCAGCTTCTTTCACTTTGCACCAGTCTAAAATTTTGTTGTGTGAGAATGGGTTAAACCCCATTCAAACAAAGCAATTCTATATCAGCCAACATCGTTTCTGACATTTGACAGAAGTCATCATTATATGCATCATTTGTCTCTCACCAATTGGTGAATGATAAGAAGTTTGCCTTTGTGAGATGAGCATCTGTAGACTCTGATTGAATATTGTGGTTGTATTGGTGTAAGAAATGAGAGGAAGCCATGGTTAGTTGCATTGGCAGTTATTTGTAACTGAAACTCAGATGAAAGTGTTTTTTTAAACCCATACAGTTAATAAACTGTTTCCCAAAAGAACCTGAGATATTGTTATAGTCGTGATCAAGAATGTTGAAATGCAGATTTACCTCACTTATTTTAAGTCAAGTTGATGGCTAAATCTCAATTGTTTGACTTAACCCATTCCTACACAGCGACACTTAATGTGTTCTGCCCTAAAAGACAAGATTCTATAAATTTCATCAATTCAAAGTTGTTGTCTGTAACTTCTTGGAATTTGGACAAGTGTAAAATTCAATCATGCAGGAATGTGTCTAAAAGATTTAGGAGCTCAAATTCAGAAAAAAATATTCTAATTGAAATATTTTTCATTGATGATGAAATTCAAGTTTGCATTAGTCCGTTCCCACTAGATCTTGCTTTATAAGAAAATAGCTCTTGAAAACATTGTGGATAATGAAGATATTGCATGTTACAAGAAATTTCTTCATTATACACAGTATTTTTTACCCCAAAAGACCAAAATTTCATCAACTAGAAATTATGGTCTTCAACTCCTTTCAGTTTGGACCAGTCAAAAATTTTGTTGTGTGAGATTAGGTTAATGAATTGATATACATTACATGTTTCATCATAGCTTTGATTTTTGTGGACTTTTACTGTTTCATGATTTACGTCTCTTCCTACAAGTTTTCAAATAAAATCTAGCTGCCTCTTGCAAAAGAAAACCTGAGTCAGACAAGCGGGACATAGAAATTTAGGCACTTATCATATTTTTGCACTAATTCTCGATTTTCCCTTTTCCTTCAGTGGCTTTAAACTACCAGACATCAGGTCTTATGATGGATCTCTATAATGGATGGTTTAGTAAAAATGGCGGGTGTGGCTATGTATTAAAGCCTGCTATTATGAGGGAGGAAATTGCATATTTTAGTGCTAATACCAAAGAAAGCATTCCAGGTGTATCACCACAAATATTACATATAAAGGTCAGTAAAAAATTTAGGTTTTTCTTTATTAACCTTTTATTGCTTTATAAAATTGTAGATCTGTTCAAATTCAAAGGTTTGGCAGATAACAATTTAAAGTTGATTTTATTGGAAAAATAATCATTTGATAGGGTAGAAAATATTGTGTGTAAAAAAGGTAATTGCTTGTTACAAGCAATTTCTTCTTTTTTCACAATGTTTTCTCTTGTATAAAAACTTTGGGATGTAAAAGTCAGGGATTGAAGAGGATAGGGTTAAGAAACTGTCTTGCAAGCGGGTTTTAACCCTTGTCATTCGGAACCTAGAATATTTCTGTTTTAGTAAGAGGTACGTACAAAGATCAGCTTTTACAAAAAATGATTATTGACCAACAATGTGTTCTTCCAGTGTTTTCGGCACTTTGATTTTAATGCATTACTATAGAGGCTTTTATTCAGCATGGCAAGGGTAAAGCAGAACTGTCAGTATTTTCATTCTTTAATTCTTAAGTTTGAATTTTAAACATCAAGGCAGAGTAAATACAAAACTTTATTAGTCATATATATTTACTATTGAAGTGTTATTTTTAGCTCGTCTGATTTTGGGGAAATCAGAGGTATTGTGATCACCTTGGTGTCGTTTGCGTTTGCGTGACAAACTTTAACATTGGTCATATCTCTGTTGTTATTGAAGATATCCTCATGAAACTTGGCATGTGTATTGACAATCACAAGAGCTATCTAGACTATCAAGGGGGATAACTCTAAAGTGTTTTTTTAAGAGATATGCCCATTTTTGGACTTTGAATTTTTGCATTATCCAGCACCTGCAGCCAAGCGTTGGCATCTGTGGGCAGTGCTCTTGTTAATATTTTGTATGTTGGTTCAATTCATTCATTAATAATACAATGTTAATTTCATATTTGTTGATTAAAGTGTTTTAATTGTCTGAAACTTTCTTTTTGTACTCCCATGAAATAGATATTTAGCTTGATGGCATTAAATTATATGAAATGAAGAGAATATTTTTGTCTTCATTGAGGTATGAACCTAAAAACTAATGTATGAAACCACTTTGCGTACATTGTGGTTAACTTTTTGGGCTCATACCTCAATTAAAACATAAAATATTCTCTTCATTTCTTAATTGGACAAAAATGTATTTTCTTGGGCTCCCTGAGATTCTTTATAACCAGAGTTTACAGAAATACAAATACAATTTCTTGTTTCAGATAATTAGTGGTCAGTACTTTCCCAAGCCAAAAGGTTCTGGGGCAAGAGGGGATGTCACTGACCCGTATGTAACCATAGAGATATTTGGAATCCCTGCAGACTGCGCTGAAGAAAGAACAAAAACTGTCCCTCATAATGGTTAGTACAGACATATCTAGATGATTTATCTTTCAACCCATTCCCACACTGAAGCTTTTGATGCCCTTCAAGAAAAATACTTGGGAAAATACTGTGGAAAATGAAGAAATTACTAGTTACAAGCAATTTCTTCATCATCCACTATGTTTTCTACCCCAAAAGACAAAAAGAAATAAAATTTAATCAACTTGTAATTGTCATCTGCAACTTCTATCAATTTGGACCTGTCTAAAATTTTCTTGCGTGGCAAGAGGTTAAAACAATTGTGCTCAATCTTTATTCAAAAATTAAATTTCAGTTACCATTTCAAATTATGTGTAGAATTTAACCCATTCCCACACAATTACGATTTGGACACACCACAAGAAAAACAACTGGGAAAACTTTGTGGAAAATGAAGGAATTGAGTGTGACAAGCAATTTCTTTATCTTACACAATTTTTTTTATTCAGAAAGTTGCAAAAATCTGGAGTTCCATAAACTTAAGATTGTTGTCGGCACGTTTTTTAATTTGGACCAGTCTAAAACTTTGCTGTGCGATAATGGGTAAAAGATTAATTTCCAAAATTGCTCTTAAAAAGTAGTTTCACGTTTACCCACCATATTTAAGTTTACCTTATTTCCTTAGCAAATCAGAATGCTAGAGTTGGTAGTCATGCATAAGTAAATTCTGTCCTATGAAAGTCACCTTCTGAAGACTGGAAACTTTTTAGCCTGGTCAGACTGCACAGACTCCTAAGCAGAGTAGCAACTTTTCCCCCTGAAAATCTGTTTATATAATCATAATAGTCAAATCTATAATCCCATGCCCACACAATCCAGCTTTTTGGTGCCCTTTGGGAAACATTGTAGAAATTGATGTTACAAGCAATTTTTTTTCATTTTTCACAATGTTTTCAAATGGTTTTTCTTTGAGGGGCATCAAGGTTGGATTATGTAGGAATGGGTTAACCTGTGATATTAACATTTTCGTATAATTTCTATACTATTCATGTAACATTGTATATACTTGAAATAATTAAAGCTCTTATTGATATGCATTTGCTGTTACTGGTCATCTGACAAGATCAACATCATCTATCAAGGTTAAACTTCTTGAAAAACTTGCTATGGGAGAATAAGTGTTTCACAAGCATCTTGTTTTTCTTCCATTACAGGATATAATCCAATATTTGATGAGAGTTTTGAGTTTCAAATTAACCTCCCAGAGCTGGCTTTGGTACGGTTCTCTGTCTTAGATGATGATTATATCGGGGACGAATTTATTGGACAGTTTACGATTCCATTTGAATGTATGCAAACAGGTAAAACATACTAAAGAAATTAAAGAATGAATATGCCAGAAGACATTGTTTACAGAATTTATCTTTTTGCCAAATACTATTTTCAAAGATGTTTTTTTGACACTCGTAGGCATTTAATAGAATTTTTAGAAATTTTTACCTGTCCTAGCAAACATGGTCACTAATATATGTTTATGAAGAACAAAATTACATAACAATATACAATAAGGATATGACAATTTGGATGATATAATTTTGTATTAATTTTGAAACCAAGAAAGGATTCATTTCATGAAAATATCTGCTTCTTTTATAGGTTATCGTCATATACGACTGTTGTCAAATACAGGAGAAATTATAGAAAACTGCTGTTTGTTTGTTCATGTAGCAATAACCAACAAACGGGGTGGTGGAGTAAGTAAAGCCTCTTATTGTGTGATCCCTTATTTGATATAAGTAACCCATTCCCACACGGTAACGCTTTTTGATACCCCTCAAGAAAGACAATCTAGAAAATATTGTGAAAAAAGAAGTTGCATGTAACAAGTAATTTCTTCATATTACACAACGTTTTCTACCTAGAAAGTTGAGAAAATATGAAATTTCATGAACTTTTAATTTGGACCAGTCCAAAATTTTGCCGTCAGATAACCCATTTCCACTCAGTGATGCTTTCAGACACCCCACCAAGCTTTGGAAAACATTGTGGAAAGTGAAGAAATTGCTTGTTGCAAAATTTCATAAAATTTAAATTGTCATCTGCAACTTCTTTCATTTTGGGCCAGTCTAAAATTTAACCGTCTGGTAATTGGTTAATGTGTTAACTGGTAGTGAGAAATGTCTTCTACTTTGGACAAGAGTGAAAGTAAATCAACAGCATGTACCAGTGTCTTTCAAAAATGAGTTAAGTTAGAATTAGCCTTACTAAGTTGATTGCTCAAAATATTGATTGACCAATGAAATAACTTATTAATCCTTTTGGTGCAGTGGTTGTCAGACTAAATTCCATCGTCATAGCACAGTCAGTAGTGTGTCAGACTCCTAATATTTAATTATGGGTTCGATCCCCAGTGGTGGCACATGTCCTTTTCGACATTTGTCTCTCACCAATTGGTGGATAATCTTAAAACCAAGTAGGATAACAGCTGGAGGCTAGGTAAAGATAGAGTGGTAGTACTGGTGTGAGAAATACCACGATATAACTGAAATATTGTTAAAAGTGGCATTAAACCCATTCAATCAATCAATTTAAAAGGCAAACATGATGTATTTGGTTTGGAACTCTTTACACACATTTCAGAAAAGCTTTGGGGTAAAAAAGGGTACACTATTCCAAATATTCAGGGCAGGGGCCATAGCGCAGTTGAAACACAACAGACTCTTAATCAGGAGGTCATGGGTTTGATACAAAGCCTATCATAAAGGCTGTTTGTTTCTGTGAAAATTAAGTCATAATATTTATAATAATTGTCAATAAAACTTTTGTTGAATATTTATACTATATCTTAAAAAAAGTTACTAATTTATCTTAAAAAAGATAATTGTAGACATAATATTTGATTCCTGTTTATGAAATATGGTACCAAATTTATTAATCATGTCACCTTGAACAGATGGAAAATTGTCACAGCTTGAATTGTATCTATTTATAGATTACTTGTTTAACCCTTTCCTGTTCCTCGAAATTTTAGACTGGCCCAATTTGGAACATGTTGCAGACGACAATGAAAATTGAGTGCAATTTGAAGCAAAACCATTCTATGTGGTACAAAATATTGTGATAAAAGAAGAAATTGCTTGTATCAAGCAATTTCTTCTTTTATCACAATATTTTCTTAACCATAAAATTGCATGGACATAAAAACCATTGATTATACAGGAAAGGGTTAATAATGCAGTATTATATGACCACTCATTCATTATAACTCTAAATCATAGGTGTTTGTCGAAACCTTATAACTACAGCTTATTCTAAGCTGTAGATATGAATTTTTGTCGGAAAGTTGTCAATATGTATTATCTCTACCAAGTCATGATGACAGCTTATTCAAGCGGAAGCTATGAAGTAATGGTACCCTATCTACAGTATTGTTGATTAAGAGAATATTTACCTTATATTATGTATATTTCAGCAGAAGGCATACAAGCGGGGAATGTCGGTCAAAAAGATAAAAAGAAAGCGAGACTACACCAGCATGAAAGCAATAGGTGTAAAGAGTATAGATGAAACATTTAAAGTATGTTTGTGTTTAATAATAAACCTTTTGTTTAACCCTTTACCAGACGACAAAATTTTAGACTGGTTCAATTTGAGAGAAGTTGCAGATGACTATTTGTAGTTGACAATTTGTAGATGACAATTTTTTGTTGATGATATTTCAAAAATCTTTGTCTTTTGGAGTAAAAGACATTGTGGATAATAAAGAAATTGGTTGTAACAAGTAATTTCTACATTTATTCACAATGTTTTCTTTTTTTTCCCGTCATTGTCTCGGAATTGGTTTAATCTCTTACTTCTAACTGAAATTTTATGCTACAACTGGTCTTGAAAGAAGTTGCAGACAATAATGGAATGAGTGTTTAGACATACACAATAGAAAACAATGTCAGGAAAAAGGGATGTGGTTGTAATCTCTCTTCAGGTTACCATTTGGTTCTGTGCATTGTCAATTTGCAGGAAATGTTTGTATGTTTATCCAAATGATTAAAATACACCTAAATAAGTTTATAATTGCCATTGGATTTTGACCTAAGGTTAGAGATATAGGCCCATTTTAGCCCTTTTATATTACACTGTTATATCTGACTATTGTTACAACGGATGACTATCCTTGTGATAAGGTCTCGTCTGGAAAGAAATAAACTTTATCAAGCAATATTTTTATAAGTGGAGTTCACTGTAGTTTTCATTATATGCTGATTTATTTTAAATTAAGACGTTTTGAAATTTAATGGCTGAAAATTAAGTTATTTATCTACCATTTCTTGAAATGAGGAAGATGTGAACTCAATTTAGTCCAGCTGCAGACAGTTTGTTATTTATTGAATAAATTTTAGTAGAGTGTCATATAACCACTTGTGTCCTCTTCTGCTAGATATTAAGGGAAACATTATGAGAAAAGGAGAAGTGTTTTTGACATGCTATTTCTTATTGCTGTACCACTTTGATAATATTATCTAGTTGTCTTTCCATCACGTTTCCCATTTCCCCTGTCTATGGATAATTTAACCCAAGATATATTCTGAATTTTTCAAGTCCATTGAGTATACATTATATTTGCTTATGACAGGGTCAAGGTTATCTGTCAAGGTCAAAAATGGCCTTTACTTGAAGTAAGTGTTTTACAGATACATCTCGTTGGTTCTGATGGATTCTATTGCCATCTTATTATCTGCATATTTGTTAATCGTCTTGATAAGTCCAATGTTTTGATGTCTGGAAAAGAGTTTATATTTTTGAAGAAAGATGACTGTGTTCAATAATGATATCTAAAAGGGACTACATGTATTTTTGACTGTAACAGGTAGCAATACAGCCTCTACGTGATGGTACTGATCTAAGGGACAACGTTCAAATAGCTCTAGCAGACTTCAAAGAAACCTGCGGACTTTCACCTATAGCAAATCTCAAACAGTGTATACGACTTCTGGCAACCAGGGTGCAGAGCTCTGCAGAACATGCTTCATTAAGAATATATATGAATGGAGAGGTTTGTTACTACTCTATTTTCATGAAGCTACCAGTCTCTATGTTTGCGCTTCAAGAAAAAAAGATTTTGAAAACATTATGGAAAATGAAGAAATTGCTTGTAATAAGCAATTTCTTTATTTCCTACAATGTGCTTACCCCTAAAGACAAAATTTAATCAACTGTGAAATTATTGTCTAGAAATTCTTTGAATTTGGACCTGTCTAACATCTTGTATTCTGGTAACAGATTACGGGTAAATATTGCTAGATTGATGGATTGCTGCTGCCAACCAAAATCAACTGACCAATCAGGGCCCAGAACTTGAAAAAATATATATATTGCACTCATTTGAGAATTCATTAAAGTTCTATTGTATATAAATAGTGTGTTTCTGATTCAATTCTATAGTAAGTTCATAAAAAGAAAAGATTATTTTGGAAATATGTTGCCTATTACATTTCATGTGCAGTTGAAGTTCAAATAAATCTTTTATTTAACTCTTTCCTGTACAGACCCAGGATTTTGCGTTGTTGTGATTTAATACTTGAGAAAGCATCATGGAAAAAGGAGAAATTGCTTGTTACAAGCAATTTCTCCCTTTCCCACAATGTTTTCTACTACATAGGATGGTTTCATTTCAAAAACATCCAATCTACATTGTTGTCTGCAACCTCATTCAATCCAGGACCAGTCTAAAATTTAAAAAAGAAAACAGGAAAGGGTTACATTGAAGCTTGAGTAAGTTCTTGACAGAACTTCTAACTAACTGCTGCTCACCCATTACTTGACACATGGAATGTTTGTTTACTATCAATAGAGGTATCCATACTGTCAAGGAACATAACTGTATGCCCATAAGATAAGAGTTATTTTCCTTCATACATGAGTTTTAAACATTTTTCTATAGCTGTTTTTTATTTTACAAAATATTTTCCAATGCTCTTTTCTTGAAGAGTGTAAAAAGACAGGGTTGTAGGGAAATCGTTAAGACTTGGTGTGAAAGGTACATATCATTAAATAAGCCCCTTTTATGTAAAGGCCATTGGACATTTACCAAGGTCAAACTTTAGTAATCATTGTTTAAACATGCACCTGCACCCAGGCATGGTCTTCACATGCTGTCTTCTTGTTTTCACATTAGAGTTCCCTCCCTTATACTCCATACTACTTTAATTCAAAGACAGAAGTACCTAAATCATTTTTATCAACTCAGCATCAATACATTTAGGTAAGATTATTTGAAGCATTGGAATGAAAATTCTGTGTAATTTTAGATACATTTCCTGAAAACACTCTTTGAAATTGTTGTTTACCCATTACCAAAGGACAAAATTTTAGACTGGGTCATATTAAAAGAATTTGCAAACGACAATCTTTAGTTGATGGAACTTTAAAAGTCTCTTTGGGGTAGAATAGCTTGTGGAAAAGTAACAAGCAATTTCTCCATTTCCCTCAATATTTTTCAAAGCTATGTTTTCTTGAGCGCATAGAAAGGGTCATTGTGTACCAAGGGTTAACTAGCAAAAATATTCAAATTTAAACAGAATTAGATTGCTGCTTGATGAACTTGTTGCATTATATCTGTATTTTATTTAGCTCCGACTAGTTAAGTACTTCATTATTTCATGTGCATATTTTCAGTACCCTTGTATAGATGCAGATGGAAATTTACCAGATATACTGAAGAAAGCCTTACTAACTTTTGATAGTGTAAGTAAAATATAGTCAAACATTTATGAACAATTATAAAAGTTTTTCATATTGTAAAGCTGAAAGATGATAAGCCCTTAGTCAAAATAATAACCTTAGTCAAAAATAAATGTTTGATTTCAATATTTTCAAATTTTTTACTCAATTATTGACTATTTCATTTTACTGTCTTGGATAAACAACATTAACCCATTCCCACACATTGACGCTTTTGGACGCTCCTCAATAAAAACAACTGGGAAAACATTGTGTAAAATGAAGAAATTGCTTGTTACAAGCAATGTCTTCATTTTTTGCAATCTTTTCTACCCAGAAACTTGATAAAATCCAAATTTCATAACCTTTTAATTGTCATCTGCAATTTCTTTCAATTTAAGTCTAAAATCTAGCCATCTGGTAATGGGTTAATATTACCAATTTAACAAAATCATTCATTGTCTTGTGGCCCTTTCTTCCCTGGGTCTTTTGATCCATTTCCACACTGGCCTTTTTTTTGTCCCTCAAGAGAAAAAAAACTTAAGGAGACATAGTGGAAAAAGAAAAAAATTCTTAGAACAAACAATTTCTTCATTATTCACAATGTTTTCTATCCCAAAAGACAAAGAATTTCAAAATTCAATCAAATAAAAATTATTGTCTGCAACTTCTTTCAATTTGGCCCAGTTTACAATTTGTCTGGTAATGGGTTAATACATGTTGGCATTCATTTGAAAATAATTTAATTTAAGCTTTGTCCATCAAAATTTGAATGTTTTGACTTGCTGAAATTTACTTTCCATATTTTGATAAAAAAAAATTCGAACCACCACTATGTTGTATGCTTGCACACAGAGTAGAACTATAAAACTGTAATCAGAGCTAGTAAAATGTTTGTTTTATTTTGCTAGATGACATTGACATTTAACCCATTCCAACACATGGAAATTTTAGACTGGTCCAAATTGAAAGAAGCTACAGACGACAATTTCAAGTTGATGGAATTTAAATTTTCTTTGTCTTTTTGGATAGAAAACATTGTGTTTTTGGATAGAAAACATTGTGGATAATGAAGAAATTGCTTGATACAAGCAATTTCTTCATTTTCCACAATGTTTTCCAAAGCTTTTTTCTGGAGGGGCGTAAAAAGGAGGGATTGAGTTGGAATGGGTTAAGAAATAGAGGATAATCAACTGGTTATTCCAGATATGAAAAATATTTCACGAGGTTGCGTTGTTAGGCGTTAAAAGAATGAGTGTGCATATATTTATTGTATACCATATTATTTTTTTTTTTATTAAAATATCGAAACCGATCTTTTTGATAGAGAGAAGGTCTATTTCAAAGTGCGGATGAATACATGATTAAAGATTTATTACAGAGAGTGAAACTGAAAAGTGTTATCGTCACTCCAGTGACAATATCAAAATTTATTAGACTGAGAAATCCCAAGATTTCACAGCAAGGTATATAATAAATGAAGATAATATTTTTTGTTTTCATTGAGGTATGAACCTCAAAACTTAATCACACTGATGTATGAATCTGCTTTGCGTTTTTAGGTTCATACCTCAATAAAAACAAAATTATTCTGGGTAATCATTGCTTTTATGAGTGAGGCTAAATTCTATATGTTGTGAACAGTAAAATCTGAGAAAATCTCAGAAGCCATTTGATGTATTGAACCAAATATCACAGGAACGAATCTGAAGTGACTTTTTTCAAGATTCCTTCAAAGAATTTGAATCCATTTATTATCATGGCACAAATGGGTGGGGCTTAATTTCATGTATGGATTATTATGAAAACTTTGAAAATATTCTTGGAAAGTTGAGGCTGGATTTCAACTGGATTTCACATTAATGATCTTTTGGTGTCCTATGACTGATTTTATGAAGAAATTTTTTAATAGGTCTAGTAATATTGCATTGGAGGATTGCCCTTATTTTAGGTAGAGATCACATAGGGATGAAAGTGAAATAATTAAAATTGCTTTACAGAGAATATTTTTTGCATAAATGAATGTTTCAAGCTTGTGAAAGTAATTCCAAAAAAGTAAATCTGTGTGTATTGAAGAAAACTAAATATGTATAGTCAGTAAATGCATGCTGGTGGAGAGATTCAGGCCTTCAAGCGCCTCTTGTTTAAATTGTTGTCTGCATATACCTTCAGGCTGCTGTCATAGCAAAACCAGTAGCACATCAAACTCCCAATATTTGATCATGGGATGTCATGGTTTTGATCCCTGGTGATGGCACATATCCTTTCTGACATTTGTCTTTCATTCATGGGTTGATAATCCTAAACCTAAGTGGGATAGCAGCTGAAGGCTAGGAAAGGATTCACTGGTGTGAGTAATACCAGGAATCCATTGTAAGGTGCTCCAGCCGCTGTGGTATGACTGAAATACTGTTAAAAGTGGTGTTAAACCACATTCAATCAATGAATCAATTTAGGCAAGTCTTAAATTTTGTGGTCTGGAAGTAGATTAATAAAATGGTTTATTTGATTAATTATAGATGGTGGCAGAATGCAGAGGTTTGATAGAAAATGCAGACCTAGTATATGAAAAAGTAAGTATTCTTTCATTTCAATTTTCTACATAAAATTATGAGGGAGAAATCGTCTTGACTCTTGACAGTATGATTCATACATGTTCCTTTTTGGTTACAGTTCTTAGAATTTTCATGGAGTTATTGTTTGGTTTCACAGTAAAGTATCATTTGCTTGAATATCAACAAAATTTATCAACTTGTGGTTATCAGCATACACTTTAATAGACTTTTCCAGGTATTTTGTGAATTATTTTCAAGACTTAAAAACAGGATGGGATTCTGTCCACCCTGTCAGAATGACAAAGGGGCTAATGTCTGCCTTTTAAATGTAGGAAGGGGAAAATTTATAGTGAATTCAATTTGCAAAATAACCATTCAGTAGGGTAGAAATATTGTGGAAAAAGAAGAAATTGCTTGCCATGAGAAATTTCTTCTTATTTTTCAATGTTTTCTCAATTATGAATTTACATGGATGTAAAAACCAGGGATTGAACTGGAAAGGGTTAATCAACTGACAAATTCTCTGTTTTATTAGTTGATCCAGAGCCAGCGGGCTGGACTGGAGTGGCATGAAGAGTTGGGAAGTGTGAGTGTTCAAGCTGGACTTAAGGGCAAGAAATTAACAAAGGTAAGTGATATACATATAATTATTTATACTGCTTTACTCTGTCATGTCAGAGATCACAAAAATCTAGATTACAGTGAGCAAGACATAATTGACAGATCCGCTTGCCCCGCCCACTATGACCACTGGCCACACCCACTGGCTCCAAAAGAAGTGAACTTCGAACTCCAACATTGGCTGACATGTATATGAAGCAATTTTGTTGGTATGGAGACTTCAGCGTCGTAACTGTTTAGGTCTCCAAGTAATTATTTTACTTTGATGTTAAATGTTACTGGACACAAAGTGAAGTGGATCTTCCTGTATGAGCTCAGTGGGCATGGCCAGTAATATGTCATTTAGATAGGTTATCACAGAACTATCATTAATGTATATACCAGTAAACTCTGATCATAGCAATACTCAAGGCAAAAAACTGTTTAGCCCATTACTAGATGGCAAATTTTTAGAAGTTGCAGAAGACAATTAAAGTTTATGAATTTCAGATTTTTTCCAACATTCTGGATTGAAAATGAAGAAATTGTTTGCAACAAGTAATTTCTTCATTTTACACAATAGTTTCCAATTGTTTTTCTTGAGGGACATTCAAAATTGTCATTGTGTCAGTATAGGTTAAGATATTAAAACAGATTAACTAATCACTAGACAACAGATGTTAGATTGGTCCTAATTAAACCATTAACAGACGGCAAAATTTTAGACTGGTCCAAATCTAAAGGAGTTGCAGACAACAATTTGAAGTTTATGAAATTTTAGATTTTTTCAAATTTCTGGGTAGAAAACATTGTGTAAAATGAAGAAGTTGCTTGTCACAAGAAATTTCTTCACTTTACACAATGTTTTTCAAATTGCTTTTCCTTAGGGTGTCCAAAAGCGTCATTTTGTGGGAATGGGTTAAAAAAAGTTGTGGGCAGCAATTTAAGAGTGTTTGAATTGAGAAAAAAAGTATAACATAGGATACTAAATAAGAAATTTCTTCTTTTAAGCTCAAAGGCTGAAAACTTTTATCATGGCTTGCTCATGGTCATGTGTCCTGAGTATGTTTATACCTGTTTATACATAAACATTTTTAGCTCTGCTGAGCACAAAATGCTCAAGGTGAGGTTTGACCTTCATCTTTAAATAACATCTCTTACCAAATTGCATGGCCTATTTCAATAAAATTCGGCAGGCATGTTCCTAAGGTGATCCCCTTTTAAAATTTCTTCAAGAATTGAAATCCTTTGAAAACTCTGGTTGCCATGGCATTAAACATAAAATTTTAAAAGAAATTATCTCCTGACACAGAGCCTTGATAATTTACATGAAGCATTATTGCCTTCTTGACCACTCTCAAATTGCTAAAATCATTACCTTCAGGTCCCTGGGGGTTGAACCCTAAATCAGGGGTTGGGGGTTGGGGGCAGTATAGAAATAAAAAAGTATCTTAAAATGACAACTCCTCCCAAAGTATTGGGCCATGAAGTTCAACCAAATCTGGTAGGAATAATCATTAGATGGCTCTCTTAAAAAACTGCTAAAGGAATTTAAATCAATTTAAAACTCTGGTTGCGAAAGTGAAACTTTAAAAATGTCTTTAAAAATCATCTACTCCTATCCCAGAAATCCTAGAGCCTTCTTATTTTGCGTGAAATATCAGTACTTTAACCATTTTCAAAATAATACAGAAATTAAGATGGATTTTTAAATGACAACTTCTTCCAAACTACAAGGCCTCATTCAACCAAGTTTGTCAGGAATAACTCTAGAAAGTTGCCCCTCTTGTAAAGCTTTGGTAACAAGTTTGAAAGTCTTCTCCTGTCTCAGTTGGTATTGAGCTTTAAAGAAAAGCCTTATATCATGTGATCATCAGGGCGTCATCTTGTCTTTAAAAATTTCCTTGCAAGAATCTCCATCATTCCATCCATCCATCTGTCCTTCCTTCCAGAGTAATTTCTTTAAAGTGCTTTGGCCAAATTGCATAAAACATATATATATATATATATATATATCATGTGGGAACTCCTCTTGATTTTGCGCCTATGTATACTTCTCGTTTTTTTTATTTGAGGCAATATTATAGAAAAACAGTACAAAAAGTAAAATTTGAATTTCATTAATATCGCCTTTATGCATTGCAATAAGTGCTTGAAATTTCACAGATATGTGGTTTATTTAAAACCCAAAGTAATGTTTACTTCAAATTTTAACTCAATGAAGGTTTATTTAGTTTAGTAACACCATGAAATATTTAATTGCAGGCTGCAGAGAATTTTGCATGGAATATCCGTGTATTACAAGGCCAGGCTGATCTGTTATTGCAGGCTAAAAAAGAATGTAAAGAATATCTGAGACAGGTAAGTATTTCCCTAAGTTTCTTCCTATATATCCTCCCTTAAGTGTTAAAAGTGGTGTTAAACCCAATTCAACCAACCAATCATTTTCTTTCCACCTTGTTGCAGTTAATAGAACTTGTCATTGATGCTCATTTAAACCCTTTCCTGTTCAATCCCTGGTTTTTACATTCATATGTTTTTATACTTGAGGAAAAAAATGTGGAAAAAGAAGAAATTGCTTGCTTCTATCATTCATATCAAATAAAATCTACTTTAAACTGCTGTCTGCAAAACTTTTGACTTTGGTCAAGTCTTATATTTTGAAAAACAGTAAAGTATACTTGAGGGTTAGAAGTATACCAGTTGAACAGTACCACATTACTTTATTTGGCTGATATTTTTCTAACTCAAATTTAATTTGAAATGTCATCGGCAACTTATTTCAAATTAGACTACTCTGAAATTTTGTCACCTGGTAATTGGTTTTTGTGAAGGCTTTGAAAATCTTTTTCTTTGAAACCAGTTGATGGATGTCAACCAAATGTCACAGGAATGATCCCCTGGTGAATCTTTTATAGATTTTATCAATTAATTTTGATTAGTTGAAAATAAGGTTGTTGCTTATGTCCATATATGGTATCCAGTGAATTTTTTTTTAAAAAAAAATTGTGAATACCTTTTTCATCTTACTTGGTAAATGAATTGACTTTTGTAAATCAATGAAAAGGTTGACATATAAAAAGATTAATTGACATGGTAAATATGATTCCTTAACCAGTGAGCTGTTGAGAGGGTATTGATCTTTTCTTTGACTAAATCTTGTTTTCTTGTATAGAGTTAATTGTTGAAAAAAGTCACTTATTCTTTTATTTCAGATTTATGAAGCAGGAAGTACTCTAGGTCTGTCATCTACAAACGGAGAACATGATGATAATGATGATTATAATTCGTGATAATTTCTAATATAACTGTAACTTTTATTTTTGTTTATGATTTGAAAAACTGTCTTATTTTGAACTTGGGAGCTGATTAGCCTTAAGAACGGGTTTAATTCATTACCAGACAACAAAATTTTAGACTGGTCAAAATTTAAAGGAGTTGCAGATGACATTGTAAAGTTTATGAAATTTTAGATTTTGTCAATTTTCTGGATAGAAAACATTGTAAGAAGAAACAGCTTGATGGAAGCAATTTCTTTAACCCATTACCAGATGGCAACATTTAGACTGGTCCAAATTGAAATCAGTTGCTGATAACGATTTAAAGGTTATACATTTCTTTTATTTTTTCAGTTTTCTAGATAGAAAACATTGTGTAAAATGAAGAAATTGGTTGTTACAAGCAATTTCTTCATTTTACAGAATGTTTTCCCATTTGTTTATCTTGAGGGGCATCCAAAGGGGTGTCAGCGAGTGGGAATGGGTTAATTAACACAATGTTTTCCTAAATGTTTTTGTTGAGGGTTATCAAAATTTCATCATGAAGGAATGAGTGAAATAGAGTAAAAACATGAATGAAACAATGAAATTGTGGGGCTAGCGCAAATATATTGTAAATGCTTTTATTTTTGGTTGACCCTTTCCCCAACAATGATGCTTTTTGACACACTCAAGGAAAAAAGCTTTTGAATACAGTGTAGAAAATGAAGAAATGGCTTGTTACAAGCAGCTTATTAATTATTCACAATCTTTTCTAACCCAAAAGACAAAGATTTTTAAAAACCCATCAACAAAATATTGTCTCATTCAACTTTTTGAATTTAGACCAGTCTAAATTTGTTGTGGCGCGGTTATGGCAGTTACAGTTGTTTTGTAATAACCCCTGAAAATGAAAGTAACCAAAAATTTCTTCTATTAACATATTTCTCACCTATCTCACGTCACAATTTTGTTAACATGCTGATTAATTCCCTACCAGATGGCAAAATTTTAGAATGGTCCAAATTGAAAGGAATTACAGACAACAATTAAAAGCTAATGTAATTTTAGATTTTTTCAAACTTTCTGGGTAGAAAACATTGTGGAAAAAGAAGAAATTGCTTGTAACAATGTTTTCCAATTTTTTTTTCATGGGGCGCCCAAAGGGGTCATTGTGTCAGAATGGGCTGCTGGTAATTCCTATGTTGCTAATGTCTTCATGAGACAACTCTCAACCTCTTACAGCACAATAAAGCTTTCACCTATTACCAGACGGCTTAATTCTAGACTGGCCCAAATTGAAAGAAGTTGCAGACGACAATTTAAAGTTTATGAAACTTTGGATTTTTTCAACTTTCAGAGTAGAAAACATTGTGGAAAATAAAGAAATTGCTTGTAACAAGCAATTTCTTCATTTTCCACAATGTTTTCTGAAGCTGTTTTCCTTAGGGGCGTTTGAAAGCGTCACTGAGTGGGAATGGGTTAAGACACCTCCAAGAAAAACAATTCAGAAAACATTGTGAACAAAGACTAGAGAAAAGAGGTATTGTTTTTATTAACAATCCTTTTCTGGAAATATTTTCCAAGGTTCAATCTATTAGTCAAATCAAAAGGTGGGATTGTGTTGTTATGTTTTAACAGGAGGTAACTTGAGCTCTTTTTGCGATAGATTGCATTTTTGTCTCATTAAAAATACTTTATTTACTTCATTAAAAATTGTTATTATTTATGGAAAATGATATAAACAATTTTGTGTTCAAGTTTTATTGGAAATGTGTTCTGCATATGCTGCAAATTTAATTTCTTAACCAATTCCCACATAATAAAACTTTTTGACGTCGCTTAAGAAAAAACAATTGGAAAAATATTGTGTAAAATGAAAAAATTGCTTGCAACCAGCAATATCATCATTATCCTCAATGTTTTTTTTACAAAGAAAGTTAAAAATCTTAAATTCCCTTACTTTCAAACTTTTGGCTGCAACTCCTTTCAATTTTGACAGTCTAGATTTTTGTTTTTGGTAATGGGTTAAAACCAATAAATACAATTATACTTATCATATTGATAATAATGATTGCACAAGCTTCAATCCATCGCCACACAAACCTGTTCTTTTTATGCACTAGAGAAAAATGCTTTTGAAAACATTGCGAGAAGATTTAAATAGCTTGTCACAAGCAATTTCTTTGTTATACACATTTTCTTCCCAAAAAGACAAAGTTTTATTCTTTGAAGCCACAAGACAAGACTTTTTCAAAACAGCATGGAAATCAAAGGGCTGAAAGTACTATTTCTAGGTCTATATTTGTTTTGAAAATTGCATTTAATAAACAACTCTGACTTAAAAATGGACGAGCAGGTGGTATAGACAAAGATCAGACTGCACTTATGTGCAGGCTGATCTTTATCTATATCTCCTGCAAACACAGGAATATTTTGGATTCAGCATGACAATGGTTAATTCTTGAACACTTTGTCATGTCATCAACTGACTCTTTCAATTATGGTCAAAATAAGATTCTTTATTATATACCTTGCTGTGAAATCTTGGGATTTCTCAGTGTAATAAATTTTGATAATGTCACTGGAGTGACGATAACACTTTTCAGTTTTACTCTCTGGCGTAATTTAGGAAATACTTTTTTTCCAACCAAGTGACATTATAAAGAGTGTATAAGAGTATAAAAATGGCTACTTCCTCAGTTTTGTGGGCGTCACTCTGGTCTTTTATTGTGTATTCATCTGCACTTCTCTCTATCAAAAAGATTTGTTTCGATATTTAATGAAAAATAAGAAAATAAGGTATATAATAAACAGAATAATCAACTGGTTATTCCAGATATGAAAAAAATATTTCACTGGGATGCGTTGTTAGGCGTTAAACTCGTGCTGCGCACTCATTTTTTCAATGCCTAACAACGCATCCTCATGAAATATTTTTTCATATCTGAAATAACCAGTTGATTATCCTCTATGTTATCTTGTAATAGCGTTATGGCTGAGAGGCAAGAGCATTTATCTTGTTAAAAAAGTGTTTTGGAGACTAAGCATTTATCATGCAGGCATTTCGTTTTACTTTGTGTATCTGTCTGCCAATTCTATTTACCAATCACTTAAACCATTTCCACACAACCCCACTTTTTTAAACACCTCACAAAAAGACTTGAGGAAAGCTAGGTTGACAATGAAAAAATTGCTTATAACAAGCAATTTCTCCATTTTCAACCTTGCTTTCTATCTAAATAGACTGAGATACTCAAATTTCTCTCAACTTGTAATTGTTGTTTACAACTACTTTTAATTTGGAGCAGTCTAAAATTGTGCTGTGTGATAATGGGTTAACCCAACATACATAATTTTTCTGTAACACCAAGACAACAAACAATGCAGAATTTATATTTGTATGCACATACAGTTTCAAGTAACAAGCAATTTCTTCAATGTCCACAATGTTTTCTAATCTACGAGGGATTTGATTTTCTAAATTCCACCAATTTGAAAATGTCATCTGCAGCTTCTTCGAATTGAACCAATCTAAGATTTTGTCATGTTATAACTGCTTGGTTACTTTATTTATCATGTTATCACTTTTGAAAAAGTAGATTATTTAACAAAACTATGCTTTGCTAGCTTACAGTACTTTCAGTTCTTTGATTCACTTTACGGGTAGATAACACTGTGTGACATGAAGAAATTGCTTGCAACAAGTAATTTCATTATTTTACATGATGTTTTCTGAATTGTTTTTCTTTAGGGGTGTTTAAAAATGTCATTGGGTGGAAATGAGTTAAGCAACCACTCAAGGGATAACCAAAATGTGGTTATTTAGGAGAAAGGTCACTTAATATACTTTCTTTTTACATATGTGAGAGAGCGGTTCAACTGCATACATAAGAATGATTACAGGATTATCAATTTATCCTATGTTATTGAAACTCATTACAATCGTCTCATTGAGACAATTCTAATGATGTTCACTAACATAGGATTTGGTTTTGATAATTTTATAAGCAAAAATATCCAGTGATGAAGATCCTTTGATTTCCGAAAGGGAATTTTAATGCTGTTTCGTAGGGGTGAGCACTTGGGCAAGTTTGACTGTATAAGAATAAGGATGTACCTACGTGCATGTAACTGATATTGGATGCTATGAGATCTTACTTGTTGATATGCATAATATTTATTCAAACAATTGTTTAAAATGTTTAATGTTTAGAAATATTTAGAACGAAGAATCTTTTATGATTTGTGTAAATATTGTCAAGGTATTATTCTCTAATCTAACGACGGCAAAGTTATTTCGTTATGCATAATGTCCTAGACACTGTTTTGCATTTTGTTGAATCAATAATATACCCTACTCTCAATAATCTTATATTGGCTATGACTTGTATTAATTTTTTAATCCATTATCTCCCAATTTTTTCTTGACTGGTCCAAGTTTAAAGAAGATGCAGATAACAATTTTGAATTGGTATAAATTAAGAAAATATTTGCTTTTAGAGTAGAAAACTTTGTGGATAATAAAGAAATTGCTTGTAACAAGCAATTTCCTCATTTTCCACCATGTTTTCAAGAGACTTTCTCTTGAGAGGTATCAACAATCGTGATTGTGTAGGAATGGGTTAACTAGTTCCGACTCATTGCAATATTTTGAGATGCTTGAGAAATGTGGTTAGGAAAATTACAGTCTAAGCAGCATTTTCTCCTTTTCTCATAATTTTATAATGAATTGTAAAAGTTTTGTTACAACAACTTATGTTGGAAGCAATATCTACCTCTGATGGCCACTCTGAAACTTTCATATGAAACAATGGCATATTTGATAAGTGAAGTTTTATTAGACTCCTTGGTTACAAAAAAAGGAGAGAAAAAAGAGATGTTATTGTACCTGAATTACCTTGGGTGAACCTTTCAGATTACTTCAATACATATGATCAAAAGACAGCTTCAGGCGGCAAGCCTTGTGTCTGTATCATAACATGGTGAAACTATGGAAACTGCTCAACGGATTTCTTTCAAAAAGAATTTTACCCAATAAATGCCAGATGGTTATTTTTCTTTAAAAATCATGGTCTGCTGTATCAGTTAATCGATCACCAGATGACAAATGATAGACTGGTGAAAATTCATAGAAATTACAGACGACAAATTGTTATTGTTATTGAAACTTTAAAAAATCTTGAGGAGTAGGAAAAAGAAGGCATGTTTGAGAATGGGTTGATTTAGTTTGATAGAGCGATACAGACTCTCATATGACATAAAATACAGATAGGAGATGTAAAGGAAGAAGTTCAAAACCTAGCAAATCTCTGCAGTGTGGATGTTTTCAATTGTGCTGTGGTGTTGCATTTTAGCGTGAGTAATCACACAATATAGGTACTATTATTGAGAAATTAGTAATGCCATATGGAATTGACTGTTTGCTGGCTCTACCCACTGACTTTGCCAGTCATGCCCACTGAATCCTACAGGAAAAACCACTTCAATATTAATTGATATTTTTTTTGCAGAACTATTGCAACATGTAACAAAATCATGAAACTATTGGATTTTGACCTAAATGTTGTAACTACTGCTTGTATAAGCTATAGTTACGATGCTTAAGTCTCTAATCAAAAAAGAAATGTTTCACATAAATGTTGGTAAAAGTCAAAGTTCTTTTACAATTTAAATGTGCTATTTGATTGATAGATTGATTCTTTGACTGACAGCTGTGATTGGTTGATTAAAATGATACAATGTTAACACCAAGACTGTTTAATCCTTTCCCATTTTTCGAAATTTTAGACTGGTCTGATTTGAAAGATGTTGCAGATAATAATGTAAAATGAAAGCAATTTGTATCAAAACCATCCTATGTGGTAGAAAAAATGTGAGAAAAGAAGAAATAGCTTGTTACAAGCAATTTCTCCTTTTCACACAATGTTTTCTATCTAATTTTGCACTTATTTTCCAATAGTGCAATTTGGAATGTGGTCTGCAACTTCTTTCAATTTAGGCCACTGCTAAGAATGGACCTTTTTCCCCAAGACAGATTGTATTTTAACCCTTTCCTGTTATGCAAAATTTTAGATCACCCAGATTCAAAGGATTTGCAGACGCCAATATGAAATTGATTATTTTGAAAAATAATCATTCAATAGGGTAGAAAATTTGTGAAAAAAGAAGAAATTGCTTGCTATATATGGGGACATAAGAACAAGAGATTGAACGAAATAGGGGTTAAAACTTATGAATAAATAAAAGGGTATTTATCGTGCAATATTGAATCACCTTAAACTTTTATGTTTCAGTTTTGTAATGTCAGGGATAGTATGAACTGCTCACTAAAGGAGGGATAAGTGATTTGTACAATTTTGTTTATGCATTTCTCTCTGTACATATTTATGATATACTTATGTATACATGTGTGCTGTTAATTGGAGGATCACAGTGGTCTATCAAATAATCAGTTGAACAAGCAAATCATTCAATAAACCAGAAGTGAACAACATTGCCCTATGATGAAAATTCTTTGAATTAGTTAGCAACTGCTAAATGAATGGATTAGCATTGGTTAATCAAATTTTCGACATACTACTCTTTTTCATAACAAATGAATTAAAACCTTTACTTTAAATTACGTTACATTATGCCAAATGATTCAAACCTTACAGATAGACTTGGTTTCAAGCAGAGAATTATTCATGTTTCAAACTTTATTTCCGGTGACTAATAAACCTAAGTGGGATAGCAGATGGAGGCTGGGAAAGGATGTATTGGTAGTAATGGGGTGAAAAATACCAGAAATCCATTGTTAGGTGTTGCAGCCGCTGTGATATGACTGAAATAATGTTAAAAGTGGCTTTAAACCCCATTCAATCAATCAATCTTTCCTATGACATGGATCAATTTTGGGGTATTCATCAGATGACCCTTTATCAGATTCCTTCAAAGAAATTTGATAGGATGAAAAGCATGGCTTAAATGGGTGTTGCTAATTTCCATATATGTTGAAAGCTTTGAAAATCCTTACTCAGAAACCGGTTGATGGATTTTGATTGGTTTGAAGCATAGCCTGAAACCACCATTTGCTTATCAGGCGATACAGGTGCTCAAGTGCCTCTAGTTTTAATTTTCTCAGGGTTACAAGCAATTTCTTAATTTTACACACATTTCCAAAATTGTTTTTCTTGAGGGGTATTGTGTGGGAATGGGTTAAAGTTTCATGGTTACACTTTCTTTCATGAAGATAAGTGAAACAGGCGTAGTGCATTGTAATTGATGAATCAAAACCCATTACCAGATAATTAGATTTTATATCAGTCCAAACTGGAAGACATCTTAAAAGTAAATTTGAAGTGTTTGTAAAATTGTGTAGAGAAATGGGAAGTGAAGTTCTTCTTTTCTGCAAATGTTTTCTCAAAGTTTTCTCAAAGGAATAGTTAAGATAAGGAAGTTGTGTAGATTGACATCACCGGTTCCATCCCCTGAGCTCAAACAGGACCAACGACGGCACTCATCCTTTCCGACTATTTGTCTCCCACCAATGGGTTGATAATCGTAGACCTATGTGGGATAGCAGCTGGAGACTAGGAAAGGATGTGATGATGGTACTGGTGTGAGAAATAACAGGATTCCATTGTTAGGTGCTCCAGTTGCCACGATATAACTGAAAGATTGTTGAAAGCGGCGTAAAACCCCATTCAATCAATCAATCCAACAGGAAATTCCATTTAGATGTTCATCAGAGTTATTTTGCAAGATTTATTGCCAGAAACAAACAAAAAACTGAAATGGTTGGTTTTCAACCTTAAAGTCATAACAACAGCTTGAATAAGCTGTAGTTACGGTTTTTAGATGGGCAACTAACAATAATGCTTAAACCCTTTCCTGTTTCTCGAAATTTTAGACTGGACAAATTTGAAACATTTTGCAGACAACAATGAAAAGTGAGTGCAATTTGAAACAAAACCATTCTATGTGGTAGAAAATAGTGTTATAAAAGAAGAAATTACTTGTATCAAGCAATTTCTTCTTTTATCACAATATTTTCTCAAGTATAAAATTGCATAGACATAAAAACCAGTGATTATACAGGAAAGGGTTAAAAAAAAAAAGTCAGCCAATGTCGAAAATGAAAGCTCACTTCTGGTGTAAATGAATGAGTTGGAAGGTCGCCCGATTCTTTGACAACCATGATCCATTGATTGTTTGCATGCTGTTGCCCATTTCAAGCTGCACTTTGACAAGGCAGTTTGTCTGACGTATCAGATGACATTTTGTTTTTCGCCACAGACAAATAGAAATAAAAATCATTTGGTTGGTGATCAAAAGTCGTAACTACAACTTGTATAACCTTTTTTAGCTCACCTGAGCATAACTAAGTCTGTCATCCGTTGTCAACATTTTTTTTGAATTTTCTCCTAAACCACAAGGCCAATTCGGACTAAACGTGACAGGAATGTTCCTTGGGTGTGGTAGGGCTCATCAGACTTCGGGGAAATAAAATCTTAAAAAAATTTGGCATGAATATGACCATTTATAACCAGTTCATTAAATGATTTATGAAAAACAGTTTGTGGTAGGGAAGACCTATCAGACTTGGAGAAATCATGCAATAATTCCTTAAAAATCTTCTCCTCCCTAACCATCGGGCCAATTTGGACTAAACTTTGCAGGAATGCTCCATGGTTGACCCTTTTGAAACTTGTTCTTGATTTTTTTTTTCTCAGATTATTGGACTTGGAGAAATCATGAAGTCTTCTCCTAAACCTCTGGGCCAATTGTCTAAACCTGGCATGAATGATTTTTTGATGACCCTTTTCAAAACTTGTGAAATCTTGATTTGTATAAAAATGTGGGCGTAGCAGAGAGCTGGGCCTATCATACATAGAGAAATTGAGTTGAGCAATTTAGGCCATCTTGTTTTATGATAATTTGATTTCCAACCAAAGGAATGGTTCCATATGAGTGTAGCAGAGAAACATGACCACTCCAGATAAAATCAGAGGTTTGCTTGGTCAATTGATATTGTTTTTGACAGAGGAGGCATCTTAATGGGTATAATACATGTTATTGTTGTAAAGTTGTTATTTACGTCAAATTGACTGAGTGATAGTTTGATATATTAACTTGTTATTATTGTATAGACGTTAAAACTATTATTTGTTATACTGAATAAATACTTTCCTTTGTTTTTTTATTACTATTGACTGTTAATGTGCTTGTATACTCGTGTAAACTCATTTAAATAAAGAATTGAGAGATTAGAAGTTGCTGGTTTGGTGCTTATTTTCTTCAAAATCCATCTTAGTCTTTACTGGGTGTGATAATAAGCAAGGTGGTTGAAAGTATGTTACTATAATCCAATTATAACCAGAGTATTTTGTAAGTGGACTTAAAACAACACTAGTACTTCATCATGTTATCTTAAATCAATAGGACAATAGGACTATCGGCTGGCCCAGCCCACTTTCTACGTTGGCCCCGCCCATTGACTCCAACAGGAATTCCTAAAGCAATTTTAACCCATTCCCACACAATGGTGCTTTTTGACACCCCTCAAGAAAAACGCTTGGGTAAACATTGTGGAAAATGAAGAAATTGCTTGTTACATGCAATTTCTTCATTATCCACAATGTTTTCTACCCCAGTAAACATTTTTAAAATTTGAATAACTTAAAATAGCTGTCTGCAACCTCTTTGAATATGGACAAGTCTATATTTTTATCAAGTTGGAATGGGTTAAACAGCCTTATTTTGAAAAATGTATAGCCAGTAGCATGTAACAAAACATTAGAATAATTGTTTGGTGACCTAAACATTGTAACTACAGCTTGAATAAGCTGTAGTTACTATGTTTAAGTCACCAAACAAAATAAAATGATCACCAAAATGGCGGTCGATGGCGGAGCTCAAACTGAACTTCCAGTCTAAATGAATGATTTCGTCGATCAACTGATTATTTGATCAACAGCTGCGATTGGTCAATTTCTCTGTTGGAAATCAAGTGTCAATGAAAGGTGAATCCTTTCCTACTTTGAAAAATTTAACTTGAAAAATAAACTTTCAATAGAGTAGAAAATAATTTTAGAAAAAGAAGAAATTGCTTATTATTTTTACTTTCTTCTTTTTCAACAATGTTTTCTGAATAGGAAAGGGTTAATTTGTGATTGCTGTTAGCTCTAGATTTGTCTTTTGAGGGACATTCAACTGATAAAAGTAACAACTCAAGTATATTCTCAATAACTTTAATTTTATTAAATTAATATAAAATACACTTAGTAAATAAACAAATATTGGAATTTATTGTATCACTTTAAGCTCATTCCTATAATTAACTTTAACCCATTACCAGACAACACAGCTTTAGCCTGGACCAAATTCAAAGAAATTGCAAACAAATTTTCAAAAGGACTATAATTTCAAAATAACCATCATACAGAGTAGAAAAACAAAGTAGGAAAAATAGAAGTTAAATGACTTAAGCAAACTCTTCTTTTCTCATATTTTTTTCTCAAATACAATATCAAATATAGGGTCTTAACCTATTACCAGACAATAAAATGTTCAGACATATCCGAATTCAAAGAAGTTGCAGATGACATTTAAAGTTGACGTGATTTTAAAAAGTAGAAAACAATGTGGATAATGAAGAATTTGCTTCATTTTCCAAAATATTTTCCACAAGCTTTATTCTGGAAGGCCATGGAAAAGGGTCATTGTGTAGGAATAGGTTAAGAAAGCAGAATTGTGTGGGAACAATTCAAGCTGTGGTTCAAACATTCGGAAAAAGATTATGATGACTGACATCACAGAGGTGTAGGTACATATGCCCGACTTATCCAACTTGAGACAAGCTGATTTCTTTTGCTACTTGACTGAGGTCAACATGTTATGTTTTAATCCATTACCAGATGACAACCTTTTGAACTGGTCCAAATTGAAAGGAGTTGCAGAAGACAAAGTTTTATGAAATTTTAATTTATTTAACTTTCCACTAGGTAAAAAACAATTGTGTAAGGGATAAAATTGCATACACGTTTTCCCAATGGTTTATCGCTGTGAAAAAGCGTTATTTGGAGGGAATGGGTTAATTGATGATGAATTCACAGTTTTCACAAAGAATGTAATTCATCCCAAGTCACGAAGAATAATTTCATTTAATGAGTCTTTTTTCAAACTTCTTTGTTGGAACTGTCATAGATTCATAATACAAGATAGTTGTTTATTTTATTGAAAGATTGATTTATCTTGATTAAATGAACAACAAGATAAATTTTCAAGAAAGAAACTATAGCTATTTATGTTCACTTAATAAAAGATAAATCAATTTTATACAAAAGAAATATTCTATATCTTTAAGCCTTTCCCACAGAGTGATCCTTTATGATGCCCTCCAAGAAAAACAATTTGGAAAACATTAGGTAAAATTTCTTTATTTTATAGGATTTTTCCAGGGAGGAAGTTGAAAAATTCCAAAAATTTTAAATTGTGGCTGCTACTCCTTTCAATTTGGACCAGTCTAAAATTTTGCTGTCTGTTAATGGGATAATGCAAAAAGAGAGACAAAATATGGAGGCTTACCATTCTCACACAATGACCCTTTTAAATGCCCTTCAATATGAAAGCTTTGGTAAAACATTGTAGAAATGAAATAGCTTGTAACAAGCAATTTCTTCATTAGCCACAATGTTTTCTAACACAAAAGACAGATTTCTAAAAAAAGTCATTAGCAAAAAAATGTCGTCTGCAATTTCTTTGAATTTGGACCATTCTAAATTTGTCGTCTGGTAATGGGTTAATCAACCAAAAGATCTTGACAAAAAGCAAAACGATGTTAACTTTAAAGAAAGGAAGAAAACTGGGGCCATTAAATTGTCAACTTGGACAAGTTTAATTTTCCCATCAACTTGTCCATTGAAAAGAAAGAATCTTTGTTTATTTGTTGTTTGAATGGGGTTTAACCCCACTTTTAAAACTATATCAGTTGGCACCCAACAATCGATACCTGAAATTTCGCACACTAGTACTACCACTACATTCTTTCCGAACCTTCAGCTGCTCAACTGCTCAAGAAAGAATTTCCTGTATTTCCCCCGCTCTGGATAATGTACTATCTACTGGTAAGCCTTTGATGGCAATGTTCGGCCTTATTGCTGCTGTAGAACAGTAGGCCGTTGTCAAGATTTCCTGATTGACCCATTCCCACACAGTGATGCTTTTTGACAAACCTCAAGAAAAACAAGTGAGAAAAACATTGTGTTAAATGAAGAATTGCTTGTTGCAAACAATTTCTTCATTTTCTACCCAAAAAGTTGAAAAAATCTAATATTTCAGTAACCATAAATTTTCGTATTCAGTATCTTTCATTTTGACTAGTCTATATTTATGTTGTCTGATAATGGGTTAATGAAATGTGATTGTGGAACATATATTCTCCAAATTTGACATGAAATACACTTATGAGATGGGGAGAATATTTTTTGTTTTCATGGAGGTATGAACCGAAAAAAATATTCAAACTGTATGAATACTCAAAACGGATTTATACGTAAGTGTGATTAGGTTATTCGGTTCATACCTCCATGAAAACCAATTATTTTTTTTCATTGTTTATAATTTAACAGCATCATGCGGGAAAGAAAAAGCTTAGAAAAAAATTGATACTTTTTTGTATGGAATTATTTTGTGCAGAAGCATACAAAATGGCTGCGTACTCAAAATTTTATTCATGTAGGTATGATTTTTTTTTTTGACCAATCAGAATGACCGTTTTTGATAAACAAAACTAAATATTGAATTATTAGTTGATGACTTTTAGCATGTATAAGTATCCATAGCCTTGCCATTAGCTTATGCACATACCCATTACAAAACACACACAACTTTACACTGGTGAAACTCCCAAAGAAGTTGTAGACAGGTGACAATTTTATGATGATGAAATTCAAGATTTTTCTTTTATTTCTTTAAGGGAAAGAAAATTTTGGCAAAGTAGAAACTGCCAGTTAAAAATTGGTTGAATTTACTCATTACTACACAGACGTTTTTTGACGCCCTAAAGAAAACTATTACGGAAAACCATGTAAATTTTTGTCTTCTGTTAATGGGTTAAAATTAATTTCATACAAAATATGGATAAAGGAACTACCATCAAACCTCTGTAAGACAACCACAAACTTCAACAATCACTCTATCACAGAAGTTATCATACCATGCATTATTTCAGCATGGCTGTCTTTAGACAGAAAATCAGGGTACCTGTATAGTCATTGCCATGTTATTGTAATAAGTGCAGTCTGATCTTGGTCTACACCTCCTGCTTGTAATTTCCTGCCAGAGTTGTTTATGAAATTGATTTCTAAAAGAAACATTGATTTTTGAACAAGTTCTATCAGTGCTTTCAGCCCTTTGATTTTACAGCAATTTAGTAAAGTAATTTATACAGCATGACAAGGGTTAAGATTTTAAAAAAGGGCAAATTTGTGGATCACTGCTGTCAATTAAAAATTCCATAGACCTATCAAGTCCGTAATTTGGATCAGGTATTAACCCATTAAAACACGACAAAATTTAAAGACAGGTCCAAATTGAAAGAAGTTGCAAATGATGGAATATTTCAATTTTTTTTGTCTATTTGTGTAGAAAAAATTATGGAAAATGTAGATTTTGCTTTTAACAAGCAATTTCTCCATTTTCCACAATGTTTTCCATAGCTCTTTTTCTTAGGGTGTCAGAAAGCTTCATAGTGTGGGAAAGGGTTAATTTAGAAAGGGGGTAAACTTAAGATATCAATGTTTCACACTTTTGACAGTGTGGTGACTAAAACATTTAAACAACAGTTTATTTAACCCATTCCCACACAATCCCTCCTTTTTACGCCTCGAAAGAATAAAGCAATGAAAAAAATTGTGGATAATGAAGAAATTGCTTGCAACAAGCAATTTCTTCATTATTCAAAATGTTTTATATCCAAAAAGATGAAATAATTTAAAACACAATCAAGTTGAAATTGTCGTCTGCAGCTTCTTTCAGTTTGGACTAGTCTAAAATTATGCCATGTTGGAATCAGTTCAGCTGTACTTACAGCATTTACGTCACAAACTAACCATATTCCTTTTTTATTACATTTTACTGGTAATATTTCTAGGTCCAACTTCCCGTCAGAGATCAAAGGGAATGACCAGGGATCCAAAAAGTATAAAAATAAAGGGCTGAAGGTCCTGAAAATCACTATTATTTGAAAGTCTACCATCGTTTTTAGAGTAGTTTGTATCACTCATACTATTGTAATGACCTTACACGCCTCTTGTGAAAATTAAGAGGATACAAAAGTAACAATTAACTTAACCTTTTGACGTTTTTTTTTTTTTTAATTTTAGACTGGTCCAAATTGAAATAGTTCGAAGATGACTATGAAAAGTGGATGCAAATTGTAATGAAACCATCCTATGTGGTAGAAAATATTGTGGAAAAGGAGAAATTGCAACAACACAACAACAACGTCTTGGTCCTTTACCCACAATGGTTCATCCTAGATAAGTGAGGGTGAGAGATTGCTGTAGAAAAAGGTTTAATCTGTTCCCACACCATTCCACTTTTTTAAGAATTAGAATTAAGAAAACATTCCTTCATTTTTCACTATGTTTTCTACCCCAAAAGACAAAGAAATTTTATATTTCACAAATTTAAAATTTTCATCTTTAACTTCTATCAATTTGGACCAGTAAATCTTTTTTAAAGCTTTTCCATTCGTTTGAAATGGTTATCTCCCTTGGTACTATATATTGCTTGTGTGATAGGGAACAAACAACCAAGTTTCAAGTAAATATCTTCAATTATAACAGAGACATAACCAAGTTTGAATGGCACAACAAAGCCTATACTGACAAAGCCAAGGTGAAAATATCATGATTTTTTGTTCTGTCCTGCTTTAGCAGACAGCATATGCAAACACCATTTATTATATCACTTACAATTTTATTGTACCACTTCCAACATCAGTTGAGTCATATTACAGCAAAAGGAGTACCTAACCATAGGTTTATTGGGTTTTTTTCACCTGTATAGCAATTATATCCTGTTTGAGCATCCAATTCAAATCAATTCAAATTCAACCATTAATGAGACACCTATGACATGAAATGTCAGAAAAACTGTTGGCTTTGTCGAGGGTCAAACATGTGACCATAAGCTTTGCTCTCTACTTCTCCAGGACTTGCAGTGTAGGCAAAGATCAGAGTGCATATACCGCGGGGTGGACACTAACACCAGTCCTCAAGGCTAATATCTGTTATCTGGTACGGCTATCAGTAGCTTCTATGCAAGAGGTTCTTTGGGCCTGTGGTATTTTCCATTTAACCAAGTACCACACAACAAAATTTTAGACTGGTCCAAATTGAAAGGACAGGTAGACGACAATTTTGGGTTTAATAATTTTTTTTTTCAATTTTCTGGATAGAAAACATTGTATAACATGAAGAAATTGCTTGTCACTTATTTATAAGGGTGTATAAAAGCGTCACTGAGTGGGAATGGGTTAACGGTATAGTCACTTCCAATGCATGAAAATATGTTCATTCATTCAATAATCAATGATTTTCATCACTTTTACAGCAATACCTTGTAACAAGCAATTCCATCATTTCCCTCACTGTTTTCCAACAATTCTTTTCCCTCTTGAAGATCATATACAAATAGATTTAATACACCTGGTTTTAAAGATGTTCCAGATTGAACATATTTATAGGATTTTTAATCCTTGTCATGCTGATCCCGGAATATTCCTTCTTTGACAATGGCTTTGGCAGGTGTATAGACCAAGATCAGCATGCACAGGTGTGCAGTCTAATCTTAGCCTAGACTGCCTGCTTGGTCTTGTTCAAAAATCTTGGATCTAATTATGGCAGTTTTAAAATATAGTGAAAAGGGGATAAATATTCAGCAGGACCATATCATATTGGTAAGAATCTAAACTACGAGCAGTCTGATCTGTACCTATACTTCCTACTGCTCCTTTCATTCAGAAGGACAAAGGTTCTTAAATATCTTGAACTGTTGTTGTTGTGTTAATTGAACTAGAATCTATAATGTCTTGAGTGGATGTAATTTCCGTAACTGTGGTAACACCAGATACTGTTGGGTCCATTGTAGATGCATCAACTGACGGGAGAGCTGTTATCAGGGAGGCATCTAATGTGTCTGTATCAAACTGATGTTGAGCAATTTGCTGGAAAAAATAAATACAGGGATTTTTTTAAATCCAACCTTACCATACTGAACTTAATTTTTCTTGGAATACCACTACAAAAAACTTGGGCACCACAGATGTCAACGCTCAGCTGTTCAAGTACATGATGGTGGGTTTTAAGTTCTAAAAGAGGACCATGATAGTCCTAAATCACTAACCTGAATCATCTGCTGTTAAAATAATGCATCTGGAGCCCAATAATTATAAACAGTTTCAGACTGGCCTCTAGAGTGTAAACATAGAAATTCTCATTAAGGTCATTTTTCCTGTGTTTTGCAATAGAGCCCTCCCAGAATCAAAAGGGTTCATCCCTATGACACAACAGCTATTTCTGCCAAGTTTCATGACAATTCAGCCAAAATTGTGGCCTATTGAGTGTAAACAAAGAAATAGTCATTTAGGCCCCTTTTCCTGTGTTTTCCAATAGAACTTTCTCATTATCAATAGTCCTTATGACTTAACAATTATTCTGGCCAAATTTCATAGCGAATACACAAAATTGGGGCCTATAGACTATAACCAATGAAATCGTCATTCAGGCTCCTTTTCGTCTATTTTGAAATACAACCTTCCTATAATTAATATGGTTCATCCTTACCACATAACAATTATTCTGGCCAAGTTTCATAAAGAATGAGCCAAAATTGGGGCCTCTAAAGTGTAAACAAAGAAATCGTCATTAAGGCCCCTTTTCCACGTTTTCAAAGATTGTTTGCTTGTTTGTTTGAATGGGGTTTAATGCCGCTTTGAACAATTTGTTAGTCATATCTCTGCAGATGAAGCACCGAACAATGGATTCCTGAGATATCTCATCAGTCCTACCATTACATCCTTTGCTAGCCTGCACATGCTATCTCACTTAGGTTTACAATTATCCATCCTTTGGTGAGAGACAAATGTTGGAAAGTATATATGCCTCAGGGGATCAAAACCATGACAATCCATGACCCAAGATTGGGAGTCTGATGCACTATGACGGCGGCATTTTCCAATAGAACCTTCCCAGAATCAATAGGGCTCATCCTTATGACCCCTAGCAATAATCTGGCTTAGTTTCCTAAAGATAGAGCCAAAACAGTGGTCTCCAGAGTGTAAACAAAGAAATTGTCATTAAGACCCCTTTTCCTGTGTTTTCCAATAGAACCTTCCCATAATCAATAATGTTCATCCTTATGACCGGTCTAACAATTATTATTGCCAAGTTTCATGAGGATTGAGTTAAAACTGTGGCCTCTGGAGTGTAAATACTTCAATCGGTGATGCAGTACAAAGAACAAAGGACAACATACATTCAATGATCATAAAAGCTCAACATGAGCATTTTGTGCTTTGGTGAGCTAAAAAGGGTTTTAATTCATTCAAAAAGAGCACGCCTACGGGTGCCTAGGCTCGGCTGTTGTGTGCTGGATAGTGGATAAAATATGTAAAGTCGAGAAAGGGGCATAATTCCCACAAAATGCATCTAGAGTTATCCCTTGATAGTATAGGTTCCTCTTTTGATAGTGAGCAAGTATGCCACTTTTCAAGTGAATGCCTTCAAAAGAACCAGAGATCTCACAAAATGTAAAAGTTTACACACGACAATGACGGCGACGACAACAACAACACAGAGGCTATCGCAATACCTTGGGTCTTCTCCGAAAACAGCTGAGCTAAAAATGCATTTAGAATTATCCCCCATGTTGGTATAGATTGCTCTTTTGATATTGAGATTCAAGCACAAGTAATCAGTACTTATACCACAGATATTACAAAATGTCAAAGTTTTCGAACAACGCAGACATAGACGTGGTCGCAGACGATAACCTGGCCATAACAATAATTCGGGTTTTCTCCAAAAACACAGAGGGTTTTCTCCGAAAACACAGTGCTAACAAATGTTAAATTATTCTTTGTGAAGAAATGGCCCGAATATTTTGAAAGTAGGATACTACTAAAGGTGATATGTACCCTCATTTGAAGCCTTGCAAAGAAAACATTTTCAACCGTAACAAAACCATAACGACTCTCTTATTCATATTGAAAAAATATTAAGTTTAATAGTATTCAACTGAGCTCAGAGACTTATGACCAACTATCTGGTCAAAGTGTCAAGACAAAATCTATTTACAAAGAAAGTTGTGTTTTTGGTTTAAACTTGAAATTGTCTTCTGCAACTTATTTGGGATTGTGATAACCTTTGTCATGCTGGTCCCAGAATATTCCTGTGTTGAAGGAGGTATAGACAATGATCAGCTTGCACATATGTGCTGTCTGATCTTGGTCAATACCTCTTGTTTGTCCCTTTTAAGCCAGCATTGTTTGTAAAGTCAATTTCAAACAGAAATACTGACTCATATTCAGTCCTTTCAATGCTTTGATTTTAGTTCAATTATGAAACAAGAGGACCATGATTGTCCTTAACCGCTCACCTGAGGCATCTGCAATTTTCAGTACTTTTTGTATAAAAAAGGACACAACTTGAGCAAAGTAAATAAAACAAATATAAGATTTTGGATTTGGATTCATTATCAATCTATCCCAGAGTTTGTCACCCTCAGGGAAAATAGGTTTAAAAAAGCATTATGAGAAAGGAAAGGGGTGTCTTTTAACCTACAGGCATAATTTAATCAAAATTGATAAATAGCAGCCAGGCTTTGCTACACTCAAAATATAAAAGCCCTCCGCTTAAAGTGAAGAATTTTTTTTAACATACTCAAATTTTGCGTTTTCCCCAATTTTTTTACCCCTAGTGCAGGGCTGTTTTTAACCCATGGAGGACAACTTTTAGTGATATAGTACAAAACCATCTAGTTATGCTACATACCAAATATGAATATCCTAGACTTTATAGTTTAAGAGGATAAGTCTTTTGAAATTGCTCTTTTTTCCAAACTTCGGACCATAGGGACCGGGCAATTTTTGACCCCAGAGATTAAATATTTAAAAACTTGGTAGAGAACCATATGATTAAGCTCTATACAAAATATAAAGGCCTTTGGCCTTGCAGTCTATGAAAAAAACAACAACAAAGATTTACAGAAATTTCCAATTTTCATATGCCAAGGTTACAAGAGTTTTCACAGAATGAAATTCTTTTAACAACTTTTGAAGAGCTTCACCCAATGAACATCCCTGCAAAGTTTCAGCTTGATTGACCTTCTGGTTTAGGAGGAGAAGATTTTTAAAGATATTTAAAGATTTACTAAAGATTCCAATTTTCGAATGCCGCGGTTACAAGAATTTTTGACGGAATTAAATTCTTTTAACAACTTTTCAAGAACTTCACCAAAGGAATATCCCTGCAAAGTTTCAGCTTGATTGGCCAACTGGTTTAGGAGGAGAAGATTTTAAAAGAAATTGTTGACAGACGGACAGAGGGACGGACGGAAGACGGACAACGATAGCTCACCTCGCACTTTGTGCTCAGGTAAGCTAAAATGGGTTATATTCAGCATGACAAATGTTAACCCTTGTCATGCTGATCCCGGAATATTCCAGTTTTGGCAGGAAGTGTAGACCAAGATCAGCCTGCACATAAGTGCAGTCTGATCTTTGTCTACACCCCCTGCTTGTACTTTTCATGCCAGAGTTGTTTATGAAATTGATTTCTAAGAAATAATGATTTTTGAACAACTTCTATCAATACTTTCAGCCCTTTTGATTTTACAGCAATTCAGTAAGGTAATTTATACAGCATGACAAGGGTTAAGGTAGCAAAACAAATTGTCCTAATTTACCTGGAGAGCCTCTAACTGGGCAGGGTCTGTAATTACATAAACCTGTTGTCCCTGGTCCCCCAAAGTGAAAGTAGCCACCCCCATCTGTTCTAATGTCGCATTAGGACTTGGTAAAGTTTGAACTGTATCTGATGTGCCTACATTTGGTATATTGGAACCTATCAGGGTCAACTGTAATATACAACATATATTTGTATTTTAGAGTAAAAAGTCACAATCATGGGTCTGCATTTGGTAAGCTGCCAGGCTCTACTTTATGGTACATCACATATTTTTTATTTTAGAGTGAAAATTCACAATCATGTCTCTTTATTTAGTAAGTTGGAACCTATCAGGGTCAATTATAACATACAACATATATTTGTTTTCAAGAGTAAAAAATCACAATCATGTGTCTAAATTTGGATTTGTTTTGTTTCCACCTTACCATGAATTCCTGTCCTTTCTCATACCAGTACAATCACAACATTAAATCCAAGCCATCAGCTGCTTATCCCATGTAGGTGCCAATTGGTGAGACAAATGATGTATGTCTTGATGTCTTTTGTCAAATTTCTAAAATAAAAGTCGGATGAGCAGGGATTCCATTGATGAATGATTGAATGGGGTTTAACACCACTTTTAACAGTATTTAAGTCATATCATGACGGCTGGAGCACCTAACAATGGATTCCTGGTATTTCCCACACCAGTACTACCTCTACATCCTTTCCTAGCCTCCAGCTGCTATCCCACATAGGTTTATGATTATCCACCCATTGGTGATAGACAAATGTCGGAAAGAATATGTGCAGCTGTCAGGGGGGTTGAACCTATGACATACCATGTTTGAAGATAAGGAGTCTGACGCTGGGATTCGAACTCACAACCCAAGCATTGAGATCACAGTGTTGTATAGACTGAGCTTACTGGGCTGGGTTACATTTCAAGCCTACCTGTTGTCCTGTATCTGATGTATTTATAATTAGAGTTCCCTCCCCTTCCTCCTGTAGATCATCCTGGTTTAAAGGTATCCCTAATCTTGCCCTTTTCTCTGGTGGTTCCAAACCTTCAAATGAAAAAGGTAAAATTAAAAAAGTAAGTGCTAAATAGGATAGAAAAAATCATGAGAAAAGAAGATGCTTTTGCAAACAATATCTCCTTTTCCTACAATATTCTCTGCAGTATTTTTCTTGAATTGTATTGTATTGAATGGTGTTTAACGCCACTTTCAACAATCTTTCAGTTATAATGCGGCGGCTGGAGCACCTAACAATGGAATCCTGGTATTTCACACACCAGTACTACCATTACATCCCTCCCTAGCCTCCAGCTGCTATCCCACATAGGTCTACGTTTATCGACCCATTGGTGAGAGACAAATAGTTGGAAAGGATGGGTGGCGCCGTCGGGGATCGAACCCGGGACCTCTAGATTGACAGTTCCATGCGCTACTAACTGCGCTATGACGACGGCTGTATTTTTCTTGAGCCAGTGAAAATCAAGGGTTGGTGTTGATAGGTTTAGGAAAGATTTTTTCATCTAGATGAATTACAATAAGTATAATTAGAATGAGACATTTGATTTGCAATATATATAGAAGGTCACTGATATGTTACAATTCTGGTTATGCATTTATAGGAATTTTGGGGTGTAAATGGTTAAGATTTTGGTCTTTACTCTGGACATTTGACTAGATGGGATCATTGATATAATCCTTTATACAAAATATAAACCTTGTATCTGTACTAAAAGGAAGAACTTGAAAATATTAAACCATTCCCACATAACAAAATTTAAGACTGGTCCAAATTCGAAGGAGTTGCAGACGGCAATTAAAAGTTGATAAAATTTTAGATTTTTTTCAACTTTCTGGGTAGAAAACATTGTGTAAAATGAAGAAATTGCTTGTTAAAAGCAATTTCTTCATTTTACACAATGTTTTCTCAATTGCTTTTCTTATAGGGGCGTCCAAAAGCATCACTGTGTGGGAATGGGTTAAGACTTTTTTTTTAAGTTTTGACATGGAAATTATTGGTAAAGGTTTAAAATGTTTACCATTTTTACATGGTGCTAACTAGATGCTCATCCTTAATGATGCATGATAATTACAAGATGTTATAACTGACAATTAATCCATTTCAACTCAATCCTGCTTTTTGACCCCCTCTAGTCAAGAAGCTTGGGAAAAGATTGGGAAAATGAAGGAATTGCTTGTAAGAGGCAATTTCTGCATTTCTCACTATAATTCTACCTTGAAAGACAAAGATTTTTGAAATTCAATTAACTTGAAATTCAATTCAATTAATCAACTGCAATGGCTTCCTTGGACCAGTATAAAAAAAATTTACATCAGGTAATCGTTAACTAGATATCAAATATGAGCCGTGGTATTTAATAGTACTGTGATCATGAATAGTAACAAAGAAATAAAAAAGTGTAGATTTTTGTTTAAGTTCTGCTGACATATGGCAAACAGACAGACATACAATAGGTAAAACAAAATGCCCGATATTTCAATGCAGGGGCATAAAAATGTCTGGTAGTTTGAAAATAATTTTCTTGGTATTGTAATATTTTTTATAAATCATACCTTAATCTATAAAATCAAGAGAAAAAAATATCTACGGACAGAATTTGTATGAAATCAAACCTACCCTGAGATTGCACCTGGTACAACAATGCTTCACTTTCTGCTGTAACATCTTCTCCATGTGCTGTTCTTTTATGCATTGCTAAGGTAGACGTCTGTCTGTAGGTCTTGCCACATCGGCTACACGTGTAGGGTTTAGCATGTGTGTGTACTACATGATGTTTGTATAAACTAGAATATTCCGTAAATCTCTTCCCACACCCCTGTACAGTACAGACATAGGGCTTTTCACCTGAAATATAGATACATGTGACCCTTCATGCAAAAAGAGAGATTCCAGAAATTCTATAAGAAAAATAATTGAACAAGAAGGTAAACATATTCATGAAGAGAATATCTTTTTTTTTTAAGTTTTTCTCTTTATATCTCTTATCTAGCCCATCATCACACAACAAATTTTAGTCTGGTCCAATTCAAAGAAGTTGCAGACATCAATTTTAAATTGCTGTTAAGTTAAAAATTCTTAATCTTTTTTGGTAAAAAGCATTGTGGATAATCAAGAAATTAGCAATTTCTTCATTTTCCACAATATTTTCTAAAGCCTTTTCTTCATGTGCTTAAAAAGGCAGGGTTTTGGGAATGGGTTAAAGTACAGGATCTCTGAACATATTTTTTTGATTAAATCTATTGCTTCTTCTATTTTGGTAGGGGGCTATATGGTATTGACACATACACATTTTGAAAGTTGTAGGCCTTCCAGATATGGAGAAGATTTTAAAGATGTTTTATTTCTATGTCAAGTTATGGATCCCACAGCATAGAGCCTTTTTCATGTAAGAGACATATTTTGACGTATTCTTATTGAGGACCATAAGGCAATGCTACATGCTAAATTCTACAGCTCTATGCCTATTGGTTTTATGAAAGATATATTCCTGCAAAAGTCATATTAATCCTATAAATGGTTTCAGAGAAGAAAATTAAAGATTTTAGCATTTGGTCTTGTTTTCTGAAGAAAAGATATTTAACTCATTCAAACACATTTTTTAGACTGGTCTAAATTGAAAGGAGATGCAGACAACAATTTTAAGTTTGTGAAATTTTAAATTTTTTCAACTTTCTGGATTGAAAACATTGTGTAAAATTGTACACAATTTTTTCTGATTGTTTTTCTTCAGGGGGTCAAAAAGTGTCACTGTGTGGGAATTGGTTAAAAAAAAGGTTAAAGTATGAACAGATGCACAACAATCACCAAACCAAGACAACAGTCAAAGACCAATGGAGCTAAAAGTTCAAATTACCTGTATGAATACGTATGTGGTTTTTATAATTTGTTGCGGAGGCAAATGCACGGCCACAGCCTTCCTCGGGACAGATATATGGTCTCTCACCAGTGTGTGTACGAATGTGAACTTTACGAATGTTTGATGTTGTAAACGAACGTGTACAACCTTCAAAAGGGCACCGGAATGGTCTTTCTCCTGAAAGAGAAGTTTTCATTTATAATACATATATAAATACTATTGAAACATCAAACAATAAGTACAAGACACTTGAGCGCCTGAAATATTCCACTATCCTCATTACATTAATTGTAAAGATAACTATCTGATAAAGGGCCACTGAAGGATCAATACTGTGAATTTTGGTTGAAGTTCCAGTAATTAAAGTTTCTGAGGAAAAACATTTCAAAGTTTATACTGTAAACCAAAATAATGTATACTAAATATGGAAATTAGCCATGCTCAAAATAGCTTCATTTTTTCATTGGTTCAAAATTTCTTTATTAGAAATCTAAATTCAAAACTTAATCTTGTAGAGGGGCACCCAAAAATAACTCCTGTGAAGTTTGAAATCCATGCCCTAGATCTGAGGAGAAGACTTTCAAAGTTTTTACTGTACACCATATATGGAAACTAGTACAGTAAAACCCCTCTAATACGACCACTTGCAGTACTTACTAAAAGTGGTCGTAATAGCAGGATGGTCGTAATACTGAGGTTTGGTAGTTTGTTGTCAAGTGATTCTTGTTTTTTTTATCTTTGTTACTTGAATATACTAATACTATACATACAAAAAATAAAACTATAAAAACATGTACATTACAGTGGAATCTTATGTCATTTTCGAATTTAAAATCTTTGATAAATTCTACTTTCTCTCTTATCCTTTTTGATCTGATTCGGAAGTCCGACCTCATTTTATTTATACGTAAGTAAAGTGTCAAACTATTGACATCACATCTTCTGTAATGCTAATACCAAACAACAATTAAGTTGAAATCAAAAGATAATTACTAATTAATTGTTCGGAACACCGTAAACAAACTATTCGTAACTTCTCGGATACTTTTTCACTTTCGGCTTTATAACTCGTATCAAAACCCGTGACATATTCAATTAACAATTAAAAACAATACAAGCTATAATTTCTTAAAGTGATCAGCCACTTTTATCTATTTAATAGAAATAACGCCTATCTAAATAAGGGTTCAATTTCACATAAGTAACAAGGTGCCAAATTGTCACAAGATACACCCGTCACACTGCTTAATATTAACTGGGGGTTTGAATAGAACTGAGGTTATTTTGAATGAATATTTTTTGTCAAACAAAGTATGAAAAACAACAAAGGACAATAACTCAAAATATACACTAGGTAGAGTTATGGTTCTTGTACACTGCACTCCCACTTGTGAGCTCTATCCATCCATGAAGTTTCATGATTCTAGCTATTATACTTTTAGAGATATACTCCGGACAAGATTCAAGTATGAAAAACAACAAAGGGCAATAACTCAAAAAATAGGCTAGGTAGAGTTATGGTTCTTGTACACTGCACTCCCACTTGGTGAGCTCTATCCATCCATGAAATTTCATGATTCTAGCTATTATACATTTAGAGATATACTCCGGACAAGATACAAGTATGAAAAACAACAAAGGGCAATAACTAATAAAATAGGCAAGGTAGATTGGTTATTTTGCACTGCACTCCCCCTTGATGAGATCTATACAACCATGAAGTTTCATGATCCTAGCTATAATACTTTTAGAGATATACTCCGGACAAGATTCAAGTTTGAAAAACAACAAAGGGCAATAACTAAAACAAGAGGACCATGATGGTCCTAAATCGCTCCCCTGAGTATGATGTTTCATGGCTTTATGATATAAACAAAATGGCAAAGCCCTCTGTCTAATTATTTTGGAGAAGATGTTTACAGATTTCTTTTTTAATCCTAGGAATATGGATTATCCCACCATATAGCACTAATTCCCTGAATATGGTAATGCTTTGAAGTGTAGACATCAATACATACCAAGTATCAAAGCTGTAAGCCTAATGTTTTAGGAGAATAAGGTTTTCAAAGATATCATTATTTATTCCTAACTAAAATTAGGGATTGCACAGAAAGTGGCCAATATTTGAAGTAATTTGGTAGAGGGCCAATGGCTGATGATATGTACCAAATATCAAAGCTCTAGGCTTTATGGTTTGGGAGAAGAAGATTTTCAAAGATTTCCTTCTTTATTCCTTTGTTAAATCAGGAATCGCACAGAAAAGGGCTAATTTTCAGAATACAGTAATTCTTTGAAGTATTTTGGTAGAGGGTCAACAGATGATGATATATACCAAATATCAAAGCTCTAGGCTTTATGGTTTGGGAGAAGAAGATTTTTAAAGATTTCCTTCTTTATTTCTATGTTAAATCAGGGATCGCCCAGAAAAGGGCTAATTTTCAGAATTGGGTAATTTTTTGAAGTTTTTTGGTAGAGGGTCAATAGATGATGATTTGTACAAAATATCAAAGCTCTAGGCCTTATGGTTTGGGAGAAGAAGATTTTAAAAGATTTCCTTATTTATTTCTATGTAAAATCAGGGATCATTAAGAAAAGGGCTAATTTTCAGAATACAGTAATTCTTTGAAGTATTTTGGTAGAGGGTCAATAGATGATTATGTATACCAAATACCAAAGCTCTAGGCCTTAAGTTTTGGGAGAAGAAGATTTTTAAAGATTTCCTTATTTATTTCTATGTAAAATCAGGGATCATTAACAAAAGGGCTAATTTTCAGAATACAGTAATTCTTTGAAGTATTTTTGGTAGAGGGTCAATAGATGATGATATATACCAAATATCAAAGCTCTAGGCTTTACCGTTTGGGAGGAGAAGATTTTTAAGTTTTTTCACTCCGTTGCCATGGCAACCAGAGTTATTCATGGATTTCAATTCTTTGAAGTATTTTGAAAGAGCATGACCTAAGGATCATTTCTGTGAAGTTTTGTTCAAATTCCATGGTTAGTTTAGGAGGAGAAGATTTTTTTGTAATTGTGAACGGACGGACGGACAGACAACGGACGATGACCGATCACAATAGCTCCTCCAGAGCACTTCGTGCTCAGGGGAGCTAAAAATAGGCTAGGTATAGTTATGGTTCTTGTACACTGCACTCCCACTTTGTGAGCTCTATCCATCCATGAAGTTTCATGATTCTAGCTATTATACTTTTAGAGATATACTCCGGACAAGATTCAAGTTTGAAAATCAACAAAGGGCAATAACTCAAAAAATAGGCCAGGTAGAGTTATGGTTCTTGTGCACTGCACTCCCCCTTGGTGAGATCTATACATCCATGAAGATTCATGATCCTAGCTATAATACTTTTAGAGATATACTCTTGACAAGATTCAAGTATGAAAAACAACAAAGGGCAATAACTCAAAATATACACTAGGTAGAGTTATGGTTCTTGTACACTGCACTCCTACTTGGTAAGCTCTATCCATCCATGAAATTTCATGATTCTAGCTATTATACTTTTAGAGATATACTCCGAACAAGATTCAAGTATGAAAATCAACAAAGGGCAATAACTCAAAAAATAGGCCAGGTAGAGTTATGGTTCTTGTGCACTGCACTCCCCCTTGGTGTTATCTATTCACCCATGAAGTTTCATGATCCTAGCTTTAATACTTTTAGAGATATACTCCGGACAAGATTCAAGTATGAAAAACAACAAAGGGCAATAACTCAAACAAGAGGACCATGATGGTCCTAAATCGCTCACCTGAGGCATCTGCAAATTACAGTACTTTTTTGTATAAAAAAGACACAACTTGAGCAAAATAAATAAAACAAATATAAGATTTTGGGCTTTGTACAAAACAATCCAGTAATGCTTTAAAATGAAAATGAATGCCTTTGGCTTCATAGTTTAATCGATTACCAAACTATCCCAGAATTTGTCACCCTCAGGGAAAAGGGTTTAAAAAAGCATTGTGAGAAAGCAAGCAATTTCTCCATTTCTATTTAAGAAGAATCCTTTCAATGCGATTTATGCAATTTTCAATCCCAGGAGCAGAGACATTTTTTATCCTAAGAGCAAATTTTCCTGTAACATAGTACAAAATTATATAGTCATGCTACATACCAAATATGAATGCCCTTCATCTTATATTTCAGAAGGAGAAGACTTTTTCTCTAATTGGGTGTTTTCCAAAATTTTGGACCTCTGGGGCAGTGCCATGTTCTATCCCAGGGCTAAGATATTAGCTAACATAGTAGAGAACCATCTGGTTATGCTATAAATCAAATATGAATGCCTTAGACTTTGTAGATTGGGAGAAGACTGTTGAACATGGTCTAATTGAGCATTTTTACCAACTTTGGACACCAAGGGAAGGGGTGTTTTTTAACCTACAGGCATAATTTAATCAAAATGAAAGATAACAGCCAGGCTATGTGCTATACTCAAAATGTAAATGCCCTCTGTCTTAAAATGAAGAATTTTTTTCAACATACTCAAATTTTGCATTTTTCCAAATTTTTGGACCCCTAGTCAGGGCCGTTTTTGACCCTTGGATGAAAACTTTTTGTGATATAGTACAAAACCATCTAGTTATGCTACATACCAAAAATGAATATCCTAGACCTTATAGTTTAAGAGGAGAAGCCTTTTGAAATTGCTCTTATTAAGAATTTTTCCAAACTTCGGACCTCAGGGGCGGGGCCATATTTGACCCCAGAGATTAAATATTTAAAAACTTGGTAGAGAACCATATGATTAAGCTCTTTACAAAATATAAAGGCCTTTGACCTTGTAGTCTATGAAAAACAGACAACAAAGATTTTCCAAAATTTCCCATTTTCATATGCCGCGGTTACAAGAGTTTTTGACGGAATTAAATTCTTTTAACAACTTTTGAAGAGCTTTACACAATGAACATCCCTGCAAAGTTTCAGCTTGATTGGGCTTCTGGTTTAGGAGGAGAAGATTTTTAAAGATATTTAAAGAATTACTAAAGATTCCCATTTTAAAATGCCGCAGCAACCAGAGTTTTTGACGGAATTAAATTCTTTTAACAACTTTTGAAACGCTTCACTCAATGAACATTTCTGCAGAGTTTCAGCTTGATTGGCCTACTGGTTTAGGAGGAGAAGATTTTTAAAGATATTTAAAGAATTACTAAAGATTCCCATTTTAAAATGCGGCGGTTACAAGAGTTTTTGACGGAATTAAAATCTTTTAACAACTTTTGAAGACCTTCACCCAATGAACATCCCTGCAAAGTTTCAGCTTGATTGGCCTACTGGTTTAGGAGGAGAAGATTTTTAAAGATATTTAAAGAATTACTAAAGATTCCCCTTTTCAAATGCCGCGGCAACCAGAGTTTTTGACGGAATTAAAATCTTTTAACAACTTTTGAAGAGCATCACCCAAGGAACATCCCTGCAAAGTTTCAGCTTGATTGGCCAACTGGTTTAGGAGGAGAAGATTTTTAAAGATATTTAAAGAATTACTAAAGATTCCCATTTTAAAATGCCGCGGCAACCAGAGTTTTTGACGGAATTAAATTCTTTTAACAACTTTTGAAGAACTTCACCCAAGGAACATCCCTGCAAAGTTTCAGCTTGATTGGCCTACTGGTTTAGGAGGAGAAGTTTTTTAAAGAAATTGTGGACGGACGGACAGACGGACAGACGGACAGACGGACGGACGAAGGACAACGACCGATCACAATAGCTCACCTCGCACTTTGTGCTCAGGTGAGCTAAAAATAGGCCAGGTATTGAGCACTGCACTCCGTAATGATGAGAAGAATATAACTGCCATTTTAAAGGCAATCGGACTTATGGTGACAGAGTTATGCTACGGACAAAGAAGTGGACACCGCCGGATGCCCGGACACCCGGACACCATGGGTGATCCCATAATGCGTCCCGTCTTCAACAGGCGTATAAAAATCCAATATTGTATTGACATAGCATTCGTACCCAATTAGTGTCGCTCTTATCAAGTGTGAAATTCGGGTAGGCGGTCTCAATGTGTGAAGTTACTGGTCGTTTTAGTAGGGTTCAAAATAGTGTATCAGCTATAGTTGGTACTGAATTTAGTGGTCGTAATTCGGAATAGCGGGGTGTCAGTTTTACTGTACTGCCAATAAGAATCATGTTTTTATCCTATCAAAATTGTTTAAAGGAATCTGTAAAAAGGTCACCAAATTATCATACCTGCGAAGTAATATTAAAAACCAATCTTCTATTTTCTGAGAAGATTTTCAAGGTTTTCAGAATAAACCATATATGGTAATTAGCGATGTCTTCAAAATCCTTTGAAGGAATCTGATAAAAGGTCACCAAGCAATTTATACTGTGAAATTTGATCGAAACCCTGCAAGTAATTTTGGAGAAGATTTTTAAGGAACAAGTTTACCTACACACAGACTGATGCACAGTGGACTTAACACCAAGACAACAGCAGCCTAGCCAGTGGAGATAAAATGTTTAAACTGTTAATTTCAAGCTTGTAACACGTAATTTCTCCTATTACAAACATGTTTTCTACCACACTCAGTCATTACTTTTTAAATTACACACACTTTAACCCATTCCAACACAGCAAAATTTTAGACTGGTCCAAATTGAAAGAAGCTGCAGACAACAATTTCAAGTTGATGGAATTTTGAATTTTTTCGTCTTTTTGGATAGAAAACATTGTGGATAATGAAGAAATTGCTTGATACAAGCAATTTCTTCATTTTCCACAATGTTTTCCAAAGCTTTTTTCTCGAGGGGTGTAAAAAGGAGGAATTGAGATGGAATGGGTTAAAATGTTGTCTGGAATTTTTTTCTAAATTTGAGAACTTTACCTAAATCTTTTAGAAAAAGAATAACAAATTAGTTAACCCATGTCCTGCTGAACCCAGAATATTTCCCTTTTTGCAGGAGGTATGGGCAAAGATCAACCTGCACATAAATGCAGTCTTATCTTAGTCTACAACACCTGTTTTTCCCTTTCAAGCCAGATTTGTTTAAGAAATTTAGTTTTTAAAAGAAATTGTTTGTTTAAATGGGGTTTAACACTACTTTTAACAGTATTTCAATCATATTGCAGCAGCTGTTGTACCTAACTATAGATTCCTGGTATTCTCACACCAGTACTACCACTACATCCTTTCCGAGCCTCCAACTGCTCATCCCACTAAGGTTTGTGATTATCCACCCATTGGTGTAAGACAAATATTGGAAAGGATATTTGTTGTGACCGGGGATCTAACCAAGGCGCCCATGATTAGGAAACCAATGCACTACCTACTGTGCTATGGCTGCGGCCTTTAAAAGAAATATTGATCCTCCATTAGTACTTTTGGTGCTTCAGTCCTTTGAATTAATTTCAGTTTTGAAGAGAATTTCCAATTAGCATGAAAAGGGTTTATAACTAACCTTTTTTTTTTCTGCAGAGCATTCAAATGACCAAATATTCATCCTAACTTACCTGTATGTGTTCTAACATGTTTCATCAGATCTCCAGAAGTTTTAAATGCCTTTTCACATGTCTCCTCGGGACATTTGTATGGTTTCTCTCCGGTGTGGACACGGGTGTGAGATTTGAGCCCATAACCAGTAGCAAATGCTTTCCCACAGCCATTGAACTCGCATCTAAATGGTCGGTCCCCTGTATGGGATCTTTCATGTACCTGAATATGAGGAAAACAAATTCAAGTTTAGATATAAAAAAGATGTCTTAATTAAATTCGAACTTATTAAATTTTCACAAAATTTGATAAATCTATGAGTATAAAGTTAGTTTATTGAAATAAAAGCCTTGGAGAGAGTTGTTGTTCTCTGCAGAACTTTAGTATTATGCAAATAAGTAGTTCTGAAAAACATCACAGCACCTTTCTACTAACTTTAAATAAATTTACTGAAAAATTCCTACTACTTAGTTTATAGTCAGTAGAAAAGACTAACAATTTCAGGAGAGCATCTTCATTTATCAGGAAGCAATTCCTACACAATCCAAAAAATTTATACTGACCCGTAAATGATGTAAGGTAGTGTAGTATCTTCCACATCCATCATAACTACATTTATATGCTTTCTCGACATAGGTTTTCTCCACAAACGGCGGCTTCTCAGGAACAGGATTTGTGGGAGCCTGCTGATAAACAAATAAAAAATCAAAAAAAGAGAAAAAATTGTAACAAAACCAGGTTTTCAAGGCCTTCAGCAAAATCCGTAAAGAATTGTAAGAGTAGTTACCAACACAAGAATTTTGAAAATAAGTCTCCTTTTTGCGTGACATAGCATTGAATCACAAAATGCTGATAATATGCGCTAAGTCACATAAAGCAAACATTTAATGAAAATTTCATAGGAATCTCATGAGAATTGTAGGATTAATTGTGCACACAAGAAATTTCACGATACATCTCCTTTTTGCATGATGCAGTATTAAATCACAAAATGCTGATAATATGAGCTAGATTACATGAAGACCTGGTAAAAATTTCAAATGCATCAAAAATTGTAGGAAAACACACATAAGGTAAAGTTAATGCCTGCATCAGAAAAGTGGTTAGTAAAAACAGATTGTTTTCTGAAACTCTTTCTTGAGAGTTCACTTTTTCCTGTTTTTCTAAATTTTAAACTTGTCCAATTTGAAAGAATATACTAAAAGGAAGTGCAATTTGAAAAGCAACCAATCTACAGGGTAGAAAATATTGGGGGAAAAGGAGAAATTGCTTGTGACATGCAATTTCTTCTTTTCCTACAATGTTTTCTCAGGTATAAAAACACAGGGATGTAAAAACCAGGGATTGAACAGGATAGGGTTAAACAATATGTGTTTGTAAAACACAATGCCCCCTCAACAGGACTTAACCATCAAAAGTGTTGTTGACTTGTACATGAGTTTTAATAGAGTATTCTAGTGAAAGTGACAAGGAAAACAATATGCCCCCGATGTTTAGATGCAGGGGCATAAACAAGATGTGTTTGTGAAACACTATGCCCCCGTAACGGGTATTCTTTAGAAACGGGTAAAGGGTTAAAATTTTGACCTTGATGAAATGACCTTCCTCCGTTGCGCCTTGTTGAGACCTATCTACATACCAAATACTAGCATTGTAACTTAATCAGGGTTGAAGTTAGAGGAAAATGTTTAGTTGGCAGGTTAAGTTTTGCAGACAGACAGACAGACAGATGGACAGACAGTCAGACAGACACCGGTAAAACAATATGCCCCCGATCTTATCGATGCGGGGGCATAAAAAGGATAGGGTAGAAATGAGTTAAAGAATGGTATATGAATGAGGACTTACTGGTGTAGGTGCAGCGTTTTTTACATCATTTGGTTCCTCCCCTGTACCATTGGTTACCTAAAATTACGAACATCTAGGATACAGAAAGACGTGACATAAAGTTGACAAATACAATGAAACTCTTTTTACTTTTTCATTATGCTTGAAGTACCCTTGATAACATCATGAATGCAAGATGTATTTGCAAAACACTATAACCCTTGAAACAGCAAAATTTTTAGATGTGTGATCTTGACATTAGTATCAGCAGATGTGTATAAATGAGAGCTATCATCACACCTAATAATGTGATCATTATATCTTAACCCATTCCCACACTTTTGACACTTTTAAACGCCCCTCAATATAAAAGCTTTGGAAAACATTGTGGAAAATGAAGAAATTGCTTGTTACATCTATCTATTGTTAATAATCACTGTTACAAGCAATTTCTTTATTATCCACAATGTTTTCTATCCTAAAATACTGTGATTTGAAAAATTTCGTCTACTTAAAATTGTCCTCTGCAACCTCTTTGAAATTGGATTGGTCTAAAATTCAATCGTGTGGGAATGAATTAATTAAATATTAAATAAATCAGTTAAAAAGCAAATTGAAATCTTCGAGGTTGTTTTGTAAAATTTTGGTATAAAAAAATGATCAAAGGGCAATTTTTTCATCAAGACCTTTTATGGTCTTAATTTATTGCGCATGATATACAGGTACCTACAAACCAAATATGAAACTTGTATCTCGAAAAATATAAAAGAAATGAGAAATGTTAAGCATTCTTTACTAAGTTGTGTAAACAGACACACGGACTATTGTAAAACAGTATGCCCATAACCTATAAATGAGGGAGAGTGGAAATAATTGGGCTAGGTTCACCCTTCATTACTGATTACCTCACAACAAAATTTAGACTTGTCCAAATTCAAAGATGGTTCAGATGACAGAGGTCACCTTTTAAAACAAAAACATCTTTATTTCTTCATTGCCTATAATGTTTTCCAAAGTATTATTCTTTAAGGGAGTAAAAATGAGGGATTGTGTGGGGTTGGGCTAAGGAAGAAGGATGTTTTCTGTAATACTGTAAATTTATGCTTGCATATTTTTCCCACCTATTTAACCCATTCCAACTCAATCCCTCCTTTTTACGCCCCTCAACAAAAAAGCTTTTGAAAACATTGTGGAAAATGAAGAAATTGCTTGTATCAAGCAATTTCTTCATTATCCACAATGTTTTCTATCCAAAAAGACAAAGAAAATTTATATTCCACTAACTTGAAAATATCGTCTGCAGCTTCTTTCAATTTGGACCAGTCTAAAATTTAGTTGAGTTGGGTTAAGGAAGAAGGATGTTTTCTGTAATACTGTAGTATTATGCTTGCATATTTTTCCCACCTATTTAAACACAATCCCACTTTTATAACCCCCCTCCCCCAATTTCTTCATTAACCATAATATTTTCAACCACAAAAGACAGAGACTTTAAAAATTCTATCTACAAGAATTTGCTATCTGCAACTTCTTTGAAATTGGGTCGATCTAAAATATTTAAGACAAAATAATTGAACCATGTTGAAGAGACAAATTTAAGTTCATGAAATTTAATTCTATTTATGTCAATTAAGGGGAAAACAGCAACGAGGGAAAAAGAGAAAGTGATTGTTACAAGCTTTTTTTTTTCAAGGGGAAAGGGGGAGGTCATAAAAAGCAAGATTGTGTGTGAAAGGGTTAAACTGTAGTACTTTCCTTCTGTACTATAACCAAATTCATGACATGATTCCACTATTTCAAAACTTTAATTCCTAAAACCACTATTTTTTCCCATTACTACTCAATATGCCACCAATCTTTTTTATTAACCCATTACCAGATGGCAACATTTTAGACTAGTTAATATAGAGAGGAGTTGCAGACAACAATTCAAAGCTGACAAAATTTTAGATTTTTCCACCTTTCCGGGTAGAAAACATTGTGGAAAATGTTGTGAATATGTTGTAAGGTAAAAAATACACAATGTTTTCCCAGTTGTTTTTCTTGAGGGGCGCCCAAAAGCATCATTGTGTGGAAATGGATTAAGAGGACTTCGAAAAGTAACCTCTATCTTCTTTCAATTTGGACCAGGCTAAAACTAATCTTCTGAGTAATGGGTAATCAGATTAATATGCCCCTGTAACTTTTATTTTTGCATGACAGGTTTCGGGCAAACTTATTATAATAGAAGAGCTTAATAATGACTGGAGAGATATTTTTTCAATTAAGAGATGAAAAGAATATTTTTTGTTTTCATAGATGTTTGAACCGAAAAAAGTAATCACACTGTATGACTAAGTGAAGCGGATTCATACATAAGTGTGATTAGGTATTTCTTTTCATACCTCCTTGAAAACAAATAATATTCTCTTCATTTCTTGAAATTTAATAGCATGGAGCAAAAGGCAAAAACTTTACAAATTTTGATATGGAACTATTTTATGAGGAAGCATACGGAATGGCTGTGTACTCAAATTTTTGTTCATGAAGGTGTGAATAATTTTTTCCCAAAAACAGAAAGCTTGCTTTTGATAGAAGAAACTAAAAATTAAATTATTTTGAAATAACCTGTTACCACATGACAAAATTTTAGTCTGGTCCAGATTCGAAGAGGCAGCAAAACATCTAATGAGGCTATCAGTTAATTTTGAATCAGGAAAGGAATTAGCCATTGTGATGAAAGAAGAAAATGCTGATAAAGAGCATTTTCTTCTTTATCACAGGGTTGTCCAGTCTATATTTTGTCAGTAGGACAAAACATGAGAATAGGGGGTAATGAGTAGAAAGTGTAGTATTTACCCCATTTTGTGGTTGGATAGCCAGTGTTTTGACGTCTAAGTTCATCATGCCATTTGGTATGACCTGTAAATTAGGTGCTGTCAGCTGATCAAAGGTAAGTGTTGTCGCTTCTAGAGTTGTATTCTCCATCAACTGTGGTGTTTGTTGAGTAGCTAGGTAAGCCGTGGTGCCGTCTTCTAATATAATGGCTTGTAAACCATCTACAACAGAAAACATCTTGAAGTTTAAACCCATTCCCACACAATCCCTCCTTTTTACGCCCCTCAAGAAAAAATTTCTTGAAAACAATTTTGAAAATGAAGAAATTGCTTGTAGAGATACAAAGAATTTAAAAATTTCAACAATTTGAAATCGTCATCTGCATCTTCTTTCAATTTGGACTGATCTACAATTTTCACTGTGTTGGACTGTGTTAAAATGAAAATCTTACTTTTTTCTCCTATTTAGTGTATGATCTGAAAGCTTTTATCCCATTATCATATGTCATCATTTCAGACAGGTCAAAATTTAAAGGAGTTGCAGACACAATTTAGATTTGATGAAAATTTAGATTTTCTACTCTCTGGGTATAAGACTTGGTGGAAAATGAAACAAGAGGGCCGTTGGCCCTGGGGCGCTCACCTGAGATAAAGGCTCTTTTTCTTTCAACAGTCTAATTTCATGTTAAGGTTAGGATTATGAAACAAGTGGGCCACAATTACATATAAAGACTATGAACCTGGGAATCCAAAAGTCCAAATTACAAATTCCAAGGCTTTAGTGCCGATTTGAAAGAAGGAAAAAACTTTTTCCATGGGTTATAATTTCAGAAATAAGAAAGAAGTCTGTGAACTGATGCTTCATGCCTACCCCCCCCCCCCCCCTCTGGGTCTGCCCCTAAAGACCCGAGGATCATGATTTTAGCTATTTTATAAGAGATCAATATACTGATGCTTCATGCAAAATATCAAGGCTCTACGCCTTCTGGGTCAGGAGGAGAAGATTCTTAAAGATTATTTTGAAATTTCACTTTTGTTGCCATGGCAACCAGAGTTTTTAACGGATTTCAATTCTTTTAGCTAATTTTAAGGGGGACCACCTAAGGAACATTTCTGCAAAATTTGGTTCAAATTGGCCCTGTGAATTGGGTGGAGATGACATTTAAAAAATTGTTCTTTATTTCTATGTAAACCCCACCCCCCTGAGGCTCCGCCCCTGGGGACCCGAGGCTCATGATTTTGGCTATTTTGAAAGAGGTCAATATACTGATGATTCATGCAAAATATCAAGTCTCTACGCCTTCTGGGTCAGGAGGAGAAGATTTTTAAAGATTATTTTAAAAATTCACTTTTGTTGCCATGGCAACCAGAGTTTTTAACGGATTTCAATTCTTTTAGCTATTTTTGAAGGGGACCACCTAAGCAACATTTCTGCCAAATTTGGTTCAAATCGGCCCAGTGGTTTGAGAGGAGATGTCATTTAAAAAATCGTTCTTTATTTCTATATAAACCCCACCCCCCTGGGGCTCCGCCCCTGGGGACCCGAGGCTCATGATTTTGGCTATTTTGAAAGAGGTCAATATACTGATGATTCATGCAAAATATCAAGTCTCTACGCCTTCTGGGTCAGGAGGAGAAGATTTTTAAAGATTATTTTAAAAATTCACTTTTGTTGCCATGGCAACCAGAGTTTTTAACGGATTTCAATTCTTTTAGCTATTTTTGAAGGGGACCACCTAAGCAACATTTCTGCCAAATTTGGTTCAAATCAGCCAAGTGGTTTGAGAGGAGATGTCATTTAAAAAATCGTTCTTTATTTCTATATAAACCCAACCCCCTGGGGCTCCGCCCCTGGGGACCCGAGAATCATGATTTTAGCTATTTTGAAAGAGGTCAATATACTGATGCATCATGCAAAATATCAAGGCTCTATGCCTTCTGGGTCAGGAGGAGAAGATTTTTAAAGATTATTCTAAAAATTCACTTTTGTTGCCATGGCAACCAGAGTTTTTAATGGATTTCAATTCTTTTAGCTATTTTTGAAGGGGACCACCTAAGCAACATCTCTGCCAAATTTGGTTCAAATCAGCCCAGTGGTTTGAGAGGAGATGTCATTTAAAAAATCGTTCTTTATTTCTATATAAACCCCACCCCCCTGGGGCTCCGCCCCTGGGGACCCGAGGATCATGATTTTAGCTATTTTGAAAGAGGTCAATATACTGATGCTTCATGCAAAATATCAAGGCTCTACGCCTTCTGGGTCAGGAGGAGAAGATTTTTAAAGATTATTTTAAAAATTCACTTTTGTTGCCATGGCAACCAGAGTTTTTAACGGATTTCAATTCTTTTAGCTATTTTTGAAGGGGATTACCTAAGGAACATTTCTGCCAAATTTGGTTCAAATTGGCTCAGTGGTTTAGGAGGAGATGTCGTTTAAAGAAATTGTTGACGGACGACGCATGACGCACGACGGACGCTGGACGGACGCCGGACAAAAGGCGATCACAATAGCTCACTTAAGCACTACGTGCTCAAGTGAGCTAAAAATTACTTGTTGCAAGCAATTTCTTCATATTACACAATGTTTAGCCAATAGTTTTCCTTGGGGGTGTCATTAAGTGTCATTGTGTGGGAATAGGTTAATTGGTTTTGTTTTTGCCAAGCAGTTTATTATTCAGATAGTCTATGATATCAGAGTGAGTTCTATACAAGCTTACCTTGGTTGCCTTCCACACAATTTGCATCTATTTATCGCTTTGAAATGTACTTTGTATTTGTATCTACATTTTTTTTCTCTATTTTGTCTGACAAAGGGTTAACCATACAAAACTACCTTTTACTGCCTGGTTGATGGATGATATGGTTGTGCATGTATCCTCCAATTTCGTGTTGGTGTCCATGTGCTCTGCTTTTACTTGTTCTGAACTACTGTTTGGTACCGAGGTTACAATGTTAACTGAAACAAATAGAATATTGCCCATTAACCCTTTCCAGTACAAACCTGGGATTTTACATTGCTATGATTTTATACATGTAACAAGCAATTTCTTCTTTTTCCACGATATTTTCTACCACATAGACTCACTTCATTTCAAATTGCATCCAATTTTCATAGTCTTTTGCAAACTCTTTTAATTTTGACCAGTCTAAAATTTAAAAGAAAACAGGAAAACAATCTAAAATTTTACCTGCTCAAGAAGAATTACTGTTACATGCAATTCCTCCTTTTCTACCCTATCTTGTGCTTATTACTGGTAATCAAGTTCAAATCACTTTTACTTGTAATCTTCAATTTCGTTTAATTTGGACCAGTCTAAAAAAGTTTCACTTGGTAATGGATTAAATGGAAAATAATAACTCTTGAGCTTTCCTGTTATTATAGGTTGCCTTATAGTGAACAAAAACCTAGGGCAAACAAATGGGCCATTGTCCATTTTGCACTTACGTTAGAATGGAGTCGAAAGCATAATGACCTATCTCTTAGAAAAATCGAGTTTTAAATATCACCATTCAATCCCACAGTTTGATGTCATGAAAAATATATTTGAAAAAATAACTGAGACAAAAGGAGTATTGTGAAAAGCTATTTCTGACTTTCAAATGTTTTCTACCCAATATGGTTCTTATTTTTTAATTTCAACACACTTCGAGATGATGTCTACAACCCCTTTTAATTTGGACCAGTCTAAAATTTTGTCACTAGAAGGCCAGGTAAACAACAGTTACTTTAACTATTTTCAGAGAAGACATAAGGAACATTAAATCAAACTTTGGTTTGAAATAGCCTATCACTTCTGTCAATCAAAGAATCAATCGACCAGTCTAAATTATTCATTTAGACTGGAAGCAAACTTTGGTTTGAAATAACCTATCACTGCTGTCAATCAAAGAATCAATCGACCAGTCTAAATTATTCATTTAGACTGGAAGCAAACTTTGAACTCCTACATTGGTCAACATTTATGTGTAGCTTTTTTGTTAGTTAGTGACTTAAATGTTGTAACTACAGCTTATTCAAGCTTATCATTTTTGGTTGACAGCCTCAGTCCATCAATTGTCTCAACAGCTCAAATAATTACCAAATAAATCAATTTTGAGAAATACTAGTAGTTATATTGTCATCCATCTAAGACGCTTGATTAACCCATTCCCACACAATGACTCTTTTGGACACCCGTAAAGAAAAACAATTTGGGAAACATTTTGGAAAATGAAGAAATTGCTTGTAACAAGCAATTTCTTCAGTTCCACAAGGTTTTCTACCCAGAAAGTTGAAAATATCTAAAATTTCATAAACTTTACATGGTCATCTGCAACTCCTTTCAATTTGGACCAGTCTAAATTTTGCTGTCTGGTGAGTGGTTAAATCACTTACTGGGATGTTGAATGAAGGCAGTTGTTCCGTCAGACAGGGTGATAGCCTGCACTGTTTGTGTTGCCGGGGAAACAACTGAGTTAGTTACCAGTGATGTTCCACCCAAATTTATGTTTAAAGGCTGCAATTGGTTTCCTGCTCCACCAGTCTAAAAATAGATTCAAGTGTTACATGTTTTTTTCCATACCTGAATAAATGTTGAAAGAATCATAATGGAGATTATTAGTGAAAATTCATATTGAAATCTGTCAATTAAAGTAGGACTTGTATTCTAGGCAAACTTGACAAAATGTGACCTTCACTTCTTGACTCCAGTACAGCACTATCCGCTACAGCCCTAAATCCATTACAAAACTGGGTCAACTTGGCTACCAAAATTAGTTGGGGGGTGTGTGTGACTATTTTCACCATAAATGGTTTTTAGCCTGGCCCATTAACCTATTCTCACACATTCGGAAATAACCATACACTTCAAAGGAATTATTTAATTGGTCAGTTTGTTTTTTTAACTTATGGCCAGTCTTTGTTAATAATCTCAACATTAGGATAGGAATAATGACTATAAAATTAGATTTGAATAATGGCCTCAACATTAGATATAAGTATTTACCTCAATATCTGATAGAATTAATTACCTCAATATTAGATAGGAGTAATTACCTCAACATTTGATAGAAGTAAATATCTCAACATTAGAAAAAGGAAAATTATCTCATCACTACATAGAAATAATAACCTCAGCATTAGATAGGAGTAATTACCTCAACATTAAATAGGAGTGATTATTAACAATAGATAGATGTAAATTACATCACTGGATAGAAATAATTACCTCATCATTAGATAGAAATAATTACCTCATTACTAGATAGGAGTATTTACCTTAACATTAGATAGAAATAGTGACCTCAATATTAGATAGAAGTAATTACCTCAACATAAGATTGAAGTCATTACCTCAACATTTGATGGGAGTTATCATCTAAACCTTTGATGGGAGTAATTATATCATCATTAGGTATGAGTAATGACCTAAACTTTACATAGGGGTAAATTATCTCAACATTAGATAGGGGTTAATAATTTTGGCATTAGATGGGGGTAAATTACCTAATCATTAGATAGGGGTTAATTACCTCAACATCAGATAAGGGTTAATTACCTCAACATTCAATAGAAATAGTGACCTCAACATTAGTTAGGAGTAATTACCACAACATTAGATAGGAATAATGACATCAACATTAGATAGAGGTAAATTACCACAACATTAGATAGGAATAACCTCCACAATAGATAGGGGTAAATTACCTCATCATTAGGTAAGAGTAACTGTATAACATTACTCTCTGTATTAGCCATCAATTCAGATGACAAACTTGTTGTAACTTGAATTGTTGACGGTTGGTCTGTCAGAATAGCCCCATCATTCTCAGGCACGGGTACATGTAACATGTGACCTTCAGTGACATCACCTGCGTTTAAAATGGCTGATTCACTTTCCCCTGCAATGACAAATAATGTAAGACAATATCTTGACCATTTATTTCAGCCTTCTTACTCTAGTTAACTGGATTGATTGATTGATTTAATGGGGTTAAACGCCACTTCTAACAGTATTTCAGTCATACCGCAGCGACTGGAGCACCTAACAATGGATTCCTGGTATTTCTCACACCAGTACTACCACTACATCCTTTCTTAGCCCCCAGCTGCTATCCCACTCAGGTTTAGGATTATCCACCCCTTGGTTAGAGACAAATGTCGGAAAGGACCTTAATAGCTGGAGCAGGCAATGTAGAATTCAAGTATTAAATCAATAGCACAGCATGTTGATCCCAGGAGCAGAAATTATAAATCTTTTTTCTTGCTCAATTGAGAACTTATTCAGACTTTAAATTCAAATAAATGCTTTGCTTAAATTTCAACTGTAGATTAATCCATTCGCAAGCAATGAGGCTTTTCAACGCCCCTCAAGATAAACAATAGGGAAACAAGCAATTTCTTTCCTATAATGTTTACCACCCAGAAAGTTGAAAAAATCTTAAATTTCATACACTTTAAACTGTTTTCTGCCCTTCCTTTCATTTTGGACATGTCTATATTCTTGCCTTCTTTTGATAGAGAACAAAGATTTCAAGTGATGGTCCAGTTATACCAGAAATATTGCAAAATGTCGTAGTTTTCGGAAGACAACAATGTTGGCACACATGAAGAGATGGCTATAGCAATACCTCAATCTAGATTTTGAATGGAAATGGGTTAATCATTTACTAATTTGCAAAAAACTAAACTTGTCGAAATTCAAAGGTTTTGATGACGACAATTTCAAGCTGATTTAAATTGAAAAATAATCATTTAGCAGGGTAGAAAATATTGTGGAAAAAGAAGAAATTGCTTGTGACAAGCAATTTGTTCTTTTTCCACAACATTTTCTCAAGAATACAAATATTTAAGGGGCATAAAAATCAGGGTTGTTAGGGAATTGGTCAATCAGAACCCACTACAAAGGGTTTAATTAACTTTTTTCATGCTGAATGAATTCCTTTCTCAAAGCTGCATCAATTCAAAGGGCTGTAAGTGCTAGAAGATCTAATTGTAGATGAGTATTTCTTTTGAAAAATAATCCAATAAACAACTCTGGCTGAAAAAGGGACAAACCAGTGGTGCTGACTAATGCATCTGCCATAGTTCGAATGCGGGTTCAATGCCACTTTTAACAGTATTTCAGTCATACCACAGCAGATGGAGCACCTGAACTTGGATTATTGGTATTTCTCCCACAAGTACTACCATTTCATCCTCTCTGAGCCTCCAGCTGCTCATCCCACTTAGGTTTACAAACTATCCATCAATCAGTGGGAGACAATTGTTGGAAAGGTTATTTGCTGGAACCCCTAATTGAAACCATGACCTTATGATTAAATGTCCCACATGCTACCAACTGAGTTATGGCTGTGGCCTGCCATAACAGGAATATCCTGAATTCAGTGTAATAAGAGCAGACCCATTCCCACATGACCCCCTCCTTTTTAACCCCCCCAACCACGGCTTCCTATCATTTCTCACATCAGTTTAACAACAACTTTTGATCCAAGCCACTAGCTGTTCATCTCACTAAAGGGCACTACAAATCATTTGCCAATCAGAGAATGACCAAATGACTTTGCCAAAAAAAAAAATTGGCCAAGGCAGTTCAAACTCACAACCCCAGTATTGAAAGAACAGCACATTACCACCTGACCTTACCAGACTCAGCAAGGGAACATTTCCAGAAATTGATCAACATATCAGCAGACAATAAAAATGTCATAACTTCAGCTAATTCAAGATGTAGTTGTAGTTTGGTAGTTGTTTAAGTTATCAGATAGCTTATGGTTTGTGTAATTTTGAATAAGACAAGTATTTTGATAAGTTTGTAACTGACCTTCATCCTCTATATCCCCGTCTGTCTTGAAGATGGGAACCCCTTCACCTGATTGGTCCATATGATTGTCCCCTAATGAGGGGTCCTGAGAAGGGGACCCAGACTTAGGGACCTCTGATTCATTGTGAATGATTTCAAACGAGCCCAGCTCCTCACACTTTGAACTCCCTGTAAAAAATGTGTATAAATAACCCTTCATTCAGAATAAAAAAGCTTATTGCAAACACTGTAAACCAAATCAAGCATTGTAATTTTTAACCCATCACAAGACAACAGCATTTTAGATTGGTCAAAAGTAAATGAAGTTGTAAACAATAATTTTATGCCGAGGAAATTTGAAGACTGCCTTATACTATGTCTTTCTTGGCAGAAAACATGGGGAGAAATGAATAAATTGCTTTTCACAAGCAGTGATTTCTTTTTCCACAACATTTTCCAAAGCCATTTCCTTGAGGGTCATGAAAGGGCCATATTGTAACAAAGTCAAAAGTAGATAAGAAGAGAAGATTATAAAAGGCTGACACACATTGGTCATCCAGAAGGCAGATATAATGTCCTTTCAAAATAGCATTAAAATCAAAGGACTGAGAGCACTGAAAGTCTCAATTATAGTTCAATATCATTATTTTCCGATAGGTGGCATTTTTCAAATACTGTCCTATCTAATTTGAGCATTCTGGGAAGCGTCATTCATGTCAAGTTGGTCGATTCTGTCGAACTACATTCAAAATGTCTGCACCCTGAACTGCTCGCTTTAAATTCTTGATGCCTCTTCTTAAAGGGAAGGTAAGGCATAAATCCTTTTGCAATTTAAAATAATGATTTTTCTAATCAATTTTGGGAGACAACTAAGTTTGATTTCGCAACAAATGTAGTTTTTATTGCAATTTTCCACTTGCTACTTTTTGATGATATAATATGGAGTTATGCATACAACCTAGTAATATCTATCCCAATCTGGATAAGAGATACGGTCCCGAAGACAGGTCAATCTTTGGAGAATATGACATGCGGAGACGAATTTAATATTTCTTGCAAAAAATCAATTTTACAAACAACTCTGGTCTGAAAGGGAGGAACAGGTTATATAGAATAATATCAGATATGACTGTGCAGTCTGATCTTAGTCTATGCCTACTGCCTAAACAAGAATATATTTGGTTCAGTACAACAAGGGTAAACAGACTGAATAAGTAAATCATTCACCCTTCCTGAATGTACCAGTAAATACATGTACAGAAACCATGATCATTTTCAAAGTATGAGTAACCAACTACCAGTTGTGTCCTTGATTTGACACCCCTTTAGTCAGTTTTCAGTCATATTGCTGTAGCTTGAAAACCTAACAGTGGATTCCTGGTATATCTTGCACCAGTACTACCATTACATCCTTTCCTAGCCTACAGCTGCTATCCCATTTAATTTTACGATTATCCACCCACTGGTGCAATACAAATGTCAGAAATGGAATGTGCTGCCACTGGGGATCAAACCCATGACACCTCATGATTGAAGATTGGGAGTCTGATGCGCTACCAACTGTGCTATGACAGCTGCAGTTGTGACCTTGAACATCCAACAGAACTTTAAGCATGACAATAGTACTCTTAAAGGGGAACAACGGTGCAAAGTTATGATAAAATCCATTAATGTAGAAGATATACTCAGGACAAGAATTGGACACTATTACACACACACACAAAGATTATGCTTTTACTATCTTATACCATATATTTTTCAAAACTGATGTAACTTTAGACCTGAGTTACACTGCCTTGTCGGGGATCAGTGAGAATTGCTAGTGATCCATCAGCTCAGTATGACAAGGGTTAACCCCTACCACAAGGCAAAATTTTAGACTTGTGGAAATTGAAGGGACCTGCAGATGATACTTTTATGAATTCTTAATTTCTCAACTTTCTGGTTAGAAAACATCATGGAAAACAATTTGCTCATTGCAAGCAATTTCTTCATTTTCCACAAAGTTTTCTCGAATGGGCATCAAAAAGTGTCATTGTGTGAGAATGGGTTACAACTTACACAACACAGTGACATTGTCTGGGACATCTCCAACTATAGGTTCTATTTTTAATGGTTCCATGTTCTGTTTAATCTGATGTTCATCGTAGGGCATCAACTCTCCCAGTTTTCTTCAGTTTGTATTCCTGTAACATTAATCCATTACTGGATAAAATATTAATCCTTGTCATGCTGGATTAACCCTTTCCTGTTTTATGAAATTTTAGACTGGTCCAATTTGAAAGAGGTTGCAGACGGCAATAAAAAATGCATGCAATTTGAAATCTGACCATCCTTTGTGGTAGAAAATATTGAGGGAAAAGGAGAAGTTGCTTGTTACAAGCAATTTCTCCTTTTTCCACAATATTTTCTCAAGTATAAAATCACAGAGACGTGAAATCCCGAGTTTGTCAAGGAAAGGGTTAAAATCCTATTTAGAAATGTTTTAAAATCAAAGGACTGACAGCACTGGAAGGTCTTAATGTGGGTCAATATTGCACTTAATTGCAGGCTGATCTTTGTCTATACCTTCTGCCAAAACAGGAATATTCCGGGATCAGCATGACAAGGGTTAACCTATTACTGGGTGACATTATTTTTGGCTGGATAAATCCATTACCACAACAATATTTTAGACGGATCCATATTCAAAGAAGTTGCAGATGAAATAAATAGTTAGTGAAATTTTGATACGCTTAAGTCTTTTGGGGTAGAAAACAATATAAATAATGAAGAAATTACTTGTTTTAAGCAACTTCTTCATTTTCCAAAATGCAGGGCTCATGCTGGCCATTTTCGCAAATGGCTAAAAATTTTGAGAAAATGGCTAAGAATTTTTTCATTTTGCAAAAAAGCAGGCTAAAGGGAGGTAAAGTGTTGTCAGATACTATTTCTATAGAAAACTGAAGATAAGGGGATGGTGGGTAAAGTTATTATTGGATTGGCATGATAAAATCCCCATCACACATCAACACCTTTGTTTATTACCTTGATTGACAGTTAAAAGATCGCCTGCGCAGAATGCATGTCTTCTTTGCTAATATCGTGTCATCGATCCCTAAATCAGGTCACTAGTTTAATATTTGAACCTCAGATTACTGTTTCCCCATTTAATATTTTTATTTAGCACACTGACAAGTTTGAAAAAATGGAAAGGGAAATTTAGTTCATTTGTTACTAAAAGTATATTTGGAATTGTGAGAATGACATACTGTAAAAGATACCAATGCAAGCCAAAAGTGGTGCTATTTGAAAATCATTTTTTAAAAAATACTTTGGAAATTTTATTTAAGCCATTAACAGACAAAATTTAAGACTGGTCCGAATTGAAAGAAATTGCAGTCAGCAATTTAAGTTGGTTGAATTTTAGAATGGTACAAAACATTGTGGACATTGAAGAAAGTGCTTTTCACAAGCAATTTCTTTATTGTCCACAATGTTTTTGTTTTTTCTCAGAGGCGCTCTAAAAGCAGGATTATTTGGGAATAGGTTGAATTAATTTACATGAAATCAAAAATAAATATAAGAAATCATTAACCAAAGAAAATATTTTAATAGAAAATTTGAAAAATTCTTTAAAAAAAATCTTTTTTTGTTTTTTTTTTGCAATGGCTAAGAAGTTGGCTAAAGTAAGGCCAAATTGGCTAAAAAAAATTTCAAATTGGCTAAGAGGTTGGCTAAAAGAAATTTCCCTCTAGAGTACGCTCTGACAATGTTTTCCAAAATTCTCTTCATAATTTTGAGTGCTTTACTATTAATTTACCCATTATCACACAACAAAATTTCAGACTGGCCCAAACTGAAAGAATGGCCCAAACTGAAAGAAGTTTAAGATGATAAATCTAATTAAGGTGAAATTTAAAATATTCTTTAGCTTTTAAAGTAGAAAATATGTTGGACAATGAAGCAATTGATTCATTTTCCACTCTATTTTCCAGAGCTGTTATCCTGGGGGCGTAAAGTGTGATTGTATGGGAATAGATTAACCCATTCCTACAGAAGCCCCTCAAGAAATGCTTTGGAAAATATTGTGGAAAATGAAGAAATTGCTTGTTGGTTCATGATCCATAATCTTTTCCATCCAAACAAACAAACAAAAAAAAGAGAATTCCATCAACTTTAAATTGTCGTCTGCAGCTTTATTCAATTTGGACCAGTCTAAAATGTTGTTGTGTCGGAATGGGTTAAGCAAGGTAAAACTTACAAGGAGGTTCAGGTCAAGGTCAAAGGGTCAAGGTACTTGATGTATAATGAAGGACCACCTCCTGATGATTGCATATTATAATGCATCAAGGTCCTAGATAAAAGTGTTTAGGAAGATTAGATTTTTCCAAACGGGCCATGATCAAGGTCTTGAAGCTCAACTCATTACCAGATGACAAAATTTTAGACTGATCCAAATTGAAAGAAGTTGCAGACAACAATTTAAAGTTTATCAAATTTTAGATTTTTTGACCTTTCTTGTAAGAAAACATGTTGTAAAATGAAGAAATTACTTGTTACAATTTACACCATGTTTTCCCTATTGCTTTTCTTTGGGGGGTGGGGGGGTCAGAAGGCATCTTTATGTGGGAATGGGTTAAATCAGGATATAGTGGGTCCCACAAAACAGGCAAAGGTACCATGTAATTGGTAAATTTTTGTGAATGAGAATTTCTATCGTTATGAATTAATAGAATTGTGACATTTTGCAAAATTTATGGTGAGAAAATATGTAACAAAAAATAAATTTGTTTGTTGTAAACCTAGACATTGTAACCAGAGCTTGAATAAGCTGAAGCTATGAAATTTAAGTCGCCAAACCAACAAAAAACGCTTCATAAAAAGTTTACTTCCAGTCAAATTGTATGATTTGATGGGTTTGTTTATTATCAACAGTCGCAATCTGTTAATTATTCATTGAGCATCAATATTCTGAATTTGCAACCACAAATTCATTTTAATTTACCATTCTCTAAATAAATAACCAGGGTCCAGTCCAGAGTCCCACCTGTTAATATTTACATTTGAGAGGTTGCATATTTGACCACTGGTTTTATTCAGATCGCAACAGGTCTCGTATGAGTATGTCCTTGGTCAAGACATTTAGAACCCTAGCCTAGTTTGGGGATGATTATGGATCCCTTCATTGACTTAAATATCTAATGAACTAATTTCAAAGTGTATTTCTTGCATAGTAACCCATCCCAAAAAACAAATTTTGAACTATGATGTGTAAAAATCCAACGCAAATTCATCCATGACTGTAGATGAGTTACAAGATATGGACGGATGTCAGGATGAAGAGACAGAACGGAGACGATGATTTGAATATTTTGTAAATGCATAGTAACTGAAAACTTGACAAAATTACTCTATTGACATCCCATCCCCAACATTGACCAACATGGTAAGATTAAATTGGGTTTGAGAGGATTTTAAAATCAATTATGAATTCAAAGTTTGGATAGATCCTATATTATATAGATCTAGTCTTATCAAAGAAAAAAATCACTGCAGGGCTTGAGTTATCCTTTGAAATCAAGGAGTAGTTGGCCATAAAATTCTAGAGGTCAAAACAACAACAAGTGATTGAATGAGGTTTACCACCACTTTAAGGAGCATTTCAGTCATATAGCAGTTGCTGGAGCACCTTACAATGGATTCCTGGTATTTCAACCCACCGGTATTACCACATCCTTTCCAAACCTCCAGCTGCTTATCCCACTTAGGTATACAACTGTCCACTCATTGGTTGGAGACAAATGTCAAAAAGGATTTTCGCAACCAGGGATTAAACCCAGGACCCAATAACTAGGTCCCATGCACTATGGCCGTGGCCTAAAAGAGCGAATTGTGGGTATAATTCATATGAAATTCTTAAACAAATTATATCAGCCAAACACGTAAATGTATACTGTATAACAACATTCTTGAATCTGGAGAATATTTAACTGATATTCACTCTCCAAAAATCTTCCTATTCTAAAGCTACCACAGGGGTTGAAATTAGCACTCACTAACTGGCTAAATGTGAGTGAATATCAGATATCTTGAGTGCGAAACACCAGTCGCATTTTTTTGAGTATCATTGCATGTCTAGAAAACAAAAGTGATTCAACTTATTTCATAGAAGTTTTAACCAAAAATAAAAATAATTTATGGTGAGAAAAATAACCACATTTTTGGTAAAACAGCATCGACACAGGCCCAGTCTATCTCCAAAGAATTACTTGACCAGTCATAAGTTGCAAAAAATCCTCCCTACCAATTCCAAGGACAGTTATTTGTCAATAAAATCTGCAGAATGCCTGTCATCTACCAAAGGAAAAAACACTATCCATCAAAACAGACAGGAAGTAGGAGAAAGACATTAATTCAATTTAGTAAAATTAAGATTAACTTTTTCTTTGTAATGAATTAAAAAGAAAAGTGTATGGTTTTATTTTGCTAGTAGCAACTTGTGTTCACAGTGTTTCTTTCAGGATCGATTTTTTAGGGTCATTTGTGACCCCCCCTGTCTTCATTTCTGGGGTTGAATTATGCTCCCAGAATAAGCCTTTTGTCACAAGTCTGTATTCCATTATTGGACAAAAAACTTCTTATTGAATGCAACTATAGTTCGAGAGTTCAGTTCACAAGAAATTTGGAAGTTTGACAAACATTGAAGGAATCTGTTTGGCTTCACAGGCCTGAATCTAGTAAAATTCAATATCATCTTATGGTAAAGGGTTAAAAATTTTACCTTGACCATCAAAGTTATCAATGAAAAATGTCTACATACAAAAAATGAAGACTCTAAGACTAACTTGAGTAGTCTTACAGAAACAATAGACAGATTTATTTTAGAGTAGGAAATATACGAAATGTAAACCTACATGGCATTAAGACCCTTTTTAGCATGGGAAGGTTCACTGGGTCAAAAATTAAAATAAACATTACCTAGGGCACTTTATAAACAACATTTTTTGTAAAGCAAAAACAAATTTTGGCAATCTGTAAATGAGGTATATTTGAAAATTAATGACCTGACAATTTGACCTTGACCAATGACCTTGAACTTAGTACCAACAATAAGTTCATGTCATAAATAATGCACAAGTAAAATATGAAGGCTATATCACTTACCATTGTATACTTATTGGCAATGTTAAAGTTAAAATTTTCGAAATTTTGACCTTGAGAAATGACCTTGACCTTGGAACTTAATAACATCAGAAAGGTCATGCCATAAGCAATGCACATGTGAAATATGAAAGCTATATCACTTACCATTGTAAACTTATAGACAATGTTAAAGTTAAGATTTTCAAACTTTTGACCTTGAGAAATGACCTTGATCTTGACAGATGACCCTTAACTTAGTACCAACAGAATGGTCATGTCATAAACAATGCACATGTGAAATATGAAGGCTATATCACTTACCATTGTAAACTTATGGACAATGTAAAAGTTAAAATTATTGAAATTTTATATTGAGAAACGAGCTTGACCTTAACAGATGACTTTGACCTTAGAACCAAAATAAAGGTTTTGTCATAACAATCCACATGTGAAATATGAAGGCTATGTCTCTTATTAATCAAAAGTTATCGCCAATGTAAGTTTGTAGCAGAGAAATGGAGAGCTAATGTAAAGCTATCAAACATTAGGCCCCCTTTTTCCACAACACATCTTATTTCCGCATATTTCAAATAGTTCATGGTCAAGGGCATCTGATTTGCTACTCAAATATGAAATTTCATTAAATTAAGACCATAAGACTAGGAGAAATTTGAGAAAACTATATTTTACCCCAAGTCCCCTTTTTCCGTGATGAGGCCTCAAATCCAAAAACCAGGAAAAATACTTGACATTATAACATAGGCAGTTCACATGGTAAGTTTCATTTGATTTGGTCCAAGGGTTAGGGAGAAATCACTCCGGACGGACCGACCGAATGACGACAGACAAACGAAGCTGCAGCTATATGCTCTTCCTTCAGGGAGCATAAAAAGAAAAAATATAATCTCAATAAAAGTTCGTTTTCCAGGGGTTTCTACATATAATTATACTGGGCTCAGGAAGCCGGAAAATAAACCAGTCATATGAATAGAACAACAACACAGTTGACAGATTTCCGCGAAACTCAATTAAAGCCGTTCCCTGGCAGTAGAACAAACTCGTTTTGTATAGTTTGACTCAAAGATTGTTGAGTGCCATCAAATACATCATACAAAATTTTTATTTCAAAGTCAATTTCGATTGCGTCACAAAAAACGCACTTGGTGAATTTCGTTGCATAGCCGACGAATTATTTGCATCAAAAACGCGCTCTGGAGGAAACACTGTATTCAGCAAGTATGAAATGTAGGAACTAGCATTTTTTTGCAAGTGGCAAAAAAAAATAAATAAATAAATTTCAACCCTCGTTAACCCCCCCCCATGTTGACATGTTTCCAAGTTATCTCCCCTTCTTAATCCTTATCATTCAGAATAAATTCCTTTTAGTTAGCAAAGCGTCAGCTTTGATAGCTTAAGTTAACATACAACATTTGAGGTCTTCCCACAGTTCAATGAGTGTAAACTGCCACTGGTGGCTTAACCACTAAATCCATTGAATGCCTACGCCATTAAAAGTAGTTCTTATGTATCTCAGGGAATAGTGTAACTTCAACCTGCAAGTTCATCTCCTTTGGTATTTTCATCTCTCTTGAGCATTTGGAAAATATTGTGGACAATGAAGAAATTGCTTGTAACAAGCAATTTCTTCATTGTCCACAATGTCTTCTACCCTACAAGCCAAAGATTTTCTAAATTCCACCAACTTGAAATTGCCGATTGCAAACTTGAAATTGCCGTCTGCAACTTCTTTCAATTTTAACCAGTCTAAGATTTCGTCATATTGCAATGGGTGAACTCCTTGGCTACTTTAACCTCATTTATCAATCATGATCCAGGGTTCTCCCCAGAAATTTTTGAAGGAGTAGTGGCAAATGCGCGGCATGTTGTCTGTTAACATCTTGGTATGACTATACATAATAAAGGTCATTAAAAGTGCTTTTTAGCTTGATTATTGACATCTTGTTGTTTTATTGAGAGTTATTCTTGAATTATATTCTTCAACTTTTTAATTATTATAAGTTGATTTATCTATTCTGAGGCTTATTTTGATACCAACCAATTGTGACATTACTTAGCTTACTTCAACTCTCTATCCTATTTGTTGGAAAGGGCACTAAATTGTCTCATAAAAAGGATGTGAAAAGGAAAGATAATGAAAGAATATTCCCAAAAGTCTCATGAGTAAAAAAAAGTGTCAAGTTCTTGTCTATTAGATAGGATTAGCTTTTCATGCTTGGCCATTTTATCAAGTCTGTCCAAAAATCATATCCTTGAGGACTCTTTAAAAAAGCATGGAGTGTTGGATTGACGAAAAATGCCCTTCATCAGGAAAAAAAATAGAAAATATTATCAGTAATTTCAAAAATGTATTTATAAGGTTCCTGTGTGAAATACCTGGTTTCATTTTCAAATTTTGCATCTTAAAGAGCTCCATTAGATTCTCTGTGTAAAATTTGAAATGCTCATTATTTGCCCATTTAGAAGCCTTCGACTGTCTGACACTATAACTATTCTTCTAACAGTACTTTCAGCTATTTGATTTCAATAAGTTAATAAAAGATGTTTAATATATCAGCAGTGTCCAACTTTATTTCTCAAATTTTAACATGAAACTTGATCAAATTTATTAAACAAGTGTCTTTACTCTTCTCTTCTTTAGTGATTTCAGCACTTTGATTTTCAAAAGAGGATTTTGTTTTCCAAATATTATAGCGTGAATGATCTTTTCCTGATTCTAAATAATTATTAAACCATTACTTTTTATAAAAAGAAATCCCTAATTGGTCTAAGGCATTCTTTTCTTGAAGTGCTTTCAGCACTTTGATTTTATTTGGGGTATTATTTCTTTTTGGGTAAAAAACATGAGAGGATGAGATATTATTAGATGATTACTAAAAGTATAATATTTTTTTTATCAAACTTTTAAAACAAATTTATTGAAAAAATGGGTTGAACAAACAAGGGTACGAATGTTTGAGATAATGCCCTCCATGCTGGATAAAAAATAAATGGACTTATTCCAGAAGATACATGTGTGTAATTATTAAACTGAGTTGAAAACAAGAGCTTAGTATAACTAGGATGGCTTCTATACAAATCTGTCTTTATTATTTTTGCAAATTCTCGTAAGGAAAAAAGATCGCGAAAAGGGTATGTTTTCAGCGATCAATGTATGAAATAAACTGACCCAATTAATCTTTCCTTCAAAAAATTAAATTTTAAACCACTGTGGCTTTAGTTTGATAGTTGTCACATCAAATAACCACATCTTTTACTTTTAACTAGACCAATCTAAGCCGAAGTGACAATTTTCCGGAACCGGGTCGCCATTTTGAATTCATTGTTTACATATTGGTACCTATCATGCTTGATGACTGATAGCGAGGTACCAGTGGGAAACGCGAGAAAAAATCGATAATCACCAATAAGTAAGAGTGTAAGGGTCTTATCAATAGAGATGTTGTGCAATACGTGGTATATAACATTATAGATAAAGAGCCTGTCGTGTACGCGCTTCTGCAGCCGATTTTATTTGTTTGCTTTACCCTTTCTTCTGCTTGAATTTAAGCCGTATCGGTGACCAAATTTAAGCGTATCAGCGATCTGAAGGCGTATCGGCAAACTCTCTTAATTAATGAAGGCGTATCGGCAAACTCGGGGCCGATACGTCATAGTGGCCTGGGGAGAACCCTGTGATCAATACAAAGGAGATCACTTAACAAAACCATGCTTTGCTAGCTTACAGTACTTTCAGTACTTTGATTAAGAATTACATTATAATAAAAGGTTGATTGATTGAATGGGGTTTAATGCCACTTTTAACAGTATTTCAGTCATATTGCGGTGGCTGGAGCACCTCACAGTGGATATATCTGGTATTTCTTACACAAGTACTACCACTACATCATTTCCTAGCTTCCAGCTGCTATCCCACTTAGGTTTACGATTATCCACCCATTGTTTAAATAAAATGACTGATATAACTGTCTGAATGTTTGGGTCAATATATTTTGTAAATTGGTTCTTTTGGATAATTTTGGTGACGGGTCAACTCGGCCCATTTTCAACTCGGTCAATCAGCAACTCGGCCCAACGTTACAAATACAAAATGTATTCAATCATCTTTCAGTTGCAGACTGAAAAGTTAATTTGAAATATAACAGTCATTCAAATTGCATGTATTCAAGCAATGATTCGATATATAACAAATACAAAACAATGTATTTTGAAAATACTACAGATAGCAAGGTTATTCTTTATCATTTTGCAAAACTAAAACATATTCTAAATATTATGATATATTTCACTGCAGATTAAATATTGGGGCTGAGTTGACTGGTACAAATTATGAGATGGGCTGAATTGACTGGTAACCATAATTTTGGCATAAAGATGACAAACAGGTGGTATAGACTAAGATCAGACAGCACATGATGTGCAAGCTGATCTTTGTCTATGACTCCTGCCAAGGCAGGAATATTCTGGGATCAGCATGAGAAGGGATAAATTGCTGCATCCAGGCCTGTACAATGGGATTCAAATTCTAGCCTAAATTCAGACCTTACATAGTATAATTGTGTCCAGATGCCACTAGCTTCGCTATTGTAATTCTCTTTCTGATAATCTGCTGGCGAGGCTTAACAGCTGATTATCAGAAAGAGGGCTACAATATTGCAGCTAAGATGCCACAAGTCCAAAAATTAATGTAGCATTCGGACGACTGATAGATCTATATAGCATGCTCCCACGCGATTCTGCCTTCATAAGCGGGTCAAAAAAATTCTTTGCGTAAACAATGTGGAGAATGAAGAAATTGCTTGTTACAAGTAATTTTCTCATTATCAACAATATTTTCTACCACAAAGGACATAAAAAAATAAAACTCCATTAGCTATGAAATGTCGTCTGCAACTTCTTTCAATTTGGTTAAGTCAAAACATGGGGTGATTTGGAATGGGTTAAGCCAAGCCAAACCCTGGATAGCGCCCCCATTAACACAAGATCTAATTCATTCTTGCAATTTAAAATTTTAGTATAAGTGCGAAAGTCAAGACATGTGTATGAATTCTAGTAAGTCTTTTCATAGATAGACCTTGCTCAGTTATATATATTAGTTTAGCTTTGTCGTCGCTACAGGCTATCGCGAGGAAGTCCACCATCTTGAATAATTAGGACAAAGAAAGTGTTTGTTTAAATCAGATTTAATTAAGTAAAACCGCAACGGAAGGTTCGCGTTTTCTACTTTTCATCTTTTTATATGATAGCTGTAACGCTCGGTCACAGTATCTTGGGATAGAATCGCTCGTTTCTCAGGGAACACTGGGAAAACTTACCCAAAAATCCCAGCATCTACCGCCATGCACTGCGAAAATAAAACGACAGGTTCCCGTTTTCGGCGTTCAGGTCAATGAAACCGGAACCAGCAGTCATTCAGTATGGTGGTATAATAGGGTAAACATTTTACGTGGCGACGATGAATCAATGTTAGCCCATAATCTATCAGTGCAGGACCATTTCAGAAACGAACGATAACCACAAGGACTTGTCAGAGTTGAATATTTCTATATTATAGGGAACAAGTACATATTGACGTTAAAAATCTTAAATGTAAAAATGCAGTTTACTTTAACGCTTGATTGGTTGTGTTAGATTATTTTGTTAGTTCACCGGCTGTTGTTTTCAAGTCATTAAAACTCTATAGAACCCACATAGGAACCAATATTTGATGCCAATCTTGGGCTCCAATTTGGATGTCCAGGCGGGATTTAAATGGGCCCCATGTGGACAACCTACATGGGTCCCATCTGGGGGCTGTGGACAACCTACATGGGTCCTATCTAGGGGCTAATGTGGACAATTATATGCCCAACATCGTTCTCATATTAACCTTCCATACTCCTATAACATTAGAATATCTATCACGAACCGGCATGGTTTCAAGATGAGCATAAGTATGGGAGAGAATGAAGGACATAATACACATATTTACTTAATTTGTTTGTTTGTTCGCTATTTGAATGGTATTTCAGTGATATCGCGGCGGCTTGAGCATGCAGCTAACGATGGATTCCTGGTATATCTCACACCGGTACCACCATTACAACCTTTCCTAGCCTCCACTTAGGTTTACAATTATTTAACAATCGGTAGGAGACAAATGTCGGCCTATGGCACCCTATTATTAAAGATTGTGAATCTGATGCGCTACCAACCGCGCTATGACAGCGGCACACATATCTAGTACACAGCCCATTAATGTAGCAGGTTCAGACTGTTAAGGCGTGGATAAACCTGCATAAAATACTACAGACAATCATTTAACTAAGTACGTGTACTTAAAAATTTAAGTATGCAAACAAGACTACACATACAGAAATAAAAGAACCAAAAGAAAATTGATTTTGTCCTCAGTAACGAAGAAAAGTATACCTCAGTTGATTATCAATTAAAATATTAGGTGGAAACTAACCCACATACTTTGAAAGACCACACAAATTAGGTCCAAGTGTACTTTAAACCTTTGATCACGGTTCATTGTCATCTGGTTGATTCCCCCAAAACGATATGGGGCCCATATAAGATTCATCATGCTTGATAACATGTTTATATATTCAATGGACTATAGAAATATAACAGCTGGGACAGAAAATAAAAATTAGAAGTTTTGTCTTTTCTTAATTGGCCCTTTTGGCTTTTTTAAGATGGATCCTTTAAGGGTCGAACAATTTCAAATATATAACCGACAATGGTTCCTATGGGCATTTTTCCAAGTATCTGCCCGCATAGCAGACCCAATTCTCCATGTCTAAATGGAAGTCACTGTGGTCAGTTAGTTGGTAATGAATAGATTGATGACTGATTCAATGACTGGGTGGGTATAAGGATTTGAATCTGAAATTATTGATTTCGATTTTATTGATTTTTATTATGATAGATTTTTTTCTCTATTGTATTGCATTGTACAGTATTTCACAGACCTACCATCCTACAATCTTTTTATTCCTCTATCTGTTAGCAGGTTTTTACATTTGCCTGTCTTTCTCTCACCACCCACCTACAGAACCGTTTATCCGCCCACATATCTTCCCACGTTCGATCCCCGACCGGGGCGAATATCCTTTCTTACATTTGTCTTCCACCAATTGGTGAATAATCGTAAACCTAAGTGGGGTGAGCAGCTTGAGGCTCAGAAAGGATGTAGAGGTAGTGCTAGTGAGAGAAATACCAGGAAGCCATTGTTAGGTGCTCCAGTCGTCGCGATATGAATGAAATAGTGTAAAAAGTTGTGTTAAACCTCATTAATTCATTCAATCAATTAACATCTTCCCACGTAGCTGTCATAGTGTTTCTGGTAGCGCACCAGTCACACAATCTTCAATCATGAGGTGTCATGAGTTCGATCCCCGGCGGTGGCACATGTCATCTGACAATTGTCTTTCACCAATGGTCGGATAATCGAAAACATAATTGGGATTGCAGCTGGGGAATATGAAAGGGTGTAATGGTAGTACTGGTGCGAGATATACTAGGAATCCATCGTTAGGTGCTCTTGTTGGCGCGATATGACGGAAAAATTGTAAAAAGCGACGTTAAACCCCATTTAAACAAAACATTTCCACACGCACATCTGTTCTTTCATCTGTCAATCGTTCCTCAAGTATTTTTGTCTGTATCTTACCTTCAACCCATCATTGTACTCAACCGCTTGTTAGTCTGTCTCCATCGTCGATCTGTCTGTATGTTTCCAACAAGTGGCCAAACGGGCATCTAAAGAGTTTAAAAAACAAATAAGATTTATTGATGGGAATTAGGCCGATCAAAGTTGTTCCCTTTTGATACAGCGTTTAAAAAGTAGGTGAATTAAAGGAAAGTTTTCTTTAAGAATGCGATTCTTGGGTGCGGTCCAAATGCTCATTTTTCAAAAATGTTTATCAACCAAATTAATTGTAAATTGACGCTTGATATGGTCAGTGTATGCGCACAGGATATAGATTAATGCGAATCAATTTGTCGAAATATAGACCCGCACACTGTTTATCATATTTGCATATTATGAAAACTTTGAAAAAATTCTGAAAACCTATTTGCTGGGTTTCAACCAAGAATGGCTATTGGGTGACTCTTTTCAAGATTTTGATCCGATAAAAAATGCTTTTACATGGACGGGACCGTTTTCCACAAATGGCATCGAAAATTTTGTACTCAGAAATTATTCACTGGATTTCGACCCACATTCAAAAGTATTAGTCTTGGGTTATCATTCACCCAAGAAATATGAATTCTATGAGAAATGTGGCTGTTAAGAATGAAGCTAATTTCAATAGTAGTATGGAACGAAAACTTTGAAACAGTCTTCTTCTCAACTATTTGCTAGATTTCAGTAAAATTAGCAGGAATGATACTTTGGTCTCGTTTTACTAGAGTCCTTCTAGATACTTAGATCCGATAAAACGTTTTTACGTATATGACATATAGTGGAAACTTCTTAAAATTCTTCTTTTCGAAAACTAACCAAATCTCACCGGCATGACTCTCTATAGAGTTTTCACTAGGTTCTGAACGAACCAAGATATCTTGGTGGAATGAAAAAAAAACCAAAAAACATAGATTTATAGGCAGCGGTAATTTCAGTACAAACTTTGAAAATCTTGTTTTCCATATCAGTAATTGGGAACGTGATGCGATCAAGATGCTAAAGCGAATCTAGATGAAATGTCATTTCGGAGAGAATAAAAATTTGAAAAGAAAGAGAATCCAAAAAGGAAGCAAGAGTTATTTGGTCGTAGCACAATGTACTTAGAAATTTAAAGTGAATTTAAGTGAAACGAGTAAAGGTCAATTGCTCTTCAGTTTCCTTTGATAAGAACTACTCACGCGTGTATTTCATATCCTTAATTAAAATTACTAACTGATATTTTCCACGCAGAATTTAAGTCGGAAAACAAGAAAGGGTAATAACATCTAAATGAAGTAAGTAAGAGCCACAGTTTCTAAGAGTTGTGTTTCTCATCGATGATATATATTCCAAAATGAGGTTTTTAATTCCTCCTCCTTTTAAAAAAATATTCTACATGTATTGAAAACGGGATTAACTAAAAGAAAATAAGCAAGGTATAGCTTTGTCATTTTCCCTCTGCACTTCTTCTTTGTGGTATTTACCAACTTATGGTGTTTCAGATTCACAGTGGGGAAACTTTATGAGACATGCTTCATACATTACGAATTCTGTTTATCAATAAACGAGCTACACACCAGAAAAGGTAGGATCAATGTGCTCTGCAGATTTCATTGGTCTCACTTATCTACCCTTATCATTTCATTGTTATACATAGAATACTTTTGAGATATGCGGTTAAAACGTCTCATCCAAAAGACTTTAGTCTGTTAAGGAGTGGGTCGAACCCGTGATCTCGGGAGCTCTACGAATTGAGCTAACTGAGCTTACCCCCAACAGCATTCGGTTTTGCAAGAGTCTTTTACTAAAGTTTTAAAACGACGGTACCGGTCTAAAGTTAAAACGTAATTCACAGCTCGTTACCGGTGGGTCCCGTACTTCCGTTTTTTTATCCCGTATTTTAGCAGTTGTTTTTTTACAGACGATGAGTCGACTTCCGGCAATAAACTTTACTAATTTACTTTGATATTTAATTTTCAACAATGGCAGGAGTTGTGCTTGAAACGCTTAGCTGGAAAAAGCTAATAACATTAGGAATGTCAATGTTGATACTGCTTCTAGCTTTTTTTCTCATTGGAGGCCTTGTTTGTAAGTTTACTCCAATGTGTTTTGTCTAAAAGTTCTTTTAGTCATCGAAAGATCCGTGGCATATATATAGTTCTACTATTGTCTGCCTGTTTGTCAGTCTTTCTTCATATTATGCAAAAACGGAAACATTCAAAAATCAATGTACATGAAATTGATACTCACCAATTATCTTACACCACTGCAAAAATCTGAACATTTACAATTACTTTAAACCTGTCCAAGATACAATTCTCGGTCATTGGTCAAATTTAGGGATTTAATTCGTCTCTGTAATGTAGGTAATTAATTTCCTCTTTCACTAGGGCTGTGTAGAGTGGATGCATAAAAAAGTAACTTGTTTCTAAACACTTTGCCTAAGTTGCTGAACAGAGCAAAGTCAAAGTTGCCTGGAAAATGGGTTAAGTTGCCAGGTTAATTACAACAGGCGTTAATCTGACAAAGAGGCTGTCAAATTAGAGGACAGCCAATTAAATATTCAACTGCCATTAACCCATTCCCACACAACAAAATTTCAGCCTGGTCCAAATTGAAAGGAGTTGCAGACAACAAATAATTTTAGATTTTTTCAACTTTCTGGATAAAAAAACATTGTGTTAAGTGAAGTTACAAACAATTTCTTCATTTTACGCAATGTTTTCCCTTTTTTTTTCCTTGAGGGGCGTCCAAAAGCGTCACTGTTTGGGAATGGGTTAAGCTCTTGATTTGCTAACTCTTGTCGTTATGTACTTGAATCTAGAAATTAGAAATAAAATTGTGTACAGATAGCTAATGCCTTTGGATCATACAATTTTAGATATCTAATATATTTAAACACTTGAATGTTAAATTTTTTATACGCATTGCTTAATTAAAGAGCTCCCTATTGCATAAGGGGATGAAGTGGGACTCACGTATATGGTACAAAAGTTAAACATTGAGAAAAGTATCCAATTGTAAAAACTTTGAATCAATAGGGATTTTATGCATTCACATTGGTAGACCAAGGGTTTTTCCTGTTTGTTTTTCTGTTTGTTTGCAAAAAATACTTTAACCTTCGCCATAATTGATCTATCACAGCTGATAATCAAATAATCAGTCAACCAATGGATTCATTCATTTAGGCTGGAAGTTCAGTTTGAACGCCCCATTGTCTGCCATTTTAATGAATTATTTTTGTTGATTTGAAGACTTAAACATCATAATTACAGCTTATTCAATCTGTAGTTACCATATTTAAAGTGCATTCCATGTGATAAGATATTTCTGTTTATACCAAGTTCAAGGCCATCTGTCTAGATCAGTTTCACTTTTAAGTTTCACCAGAAATTCTTGAATTTATAAGGCTTATAAGTCCGACATTGAGAAGATCTGCCATTTTATGCAGTCATTGTTGCTTAAATTGAAAAACAGGGTATGTAACTGAAAAGTTAAACATAATTTTTGCACATCAATTGTTTTTCTACTGACTTTCAAGTATTTAAGTCCCCAAGAGAAAAGAAGTAAAATGGCAATTAAGAAACTGTCACCCAAGCCTACCTGCTTCAAGGGAAAAAAATCATTTTTTTAAAAAAAATTATGTCTTTAATGTAGGCAACTTTTAGCTTTATTGAAAGTTGAGCGTGTAAATTTTGGTGTTTGATTTTAATATTCAAATTTTTTCTATCCAGTTATGGGTAAGAAGTTAATAATTCAATGACAAATAACAACGAAAATTCACACATTTTCTGTGTTAGTCACAATTTTGTCTTGGTGTGATACTACTGAAGCTAATATGATGATGAGTAATATCTTACATGAGCTCCAGATACTTGGAGGACGGAGGGAGTGAGGCAAAATTGAATATAATCAGCTTTTGATGTTTGTTTACTATTGTCAAATCGATTGACTAGCATGTCCACAGATTATCAGAAACTTCTCCCCCAATAAGGTATCACGCTTTGTGGTTGGTTGACTTGCTGAATTAAGCCATGCCTTCCACTTTGAGTTATGACCTGTGTATACATAGAATTTGTGCATTGGTAATCAAATTGAACTTGGGCTATCAATCAAACTGAGGTGCTGTTTAAAGTGTAGTTGCTAATTCCAAAAGTATCTTCAGAGTTTAGGGACCATTATATGGGAAGGAAGCCGCTGTCATAACGTCATAGCGCAGTTGGTAGCGCGTCTAACTGTCAATCTAGAGGTCCCGGGTTTGATCCCCGATGGCGGCACTCATCCTTTCCGACTATTTGTCTCTCACCAATGGGTCGATAATCGCAGACCTATGTGGGATAGCAGCTGGAGGCTAGGAATGGATGTAATGGTAGTACTGGTGTGAGAAATACCAGGATTCCATTGTTAGGTGCTCCAGCCACCGCGATATACCTGAAAGATTGTTGAAAGGGGCGTTAAACCCCATTCAGATCAAATCAAATCAAATATATGGGAAGGGCAATGAAAATAGGGCTTGGTGCTGCACTTTTAGTGTGTAACAATTAAAAATTGACTCTTTAAGCCATTACAACACATCAAACTTTAGACTGGTTCAAATTGAAAGAAGTTGCAGACGGAATTTACAAAATCTTTGCCTTGTAGGGTAGAAAACTTTATGGACATTGAAGAATTGCTTGTTACAAGAAATTTCTTCATTGTCCACAATGCTTTCCAAAGCTTTTTTCTTGAGATGCTTAAAAATTGGGATTGAGTTAGAATTGGTTAAATGCTGATGCTTGTGCTTAATTTGAAATGCTTACTTTCAAGTTCCTTAAAACCTGTCGATCAAACCTGACATTGTAACACAGGTGATTTTTAGCTCTACTGGCGAGCTATTGTCATGGCGTTGTGACCATCATGCGTCCGTCCGTCCGTCTGTCCGTAAACTTTAACTTTAAAAATCTTCTCCTCAGAAAGTACTAAACAGAATTCAACCAAATTTCATAGAAATGATCCTTTGGTGACCCTTTATCAGATTCCTTCAAAGAATTTTGATCGGATGAAAACCATGGCTTTAATGGGCGGGCTAATTTCCATATTTGGTGAAAGTTTAATCTTCTTCTCAGAAATCAATTTATGCAAATCAACCAAATTTTACAGGAATGATCCTTGGGTGACCCTTTATCAGATTTTTAGGTCACCTGACCGAATGGTCATGGTGACCTATTTCAATCATCGTTTGTCCGTCGTCATGCGTCGTCCGTCATTCGTCGTCCATCGTCCGTTAACTTTTAAACATTTTCATCTTCTTCTCAAGAACTACTGGGCGGATTTCAACCAAACTTGGTAGAAAGCATCATTGGGGGATGCCAATTCAAGTTTGTGAAAATAGGGGTTCTGGGGGTCATAGGGGCCCCAATCGGGGGCAAAAAGGGGTCATTTTTGGTACTTCTTTAAAAATCTTCTTCTAATAAACCGTTAATGCCAGAGCTTAAATATTTTGTTTGCATGACAACTAGGACAGGTATATTATAAATTGTGAAATTCATGTCCCTGAGGTCATGTATGGGGCCACACCAAGAGGTCAAAGCTCATCATGTTAAAAAATTCACATTTTCATCTTCTTCTGATGAAGAACAAAGCCAATTTCAAACAAACTTGGTGAAAAGCATCATTATGTAATGGTTATTTTGATTTGTGAAAATTAAAAGGCTGGGGGGTCAGGGGGCCCTAAAATGGGGACCAAAAGGGGGTCATTTTTGGTAACTTTTAAACATTTTCATCTTCTTCTCAAGAACTACTGGGTGGATTTCAACAAAACTTGGTAGAAAGCATCATTTGGGGATGCCAATTCAAGTTTGTGAAAATAGGGGTTCTGGGGGTTAAAGGGGCCCAAATATGGGGCAAAAAGGGGTCATTTTGGTACTTCTTTAAAAATCTTCTTCTAATAAACCGTTAATGCCAGAGCTTAAATATTTTGCTTGCATGACAACTAGGACAGGTATATTATAAATTGTGAAATTCATGTCCCTGGGGTCATGTATGGGGCCACACCCAGAGGTCAAAACTCATCATGAAAAAAAATTCACATTTTCATCTTCTTCTGATGAAGTACAAAGCCAATTTCAAACAAACTTGGTGAAAAGCATCATTATGTAATGGTTATTTTGATTTGTGAAAATTAAAAGGCTGGGGGGTCAGGGGGCCCTAAAATGGGGACCAAAAGGGGGTCATTTTTGGTAACTTTTAAACATTTTCATCTTCTTCTCAAGAACTACTGGGCGGATTTCAACCAAACTTGGTAGAAAGCATCATTGGGGGATGCCAATTCAAGTTTGTGAAAATAGGGGTTCTGGGGGTCAAAGAGGCCCAAATAGGGGGCAAAAAGGGGTCATTTTTGGTACTTCTTTAAAAAAAAAATCTTCTTCTAATAAACCGTTAATGCCAGAGCTTAAATATTCTGTGTGCATGACAACTAGGACAGGTATATTATAAATTGTGAAATTCATGTCCCTGGGGTCATGTATGGGGCCATACCCAGAGGTCAAAGTTAATTATGTTAAAAAATTCACATTTTCATCTTGTTCTGATGAAGTACTAAGCCAATATCAAACTAACTTGGTGAAAAGCATCATTGGGTACTGATTATACAGATTTGTGAAAATTAAAAGGCTGGAGGTCAGGGGGCCTAAAATGGGGACCAAAAGGGGGTCATTTTTGGTAACTTTTAAACATTTTCATCTTCTTCTCAAGAACTAGTGAGGGGATTTCAACAAAACTTGGTCGGAAGCATCATTGGGGGATGCCAATTCCAGTTTGTGAAAAGAGATTAGGGGGCTTTGGGTAAAAGGGGCCCCAGTCGGGGGCAGAAAAGGGTAAATTTTTGTACTTCTTAAAAAATCTTTTTCTAATAAACCTTAAATCACTTGTCTTGATGCTCTTTTACTCAGGTGACTATTAAGGCCCACTGGGCCTCTTGTTTCAAGAATAATGATTGGATGAAAAACATGGCTTAAATGGGCATGGCTAATTTCCATATATGGTGAAAGCTTTAACCATCTTCTTCTCATAAACCAATAGACGGATTTCAACCATAGGAATGGCCATTGGGTAACACTATCAAATTCCTTCAAAGAATTTTGATCAGATGAAAAACATGGCTTTAATGGGCTGGGCTAATATCCATTTATGGTGAAAAACTTTGAAAATCTTCTTCTCAGATACCAATGGATGGATTTCAACCAAATTTCACTGGATTGATCCTTGGATGACTTTTTATCAAATTCCTTCAAAGAATTTTGATAGGACATAAAACATGGCTTTAATTGATGGGGAGTTATTTCCATATATGGTGAAAGCTTTGAAAATCGTCTTCTAAGAAACCATCTTATGGATTTCAACAAAATTTCACCAGAATGATCCTTTGGTGACCCCTTATTAGATTGCTAAAAAGAATTGATTGGATGTTAACATTGCTTTAATGGATTGGGCTTATTTCCATATATGGTAAACAGTGAAAAGCTACAATCTGCTGGATGGTTTTCAACCAAATTTCTCAGGAATGATAAGTAAATTCAGGCCGGTGGAGCGAATCAGGCGCTCAAGTGCCTCTAGTTAAGCTCATAGCTTAGCCCATTCCCACAAAATGGCGCCTTTTGACGCCCCTGTAGAAAAACAATATGGGAAACAAATGAAGCAATTTCTTCGTTTTCCACAGAGTTTTTACCAAGAAAGTTGAAAAAATAAACTTTAACCTATTCCCACACAATGACACTTTTAGTTGCCCCTCAATAAAAACAGTTGTGAAAACATTGTGGAAAATGAAGAAGGCATCTGCATATAAAACTCATACTGCAATAATTTTGAAAACCCAAAGATAGTTATAGCTCTTACTTTCATATTTACATTTCAAACAACTGAAATTACTCAACACTCAATCCATTCCCACAAAATCCCCACTTTTTTACACTGTGAAGAAAATTATTTAAGGAATAGATAATTTTGGGAAAAGGAGAAATTAATTGTTATGAGCAATTTATTCTATTCTCACAGTGTTTTCTACCCTTTATGACACATATTTTCCCACTAAAAAAATTAAATTGTTGTCTCCACTTCTTTCAATTTGGACATGTCTTAAAATTTTCTGTCTATGAACAGGTTTTAAGATAGATGTTATCCAGGTCTGAGGTTTTGTATTTCTTAAACACTTTTTGTTTAGTCTAAACATTCAAAATATGGTGATTTTCAAGACCTTCAGTCCTTTCGTTAATGAATGTGTGTGGGATTATAACAAGGTGTATATTGATCTGTCCCATTCACGCACAATGACACTTTTTGAAGCCCCTCAAGAAAAACTAAACGTTGTCTAAAATGAAACATTTACAAGCAATTTCTTCAATTTACACATTGTTTTCCACCCAGAAAGTTGAAAAAACCCAAAATTCATAAAGTTTTTAAAAAAATCAACTTTCTGGGTAAAAATCATTTATATTGTATCTTGATGGATGTTGACTATTGAAAAACAAGGATAGATATGCGAAACAATTTAATTTCAAATGACTACCAACTACATAGGATTTTATTATTATTATATATAATGATAAAATTTTACATCTTGAAAGTGAAATCACTCCCTCAGTTGGGATTTCAGGGACAAATAATTATAAATTAGCAAATTTCAGGCCGAGGGCTTATGTTTAACTCATAAACCAGGGTTTTGGCCCTGAAAAATCAAAATATATATCTTGTTTTGACCCTTAGAAATGCACTCAAGGGGGGCATTTTGACCCCTCTAGGGTTATTTCTAAGGGTCAATACAGGGGATTTTATCCTTCAAATATTTAAGTGATCAATACATCTTATGTAATATGAAAAATTATATAAATTAATTGTTAATTTCATATCTTTACAAGATATTTATAAAAGTGTATTAATATAAACAAGGAAAGGTCTCCTGGCACTTAAACTTTCTAGTCTAAAACACATGATTCACTCTTTTTCTTGTTTTTACAACTCAAACAAAGTTTTAACCTCTTGAATTTCATGGTCAAGCAGTCAATTAATCCTCAATTTCAAAGGCTATCCCAAGCCCTACAAATCTTAACTGTTAATATCATGTTACTTTGAGTTTGCACATGTATATTTTTTTTTCAGCCCCAAATCCCTCAAGTGTTGTATACGTCACAGGTACAAAATGTGTGAATAAGCTAGGGCGTGCAACAAAGGAATGGTTCATTCCAAGAGGTAGTGGAAATGAAGTTTGTACATCTGTTGAGAGTCTTGAGGATGAAAGTATATTTCAGCAAGGGGTCTCAGCTAACCAGGTAATGAAAGAATCACACCTATCAATCAACAAAATCAATTAAATAATCAAATCAGTCATTCAGTCTAGGGCTGCAATCTTAATGTCTTACAGTTGACCATCTACTGTTTTACAAAAATTTTGACTGGTCCAAATTTGAAGGCTTTGCAGACAACCATCAAAGTTGAGTTTATTTGAAAAATAATCATAATATCTTTGGAAAAGTAGAAATTGCTTGTTACCAGCAATTTCTTCTTTTTCAACAATTTTTTCCCAAGTATTCAAACACAGAGACATAAAAACCAGTATTTGAACAGGAAAGGGTTAAATGAATAACCATTTCTTTGATAGGAAACTAAAACATCAAGCTATAGTCATTAGGGCCAGCTAAGGAGATTTGGCCAGAGCACTTTTATATTCACTCTGTCATCTCTCTGTCTGTCCAGTGCTTTGATGCAGTATAAGAGTTTTATTTTTAAACAGATTTTGGTCAAAGTTTGTATGCGGATATTTATCATCAATATCTTAGAAAAGTCTGAATTTCAAACTTCTTTGCTCTTTTCCAATATGGCACATGAAATGGCTGGCATTTGATATATCATTTGTCACACAATAACTTTGGATTTTTTCAAATTCATTTCTTTCACTGGGTTCCAGTGTAGAATAAGTGTAGTTTACTTTAACCCTTGTCATACTGAACCAAGGATATTCCTGTTTTTGCAGGAGGTCTAAACAAAGATCAGCCTGCACATATGTGCTGTCTGCTCTTGGTGTACACCTCCTGCTTGTCCCTTTAAAGCCAGCATTGTGTATACCATTCGTGTTCTAATGATTAACTATCTAACACAAGTGCTTTCTATCCTTTCAGTCCTTCTATTTTGTCACAATTTGTAGAGGATTTATTAAGCATGACATGGGTTAAAATACCTATTTTGAGATCATCATCTACTCCTTGTTCTTCACACAATCTAGAGAGTTTTATTATGAACAAACTCTTGTGAAAGTACAGCATAGCCAAACAACTTTAGTGCATGATACGTTATTTCCCCATTAGTGCACGGCTATGTACTATAGTTATGCACTTTGTTTAAGGTTTGACAGTATAGCTCTTTTCCGATCCTATTGTCCCTTCAAAGCAACTTTAGTAATGATTAGATCTCCCTCCATTGCTACACTTTTTAGCTTACCTGAGCAAAACTTGATAACCAGTTTCTGCCTTGCATATTGTGAATATGATTATGTGACTGCCATAATCTTTTCGGAAGATATATGCAAGCAATTTCTCCTTTTACTGTGTTGTTTTTTATATATATTTTTTAGATAAAGCTATAGTTTTGATGTTTGGTATAATTTCATCAAAAAAATAACCATTGAAGGATAAATTTGTGATCCCTTCAGTGTTTATTTTAGGAAGAGGGATTGGGGGATTCCCCCACTTTTTTTTGAAGATCCCCAATATTTTCAACATAAGCGGGGGATTTCTTTCTATAGATCTTCTATATTTCTGTAGATAGAGCATGCTGCATGGAATACCAAACATTTCTCAATTACGTAGATTTGTATCAAATCACTCACATTTTTTAAATCCTAGAATAAACACTCTCCCTTTGAATTTGTCAGCCATCACAATCATTTTCACTCTGTAGATAGATAGCTGTTACTGATATTCTTTTTCATTTAACACATGTCATGCTGAACCCAAAATATTCTTGTCCTTGTGGGAGGTACAAAGATCAGCCTGCATATATGTGGAGTCTGATTAAAGACCATACAACCAGTTTCTCCTTATTAAGACAGAACTGTTCACAAAATTGATTTTCAAAAGATAAAAGCCTTCCAGTGCTTTCAGTCCTTTGATTTAAATGTAATTTTGAAATAGTGCTTTATTCAGAATGATAAGGTAAAGCGGCCTTTGCTACTTTATCCTATGCACAGACAACAAAAATTTAGACAGGTCCAAATTGTAGGAGATGAAGAAGACATCTCAAGGTTTTTTTTTTTTTTTTAACAGGAAAATATCTGCCTTATGTCAAAATTCATCAGATACAAAATTTGAGATTGGTCCAAATTTGAAGAAGTAGCAGACAACATTAGCAGACAACCTTTCAAAACGAGCTAAATTGGATAATGTGTACCAGATAAATAATTCCTTCTTTTCCCACTAAGTTTTCCATAACCATGTTTCTTTTGGCATCAAAAGTCAGGATTATGAGTGAATGGCTTAACCCATTCCCACACAATGATACTTTTTGAAACCCCTCTAGAAAAACAATTGTGATAACTTCTTGGAAAATGAAGAAATTGCTTGTAACAAGCATTTTCTTCATTTTCCATGATGTTTTCTCCCCAGAGTGATAAAAGATTCTAAAATTTATTTTATAAATGTTAATTTGTTGTATGCACCATCTTTCAATTTGGACTAGTCTATTTTTTTTCAATCTGGTAAAATGCAGGATTTTGTGATTATGGGTTATTTAAACTAAAAAATCGTTTATCATTGGATGTACATGTATTTTATCTTGTGTGTTTCAGATTGTGTTTGCATTCTGGTTACCACATATTCGCCAAGGTGAACAACTAGATTTTAGTCCATGGCAACAAACTCTTTTGTCAGTTATACAGATGGACATTAAATATGATGAAAATGTTCAAGTTGGTAAGAATACAAAGGTTATTTTTTTGTTTCAATATAATATTAAAAACTAATAAGATAGAGATCAAACATCTAAGCTATTATCATGTTAACAAAACAGCAGACAAGACTTATATTTAATAAAAAATTACAATAGTCTTTTGACATATTATCATCATTTCTTATAAGGGCATCTGTCTTTGCTGATCCTTATCAATAGCAACTCTTTTCAACAATTTTCTATAATATTTGCCGTTTTTGATCATTGTATAGGTATAATTTTCTCGTATATTCAACTATATCCTACATTGTTTAGGTGAATTTGGTTGTTGAACGATGTGTATGGCAAAACCTGTAATGTGCCGATTACCTTTTTGCTGTTTCTGCATTCAGCATTAATTACAATTCTAACTACAAATAACAATGCTATAGTTTAAAACTAATGTCAAAATAGTTAAGTACAACAAATTCAAGAATTTATTCATATTGAAGGCAGTAATAAAGATTGATTAATTTTACTTTTAACAAATCATGTTGGACAATTTTGTTCCCGACTTCACAGAGCTCGAATCAATGGGGTAGGAAAACATATACTGGTAACCCGCTATTTTACTGAAAGGGTTTGTAACTGGAAATTGACCAAACACCAGCTGAATCAAAATAGTGCTACCTCTTTTACTTTTTTGGATTAGAACCGATGACGTTTACAAACAACCTTCACTTTCACCTTCGTATGTCTGATAGAATGATTTTATGAATATAAAATTGGGAATTTATTGCTGATTTGGGAGCAATTTTCTTGCCACAGTTGTGAAAAATAGAGGCATTTTGCAATTGGGAAGTCACCCAAGATCGGCCCCAATTAAGGAAGGCTTAAAAGTCCTGATCGGGATTAACCCATTACCTGACGGCACAATTTTAGATTGGCCCAAATTAAAATAAGGTGCAGACAACAATGAAAAGTTTATGAAATTTTGAATTTTTTCAACTTTCTGGGTATAAAACATTGTGTGAAATGAAGAAGTAGCTTGTTACAAGTAATTTCTTTGTTTTCCAAAGCTTTTTTCCTGTTGCGGGTGTCCAAAAGCATCGCTGAGTGGGTTAACTCATTCCCTAGCAATACTGCTTTTTTATGTCCTTTAAGAAAAAAGGATGGAAAACATTGTTGAAAATGCAGAAATTGTTTATTTGAAGCTATTCTTGATTATCAGCAATGTTTAAACCCTTGAAATATAAGAATCTTTAAATTTTCAACAACTAAAATTGTTGTCTTCAACTTCTTTGAATTTGGATGAGTCTAAATCTATATTTTATGGTAATGGGTTGATACCATCTGCAGCTCCTTCTTTGTCTATGTATTCAGTTGTAAATGCTTTTTTACCCATTCCCAGACAATTCTCCTTTTTTATGACGCTTTGGTAAATGAAGAAAATGCTTGTTCTTTAAATAAAAGACAAAAATGATTGTTGTCTGCAGCATCTTTCAATTTTGACTTGTCTGATATTATCTTCTAATGGGTTAATGGCATTGAATTTGGTACCGTAGTCAAGGCCTTCATCTGTCATGGTAAAAACAAATACCCACTTCCCCAATATTCACAAGGGAAGGCATAACCCTAATTCCTTTCGAATACTGGTTTATTTCTGCGTTTTCAATAAGTTCTATGCAGTCTGATCCTTGTTATAAGCATTTTTCTCTCTTTCAGCCATTATCTTTTTTTTTTGCAAAGTTTTTTTTTTGAGGTTGTGTTTGAATTGCTTAACCCATAGCCAGATGATAAATGTTTTAAACTGATCCAAATTCAAAGAAGTTAGAGATTATAATTCAAAGTTGATTGAAATCTTAATACCTCTTTGTTTGTAGAAAACAATGTGCTAAATGAAGAAATAGTTTGTAGTTTTTCAACTTCTTCATTATTTTCTCTGAACATTTTTCTTGGGATAAGTAAAAAGATAGGATTGTGTTGAAATGGCAATAAACCCATTTTGTATTTTCTACCTGTCAGTGGACACAATGGTTCATGTATCCATATGTTACAGTCAAAGTAAAACATCAAGGTTACATTTCTGTATTTATAACCTAGGGTTGCAATAGTTTTTTGAGGTTGTTCATCAAGACGGTGATTAACACATGTTTTTTGCTGTATTTTCTCTTAGAGTATACAATTTTTATGCTCCCCTATGGGAAAGTTCTAATGTCAAGGTCATAGCTCAAGGTCAAACACTAAAATTGTGTTGGTCGGGACAATTACTCCTACTATTATGGATGGATTTCAAAATAACTTGGCACAATTATTCTCCATCATGAGTAGATGTGCCATTTTAAAGAATTTGTGGGATAGTTCTAATGTCAAGGTCACAGCTCAAGGTCAAACACTAAAATTGTTTGTCCGGACAATTACTCCTACAATTATGAATGGGTTTCAAAATAACTTGGAACAATTATTCCCCATCATGAGAAGATGTGCCATTTGAAAGAATTTGTGGGATAGTTCTAATGTCAAGGTCACAGCTCAAGGTCAAGCACTAAAATTGTGCTTGTCCTTAGCATGATACCTACAAAACTTTGCGGGCTTGACAGCTGTTGTCCTTGACCAACCATCTAGTTTGATATGAGGCCTCGTCACAGAAAAGGGGACTTAGGGTAAAATATAGTTTTTCTCAAGTTTCTCCTAGTCTAATGGTCAGAATTTAATGAAATTTCCTATTTGAGTAGCAAATTAGATGCCCTTGACCATGAACTATTTGAAATTTATGGAAATAAGATTTATTCAGTGAAAAAAGGGGGCTTATTGTTTGATAGCTTTATGTTAGCTCTCTATTTCTCTGCAACAAACTTACATTTGCCATAACTTTTGATTGATAAGGGATATAGCCTTCATATTTCACATGTGCATTGTTTATGACAAAACCTTTCTGTTGGCACTAAGGTCAAGGTCATCTGTTAAGGTCAAGGTCATTTCTCAAGGTCAAAAATTAAAAAAAAAAAAAAAAAAAAAAACTTTTACATTGTCCATAAGTTAACAATGGTAAGTGATATAGCTTTCATATTTCACATGTCCATTGCTTATGACATGACCTTTCTGTTGGTATTAAGTTCAAGGTCATCTGTCAAGATCAAGGTCATTTCTCAAGGTCAAAATTTTGAAAATCTTAACTTTAACATTGTCTATAAGTATACAATGGTAAGTGATAAAGCCTTCAAATTTCATATGAGCATTGCTTATGACATGACCTGTCTGTTAGTACTAAGTTCTAGGTCATCTTTTAAGGTCAAGGTCGTTTCTCAAGGTCAAAATTTAAAACCAAAAACTTTAACATTGTCCGTAAGTTTACAATAGTAAGTGATTTGGCCGTCATATTTCACATATGCATTGCTTATTACGTGACCTTTCTGTTGGTATTGAGTTCAAGGTCATCACTCAAGGTCAAGGTCATTTCTCAAGGTCAAAATTTTGAAAATTTTAACTTTAACATCGCCCATAAGTATACAATGGTAAGTGATAGAGCCTTCATATTTTACATGTGCATTGCTTTTGACATGACCTTTCTGTTGTTACTAAGTTCAAGGTCATTGGTCAAGGTCAAGGTCAAATTTTCATGGTCGTTAATTGTCAAATATACCTCCTTTACAAATTGCCAAAATTTCTTGTTACTTTACATAAATGTTGTTTATAAAGTGTCCTAGGTAGTGTTTATTTCAAGTTTTGACCCAATGAACCTTACCATGCTAAAAGGGGGCTTAATGCCATGTAGCTTTACATTTTGCATATTTCCTACTCTAAAATAAATCAGTCTATTGTTTCTGTGAAAGTACTCAAGTTAGAGTCTTCATTTTTTGTACGTAGACATTTTTCATTGATAACTTTGATGGTCAAGGTAAAATATTTAACTCTTTACCATATAATGATATTGAATTTTACTAGAATCAGGCCTGTGAGCCAAACAGATTCCTTAAATGTTTGTCAAACTTCCAAATTTCTTGTGAACTGAACTCTCAAACTATAGTCGCATTCAATAAGAAGTTTTTTGTCCAATAATGGCATACAGTTTTGTGACAAAAGCCTTATTTTAGGAGCATAATCTGTCTGCAATGGCTCTTGTTCATTAGGTCAGTTATCAGGGTTAGGATCAAATACTATGGTCAAATTTCTGTATTTTGTTCAGATAAAAATCTATTTTAAATTCTATTGTTAACCCTTTACTGTACAATCACTGATTTTTACGTCCTTGTGATTTTATACTTGGGAAAACATTGTGGGAAAAGAAGAAATTGCTTGCAACAAGCAATTTCTTCTTTTTCCACAATATTTTCTACCCTACTGAATGGTTATTTTACAAATTAAATCCACTATGAATTGTCGTCTGCAAAACCTTTGAAATTGGACAGGTCTACAAAATTTCAAAACAGGAAAGGGTTAAACAAGTTCTTTAAAATCAGATGAACCTCTCTCAATTCTTCTTCCATAAAATACACCTGTACTTTCTGCAAGTGTGTTGACCAATCTTAATTCAAGCTGTAGTTATGACATTTTGCATACCCAACAACAAGCTGCTCCTTGGAATCAAATCAAAGCAATCACTCTACCATATTTTTACGTGTTTTGTAGCTGAAGATGCAGTGATTCAACTGGATGCTAGGATTGGTTACCGAAATAAAGACGATGATGTCAATGGTTGGAAGGAATATGCTAGCTCACTCGAGGAGAGAAAACTGACATGTACTATCGACGATGATCATGTAAGCATGATTTATCTCTAAATAAAGGCTTAGCTAGTATGTAGATTTCTTTTCTCAAATAGAAGAAAATAATCTAAAACAAAGATGATAAGTAGGAAATGCTGGAAAGATGTTATTTTATTTGAATATCAAGACTTCAAACTTTGTATATTTCATTGTTGGTATATTTAATGGTTAGAAACAAACAAAAAACAAAAGAAAATAAGATGATGTTTATATATTTTTAAACCTTTCCCATACAATCCCTGAAATTTATGTCCCTGTGAAATTGTACTTGATAAAATATTGAGAAAAAAGAATAAAGTGCTTGTAACAAGCAATTTCTTCTTTTCCCACAATATTTTTCATCTTACAGGATAGTTACTTTTTGAATCATATTTATTTTATAGTATCATCTACTACCCCTTTTAATATGGACAAGCCAAAAAAATATATCTGTTTATCTGAAATTCACAAACGCATCTCTATGTTGATTTCTTGCAAATGTGTAGCAGACCCATAACCCGAAACCAATATTCTAGACTGGTCCCATTTGAAAAAAGATTGTAGATTACAAATCAGTTAGTGTACATAAATTAAAAGTGAGTAATGGACTGGTCAGAAAGATTTTATTAATTGATTGTAATGAACAATTTCTCCTGTTTTCCTTAATATAATTATTCTTTAGCCTAAATAGGGATATTATGTGTTAACCTATTCTGACACAATCTTGCCCAAGACAAAACTTTAAAAAACATTGTGGAAAATGAAGAAAATGCTTATTTCAAGCAATTTCTTTATTATCCACAATGTTTTCTACCTAAAAAGACTAATATTTTCCAAATTCAATCAACAGTACAATGTCGACCACAACTACTTTCAATTACAACCTAACCAGTCAGAAATTTTGTTGTTAATTGGTCATCTATTATATTTAGCTACTTTACTGTATCAAACAGTGAGAAAAGTTTTTTATCGTTAGTTTCATACCTAACTGAAAAAATTCTCATCTTTTAATTGAATAAAAACAGAAAGAAGAAGGATACCACTATGACTGTGAACTACTACCGTTTCTTGAACTGGGCAGTTTGCATTATGACTATTACTTGATCAACATTAGAATTCCAGTTGAACCTTATAAAGGGGTCAATATGAACATAGGAAAAATTGAAGATATACATGTCGTGGTGAGTCTTTTTTTTAACATTTTCTTATACGAGGAGTCAGAGTAAAACTAATTTAAAAGCCTATATAGCTAAAGTTACCAACTACATTTTAATACTGACCATTGAATTTTTTTGACGGTACTCCTATTTATACATGTACCTTCTTTCATGAGGAATGCTAATGTTTGAATAAATAATTTCCGCTGAGAAGTAGCAAGGACTCACAAATGTAACTGATATGAGTCCTTTGAATCAGATAGAGCTGTACTTTAGTAAAGAATTGAACACTGTTTAAACAGTGTTCCATTCTTTTCTGAAGTTGAGCCATAGCAGGGTTGGCTCTGGCTTGAAAAAGGTATCACATCATTTTTAAACTCCTGTCGAAGACGGAACATATTATGGGATCACCCATGGTGTCTGATGTCCAGGCAGCGTCAACTTTTTTGTCCCAAGCATAACTCTGTCACCTTAAGTCTGGTTGACTTGAAACTTGGCAGTTTTATTCCTCTTATGATTACAGATTGCAGTGCACAAGAACCATAACTCTACCTAGATTATATTTTGAGTGATTCCCCTTTGTTTGTTTTTCATACTTTGATCTTTTTTCGCAGCATATCTCTCAAAATATAATAGCTAAGATCAGGAAACTTTAGGGGTGGATAGGTGTCATCAAGGGGAAGTGCAGTGCACAAGAACCGTAACTCTACCTTGCCTATTTTTTGAGTTATTCCCCTTTGTTGTTTTTCATACTTGGATTTTGTCTGTAGCCTATTTCAGATAGAATAATAGCTATTATCATGAAACCTTATGGGTGGATAGATGTCATCAAGGGGAAGTGCAGTGCACAAGAACCATAACTTTACCTTCCCTTTTTTTTGAGTTATTCCCCTCTGTTGTTTTTCATAATTGGATTTTGTCCGGAGCATATCTCTCAAAGTGTAATAGCTAAGATCAGTAAACTTTATTGGATGTATAGATGTTATCAAGGGGAAGTGCAGTGCACAAGAATGGTAACTCTATGTAGCTTATTTTTTTAGTTATTCCTTTTTTTAGTTCTTCATACTTGGATTTTGTTCAGAGCATATCTCTGAAAGTATGATAGCTATGATCATTAATCTTTAGGGGTAGGTAAATGTCCGGAGCATATCTCTGAAAGTATAACAGCTATCATCATGAAACTTTATGGGTGGATAGCTATCATCAAGGAACATATCTTTTTTCAAATCTCTTATAATGTAACAGGTTATGGTTTTCAAAACCTCATGATACCAAGAAAAAATACGAGAAACATAAGTTATCATTGTGAATTGTAACCCTATCTTGAATTTAGACTTAAATTTTAATCCCCTTCCCCAGTCAACATCTAGGTGTGTGATTGGCGTATCTCATGACAATATGCCACCTTGTTGCCAAATTAAAAAAGTTGGTAGCCAAATGGAGGAAAGTTGGGGCCAAATTGAGGAGGAGTTGGGACCAAAGGCGTGCACATTTATTTTCTTCACTTATATATCAAGAAGTAAACAGCATGGTCATTCATTTTCATTTCGAATTGAATGTAACTAATTCATACACCCATCATGATTTTAGTTCTCTTCAAATAGTGCTTTCAGTACTTTGATTAGGAAGTAGAGCCTTTGATGAGATCGAGAGACAGAAAAAATAATAAGCTGTATTAAGATATGCTTTATTTGAAAATGAAATGACAGACATCTATAATTAAAAAAATCAATTTATTGTTGAACATTCTTTGGTATGAAGGAACAAATAAAGAAACAATCTGTATGCTTTTGGGAGAGTGAAATTCTTGAAATTTCTGTCCAATTTTGACAAACTTCCATTGTTTCTATTAACTGTTTATTGAAACATCCTTTGTATTACCCATGTATGCAGATTCAGTGTTTTAGCGAGGAATCACAGTAACTGTGCTGAGATTAGAAACTGACAGAAACTGTCATAAGAAATATAAGGAAATTTTACCAAATCAAGTAAGGATTGGCATTTGCATTGATCCAAAATTGACAAAAGGTGGCCAGTTAAGTTACACTTTCCTCAAAAGAGAGCCAGTTTACCAAAGTTAATTGGTGTCTACCGATAAAAACACCTTATAACGGTCATCTAAGAATCTTCATCCAGTCGTCCCTAATACTGAGTCACATTGGCAACATTAGACCTGCCAACCAATGAGCACATTTCATTCTTCTAATGTGCTGTCATTAGAACTGTATTTAAATTGGGTAATTTATTGATGGTATACCAGACTAGATGACATAATTATCAAGGTACAGGCCTTTTTGTAACTATACACACTTACCCCTCAGAGTTTATTTTCAGAGATTATTAAAAGTAAATGTATGTCATGTTTTTGGTGCCATAAACTTATGACAAATTAAAACAACATGCGCCAATGGTGACCAACAACATGTTAGTTTCAGGCCATAGAATGACATTGCTGTCCAATAATTTATTTACCTATATATATAACTTAAATGTTTATATACAACATGTGATGATAGCTTAAAAAGGATATAATGCTTAAATCTGGGACTAATCAGTTACCAAGGACCCTTATGACATCTAATAATGAGTCTCTGGGACCCAAATTTTATTGATGCTGGACCAAAAGTCTTATAATAGATTAACCTATTCCAACACAACCCAGCTTTTTTACACCCCTCAAGATAATACTTGTAGTAGTGGAAAACATTGTGGAAAATGTATAAATTGCTTGTTGCAAGAAATTTTTTCATTATGCACAATCTATTTTACCACAAAAGACATAGCTGTTAAAAATTTAATCAACTTTAAATTGTCACCTGGAACTTCTTTTAAATTGGACCTGTCCAAAATTTTGTTTTTCTTGAAAAGATTAATCATTCATAGTTCTATTTCTAAACTATCAGGGTATCCACCAGAATGGAGGTTTTACCAAAGTGTGGGTCAGCATTAAGACTGTAATGTTTCCGCTGGTGTTAGTTGTGTTGATCTGGTACTGGAGAAGAATCAAGTTAATGGTCCGTCCACCAAATCTTCTTGAGAGGTATGCTTTTTTATGTATCCGAGTGGTGTATAAAGGGTGCTTAAATACTGCCTTGCCGTACCAGCTAGCTTTTACAGCAACAGCTACAGAGAGGTCCCTGGTTTCTAATACAATTATGTAATGAAGAGATGTGATCCACAGGTCAATCATAAGCTGGTCATTAACTCATTACCTCACAACACAATTTCAAGTTAGTTGAATTTAAGAAATCTTTGCCTTTTAGAGTAGAAAACATTGTGGATATTGAAGAAATTGCTTGTTACAGGTAATTTCTTCATTTTCCACAATATTTTCAATGGCTTTTTGTGAGTGGCATGGCTTAGAAAAAGGTTTTATTGTGAAGCAGAATATATTCAGAATATTGATCTATAGTCAGAAAATATACCTAAACTGAAAGGTAACAAATCAGGTAACTCTGCACAGGTTGTGCTGGCTGACAAGGGTCAATTCTTGTTTCACTCCCGACTTGGTTCCTTTTTGTACGACAGGTTACACATATTTCTCAGCTGATTAACTCAATACCTTTTTCACAGATCTTTTTTTTTTCCAAACCTATATATGAGTAAACATAATCAGACTTGAGGAATTTCTATAAGGTATTACCTGACAACAAAATTTTTGGACTTGTCAAAATTGAAGGAAGTTTTAGATGACATTTCAAAGAATGTTTGATTTAGAAAATATATTTCCTATAGGGTATAATATTGTTTGAAAAGCAGAACTAACCTGTAACAATTGAATTCTCCTTTTCTCAGAATGTTTTCATTAAGTATTTTTCTTTAGTGTGTAAAAAAGTGCAATAGTAAGGGAATTGTTTCATGAATTTTTAATAAAATATGAAACCATTATTTATTTATTTATTTATTTTTTTAATTATTTCAAATATGCATTTTTCCATTGTGTTAGCTCCACTTGTTAAACTAGTGTGCTATTAGTGTTTTTGCATGCTTATGTCAGTCTGTAAAATTTGACTTTATAAATCTTTTCCTTGGAAAGTACTTCACAGATTTAAAACAAATTTCACAGAAATAATACTTGGTGACCTTGTACCAGATTCCTTTTTGATCTGATTGAAACACAGCTTCTTTTTTTTCTGCAGTGCAAATTCTGTATATCCATGGTTTGTGCAAAACATCATAAGTGTCTATACAAAGTATAAACACTTGTGATGTTTTTACGCTAAGCTAACAAAAAAGTCTTCTTCAAAGATTAATTTTACAGGAGTGATCATTGGTTGACATCATCAGATTCCTTCAACAACAAAAAATGTCAGATAAAAAAAACATGCTTTTCATAGAAGTGCTAAAAACCAGATACAGTACTATGTGAAAATTTTAAAAATCTTCTCAGAAACCAGTCATTGGTTTTCTACCAAATTTCACAGGAATGATTATTTGCTGACCCGTTATCAGATTCCATCAAAGATATTTGATTGGATAAACAACATAGCTTTAATGTGTGGGAGTACTTTCAATTCAAGATATAGACTGAAAGCATGATATAGACTGGAAACCTTGAAAATCTTCTTTGAACGTTTGCCTATAGCTAATGATTTTTTTGTTACAGGACACTCCTGGCTCTTGGGATTGCAATGGTCATCTTGAATGGTGAGTTTCAAATCCTTTTATATTTAACTCAAACATTTCCATCAACTGAATTCTAATAAAAATATCACTAACTGATGACCACAATTTTTTTTTCCACCAAGGTGTTGTAATGAGGCAGTCATTTTGAAAAAGGTTTAGAGCAATTTTTTCTTTTCTCACAATTTACTTCCCAATTTGATACTTATATTTCAATTTCATTGTACTTTGAAATATTGTCTTAAACCCCTTTCAATTAAGACCAATTGAAAAACTTGGTGTCTAGACATGGGCTTATAGATCCAGGTAATAATTTTGAATTTAAATGATTTAAGCATTATCCTTACATAGAAGTAAACAATTAGAATCAATCTAAATGGGTACCCAAACTATGGAGTTTTGAAAAGAAATAAAAGATTTAGATTGGTTTTGACTGTCCTTAACAAGTGTTTTGTCTTAATCGATTACCACACAATGACCGGTTCTGACACCTGAAGAGATACAATTATAGAAAATTTTGTGGGAAAAGGAGAAATTGCTTGTCACAAGCAATTTCTTCTTTTCTCACAATGCTTTCTACCCTATCAGCAATTATCTTACAATTTTAGCATAATTTGAAATTTTGTCTGAAACTTCTTTAATTTGGACCAGTCCAAAATGTTGTCATCTGGTAATGGGTTAACAATCATATTTTGATTAAAACAAAACATATCTCATAGGTGTCTCAATGTATTTTTTTTAAGAAATATCATTACTCACATTTACCAGATAAGGTGTCGAAATTCAAAATGGAATAAAGTAAAACCTCTTCCTTTGACCACTAATGATATACATGTGCCCCATTTTTGCAACTGATTTTTGACTTAATAGATTTTTTGTTATTTGTTTTAAATGGTCTCTTATACCTTCTAAATTGGTATTCCGAATTACAACTGATAAATTCAGTACCAAGTCAGTGTAAACACAAACTTGAACCCCATCTTAAACTGAAAGAATCCTATTGAAAAAACAGGAGATGGCAATATCACTGTTTACACCGTTAAGACCACAATTTTTATGAAACTTGAAAGTATAAACTTTCCTAAATGGCAATGTTAGTTTCAGTGCTCATCTGATCACAACATTCTACCTTAACATCCATTAAGATAAGTAAAAAATATTAGAAGGGTCATCAAATTTGAGTTGATTGGTTTTGTGAGAGAGTGAACTTACACTGAGTGATCTCAAGCCATGAGGACCCCCCTGTATAAGTCTTTTGTACTGCTTTTGTTTGAAAAAAAAAAATAATAATAGGGCCAGCTTTGAAGTTTTGATTTCATTTGTCTTTTTTAAGAACTCCGGTGAATAATCTGGGTCATCTTTGACCTCTTGTTTTTAATTGTTAATTTCTCTGTTTATGCAAACACTTTTACATATATTTAAACTATGTCAGCTTGACTAGAAAGACCGTTTCTTGCCACAAATACCATTTTTATACGCCCGTCGAAGACGGGACGTATTATGGGATCACCCGTGGTGTCCGGGCGTCCGGTCGTCCAGGCGTCCGGTTGTCCGGCGGTGTCCACTTCTTTGTCCGGAGCATAACTCTGTCACCGTAAGTCCGATTGACTTTAAACTTGGCAGTTATATTCTTCTCAACAATACGGAGTGCAGTGCTCAATAACCATAACTCTACCTAGCCTTTTTTTGAGTTATTGCCCTTTGTTGTTTTTCATACTTGAATCTTGTCCGGAGTATATCTCTAAAAGTATTATAGCTAGGATCATGAAACTTCATAGGTGTATAGATCTCACCAAGGGGGAGTGCAGTGCACAAGAACCATAACTCTACCTAGCGTATATCTTGAGTTATTGCCCTTTATTGTTTTTCATACTTGAATCTTGTCCGGAGTATATCTCTAAAAGTATTATAGCTAGGATCATGAAACTTCATGGGTGTATAGATCTCACCAAGGGGGAGTGCAGTGCACAGGAACCATAACTCTACCTGGCCTATTTTTTGAGTTATTGCCCTTTGTTGTTTTTCATACTTGAATCTTGTCCGGAGTATATCTATAAAAGTATAAAAGCTAGAATCATGAAACTTCATAGATGGATAGAGCTCACCAAGTGGGAGTGCAGTGTACAAGAACCATAACTCTACCTATCCTATTTTTTGAGTTATTGCCCTTTGTTGTTTTTCATACTTGAATCTTGTTCGGAGTATATCTCTAAAAGTGTTATAGCTAGGATCATGAAACTTCATAGGTGTATAGATCTCACCAAGGGGGAGTGCAGTGCACAAGAACCATAACTCTACCTAGCGTATATTTTGAGTTATTGCCCTTTATTGTTTTTCATACTTGAATCTTGTCCGGAGTATATCTCTAAAAGTATAATAGCTAGAATCATGAAATTTCATGGATGGATAGAGCTCACCAAGTGGGAGTGCAGTGTACAAGAACCATAACTCTACTTATCCTATTTTTTGAGTTATTGCCCTTTGTTGTTTTTCATACTTGAATCTTGTCCGGAGTATATCTCTAAAAGTATAATAGCTAGAATCATGAAACTTCATGGATGGATAGAGCTCACCAAGGGGGAGTGCAGTGTACAAGAACCATAACTCTACCTAGCGTATATTTTGAGTTATTGCCCTTTGTTGTTTTTCATACTTTGTTTGACAAAAAAATTCATTCAAAATAACCTCAGTTCTATTCAAACCCCCAGTTAATATTAAGCAGTTTGACGGGCGTATCTTGTGACAGTTTGGCACCTTGTTGTTGATAGTATATTGTACAGTATATTGTACAATCAGACTGTCTTAATCATTTCAGTTCCATTAGAATGGCTTTCTCTTGCCATAGATATGCCATTTATGTTGATAGTGACAGATATAAGACAGGGAGCCTTCTACGCTATTTTGATGAGTTTTTGGATCATCTTCACTGGGGAACATATTATGGTGAGCCTTTCATATAACCAATCACCACATAATTGATAGATCACTGGCCACTCCCAAAGATCTCTTACATGGCATTCTACTTAGGTATAATTGTGTTATAATGCAAACTTTATGGTCAGTATTAAAAAAAAATTAGAATGGTTGGTTGGTGATGTTAAAGTGGCTTATACAGCTTAAAAAGGCTGGACTTTTAAGTTGCCAAACCGCCAAAAATGGTTCAAACAAATGTCGAATAATGTCTAGTTGGACAGTTAATTTCCGGTCTAAAATTTATGAAATCATACATGCAAGGATGTGAATCTTTTCCAGGGCACATCCTATTTGGAAGATACATTTTGATCTACCAGTTCTTTGATTGGATTGGTGGACCTCCCAATACCTCAAACTAGTTGTTCCCCCAGTTATTTGAGACATTTATTGTAACTTTAATTACAGTTTGGTTCTGTATGATATAAATCTGAATTCCATATTGTATGTTACAACTTTGCATTTTTAACTCAACTGTTTTTCAGAGAAAACCTGAAGTATTCCCTTTGTCTTGTTGTTGTCTGAGTTGTTGTTGTGCAGAAACTTCAACATTTTTTATTATTTCTGGTATTACTAACCACATTCATTTGAATATATGTTCACCATCAAGAGAGAGACCTTTACTATCAAGAAAGTTAATTCTAGATGCGTTCTTGTAAGAATTATGCCCTTATTGACTTTGATTTTTTTTATCATCTATCCATCACCAAACAGTGGAGTGTTGGGCACCTTATGGCAGTGCTCATATCCTTATTTGTACTTATGTAGACTGTGTGGTTTTCAAGTTTACTTCAGCATTCCAACAGCTATATTGGGTCTGATAACAGTAGCATGAATTTTCCTCTGGGCATTTAACACCGTGATGCTTTTGATGCCCCCAAAGGAAAACATTCTGGTAAACATTAAATAAGAGGAAGAAATTGCTTGTAACAAGCATTATTAATTTTATTCAATGTTTTCTATCCAGAAAGTTGAAAAAATCTATCATTTCATAAACTTTAAATTGTTGTCTGCCATTCTTTTCAATTTGGACCAGTCTAAATTTCTGTTGTGTGGGTATGGGTTGAATACTCAGTTCTTAGGCAGTCTGATTACTCATTTAGTAAAATTTATTCTTGTTGCTATCCCTATCGTAGGGCAATATTGATAATTTCATGTAAAAAGTTCAAGTCTATTCTTGTACAAAATGTATGCATATGAAACTTCCCTTAAACTTTTTTCCAGGATCAAACAGAGCGTAACAGACTGGCTCTTTACTGGAAACATTTGTTTGCCATTGTAATTGGCTGTTTTTGTCTACTGCTGTTTGAAATCTGTGAAAGGTTGGTAGACTTGCTCTTAATTCTTATCCCCTATTAGGATTCTATATAAATTAACTGATTGCTGTCTGTCTCCACTGACTCAAACTGGGGGTTCCACTTTGATATATAATGGCATTATCCTGCAAAAGTTATGGCTATGTTAGAAAAAAAATGTTGATTGGTGACCTTAATGTTGCTAAGCCCAAAACAATGCTTCACATAAATGTGAGCAAAATTTGGAGTTCAAACTTCACTTAGTGACTAAATGAAATTTTATTTGATGGGGATTTTACTTATTACCTAAATTTGTAACAATAGATTAGAAATTTTCGTCCTGTCTGTTTCTATATAAACTTGATAATCTCTGACCCTCTTTGCTCTGAAAATACTGAATGCATTCCCAACCAATCCTGATTTTTTACTCCCCCTCAAGAAAAGAGCTTTGAAAGATCCTATGGAAAATGAAGCAGTTTCTTCATTTCTACCTCGAAAGACAGAAGATTTTTAATATTCATCAATTGAAAATTGTCATCTGCAACTTCTTTGAATTTGGTCCAGCCCAAAATTTTGTAGTTTAATATTTGGTTAATTATTGAGCATATTATTATACCCCCCACAACGAAGTTATGGGGGGGGTATACTGGAATCAGGTTGTCCGTCCGTCCGTCTGTCCGTGGACATAATTTTGTGTCCTCTTCTCCTCCCACATTTTTTGACCAATTTTGCTGAAATTTTATCAGGTTGTTTCCTATCATATGAAGTTGTGCACCGGCAATTTTCATCTTGATCCAGTCGTTAGTTTCAGAGTTATGCCATTTTGAACTTTTTAATGGGGGGGGGGGGAGGGTAGTCAAAATTAAAATTGCAAAACTCAGTAACCATAAGGGGAGTTACCAAATTTGGTAAGTAACATCATCTTGTATATATACATGTTTGACATCAAAACGCTGTAAGTCATTTACAATTAACAATTAACTGAACAATTCCGTCCTCTCTAATACTTGGTACATAGCTTTCAAGGGTCAGAAGTGTTGGAGAGTGAGACTTGCAAAAGAAAGACGCGATCGGGGGGGGGGGGGGGAGAAGCTGAAAACATAATTACAGTCGAACCTGTCGTATGCAGCCAGCCAAGGGACAGATCAAAAGTGGCCACATACGACAGTTGGCTGCTTAACACAGATCAGGGGGGGGGGGGGGTTGGGGGGGGATGTTAACAACCCTGTTGACATAAGGTAGTCCGTGATACAATGGTCCGTCTCCTTATCAGAATGGCCACATAAAATGTACAAAATTAAAGACAATTGTTTTAATTAACAAAAAAAAAAAGTAAACACACCAATATTTATGTATTCTTAATAAAGTATTTCCATTCATTTTTTGCTTTGCACAACCCAGACTCGGAAGGGACGACAGACCGCGATCAAGAAACTGAAGAGCATTGACATGTTAGTCTAGAGTTAAACATTTACGGCGCATTACGGTCGGTGTACAATAATTTGTTGCATGATAAAACGTCGAACGACTTATGATCGAGACCGACGTTCTGTCTTCGAAAGTTCGCCGAAAAATATATTTTAGATACTCTAGCTATTACGACCGTATGTTTCCTAAATACCGGTATATAATGTCTATGAACCGCTTGGAAAGAATATTCGGATCCAGACCCGCACCCATTCCACCGCAATCCCGCTTTTTTACGCCCCTAAAAATAGCTTTGGAAAACATTGTCGGAAATGAAGAAGTAGCATTATCCATAATATTTCTACCGCAAAAGACGATTATTATTAAGTTAAAACGTCTACAACTTCTTTGAATTTGGACCAGTCTAAAATTTTGATGTGTGGTAAACTTACAAACTGGATACGTAATTAGACTTCATATCAAATCCATCATCTTCGATTAATTATAATCAACATAACTCGGCATTTATTGCATTCAACCAAACACGCGTTGATAGAGTACACCTTTAAGAGGCGTGTTCATGTTTATCTCGCGTGTTGAAAAGTTTATGCACAAGATTAGCCAGACGCATTATTGATTTTTTACACGACACCAGTCAGCAGTTAGTCGGGTCGCGTGACCGTTTAAAGGGATATACATGAAGTGCAAATTGGACAATTAAAGGTGACCGCTGGCCACATACGACAGATTACCGCTATTCACAGTAATTTTAAAGAGCAAATTGCACGGGCGGACCTGGGATGGCCGTTATACGCAGATTGGCCGCTATTCTCAGGTGACCGCTAACACAGTTTTGACTGTACATACACAATTGCTACTTTTCCACTCCTACTTAAAAAGGGGTCATAAAATGCCCCTTCAAATTCCACTCCTTCATAGAAAAGCCTTTTTAGCGGTGTGGGGGGTATTCTCGTCAGCCCTTGAGGGCGACAGCTCTAGTTTTCACCAGAGGGGCAAATCTTCTTTCCAGCATTTTGTCTGCCACCTATGGATGGGTAATTGTAAACCTATTTGGGGTGAGCAGCTGGAGGTTCAGGAAGGATTTGGTGGTAGCACTGGTGTGAGAAATACCAGGAGTCCTTGGTTAGGTGCTCCAGCTGTGGCGACATGACTGAAATACAGTTAAAAGTGGTGGTAAACCCAATTCGATCAATTACCTTACATGGTAGCATTCAAATATGAACGGCATACTCCTTAAAATGATAAGTTGTAACAGGGCCATTAGTGTTTCACAAGCACATCTTGTCCATTTAAATCATTTATTATACTTTCCCCCACTCACCTATGAAAAGTTCATACTCTAACTCTAGAACCTATTGACCTACAACCATAAAACTTCATACAGTTATTGCAAATGATCTAAAGAAGAGCTCCTTTGTTTTTTCATCACATTGATCAAAAGTCAATTGTGCTACTTGAGTGGCAAAATACTGGGAGGGGGGGGGGGTTAAGTCGACTTAATGACAAGTCTAGTTTGTTTTGTCCTATGATGAAGAGATCAATTTTAACCCATTACAAAACAACAAAATTTAAGACTGGTCCAAACATAAAGATAACGCAAACAACAATTTCAATTGAATGATTTTAAATCTAGTTTGTATTTCAGGGTAGAAAACATGATGGATAATGAAGAAATTGCTTGTAACAAGCAATTTCTTCATTCTCCTCAACGTTTGCAAACAATTTTTTCTTTAGGAGCTTAAAAAAGCATCACTGTGTAGGAATGGTTTAAACATTGTTAAAGAATCAAATGACAGTCCTGTTCTCTGTATGGTACATGCAGTAACCATGTTGGATTTCAAAATGATTTGTCCTAACATCTTAGTTAATTCACCTTAGCACTTTATGAATGAAAATATTAAACTTTTGAACTAAAAGACATCTATTAACTCAGTTTCACAAACTAAAAAGTATTTGCTCAAACTTTTTGAAACATGCTGTGTAAATTGAATTGTTTAAAATATGGAAGTTTTGCTCGTTGCATGTTTAAAGTTTTTACAACATACCCAATATCATTAATATCACAACTTGTACGATTCCTTTGATCTTAGCCACATCATCAAAATTTCCAATTCAGCTTAGCACTTTAATGAATGTAAATATTAAACATGTTAACCAAAAGACATCTATTAATTCAGTTTCACAAACTAAAAAGTATTTGCCCTAACTTCTTGAGACATGCTGCGTAAATTGATATGTAATGTATATGTAATGTCAGAAATTTATTATTTTCAAATTTCTCTACTTGCAGAATATGTCTGTATACAGTTTAAACCCTTTCCTGTTGACTCCCTGGTTGTTGTCTGTAAAACATTTGAATTGGAAAGGTATAAAATTTTGCAATACTGTAAAGAGTTGAATGATTTAAACTTTGTTCCTTTATTTCCAGGGGAGTTCAACTGTCCAACCCGTTCTTCAGTATCTGGGTCACAGATGTTGGAACAAAATTGGCTGTATCCTTTGTTATTGCTTCATTTTGTCTAACCCATTCCAACACAAGAACATTATTGACTGGTCCAAATACAAAGGATTTGCAGGAGACAATTTTAAGTTGGTGAAATTCTAAAAGTCTTTTTCTTTTACGGTAGAAAACATTGTGGATAATGAAGAAATGGCTTGTGATAAGCAATTTCTTCATTTTCCTACATGTTTTTCTAAAGCCTTTCTCTTTAGGTGCATATATAATAGGGATAATGTGGGAAGGGATTAATGTATTCCCAAACATTCCTGCTTTTTTATGCCCACCCAGATTAAATCTTGGATAATATTGTGGAAAATGAAGAAATTGCTTTTTAACTTGGACCAATTTAAAATTTGTTGTGTGTAAATTGGATAATTAGTCTGCTAAAACCTAAACAGATCACAGTGTTGTAGACTAGTTCAAATAAAAAATGAAAAAATCAGACATCCATTCATAGTTTTTGAAGTTGAAAAAAATCAGCACCATCTGGGATAGAAAACATTGTGAGAAAAAGAAAATTTGCTTGGTAAAAGCAATTTCTCCTTATTATGATATACTCCTTTGTTTTTATTCTTTAATTGGCAAAAACTTGGGACTTTGTGGAAGTGGGTTAAACCATTCCCATACATGACGCTTTTTGTTTATGTTGACAGCAGCATTTCTTCCATTTGGAAAAAGATTGATACTTCTGTGCATGCTTTTAAATGAAAAACACTTTAAATTCCAAGAAGGATTTCATCAAATCCTTATGCAGGCACTTTCTTTATCAGCCTTTGTTCGATGGTGGCCTATTTGATAAGGAAAAATATGAAAAAATAGATAAGGCATGACTATTCAAAGTATCATTTGATTGCCCTGTGAACAATAATCCTGCTGTACAGTATTCACGGAAATCTTTGTTTCTTGATCTTACCCAATGCACAATGATTTCCAAAGCTTTTCTTGGGGGCATCTAAAAGCGTCATTGAGTGGGAATGGGTTAATCTAAATTCCTGCTTGTAATTGTATGACTTTAAATTGTTGCATATTAAATTATCATCATAGCGTCATGCCAATCCAGATATATTCCTGTTTCGGCAGAATGTATAGTCAAAGATCAGCTTGTACATAAGTGCAGTTTGATCTTAGTCTACATCACATATTTGTACCTTTTCAGCTGCATCTCTTTTTTAAGTTAATTTTTCAAAAGAAATACAAGCCTTTAATATGGACTTCCAGTGCTTCAAGTGCTGTTGTTTAAAAGCATTCTTTGAAACTTTCTATTTGACTTTAAATTTTATTCGTTTTTTTTTTCAGGGAAAAATCATATTTTATGATAAAATTTCAATATTTTCTTTTTATGTTTCCTAGTAATAATATATTCCTTAACTACAAACCAGCTTGCTTTCATAATTATTGCAGGCATTGCTGCAGCTTGCTATTTCTTCTTCTTGTGTTACATGATATTCCTTGTGTTTAGAAACATCAGCTCTAAAAGGACAACTCTGTCATCCATGAGTACAGGAAGACGCCAATATATAACTGTAAGCATTTTTTAAATTATTGTAAGTTCAAATAAATTGCCATTCTTAGTTCAGAAACTTTTAGCCCTTACAGAGACAACATAAATTTAGATGGGTTCAAATTCAAAGAAGTTGCAGACGGCAATTTAGAGTATACAAAGTTCGGGGGTGAAATAGGATAGAAAATATGATGAGAAAGGAGAAATTGCCCCTCTCAGCCTGTGGATCTTAACCAAACATTACAGAAATGATCCATAGATCATACACTTTTAAATGTCTTCAATGAATTGAAGTCTATGAAACCTGAAATACCTTCTCCGAAACCTAAAGCCATATAGCTTTGATACTTGGTGTGTAGCATCATATGATTATCATTTACTGAAAGACATCAAAGAATTTCTCTTGACTAAAAATTGACTAAAAATAAGCCCTTTGTTGCCATACTACAGATTTTATGTAGGAATAAAGAAGGAAATCCAGAAATATTGACTCCTCCTGCAACATTTGCTGCAGAGGTTTCACATTTTGTTTGTGATATTGTCTGTAACCCTCTCGTCCTTCAAGGAAAAAGCTTTTGAAACATTGTAGTAAATGAAGAAATTTCTTTGTACATATGATTTCTTCATTATACAATATTTCCTTCCTCAAAAGACAAAGATTTTGAAATTTAAGCAACTAAAATTTGTCGTATGCAACTTCTTTGAATTTGGACTAGTCTAAAATTTTGTCCTCTTGTAATGGTTTATTACATGGTTTGAACTATAGGAGTTAAGTGTTACTGACCTCACAAATATCTTTAATTTGACGGTTTAATCTAAAGGAGTTGGGGTTCTGGTCTTACATACATATACAAACAACAAATATATTCTATTTCAGGGTTTGATCTGTAAGAGTTAAGAGTTACTGATATTACATATACAAACCATCAATATCTTATACATAAGGCTTTGATTAACCTTTTCCCGTTCAAATACGGGATTTTACGTTCCTGTGATTTATACTCGAGAAAGCATTGTGGAAAAAGAAGAAATTGCTTGTAACAAGCAATTTCTCCTTTTTCCTCAATATTTTCTACCACATAGGATGGTTTCATTTCAAATAGCATCCAGTTTTCATTGTCAGCTGCAACCTCTTTCAATTTGGACTAGTCTAAAATTTCCAAAAACAGGAAAGGGTTAAGAGGGGTTAGAAGTACTGACTTTACATCTACTATTCACAGATATCATTAATTTTAGGGTTTAATCTAAAAAGTTCAGGGTTCTGGCCTTACATACAAATACAAAGCACAAATATATTCTATTTAAGAGTTTTATCTATAGGAATTAAGAGTTATTAATCTTACATATACAAACAACAAATATCTTATACTTCAGGCTTTGATCTAAAGGAGTTAAACTTACCAGATGATAAAATTTTAGACTGGCCCAAATTGAAAGAAGTTGCAGACGACAATTTTAAAGTTTATGAAATTTTGGATTTTTTGACCTTCTGGGTAGAAAACATTATGGAAAGTAAAGAAATTGCTTGTAACAAGCAATTTCTTCATTTTCCACAATTTTTTCTAAGCTTTTTTCCTTGGGGTCATCTAAAGGCGTCACTGAGTGGGAATGGGTTAAAAGTAATGACTTGACATACACAAATCACAGATAACTTCTATTTCAGGGTTTGATCTATAGATTCAAGTTTCTCATGTTGGCCACTCTATTCTGTGCTGCTATGACTGTTGTATTCTTTATACTGAGTCAGCTGAGCGAGGGAAGATGGAAATGGGGAGATGAAGGTCTAGCTATACAGTATGCTAGTGCTTTCTTTACAGGTAAAAATAGGCTTTTATTTTCTTCATTAGATTTCTTATGCTTCTTTCTTTTCCTGTATCAAATACTGTGGTCTGATATGTATTTTTTATCAAAAATTAGGGTGCAGGGCATATAGGACATGTAGTGTTTCTGTGACATTGGGAATGTTTTTACATATGTGAGTTCCACTGGAGTTCAAGGGGCCTAAGTATGGAATACTTAACTGTAAGCATAGGATAAGATGGTACCATTCTTATTTGCAGTGTAGCTGTTGTCTAAATACAGCAATTACTGTTGCAAAAAGGTTGTGGCGTCTTCACTTCTGTCATTCTTTATAGAGAAAATGTAAAAAAGCAATATGCCATACCCCATGCCGCACCAGTTCTCCAATGGTCCTTGCAATATGAAGTTTTGTATTACTACCCTTAGCTGTTTGAGATTAATTTGTGTCTGCAACACAGAATTGTGTCCAAGGTACATCAATGATACCTACTTAAATGCCATTGTCCCAGTCCCTGTCATAGGTAATAAAGAGAAAAATAAAAAAAATGAACTATGAGAAAACAAAAAGCTGCATGCACTCTTGGAAAGCCAAAAATATTATTTCAGCACAACACTTAGGCAGACTCTGCAATGAAAGGACTTTGAATATAACCAATTAGCAGACAACAAAATTTTAGACTTGTCGAATTTGAAAGAAGTTGCAGACAAAAATATAAAGTTATATGAAATTTTAGATTTTTTTAACTATCCGAGGAGAAAGTGTGAAAAATGAAGAAAGCAATTTCTTCATTTTATACAATGTTTTCGCAATTGTTTTTCTTGAAGGATGTCAAAAAGAGTGCAATCAGATCCAGCAGCTCTGATCCACCATATTTGCCAAAAATTCTTTTAAAAAGCAAAAGCTACAGTGACTCCATCAGTGCAGCATTCATGTAATGGGAATGTAACTCAAACAAGTAATATGTCAAGCAAATAAAATTATTGCAAATAAACACATATAGACAACCCATGTAAGCATACAAAATGTTATAAACATGAATTTAGACCTTTGTTGCCTGTTATTCATCTAAGAACAAGTTATTCCAATTACTCAAGGCTTAACCCTTTCCCAAATAGTGACATTTTTTGATCCCCATTCAGAAAAACAATTGAAAAAACATTGTGTATAATGATGAAATTGTTTGACACAAGCAATTTCTTCATTTTTCACATTTTCTACTAGGAAAGATGGAGAAATCTAAAAATTGAAATGACAACTGCAATTTCTTTCAATTTGGACCATTACAAAATCTTGTTGTCTGGTAAAATGGTTATACTATATTTCCAGGAGTCTATGGAATGTGGAATGTGTATGTTATTGGTTTGCTGTCTCTCTACGCACCCTCACACAAACAGTTTGCCCCACAAGGTAAGTCAATCCACCATTTGATTTTACAAATCTAAGATGTCCAGTCATAGCAGTACTCAAGCAAGCTTATAGTCAACTTTATCTATCTTAATGATATCAGAAAATTCTTTCTCTCTTTTTTTTTATTGAAATATCCATCTGTTTGTTTATCTACAACTTAAACTGTAAATTTAATGTTTTTCTAGTACAAGGTCAGTGTCATTTCTCAAGTTCAAGGTCAGTGTCATTTCTCAAGTTCAGACCTCCGAATAGTAGTGGGAGAAAGTAGTGATTCACAAGCATATCTTGTTATGGAAATGAGGCAAAGTCTTGCATATTGTCAGAATTGTATATCTTTCCTTAATTCACATCTTAATTAGTAAACATACCTATGTTAGTGTTTTTGACCCCCCCTTCCTCTCCCTAAATGAGTCTCATCTAGCTAAGTTTTCCTAATTTGTTATGAGATTTTTTGCTTACAGTGACCACTCATTGATGCTCTGAGAAAGACTTATAGTATATTGCACACTTAATTAGGACACAAGATGCAAAATTGAGTAGAGAGGAAGCATTTCACCAAGTTAGCTGTAATGGACTAGTGTTAGCCTAAGATTATATTATTCAGAAGTGGACTTTGCATAAATATGGGCAGGACTTATTTTCACTTTGGAATTTTTGAATATCTCCTAAACCACTGAGTCAATTTCATTTACACTTTTCAAGAAAGAATCTTATGTGACCCTTCTCAAAACTTGATTGTGAAATTTTGATTGACACATGATTACAGATGTGCAGGATAGACCTATTTTCACTTAAGTTTTAAACTTCTTCTTTTCCACCACTTATCCAATTTCAACCGAAAGAATTTTACTTTTTAAGATCACCTGAGCTCAAAGTGTTGCGTTGTTGTCATAGTGTCTATATTAATAATTTCTTTAAACATCTTCCATATTGGTGAAACCTCAAGAATCTTAGTTAAATTGGACCATTTTGTACAAAAAAATACGGAAAGGTCCCAAGTAAGCCGAGGACCAGAGAAAATCAAATGACAAAATAA